>CM060921.1:372450904-373823820 GCA_030737875.1 Allium sativum
ATAAGCCGAGGGATAGAGTTTTCCCTTATAATAGCAAACATGCTTGGTACATTTAAAACAAATCATTTCGATAATACTATAAGTGCATAGTGCCAAAATCAACTTCAAATATAAATGTATCAATGATAGACGGCATAGGTACCATATATTATGTCATCATACATAGGTTTACAACTAAAATCGAACGATGTCGTATTGGAAACTGGATTTCCGTCATGAGTCAAGGCAAGGGATGGTCTCCTTATCGATTAGAGACCCTCTAGCAAATGCCTCAGGATCACACCTACGGGCAACCCTGGATCTTGCACTGCCGATCCACACTTACTTTAGTGGATTGGTTATTCCTGAACACATGTTTCCCGGTCCTATAGGACCTATCACTTGGCCAGTAGCGACCAATATATTCGAGGCTCCTCGCAATCCATCATCCACATAAGTAAAAATGTTTGGGCTCCATACCATGACACCACTTCTAGGTAGAAAGAAACGTCATGCACTCATTGTGCCCCCTTATCCCATTTTTGACTCATACCGAGGTGTAAGGCTCGTGAATTAATGTTATATACAAACCTATGCTAATTAAAGCCGGACTTTGATCATCATCCACAAGACTCTGCTTTTCAACAAAAGCCTTGATCATTACATCTTAGCATGCCACACTGATAATTCATGCCATACAACTGATGTCTATCAATATACAACCTCTAAGCTCGTACGTCTCAGAGAAGGATGTTAAGCAAGAGAATAAATTCTCCTCCACCAAACAGATATATATTTAAAAGAAATCAATCAACACAGAATGACATCCAATGTCAGACACACATCCATTTACAAGTTCATAAGGGTTTGAACGAAACCGAAGGCACCTTATTCCGCGTCCCATATGTCCAATACAGTTGAGAGGTGCTCGCATATCCGGTCGATCTCCAAGTACGTCTGGACGATCGCCACTTATTACCTTGTCTTGGGTGTACAGCCCAATCAAGACATTAGTAATCATCCAAATGACACGAAGACCTCCGGTCTTCAACCACCGTCTTCATTGTCAACTTTTAGTCGCCGCCGTATCAGTTATTCAGAATGGGATAAACTTGGTCTTTCCGAATAACTCGTGTGGTTATAATCAATAATCAAGTGCTATAAAAACATATCATATGCCTCATTCCAATTAAGAATATTCTTTTATTCAAATATTCACTTCTTAGGGGAAATGTTCCCATTAATTTTATCAAAGATAAATTCTTTTAAACTTATTCTCTAATTTTCCTTTGGATGTCAATTTCAAAAGATTTTATTTTACCTTTTTACCACTTACACCAATTAAGGTTTATTAACTAGTCGGGATTATCGAGCCTTACGGAGGTAACCATTCATTTATTAATCCCAATCCCAACCTATTCATCCCATGGAGAAAAACTGGTAGTACCCTATATCTAACTCCCACAGTGTTATCGGTAAATTTAATTACCGCTTCACATTCAAATCTAATTAAAGATTTAACCATGGCATGGAGTAAAACTGGCAGTACTCCATTCTCGAACATTTCATGAATTCAATGAATTTAATTATCTCATTCACATTCCAATCTAGTTAAAGATTCATTAAAACTCCAACTTGGTTTTAACATCAAAAATCATTACTTTATGATTATTCAATTTTAAGAAATTAATCTTTTCTTTAACTGGGTTAGAGAACCAATGTTATTAAAAACACAGTTCACAATAAACCCAAATCAACTTCCATTAAATATGGAATCTTCACGGAAAATAGATCAATATATATAATTGATATAAATTTCCATATCAGACTAATAATATAAATGGAATAACGGCAAAGCCTTTTAAATTCCATATATAGTAACAGTCTTCCTTTACAGAAGCTCGTCTCGATTATTACCAAATCAAATTCCATTCAATTCCAATTTAATATATTAAATTGGAAAACTTCCATTAAATCTTAATAAAAAGATTTATAAATTCCAAATCATATCTTCACTATTAATTGGGTTTTAAGAACAAATGTTATTTAAAACATCGTTCACAATGAACCCAAATCAACTTCCATTTAATTCCAATTTATAATTATAAACTAGAAAAACTTCATTTATCTTAATTAAAAGATTTATTATTTTCTCAACTGGGTTTAAGAACAGTGTTATTGAAGACACCATTCACGACAAACCCAAAATATCAATTTGATATTAAATACAAGGCTCTGAATAAAAATAATATCGACTTATATTCAATATAAAATTCGGAAACCAACGGATATCGTATTGGGAATAACGATATCTGTATCTTCCAAATTCCTCAACAATATCCATATAATCACGAAATTCAATATCGAAATAATACGAAGATTAATTCCATTCCAATTTATATGGGATTCCTGGTTATGTAAAAACCCATTTGCAAATCCAATTTATTATTTCTAAAAATCATTGCATTTTTATTCTAGTTATTCACTAGTTTATTTAGATAAAAATATCTTTTGTCCTTTCAAACTCGGAAATTTTCATCCAAACTTTTTCCAAATCATTAGTTATTATTTTAAATAATTTTTCCATATTTTTAACAATCTTATTAAGGGTCTTACAGTCGGTTTCCAATAACGGCCACCAAACTGCATCCATAGTGACCTTTTCTGAAATTGATTTGGACATAATTTGAAATTCAACCGTTCAAATTTAAATCTCCTATATTCATTGGAAAGATCTTTCGATACGAACCCAACGGTTCCGGTTTTAGGAGAATCCAACGGTTGGATCTCCCGTTATGTCAATTCGAAATCAATGGTCGAAATTCGTGAACGATCGCTATGTGAAACGTTCTATTCAGGCCATTTAAATATATATTATATATTTCGTCAATTTCCTTTTAAAACATATTTTATAAATCATTTATAAATTCATTTTAAAAAGATTTCAACTTCGTTTTCAATTTTAAATCAAAATTTAATGTTCTATATCATTATAATATTAAAATGACAATATTTTCAAAATATCAAATTTTGAAATCAAATCTTTTCGATATTCATAATAAAATAAAAAATCGACAGTAAAATCTGTTCGAGTTAAAATGGCGCACTTCTACTTAACTCGGCTTCATATATTTCAATATTTTCGTGTCCATCCAAAATCGGACATCAAAATCATATTTTTATTTTTTTCGCCGAATATTATTTTAAAATATTCGTTATTTCTAAATTGAAATCAGACTCAATCAATAAACATATAATTTTATTTATATGGATGCCACACATAGCTTGTATTCAAAAATAGTGATAAACATTCAGTTCACATTCAGAATGCAATTTACAAATGTATGAGAATTAAATAATTAAATAACGCTTATAATAGTCTGTCAATCAATCGGTTGACATTCAGTCAAATCCAAGGGAGATGCGAATTAATTATCATCCCCAGACCCGTGTGGGGTTTCAACCAACAACAGTGAATTCAAATTAATCAGTGGTTAATTTATTTAACCAATTCTAATTTGATTCGAAGTTATTTTCTATTTAACCAATTTTCACTGTTTAAATTATAAATGGATATTTATAATCTAATTTCAACTACTGCAAATTTATTAACATTATTTTTAATGATGTTAAATATTTCAATATAAAAAACAAACACAATACAGTCAATCACATCATCCATGGGTTTTCAAACAACAGCGGGGTGAGCTAACAAGCACCGTATAACATTTTTATGATAATTAGAACAGATAAAAATAACACTGGCAATCGCTAATTCAGTTATAAAATGAATAACTGTACAAATATTTTGAGTGAGGAAATTCTCACTTTGATTTCCACTCCGTCAGTCTTTAATTGGCGGTTGGTTTAATAAAATTAAAGTGCGTTTAATTTTATTAAAAACTTCAACAACTTCCGTTTCTGTTTTGGTCAGTTCCATGTTGTAGTGTTCGTTGTCACGATCGCAATGCAACTAAAATCATCGGATTTCGATCTCGTACGAAAATGATATGACAATTTTTACATTTCATTACATAATTAATAAATTAATTAACTAATTAAATTCCTAAATTTTATCTTCCCCGTTCAAATTAGTCGAGCCCAATGTCGATTTCATCTCACCGCCGCCGCTCTGCCAAGGGGACACCGAACCCCGATCTGCTGCCTCCACCTGAAACGTCGTCACGACGCCGTCCTTCGCCCCCAGCCTCGCCACGCTCGGTGGCCCCATTCACCAGAAAACGGCTCCAAAGCTGGTGCTTTTAAGCGCGAAAATCGAGAAATTGACCACCCTTTAACCCATCTCCACCGTTGAGCTTCTAAAGCTCGACGAGATCTCTGATTTTTCTTCAATGAGTTTTTGACCTCACTGCGTGGATTTTACGATCGAGAGGAAGGAAGTTTTGAAAAATATCGGCCTTCAATTGCTTTAGATGGAGGAAATCAGATTGGGAATGAAATTAGGGTTTTGACCAACGAATATATATATATATATATATATGTATATGTATATATATATATATATATTAATTTTATTTAATTCACAAATTACATGCTTATCGCTCCGAACTCCAAATGAAACTCAACAACTATCGTTCCTAGTTAAATACCCCCATTCCAGACACAATGGGATATGTTTTGTAAGCTAATTCTACTGTTTCGACCATTTTTTATCAAAACTAAAATAACGGTCAATATTGTATTTGAACGTACATTTTAATTTTCCGGGGCCACATACTGACTCCAAAAATTATGGAAATTGAAATCTAGCTATGTTTTGACGATACAGTCCTAACAAAATTTATTTCGTTGAATTTGAAGGCTGTTTCAAAAATGGCCTTTTAACAGGTTTATTAAATTCAAACTGAAATTGAAAACGCATTTAAATTTACTGTGCTCACATACTAATTCCAAATGCCTTGAAATTTTAACCCAGACTATAAGTTGACATTCCAGATCCAACAAAAGTGGTTTCGTCGAAAACGGAGGTCATTTGCGAAATGGCTGTTTTTAAGGGCTATATATTATATTAAAATATATATTAATTCTATAGCGAATATTTTTAAGTTTAAACTGGACATAACTTTTAATTTATAAAGTGATATCTCAGTTTCTTACATTCGTTAGAAAAGTACAGTTCAAAATATTCCAACGTTTCTTGTTTCGTCCAATTCTGATTCATATTGAATTCTGTACATTCATTTGAAATTAAAAATCGAATTTTCAAACTACTACGCCATTTTGAGTTCATTTTAATTAAATTTTAAATTCATACGTTCTTATTTCGATTTAAATAAATTTTAAATAATTAATTCTCAAAATAAATCATTTTAAATTCTTAAATTCGATTAAATCAATTTAAAATAAAATTTTAAATTGGTTCTAAAATTACGGGTTATTATAATCTCCCCCACTTAGAAACTTCTTGTCCCTGACAAGGAAGAAGGAATTGAAGGTCGTTTACTTAACCAACTCAACCTTAGCTTGATTCAAGTTCTTCAACTTTTCAGTTTCTAAGAACTTTCTAATTTCCAAAAATTTGGCTAACACCCTAAATTTTCGAAGATTTTCGCTGTAACCTCCATTGTATGGGATAATCAGTAAAACCAAAACTTGCCTCACGGGCTCTCATCATCAAAAAGAAAAAGAAAAGGCCAAGTGGCTTGCCAATCGGCTCATAAAATCATCAAACCCAATGTAAACATGTACCAATTTGTCGGGTGTACAATTTTATTCCTCTTCTTAGCTTCCATGCTATGACCTGTTTACATAAATGTGTATGTATATATATACATGTATGCAATTCCAGTCAAATTTCAATTCAGTTCAATATTTGACTCGATTTGGCTTAATTTACCTTTCATTTTCATATTGATTTGATCATTCCAATATTTTAGTCAGTTAAACTAATAATCACACATCACAACCAGCAATCAATTAGTTGATTAGCTTTTCAAACATATAACTTTTATATACTCAAAAATCATATTTTTAGTGCCAAATCACAAACAATAAACCCTAACTAAGTTTTGATTCTCACCCAGTCAATTGGAAATATATAGATATCCCACTTTTGAAACTCGAACATAAACACTGGTGATGCTCGAGCTATCATCAGTGTCATATCCGGGCGACTAGAGTGTGATTCTATATCTACCTAGTATATTTGAGACTTCGTATACATGTTTGCAAGACATATATGCAAAATCTTCTTATGCTCGATAGTCTAAATTCAATAAAAAATAAAACACTCAAGTGCATATGATAAGATATAATTTTCAAAACCAATTAGATTTTATAAATAAAACTCTTTAAACTCATTCTAGGATACTAATGATCCCATCTCTAATGAGTTATTCTTATAGGATATTACTAATCCTATCTCTGACAAATTCTTTCGTTTGATTTTAATGTGTCTTGTTCTCGAGCTTTGTAAACCAAAGCTCTGATACCACAAGTAGCGATCCAGACTCCCCCGATTCCCGAAGACACAGAGGAGCCCGGATTGTTTTGAGAACACGACGCATCAGAACACAGAACAATAGACCATTTCATTACTTATTACAACAATTGCATCAGAACACAAGATATCATAGTATAAATAAATATTATACATTGGAAAATATCAGAGATTTAAATTACATTTAAATACATAATCATAATGCACAGCGGAAAACGACTACCACAGTTGAAAGAAATACACGGATACAAAGCAATCCATATATAGCTCCAATCGTAATAAAAAATCCTATGAAAGAAATATCTACGAAAACCAAAACTACAAGCTATTCGTGTGGAAAATATAGGCACCCAGAGTTTAGGTAGAAACAATAAACTCCGAGTCAGTCATGGGAATGGTGTGAGAACGAAAACAGTTATTAAATCTTTACTTAAAAATAAGGTAAATCACAGGACCATGCTGTATAACATGGAACGGGTTACTCCCATGTATACACTGAAATGCTACAATTCATAAACAATGCAATGCTTTTCGAAAAATGAAGCTATTATAAGACTCAAGTCTCATCACACAATGAAACGCAAGTAAGAAGATAGAGTTTTCCCTTATAATAGCCAAACATGCTCAGTACGTTTAAAATGAATCATTTTGATATTACTATAAGTGCATAGTGTCAAAATCAACATCAAATATAAATGTATCAATCATAGACGGCATATGTACCATATATTATGTCATCATACATAGGTTTACAACTAAAACCGAACGATGTCATATTGGAAATTAGATTTCCGTCATGAGTCAAGGTAAGGGATGGTCTCCTTATTGATTCGAGACACTCTAGCAAATGCCTTAGGATCACACCTACGGGAAACCCTGGATCCTGCAGTGCCGATCCACACTTACTTTAGTGGATTGGTTATTCCCGAACACACGTTTCTCGGTCCTATAGGACCTATCACTTGGCCAGTAGCGACTAATATATCTGAGGCCCCTCGCAATCCATCATTTACATAAGTAAAAATGTCTGGGCTTTATACCATGACACCACTTTAAGCTAGAAAGAAACGTTATGCACTCACTGTGCCCCCTTATCTCGTTTTAGACTCATGCTGAGGTGTGAGGCTCGCGAATTAACGTTATACATAAAGCTATGCTAATTAAAGTTGGGCCTTGATCATAATCCATAAGACTCAACTTTTCAACAAAAGCCTTGGTCATTGCATCTTAGCATGCCACACTGACAATTCATGTCATGCAACTGATGTCTATCAATATATAACCTCTAAGCTCATACGTCTAAGAGAAGGGTGTTAAGCAAGAGAATAAATTCTCCGCCACCAAACAGATATATATTTAATAGAAATCAGTCAACACATAATGAAATCCAGTGTCAGACATACATCCATTTACAAGTCCATTCTGGGTTTGAATGAAACCGGAGGCACCTTATTCCTCGTCCCATATGTCCAATATAGGAGAGAGGTCCTCGCATATCCGGTCGTTCTCCAAGTACTTCTGGACGATCACCACTTATTACCTTGTCTTGGGTGTACAGCCCAATCAAGACATCAGTAATCATCCAAATGACGCGAAGAACTCCGGTCTTCAACCACCGTCTTCATCATTGATTTTTAGTCGCCGTATCAGTTATTCAGAATGGGATAAACCCGGTCTTTCCGAGTAACACGTATATTTTATAATCAATAATCAAGCGTTATAAAAACACATCATACGCCTCATTCCAATTCAGAATATTCTTTTATTCAAATATTCACTTCTTAGGGGAAAGGTTCCCATTAATTTTATCAAAGATAAAATTCTTTTAAACTTATTCTTTAATCTTCCTTTGGATGTTAATTTCAAAAGATTTTAATTTACCTTTTTACCACTTACCCAATTAATATTTAATAACTAGTCGGGATTATCAAGCCTTATGGAAGTAACCATTCATTTATAATTTCAATCCCAACCTATTCCCATGGAGCAAAACTGGTAATACCCCATATCTAACACCCACGTTGTTATCGGTAAATTTAATTACCATTTCACGTTCAAATCTAATTAAAGATTTAACCATCGCATGGAGTAAAACTGGCGGTACTCCATTCTCGAACATTTCATGAATTCGATAAATTTAATTATCTCATTCACATTCCAATCTAATTAAAGATTCATTAAAACTCCAACTTGGTTTTAATATCAAAAATCATTACTTTATGATTATTCAATTTTAAGAAATTAATCTTGTCGTTAACTGGGTTAAAGAACCATTATTATTAAAAACACAGTTCACAATAAACCCAAATCAATTTCCATTAAATGTGGAATCTTTGCGAAAAACAGATCAATATACATGATTGATACAAATTCCCCTATCAGACTAATAATATAAATGGAGTAATGGCAAAGCCTTTTAAATTCCATATATAGTAACAATCTTCCTTCACAGAAGCTCGTCTCGATTATTACCAAATCAAATTCCATTCAATTCCAATTTAATATATTAAATTGGAAAACGTCCATTAAATCTTAATAAAAAGATTTATAAATTCCAAATCATATCTTCACTGTTAGTTGGGTTTTAAGAACAAATGTTATTTAAAACATCGTTCATAATGAACCCAAATCAATTTCCATTTAATTCCAATTTATAATTATAAATTGGAAAAACTTCATTTATCTTAATTAAAAGATTTATTCTTTTCTCAACGGGGTTTAAGAATAGTGTTATTGAAGACACATTCACGACAAACCCAAAATCCAATCTGATATTAAATGTAAGCAGCTGAATAAAAATGATATTGGCTTATATACAATATCAAATTTTGAAACCAACGGACATCATATTGGGAATAACGATATATGTATCTTCCAAATTCCTTAACAATATCCGTACAATCACAGAATCCAAAATTGAAATATTTCGAAGATTATTTCCATTCAAATCCATTCCAATTTATATGGATTTCCTGGTTATGTAAAAACCCATTTGCAAATGCAATTTATTATTTCTAAAAATCATTGGATTTTTATTCTAGTTATTAACTAGTTTATTTAGATAAAAATATCATTTATCCTTTCAAAATCGGTTTTTTTCATCCAAAATCTTTCCAAATCATTAGTTATTATTTTGAATAATTTTTCCATATTTTTAGTAATTTTATTACGGCCCTTACAGTCGGTTACCAATAATGGCCACCTGTGACATCCCCAATCCCCGTAATGACGGTGGCAAGGGTAATCTTTGGAATATAACACATAAACAGATAATAGCAGAACATAAATAAATAAATACACCAGATAATGTACAATAGAATACACTGGATATACATAAACATCAGAGTTACACAGTATACAAGATCATACTTAGTACAAATACAGTTCAGCTATACATAAATGTCTACAGCGGAAATAAACATAACATGTACAATAGGAGCTGAACAGCATAAAAAGAGATAAATAATAGAATCCATCTTCAGCTCCAGCAATCCAGAAAGAACCAGCTAAACCTGAATACAAGGCTGCCCGTGTAGAAAAAGGGCACCCGAGTTTGAAAGTGAAACAAACTACGAGTCTGTCATGTGACTGGTATGAGAAATCCATTCAACACATTTATGATATGGCTAATCACAGGACCACGCCACTTTCGTGAAATGGGTTTACTCCATTGGATTGCCAGTGCTTTAAAAACAAATCTTTTCTTTTAAACATCGCAATGCTTTTTATAAAAATGAATCCATTATAAGACTCAGTTCCCATCACACAATGCAATGCAAACCGGAGGATAGAGTTTTACCTTATAATGGCCAAAATTTGGTTGATACGAATAAAACAAAAGCAATTGATATTATTACTAGTGTTTACATGTTTCAAAAACAATTTCGAATCATAACTATCAATCATAGACGGCATGGGTACCATATATCATGTCGCCATATATATACACAATCAAAACCGCACGATGTCGTATTTGGAAATTGGATTTCCGTCATGAACCAAGGCAAAAGATAGTCCTTACCGACTTCGAGACAATCTAGCCCATGTCTCAGGGTCAGAGCGCATCGACCCTTTGGATCGTCAGGGCCGGTCCACCTATGTGGATTATTATGCCTGAACACTACGTTTCCCCGCCCTATGGGGCGTAAATGAGCCAACGAATGACTCCATCGGTCCCGGATCGACCGATCAAACCGAGGTGCCTCACTATCCATCATCCACATAAGTAAAATGTCAGGCCGTGTAAAAACACCGACACAACTCCTAGCTAGAAAGAAACGCAAGCCCTCCCTGATGTCCTCTCCCTTTTCTGGTTCATACCGGGGTGTGAGGCTCACGAATTCACATTATACACAAAGCTACGCCACACAGGCGGTGCTTTGATCATCAATCACAAGACTTTGCTTTTCAACAGAAGCCCTGATCACTGCATCTTAGTATGCCACACAGGCAATTCACACCATGCAATTGATGGCTATCAATCACATAGAATAAATTCCAATGTCGGACACACAATCCATTTGCAAGTCCTTTCTGGGACGGAACGAAACCAGAGGCACTAAATACCTCGCTTATTCATCGATCCCCACGTACGTCTGGACGATCACCACTCATTATCCATATTTCGGGATGCCTCCCAATCAGGACCTCCGTGACCATCCAAACGAGGTGAAGATCGGTCTTCAACCCCCGTCTTCATCTTCGACTTCTTATTGTCGATTCAGTTATTCAGAATGGGATAAACCCGGTCTTTCTGAGCAACTCGTGTATATAATAAACAAGTGCAACACTAACATACATACGCATCATTTCAATTCGTTAGTCACTAACCGTCAATCAGTAAGAGAACGATTTCCCAAATATTAACCCCGAAGGCCGAAACCAACATCAGATCAACACCCAGGAAACCATTCGGCTTAGCCAACCTTCAGTTAATTTCTAAATTTCACATCCATATCGTTTATAATATTTTATAACGATTTATCGCTACTTTTATTTATTTTAAAATAGCCAATTTATTCAAAACGACGCTTCGGGCCATAACGCGGTCGTGGCGCTGTTTTTCTTCAGATTTGATTTACACATATCTGAAAATCTAACCGTTGGATCTTCATAAAATTTACATCATTAGAAAGATCTTTTCAAAACGAATCCAACGGTTCCAGTTTCGGGAAATTCCGACAGTCGGATATCCCGGTATAATCATTTGAAGTTTCGGTTTCAAAATACGAACTGCAGCGTTGTAATTCGATTATATATAATTATATATATATATATATATATATATATAATCGATTCTGCCGCTGTTTTTCTTCAGATTTGAATTAAACATTCCAGACAATCCAACTGTTGGATTTTTACAAAGTTGGTGCTGTTGGAAAGATATTTCCAAAGCGAACCCAATGGTTGCAGTTTCAGGATAATCCGATGGTCGGATCTCCCGTACTAATCGTTTGAAATCACGGTTTCAAAATACGAACTGCTGCTTCGTTATTCGATATATTTCATTTCTATTTATATATATTCATCGATTCTTCGATTTCAAAACTATTTTCTCTTCATACATTTGATAAAAATGCTATTTTTATCTAACTGTCTTCTATTTAAACATTTCACTATTTTTAACAATTCACGTATATAATAAAAATGTGATTCTTATTGTAAAACAATTCATTTCAAAACACGATTATTTTATATAGTTCATATAGGTAATAAAAATAAGATTTTTATTATAAAACCATTTCTTTCAAAACAAGATTATTTTATATAGTTCATATAGGTAATAAAAATATGATTTTTATTATAAAACGATTTATTTCAAAATAAGATTATTTTATATAGTTCATATAGGTATTAAAAATATGATTTTTATTATAAAACAATTTATTTCAAAACAAGATTATTTTATATAGTTCATATAGATGATAAAAATCTGATTTTTATTATAAAACAATTTATTTCAAAATATGAATACCATTCAACACATGAATTTCAATTCAACGAATGAATTTCGATTCAACACATGAAGGTTTTCTATAGTTTATGTATATCGATAAAAAGGTGATTTTTATATTTAAAAACACGAATACCATTCAACACATGAATTCCAATTCAACGAATGAATATCGATTCAACACATGAAGGTTTTCTATAGTTTGTATATATATATAAAAAGGTGATTTTTATATTTAAAAACACGAATACCATTCAACACATGAATTCTATTCAACGAATGAATTTCAATTCAACACATGAAGGTTTTCTATTTAACGAATAAATATAGTTTCAACAAATGGAAATAATTCTAACACATGAATATTATTCAAAATTTCGGCAGCATAACGGTAGGGTAGTTAAAACCGGGACCGTCCCTAGTACGGCTCCTCGCTCAACCTTAAAACCTCGCGGTTTTTGACAATGGGGATTCATGCATCTAGTTCGCACGCAGGCGGCATGTATATTTATTTCATTTCCACAAACTAATCCTATGTGGTTTCAACCAAATATTTCTCAACCACAAACGGGTATTTTTCAACCACAATCAATCAATATCAACCACAAACAATTCCAATCAACCATTCGCTATCAATCAATTTTCACACCAATCACAACCAATAAATATCGTCCATGGTTTGTGGACGAGGGGCGTGTATATATATATATATATACATATAGCATTTCACTTCTATTTCAACACATATATAATTTTTACAATGCATATACAACTTATACATCGAACGTACAACTTATACAACGCTTATACAAGAGGTGTACAACGCTTATATAACACATACATCGATTATATAATTTATACATCGTCGTTTTCCATATCGTTTATAAATTAGAAATCTCACATTGGGTTCCACTCCACCAAAAATAGCATAAGGCTCAGAAAAATATGCTGTCTCTTCTTGAATATAGAAGACATCCACACGAGTCCACTGTCTCTTGTTTCACTGAATTTCGACAAGAAACGAAAAAGATATGATTTTTACAAGTTTGCAATGGTTTAAAAGTGTTAAAACTGATTTAAAATATACACAGCCGTATACCTTCACAGTTTGTTCCCAACTAGGTTTGATCTTTTCACCAAAACGAAGAAGGTGTAGCTCGATCAGACCCTGCCACGTGAAGCGCCTACGAGAGCTGCTCCTCCTCCCTCGATCCTGGTGAACTCAACGCAGCGGTGGCGGAGCAATCGGGGTGCGAACGGCCGATCTTCGTGGAGGTGATCTCTCGAACGACGTGACGAGGATGGGCAAGGCATATACGGATTTGAAGAGGGGACTCGGATCTTCAAAAAGTTCCAAAGGGGCAGCAGGTTTCAGTGAACGGAGTGGCCGGAAAATGATCGGGAAGCTTTGAACAACTTTCCGCCGTCTGTCGAGGGAGATGACGAGGTGTTACGGATTTTTTTATATTTTTAATTAATGAATGAAAATTTTCTATTGGCCGATATTTATATTTATTCAAAAATTGAGGTTTTCTCAAACGAACTCGAAATCAAACCCAACGACTGTCGTCCCTAGCGTTTTACCCCCATTCCGAACACAATGGGATATGTTTCGTAGGCCCATTCGACTTTTGAGTCAGTTTTCCTTCAAATTAAAATATAAAACATTCAATATTTGATTTGAACGTACATTTCAATTTGCCAGGGCCACAAACTAATTCGAAAAATTCCAGAAAAATAAATCTAGCTATGTTTTGACGATACGGTCCCAACAAAACTAGTTTCGTCGAATTCTGAGACCGTTTGCAAAAAGGCCCATTCTTGGTCGATCCAATTTAACTGTAATTGACCAAAACACATTTTCCTTTGCCACGCTCACATACTAGCTTCAAAAATTATGAAATTTGAAACCTAGCAATAACTTTACATCCCGGATCCAACAAAAGTGGTTTCGTCAAATTCCGAGGTCGTTTGCAAAATGGCCAATTTCACGGGCTATATAAATTCCATACCGACCTTTCTAAAAATTCATTTGGCCGTAACTTTTGCTTCCCGCTATGAAACTTCGATTTTTCAGATTTGTTAGAAAGGTATTCACTAACAGATTTAAATATTTTTGGTTCCACGCAAATCCGTTTTGTTTTGCACCCGGTACAGTCAGTCAAAGTTTGAATTCAAATTTTGAAACTACCGCGCCATTTCAGGCCTTGTTTATAATTAGAATTAATTATATTCGTTTTCAAACGTCAATTCAAACTCAGTTTTCATTGCTACTATTTAAAATATTTATTTTAAATATTTAAAATCCACTATTTTAGCCAATTTAAAAATTTTAAATTGGTTCAGATTTTTCCGGGTCGTTACAATCTCCCCCACTTAAAACTTTTCGTCCCCGAAAAGGAACAAAGTCGAAAGTGGTTTGATTAATCAACTCTACGTCCAATCTGGCTTCCATTCTCCAACTTTTCAGTTTCTGAGAATTTTCAAATTCTTTAAAAATTTGGCTAACACCCGGAATTTTCGAAAAATTTCGCCATAACCTCCTTTGTACGAGGATAGGTTTGGAAATTTATTGGGCCGTATTAGGTACCCAATAAATCCTAATAAGCATACACATATTTATAGTGATATATTCTGGTGTTTACAGGGGAGCGTGTATAGATAATAACTCCAGAGAATAAATTCTCGTCACCCTGTCAAAGCCTGAGGGAGTGTGTATTTTAATTGCTCTAGAGGATAAATCCTCGTCACCTCGTCCCGTGTGGGAAATAAATAGTTCATGTGCCGTATCTAATAACTAGAGAGACGTGGTTATTGTCAACTCCAGACCCGTGTGGGGTTTTTATTAATCTGGCAATTTAATCGTTACAATTTAAATAGTCCATATCAGTCATCAGTTCAACCTGTAAAATATAGTCATCGCCATACAAGCCTATCGCTCGTATGGTAAATCTTCCACCTCGTCACACAAGCTCCAAATGCTTATGTGGTATATGATGAAGTATGCCTATCTTCAGAAGTATGCCATGCAGTGTAGTTCAAAATTAATTGTTACTATCCTTTGGCGATGTTTATTGTTTCACACAGAACAACCAGCACTCCGCATCCAATTTCATTCACAGGAGTTGATATAATAATATTTCGCATCCAACTCATTAAGGTTTACCTATTTGTCGGGCACGCAAATAATTTCTTTACTCAACAACTATCCAATTACCTGTTCAAACATATATATGCACATGTATATATTTCTATCTATTTTTAAATCAGTTCAATGTGTGATTTAATAGAATAAATTCTACCATTCATTCTATTATTGATTAAACTAACTATCGTTTCAATAATTTAATTAATCCAATTCTAACATCACACAATGCAATCAGCAATCAAATTGTTTTTAACTTTTCAAAAATTACTAATCAATTTCTATACTCTTTTTAAAATCATTCAGACTATAGAATTAAAAGAGCACATCCATGGAAAGAAAATAACAACAGAGTAGAGAACTAATTGGTAATGCAAAGTATGGTAAATGTACCTTGCACAGGAGTCAATCAGAGATATCCACTCGGCATCTAGGATAGGCTTTCTGAATGCTCTCCTCAGTTTCCCAAGTAAAATCTCGCGGATCTCCACTCCATTGCACTTTGACTAAGTGAACCTTCTTGTTCCTCAGCTCTTTGGTTTCTTTGCCGATAATCTTTAGCGGCTCTCTTCTCACAGCCAATTCTGGAGTAATTTCAATATCCTGTTGAGCTGCTTCTTCCACGATCAAGTCTGGATCATGAACGTGCTTTCGAAGTTGAGATATGTGAAATACATCTTGAACTCCAGGCAACCAATCAGGCAATTTAACCCTATAAGCGAGAGTTCCAACCCGTTCCAGAATAGGAAACGGACCAATGAATTTGGGCGCCAATTTCCCAGTTTTACCGAACCGGATAACTCCTCTCATCGGCGATACTTTCAAATATACATAGTCGCCAACAGTAAATGATATATCTCTTCTTCTCCTATCGGCATAGCTCTTTTGTCGGCTTTGAGCGACGAGTAATCGCTTCTTAATAAAGTCGACTTTGTCGGCAGCTTCTCGGATCATATCTGGCCCCAACACAAGTCTATTACCAGGTTCGACCCAACAAGCAGGAGATCGGCACGGTCTACCATACAATGCTTCGAATGGTGACATTGTCAGGCTCGCCTGGTAGCTGTTGTTATAAGAGAATTCAGCCAAATGTAGATGGTCTTCCCATGATCCACCGAAATCTAGAACACAAGCCCGCAATAGATCTTCTAAAATACGATTCACCCTCTCAGTCTGACCATCTATCTGAGGATGATAGGCGGTGCTTAGGTTTATCTTAGTTCCCAGCTCTACTTGAAATGCCTCCCAGAATTTACTAGTAAATATTGTATCTCTATCACTGACTATACTGAGCGGCACTCCATGTAGTCTAACTATTTCCTTGAAATATACCTGCGCTAGACTCTAAGCAGTTCTGTTTGATCTGACAGGTATGAAATGGGCGGTCTTCGTGAAGCGATCTACGATCACCCAAATACTGTCATTTCCTTTTCTGATTCTAGGCAAACCATCAATGAAGTCCATGGAAATATGTTACCACTTCCAACCAGGAACGTCTAGCGGTTGTAACAATCCAGCCAGTTTCTGTTGGTCGCTCTTGACTAGCTGGCAAGTAGGGCATCAGCTAACATATATTGAAACGTCCCTTTTCATAGCCTTCCACCAGAATGTTCGCTTGAGATCGTTATACATTTTGGCTATACCAGGATGGATACTCAGCTTGGACTTGTGACACTCGTCTAACACTTCCCTTTTGAGCTCGGGGATGCCAGGAACACAAATCCTTCCTTTAAATCTCAGGATTCCATCGTTATCTATTTGAAAACACGAGGGTTTGCCTTTCTTAATCCTTTTGATCATATCCTTAATAAATTTATCCTCCTTCTGAAGAATAGATATTTTGTCAATCAAGGAAGTCATAATAATAAATCTGGCGATCATTACATTCTTTCGACTCAACGCATCGGCCACGACATTGGCTTTCCCTGGAGTGTATATAATTTCAAAATCGTATGCTGCAAGGAACTCGAACCAACGTTGCTGCCTCAGATTCAAGTCTTTCGAGGTGAACAGATACTTTAGCGACTAGTGATCTGTAAACAATTCAAATCTCTCACCCAGAAGATAATGTCTCCAGATTTTCAAAGCGAATACTATAGCCAATAACTCAAGATCATGAGTGACGTAGTTTTTCTCATGCGGCTTCAGTTGACGGCTAGCATAAACAATCACTTGACCTCTTTGCATTAACACTGCGCCAAGGCCTTCTCTAGAAGCATCAGTCCAGACTTTTAAATCCTGATTGTCGTCGATAATGGTTAACACTGGAGCAGTAGTTAATCTTAACTTTAGCTCTTCAAAAGCCTCCTCACTTTCTGGAGTCCATTTAAATTTTAAGTGCTTCTTTGTAAGCTTCGTTAAGTGACCAGATATCTTCGAAAAGTTTTTAACGAACTTCCGGTAATAACTAGCCAATCCGAGAAAACTGCGGACTTCTGTAGGAGTACTGGGCTGTTTCCAATTCTGAATAGCTGTGATTTTACTTGGATCCTTAACAATTCCTTCTTTTGATACGACATGGCCCAGAAATTTCTTCCTCTTGCCAGAATATACATTTGGACAGTTTGGCTTTCAATACATTCCTTCTCAGAATTTCTAGAACCTGTTCCAAATGCTTTTCAAAACTCCTCTGAACACTCTATTCATCAAATCGACGAAGTATGCTGGAGCGTTACATAAGCCGAACGACATTACTAACCACTCGTAGAATAAGTCGGGACCTCTGAATGCTGTCATTGGAACACACTCTTCGGCAATTCGAAGTTGATGGAAGCCTGTAGCTAGGTCCATCCTTGAGAATACTTGTGCTCCATTCAGACGATCCAATAAATCATCGATTCGCGGCAATGGATATTTGTTCTTTATTGTCTGCTTGTTCAAATCCCGATAATCCACACATAGCCGTAGAGTACCGTCAAATTTTGGGACAAATACCACTGCTGCTCCCCAATTAGAGAAACTAGGCCTGATCAGACCCTTCCATACGAGCTGTCGTGTTTGATTGTCTAATTCCTCTTTCTCTTTCAAGGACATTCTTCGAATAGCGTGAACTACCGACCTTGCATTCGGAATTAAAGCAATTTTGAAATCAATTTCTCTCTACGGAGGTAAGCTAACAACTTCTTCAAACACATCCGCATAGTTCTAAACGACAGGAATATCTTTTATGAGGTCGGGAATATTCTCTGTAACTTCAGGGATATCTTTTATTTGGGCTGGAGAAACATCGAGAGCTGCCCAGAAGTCTTTTCTATTAGATTTCTGACCTTCACACGGTATGGTTATATAATTCCCTGATTTAATCTTAGCCCTAACAACTCTCTCGGCGCATCTAACCTCTTATTCATATTTGGTTAGCCAATCCAATCCCAGAATAAGATCGAATTCATTAAAATTCATGACGGTAGAGATAGTAGAGAATTTATAGCAGGAAAAAGAGACAGTTACTGCACAAACCCAACTGAGATCGATGGAACCCCCAACCGGATTTTGGACAGTCATTGGTTCTTTGAGCTTCTTCACATTCAAATTCAACTTCTTAACTGCATGCTTGGCAATGAAACTTCGTGACACGCCTGTATCAAACAGCACTTTAACTGGAATGTTTTTGACATTAAGCGTGCCTTCTAGAACATCAGCCCTTTCCTGACTTGCTGAGGGTGTTGAAGTTTCTGCCACTTCATTTACTTGAACCACATTGGTCCTACGTGACTAGCTCGATGACAAAGATTACATTCTCGGGCTAAATGAAACTTTTTCTTGGATTTAGATTCATCCTTTCTTCGTTTGTTCGAAGACTTGCAATTTATCGCCAAATGTCCCTGCCTATTGCAGCTTGAGCATGTGGCAGTCATTATCGGTTCTTTCTCAGATCTAGTCCTCTTCCTCATGGCTCTGGGCTTCTTACTGACCTCTGACATTGTACTGGCTTCAGGACGATCAGTTTCAGACTCAATTTTATTACTAGAGCTGACTTCGTCTTTGTACTGTAACATTCCTTTCTTATCGAGATCCTCGTACTAGTAAGCCATGTATATCATTTCAGAAAAGGGGATCTTCACGTTCCTCATTACACTGTTCTGATATTTTCTTTGAAGCCCGTTGATAAATCTCAAATTCTTCCTCTTCGTATTTTCAATTAGATGAGGGGCAAAGTGAGAAAGTTCATTAAATCTCTTATGATATTCGGGAATGGTCATGTCTCCTTGTATCAGATAAGAAAATTCATCACATAGTCGCTCAATCACTTCAGGAGGAGTAAATATTTCCAGGAAAATCACTTTGAATCTATCCCAGGTGATATCACCTTCTGGATTATCCTTAATAACTGAATCCCACCAGAACAAAGCTTCGTCTATGAGTGCCCAGGAGGCCAGTAATCTTTTCTGGTCATCCCTCAGCTTTAATCCTTCAAAGATTTTCTCAGCCGAACGAACCCAGGCTTGTGTTTTCATAATTGATTCTTCACCCGAGAAGGGTTTTCGACCCAGATTTCTATATTTCATAAATAGAGCTTCTATATCCGAGTCAGTATTACTTCTTCTATTTCTGGCACTCATTTTCTAGAGCGTCTGCAATTAGCAGACAAAGTGTCAGGTCAACAGAAAAGATATTTCAAAATATAGAGACAAATACTTGAATGTAAATGTGTCTATCTAGCTGTTATTTCATTCTGTTTCTCATAATAGGATATTACTGATCCTATCTGTAATGAGTTACTCGTCCTAGAACACTACTGGTTCTATTTCTGACGAGTTCGTTAATATGTTATATTCCAGAACTAAGCTTAACCAAAGCTCTGATACCACGTTGTGACATCCCCAATCCCCGTAATGACGGTGGCAAGGGTAATCTTTGGAATATAACACATAAACAGATAATAGCAGAACAGAAATAAATAAATACACCAGATAATGTACAATGGAATACAATAGATAAACATAAACATCAGAGTTACACAGTATACAGGATCATACTTAGTACAAATACAGTTCAGCTATACATAAATGTCTGCAACGGAAATAAACATAACATGTACAATAGGAGCTGAACAGCATAAAAAGAGATAAATAATAGAATTCATCTTCAGCTCCAGCTATCCAGAAAGAACCAGCTAAACCTGAATACAAGGCTGACCGTGTAGAAAAAGGGCACCGAGTTTGAAAGTGAAACAAACTACGAGTCAATCATGGGACTGGTATGAGAAATCCATTTAACACATTTATGATATGGCTAATCACAGGACCACGCCACTTTCGTGGAATGGGTTTACTCCATTGGATTGCCAGTGCTTTAAAAACAAATCTTTTCTTTTAAACATCGTAATGCTTTTTATAAAAAAGAAGCCATTATAAGACTCAGTTCCCATCACACAATGCAACGCAAACCGGAGGATAGAGTTTTACCTTATAATGGCCAAAATATGGTTGATACGAATAAAACAAAAGCAATTGGTATTATTACTAGTGTTTACATGTTTCAAAAACAATTTCGAATCATAACTATCAATCTTAGACGGCATGGGTACCATATATCATGTCGCCATATATATATATATATATATATATATATATATATACACAATCAAAAACGCACGATGTTGTATTTGGAAATTGGATTTCCGTTATGAACCAAGGCAAAAGATAGTACTTACCGACTTCGAGACAATCTAGCCCATGTCTCAGGGTCAGAGCGCATCGACCCTTTGTATCGTCAGGGCCGGTCCGCCGATGTGGATTATTATGCCTGAACACTACGTTTCCCCACCCTATGGGGCGAAAATGAGCCAACGAATGACTCCATCGGTCCCAGATCGACCGATCAAACCGAGGCGCCTCACTATCCATCATCCACATAAGTAAAATGTCAGGCCGTGTAAAAACACCGACACAACTCCTTGCTAGAAAGAAACGCAGGCCCTCCCTGATGTCCTCTCCCGTTTCTGGTTCATACCGGGGTGTGAGGCTCGCGAATTCACGTTATACACAAAGCTACGCCACACAGGCGGTTCTTTGATCATCAATCACAAGACTTTGCTTTTCAATAGAAGCCCTGATCAGTGCATCTTAGTATGACACACAAGCAATTCACACCATGCAACTGATGGCTATCAATCACATAGAATAAATTCCAATGTCAGACACATAATCCATTTGCAAGTCCGTTCTGGGTTGGAACGAAACCGGAGGCACTAAATACCTCGCTTATTCATCGATCCCCACGTACGTCTGGACGATCACCACTCATTATCCATATTTCGGGATGCCTCCCAATCAGGACCTCAGTGACCATCCAAACGAGGTGAAGATCGGTCTTCAACCCCCGTCTTCATCTTCGACTTCTTATCGTCGATTCAGTTATTCAGAATGGGATAAACCCGGTCTTTCTGAGCAACTCGCGTATATAATAAACAAGTGCAACACTAACATACATACACATCATTTCAATTCGTTAGTCACTAACCGTCAATCAGTAAGAGAAAGATTTCCCAAATATTAACCCCAAAGGCCGAAACCAACATCAGATCCACACCCAGGAAACCATTCGGCTTAGCAGACCTTTAGTTAATTTCTAAATTTCACATCCATATCGTTTATAATATTTTATAACAATTTATCGCTAGTTTTATTTATTTTAAAATAGCCAATTTATTCAAAACGACGCTTTGGGCCATAACGCGGCCGTGGCGCTGTTTTTCTTCAGATTTGATTTACACATATATGAAAATCTAACCGTTGGATCTTCATAAAATTTACATCATTAGATACATCTTTTCAAAACGAATCCAATGGTTCCAATTTTGGGAAATTCCGACGGTCGGATCTCCCGGTATAATCGTTTGAAGTTTCGGTTTCAAAATACGAACTGCAGCGTCGTTATTCGATTATATATAATTATATATATATATATATATAATCGACTCTGGCGCTGTTTTTCTTCAGATTTGAATTAAACATTCCAGACAATCCAACCGTTGGATTTTTACAAAGTTGGTGCCGTTGGAAAGATATTTCCAAAGCGAACCCAACGGTTGCGGTTTCAGGAAAATCCGATGGTCGGATCTCCCGTACTAATCGTTTGAAATCACGGTTTCAAAATATGAACTGCAGCTTCGTTATTCGATATATTTCAATTCTATTTATATATATTCATCGATTCTTCGATTTCAAAACTATTTTCTCTTCATACATTTGATAAAAATGCTATTTTTATCTAACCGTCTTCTATTTCAACATTTCAATATTTTTAACAATTCATGTATATAATAAAAATGTGATTCTTATTGTAATACAATTCATTTCAAAACACGATTATTTTATATAGTTCATATAGGTAATAAAAATAGGATTTTTATTATAAAACCATTTCTTTCAAAACAAGATTATTTTATATAGTTCATATAGGTAATAAAAATATGATTTTTATTATAAAACAATTTATTTCAAAACAAGATTATTTTATATAGTTCATATAGGTAATAAAATTATGATTTTTTATTATAAACCAATTTATTTCAAAACTAGATTATTTTATATAGTTCATATAGATGATAAAAATATGATTTTTATTATAAAACAATTTATTTCAAAATATGAATACCATTCAACACATGAATTTCAATTCAACGAATGAATTTCGATTCAACACATGAATTTCGATTCAACACATGAAGGTTTTCTATAGTTTATATATATCGATAAAAAGGTGATTTTTATATTTAAAAACACGAATACCATTCAACACATGAATTCCAATTCAACGAATGAATATCGATTCAACACATGAAGGTTTTCTATAGTTTGTATATATATATAAAAAGGTGATTTTTATATTTAAAAACACGAATACCATTCAACACATGAATTCTATTCAACGAATGAATTTCAATTCAACACATGAAGGTTTTCTATTTAACGAATAAATATAGTTTCAACAAATGGAAATAATTCTAACACATGAATATTATTCAAAATTTCGGCAACATAACGGCAGGGTAGTTAAAACCGGGACCGTCCCTAGTACGACTCCTCGCTCTACCTTAAAACCTCGCGGTTTTTGACAATGGGGATTCATGTATCTAGTTCGCACGCAGGCGGCATGTATATTTATTTCATTTCCACAAACTAATCCTATGTGGTTTCAACCAAATATTTCTCAACCACAAACGAGTATTTTTCAACCACAATCAATCAATATCAACCACAAACAATTCCAATCAACCATTCGTTATCAATCAATTTTCACACCAATCACAACCAATAAATATCGTCCATGGTTTGTGGACGAGGGGCGTATATATATATAGCATTTCACTTCTATTTCAACACATATATAATTTTTACAACGCATATACAACTTATACGTCGAACGTACAATATATACAACGCTTATACAAGAGGTGTACAATGCTTATATAACTCATACATCGACTATATAATTTATACATCGTCGTTTTCCATATCGTTTAAAAATTAGAAATCTCACATTGGGTTCCACTGCACCAAAAATAGCAGAAGGCTCAGAAAAATATGCGGTCTCTTCTAAAATGTAGAAGACGTCCACACGAGTCCACTGTCTCTTGTTTCACTGAATTTCGACAAGAAACGAAGAAGATATGATTTTTACAAGTTTGCAACGGTTTAAAAGTGTTAAAACTGATTTAAAATAAACACAGTCGTATACCTTCACAGTTTGTTCCCAACTAGGTTTGATCTTTTCACCAAAACGAAGAAGGTGTAGCTCGATCAGACCCTGCCACGTGAAGCGCCTACGAGAGCCACTCCTCCTCCCTCGATCTCGGTGAACTCGATGCAGCGGTGGCGCAGCAATCGGGGTGCGAACGGCCGATCTTCGTGGAGGTGGATCTCTCGAACGACGTGACGAGGAGGGGCAAGGCATATACGGATTTGAAGAGGGGACTCGGATCTTCAAAAAGTTCCAAAGGGGCAGCGGGTTTCAGTGAACGGAGTGGCCGGAAAATGATCAGGAAGCTTTGAACAACTTTCCTCCGTCTGTCGAGGGAGATGACGAGGGGTTACGGATTTTTTTATATTTTTAATTAATGAATGAAAATTTTCTATTGGCCGATATTTATATTTATTCAAAAATTGGGGTTTTCTCAAACGAACTCGAAATCAAACCCAACGACTGTCGTCCCTAGCGTTTTACCCCCATTCCGAACATAATGGGATATGCTTTGTAGGCCCATTCGATTGTTTGAGTCAGTTTTCCTTCAAATTAAAATATAAAACATTCAATATTTGATTTGAACGTACATTTCAATTTGCCAGGGCCACAAACTGATTCGAAAAATTCCAGAAAAATAAATCTAGCTATGTTTTGACGATTCGGTCCCAACAAAACTAGTTTCGTCGAATTCTAAGACCGTTTGCAAAAAGGCCCATTCCTGGTCGATCCAATTTAACTGTAATTGACCAAAACACATTTTCCTTTCCCACGCTCACATACTAGCTTCTAAAATTATGAAATTTGAAACCTAGCAATAACTTCACATCCCGGATCCAACAAACGTTGTTTCGTCGAATTCCGAGGTCATTTGCAAAATGGCCAATTTCACGGGCTATATAAATTCCATAGCGACCTTTCTGAAAATTCATTTGGCCATAACTTTTGCTTCCCGCTATGAAACTTCAATTTTTCAGATACGTTAGAAAGGTATTCACTAACAGATTTAAATATTTTTGGTTTCACGCAAATCCGTTTTGTTTTGCACCCGGTATAGTCAGTCAAAGTTTGAATTCAAATTTTGAAACTACCGTGCCATTTCAGGCCTTGTTTATAATTAGAATTAATTATATTTGTTTTCAAGCGTTGATTCAAACTCAGTTTTCATTGCTAATATTTAAAATATTTATTTTAAATATTTAAAATCCACTATTTTAGCCAATTTAAAAAAATTTAATTGGTTCGGATTTTTCCGGGTCGTTACACCACCGAACTGCATCTATAGCGACCTTTTCTGAAATTGATTTGGACATAATTTGAAATCCAACCATTCAAATTTAAATCTCCTATATTCATTGGAAATATCTTTTTGATATGGATCCAACGGTTCCGGTTTTAAGAGAATCCGACGGTTGGATCTCCCATTACGTCAATTCGAAGTCAATGGTCGAAATTTGCGAACGATCGATGTGCGAAATGTTCTATTCAGGATGTTTAAATATATATTATATATTTCGTCAATTTCCTTTTAAAACGTATTTTATAAATCATTTATAAATTAAGATGATTTCAACTTTCTTTTCAATTTTAAATCAAAATTAAAAGTTCTATATCATTATAATATTAAAATGATAGTGTTTTCAAAATATCAGATTTTAAATCAAATCTTTTCGATATTCATTATAAAATGAATAAAATCGATAGAAAAATGCGTTCGATTTAAAATGGCGCACTTCTACTCCACTCGACTTCATATATTTCAATATTTTCGTGTCCATCCAAAATCGGACATCAAAATCATATTTTGATTTTTTTCACTGAATATTATTTTAAATTATTCGTTATTTCTGAATTGAAACAAACTCAATCAATTACCATATAATTTTATTTATATGGATTCCATACATAGCATGTATTCAAAAATAGTGATAAACATTCAATTCACTCCAGAATTTACAACTGTATAAGCATTAAATAATTAAATAACGCTTACAACAGTTTGTTAATCAATTGGTTGACTTATAGTCACATCCAAGGGAGATGTGAATTAATTATCATCCCCAGACCCGTGTGGGGTTTCACCCAACAACAATGAATTCAAATTAATCAATGGTTAATAAATTTAATGTAACAACCCGGATTTTCAGAACAAATTTAAATTTTTTATTTTAGCAACTTTAATTGAATTTGAATATTTAAAATAATTTATTTTAAATAATAACGACTAAAAATTTATTTAAATCGAAGTTAGAACGAAAATTTCTAATTTAATTATAAAAGGAGTTAAAAATGGCGCGGTAGTTTGAACATTCGATTTCAAATTTCAAATGAATGTACAGGATTTAAAATAAACTGGATTTTAGTGAAACCAGAAATATTAGAATCTGTTTAACAATATCTTTCCAACGAATCTGAAAAATTTAAATTTCATAACGGGAATTGAAAGTTATGCCCAGTTTAAAATTCAGAATAGTCGCTATGGAATTTTATATAATATATAACCCATATAAATAGCCATTTTGCAAACGACCTCCGTTTTCGACGAAACCACTTTTGTTGGATCCGAAATGTCAGATTTTTGCTAGATTCCAATTTTCACAATTTTTGGATTTAATATTTGAGCGTGGCAAAAGAAAACGTGTTTTGTCAATTTAAGTTGAATTGGATCGACCAGAAAATGGCCATTTTTCAAACGATCTCCAAATTCGAAGAAATTAGATTTGTTAGGACCATATCGTCAAAACATAGCCAGATTTATTTTTCGGGAATTTTTAGAGTAAGTATGTGTCCTCGACAAATTAGAATGTACATTTAAATTCAATATACATTGATCTATATTTTACTCTAAAGGAAAACTGATCGAAATTGTCGAATCGGCTTACTGGACATATCCCATTGTGTCCGAAATGGGCGTAATTGGCTAGGGACAACAATCCGTGGGTCTCGTTTGGAGTTCAGATGGTTTAACCAGTTATTTTTGAATTAAATAATTAAATAAATTAAAATATACTATATAAATATGTTGAAATACGGGAACCCTAATCCCTTTTCAACTGAGCTGCCGCACATACTCATCAATGGCCGGAAAGCGTCGATTTTAAATCGCTAATTTCATCCAAATTTCTCCAAATTAAAAGATGATTTATAGATAGAAATTAAAGAGAAACTTTTGATCTTCGATTTCATATGGACTTAATCAAATTTGGTGGAGTATATTGTTTGAATCCGGAGCTCAAACCAGCGGGTTTCCATGCCATTTTCAGGCCGACTAGGGCAACCGAGCGTGGCACCATGGAGGTAGATGGCGCGACTTTTGAAGATCCTCGACGTGAGGCATCTTGATCGGAGTCCGATTGCGTGTACGGCGTGCGCGAGGTGAAGTAACGGAGGGAGCTTGATGGGTTCAACAGTTTCAACAGGAACGTGAAGGAGGAAGTAATTAACATGGGGGATTATGGTATAATTAAAAATAATTAATAGTTAAGTACTTTTTAAAATATCCAATGTTAAAAATTCAATATCTTGCTCATAGTTGATCAGAATTCAGCAAACCGAATTGCATTGGAACTGTAAATTTGAACTCTACAACACGGAGGAGACCAAAACTGAAAAATAAGCCATTTGGATTTTTGATAAAATTGAACATCTGTTTAATTTTATTAAAATAATCGTTATTCAACAATTTCAGAACCGACCACTATGAGAACTCCTTTCGCTCTAATTTTTTTTATAGTTAAATTTATACTAGGATGTAGACGGTGCTTAGCACCACCCGACACCATTGATTGTACAAATAAGTTGATTGTTTGTTTGGATTGTGATTTGGATTTTTAATGATTGATAGGGTTGCATATATTAAAATTATTTATATAAACTGTAGATATAAAATTATCATGAAATTAAGAATGAAATATTTTAATAATAAAAATTACATTTTTATCGTATGAATGAATCATTAAAAAGATTCATTTTTATTGCATAAAATGTTAACATAGTAAAGGACTCATTTGTATTGTATAAAATGTTATCATAGTAAAAGACTCATTTTTATTGTATAAAATGTCAACACAGTAAAAGACCTATTTTTATTGAATAAAATGTTAACATAGTAAAAGGCTTATTTTTATTGTATAAAATGTTAACATAGTAAAAGATTCTTTTTTTATTGTATAAAATGTTGATAAAATATGTTTAACATTAAAATTACATTCTAATATATTGGATGAACCATTTAAAAAGATTAAACGTTGATGTTTAACATTAAAATTACATTTTAATGTATGGGATGAGTCATTTAAAAGATTAAATGTTGGCAAAAATGTCCCTTTTAACATATCAGTTTAGAATAAAAGAATTATTTGTTAATCATATGTTTTATTTGACAAAAAATGTCCCTTTTTACATATTAGTTTAGAATAAGATAATTATATGTTAATCATATATTTATTTGACAAAAATGTCACCTGTATGATATTAGTTGAGAATAAAAGAATTATTTATTAACATATGTTTTGTTGAGAAAAATGCCATCTCTATCATGAAATTGTAGAATAAAAGAATTACTTACTAATATATGTTTTGTAGATAACATTTGTCATCTTTATCATGTTAGTAAAGAAAATAAAATAAAATATTTGTGTTTAGAAGATAAGGATTTTAAACAGTAAAAATCACACTTTTATTGTATGTTTAAATCATTAAAATATGTTAACAATAAAAATATACATTTTTAGTTTTGTATGTAGGTTAGATTAAAAACATTGTCATACTAGCGATGTTTACTAAAATTGTTCATGTGTAATAAAATGTTCATGCATAGAAAAATGTTCATGTATAGAAAAATGTTCATGTTTAACAAATATGTTCATGCTTAATAAAATATGTTTATACAATAAAAATCATATTTTTATTGTATACATGAATCAATAAATATTCATTTACAAATCGCACGATTTGTTTATATACACCCATTTATCTGATATGATTAGGATGATAAATTTCACACATCGCCCAACTACACAAATAATAAACTGTTGTTGTTTGAAAACCCCACACGGGTATTGGGATGATATTTGACATACACCGATCCCAATATTTAGTTGTATGTCAATCGATGGATTGACACTCTGTGATGAGCGTTATTTATTTGTTTTAATGCTCACACAGCGGTAAATTGCACTTTGGATGTCGTATGAATTTTTAGTGATTGTTTATCACTATTGATATATACATGGGACAAAATTTCAAAATAGGCTAGTTTTTGAAACTAATGACATAAATAGGCTAGTTTCAAAACTATTTGCAAATATAGGCTAGTTTTAGGCAACTCAACGATGAGCTGGCCAAAATTAGCCTATATTTGCAAATAGTTTTGAAAATAATAGTATAAATAGGCTAGTTTCAAAACTATTTGCAATTATAGGCTAGTTTTTTGGCCAGCTCAGCGATGAGCTGACCAAAATTAGCCTATATTTGCCAATAGTTTTGAAACTAGCCTATTTGCGGCATTAGTTCCAAAAACCAGCCTGAATTGAAAATTTGTCCATATACATGCGATGTATGAAATCCATATAAATAACATTATATGATGATTGATTGGGCCTCATTCCAATTTCAAAAAATAAAAGAATATTTTAAAATAATATTCCATAAAGGATATAAAATATTTATGCGTTGAATAGAATATTCATGTGTTGAAATAAAAATATTTAAACAATAAAAATATCGTTTTTATTGAATGCATGAACCAATAAAATATTCATTGTTTTGAAAAGAAAATGTTTTATACAATAAAAATCACATTTTACGGTATGTATGAATAAACAAAATATTCATTGTTTGAAATAGAATATGTTAACAATAAGAATATACATTTTATTGTGTATGTAGAAATGATTGAAAATATTCAATGTTTTAAAATAAAAGGTTTTAAACAAGGGAAATTACATTTTATGAGTATTATAAAATCATTAAAAAGAACCATGTTAAGTAAAAAGTTTTAAACAATGGAAATTACATTTGGTTTGTATTATAAAATCAGTAAAAAGAATCTTGGTTCAATAAAAAGATTAGACAATAAAAATTATATTTTTATTGTATGTCTGATTTATTAAAGAGATTTTGTTTATTAAAATGTAAATCATTTATATGTAGAAAATATGAAAATGATCATTTGTGTAACAACCCGGAAAATCAAAGCCAATTTAAAATTTTTATTTTGGCAATTTTAATGAATTTTGAATATTTAAAATGATTTATTTTAAATAATAATGACTAGAAATTTATTTTGAATAGAATTAGAACATATATATTTATTTGAATCGAAGTTAGAATATAAATATTTATTTTAATTATAAAAGGAATTGGAAATGGTGCGGTAGTTTAAAAATTCAATTTTAAATTTCAAATGAATGTACAGGATTCAAAATAAACCGGATTTTAGTGAAACCAAAAATATTAGAATCTATATGAAAATATCTTTCCAACGAATCCGAAAAATCAAAATTTCATAGCGGGAATAAAAAGTTATGTCCATTTGAAAATTCAGAATAGTCGCTATGGAAATATAGCCCTTAAAAATAGCGGTTTTGCAAATGACCACCGTTTTCGACGAAACCACTTTGGTTGGATCCTGAATGTCAAATTATTGCAGTATTCCAATTTTCATAATTTTTGAAATCAATATGTGAGCAAGGCGGATTTAAACGTGTTTGGCGATTTCAGTTTGAATTTAATCGACTGGAAAATGACCGTTTTTCAAGCGGTCTCCAAATTCGATGAAATAAGTTTTGTTAGGACCGTATCGTCAGAACATAGCCAAATTTATTTTTCTGGAATTTATGGAGTTATTATGTGGCCCCAGTAAATTGAAATGTGAGTTTGAATTTAAAATACATTGAATTATATTTTAATTTAAAGGAAAACTGATCGTAACAACCGAATTGGCTTACGAAACATATCCCATTGTGTTCGGAATGGGGGTAATCAGCTAGGGGCAACAGTCGTTGGGTTCAATATGGGGTTCGAATAGAAAAGATAACTTTTTGAAAGAAATAAATAAAATATTAATATAAAATATATAATACCCTTTTTTTCCTTTAACCCTCTCCTTCTCATTTTCTCGTTCAAGAAAAAGACCCCGATCCCCTTTTCTTAAAATCGATGTCGGCCCCTTCCACGTCGTCGCCCTCCTACCTGACACCGCCACCGCCGCGCCGCACCTCCTCCTCCTCGACCCTAGAAACCCCCCATCTCCGATTTGAAATCCCACCACACCCCATACCCTTGAAATCCGCGGCCCCTTCACCCACAGCGCCACTTAGACCGCCGTTGACCGCCAGTGCTGCCCTCCGCCTGCACCACCCGCCACTAGTAGACTCCAGCGCTGCATCCCCCACCCTCCTCCGATCTAACAACTGTGAGTTCCTCCGATTTCTCTTTTTTTTCTTTTATTCATTTATTTTTATCATTTAAGGATCCAATTTTAATTAAGTAAAAACCTGATCGTTATTAATATATATATATATAGTTTTAGTTAGGTAAAAAAAATTAATTAGATAAAGATTTTAGTTTTTATATTTATGAAGGTGTGATAAAGATAGGATTTTATCGCATATATGAGATCATTTTGGGCTAGATAAAAATGGGATTTGTAACACCCCACGTCCATTAATGTCACTCACAAAGGGAATGCATTAACTTCCATGGAGGTTATAAGTGAATATAGAACAGAAAAATTACAACAAGACAGATAATAAATAGTACTTGGAAATCTAAAACTTCATTTTATTGCAGCAGAAATTAAACATGTTTGTTTCATCATAAAACCAAGTACAATATCCATCTTCATAAAACAAAATACATAATCCCATTACATAAATAGCCATTAAAAAGATAACAAGCTGGACTTTACTTCAACGGTCCAAGCTTTCCAAGAGAGATGAAGCAATCCAATCAAACTCCACTAGAGCTGGGCCCAACCTGAGGACCTGGAGGGGGAAAAAGGATAGAAATGGAGGGGGTCAGACATAAAGTCTGGCAAGTATGATAATTCTAACAATACTATTATCAAAATAACTAGACTAAGGCATAAACTGGAAGACAAGTAAATGTCTATGAACTCTTAGGAAGATAAAGATAGCGTTTAAGATAACGTTAAAGATAACGGTAAAGGCACACCTAATTACTAACGAATGAATACTACACTGCACCGCACATTACTACACTGCACCACACCAGTCATCCTATTGTTTGATCCCACTTGCTTCACACAGAAACTTTATAAATAGCCTTACGTACCCCTAGCTGACTACATAGGTGCCGTCTGCCCCTATCTCCACTAGGTGTACCCCACTACCCACTTTCGATCGGCTCTCTACTCGTAGATACCCGTGCTGGCCCCACAGTGGGGTGTATCACTCCCCTAAAGTGGCAACCCGATACAACTTGAGAATGCACGGCTTATACCTACACGATGCAACAACGTCTTACCTACCAGCCCGAGTCCACACACGCATATGAAACCCGTTGGACTTGCATTGCCACCGCTCCCCGTTTTGGCCTCTTAAAGTCGAACCCAGCATGCGCGTCCCGTCCTCGACTTGGGTCGAGCCCACAAAGATACGTTTGGGATACTGGTCGAAATGGGCCCCCACAAGCTACCCACCTAAGCTTGTCACTAGTATATCCCACTTAACCCTCTTAGTCATGTTCATTTACATGTGTGTTTGGTTAAGTCTTACTAATCGTATTTCACATGCCACTAAGGGCACCCCCTAGATTCCTCATGCCACCCAAGGCACCTACTTAACCTCCATGTCCCACCTTACATGTTTATCAGGTTAAGTATTTCTTAATTCATTCAGGCCATAACCTCATAAAGACCTCTCACATTAGACTGGCACTTATGGCAGCTGGATTTGCCGGGCGGGTCCGGGCAGTCTTACACCATAAAAGAGTCTAACCTCATGTCTTTACAACCGTTATGCTTTGGTTTAGGCCTAGGACCTCTCACATTGGGCTGACATTTGTGACCACTGGATTTGTCGGGCGGGTCCGGGCAGGTTTACGTCACAAACGAGTCCAACCTCGTGTCCTAAGCATTGATTAACACTTAAAATCTTTTACCCCAGTTTTAATAATTCCCTATTCAAATTATTAATTAAGTCAACTTCTAATGATGTCCATAATTGACTCAATTATGGCCATCCACTTATGGCATGCAAAATCATATCAATTGCACCCCAACTTTTTAATATTAAATCCGTAATATTACCCCTACCCCACGTTTATACGTTCGCTTATTCAACGCATAATATAGGCTAGACTTGTATAGTCTAACACCTAGCACAAAGATAAATTATCATAACATATAGACAAATAAAATAAATCTAATCATAATAGGGGTGAAACTTGCATAAACTACACATGTTAAGGATCAAAAGGCGTCAACTTGTTAAATGTCTCAATTTATATGATATGATCATAGCCCAAATCTATACATAAACTTGTATATGGGGTTTTTAGGCAACATAATGATGGTGTGAACTAGCATAGGATATCACATATGTCATAGCATAATTCTAGATGTCATAATAGATGTCTTGGCATATGTACAAAAATTTTTAATCAATCTAACTTGCATATGTGACTTGTCATATAGATCAACATAACCCAAACATGATGATTTAATTAATATGAACTAACTAGCATAGATGGTAACATCATGGCCTTTTTTAACATGTATGATTCATCACAACTTAGCATAGAAACTTTCAACATACATAACATCATCATAGCATGATTTACAACATATAAGATATCATCATCACATAACATTGGATTTACAATATACATGATAGCAAAAGGGGTTTACAACAACATATATGATAATTCACATCATCTACTCATAATCCATTCATAACTCAACCTAATTAAAATGATAATTATCTTGTTAAGATCATCATACTCACAATTTAGAGAAGAAAAGAGAGAGTTTTGCTTTGCTTTAGGGTTAAGAGAATTAGAATTGAATTTGCTTTTCTTCTTTCTTAGTTGGCGGCGGCTCCATTGATTTCCATGGCGATGGTATGACGGTAACTATTCTATTTTAATTAGGTTTAGGGTTAGCATTAGGATGTATTTATAGGTGTAGGAAGTTATTTAGGACCACTAGATTAACCCTGAACCATGAGAACCAATCAAATGCAAAATCTACATTTGAGCGAATCGGCCCACGGGTTGACAGCCAAACACCCTGGATTAACCCCTAGTCGACCCAGCAGGGCTTGGGTCGACCTCAAAAATGGGCCGGTTCGGTTATTCCCCCTCCCAATTCGCTGTTTTGAACTTTTTCGCATATTTATTTATTTAATTTTTAATTTATATATATATATATATATATCAATATATATATATTTCTCTGCGTAACCCATTTCACTTAATTCTTTTCTAAAAATTAAGTATACTTTAATTTGTGAATTTTAATGTTATAAAATTACGGGGTGTTACAGGATTTTTATCGTGTATTTTGATTTTAATAACGTAAAGATTTGATTTTTATAACATAAAGGTTTAATTTTTAATAACAGAAAGATTCAGTATTTAATTAGATAAAGAAATGATTTTTAATTTACAAAAGATATGATTTCTGGTTTGGTAAAAATACGAGTTTTTATTTCGATAATAATATTATTTTTATCGTATGTATGATATGATTTTTAGAAAGCTAAAAATTGAAATTTTTATCGATTTATAAGGTTATTTTTAGAAAGATAAAAATATAATTTTTATAGTATATATAAAATAATATTTTTAGAAGAATAAAAATTTGATTTTTATATATATCGTTTTATAATAAAAATATGATTTTTATCTAAGTAGTGGCGCTATAAAAATGGGATTTTTATTTATATATGAACAGTATAAAAATGCGATTTTTAAACATACAATCATCATATTAAAAATGTGATTTTTAATACGAACAGCATGAAAGAGGGTTGAGTTGGAATTTCGGGCAAATCCGAACGGTTCAGAAATTCAGAAATAAAACTGATGGAGTGGATCCCAAAGGTGAGAACTCCTCACTAAAATTTCTAATTTAGTTATTTATTTTATAACTGCATATATAAACTGTTCCCCATCATCTATAGACCATGGACGACCTGTTTGTTTAGATTGATCTATTTGTGTGAATTTGGTTTGTGATGTGGAATGGAAAAGAAAAATATTCATGTGTTGAAAAAATAAAATATTCCTATATTGAAATAAATATTTTATCGTTAAGAATAAAAATTTTAACGTGCGAATGAATAAAATAAATATTCATTTACAGATCGGACGATTTGTTTATGTACACCCATTTTACTGATATTTATTGGGACGATAAATTTTACACATCGCCCAGCTGCACAAACAAAAATCAGTGTTTATTGTTTGAAACCCCACACGGGTATTGGGATGATATAGGACATACACTAGTCCCAATAATAAGTTGCATGTCAATCGATTGGTTGACAGACTGTTATAAGCGTTAAGTATTTATATTTGATGCTTATGCAGTGTAGAATGCACTCTGGATGATGGTTGATTATTTATCATTGTTGTTCTATACATGTATTGTATGAAACCCATATAATCAACTTTATATGGTAATTAACTGTGTCTGATTCCAGTTCAGAAAAAAGCAATATTTTAAAATAATGAATATTTTAAAATAATGAATATTTTAAAATAATATTCAGTAAAAGATCAAAATCAGATTTTTGATGTCCGATTTGGGATGGACACGAAAATATTTAAATATATAAAGCCGTGTTGATTAGATTAACGGCATTTTGACGTGAACGATTTTTATATCAATTTTATTCATTTTTATAATGAATATCGAAAAGGAATTGATTTCAAAATCTAATGTTTTGAAAATATTATCATTTGTATATTAATGATATGGAATATTCAATTTTGATTTGAAATTGAATATGAAGTTGAAATCATTTTCAAAACGAATTTAAAACGATTTATAAAATATGTTTTAAATGGAAATCGATGAAATATGTATAATATATATATTATATATATTTAATGGCCTGAATAGAATGCGCCGCACCGTGGCAGTTCGCGAATTTCGACCATTGACTTCGAATGGACATTAAGGGAGATCCGACCATCGGATTCTGCTAAAACTGGAACTGTTGGGTTTGTATCGAAAGGAGCTTCCTAACGAATATGAGAGATTTGAAATCTAATGGTTGGATTTGGAATTATGTGCAAATCAAATTTGGAAAAGGTCGTTGTAAGTGTTGTTCGATGACCGTTTATGGAAATCGACTGTACGGGCCTTGATAAAATTATTAAAAATATCAATAATTTGTGTAAAATCATAATAAATGATTTAGAAAGAATTGGGATGAAAAATTCCATATTTGAAAAGATAAAAATATATTTTATCGAAATGAACTAGTTATTAATTAGAATTATAATCCAATATTTTTAAATAATTAAATTGGATTTGAAATGGTTTTAAAAATAACCAGAATTTCCAATATATGAATTGGAATGGATTCGAATCGAAATTATCTTCGGAATATTTCGATATTGGATTCCATGATTATATGGATATTGTGGAGGAATTTGGAAGATATAGATATCATTATTCCAATAAGATATTTGTTGGTTTCAGAATTTGATATTGAATATAAGCCAATATATTTTCCATTTAGAGCCTTATATTTAATATCAAATTGGATTTTGGGTTTGTCGTGAACTGTGTTTTAAATGACACTCTTCTTAAACCCGGTGTGAAAAGAATAAAGATTTTAATTAAGATTTAAAGAAGAATTACCAATTAATTAACATTTAACTGGAATTGAAAATGGAATGTGAATTAGGTTTATTGTGAACAGTGTTTTTAACGACATTCGTTCTTTAACCCGATTTACAGTGAAATGGGATTTGGAATTTATAATTTTTTTATTAAGATTTAACAGGAATTTTCCAAAGTAACGTTTTCCAATTTAATATATTAAATTGGAATTGAATGGAATTCGATTGATAATAATCGAAGTGAACTTCTGTGGAGGAAGACTGTTAATACATATGGAATTTAAAAGGCTTTGCCGTTATTCCATTTATATTGTCAGTCAGATACGGAAATTGATATCGATTATATATTGATTTGTTTTTCCGTGAAGATTCCATAATTAATGGAATGTGATTTGGGTTTATCGTGAACTGTGTTTTAAATGACATTAGTTCTTTAACCCAGTTAAAGGCTGGATTACATGTTTGTCATTGTATTTCAAACTGTAGGTTGATCTCTGCTAAATATATATCTGTTTGGTGGTGGAGAATTTATTCTCTTGCTTAACACCCTTCTCTGAGACGTACAAGCTCAGAGGTTATATATAGGCAGAAATCAATAGTACGGTGTAGATTGTCGATGCGACATGTTTGTGTTTCCAAAATTAAATAATCATTAATATTGATTTTTGGGAAGATTAAAACTAAGTGGAATTTTAATGAATCTTTAATTAGATTGAAATGTGAATTGATAATTTAAATTATCAAATTTGGGAAATGATCGAGAATGGAGTATCGCTAGTTTTGCTTCTAGCAATAGTTAAATCTTTAATTAGATTTGAACGGGAAATGGTAATTAATTTTACCGATAAGACCGTGGTGTTAGATATGGAGTATTACCAGTTTTGCTCCTTGGGACGAATAGGTTGAGATTGGGAAATGAAATCAATGATTACTTCGGGAAGGTGCACTAATCCCGACTAGTTTGGAAAACCTTAATGTGGTTTGAAATGATATTCAAAGGAAGATTAAAGAATAAATTTTAAAGAATTTATCTTTGATAAAATTAATGGGAACCTTTCCCTAAGAATGTTAATATTTGAATAAAGAATATTCTGGATTGGAATGATGCCTAAGTTGTGTTATTATAACACTTGTTTATTATATAGGAGAGTTATTCGGAAAGCCCGGGTTCAGACCTATTCTGAATAAATGATTCGATGATATGTCAGCGATGAAGACGGTGGTTGAAGACCGGAGGTCTTCACATCGTTTGGATGATTACTAATGTCTTGATTGGGCTGTACACCCAAGATGAGGTAATAAGTGGTGATCGTCCAGACATACTTTGAGATCGACGGATATGCGAGGGCCTCTCTCCTGTATTGGACATATGGGATGAGGAATAAGGTGCCTCCGGTTTCGTTTAGACCTAGAACGAACTTGTAAATGGATTGTATGTCTGACATTGGATTTTATTCTGTGTTGATTGATTTCTACTAAATATATATCTGTTTGGCGGCGGAGAATTTATTCTCTTGCTTAACGCCCTTCTCTGAAACGTACGAGCTTATAGGTTATATATCGATAGATATCAGTCGCATGGCATGAATTGCCTGTGTGACATATTGAGATGTAGTGGTCAAGGCTTTTGTTGAAAAGCAGAGTCTTGTGGTTGATGATCAAAGCGTAGCTTTAATATAGCGCTGCTTTGTGTTTAGCGTTAATTCGCGAGCCTCACACCTCGGTATGAGTCAAAAACGGGATAAGGACTGTTGGGAGAACACGACGTTTCTGTCTAGCTATGGGTGTTGTCAGCATTTTACAAGCCTTAACATTTATATTATTTTTACATATATGGTTGTTGGAATGCGAGGCGTCTCGGATATATCGGTCTCTACGGAGCCGATGGATGGGTCCGATAGGGCCGAGAAACGTGTGTTCAGGAATAACTAATCCTCAAACGTAAGGGAGGACCGACCCAGCCGATTCCAGGGGTTACCTAGAGTGTGTAGTCCTGAGACATTTGCTAGAGTGTCTCGAAGCAGAAAGGAGTATATCCCTTGCCTAGACTCATGACGGAAATCCAATTTCCAATACGTGACATTTCGGTTTTGATTGTAGAGCCTAGTATTGGCGACATGATAGATGGTGCCCATGCCGCCTATGATTGATACATTTATATTTGAAGTTGATTTCTTCACTGATAGTAATAATAAAAGATTAAATTTCTCGTATCAAGCATTGTCTGGCTATTATAAGGTAAAACCCTATCCTCCGGCTTGCGTTGCATTGTGTGATGGGATCTGGGTCTTATAATAGCTTCATTGTTCTTTATTTAGCATTGCGCTATTTGTTTTATGCACTGGTACTATTGGGAGGAAACTCGTTCCATGTTATACGGCATGGTCCCTTGATTTATCTAACTTTAAAAGTCAAATTAATAACTGTTTTAGTTCTCATACTAGTCACATGACTGACCTGGAGTTTATTGTTTTAACCTAAACTCTAGGTGCCCATATTTTCCACACGGGCAGCTAGTAGTTTTGGTTTTGTAGATTTATATTCACAGGATCCTGGTTTACAGCTGGAATGATATTCGGAAAGCTCTGTATCCGTATATCTCCTTCAATTGTGTTTTGTATTATTTTCCGCTGCATTGTAATATGTAAATCTCTGATATTTATCAAATGTGTATTATTTATTTATACTCTGTGTATTCTTGTACTCTGATGTAAATTGTTGTAATAAGCAATGAAATGTTCTTCTGTTTGTGTTCTGATTTGTCATGTTCTCAGACAATCCGTTCTCTCTCTTCTCTTCGGAGACCGGGGAAGTTCAGATCGTTACATTTGGTATCGGAGCTTTAGTTTACAGAGCTCGAGAACAAGACACTTTAGAACCAAACGAAAAATTTATCAGAGATTGGATTAGTAATATCCAATGAGAATGACTCGTTAGAGATGGGATCAGTAGTATCCTAGAATGAGTGTGAAGAATATATTTTTAAAATGAAAACAGTTTTTGTTGTGAAAATTTAAACCTTATACCTATTTGAATATTTTATTTGTACTGAATTTGGACAATCGGGTATATAAAGATTTTGCATATACGCCTTGCAAACGTGTATTCGAAGTTTTAATATACTGGATAGATATAGAATCACACTCTAGTCGCCCGGAGATGATTCCACTGATGACGTACGACGTTAGTAGTTTTTTTTTGAGTTTCGAAAGTGGAATATCTATATATTTCCAATTGACTGGTGTGAGAACCAAAAACAGGATAGGGCTATTGTTGTGAATTGGCATCAAAAACATGATTTTGTGTATATATATCAAAAGTATAAATTTGAAACGCTAACCAACTAATTGATTGTTGGTTATGTTGTTTGATTACTAATTTGATTAAGCCAAATTGAATCAAATATTGAACCGTATTGAATTTTTTTTGGAATTGCATACATGTACATACATGTTTATTGAACAGGTCATAGCAAGGAGGCTAGAGAAGAGGAATAAAATTGTATGCCCGACAAATAGGTACATGTTTACTAACTTATTAGGTTTGGATGATTTTATGAGCCAATTGGCTAGCCGCTAGGCTTTTTCTTTTTCTTTTTGAGATGAGAGGGCCTATGTGGCGGTTTGGGGATTTACCTGGTGCTCCCCGTACAAAGGAGGTTATGAAGAAATTTTTTAAAAATTTAGGTTGTTAGCCAAATTTTTAAAAAATTAGAAATTCTTAGAAACTGAAAAGTTGAAGAATGAAAGCCAAATTGAAAGTTGAGTCGGATAATTAAACAACTTTCAGCTCCGTTCCTTTTCGAGGATGAAAAGATTTTAAGTGGGGGAGATTGTAACAACCCGGTAAATCAGAACCAATTTAAAAATTTTATTTGGCAATTTTAATGAATTTTGAATATTTAAAATTATTTATTTTAAATAATAACGACTAGAAATTTATTTTGAATAGAATTAGAACGTTTATATTTATTTAAATCGAAGTTAGAATATAAATATTTATTTTAATTATAAAAGGAATTGGAAATGGCGCGGTAGTTTGAAAATTCGATTTCAAATTTCAAATGAATGTACAGGATTCAAAATAAACTGGATTTTAGTGAAACCAAAAATATTAGAATCTATTTGAAAATATCTTTCCAACGAATCTGGAAAATCAAATTTTCATAACGGGATTAAAAAGTTATGTCCAGTTGAAAATTCAGAATAGTCGCTATGGAAACATAGCCCTTGAAAATAGCGATTTTGCAAACGACCTCCGTTTTCGACGAAACCACTTTGGTTGGATCCGGAATGTCAAATTATTGCTGGATTCCAATTTTCATAATTTTTGGAATCAATATGTGAGCGTGGCAGATTTAAACGTGTTTGGCAATTTCAATTTGAATTTAATTGACTGGAAGATGACCGTTTTTCAAACGGTCTCCAAATTCAACAAAATTAGTTTTGTTAGGACCGTATCGTCAAAACATAGCCAGATTTATTTTTCTAGAATTTATGGAGTTAGTATGTGGCCCCAGTAAATTGAAATATGAGTTTGAATTTAAAATACATTGAATTATATTTTAATTTAAAGAAAAACTGATCGTAATAGCCAAATTGGGTTACGAAACATATCCCATTGTGTTCGAAATGGGGGTAATCAGCTAGGGGCGACAGTCTTTGGGTTCGATATGGGTTCCGAATAGAAAAGATAACTTTTTGAAAGAAATAAATAAAATATATAATACCCCTTTTTTTCCTTTAACCCCCTCCATCTCATTTTCTCGTTCAAGAAAAAGACCCCAATCCCCTTTTCTTCAAATCAATGTCGGCCCCCCTTCAACGTCGTCGCCCTCCTCCCTGGCACCGCCACTACCGCGTCGCACCCCCTCCTCCTCCTCGATGCTGGAAACCCCCCATCTCCGATTTGAAATCCCACCACACCCCCAAACCCTTGAAATCCGTGGCCCCTTCACCCACAGCGCCACTCAGACTGTCATTGACCGCCAGTGCCTCCCTCTGTCTGCACCACCCGCCACCAGTAGACTTCAGCGCTGCATCCCCCACCCTCCTCCGATCTAACAACCGTGAGTTCCTATGATTTCTCTTTTTTTTCTTTTATTCATTTATTTTTATCATTTAAGGATCCGATTTTAATTAGGTAAAAACCTGATTGTTATTAATATATATATAGTTTTAGTTAGGTAAAAATAATTTTTTTAATTAGATAAAGATTCCAGTTTATATATATATATATATATATATATATATATATATATATATATGAAGGTGTGATATAGATAGGATTTTATCGCATATATGAGATCATTTTGGGCTAGATAAAAATCGGATTTTTATCGTATAAAGATTTGATTTTAATAGCATAAAGATTTGATTTTAATAGCATAAAGATTTGAAATGGAACGATTCAATTTTTAATTAGATAAAGAAATGATTTTTAATTTATAAAAGATATGATTTTTGATTTGGTAAAAATATGATTTTTTTAGTTCGATAAAAATATTATTTTTATCGTATGTATGATATGATTTTTAGCAAGCTAAAAATAGAATTTTATCGATTTATGAGGTCATTTTTAGAAAGATAAAAATATAATTTTTATAGTATATATAAAATAATATTTTTAGAAGAATAAAAATTTAATTTTTATATATATCGTTTTAGAATAAAAATATGATTTTTATCTAAGTAGTGGCACTATAAAAATGGGATTTTTATTTGTATATGAGCAAAATAAAAATGTGATTTTTAAATATACAATCATCATATTAAAAATGTGATTTTTAATACGAACAGCGTGAAAGAGTGTTGAGTTGGAATTTTGGGCAAATCCAAATGGTTCAGAAATTCAGAAATAAAACTGGTGGAGTGGATCCCAAGAACTCCTCGCTAAAATTTCTAGTTCAGTTATTTATTTTTTAACTGCGTATATAAACTACTCCCCATCGTCCACAGACCATGGACGACTTGTTTGTTTGGTTGTGTGTTTGGATTGATCTGTTTGTGTGAATTTGGTTTGTGATGTGGAATGGAAAACAAAAATATTCATGTGTTGAAAAAAATAAAACATTCATGTGTTGAAATAAATATTTTATCTTTAAGAATAAAAATTTTAACGTGCGAATGAATAAAATAAATATTCATTTATAGATCAGACGATTTGTTTATGTACACCCATTTTACTGATATTGATTGGGACGATAAATTTTACACATCACCCAGTTGCACAAATAAAAATCAGTGTTTGTTGTTTGAAACCCCACATGGGTATTGGGATGATATAGGACATACATTAGTCCCAATAATTAGTTGTATGTCAATCGATTGGTTGACAGATTGTTATAAGCGTTAAGTTTTTATATTTGATGCTTATGCAGTGTAGAATGCACTCTGGATGATGGTTGATTGTTTATCATTGTTGTTCTATACATGTATTGTATGAAACCCATATAATCAAAATTATATGGTAATTGACTGTGTTTGATTCCAGTTCGAAAAGAAGGAATATTTTAAAATAATGAATATTTTAAAATAATATTCAGTAAAAGATCAAAATCAGATTTTTGTTGTCCGATTTGGGATGGGCATGAAAATATTTAAATATATAAAGCCGTGTTGATTAGATTAACGCCATTTTGACCTGAACGATATTTATATCGATTTTATTCATTTTTTTAATGAATATCGAAAAGGAATTGATTTCAAAATCTAATGTTTTGAAAATATTATCATTTGTATATTAATGATATGGAATATTCAATTTTGATTTGAAATTGAATATGAAGTTGAAATCGTTTTCAAAACAAATTTAAAATGATTTATAAAATACGTTTTAAATAGAAATCGATGAAATATATATAATATATATTATATATATTTAATGGCCTGAATAGAACGTGTCGCGCCGCGGCAGTACGCGAATTTTGACCATTGACTTCGAATGGACATTACGGGAGATCATACCGTCGGATTCTCCTAAAACTGGAACCGTTTGGTTCGTATCAAAAAGAGCTTCCTAACGAATATGAGAGTTTTGAAATCTAACACTTGGATTTGGAATTATGTCCAAATCAAATTTGGAAAAGGTCGCTGTAAGTGCAGTTCGATGTCCGTTTATGGAAATCGACTGTACAGGCCTTGATAAAATTATTAAAAATATCAATAATTTGTGTAAAATCATAATAAATGATTTGGAAAGAATTGGGATGAAAAATTCCATATTTGAAAAGATAAAAATATTTTTTATCGAAATTAACTAGTTATGAACTAGAATTATAATCCAATATTTTTAAATAATTAAATTGGATTTGAAATGGTCTTAAAAATAACCGGAATTTCCAATATATGAATTGGAATGGATTTGAATCGAAATTACCTTCGGAATATTTCGATATTGGATTCCGTGATTATATGGATATTGTGGAGGAATTTGGAAGATATATATATCATTATTCCAATATGATATTTGTTGGTTTCAGAACTTGATATTGAATATAAGCCGATATATTTTCCATTTAGAGCCTTATATTTAATATCAAATTGGATTTTGGGTTTGTCGTGAACTGTGTTTTAAATGACACTGTTCTTAAACCCGGTGTGAAAAGAATAAATCTTTTAATTAAGATTTAAAGAAGAATTACCAACTATTTAACATTTAATTGGAACTAAAAATGGAATGTGAATTGGGTTTATTGTGAACTATGTTTTTAACGACATTCGTTCTTTAACCCGATTTACAGTGAAATGGGATTTGGAATTTATAAATCTTTTTATTAAGATTTACGGGAATTTTCCAAAGTAACGTTTTCCAATTTAATATATTAAATTGGAATTGAATGGAATTCAATTGATAATAATCGAAGTGAACTTCTGTGGAGGAAGACTGTTAATACATATGTAATTTAAAGGGCCTTGCCATTATTCCATTTATATTATTAGTCGGATATGGAAATTGATATCGATTATATATTGATTTGTTTTTCCGTGAAGATTCCATAATTAATGGAATGTGATTTGGGTTTATCGTGAACTGTGTTTTAAATGACATTAGTTCTTTAACCCAGTTAAAGGCAGGTTACATGTCTGTCATTATATTTTGAACTGTATGGTTGATCTCTGCTATATATATATATATATGTTTGGTGGCGGAGAATTTATTCTCTTGCTTAACACCCTTTTCTGAGACGTACGAGCTCAGAGGTTATATATAGGCAGAAATCATTAGTACGGTGTAGATTGTCGATGCGGCATGTTTGTGTTTCCAAAGTAAAATAATCATTAATATGGATTTTTGGGAAGATTAAAACTAAGTGGAGTTTTAATGAATCTTTAATTAGATTGAAATGTGAATTGATAATTTAAATTATCAAATTTGGGAAATGATCGAGAATGGAGTATCGCCAGTTTTGCTCCTAGCGATAGTTAAATCTTTAATTTGATTTGAATGGGAAATGGTAATTAATTTTACCGATAAGACGGTGGTGTTAGATATGGAGTATTACCTGTTTTTCCCTTGGGATGAATAGGTTGGGATTGGGAAGTGAAATCAATGATTACTTCGGTAAGATGCGCTGATCCCAACTAGTTTGGAAAACCTTAATGGGGTTGGAAATGATATTCAAAGGAAGATTAAAGAATAAATTTTAAAGAATTTATCTTTAATAAAATTAAGGAGAACCTTTCCCAAAGAATGTAAATATTTGAATAAAGAACATTCTGGATTGGAATGAGGCGTATGTTGTGTTATTTTAACACTTGTTTATTATATACGCAAGTTATTCGGAAAGGCCGGGTTCATACCCATTCTGAATAACTGATTCGACGATATGTCGACGATGAAGACGGTGGTTGAAGACCGGAGGTCTTCACATCGTTTGAATGATTACTGATGTCTTGATTGAGCTGTACACCAAAGACGAGGAAATAAGTGGTGATCGTCCAGACGTACTTAGAGATCGATGGATATGCGAGGGCCTCTCTCCTGTATTGGACATATGGGACGAGGAATAAGGTGCCTCGGTTTCTTTCAGACCCAGAATGAACATGTCAATGGATTGTGTCTCTGACATTGGATTTTGTTCTGTGTTGATTGATTTCTATTAAAAATATACCTGTTTGGCGGCGGAGAATTTATTCTCTTGCTTGCGCCCTTCTCTGAAACGTACGAGCTCAGAGGTTATATATCGATAGATACCAGTCGCATGGCATGAATTGCCGGTGTGGCATACTGAGATGCAGTGGTTAAGGATTTTGTTGAAAAGCAGAGTCTTGTGGTTGATGATCAAAGCATAACTTTAATATAACGCTGCTTTGTGTCTAGCGTTAATTCGCGAGCCTCACACCTCGGTATGAGTCAAAAACGGGATAAGGACCGTTGGGAGAACACGACGTTTCTGTCTAGCTATGGGTGGTGTCAGCGTTTTACAAGCCCTGACATTTATATTATTTTTACATATGTGGTTGTTGGAATGCCAGGCGCCTCGGATATTTCGGTCTCTATGGAGCCGATGGATGGGTCCGATAGGACCGAGAAACGTGTGTTCAGGAATAACTAATCCTCAAACGTAAGGGAGGAACGTCCCAGCCGATTGCAGGGGTTACCCAGAGTGTGTAGTCCTGAGACATTTGCTAGCGTGTCTCGAAGCGGAAAGGAGTATATCCCTTGCCTAGACTCATGACAGAAATCCAATTTCCAATACGTGACATTTCGGTTTTGATTGTAGAGCCTAGTATTGGCGACATGATAGATGGTACCCATGCCGCCTATGATTGATACATTTATATTTGAAGTTGATTTCTTCACTTATAGTAATAATAAAAGATTAAATTTCACGTATCAAGCATTATTTAGCTATTATAAGGTAAAATCCTATCCTCTGGCTTGCGTTGTATTGTGTGATAGGACCTGAGTCTTATAATAGCTTCATTGTTCTTTATTTAGCATTGCGTTGTTTGTTTTATGCACTGGTATTCTTGGGAGGAAACCCGTTCCGTGTTATACGGCGTGGTCCCTTGAGTTATCTAACTTTAAAAGTCAAATTAATAGCTGTTTTAGTTCTCACACCAGTCACATGACTGACCTTGAGTTTATTGTTTTAACCTAAACTCTGAGTGCCCCTATTTTCCACATGACAGCTAGTATTTTGGTTTTGCAGATTTATATTCACAGGATCCTGGTTTACTGTTGGAACGATATTCGGAAAGCTCTGTATCCGTATATCTCCTTCAGTTGTGTTTTGTATTATTTTCCGCTGCATTGTAATTTGTAAATCTCTGATATTTATCAAATGTATATTATTTATTAATACTCTGTGTATTCTTGTACTATGATGTAAATTGTTGTAATAAGCAATGAAATATTCTTCTGTTTGTGTTCTAATTTGTCGTGTTCTCAGACAATCCATTCTTTCTCTTCTCTTCGGAGACCGGGGAAGTTCGGGTCGTTACAATTTGTTTGAAATAAAATATATTAACAATAAAATTTACATCTTTATTGTACATATAGAAATAATGAAAAATATTCATTGATTGAAATAAAAAGATTTAACAATAAAAATTTACATTCTCATTGTACATAAGAAATGGTGAAAAATATTCATCGTTTGAATCAAAATTGTTGTAACACTAAAAATTATATTTTTAATGTTTGTATGATTCATCAAAATATTCATTGTTTGGATAAGAATATTCAATTTTGATATAAGAGTGAAAATAAAGTTGAAATCGTTTTAAAATGAAATTATAAACGATTTATAAAATACGATTTAAACGGAAATCACCGAAATATATATAATATTTATATATTATATATTTAATGGCCTGAATAGAATGCACCGCGCAGCGACCGTTCACGAATTTCGACCATTAACTTCAATTTGACATTACGGGAGATCCGACTGTCGGATTCTCCTAAAACCGGAACCATTGGGTTCGTATCGAAAAGAGCTTTTCAATGAATGTAAGAGATTTGAAATCTAACAGTTAGATTTGGAGATATGTCTAAATCAATTTCAGAAAAGGTCGTTGTGGATACAGTTCAGTGGCCGTTATTGGAAACCGACTGTACGGGCGATAATAAAATTATTAAAAATATGGAAAAATTATGTAAAATCATAATAAATGGTTTGGAAAGATTTTTGATGAAAAATTCCGATTTTTAAAAATAAAAATATATTTTTATCAAAATTAACTAGTTATTAACTAAAATAATAATTTAATTATTTTTAGAAATAAATAAATTGGATTTCAAAATGGTTTTAAATTAACCAGAATTTTTCAATATATATATATATATATTGGAATGGATTTGAATGGAAATTATCTTCGGAATATTTCAATAGTGGATTCCGTGATTATACAGATGTTGTTATAGGGAATTTGGAAGACATATTTATATCGTTGTTCCCAATACAATATTTGTTGGTTTCAGAATTTGATATTGAATATAAGTCGATATAATTTCTATTTAGAGCCTTATATTTAATGTCAAATTGCATTTTGGGTTTGTCGTGAATGGTGTCTTTAATAACACTGTTCTTAAACCCAGTTTAGAAAAGAATAAATCTTTTAATTAAGATTTAGGAAATTTTACCAATTAATTAATATTAAATTGGAATCGAATAAAGGAATTGGATTTTGGGTTTATCGTGAACAATTTTTTTAAAAGACATTAGTTCTTTAACCCAGTTAAAAGATAAGATTTATTTCTTAAATTCGAATAATCATTAAGTAATGGTTTTTGAGATTAAAAAGAATAAATTTAAAGGATTTATCTTTGATTAAATTAATAGGAACCTTTCCCTAAAAATGTGAATATTTTATTAAAATAATATTCTGAATTGGAATGAGGCATTGTATGTGTTTTTATAGCATCTGATTATAAATTACGTGAGTTATTCGGAAAGACCGGGTTTAACCCATTCTAAATAATGAATACGACGAATAACAGTCGAAGAGATTGAAGATGGTGTAAGACCGACGATCTTCACATCTAATGGATGAGTTGCTACTGATGCCCGTGATTGGAGTAGCTACTTTGAAGGGGCTACAGTACACTGGTATTCTTGGGAGGAAACCTGTTCTGTGTTATACAGCGCGGTCCCTTGATTTACGTAACTTTAAAATCAAATCAATAACTGTTTTGAGTTCTCATACCAGTCCCGTAACTGACCTGGAGTTTTTTGTTCCTTCCTAAAATCTGGGTGCCCATATTTTCCACACGGGCAGTCAGTAGTTTTGGTTTTGCAGATTTCTATTTAACAGGATCCTGGATTTCAGCTGGAGCTATATTCGTAAAGCTTTCCCGCTACGCATTATACTTATGTCTTATTTTCCGCTGCTATGTAATGTAAATCTCTGATATTATTTTCTGTTGTATAATTATTCATACTCTGATATATTCTTGTACTCTGATGTAATTGTTTGTAATAAGCAATAAAATGTTCTTCTGTTTGTGTTCTGATATGTCGTGTTTTCAAAGCAATCCGAGCTTTCCCAAAAGGGGAAGTTTGGGTCGTTTCATTTGGTATCAGAGCTTTAGTTTACAGAGCTCGAGAACAAGACACATTAGAACCGAATGAAAGAATTCATCAGAGATAAGATTAGTAATATCCAATAAGAATGACTTGTTAGAGATGAGATCAGTAGTATCCTAGAATGAGTCCGAAGAGTTTTATTTTCAAAATAAAAATGAAAACAAATTTTGTTTAAAAATTTAAACCTTGTTATATGTATTTGTATACTTTATTTTAATTTGATTTGGACTATCCGGTATATAGAGATTTTAATATACGTCTGATCCACGTGTATTTAAAGTCTCAAATATACTGGATGGATATAGAATCACACTCTAGTCGCCCGAGGATAATTCTGGTAATGCGGCCGCATCATCAGTATTTATGTTCGAGTTTCGAAAGTTGAGTATCTATATATTTCCTATTGACTAGTGTGAGAACCAAAATTTAAATAGGGTTATTGCTTTGATTTGCACTAAAATATAATTCTTGACTATATATAAAAGTTATATATGTTTGAAAAAGTTAATCACCGAATTGATTGCTGGTTGTGATGTTTGATAATTAGTTTAACTAATTGAAATATTGGAAAGATAATTAGTTTAACCAATATGAGAAAGAACGATAAATTAGCTAAATCGAATTTAATATTAAACTGAAATGAAAATTGATTAGGATTGAAATTTGAGTTGGTTAGTTAAACAACTTTCAGCTCCGTTCCTTTTCGAGGACGAAAAGATCTTAAGCGCGGGAGATTGTAACAACCCGGATTTTCTGAACAAATTTAAATTTTTTATTTTAGCAACTTTAATGGAATTTGAATATTTCAAATAATTTATTTCAAATAATTTATTTCAAATAATAACGACTAAAAATTTATTTAAATCGAAATTAGAACGAAAATATCTAATTTAATTATAAAAGGAGTTAGAAATGGCGCGGTAGTTTGAAAATTCGATTTCAAATTTCAAATGCATGTGCAGGATTCAAAATAAATCAGATTTTAGTGAAACTAGAAATATTAGAATCTGTTTAACAATATCTTTCCAACGAATCTGAAAAATTGAAATTTCATAACGGGAATTGAAAGTTATGCCCAGTTTAAAATTCAGAATAGTCGCTATGGAATTTTATATAATATATAGCCCGTATAAATAGCCATTTTGCAAACGACCTCCATTTTCGACGAAACCACTTTTATTGGATCCGGAATGTCAAATTATTGCTAGATTCCAATTTTTATAATTTTTGGAATTAATAGATGAACGTGGCAAAAGAAAACGTGTTTTGTTAATTTTAGTTGAATTGGATCGACCAGAAAATGGCCATTTTTCATATGTTCTCCAAATTCGGCGAAATTAGTTTTGTTAGGACCGTATCGTCAAAACATATCTAGATTTATTTTTTGGGAATTTTTAGAGTCAGTATGTGTCCCCGGCAAATTAAAATGTACATTTAAATTCAATTTACATTGATTTATATTTTAATCTAAAGGAAAACTGATCGAAACAGTCGAATTGGCTTACCGGACATATCCCATTGTGTCCAGAATGGGGTTAATTGGCTAGGGACGACAGTCGGTGGGTCTCGTTTAGAGTTTGGATGGTTTAACCAGTTATTTTTGAATTAAATAATTAAATAAATTAAAATATACTATAAAAATACGTTGAAATACGGGAACCCTAATCCCTTTTTAACTGAGTCTCCGCACATACTCATCAATGGCCGAAAAGCATCGATTTTAAATCGCTAATTTCATTCAAATTTCTCCAAATTAAAAGATGATTTATAAACCAAAATTAAAGAGAAACTTCTGATCTTCGATTTCATATGGACTTGATCAAATTTGGTGGAGTATATCGTTCGAATCCGGAGCTCAAACCCGCGGGTTTCCACGCCATTTTCAGGCCGACTAGGGCCACCGAGCGTGGCACCATGGGGAGATGGCGCGACTTTTGAAGATCCTCGACGTGAGGCATCTTGATCGGAGTCCGGTTGCATGTACAGCATGCGCGAGGTGAAGTAACGGAGGGAGCTTGATGGGTTCGACGGTTTCAACAGGAACGTGAAGGAGGAAGTAATTAACAGGGGAGATTATGGTATAATTAAAAATAATTAATAGTTAATTACTTTTTAAATTATCTAATGTTAAAAATTCAATATCTTGCTCATAGGTGATCAGAATTCAGCAAACCAAATTGCGTTGGAACCGTAAATTCGAACTCTACAACATGGAGGAGACCAGAACTAAAAAATAAGCCATTTGGATTTTTGGTAAATTTAAACATCTGTTTAATTTTATTAAAGTAATCGTTATTCAATAATTTCAGAACCGACCACTATGAGAACTCATTTCACTCTAATTTTTTTTACAGTTAAATTTGTACTAGGATGTAGACGGTGCTTAACAGCACCCGACACCATTGATTCTACAAATGAGTTGATTGTTTGTTTGGACTGTGATTTGGATTTTTAATGATTGATATGGTTGAATATATTAAAATTATTTATATAAACTGTAGATATAAAATTATCATGAAATTAAGAATGAAATATTTTAATAATAAAAATTACATTTTTATCGTACGAATGAATCAATAAAAAGACTCATTTCGCACACGGATTGCAACTACACTGGCAATTATTATCTTTTTTATTTAATTTATTAAAATGATCAGTAATTATAGCTTCTTATAAATAAATTATTTTAGGAAATTTGTTAAGAATTTCAAATAATATTCCACAAAATATGTATAAAATTTTGAGTATCTATACAGGTTGCTGGCTAATAATACATATTTTTTGCTAGTCATAATTTTCCATAAATTTTATTCCAAATCATTCGAAAATAAATGTATATGCTATTATGCAATTTTTAAAATAATGATTGAGGATGGTATATTCTTCAAAGTTTTTTAATCAATATGAATAAGCGTTTAAAATATAATTGGGAATATCTCAATTCATACATCTCTACCTTTATTTCAATTCAAGTTTATCGTATGAATAAGTATGCTTCACACACGGGCATATCAAAAATATCATAGCTACTTGCAGAGAATTAAATTACTAACTACATTAATAAAAATAAATAATATTATAGGTACAGAATAGTTACGGAATGTTTTCAATCAAACTTGAAGGTGGAAGGTCTAAAAGAGAAAAGTGCAATTGTTAGTAGGAGAGGTTAACAGAAAAAATAGCAGAAGCAGTCAGCCTTAAATAGCACATGTTCTATAAATAGTAGTAGATGCATTCAGTAAAGTAATGTAAATAACAGGACTAAATGAGTTCAATAAAGTAGTGTTTCCATTATATAGTATATTGTTCTGTAAATAGTCATGTTACAGCGCAGCAAAAAAAGCTGGTGATTTTGTTGTGCTAACTTATAATTTGATTACTTTCCAAACATAGACCGATCACTGAATAAACAACATACCGTATCATTTTAAACAAAGACAACAAATTCAACATGGATTAAATAATTTCATGGGAAACGTGCAGGCGTGAGTCATAATAGAACAAAGAAACTACAATAATTTAGTATCAGAAAACTTGATTAACAATTTTTTGAATGATTACATAAGAGAGTAGATGGACAATAGCTGTATAATACTACTATAATTCATTTCCCGCGAAAGATAGATGACTATGATGTGAATGAACTGCAACGACTGATGCCTTTTCAATTCAATCTCCATGAGCTCTCAACCGAACAAATTGAGTTGCTAATGTACTTCTCCTGTTATCTTCTCCTGTTATAGCAAGTATAGCAACAGTGTTAACAAATTATTATATAGTTGAGCTTAGTACATAGATAAAAGAGAAAAACGTTATTGGGAAACAAAATAAATATGGATCGTTCCAAACTTGTAAACTGGAAAAATTATAATATAAAATTGTAGTTCATTAATTGCAAACTGGAAAAATTATTGAAATCGCTAATCATTTGAGTTAACGAACTGTTAAAAATTGTAAATTGCTAATAATCGTTCCAAACTTGCATTCTCATGTAGAAATGATCAGCAAAGTTCAAATAATAATTAAGTAGAAAATTACAGTAAAATTGTATAACCAATTCAACCAACTCCATATAATTGAATTGCATGCACAGAACAAACCTTCCAGCAGGTGCCTATACCTTCCTTGCAATCATTGTTAGACCACTATAGTTTTTGAATATTAACTCTTATACTGGAAGCTGCATACGCAATAAATGTAGTTTTGTGGTAACATTGACTAAAGACTATAATTTAAGTTGCATAAACAACTAATTTTGGATAAATTGTAGATGGAAGCTCATGACAGATAGTGATCCTGAGTAATTTATTCATTTCTCTCTCTCTCTCTCTCTTGATATTCATAGTTAACTTTCTAGAAGCTACAACATTATGCTGGGCCTACTTTTTTTTCCTAGAAGAGTATTGTTATCGTGTGCATTTTCTTCAAGTTTAGATCTTATTTCTTTGTTACCAATCGACTGTGCATGGCTATTCTCGGTTTGGAAATGTGTCTTTGTAGAAACTTGATATCATGAGTACTCTAGAATTTAACTGTTTATTTATAGGAACATTCAACATAATGCATGCCAGTGATGTAAAAGGTATATGAAAACGTAAAACTCGAGCAAATTTTACCTAATATTTAGTATGAAAAATCACTAGTATAATTTACACACAACTATGATTTTGTATGGTGATGAAGTTTTCATTATAAGTTGCATCATATACAGAAGACGCATTTCTAAAATACCAGAAAAGGTTGTAAGTGACATTACCATTCAACAGACTCATTGAATTGTTAAATGATTGTGATTTTGCAAGTAAATTTGGGACTTTATGATAATAGACTTGATTCTATCATAAAATTAAAAGACGAATAGAATAAGACTTTGTACAAATATTTCTTTATTCATCATGATTTAGTACGTAGAAAATTATCGTTTACAAAAAGAAAGAGCAACTAAGAATACCATGGCCTGATGTCATTTGGTATATAGACATTATATTTCTTTATTGGTGTATATGTTTATTTCATGGTATGAAATGATAATGGAAATTTTAGTGATACTTGCTTTAAATTTGTACCAAACTCAATGCAGTAGGGATGAGGCTAAATGAAAAAGGCATCAAATGTACTACTGGTAAAATTTGATACAAATTCAAAAGTATAATACTGATGACCAAAGAATTTTTTTCGACCCTTTTCATACTGAGTTCTAAATGTGAGGACGTGAAACACTAATTGATTAATCCAAATTTTGCCATGCTAGTAATTCATAAAAAGTAAATGTTGCCCTGTAAGCTATAATAGAACTCGAGGATAGGTGTAATGATATAACAATCTATATGTCAATAAAAGAGAAAAAAGGCCACTAAAATTGATTCCATCCTAAGAATTATTCAGAAAATACATATAGATATATGAATGTTGTTCTTTTTGTTAAAAAACTAAAACAGGATAGTGATAACTTCTGTTGGATATTTCTGAATCTTGGCAAGATAAGCTACACAAAGTTTATAAATCATTTTGAAATGAAGATATCTCTGAAATGTAATCAATATGAACATAAGGGAAATATTTATCCGAACCATTAAATCGGAACAAATCTAATGGGTTAACTATTTCCAAATGACTGAAAAGTTTGGTTACTAATGGTCTTGGTATTATATATAGAATATCTGAAAAAAATCATTATGATCCAAATGTTTCTGGACAAAATTATTGGATGACAAAGGAATAAATAAGAAGGGGTCTTTATCTTAACTTAAATATAAATGTATGTATGTATGTATATGTGTGTGTGTGTGTGTATGGATATATGTTTCTTTAGCATGTACAGAAAAATGTCTAAAAGAACGAACGGTGACATAATTGATGACATAAATAAATCTTAATAATCGGATCGCTTCTTATTTCAACCCCATAAGTGAGCACAATGAGAACAAAAAGTTCACATTAATGGTTCACCATTAGTGTTTTGTTTCTAACATTCAAGTTCTCATATCCTAAAAAAATGGTTTACAACATTAGCATATTCAAATATAAGACTAAAAAACACAAATTATTCAATTCTAGAATAAGTCATTAGCGAAGTACAAAATAAAAATAAAAAATTGCATGAAAACAGCAAGCAAAAAGTAAGGAACTTCGTAGAAATAGCAAGAAAGCATTCTAAATGAAAATCAGGAATATTGGATTATAGTCATTTAACTCCTTGTTTAGTTGATTTATCCTATACGAAAGCACATGTAGTAGTCATTTAACCATTATCAGTATCTATATATCTCTATATAATTGACCGTACCTTTATATCTTTGTTAAATATAAAATTAAATTGATCTTTAAGGTAAGTTACCGAAACTCATCGCCACTTGAACTTACATTCCTGTTTATAGTCTACTCAAATCTAAGTTTAAAAGTGCATTATTTACTTCTGTCACTCTTGCAAAACTATGAATTCAATGGGAAATTCAAGTTAGCGGATTTCATCTTTTTAAAAACACAGTAACTATATGTCGGTCTAGTATGCTAAGACAACACTAAGCCAACCAATATTTAATGAACCACAGGTGGGAATTAGAGTGTTTCAAAGCAATCATACTCTAAGCTTGTGAATAAGGAAACACATGTGAAAAGTTGTGAATCCATAAAATAACTGTATTTGCCATTTCTTAGTAAAGAAAAAGTGCACAAATTTAATCAGTCTTAGCCAAATTGATATAATTTTAGAAAGTTCAAGAAATGTATCATAGTATAAATTATCCCAAGGGATGAATAATTGGATGAATATAATTGTAGAATCCTACCTAGTTGCATTTTCATAGGAAGTTAGTAACATGCAGTAGGTAAATATTCTAAAAACGAAATTATATTCTATAATAATAGAAGACAAATATTAGCCATATATTTTATATTTAGTAGGTCTATCAACGGTTGTAGACGGGTATGTGATAGTTATCATATCTACCGACGATCGATAAAGCTTAAACCGTAAGCATAAAATTTTGTTTATATGTTTTTAGTCTCATTAATCATATAAGAATGAGAACAAAAAAAATTATGATGATAGTGAATAATTTTAGATAGTCAATATGTATCAAATACATATAATATAACCATTATCTTACTAAAATAGTAATATAGATCATTCGTCATACTAAAATTATACATAATATAAATTATAATATTGATAAAACCCAAAAAGATAATTTCTAGATGTGAATGTCTTCATATCTGCATTCCTTGGATATTAAAATATTCATTCATATTTTGGATACATATGGACACATAGTTTAGGATTTTTGGATATCTATTAATTGACTTATTCGTAGGGTTTTTTTTAAACCGGATGAAATCATGGTTTGGTCACTTTGACCCTTGACCGTGCAATTTTAGTGAAACGACCCGCAAATCCGTACCCTTTGAGTCGACTAATAACACCACACGTCCAACTCAAATTGCACAGAAATACGAACCATTATTAGAAAGAAATTAGAGGATGAGAAATAGAAAGAAAGAAATATTAGAATAGAAGAAAATGAAGATCACAAACTCACAGCGGAACGAATAAAATATATTAGATAACGTACTTTTGAAATATAAAACAGTAACTGTATATATATACATACCATCATCAGAGCACAACAGTTATCTCTGGAACAGTTATAAACACCTGTTTCCAGATACAACGAAATACACAGCGGAAAATATGATAGTCTATAGCTAACTGTTGAAGCCTCCTGCTTCAATCTCCTTCAGGTGAATCTGTAAAATCCCAACTACTTGACTGCCCGTACAAATTTGGGCACCCAAGAGTTTAGGGAAAACAAACAAAATAAACTCTGGGTCAGTCATGGGACTGGTGTGAGTAAACTCCAACCATTTGTTTAACTTTCAAAATCCTTTCGAAAGAAATGATAATCGTAAGACCGATCCACACATAAACACGGATGGTTTTTACCTTACGATAACCCAAAATACTTTGGAAATCATATATTATCTGATATTATAATAATGTCTAATCACAAGTAACTAAAATCTAGTAGAACGCTTGCATCTCACGCTCTACATATATAATATACAATCAAACTCGCAGGCGCTTATTGGAGATTGGATTCCAACTTGACAAGGTATGGGACCACCTTCCGAATGTGTATCTCTAGAGGTAAATACACTGGGTTCAACAAGAACATCTTGCAACCCGGCCCACACATGACCGACCACTCATTTCGCTTGAGTGTATCGAATGTACACCACCGACGGTTGGGATCAGCAACCGCCTCCCGATAAGGGACAGCATCGATAGATTTAAGAACAAAAAGGAATTTCTCTAGATAGGTGGTCATACATCCTAATGGGTGCGACCCACATAGCCATGCTGCCTGCCCGATTCTTTGTCCTTTCCTGGTTGATGAGGCTTGAGGTCATAACGTATCTTTTGACAGATCACACCTTCATTACTTTGAATGCCACATCGTCATACCCGCCAAATCACAAATTGATTTCACCAAAAATACCACGGGTATACAGCTAAGAGAAACGAATTCCTCCGCCACCAAACGTAAGTACGTTTGAAGAGATCAACTTATGCGATCCATTGGATATACTCTGTCAGACACTCGTCCATACACGTTTGTCCTGGGACTGGACAAACCGAAGGCACTATTCTGTAAACAGGATAGCCCTTGCACAACTCCGTCTTCAATATATTCAGCATACTTGATTCGCAATGCTTATGCCAATACGGAGTGGTTCTCTGGATAATAATCCAACCGGTCTCTCCATATTAACAACGTTAAAATGGTCAAAACTTTGATAGTCGGTGATTTAACTATCAAATGAAAACATGTCGGTGTGCAAACAATGATATTATTTCCAGAAGGAAATTCTATCGACCAAACATCATTTAACGGTTATCCCTTTTAGTTCATTCATTCATTTCCCTTTTCACTTTCATTTACATTCCTTATTTAATATATTTAGAAAATATACGCTAATAACATTGGCAACATTTCCATTATCTATCCTCTATATTCAGAAAACATTTCTGACTCTCATTTGGACAACGTTTCCAAATCTCCTTCATTTGATTAAACAGATGTTTGAATAAACATCACTATGCCAAATCTCCTTCATTTGGTTTCCACTTAACCACTTTCCACTATCGAACCTTAATCATTTCTTAGTTAAAACGAAGTCAATCAAGTTGGGGTATAATTACCTCTCAGACCTTAACTGAGCAACATTTCTAACTTCGAAATAGACAAGGTTCATCTTTCCAATCTTTTAACACGCTTCCTTACGTTGCTCTCGGATTCGATTATGAATCCACTTCCTTTTCAGGAATCACTTGATTATACCAATGGTGTTATAATTCCCTGCATCCGAAATATAATAACTTTAATATGACTTTTATTTTCTAACTTGGATATCGGAAAACATTTCCAATATATAATTCCTTTATTGAGAAAACATCTTTTATTCCAGTTAGAAAACATTTCCAAATCCTTTGAATTTACTGATGTTATAAACATCGTTATTATGACTTAAATCATAAATCATTCGTTAATTAACGATATCACTAACCAACCCTTGCTATCATTCACTTTGAAATATTCAGAGCTCACAACTTTAAACCAAACATTGCTTACGCGACTTTCGGATTTGATCTACGAACACACCTTCTTTATAAAAATATTGATTATAACGGTAGCGTTATAATCGCTGTCTTCAAATGTTTGATTTATACAACATTGCTTTCAACAACAGCGTTAAAACCGCTGTCTAGCATTATAGAACACTTATCATAACCATAGCATTAAGATTGCTATTAAAACAGTTATTATAACGGCAGCGTTAAAATTGCTATTTAGATTACCAAGACATTTATTATAACAGCAGTATCTAAAATTGCTGTATAGATTTACAACATCTATTATAACAACAGCGCTGAAATCACTGTTTAGTTTTATAAAAGCATTTCTTATAACAACAGCGTTATAATCGCTATTTAAAATTATAAAAGCCTTTCTTATAACCACAGCGTCATGATTGCTGTTTTGAATAAAATACCGTGTGCGACGCACACGCTCCCGTTGTTCATTTATAAACCCTGTTTATTTTAAACAATTCAAGTTCTCCTTTAAACATATTTATAAACCATACGTTCTTCTAACCACTTAATTCGATTTCTATAAATCCCCTTATTTTATCTACAAAATATTTCCTTGTTTTAAACTATTTATTCTTTTATTTTAAGCATTTGAAATCCTTCTTTAAACTTTCCTCTGTAATTTGCTAAATTCGGGTCCATTTCCAATATTGGTTTCAAAACCGATACTCACTTTCAAATATACATTCATAATTGATCTCACCTTTCTTATTTATCCAATGGTTAATGATCCACTTAATTTATATCTTTATTTATACCATTTTCTTGGTTTACCCAATGGAATAGGTTTCCATTTGCAACTCAATGAAAAAGAAATTATTTCTAATTTGGAAATAAACTCTGCTTTTAAATTCTAATTTCCTTTTTTCACCTTCGATGATATTTTATGGTATCTAAAATACCAGGTTTTTAAGGCCAGGGTAAACCAAACACACAAATTCAACCGTGGATAATGTAGCATACATATATCATCATCAAATAAAACATTAAATAAAATGTTGAGGGATCCAGTTGGATCCCTCCAACCTGTTTCCCTGCATCCACAGATGTTAGTAACATCAAAAATATCGCATTAATGAAAAATCAATCAACGATGTGATTATATCAACCAATTTATCAACTATTCAACCAACCAACCATTTCACATTATAAAATAATTTAAAACTCGTTTATATATAAAAATATAAACGAGAGGGAGTTAGTGAGTTTACTCACCTCGGTTTTTCGGTTGATGATTCAGCTTTGGTCTCATTTTAAAATCAGACAGATGTTTGATTTTTCCAAGAGATTCAAGTAGCTCTGTTCCTAGCGGAAAATAGTTCCATGATGTAGACCTACTCGTTATGGTACCAACGGGTCCAATCGTGTTTAATTCTGTGGATATACGATTAAGTTGTAACCGTCATATGACCTTATATTATCTAAATAGTATATATAATTAATGGTTCTAAATTACCGATTTAAAATCAAACCCTTTGTCTGCGTTATCTCCCCTGTCGCCCTTTATTTCTTGCTACAGCACCTTAATGGGTAACCGAACTTTTCATCCATCCTCCCCACTGCGTGTCCCCATGATTTCCAGACCCAGATTCAAATTTTCTTCTTACACAAGCATGTCCCCTAGTTTCACCACCCAACTCAAAAAGAACGAGTTCCAATTCCAACTTTCATGGCCGAATTTCCACCCCAGATGCCACCATGCTTCATTCGCATATACCATTCAAATGTCATCCTGGCCCTCACTTAAACCATTTACTCACCCAGGCAATGTAAGCACTAGATCGACACTTTAATCCTTAATCCCTGTGGTTACACTAACCAACTTCCTAACCATGTTTAAGCTGCTGTTATTCATCACCCTTACCCACTCAAAAAAAACTGCACCCTCTTGTTTCAAGAATTTTATCCTGCTACCTCCAGTAAGGAACCCAGCGCGTTTCATACATTTCACCACCACTTCCATGCGTACTCCCATCCATGCTTCCCTCTCCATGGTTCCGGCACTTCATAACTCCTTCCGGCGCCCTACCTTCGAAGAAAAACACCCTAGAAGCAAACCGCAGTTCATCAGACTTCACCGGAGCTACACCACTTCGACGGACGACGACTGACCTTCCGCCTCCACTCCTTCCGAACTCCCCTCATAAACTCTACAGCGATCGGGTTTACATATACGTATATGGGCTTTGGATTTTACTGGAGTATTTACTTTGAAATGAATGATTTTAAGCTTGCGTTTTTTTCTTTTTTTCTTTGCTTTGTTTTTTTTTTCAGTTTGAAGAAGCTCAGCTGTATATATATATTACTAAGCAACTTGGCCGCCACGGTTTGTAGAGTAGGTGTTTAGGTTACTGTTTGATAGCATGTGCTTTAATTAATTTACGCCTGCACTGAATAAACTTCCATGTGCTTGCATTAATTTATGTCTGCTAGTCGATAGATTTTTCCATGTGTATTCTGACCAAAATAGGGCGGTAGCATACTGTTTATATGCGGATGAAGTAAATGCGAAAAGAAATTGGGTAGCAGCTTTAGTTTAGGCATGGTTTATAGCCATGTGTTGGCAAGTCTGAAGATAGATACGCTGTCCCTCTTTTAATATATAGGTCTGCTTCTCCAATTCCTTTGTCGGCAAGGAAAATAAACATAGCTGTCAACTTGTCCCTCAAAACCCTTTATTCACTTTGTTAATTAACATCTATCGCTGAGGCATACTTTAAAGCTATAGGTGATTTGAGAACGGTGGTTACATAGGAGATTTTATTAATATTTTATTTTAACGAAACTTGTGGTGAAGTATCAAGTAAAACTTACCGCAAACTAACCACAGTCGATTTCTGTTTACTGATAAAAAAGCTAATCTTGGTGTAAAAAGGTATTCTGAACCCAATGGGACAAGTTTCGTCGCATTCTGACATCGTATGAAAAAAATTCCTTTATAAAACCAGAAATCAACATGCGTTTAAATTTTTTCACGATCACCAGATAAATCAAAACAACTCGAAACTGCGAACATCGATAATAACTTTTCGATACGAACCCAACGGCACTAGTTTCGTCGCATTCTGAGACTGTTGCCCCGGTAGGCTTATTTTTGGCGCGTACCGCACTGCCCTTCTGAACACCAAATTTGCCGATCTCTAAAAATAACAAACTATATACCTACCCTGACTATATCCGACGCTACGAACTCACTGGAACTGGTTTCGTGGCCTGATTCGATCGTCTGTTCAAGTTACACTCTAATATCCCTTTGTTCAGTTGAATTAATTTAATTGCACTGAACGAGCGTTTACGGCTACCGTGGTTACATACGACATCGGTTTTCCACGCCATTCAACATTGTACAATAATTTAACGATACGGTCCCAATGAAACTGATTTCGTCGAAATCTGAGTCTGTTTGCAAAACGGCTATTTTAACACGTATAATTTAAATAACGATTTTCCACAGCGACTATTTCAAAATTTGATTTGACCATAACTAACAAATTATAACACGAAATCTAGATTTTTCTCTTTCATATGAAAATTATAATCAATACGGTTCCAACGTGTCTTGTTTCACAGAAATCCGACTTATATCGGATCCTGTATCCTCAGTTGAAGTTCAAAACTCTATATTACGAACTACCGTGTGATTTCGAGCTCGTTTTATAATTATATTATAAATTTACGTTCAAACTTCGTTTTTAATTAATAAATCCCTATATGTAATTCAATTAAAATTTTTAAAACAAATTTAAATATTCAGAATTTAACGGCCAAAAATCCGGGTCGTTACATTCCTTCCCCCTTAAAATAATTTCGTCCTCGAAATTGCTAAGGTAGGAAAAGACACCACATACCCTATTAACTCGATCCACAAATCCCTTTTGTTCACTTCTTAACTTTAGTTTAATTGGGCCAATTTTTTTCCAATTAAAAATATTTATTTATTCTTACTAACGAACATTTTCAAGAATTCTGAAAATTTTCTAACACTTTAAATTCTGAAAAATTTCGGCAGCATCTCCACTGCACGGCCCAATCGGTACAACCACAACTCGCCTTTCTAGGCCTTTTCCAATCCAAAAGAAAATCAAAAAGCCAAGCGGCTTGCCTCATAGGCTCATAAAATCATCAACCCAAACAATATTGTAAACATGTACCTTTTTGTCGGGCATAATTCTATCTCTTGCACTTGCTTCCGTTCAATATCTGCTCAGCATATATATATATCCATCTCCAGTTGGTTTCAAATCAATCCAACTTCCGGTTTGAAATCTCTAATCAACTTCTGATTAGTTTACTTCCATTATATCCATTCAAATATGATTCCTATTTACGTCAACCCACTTATTCAGTTTGAATCCAATTCAGTTCCAATCAACAACATCCAATATATTCACTTGCTTCTTCATAAGTCGATTCATATTAATAATTCGAATCTCAACATCTTCTTTATTTAATTCCATTCGGAATTATTTTTAATCTAATCCATTTTTAATTTAACCCGACTTAAGTTAAATTTCAATCTATTCAACTTATACAAATTTAAATTTGAATTTCAGAATTCAAATTTCCGGGTTTTATTTCAAATTAGTTTGAAATCATATATATTTTTATACACATATGTTTATAATCAACTCAATTCAAAACATTTGAATTTCTAAAACAACTTGTCCTTTGCAAACAAATTTTTCATTCCCAAATTACTATGGTAGCAATTCGTCACTCAGAAACTCGAAAATGAATACCGATAATGTCGCGACCCATTATCAGTACTATTTTCTCACCACTGAAGTGATTTCAGTGCTTAATCACTTTCAAATCCGTTTAAAACCATTCTAATTCAAAAATCTCTTCAAACCAATGCTATACTACCTTTGAAATACTTCAAGGAATATTTTCAAAATATCCGGGATTTAAATTCCAATTTATGGTTTGGATTTAATTCTAGTTTATCTTGGTTATATAACCATTTCAATATCTTATAATTCCGTTTGATTGTAACAACAATCAACACATTCGATAATTTCAGAAAAATCTCCCTTTATATCAAAATAACTTTTGGGCAAATTATTTCATTTACCCATTTTAAAACAATACTGCGTCGAATTGTTCTGTTCGAGAGTTTAGAAACACCTATCGATACAGTTGTACATCCTGTATCGACCAGAATTCATAAATCACTCAACAAACCAGCCAACACAATATAAAACAATTTTGATATCAAATCTACAAATACACTCTCTCGTATATATACTCAAACTCAATCTAGGGTACTACTAACCCCATCTCTATTCAGTTACGCCACAGAGCCAAGGTAATCACTTAACCATCAGCTCTGATACCAAATGAAACGACCCGCAAATCCGTACCCTTTGAGTCGACTAATAACACCACACGTCCAACTCAAATTGCACAGAAATACGAACCATTATTAGAAAGAAATTAGAGGATGAGAAATAGAAAGAAAGAAATATTAGAATAGAAGAAAATGAAGATCACAAACTCACAGCGGAACGAATAAAATATATTAGATAACGTACTTTTGAAATATAAAACAGTAACTGTATATATATACATACCATCATCAGAGCACAACAGTTATCTCTGGAACAGTTATAAACACCTGTTTCCAGATACAACGAAATACACAGCGGAAAATATGATAGTCCATAGCTAACTGTTGAAGCCTCCTGCTTCAATCTCCTTCAGGTGAATCTGTAAAATCCCAACTACTTGACTGCCCGTACAAATTTGGGCACCCAAGAGTTTAGGGAAAACAAACAAAATAAACTCTGGGTCAGTCATGGGACTGGTGTGAGTAAACTCCAACCATTTGTTTAACTTTCAAAATCCTTTCGAAAGAAATGATAATCGTAAGACCGATCCACACATAAACACGGATGGTTTTTACCTTACGATAACCCAAAATACTTTGGAAATCATATATTATCTGATATTATAATAATGTCTAATCACAAGTAACTAAAATCTAGTAGAACGCTTGCATCTCACGCTCTACATATATAATATACAATCAAACTCGCAGGCGCTTATTGGAGATTGGATTCCAACTTGACAAGGTATGGGACCACCTTCCGAATGTGTATCTCTAGAGGTAAATACACTGGGTTCAACAAGAACATCTTGCAACCCGGCCCACACATGACCGACCACTCATTTCGCTTGAGTGTATCGAATGTACACCACCGACGGTTGGGATCAGCAACCGCCTCCCGATAAGGGACAGCATCGATAGATTTAAGAACAAAAAGGAATTTCTCTAGATAGGTGGTCATACATCCTAATGGGTGCGACCCACATAGCCATGCTGCCTGCCCGATTCTTTGTCCTTTCCTGGTTGATGAGGCTTGAGGTCATAACGTATCTTTTGACAGATCACACCTTCATTACTTTGAATGCCACATCGTCATACCCGCCAAATCACAAATTGATTTCACCAAAAATACCACGGGTATACAGCTAAGAGAAACGAATTCCTCCGCCACCAAACGTAAGTACGTTTGAAGAGATCAACTTATGCGATCCATTGGATATACTCTGTCAGACACTCGTCCATACACGTTTGTCCTGGGACTGGACAAACCGAAGGCACTATTCTGTAAACAGGATAGACCTTGCACAACTCCGTCTTCCATATATTCAGCATACTTGATTCGCAATGCTTATGCCAATACGGAGTGGTTCTCTGGATAATAATCCAACCGGTCTCTCCATATTAACAACGTTAAAATGGTCAAAACTTTGATAGTCGGTGATTTAACTATCAAATGAAAACATGTCGGTGTGCAAACAATGATATTATTTCCAGAAGGAAATTCTATCGAACAAACATCATTTAACGTTTATCCCTTTTAGTTCATTCATTCATTTCCCTTTTCACTTTCATTTACATTCCTTATTTAATATATTTAGAAAATATACGCTAATAACATTGGCAACATTTCCATTATCTATCCTCTATATTCAGAAAACATTTCTGACTCTCATTTGGACAACGTTTCCAAATCTCCTTCATTTGATTAAACAGATGTTTGAATAAACATCACTATGCCAAATCTCCTTCATTTGGTTTCCACTTAACCACTTTCCACTATCGAACCTTAATCATTTCTTAGTTAAAACGAAGTCAATCAAGTTGGGGTATAATTACCTCTCAGACCTTAACTGAGCAACATTTCTAACTTCGAAATAGACAAGGTTCATCTTTCCAATCTTTTAACACGCTTCCTTACGTTGCTCTCGGATTCGATTATGAATCCACTTCCTTTTCAGGAATCACTTGATTATACCAATGGTGTTATAATTCCCTGCATCCGAAATATAATAACTTTAATATGACTTTTATTTTCTAACTTGGATATCGGAAAACATTTCCAATATATAATTCCTTTATTGAGAAAACATCTTTTATTCCAGTTAGAAAACATTTCCAAATCCTTTGAATTTACTGATGTTATAAACATCGTTATTATGACTTAAATCATAAATCATTCGTTAATTAACGATATCACTAACCAACCCTTGCTATCATTCACTTTGAAATATTCAGAGCTCACAACTTTAAACCAAACATTGCTTACGCGACTTTCGGATTTGATCTACGAACACACCTTCTTTATAAAAATATTGATTATAACGGTAGCGTTATAATCGCTGTCTTCAAATGTTTGATTTATACAACATTGCTTTCAACAACAGCGTTAAAACCGCTGTCTAGCATTATAGAACACTTATCATAACCATAGCATTAAGATTGCTATTAAAACAGTTATTATAACGGCAGCGTTAAAATTGCTATTTAGATTACCAAGACATTTATTATAACAGCAGTATCTAAAATTGCTGTATAGATTTACAACATCTATTATAACAACAGCGCTGAAATCACTGTTTAGTTTTATAAAAGCATTTCTTATAACAACAGCGTTATAATCGCTATTTAAAATTATAAAAGCCTTTCTTATAACCACAGCGTCATGATTGCTGTTTTGAATAAAATACCGTGTGCGACGCACACGCTCCCGTTGTTCATTTATAAACCCTGTTTATTTTAAACAATTCAAGTTCTCCTTTAAACATATTTATAAACCATACGTTCTTCTAACCACTTAATTCGATTTCTATAAATCCCCTTATTTTATCTACAAAATATTTCCTTGTTTTAAACTATTTATTCTTTTATTTTAAGCATTTGAAATCCTTCTTTAAACTTTCCTCTGTAATTTGCTAAATTCGGGTCCATTTCCAATATTGGTTTCAAAACCGATACTCACTTTCAAATATACATTCATAATTGATCTCACCTTTCTTATTTATCCAATGGTTAATGATCCACTTAATTTATATCTTTATTTATACCATTTTCTTGGTTTACCCAATGGAATAGGTTTCCATTTGCAACTCAATGAAAAAGAAATTATTTCTAATTTGGAAATAAACTCTGCTTTTAAATTCTAATTTCCTTTTTTCACCTTCGATGATATTTTATGGTATCTAAAATACCAGGTTTTTAAGGCCAGGGTAAACCAAACACACAAATTCAACCGTGGATAATGTAGCATACATATATCATCATCAAATAAAACATTAAATAAAATGTTGAGGGATCCAGTTGGATCCCTCCAACCTGTTTCCCTGCATCCACAGATGTTAGTAACATCAAAAATATCGCATTAATGAAAAATCAATCAATGATGTGATTATATCAACCAATTTATCAACTATTCAACCAACCAACCATTTCACATTATAAAATAATTTAAAACTCGTTTATATATAAAAATATAAACGAGAGGGAGTTAGTGAGTTTACTCACCTCGGTTTTTCGGTTGATGATTCAGCTTTGGTCTCATTTTAAAATCAGACAGATGTTTGATTTTTCCAAGAGATTCAAGTAGCTCTGTTCCTAGCGGAAAATAGTTCCATGATGTAGACCTACTCGTTATGGTACCAACGGGTCCAATCGTGTTTAATTCTGTGGATATACGATTAAGTTGTAACCGTCATATGACCTTATATTATCTAAATAGTATATATAATTAATGGTTCTAAATTACCGATTTAAAATCAAACCCTTTGTCTGCGTTATCTCCCCTGTCGCCCTTTATTTCTTGCTACAGCACCTTAATGGGTAACCGAACTTTTCATCCATCCTCCCCACTGCGTGTCCCCATGATTTCCAGACCCAGATTCAAATTTTCTTCTTACACAAGCATGTCCCCTAGTTTCACCACCCAACTCAAAAAGAACGAGTTCCAATTCCAACTTTCATGGCCGAGTTTCCACCCCAGATGCCACCATGCTTCATTCGCATATACCATTCAAATGTCATCCTGGCCCTCACTTAAACCATTTACTCACCCAGGCAATGTAAGCACTAGATCGACACTTTAATCCTTAATCCCTGTGGTTACACTAACCAACTTCCTAACCATGTTTAAGCTGCTGTTATTCATCACCCTTACCCGCTCAAAAAAAACTGCACCCTCTTGTTTCAAGAATTTTATCCTGCTACCTCCAGTAAGGAACCCAGCGCGTTTCATACATTTCACCACCACTTCCATGCGTACTCCCATCCATGCTTCCCTCTCCATGGTTCCGGCACTTCATAACTCCTTCCGGCGCCCTACCTTCGAAGAAAAACACCCTAGAAGCAAACCGCAGTTCATCAGACTTCACCGGAGCTACACCACTTCGACGGACGACGACTGACCTTCCGCCTCCACTCCTTCCGAACTCCCCTCATAAACTCTACAGCGATCGAGTTTACATATACGTATATGGGCTTTGGATTTTACTGGAGTATTTACTTTGAAATGAATGATTTTAAGCTTGCGTTTTTTTCTTTTTTTCTTTGCTTTGTTTTTTTTTTTCAGTTTGAAGAAGCTCAGCTGTATATATATATTACTAAGCAACTTGGCTGCCACGGTTTGTAGAGTAGGTGTTTAGGTTACTGTTTGATAGCATGTGCTTTAATTAATTTACGCCTGCACTGAATAAACTTCCATGTGCTTGCATTAATTTATGTCTGCTAGTCGATAGATTTTTCCATGTGTATTCTGACCAAAATAGGGCGGTAGCATACTGTTTATATGCGGATGAAGTAAATGCGAAAAGAAATTGGGTAGCAGCTTTAGTTTAGGCATGGTTTATAGCCATGTGTTGGCAAGTCTGAAGATAGATACGCTGTCCCTCTTTTAATATATAGGTCTGCTTCTCCAATTCCTTTGTCGGCAAGGAAAATAAACATAGCTGTCAACTTGTCCCTCAAAACCCTTTATTCACTTTGTTAATTAACATCTATCGCTGAGGCATACTTTAAAGCTATAGGTGATTTGAGAACGGTGGTTACATAGGAGATTTTATTAGTATTTTATTTTAACGAAACTTGTGGTGAAGTATCAAGTAAAACTTACCGCAAACTAACCACAGTCGATTTCTGTTTACTGATAAAAAAGCTAATCTTGGTGTAAAAAGGTATTCTGAACCCAATGGGACAAGTTTCGTCGCATTCTGACATCGTATGAAAAAAATTCCTTTATAAAACCAGAAATCAACATGCGTTTAAATTTTTTCACGATCACCAGATAAATCAAAACAACTCGAAACTGCGAACATCGATAATAACTTTTCGATACGAACCCAACGGCACTAGTTTCGTCGCATTCTGAGACTGTTGCCCCGGTAGGCTTATTTTTGGCGCGTACCGCACTGCCCTTCTGAACACCAAATTTGCCGATCTCTAAAAATAACAAACTATATACCTACCCTGACTATATCCGACGCTACGAACTCACTGGAACTGGTTTCGTGGCCTGATTCGATCGTCTGTTCAAGTTACACTCTAATATCCCTTTGTTCAGTTGAATTAATTTAATTGCACTGAACGAGCGTTTACGGCTACCGTGGTTACATACGACATCGGTTTTCCACGCCATTCAACATTGTACAATAATTTAACGATACGGTCCCAATGAAACTGATTTCGTCGAAATCTGAGTCTGTTTGCAAAACGGCTATTTTAACACGTATAATTTAAATAACGATTTTCCACAGCGACTATTTCAAAATTTGATTTGACCATAACTAACAAATTATAACACGAAATCTAGATTTTTCTCTTTCATATGAAAATTATAATCAATACGGTTCCAACGTGTCTTGTTTCACAGAAATCCGACTTATATCGGATCCTGTATCCTCAGTTGAAGTTCAAAACTCTATATTACGAACTACCGTGTGATTTCGAGCTCGTTTTATAATTATATTATAAATTTACGTTCAAACTTCGTTTTTAATTAATAAATCCCTATATGTAATTCAATTAAAATTTTTAAAACAAATTTAAATATTCAGAATTTAACGGCCAAAAATCCGGGTCGTTACATTCCTTCCCCCTTAAAATAATTTCGTCCTCGAAATTGCTAAGGTAGGAAAAGACACCACATACCCTATTAACTCGATCCACAAATCCCTTTTGTTCACTTCTTAACTTTAGTTTAATTGGGCCAATTTTTTTCCAATTAAAAATATTTATTTATTCTTACTAACGAACATTTTCAAGAATTCTGAAAATTTTCTAACACTTTAAATTCTGAAAAATTTCGGCAGCATCTCCACTGCACGGCCCAATCGGTACAACCACAACTCGCCTTTCTAGGCCTTTTCCAATCCAAAAGAAAATCAAAAAGCCAAGCGGCTTGCCTCATAGGCTCATAAAATCATCAACCCAAACAATATTGTAAACATGTACCTTTTTGTCGGGCATAATTCTATCTCTTGCACTTGCTTCCGTTCAATATCTGCTCAGCATATATATATATCCATCTCCAGTTGGTTTCAAATCAATCCAACTTCCGGTTTGAAATCTCTAATCAACTTCTGATTAGTTTACTTCCATTATATCCATTCAAATATGATTCCTATTTACGTCAACCCACTTATTCAGTTTGAATCCAATTCAGTTCCAATCAACAACATCCAATATATTCACTTGCTTCTTCATAAGTCGATTCATATTAATAATTCGAATCTCAACATCTTCTTTATTTAATTCCATTCGGAATTATTTTTAATCTAATCCATTTTTAATTTAACCCGACTTAAGTTAAATTTCAATCTATTCAACTTATACAAATTTAAATTTGAATTTCAGAATTCAAATTTCCGGGTTTTATTTCAAATTAGTTTGAAATCATATATATTTTTATACACATATGTTTATAATCAACTCAATTCAAAACATTTGAATTTCTAAAACAACTTGTCCTTTGCAAACAAATTTTTCATTCCCAAATTACTATGGTAGCAATTCGTCACTCAGAAACTCGAAAATGAATACCGATAATGTCGCGACCCATTATCAGTACTATTTTCTCACCACTGAAGTGATTTCAGTGCTTAATCACTTTCAAATCCGTTTAAAACCATTCTAATTCAAAAATCTCTTCAAACCAATGCTATACTACCTTTGAAATACTTCAAGGAATATTTTCAAAATATCCGGGATTTAAATTCCAATTTATGGTTTGGATTTAATTCTAGTTTATCTTGGTTATATAACCATTTCAATATCTTATAATTCCGTTTGATTGTAACAACAATCAACACATTCGATAATTTCAGAAAAATCTCCCTTTATATCAAAATAACTTTTGGGCAAATTATTTCATTTACCCATTTTAAAACAATACTGCGTCGAATTGTTCTGTTCGAGAGTTTAGAAACACCTATCGATACAGTTGTACATCCTGTATCGACCAGAATTCATAAATCACTCAACAAACCAGCCAACACAATATAAAACAATTTTGATATCAAATCTACAAATACACTCTCTCGTATATATACTCAAACTCAATCTAGGGTACTACTAACCCCATCTCTATTCAGTTACGCCACAGAGCCAAGGTAATCACTTAACCATCAGCTCTGATACCAAATGAAACGACCCGCAAATCCGTACCCTTTGAGTCGACTAATAACACCACACGTCCAACTCAAATTGCACAGAAATACGAACCATTATTAGAAAGAAATTAGAGGATGAGAAATAGAAAGAAAGAAATATTAGAATAGAAGAAAATGAAGATCACAAACTCACAGCGGAACGAATAAAATATATTAGATAACGTACTTTTGAAATATAAAACAGTAACTGTATATATATACATACCATCATCAGAGCACAACAGTTATCTCTGGAACAGTTATAAACACCTGTTTCCAGATACAACGAAATACACAGCGGAAAATATGATAGTCTATAGCTAACTGTTGAAGCCTCCTGCTTCAATCTCCTTCAGGTGAATCTGTAAAATCCCAACTACTTGACTGCCCGTACAAATTTGGGCACCCAAGAGTTTAGGGAAAACAAACAAAATAAACTCTGGGTCAGTCATGGGACTGGTGTGAGTAAACTCCAACCATTTGTTTAACTTTCAAAATCCTTTCGAAAGAAATGATAATCGTAAGACCGATCCACACATAAACACGGATGGTTTTTACCTTACGATAACCCAAAATACTTTGGAAATCATATATTATCTGATATTATAATAATGTCTAATCACAAGTAACTAAAATCTAGTAGAACGCTTGCATCTCACGCTCTACATATATAATATACAATCAAACTCGCAGGCGCTTATTGGAGATTGGATTCCAACTTGACAAGGTATGGGACCACCTTCCGAATGTGTATCTCTAGAGGTAAATACACTGGGTTCAACAAGAACATCTTGCAACCCGGCCCACACATGACCGACCACTCATTTCGCTTGAGTGTATCGAATGTACACCACCGACGGTTGGGATCAGCAACCGCCTCCCGATAAGGGACAGCATCGATAGATTTAAGAACAAAAAGGAATTTCTCTAGATAGGTGGTCATACATCCTAATGGGTGCGACCCACATAGCCATGCTGCCTGCCCGATTCTTTGTCCTTTCCTGGTTGATGAGGCTTGAGGTCATAACGTATCTTTTGACAGATCACACCTTCATTACTTTGAATGCCACATCGTCATACCCGCCAAATCACAAATTGATTTCATCAAAAATACCACGGGTATACAGCTAAGAGAAACGAATTCCTCCGCCACCAAACGTAAGTACGTTTGAAGAGATCAACTTATGCGATCCATTGGATATACTCTGTCAGACACTCGTCCATACACGTTTGTCCTGGGACTGGACAAACCGAAGGCACTATTCTGTAAACAGGATAGCCCTTGCACAACTCCGTCTTCAATATATTCAGCATACTTGATTCGCAATGCTTATGCCAATACGGAGTGGTTCTCTAGATAATAATCCAACCGGTCTCTCCATATTAACAACGTTAAAATGGTCAAAACTTTGATAGTCGGTGATTTAACTATCAAATGAAAACATGTCGGTGTGCAAACAATGATATTATTTCCAGAAGGAAATTCTATCGACCAAACATCATTTAACGTTTATCCCTTTTAGTTCATTCATTCATTTCCCTTTTCACTTTCATTTACATTCCTTATTTAATATATTTAGAAAATATACGCTAATAACATTGGCAACATTTCCATTATCTATCCTCTATATTCAGAAAACATTTCTGACTCTCATTTGGACAACGTTTCCAAATCTCCTTCATTTGATTAAACAGATGTTTGAATAAACATCACTATGCCAAATCTCCTTCATTTGGTTTCCACTTAACCACTTTCCACTATCGAACCTTAATCATTTCTTAGTTAAAACGAAGTCAATCAAGTTGGGGTATAATTACCTCTCAGACCTTAACTGAGCAACATTTCTAACTTCGAAATAGACAAGCTTCATCTTTCCAATCTTTTAACACGCTTCCTTACGTTGCTCTCGGATTCGATTATGAATCCACTTCCTTTTCAGGAATCACTTGATTATACCAATGGTGTTATAATTCCCTGCATCCGAAATATAATAACTTTAATATGACTTTTATTTTCTAACTTGGATATCGGAAAACATTTCCAATATATAATTCCTTTATTGAGAAAACATCTTTTATTCCAGTTAGAAAACATTTCCAAATCCTTTGAATTTACTGATGTTATAAACATCGTTATTATGACTTAAATCATAAATCATTCGTTAATTAACGATATCACTAACCAACCCTTGCTAACATTCACTTTGAAATATTCAGAGCTCACAACTTTAAACCAAACATTGCTTACGCGACTTTCGGATTTGATCTACGAACACACCTTCTTTATAAAAATATTGATTATAACGGTAGCGTTTTAATCGCTGTCTTCAAATGTTTGATTTATACAACATTGCTTTCAACAACAGCGTTAAAACCGCTGTCTAGCATTATAGAACACTTATCATAACCATAGCATTAAGATTGCTATTAAAACAGTTATTATAACGGCAGCGTTAAAATTGCTATTTAGATTACCAAGACATTTATTATAACAGTAGTGTCTAAAATTGCTGTATAGATTTACAACATCTATTATAACAACAGCGCTGAAATCACTGTTTAGTTTTATAAAAGCATTTCTTACAACAACAGCTTTATAATCGCTATTTAAAATTATAAAAGCCTTTCTTATAACCACAGCGTCATGATTGCTGTTTAAAATAAAATACCGTGTGCGACGCACACGCTCCCGTTGTTCATTTATAAACCCTGTTTATTTTAAACAATTCAAGTTCTCCTTTAAACATATTTATAAACCATACGTTCTTCTAACCACTTAATTCGATTTCTATAAATCCCCTTATTTTATCTACAAAATATTTCCTTGTTTTAAACTATTTATTCTTTTATTTTAAGCATTTGAAATCCTTCTTTAAACTTTCCTCTGTAATTTGCTAAATTCGGGTCCATTTCCAATATTGGTTTCAAAACCGATACTCACTTTCAAATATACATTCATAATTGATCTCACCTTTCTTATTTATCCAATGGTTAATGATCCACTTAATTTATATCTTTATTTATACCATTTTCTTGGTTTACCCAATGGAATAGGTTTCCATTTGCAACTCAATGAAAAATAAATTATTTCTAATTTGGAAATAAACTCTGCTTTTAAATTCTAATTTCCTTTTTTCACCTTCGATGATATTTTATGGTATCTAAAATACCAGGTTTTTAAGGCCAGGGTAAACCAAACACACAAATTCAACCGTGGATAATGTAGCATACATATATCATCATCAAATAAAACATTAAATAAAATGTTGAGGGATCCAGTTGGATCCCTCCAACCTGTTTCCCTGCATCCACAGATGTTAGTAACATCAAAAATATCGCATTAATGAAAAATCAATCAACGATGTGATTATATCAACCAATTTATCAACTATTCAACCAACCAACCATTTCACATTATAAAATAATTTAAAACTCGTTTATATATAAAAATATAAACGAGAGGGAGTTAGTGAGTTTACTCACCTCGGTTTTTCGGTTGATGATTCAGCTTTGGTCTCATTTTAAAATCAGACAGATGTTTGATTTTTCCAAGAGATTCAAGTAGCTCTGTTCCTAGCGGAAAATAGTTCCATGATGTAGACCTACTCGTTATGGTACCAACGGGTCCAATCGTGTTTAATTCTGTGGATATACGATTAAGTTGTAACCGTCATATGACCTTATATTATCTAAATAGTATATATAATTAATGGTTCTAAATTACCGATTTAAAATCAAACCCTTTGTCTGCGTTATCTCCCCTGTCGCCCTTTATTTCTTGCTACAACACCTTAATGGGTAACCGAACTTTTCATCCATCCTCCCCACTGCGTGTCCCCATGATTTCCAGACCCAGATTCAAATTTTCTTCTTACACAAGCATGTCCCCTAGTTTCACCACCCAACTCAAAAAGAACGAGTTCCAATTCCAACTTTCATGGCCGAATTTCCACCCCAGATGCCACCATGCTTCATTCGCATATACCATTCAAATGTCATCCTGGCCCTCACTTAAACCATTTACTCACCCAGGCAATGTAAGCACTAGATCGACACTTTAATCCTTAATCCCTGTGGTTACACTAACCAACTTCCTAACCATGTTTAAGCTGCTGTTATTCATCACCCTTACCCACTCAAAAAAAACTGCACCCTCTTGTTTCAAGAATTTTATCCTGCTACCTCCAGTAAGGAACCCAGCGCGTTTCATACATTTCACCACCACTTCCATGCGTACTCCCATCCATGCTTCCCTCTCCATGGTTCCGGCACTTCATAACTCCTTCCGGCGCCCTACCTTCGAAGAAAAACACCCTAGAAGCAAACCGCAGTTCATCAGACTTCACCGGAGCTACACCACTTCGACGGACGACGACTGACCTTCCGCCTCCACTCCTTCCGAACTCCCCTCATAAACTCTACAGCGATCGGGTTTACATATACGTATATGGGCTTTGGATTTTACTGGAGTATTTACTTTGAAATGAATGATTTTAAGCTTGCGTTTTTTTCTTTTTTTCTTTGCTTTGTTTTTTTTTTCAGTTTGAAGAAGCTCAGCTGTATATATATATTACTAAGCAACTTGGCCGCCACGGTTTGTAGAGTAGGTGTTTAGGTTACTGTTTGATAGCATGTGCTTTAATTAATTTACGCCTGCACTGAATAAACTTCCATGTGCTTGCATTAATTTATGTCTGCTAGTCGATAGATTTTTCCATGTGTATTCTGACCAAAATAGGGCGGTAGCATACTGTTTATATGCGGATGAAGTAAATGCGAAAAGAAATTGGGTAGCAGCTTTAGTTTAGGCATGGTTTATAGCCATGTGTTGGCAAGTCTGAAGATAGATACGCTGTCCCTCTTTTAATATATAGGTCTGCTTCTCCAATTCCTTTGTCGGCAAGGAAAATAAACATAGCTGTCAACTTGTCCCTCAAAACCCTTTATTCACTTTGTTAATTAACATCTATCGCTGAGGCATACTTTAAAGCTATAGGTGATTTGAGAACGGTGGTTACATAGGAGATTTTATTAATATTTTATTTTAACGAAACTTGTGGTGAAGTATCAAGTAAAACTTACCGCAAACTAACCACAGTCGATTTCTGTTTACTGATAAAAAAGCTAATCTTGGTGTAAAAAGGTATTCTGAACCCAATGGGACAAGTTTCGTCGCATTCTGACATCGTATGAAAAAAATTCCTTTATAAAACCAGAAATCAACATGCGTTTAAATTTTTTCACGATCACCAGATAAATCAAAACAACTCGAAACTGCGAACATCGATAATAACTTTTCGATACGAACCCAACGGCACTAGTTTCGTCGCATTCTGAGACTGTTGCCCCGGTAGGCTTATTTTTGGCGCGTACCGCACTGCCCTTCTGAACACCAAATTTGCCGATCTCTAAAAATAACAAACTATATACCTACCCTGACTATATCCGACGCTACGAACTCACTGGAACTGGTTTCGTGGCCTGATTCGATCGTCTGTTCAAGTTACACTCTAATATCCCTTTATTCAGTTGAATTAATTTAATTGCACTGAACGAGCGTTTACGGCTACCGTGGTTACATACGACATCGGTTTTCCACGCCATTCAACATTGTACAATAATTTAACGATACGGTCCCAATGAAACTGATTTCGTCGAAATCTGAGTCTGTTTGCAAAACGGCTATTTTAACACGTATAATTTAAATAACGATTTTCCACAGCGACTATTTCAAAATTTGATTTGACCATAACTAACAAATTATAACACGAAATCTAGATTTTTCTCTTTCATATGAAAATTATAATCAATACGGTTCCAACGTGTCTTGTTTCACAGAAATCCGACTTATATCGGATCCTGTATCCTCAGTTGAAGTTCAAAACTCTATATTACGAACTACCGTGTGATTTCGAGCTCGTTTTATAATTATATTATAAATTTACGTTCAAACTTCGTTTTTAATTAATAAATCCCTATATGTAATTCAATTAAAATTTTTAAAACAAATTTAAATATTCAGAATTTAACGGCCAAAAATCCGGGTCGTTACATTTAGGTTTTTGAAAATTAAACAAACTCAGGCGTGTGTGAAAATGGGGTTTGACTTTAAAACTGTAACAACCCGAAAATCTGGGCCAGTTTAAAATTTTTATTTTGGCAATTTTAGCGAATTTTGAATATTTAAAATAAATTATTTTAAATAATATCGACGAGAAAATTTATTTTGAATATAATTCGAAAGTATATATTATATACGTCGTCGTTAGAATATAAATAATTATATATAATTATATAATAGGAATTGAAAATGGCGCGGTAGTTCGATAATTCGATTTCAAACTTCAATTGAACATACCGGGTGCCAAACAATCCGGATTTTAGTGAAACCAAAAACATTGGGATCTAATTGATAATATCTTTCCAACGAATCCGACAAATCAAAATTTCATAGCGGGAATCAAAAGATATGTCCCGTTGAAAATTCTGAATAGTCGCTATGGAATTCAAGCCCTTAAAAATGGACATTTTGCAAATGACCTCGGATTTCGACGAAACCAGTTTTGTTGGGTCCGTGATGTCAAATTATTGCTAGATTCCAAATTTCATAATTTTTCGAATCAATATGTGAGCGTGGCAATGGAAAACGCGTTTGGCCAGTTTCAGTTGATTTTAATCGACTGGAAAATGGCCATTTTTCAAACGGTCTCAGAATTTGAGGAAATTATTTTTGTTAGGACCGTATCGTCAATACGAAGCTAGATAATATTTTTCGGGAATTTGTAGAGTTAGTATGTGGCCCCGGTAAATTGAAATGTGCGTTTAAATTGAATATATAAAGATTTATATTTTTAATTCAATGGAAACTGAGCGTAATGGTCGAATTGGCCTGCGATGCATATCCCATTGTGTTCCGAATGGGGGTAAAACGCTAGGGACGACAGTCGTTGGGTTCGATTCGGCGTTCGAATGAAAAAGTAACTTTGGATTTAAAATTAAAAATAAAATAAAATAAAAATAATATAAAACTCTCCCTACCCCTCTCTCTCCCTTCAGAACACACTTCAGAAAAAAACCATTTCCCCAAATAACGAATCCGATCAGCTCCTCCCCGTTCAGCCTCCCATCGTCGACGGCCTTGGTGGCGCGGCCCCTCCAGTACCCTCCTCTCCGTCCTCCGCCTACTCCCCCCCACCTCGCTCCATCTCGCGGACCCCGATGCAAACCCCCTACGTTGAAGACCGACGCTGCAGACACCCACCGCACCACCAACGGACCTGCCGCCTCCGACTGCACCGCCTCCACCGCTTCCCACAGACGCCGACCCCCAGCTGCTCCGACGTGAAACGCCTTTCCCCCCTCCGAACGCTGTGGGTGTCAGCCCTCCTTTGATTTGTTATTTCATAGGTTTTTATTTTAAAGAAAGTATTGTTTCTTTATTTATTATTTATCGTCAAGGTCGGATTTTTAATTTATAAAAGGTCGGACTATTAATTTATAAAAGGTCGGATTTTTAATTTATAAAGATAGGATTTTTATATAGATAAAAGTTCGATTTTATAAACATGAAAAGAGAAGAGTTTTAAACATGAAATGATTTGGTTTTTAAACGATTAAAAATATAATCTTTATTATATAGAAAGGTTAAAAATAAGATTTTTATAATATAGAAAGATTAAAAATATAATTTTTATATAATGTAGACAGTAAAAATATGATTTTTATATATTGAACATCGAAGTAAAAATATGATTTTTATATATTGAACATCGAAGTAAAAATATGATTTTTATATATTGAACATCGAAGTAAAAATATGATTTTTATATATTGAACATCGAAGTAAAAATATGATTTTTATATATTGAATAACGAAGTAAAAATGTGATTTTTACATATGTAGTGGCTACGGGCAAAGAAAGTGATATCGACGAGAACAGTGAAGATTTCCTGCATTAGAAGTGCCGTGGAGTTAGGATAGCTATTGGTGAGAACTTCTCACCTTTCAATTTCATTTTGTAGTTATATATATATACTAGGATGCAGACGGTGTTTAGTAGCACCCGACACCCGTCATCCACAGACCATGGATGGCTTGTTTGTTTAATTGTTTGGTTGTGTAGTTAGTTAGATTATTTGGTTTGAATTTAATTGTTTGGTGAAATGAAATTGATTTGATTGATGTGTGAATGGCGTGGGCCTTCACTAGACCGGGGATAAGGCTAGGCCTTGTCCCGTTTCTAGTATCGTGCCGTTATGCCGCCCAAATTTTCTAAAATAAGTTAGAAAAATAAAAATATCATTTTTATTTTTGAAAATGAACTGAATAAAATTTCATGTGTCAAAATAAAATATTTGATCGTTAAAAATATAATTTTAACGTGAATGTAAATAAATAAATATTCATTTACAAACCGGACGGTTTGTTTATGTACACCTATTTGAAGGACATTGATTGGGACGATAAATTTTACACATCGCCCAACTGCACAAATAAAAATCTGTGTGTGATTGCTTGAAACCCCACACGGGTATTGGGATGATACTTGACGTACACTAATCCCGATTGTTTAGTTGTCTGTCGATCGATTGATTGACAGGCTGTTATAAGCGTTGAATATTTATATTTGATGCTTATACAGTGTAGAATGCACTTTGGATGATGGTTGATTATTCATCGTTGTTGATATATACATGTGTTGTAGAAAATCCATATAATTAACATTATATGGTAATTGTCTGGGCCTCATTCCAGTTTTGAAATATAAATATTTGAAATGAAATATTTGAAATAGAAATATTTGAAAAAGAAATATTTAAAGTAGAATATTTGAAAATTGAAATATATGAAGCCGCATTGATAGATTGACGCCATTTTGACGTGAACGATATTTATATTGATTTTATTCAAATTGAAGTGAATATTAAAGAAAATTGAAATCGTTTTTGAAATGAATTCAAATAGATTTGAAATGAAATTGAAATGAATTTGAAATGAATTCGAATAGAATTGAAATCGTTTCAAAATGAATTCGAATAGAAATTGAATAGAATTGAAATCGAATTGAAATTGAATTGAAAACGAACTGAAATTGACTTAGAAATCAATTTGAATTGAAATCAATTTGAAATGAATTTAAAACGAATATATATTGTAATATTCAATTTTGATTAGAAATTGAATATGAAGTTGGAACCATTTTGAAAACGAATTTATAACGATCTATAAATCACGTTTTTAAAAAGGAAATCGACGAAGTATATATTATATATATAATATAATGGCCTGAATAGAACGCGCCGCGCCGCGGCAGTTCGCGAATTTCGACCATTGACTTCGAACGGATATTACGGGAGATCCGACCGTCGGATTCTCCTGAAATCGGAACCGTTAGGTTCGTATCGAAAAGAGCTTTCTAACTAATATTAGAAATTAGAAATCTAACGGTTGGATTTGGAATTGTGTCCAAATCAAATATGAAAAAGGTCGCTGTAAGTGCAGTTCGATGGCTGTTGATGGAAATCGACTGTACGGGCCTTGATAAAATTATTGAAAATATTAATAATTTGTGTAAAATCGTAAGAAATGATTTTGGAAAAATTGGGATGAAAAACTCCATATTTAAAAAGATAAAAATAGATTTTTATCGAAATGAACTAGTTTTGAACTAGAATTATAATTCTATTTATTTATTTATAAATAAATTGAATTTGAAAAGGGTTTTAAAAATAACCAGAATTTCCAATGATTGCATCGGAGTGGATTGGAATCGAAATTGTCTTCGGAATATTTCGATGTTGGAATTCGTGATTGTACAGATGTTGTTATGGAAATTTGAAAGATATATATTTATATCGTTATTTCCAATACGACATTTTTTATTCGTAGAATTTGATATTGAATATAAGCCGGGATATTTTCTATTCAGAGCCTTGTATTTAATATCAAATGTGATTTGGGTTTGTCGTGAATGGTGTCTTCATTAACACTGTTCTTGAACCCAGTTGAGAAAAGATTAAATCTTTTTATTTAGATTTAATGAAGTATGCCAATTAAATGATATTTAATTGGAATTGAGTTGATATTGATTTTTGGGTTTATCGTGGACAGTGTTTTAAATAACACTCGTTCTTTAACCCGATAATTAATGGAAGGTGATTTTGGGTTTATCGTGAACCGTGTTTTGAATGACACTGATTCTTTAACCCAGTTAAAGATTAAAACTAAGTGGAGTTTTAATGAATCTTTAATTAGATTGAAATGATCGAGAATGGAGTATCACCAGTTTTGCTCCAGGCGATAGTTAAATCTTTAATTAGATTTGATCGTGAAATGGTAATTGAATTTACCGATAACATGGTGGTGTTAGATATGAAGTATTACCAGTTTTACTTCATGGGATGAATAGGTTGGGATTGGGAAATTAAAACAAATGATTACTTCGGTAAGGTTCGTTAATCCCGACTAGTTGAATCAAAATTCAAAAGAAGATTAATGAATAAATTTTAATGATTTATCTTTGATAAAATTAATGGGAACCTTTCCCTATGAATATGAAATTTAGAAACTAGCTGTCGGTTAGCCAAGCAGAATGGTTTTCTAGATATTGATCTGATGTTGGTTTCGGCCTTCGGGGTTAATATATGGGGAATTATTCTCTTGATTAATTTACGGTTAGTGATAGATGAATTGGAATGAGGCGTATGTTGTGTTTGTGTAACACTTATTTAAAATATACGCGAGTTATTCGGAAAGACCGGGTTTATCCCATTCTGAATAACTGATACGACGATAAGTCGAAGTTGAAGACGATGGTCGAAGACCGGAGGTCTTCACGTCGTTTGGGTGATTACTGATGATCTTGATTGGGATGTACACCCAAGAAGATGGAAACAGTTGGTGATCGTCCAGACGTACTTAGAGATCGATGGATATGCGGGGTACTAGGTGCCTCCGGTTTCGTTCAGACCCAGAACGGACTTGTAAATGGACTGTGTGTGTCTGACATTGGATTTTAGTCTGTGTGATTGATCTCTATTAAATATATATCTGTTTGGCGGCGGAGAATTTATTCTCTTGCTTAACGCCCTTCTCTGAGACGTACGAGCTCAGGGGTTATATACTGATGGATATCAAACGCATAGAGTGAATTGCCTGTGTGGCATGCCTAAGTGGCAAATGATTAAGGCTTCTGTTGAAAAGCAAAGTCTTGTGGTGATGATCGAAGCACGGCCTTTGTGGCGTAGCTTTGTGTAACGTTTACTTCGCGAGCTTCACACCCGGTATGAACCAAAAACGGGAGAGGACGTCAGGGAGGGCATGCGTTTATTTCTAGCTAGAAGTGGCGTCAGTGGTTTTACACGCCCTGACGAGTTTGACTTATGTGGTTGTTGCTGTTGCGAGGCGCCTCGGTTTGATCGGACGATCCGGGTCCGATGGAGTCATTCGTTGGCTCATTTACGCCCCATAGGGCGGGGAAACGCATGTTCAGGGTTTAAGTTTAATCCACATCGGTGGACCGGCCCTGAGGATTCAAGGGTCAATGCGCTCTGACCCTGAGGCTCGGGCTAGACAGTCTCGAAGTCGGTGAGGACTATCTTGTGCCTCGGTTCATAGATGGAAATCCAATTTCCAAATACGTGACATTTGCGGTTTTAATTGTAGAACTAGTATGGTGACATGATATATGGTACCCATGCCGTCTATGATTGATACTTATGATTTGAAGTTGTTTTATACACTATACACTTATAATAGTATCAAATGATTTGTTTTAAAACGTATCAAGCATTCTTTGGATGTTATAAGGGAAAACCCTATCCCACGGCTTGCGTTGCATTGTGTGATAGGACCTGGGTCTTATAACAGCTTCATTTTTCTTTATTTAGCATTGCGCTGTTTGTTTTATGCAATGTTATTCTTGGGAGGAAACCCGTTCCGTGTTATACGGTGTGGTCCCTTGATTTACCTAACTTTAAAAATAAAGATTAATAACTGTTTTAGTTCTCACACCAGTCCCATGACTGACCTGGAGTTTATTGTTTTGACCTAAACTCTGGGTGCCCCTATTTTGACATGGGCAGCTAGTAGTTTTGGTTTTGCAGATTTATATTCACAGGATCCTGGTTTACAGCTGGAACGATATCCGGAAAGCTTTGTATCCGTATATCTCTTCTAGTTGTGTATTGTACTATTTCTGCTGCTATGTATTTAAATGTAATTTAAATCTCTGATATTTCTGTGTAATATTTATTGTTACTCTGTATATTCTTGTAATCTGATGCGTTGTTGTAATATACACTGAAATGTTCTTTTGTATGCATTCTGTTTTGTCCTGTTCTCAAACGATAGGGCGTTTCGAACAGTCTGGGTCGGTTTAGCGACTGGTTCGGATCGAGCGAAATCCCTTCTCGTCACAGTTGGTATCAGAGCTTTGGTTTACAAAGCTCAGAGAACATGACACATTAGAACCGTACGAAAGAACTCATCAGATATTGGATTAGTAATATCCAATGAGAATGACTCGTTAGAGATGGGATCAGTAGTATCCTAGAACGAGTGTGAAGAGTAAATTTTAAAATGAAAACAAATTTTTTTGTTTTGAAACTTAAATCAGTTATTCGTATTTGATTATTTATTTATATGAATTTGGGCAATCCAGTATATAAAGATTTTGTATATATGTCTTGCAAACGTGTGTTCGAAGTTTTAATATACTGGGTAGATATAGAATCCCTCTAGTGCCCGGGGATAATTCTTGTGACGGGGCACCATCGCCAGTATTTATTTTCGAGTTACGAAAGTGAGATTTCTATATATTTCCTATAGGCTAGTGTGAGAACCAAAATTAGATAGGGCCTATTATTGTGATTTGGCATCATAAATATGATTTTTGACTATGTATCAAAATTATGAATTTGAAACGTTAATCCACTAATTGATTGATGATTGTGTTGTTTGCTTAATTGTTTGATAATTTTGAACCATTATGCTTAACTGAATCAAATATTGAACTGTATTGAAAATTGGTTGCAAATGCTTGCATATACATGTACTTACATTGAACAGGTCATAGCAAGGAGGCTAGAGCCGAAGAATAAAATTTGTTTGCCCGACAAATTGGTACATGTTTACTACATAATTTACTGTTTTGTTTGGGTGATGATGATTTTATGAGCCTATTGGCTAGCCGCTTGGCCTTTTCTTTTTCTTTTTCTTTTAGAGATCAGAAGGCCTATATGGCAATTTCGGGATTTTCCCGTGGCTCCCGGTGCAGGGGAGGTTATGGCGAAATTTTTCGAAAATTCCAGGTGTTAGCCAAATTTTTGAAAATTTGGAAATTCTCAGAAACTGAAAAGTCGGAGAATGGAAGCCAGATCGAATGTAGAGTTGAATGATCAAACCACTTTCGACTTTGTTCCTTTTTGGGGACGAAAAGTTTTAAGTGGGGGAGATTGTAACAACCCGAAAATCTGGGCCAGTTTAAAATTTTTATTTTGGCAATTTTAGCGAATTTTGAATATTTAAAATAAACTATTTTAAATAATATCGACGAGAAAATTTATTTTGAATATAATTCGAAAGTATATATTATATACGTCGTCGTTAGAATATAAATAATTATATAATAGGAATTGAAAATGGCGCGGTAGTTCGATAATTCGATTTCAAACTTCAATTGAACATACCGGGTGCCAAACAATCCGGATTTTAGTGAAACCAAAAACATTGGGATCTAATTGATAATATCTTTCCAACGAATCCGACAAATCAAAATTTCATAGCGGGAATCAAAAGATATGTCCAGTTGAAAATTCTGAATAGTCGCTATGGAATTCAGGCCCTTAAAAATGGACATTTTGCAAATGACCTCGGATTTCGACGAAACCAGTTTTGTTGGGTCCGTGATGTCAAATTATTGCTAGATTCCAAATTTCATAATTTTTCGAATCAATATGTGAGCGTGGCAATGGAAAACGCGTTTGGCCAGTTTTAGTTGATTTTAATCGACTGGAAAATGGCCATTTTTCAAACAGTCTCAGAATTTGACGAAATCATTTTTGTTAGGACCGTATCGTCAATACGAAGCTAGATAATATTTTTCGGGAATTTGTAGAGTTAGTATGTGGCCCCGGTAAATTGAAATGTGCGTTTAAATTGAATATATAAAGATTTATATTTTTAATTCAACGGAAACTAAGCGTAATGGTCGAATTGGCCTGCGATGCATATCCCATTGTGTTCGGAATGGGGGTAAAACGCTAGGGACGACAGTCGTTGGGTTCGATTCGGCGTTCGAATGAAAAAGTAACTTTGGATTTAAAATTAAAATTAAAAATAAAATAAAATAAAAATAATATAAAACTCTCCCTACCCCTCTCTCTCCCTTCAGAACACACTTCAGAAAAAACCCTCATTTCTCCAAAAAACGAATCCGATCAGCTCCTCCCCGTTCAGCCTCCCATCGTCGACGACCTCGGTGGCGCGGCCCCTCCAGTACCCTCCTCTCCGTCCTCCGCCTACTCCCTCCCACCTCGCTCCATCTCGTGGACCCCGATGCAAACCCCCTACGTTGAAGACCGACGCTGCAGACACCCACCGCACCACCAACGGACCTGCCGCCTCCGACTGCACCGCCTCCACCGCTTCCCACAGACGCCGACCCCCAGCTGCTCCGACGTGAAACGCCTTTCCCCCCTCCGAACGCTGTGAGTGTCAGCCCTCCTTTGATTTGTTATTTCATAGGTTTTTATTTTAAAGAAAGTATAGTTTCTTTATTTATTATTTATCGTCAAGGTCGGATTTTTAATTTATAAAAGGTCGGATTTTTAATTTATAAAAGGTCGGATTTTTAATTTATAAAGATAGGATTTTTATATAGATAAAAGTTCGATTTTATAAACATGAAAAGAGAAGAGTTTTAAACATGAAATGATATGGTTTTTGAACGATTAAAAATATAATCTTTATTATATAAAAAGGTTAAAAATATGATTTTTATAATATAGAAAGATTAAAAATATAATTTTTATATAATGTAGACAGTAAAAATATGATTTTTATATATTGAACATCGAAGTAAAAATATGATTTTTATATATTGAACATCGAAGTAAAAATATGATTTTTATATATTGAACATCGAAGTAAAAATATGATTTTTATATATTGAACATCGAAGTAAAAATATGATTTTTATATATTGAACATCGAAGTAAAAATATGATTTTTATATATTGAATAACGAAGTAAAAATGTGATTTTTACATATGTAGTGGCTACGGGCAAAGAAAGTGATATCGACGAGAACAGTGAAGATTTCCTGCATTAGAAGTGCCGTGGAGTTAGGATAGCTATTGGTGAGAACTTTTCACCTTTCAATTTCATTTTCTAGTTATATATATATACTATACTAGGATGCAGACGGTGTTTAGTAGCACCCGACACCCGTCATCCACAGACCATGGATGGCTTGTTTGTTTAATTGTTTGGTTGTGTAGTTAGTTAGATTATTTGGTTTGAATTGAATTGTTTGGTGAAATGAAATTGATTTGATTGATGTGTGAATGGTGTGGGCCTTCACTAGACCGGGGATAAGGCTAGGCCTTGTCCCGTTTCTAGTATCGTGCCGTTATGCCGCCGAAATTTTCTAAAATAAGTTAGAAAAATAAAAATATCATTTTTATTTTTGAAAATGAACTGAATAAAATTTCATGTGTTAAAATAAAATATTTGATCGTTAAAAATATAATTTTAACGTGAATGTAAATAAATAAATATTCATTTACAAACCGGACGGTTTGTTTATGTACACCTATTCGAAGGACATTGATTGGGACGATAAATTTTACACATCGCCCAACTACACAAATAAAAATCTGTGTGTGATTGCTTGAAACCCCACACGGGCATTGGGATGATACTTGACGTACACTAATCCCGATTGTTTAGTTGTATGTCGATCGACTGATTGACAGGCTGTTATAAGCGTTGAATATTTATATTTGATGCTTATACAGTGTAGAATGCACTTTGGATGATGGTTGATTATTCATCGTTGTTGATATATACATGTGTTGTAGAAAATCCATATAATTAACATTATATGGTAATTGTCTGGGCCTCATTCCAGTTTTGAAATATAAATATTTGAAATGAAATATTTGAAATAGAAATATTTGAAAAAGAAATATTTGAAGTAGAATATTTGAAAATTGAAATATATGAAGTCGCGTTGATAGATTGACGCCATTTTGACGTGAACGATATTTATATCGATTTTATTCAAATTGAAGTGAATATTAAAGAGAATTGAAATCGTTTTTGAAATGAACTCAAATAGATTTGAAATGAAATTGAAATGAATTTGAAATGAATTCGAATAGAATTGAAATCGTTTCAAAATGAATTCGAATAGAAATTGAATAGAATTGAAATCGAATTGAATTGAATTGAAAACGAATTGAAATTGACTTAGAAATCAATTTGAATTGAAATCAATTTGAAATGAATTTAAAACGAATATATATTGTAATATTCAATTTTGATTAGAAATTGAATATGAAGTTGAAACCATTTTGAAAATGAATTTAAAACGATCTATAAATCACGTTTTTAAAAAGGAAATCGACGAAGTATATATTATATATATAATATAATGGCCTGAATAGAACGCGCCGCGCCGTGGCAGTTCGCGAATTTCGACCATTGACTTCGAACGGATATTCCGGGAGATCCGACCGTCGGATTCTCCTGAAACCGGAACCGTTGGGTTCGTATCGAAAAGAGCTTTCTAACTAATATTAGAAATTAGAAATCTAACGGTTGGATTTGGAATTATGTCCAAATCAAATTTGAAAAAGGTCGCTGTAAGTGCAGTTCGATGGCTGTTGATGGAGATCGACTGTACGGGCCTTGATAAAATTATTGAAAATATTAATAATGTAACGACCCAGATTTTTGAATAATTTATTTTAAATATTTAATATTATTTTAAATATTTAGTTGATAATATAAATGATATTTTTATTGAATTTTCAATTTAATATGGCCGTTTATATTTACATTCGAATTTAAATTTCAATATCAAATCACAGAGTTCAAAGTAACGTTGTAATATTGGAGATGTCGGTCGTCACAGTTGAATAGTGGTTCACTAGTTAAGGGCCGCGAGATGTTTTAATTATTTAATTAAAATAAAATCAATTTAAATAATAAAAGAAAAAAAAAATCTCAGCCGACCTATTCTATCTTCCAACGCAGACCTATTTCTGCTAACTTCTTTAAAATCTTCGTCCGGATTGTCTTCAAATTTGGATATCAAGCCAACATAGGATTTAATGGCCTCGTACCCTTTTGTTCCCTTGTTCGCGTTATAAATAAACCCATCGGCCTTCACAATTTTCTCCATCCTCAAAACCACGAAGAAATTATGATCCAATTTCCGTCGTTCCTCCCCAGTCCTTCAAAAATCGAAGTTCACCGAGTAAATAAAAGATGAAAAAAATCGTGATTAACAGAATCAACGAGCTCGACATCAGAAGGGAGGCGCTCAGATTCAGGTATACTCGAAGTTGAAGCTTCCGATAGGGTTTGGTATCAGTCGTGATTTGGGGGTTCCGAAGTGGAGCATTTAGGGGGGGTCGCGAGTCCTATTTGATGGTGTTTGGGTCACCACGGTGGATCAAAAGGCGGATGTGTGGTGTCGCGATGTGATATGTGGTGGTTCGAAGTTCATCTGGGTTCGAACGGAGGGTGGAGGATTGAGGAATGGTTCGGTCTCTGGTCAGTGAAGAAGGGTAGCTACTGGGAATAGCGCAAGGAGGAGATTGGTACAGTAATTGAAGTTCGGTAGTGAAATGTAGGGTTCAACAGAGCTAAAGCAGGAAGGGTTCGAAGGTAGCTCGTTTTTAAGGAGCACTAGGTGTTCGATTTAATTACTCAAAGAGAATTCAAAAACCGGGAAGAAGAATTTAAAACAAGGATAAGGTAAATTTTATTTTAATAGATTTAGTAATGTCTATATATTAAAATAAATTAGTTAGAATTTATTTAGTAAGTATTTAATTTAAATAAAATGCTAATCGATGAATAAATGATCGTAGGAGCTTGATAAAATTCGAGACCAGTCAAGTTGATACGTAGACGCGGTTATGGAATTTTAAATACTTAGCAAAGGAAAAACCCTGGTGAGTAAATCTCACTCACCTTTAGAATTATTTTTATTTCATTAAAAATAATTGTCTGTTGCTTGTGTGAATGATTTCTGGTTGCTTTATATATATTAGTTATTTAGGCTATATATATATATATTGGGTTGATTGATTGGTTGGATTCCCGCAGTATCATTAGCGGATGCCCGCAGTTTCATAGCGGATGATTACCCTATACGCCCCACGCTATGATTAGTGGATGACCTTCTATACCGCGATATTCTGCCACGAAGCAGAATGGGTATTATTTATGTGCTAACATCTGTGGATGCAGGAAAACAGGTTGGAGGAATCCAACTGGATTCCTCAAAAATATATTATCTGTTTGTTTATTTGTTTGCATATATATTGTTATATATGATGTATTAGAAAAATAAATAATTGGTTGCTTTGTGTGTTTTATCACTGGGCTTAAGTAATGATATTTAAAAATATCGTGGAAAGGTATTTGAGATTTTAAAAGGAAAAATTCTATTTTTAAATAGAATTTGAATTTTTAAATGGAATTAAAAATATAAAACTTGTTTTGAAAAATAAAACAAGTAGTTCCTTTATAAACGAAATTTATAAATAGTTCTTTATAACGAAGTTATAAATGAAGTGAAAAGAATTATCATTTGATAATTCAGAAATAGAAATACAAGTGTTTTGAAAATATGTTTCAAAAGGAAATTTAAATATAGAATTTGAATAATAGAAAAGGAAATGGAAATTTGAATTCAAAAAGAAAAGGAAATAGAAAATTTGAATTTAGAATTCAAATAGAGAATCCAAAGTGGATTTGGATATAGAACTTTCAAATGGTGTTTGAATATAGAGAATTTGAAATAGAATTTTCAAATAGAATTTGAAATAGAATTTCGAAACAGAATTTTTAAAAAAAGAGAATTTGAAATAGACTTTGAAATTAGAATTTCAAAAATAGAATTGCAATGACATTTGAATTCAAATATAATTGAAAGAGAATTTGACTATATAAATTCAAAAGGAATTCAAATATAGAACTTGAATTCAAAGGAATTTAAATATGGGATTTGAATTCAAGGGAATGGAAATAGGATTTGAATTCAAAGGAATTCAAATGAGATTGGGATAAAGAAAATTCAAAAATGGAATTTCAAATAAAAGAAATGTAATTTGAAATATTGAGAATTTCAAAGAAGAGAAAGTGGAATTTGAAACATTCAGAATTCCAAATAGAATTTAAAGGGAGTTTGAATATTTGAATTTCAAATAGAATTCAAATATGGGGTCTGAATATAGCAATTCAAATAGAATTTGAATAAATGAATTTGAATATAGAATTGCAAGGTAGAATTGTAATGAAATTTGAAATATCGAATTCAAGAGAATTGAATATGGGTTTGAATTTAGAATTCAAAGAAGAATTGAATATAAACTTCAAATATAATCGAAATAGAGTTTGAATATATTTGAATATGAAGTTCGAATAGAGATTTGAAATAGAAATTCAAGTACTGAATTTGAATGGAAAAGGAATTGGGATTTGAAAATAGAATTCAAAAGTGAGATTGGAATTTGAATCAAGGAATTCAAATAGAGTTAAACGGAGTTGAATTCATTTTAGAGAAGTTTAAAGTTTTATATATATAAATATAATTAAAACGAACTCGCCGCAGCGCTGCAGTTCGTAAAATAGCGATTCGAACTTCAATTGAATATACAGGACGCAATTGAAGTCGAAATTCTTTGAAACAAGAAACGTCGGGACCGGTTTGATAATAGTTTTCTAATGAAAGAGAAAAATCTGAATTTCGTCGTATAGATTTTGAGTTATGTCAAAATCAAATTTTCAGAAAAACAGCGCCAGAACCATTATAAAACCATAACGGTTTATTTAATTAAATTAAAGGATTTTAAGCAAATAAAAATCGAAATTTCTATTTAGAAAAATCCAGATGTGAGTTATAAAATATATGTGAACTCCAGTGGAGTAATGAGTTGATTTCTGAAATAGAAATCAGATTTTTGATTTATTGAATAGAGTTAACTAATTCGAATAGAAATTAGTTAATGAGATTTCGAATGAATATTGAGCTTTAAATAAGTGAATTCGATTTGAGAATTTATATTCGAAATCAAAAAGGAAACTGGAATTGAAATTGAAATTCAATTTGGTTATGAACGAGTTAAATATTTTGTTCGAACGTGTTATGTTCAAACAAAGAAGTGAAATAGGCAAAAAGGCTAATTAAAGAATAATTGAGCGAAACTGAATTCAAACAATTCAAAATTTAATTAAAACGAATGGATTGAGTTGAATTGAATTGGAAACAGGTGAACAGGTGTTAAACAGATATGGGATGGAGTATATGAAGATTTTTATTTATGGGCTCGACAAAAAGGTGCATGTTTAATTCATATATGAGATTTATGCGCCGTATCGGCAAGCCGCTTGGCTTTTCCTTTTTCTTTTTGATTGAGGAAGATACCGGGAAGCTATTTGAAATTTCCCGATGCTCCCGATACAGGGGAGGTTATGGCGAAATTTTCCGGGAATTTAAGGAGTTAGAATATTTTTAAGATATTTTGATAAATTTGAAATCATTGTAGCGACGTATTGAATTCGATAGTAAAGTGAATATAAAAAATCGAATGTTGTAAACAAAAGGGGATAGAGACAAGTGATTGGAATTGTTTCAAATTGCAAATAGAGATTTTTCTAATATATAGAAAATAAAAGATGTTGATATTTGGAAACGTTTTCCAAATGGCATAAGAGGCAAGAAGATTATTGAAAATATTTGGTTAACAAATATTGATTGAGAAAATAGAGAAGTGGTTTAATTAATTAAAGAGCCCAGTGATTTGTTTGATATGTTGATGAACACTTGTTTTTATTCGATAGTTAAATCACAGACTATCGGAGTTTTTTTGACCATCGTTGTCAATATGGAGAGACCGGTTGGATTATTATCCGAAGAACCACTCCGTATCGGCATAAGCGTTGCGAACCAAGTATGCTGAATATATTGAAGACGGAGTGAAGTGCAAGGGCTTTTCTATTTATAGAAATAGTGCCTTCGGTTTCGTTCAATCCCAGAACGAACGTAAATGGACGAATGTCTGACAGAGTATTTCCAATGATCTAATGGGTTGGTCTGTATGAATATATATGGTTGCAACGGATTTATCCCTTAGCATAATATCCAGAATATTTGTGCAAACTTAACCAGTGATTAACGGATCTGACGATGTGGCATTCAAAGTAATTGTGTTATCAATGAATGGTAAGTATGCGTAGCCTCAGGCCTCAACAACCGGGAAAGGACAAAAATCGGGCAGGCAGCATGGCTATGTGGGTCGCACCCATTAGGGTGTATAATCACCTATCTAGAGAAATTCCTTTTGTTTCTAAATCTATCGATTCTGCCCATTCGGGAAACGGTGGTTTGAGTCCAACCGTGGGTGATATACATTCGATACACTCAAGCGAAATGAGTGGTCGGTCATGTGTGGGCCGGGTTGCAAGACGTTCTTGTTGAACCCAGGTGTATTCGCCTCTAGAGATACATCATCGGAAGGTGGTTCCATACCTTGTCATGTTGGAAATCCAATCTCCAATAAGCGCCATGCGGGTTTTGATTTTATACTATATATGTGGAGCGTGAGATGCAAGCGTTCTGCTATTTGGTTATTTACTTGATGTAGACATTATTATAATATCACTGGATTTTCATATCAAAGTGTTTTGGGTTATAGTAAGGTAAAAACCGTCCGTGTTTATGTGTGGGCTGGTCTTACTATTACCTTTTCTTCTGAAAGGATTTTTAAAGTTAAACAAGTGGTTGGAGTTTACTCACACCAGTCCCATGACTGACCCAGAGTTTATTTTGTTTTTTGTTTTCCCTAAACTCTTGGGTGCCCAAATTTGTACGGGCAGTCAAGTGTTTCAGGCTTTTACAGATACACTTGGAGGAGCTTGAAGCTGGAGGCTTCAACGTTAGTTATTTAGAGTTACTTCCGCTGGATCAAATGTTATGTGTACTCTGATGATGGTATGTATATATGTACCAAACAGATTTGTATCTCAAAGCTTATGTTATATTATATATTTTATTCGTTCCGCTGTGAGTTGTGATCTTCGTTTTTCTCCTATTCTAATATTTCTTTCTTTCTATTTCTCATCCTCTAACTTCTTTCTAATAATGAGTCGTATTTCTGTGTTATTTGGGTTGGACGTGTGGTGTATTTGGTCAACTCAGATAGCTCGGATTGCGGGTCGTTACAGTGGTATCAGAGCTTAGGTTGAGTGAACACCTAGGCTTGTGTGGCATGTGCTCATTAGAGATAGGGTCAGTAGTACCCTAGAATGAGTTGAGCGTATATATACGAGAGAGCGTATTTGTTAATTGATATAAAAATTGTTTTATATTGTGTTGACTAGTCTGTGAGTGGTTTATGAATTCTGGTCGAATCGTGGGACGCCACGACGTCGATAGGAGTTTCTAAACACTTGAACAGGAGATTGAACACGATATTATTTTAAAGGGGGTAAATGAAATAATTTTACCCAAAATTATATTTTGATATAGAAAGAATGATTTTCTAGAATTATTATTATATGGATGTGTTGGGTGTTGACTTTATAATCAAATGAGATTATAAAATTGAAATGGTTATTTATAACCAAACTGAATCTGTATATGAATTAAATATACAAATGAGATGAATTAGAATTAAATTCAAACCAGAATTAAGAATTCAAAATCCTGGGAAGTTGAAAAATATTTTTCAAAGTATATTAAAATAATGTGGCTTTGTTTTAGAAGGATTTGAAAGAAAATCATGGATTTTGAAATAATAAAGCACTGAACTCACTTCAGTGGCTGGGAAATAATTCTGATGATGATTGCAACCTCATCAGTGTTCATTTCCGAGTTTCTAAGTGACGGATTGCTACCTTAGAAAAGTTTTTGATGGAAATTTGTCTTGAAAAAAAACAAGTAGATTGAAAATTCAAATGTTTTGAATTGAGATGAAAATAAATATAAGTATATATTTATGGGATTTCAAAAGAATTTGAAAAGAAAAACCCAGGGATTTGAATTCTGGAATTTAAATTTAACTTAAGCAAGTTAAATGGTTCGAGGTGAGTAAATTGACTAGAATCAATTTGAAAATAATTGAAATGAATATGAATTAGAATACATATGAATGGAAACCAAAAGTTTTGGTTGAAGCTAGTTTGTTGAAATGGGAAGAGGTGAGTTTCAACTTAGAGGGATTTTGAGAAGTAAATGGGTTAGTAGCACTTTTCTTACCTTAGCAATTTCGAGGACGAAATTATTTTAAGGGGGGAAGAATGTAACGACCCAGATTTTTGAATAATTTATTTTAAATATTTAATATTATTTTAAATATTTAGTTGATAATATAAATGATATTTTTATTGAATTTTCAATTTAATATGGCCGTTTATATTTACATTCGAATTTAAATTTCAATATCAAATCACAGAGTTCAAAGTAACGTTGTAATATTGGAGATGTCGGTCGTCACGGTTGAATAGTGGTTCACTAGTTAAGGGCCGCGAGATGTTTTAATTATTTAATTAAAATAAAATCAATCTAAATAATAAAAGAAAAAAAAAAATCTCAGCCGACCTATTCTATCTTCCAACGCAGACCTATTTCTGCTAACTTCTTTAAAATCTTCGTCCGGATTGTCTTCAAATTTGGATATCAAGCCAACATAGGATTTAATGGCCTCGTACCCTTTTGTTCCCTTGTTCGCGTTATAAATAAACCCATCGGCCTTCACAATTTTCTCCATCCTCAAAACCACGAAGAAATTATGATCCAATTTCCGTCGTTCCTCCCCAGTCCTTCAAAAATCGAAGTTCACCGAGTAAATAAAAGATGAAAAAAATCGTGATTAACAGAATCAACGAGCTCGACATCAGAAGGGAGGCGCTCAGATTCAGGTATACTCGAAGTTGAAGCTTCCGATAGGGTTTGGTATCAGTCGTGATTTGGGGGTTCCGAAGTGGAGCATTTAGGGGGGGTCGCGAGTCCTATTTGATGGTGTTTGGGTCACCACGGTGGATCAAAAGGCGGATGTGTGGTGTCGCGATGTGATATGTGGTGGTTCGAAGTTCATCTGGGTTCGAACGGAGGGTGGAGGATTGAGGAATGGTTCGGTCTCTGGTCAGTGAAGAAGGGTAGCTACTGGGAATAGCGCAAGGAGGAGATTGGTACAGTAATTGAAGTTCGGTAGTGAAATGTAGGGTTCAACAGAGCTAAAGCAGGAAGGGTTCGAAGGTAGCTCGTTTTTAAGGAGCACTAGGTGTTCGATTTAATTACTCAAAGAGAATTCAAAAACCGGGAAGAAGAATTTAAAACAAGGATAAGGTAAATTTTATTTTAATAGATTTAGTAATGTCTATATATTAAAATAAATTAGTTAGAATTTATTTAGTAAGTATTTAATTTAAATAAAATGCTAATCGATGAATAAATGATCGTAGGAGCTTGATAAAATTCGAGACCAGTCAAGTTGATACGTAGACGCGGTTATGGAATTTTAAATACTTAGCAAAGGAAAAACCCTGGTGAGTAAATCTCACTCACCTTTAGAATTATTTTTATTTCATTAAAAATAATTGTCTGTTGCTTGTGTGAATGATTTCTGGTTGCTTTATATATATTAGTTATTTAGGCTATATATATATATATTGGGTTGATTGATTGGTTGGATTCCCGCAGTATCATTAGCGGATGCCCGCAGTTTCATAGCGGATGATTACCCTATACGCCCCACGCTATGATTAGTGGATGACCTTCTATACCGCGATATTCTGCCACGAAGCAGAATGGGTATTATTTATGTGCTAACATCTGTGGATGCAGGAAAACAGGTTGGAGGAATCCAACTGGATTCCTCAAAAATATATTATCTGTTTGTTTATTTGTTTGCATATATATTGTTATATATGATGTATTAGAAAAATAAATAATTGGTTGCTTTGTGTGTTTTATCACTGGGCTTAAGTAATGATATTTAAAAATATCGTGGAAAGGTATTTGAGATTTTAAAAGGAAAAATTCTATTTTTAAATAGAATTTGAATTTTTAAATGGAATTAAAAATATAAAACTTGTTTTGAAAAATAAAACAAGTAGTTCCTTTATAAACGAAATTTATAAATAGTTCTTTATAACGAAGTTATAAATGAAGTGAAAAGAATTATCATTTGATAATTCAGAAATAGAAATACAAGTGTTTTGAAAATATGTTTCAAAAGGAAATTTAAATATAGAATTTGAATAATAGAAAAGGAAATGGAAATTTGAATTCAAAAAGAAAAGGAAATAGAAAATTTGAATTTAGAATTCAAATAGAGAATCCAAAGTGGATTTGGATATAGAACTTTCAAATGGTGTTTGAATATAGAGAATTTGAAATAGAATTTTCAAATAGAATTTGAAATAGAATTTCGAAACAGAATTTTTAAAAAAAGAGAATTTGAAATAGACTTTGAAATTAGAATTTCAAAAATAGAATTGCAATGACATTTGAATTCAAATATAATTGAAAGAGAATTTGACTATATAAATTCAAAAGGAATTCAAATATAGAACTTGAATTCAAAGGAATTTAAATATGGGATTTGAATTCAAGGGAATGGAAATAGGATTTGAATTCAAAGGAATTCAAATGAGATTGGGATAAAGAAAATTCAAAAATGGAATTTCAAATAAAAGAAATGTAATTTGAAATATTGAGAATTTCAAAGAAGAGAAAGTGGAATTTGAAACATTCAGAATTCCAAATAGAATTTAAAGGGAGTTTGAATATTTGAATTTCAAATAGAATTCAAATATGGGGTCTGAATATAGCAATTCAAATAGAATTTGAATAAATGAATTTGAATATAGAATTGCAAGGTAGAATTGTAATGAAATTTGAAATATCGAATTCAAGAGAATTGAATATGGGTTTGAATTTAGAATTCAAAGAAGAATTGAATATAAACTTCAAATATAATCGAAATAGAGTTTGAATATATTTGAATATGAAGTTCGAATAGAGATTTGAAATAGAAATTCAAGTACTGAATTTGAATGGAAAAGGAATTGGGATTTGAAAATAGAATTCAAAAGTGAGATTGGAATTTGAATCAAGGAATTCAAATAGAGTTAAACGGAGTTGAATTCATTTTAGAGAAGTTTAAAGTTTTATATATATAAATATAATTAAAACGAACTCGCCGCAGCGCTGCAGTTCGTAAAATAGCGATTCGAACTTCAATTGAATATACAGGACGCAATTGAAGTCGAAATTCTTTGAAACAAGAAACGTCAGGACCGGTTTGATAATAGTTTTCTAATGAAAGAGAAAAATCTGAATTTCGTCGTATAGATTTTGAGTTATGTCAAAATCAAATTTTCAGAAAAACAGCGCCAGAACCATTATAAAACCATAACGGTTTATTTAATTAAATTAAAGGATTTTAAGCAAATAAAAATCGAAATTTCTATTTAGAAAAATCCAGATGTGAGTTATAAAATATATGTGAACTCCAGTGGAGTAATGAGTTGATTTCTGAAATAGAAATCAGATTTTTGATTTATTGAATAGAGTTAACTAATTCGAATAGAAATTAGTTAATGAGATTTCGAATGAATATTGAGCTTTAAATAAGTGAATTCGATTTGAGAATTTATATTCGAAATCAAAAAGGAAACTGGAATTGAAATTGAAATTCAATTTGGTTATGAACGAGTTAAATATTTTGTTCGAACGTGTTATGTTCAAACAAAGAAGTGAAATAGGCAAAAAGGCTAATTAAAGAATAATTGAGCGAAACTGAATTCAAACGATTCAAAATTTAATTAAAACGAATGGATTGAGTTGAATTGAATTGGAAACAGGTGAACAGGTGTTAAACAGATATGGGATGGAGTATATGAAGATTTTTATTTATGGGCTCGACAAAAAGGTGCATGTTTAATTCATATATGAGATTTATGCGCCGTATCGGCAAGCCGCTTGGCTTTTCCTTTTTCTTTTTGATTGAGGAAGATACCGGGAAGCTATTTGAAATTTCCCGATGCTCCCGATACAGGGGAGGTTATGGCGAAATTTTCCGGGAATTTAAGGAGTTAGAATATTTTTAAGATATTTTGATAAATTTGAAATCATTGTAGCGACGTATTGAATTCGATAGTAAAGTGAATATAAAAAATCGAATGTTGTAAACAAAAGGGGATAGAGACAAGTGATTGGAATTGTTTCAAATTGCAAATAGAGATTTTTCTAATATATAGAAAATAAAAGATGTTGATATTTGGAAACGTTTTCCAAATGGCATAAGAGGCAAGAAGATTATTGAAAATATTTGGTTAACAAATATTGATTGAGAAAATAGAGAAGTGGTTTAATTAATTAAAGAGCCCAGTGATTTGTTTGATATGTTGATGAACACTTGTTTTTATTCGATAGTTAAATCACAGACTATCGGAGTTTTTTTGACCATCGTTGTCAATATGGAGAGACCGGTTGGATTATTATCCGAAGAACCACTCCGTATCGGCATAAGCGTTGCGAACCAAGTATGCTGAATATATTGAAGACGGAGTGAAGTGCAAGGGCTTTTCTATTTATAGAAATAGTGCCTTCGGTTTCGTTCAATCCCAGAACGAACGTAAATGGACGAATGTCTGACAGAGTATTTCCAATGATCTAATGGGTTGGTCTGTATGAATATATATGGTTGCAACGGATTTATCCCTTAGCATAATATCCAGAATATTTGTGCAAACTTAACCAGTGATTAACGGATCTGACGATGTGGCATTCAAAGTAATTGTGTTATCAATGAATGGTAAGTATGCGTAGCCTCAGGCCTCAACAACCGGGAAAGGACAAAAATCGGGCAGGCAGCATGGCTATGTGGGTCGCACCCATTAGGGTGTATAATCACCTATCTAGAGAAATTCCTTTTGTTTCTAAATCTATCGATTCTGCCCATTCGGGAAACGGTGGTTTGAGTCCAACCGTGGGTGATATACATTCGATACACTCAAGCGAAATGAGTGGTCGGTCATGTGTGGGCCGGGTTGCAAGACGTTCTTGTTGAACCCAGGTGTATTCGCCTCTAGAGATACATCATCGGAAGGTGGTTCCATACCTTGTCATGTTGGAAATCCAATCTCCAATAAGCGCCATGCGGGTTTTGATTTTATACTATATATGTGGAGCGTGAGATACAAGCGTTCTGCTATTTGGTTATTTACTTGATGTAGACATTATTATAATATCACTGGATTTTCATATCAAAGTGTTTTGGGTTATAGTAAGGTAAAAACCGTCCGTGTTTATGTGTGGGCTGGTCTTACTATTACCTTTTCTTCTGAAAGGATTTTTAAAGTTAAACAAGTGGTTGGAGTTTACTCACACCAGTCCCATGACTGACCCAGAGTTTATTTTGTTTTTTGTTTTCCCTAAACTCTTGGGTGCCCAAATTTGTACGGGAAGTCAAGTGTTTCAGGCTTTTACAGATACACTTGGAGGAGCTTGAAGCTGGAGGCTTCAACGTTAGTTATTTAGAGTTACTTCCGCTGGATCAAATGTTATGTGTACTCTGATGATGGTATGTATATATGTACCAAACAGATTTGTATCTCAAAGCTTATGTTATATTATATATTTTATTCGTTCCGCTGTGAGTTGTGATCTTCGTTTTTCTCCTATTCTAATATTTCTTTCTTTCTATTTCTCATCCTCTAACTTCTTTCTAATAATGAGTCGTATTTCTGTGTTATTTGGGTTGGACGTGTGGTGTATTTGGTCAACTCAGATAGCTCGGATTGCGGGTCGTTACAAATAATTTGTGTAAAATCATAAGAAATGATTTGGGAAAAATTGGGATGAAAAACTCCATATTTAAAAAGATAAAAATAGATTTTTATCGAAATGAACTAGTTTTGAACTAGAATTATAATTCTATTTATTTATTTATAAATAAATAAATTGAATTTGAAAAGGGTTTTAAAAATAACCAGAATTTCCAATGATTGCATTGGAGTGGATTTGAATCGAAATTGTCTTCGGAATATTTCGATGTTGGAATTCGTGATTGTACAGATGTTGTTATGGAAATTTGAAAGATATATATTTATATCGTTATTTCCAATATGACATTTGTTAATCGTAGAATTTGATATTGAATATAAGCCGGGATATTTTCTATTCAGAGCCTTGTATTTAATATAAAATGTGATTTGGGTTTGTCGTGAATGGTGTCTTCATTAACACTGTTCTTGAACCCAGTTGAGAAAAGATTAAATCTTTTTATTTAGATTTAATGAAGTATGCCAATTAAATGATATTTAATTGGAATTGAATTGATATTGATTTTTGGGTTTACCGTGGACAGTGTTTTAAATAACACTCGTTCTTTAACCCGATAATTAATGGAAGGTGGTTTTGGGTTTATCATGAACCGTGTTTTGAATGACACTGATTCTTTAACCCAGTTAAAGATTAAAACTAAGTGGAGTTTTAATGAATCTTTAATTAGATTGAAATGATCGAGAATGGAGTATCACCAGTTTTGCTCCACGCGATAGTTAAATCTTTAATTAGATTTGATCGTGAAATGGTAATTGAATTTACCGATAACACCTTGGTGTTAGATATGAAGTATTACCAGTTTTACTTCATGGGATGAATAGGTTGGGATTGGGAAATTAAAACAAATGATTACTTCGGTAAGGTTCGTTAATCCCGACTAGTTGAATCAAAATTCAAAAGAAGACTAATGAATAAATTTTAATGATTTATCTTTGATAAAATTAATGGGAACCTTTCCCTATGAATATGAAATTTAGAAACTAGCTGTCGGTTAGCCAAGCAGAATGGTTTTCTGGATATTGATCCGATGTTGGTTTCGGCCTTCGGGGTTAATATATGGGGAATTATTCTCTCGATTAATTTACGGTTAGTGACTGATGAATTGGAATGAGGCGTATGTTGTGTTTGTGTAACACTTATTTAAAATATACGCGAGTTATTCGGAAAGACCGGGTTTATCCCATTCTGAATAACTGATACGACGATAAGTCGAAGATGAAGACGATGGTCGAAGACCGGAGGTCTTCACGTCGTTTGGGTGATTACTGATGATCTTGATTGGGATGTACACCCAAGAAGATGGAAACAGTTGGTGATCGTCCAGACGTACTTGGAGATCGATAGATATGCGGGGTACTAGGTGCCTCCGGTTTCGTTCAGACCCAGAACGGACTTGTAAATGGACTGTGTGTCTGACATTGGATTTTAGTCTGTGTGATTGATCTCTATTAAATATATATCTGTTTGGCGGCGGAGAATTTATTCTCTTGCTTAACGCCCTTCTCTGAGACGTACGAGCTCAGGGGTTATATACTGATGGATATCAAACGCATAGAGTGAATTGCCTGTGTGGCATGCCTAAGTGGCAAATGATCAAGGCTTCTGTTGAAAAGCAAAGTCTTGTGGTGATGATCGAAGCACGGCCTTTGTGGCGTAGCTTTGTGTAACGTTTACTTCGCGAGCTTCACACCCGGTATGAACCAAAAACGGGAGAGGACGTCAGGGAGGGCATGCGTTTCTTTCTAGCTAGAAGTGGCGTCAGTGGTTTTACACGCCCTAACGAGTTTGACTTATGTGGTTGTTGCTGTTGCGAGGCGCCTCGGTTTGATCAGGCGATCCGGGTCCGATGGAGTCATTCGTTGGCTCATTTACGCCCCATAGGGCGGGGAAACGCATGTTCAGGGTTTAAGTTTAATCCACATCGGTGGACCGGCCCTGAGGATCCAAGGGTCGATGCGCTCTGACCTTGAGGCTCGGGCTAGACAGTCTCGAAGTCGGTGAGGACTATCTTTTGCCTCGGTTCATAGATGGAAATCCAATTTCCAAATACGTGACATTTGCGGTTTTAATTATAGAACTAGTATGGTGACATGATATATGGTACCCATGCCATCTATGATTGATACTTATGATTTGAAGTTGTTTTATACACTATACACTTATAATAGTATCAAATGATTTGTTTTAAACGTATCAAGCATTCTTTGGCTGTTATAAGGGAAAACCCTATCCCCCGGCTTGCGTTGCATTGTGTGATAGGACCTGGGTCTTATAACAGCTTCATTTTTCTTTATTTAGCATTGTGCTATTTGTTTTATGCACTGGTATTCTTGGGAGGAAACCCGTTCCGTGTTATACGGCGTGGTCCCTTGATTTACCTAACTTTAAAAATAAAGATTAATAACTTTTTTAGTTCTCACACCAGTCCCATGACTGACCTGGAGTTTATTGTTTTGACCTAAACTCTGGGTGCCCCTCTTTTGACACGGGCAGCTAGTAGTTTTGGTTTTGCAGATTTATATTCACAGGATCCTGGTTTACAGCTGGAACGATATCCGGAAAGCTTTGTATCCGTATATCTCTTCTAGTTGTGTATTGTATTATTTCCGCTGCTATGTATTTAAATGAAATTTAAATACCTGATATTTCTGTGTAATATTTATTGTTACTCTGTATATTCTTGTAATCTGATGCATTGTTGTAATATACACTGAAATGTTCTTTTGTATGCGTTCTGTTTTGTCCTGTTCTCAAACGATAGGGCGTTTCAAACGGTCTGGGTCGGTTCAGCGACTGGTTCGGATCGAGCGAAATCCCTTCTCGTCACAAAAACCTTGAAGAAAAAAAATCTCTAAGCTAATCTTTCAGCCTGCAGTTCTCGAATTTGTATGTATGCTTGGCTAGAAAATGGAAAGAGGAATAGTTATTGTATTTCTATTATGTATAATAGTTGTCCAAATAAAAAAATATATAAAACTTAGTTGTGAACCCGTCAATCTGTAAGTTTAATTGAGTAAGTAATAGACAATTACAATTACAATTAAAATCGACAAAAATTTTCTTATCGGAATCAATAAGAAATATTATTTAGTGGCATGTGTTTTTATTTCGCTAAACACCAAAATGAGTACTTTTTTTTATAAAGAAACTATTAGGATTTGGTATGATACAGATAATGCGTAACTTTTTTATATACCAGCATTTTGAAAGTTATGCTCTAAGTTTAAATTTAGGCAGTCATTCTCTATGTCAATATATTCTTGTTTATATCTCTACGGTGCTATCATCCCTTAAGAGTTATTACCAATAAATAGCTAAGCAAAGGTCAACGATAGACAATTTTTAGAAATTCTGAACAAAAGTTAGACAAAATGATCCATCGGCTCCGCACTTTTATAAATATCGAAGCACTACTAAAAATTGATTCTTGTTAGCCTACTTTGTGAAATAGGCAACACAAAGTCGAGATGTCAAGCGTTGAAGAACGTTTCTTCTTAGGAAACATCGGGTCGGATCAGAGAGCTGCTGCTAATCGGATCGGATAGCTGCTGGATCGGAGAGCTGCTGCCAGTCAGATCGGAGGGCTATTACCAGTTCAGAGCGGAGCGGAGCAAAATGGATAAGGACTCAGTTTCATCTCAGGTCGGGTCGGATCGAATGCCCCGATCCGAACCCCTTCTGCTTTCTCCTCCGAACCGGACCCATATTCCATATCACTTCGCCCTTCGATCGCCTGAATATTCGGGGCGGTTATGACCATTTCCTACCCACGATGACCACTACTCTGATGCGCTGTCAGCACTGGAATCCATCCGAACCCGAGGACGATGGGATGGAAGACATGTGGCTCCGACCCGGATCGGATTCCGAGTATATTTTCACATATAAATACCTCGCCTAGAAACAGAAAAAGGGATCTTCTTTTTGGCACTTTAAGAGTTCAAACACTTTCATAAACCGAATTCCAGCACTCCCAGATAATCCAAATCGTCTTTCAACATTTGTTTTGAGACAATTGAGTGAATGTGTGTGAGTTGTGAGTGAAATTGAGTGAATATCTCATTGTAATTGCAACTATATCATCGAGAATAGTGATTACAAAGTGGACGTAGGCTTTTCAACGCCGAACCACTATAAATCCTGTGTCTCCATTTTACTTTTGATCTTATTTTATTTCGATTTTAGTCAATTTGGGTGTTAGAACCACTTTTTGGTCTAACATTTTGGTGCTTTCACTGAGAATCATCTGAATTCTCTGTTTTTCCGGATTATCGTTCTACTTTTTGGACCGTTGAGTTCAAAGAAGTTAATCCTCAAGTTTCGATGCTCTTGAATATTTGTTGGTTGATTGTTGAAGAACTATGGCCAAATGAAAAGGCAAGGAAGTTCAAACTAGTCGAGGGAACGGAGTTGGTGAAGATCAGCAAAACGCGGTTGTGACAAGGTCTCGTGGGCAGAGCTCGGGAGGGGATCGGACAGATACAGGAAATCTGAACCGCATTCAAGGAGAGAGCTCTGATCCGATCCGAGTAGGAGAATCTGAAGCAGTGCACTCCCCCAACCTTAACCGACCCGAACAGATAGCACTGCACCGATCCGAACAAGCTTCCCAGCTCCGACCCGAACAAGTCTCCCAGCTCCGATCCGACCTGATTGCTCAGCACCGATCCGATCCGTCGCTTGGTGATGTTGGAACCTCTACTCGAGCCCCTCCAAATGCTCCGACTCCAGCCACCAGGGTCAATGATCAGGTCAATCCATCTGCACCTATTACTCAAGGAGATTTTTCGCGCCTACTTGACATGCTTGAGAGTACTAGGGAGGCTATGAAAATCCACGAGTGCACCAATCTCATGATGCAAGAAAATATGAGACTCATGAGAAGGGAAATTAGCGAACTCCGTAGATAGAGAACCCCATCCCCGGTTCGTCACACACCAACGGATCAGTCTTCTTCTTTCGAGGAAGAACGACCCCGCGAAAGAAGGCCGCTCGAACGACCTCAGAATTTGGAGCAGCTGACGTTCAGATCTTTGGGGTCCCGCGAGGACGCTGCACGGGTATTAGTACCCAATGATCCAAGCTTGAGAGAGCCTATGTTGTTACCGATGCAGGGATCCCATGTATTACCTAGAGACCCTAACCTTACCAATCCCACTCAGGGACAAATGCTCCAGCCCCTTACTCCCGAGATCGACCGGGAGCGTAGGGAACGAAGCAGAGCAGAAGCAGCTCGAAGAAGGAGGGCGTCCCCTGATCAGGAGCCCAGAGGAAACCCGAACATCAAAAGGAGGGCATCTTCTGATCAGGAGCCCAGAGGGAACCCGGATACCAGAGCTAGGGAGCCTGAACGGCCCCTGACCAATGCTGACGTATGGGCTATGGTACGCCAGATCATGTCTGAAAGCCGGAACTACACCAATGAAGATTATGGCATTGAGCGAAGCCATACTCCCTTCACTGACGACATCCTCAACTTTCAGTTTCCCCGACGTTTTTACCTGCCGCAGATGGACAAGTACAATGGGAGAACCGATCCGGGACATGTAATAACCCGGAAATTCTGAGCCAGTTTAAAATTTTTATTTTGGAAATTTTAGCGAATTTTGAAGATTTAAAATAGATTATTTTAAATAATATCGACGAGAAATTTATTTTGAATATAATTAGAACGTATATATTATATACGTCGTCGTTAGAATATATATAATTATATATAATTATAAATAGAATTGAAATGGCGCGGTAGTTCGATAATTCGATTTCAAACTTCAATTGAATGTACCGGGTGCAAAACAATCCGGATTTTAGTGAAACCAAAAACATTAGGATCTAATTGATGATATCTTTCCAACGAATCCGAAAAATCGAAATTTCATAGCGGGAATCAAAAGATATGTCCAAATGAAAATTCTGAATAGTCGCTATGGAATTCAGGCCCTTAAAAAAAGACATTTTGCAAACGACCTCGGATTTCGACGAAACCACTTTTGTTGGGTCCGTGATGTCAAATTATTGCTAGGTTTCAAATTTCATAATTTTTCGAATCAATATGTGAGTGTGGCGCAGTTAAACGAGTTTGACCAGTTTCAGTTGAATTTAATCGACTGGAAAATGGCCATTTTTCCAACAGTCTCAGAATTCGACAAACTAGTTTTGTTAGGACCGTATCGTCAATACGAAGCTAGAAAATATTTTTCTGGAATTTTTCGAGTTAGTATGTGACCCCAGTAAATTGAAATGCGCGTTCAAATTCAATATATAGAGTTATACGTTGATTTTGACGAAAACTGATCGAAACAATCGAATCAGCTTATGATACATATCCCATTGTGTTCGGAATGGGGTAATACGCTATGGACGACAGGCGATGGGTCTTGTTTCGAGGTCGAATAAGAAAGTTAACCTTTTTGAAATAAATTAATTAAATAATATATTATTATATAACTCCTAAACCCCCCCTCCCCGTTTCTTCAAACAGAAAATAAGAAAAGCAAAAAAAAAAAAAAAGGAAGGCATCGACGGAAAAGGGGGAAACCCCTGTCGCCCACCACCGCCGCCGCCAGAGGCTGGCGCACCCCCCTTCCTCATCTCCGACCTCCCCTTCCCTCCACCCACCTCGCCCTCGTTTCTCCCTCCTCTTCCATTCGAACCCGTAAGCCCCCCCTTTTGAAACACGCCACCGCATCCCCCAATCCAGTCGCCACCGCCTCCTCGGCCAAACCCCCACCTCGACCGCACCTCTCCGTCGCCCTCCATCCCCTCTTCCCCACGCTACAGCACCCCAACCTCCAGCGAAGACCACCAGCGAGCCACCCCTTCTCCGATGCCGAACTTCCATTTCCTCCCCTCTCAAAACGGGTGCTGTAAGTTTTATTTTATTGTTCTTTTTATTATTTCTCCTCTGTTTGAAATATAGGAGAGATTAGATTTTTATTTTTAAAAGGTAGGATCTTTGAAAACGGTTCAAAATGTTATTTTTATAATATAGAAAGTATAAAAATATAATCTTTTATATAGTAGTAGAATAAAAATAGGATTTTTATATTTTTAAAGTAATAAAAATATGATTTTTATATTTTTAAAGTATTAAAAATATTATCTTTACTATATAGAAGATGTAAAAATATGATTTTTATATTTTTAAAGTATTAAAAATATTATCTTTACTATATAGAAGATGTAAAAATATGATTTTTGTTTATGTAAAGAATTAAAATTATCATCTTTGTATATGTAGCGAAATAAAAATCTGATTTTTATTATATATATACGTTGAAATAAAGAGGTGATTTTTTTATAGTGATGAAATCTTTACATTTGAAAATGCTAAATCTTTTTATATAGCAGCGATGTAAAAATTCAATTTTTATCTATATAATAGCGAAGTAAAAATTCGATTTTTATATATTGAATAGCGAAGTAAAAATTCGATTTTTATATATTGAATAGCGAAGTAAAAATTCGATTTTTATATATTGAATAGCGAAGTAAAAATTAGATTTTTATATATTGAATAGCGAAGTAAAAATTCGATTTTTATATATTGAATAGCGAAGTAAAAATTCGATTTTTATATATTGAATAGCGAAGTAAAAATTCGATTTTTATGTATTGAATAGGGAGGTAAAAATTCGATTTTTATATATTGAATAGCGAAGTGAAAATGTGATTTTTATATATATAGTGGCTACAGGCAACGAAGGTGATAAAAAAGGCGAGAACGATGAAGATTTCTATCAATGAAGAGTTGTGGAGTTGGAATAGCTATTAGTGAGAACTTCTCACTCAAAATCTCTTTTTCTAGTTATACATAAATACTAGGATGCAGATGGTGTTTAGTAGCACCCGACACCCGTCATCCACAGACCATGGATGACTTGTTTGTTAAATTGTTTGGTTGTGTAGTTGGTTAGTTTATTTGGGTTGAATTGAATTGTTTGCTGAAATGGAATTGATTTGATTGATGTGTGAATGGCGTGGGCCTTCACTAGACTTTGGATAAGGCTAGGCCTCGTCCCGTTTCTAGTATCGTGCCGTTATGCCGCCGAAATTTTCTAAAATAAGTTAGAAAAATAAGAATATCATTTTATTTAAAGAATGGACTGAATAAAAATTCATGTGTTGAAATAAAATATTTTATCGTTAAAAATATAATTTTTAACGTGAAGTGAATAAAATAAAATATTCATTTACAAACCGGACGGTTTGTTTATGTACACCTATTTGAATGACATTGATTGGGACGATAAATTTTACACATCGCCCAACTGCACAAATAAAATCTGTGTTTGATTGTTTGAAACCCCACACGGGTGTTGGGATGAAATATGAAGTTCACTCATCCTGATTGATTAAATATGTCGATCGATTGATTGACAGGTTGTTATAAGCGTTAGATATCTATATTTGATGCTTATGCAGTGTAGTGCACTTTGTTTGATGGTTGATTATTTTTCAATGCTATTATATACATGTGTTGTATGAAAATCCATATAATTAACTTTATATGGTAATTGATTGGGCCTCATTCCAATTTAGAAAATAAAGAATATTATAGAATAAAGGTTCATGTGTTGACTGTACTCATCCGTTGAGATTAGTCATGTGTTGAACGAAATATTTCAATAATAAAATTTACATCTTTATCAATATGATATAAAGGTTCATGTGTTGACTGTACTCATCCGTTGAGATTAGTCATGTGTTGAACGAAATATTTCAATAATAAAATTTACATCTTTATCAATATGATATAAAGGTTCATGTGTTGACTATACTCATCCGTTGAGATTAGTCATGTGTTGAACGAGATATTTGAAATCGAAATATTTGAAAAAGAAATATTTGAAATAGAATATTTGAAAATAAAAATATATGAAGCCGTGTTGATTAGATTGACGCCATTTAGACGTGAACGATATTTATATCGATTTTACTCATTTTAAAATGAATATTGAAAAGTGATTTCGAAATCGCATATTTTGAAATGAAGTTTGAATTTGAATAGAATAGAAAACAAATCGAATTTGATTTCAATTGAATATAAAATGAATTCAAATTGAATATAAAAACAATTCGAATTGAATTGAAAACGAAATCGAATTGAATTGGAAACAAATTGAAATGAATTCAAATTGAATTGAATAGAAATGAATTTTAAAACGAATTTATAAGGAAGAATTCAATTTTGATTTGAAATGAAATGGAAGTTGAAATTGTTTTCGAAACAAATTCAAAACTATTTATAAAATTCGTTTTGAATAGAAATCGACGAAATATATATTATATATATAATATAATGGCCTGAATAGAACGCGCCGCGCCACGGCAGTTCGTGAATTTCGACCATTTATTTCAAACGGACATTACGGGAGATCCGACCGTCGGATTCTCCTAAAACCGGAACCGTTGGGTTCGTATCAAAAAGAGCTTTTTAAAGAATATTTGAAATTTGAAATCTAACGGTTGGATTTGGAGTTACGTCCAAATCAAATTTGAAAAAGGTCGCTGTAATTGCAGTTCGATGGCCATTGTTGGAAATCGACTGTACGGGCCTTGATAAAATTATTAAAAATATCAATAATTTGTGTAAAATCATAAGAAATGATTTGGGAAAATTTGGAATGAAAAACTCCATATTTGAAAAGATAAAAATAGATTTTTATCAAAATGAACTAGTTTAAACTAAATTTAAAACCTAATTATTATTAAATAAATAAATTAGATTTAAAAGGGGGTTTTAAATAATCGGAATTTCTAATATATTTGATTGGATTTGAAATGGGTTTGTCGTGAACTGTGTTTTAAATAACACTAGTTCTTTAACCCGAAAATAAATAGATTGTGATTTGGGTTGGTCGTGAACTGTGTTTTAAATAACATTAGTTCTTTAACCCAGTAAAAGGAGTTTTAATGAATCTGCAATTAGATTGAAATGTGAATTGATAATTTAAATTATCAAATTGGGCAAATGAGCAAGGGTGGAGTATCACCAGTTTTGCTCCAAAGCGATAGTTAAATCTTTAATCAGATTTGAACGTGAAATGGTAATTAATTTTACCGATAACACCGTGGTGTTAGATATGGAGTATTACCAGTTTTTCTTCATGGGATGAATAGGTTGGGATTGGGAAATAAAATAAATAATTACTTCGTTGTGGTTCGCTAATCTCGACTAGTTTAGAAAACCATAATTTGGTTTGAAATGACATCGAAAGGAAGATTAAAGGATAAATTTTAAAGGATTTATCTTGGATAAAATTAATGGGAACCTTTCCCTAAAAATATGATTTTATGAATAAAAGAATATTCTGAATTGGAATGAGGCGTATGTTGAGTTTGTGTAACATTTGTTTTTAATATACGCGGGTTGTTCGGAAAGGCCGGGTTTACACCCATTCTGAATAACCGATTCGACGATATGTCGAAGATGAAGACGGTGGTCGAAGACCGGAAATCTTCACATCGTTTGGATAATTACTGATGATCCTGATTGGGCTGTACACCCAAGAGGATGGAAATAGTTGGTGGTCGTCCAGACGTACTTGGAGATGGATGGATATGCGAGGAAAGTGCCTCCGGTTTCGTTCAGACCCAGAACGGACTTGTAAATGGATTGTGTGTCTAACATTGGATTTTATTCTGTGTTGATTGATTTCTGTTAAATATATATCTGTTTGGCGGCGGAGAATTTATTCTCTTGCTTAACGCCCTTCTCTGAGACGTACGAGCTTAGAGGTTATATATCGATAGATATCAATCGCATGGCATGAATTGCCTGTGTGGCACGCTGAGTTGCATGGATCAAGGCTTCTGTTGAAAAGCAAAGTCTTGTGGTTGATGATGAAAGCACGGCCTTTGTGGCGTAGCTATGTGTATAACGTGAATTCGGGAGCCTCACACCTCGGTATGAGTCAAAAACGGGATACGGACTGCAGGGAGAGCACGACGTTTCTTTCTAGCTTTGGTGGTGTCAGTGACTTACCAGCCCTAGCATTTATATACTTTTCACCTATGTGGTTGTTGGATGAGGCGCCTCGATTTTAGGTCTGTAAGGACCGGGAAACGTGTGTTCAGGAATTGCCAATCCTCTAACATAAGTGAGGACCGGCCCTGAAGATCCAGGGTTGCCCAGAGTGCGTAGCCCTGAGACATTTGCTAGAGTGTCCCGAAAGCGGAGAGGAGCTTGCCCCTTGCCTCGACTCATGACGGAAATCCAATTTCCAATACGTGTATTTCGGCTTTATTTGTAGAGCCTAGTATGGCGACATAGTGGTATGGGGCACTTATGCCGTCTATGATTTATATTTATGATTGAAATTGTTTTGACACTATACACTTATTACAGTATCAAATGATTTCTTTTTAAAACGTACCAAGCATGTTTGGCTATTATAAGGGAAAACCCTATCCTCCGGCTTGCGTTGCATTGTGTGATGGGACCTGGGTCTTATAATAGCTTCATTTTTCGAAAAAGCAATGCGTTGTTTATCCTATGCACTGGTATTCTTCGGAGGAAACCCGTTCCGTGTTATACGGCGTGGTCCCTTGAATTACTCTCTTTTAAAGTAAAGTTTTTAATAACTGTTTTAGTTCTCACACCAGTCACATGACTGACCTGGAGTTTATTGTTTTAACCTAAACTCTGGGTGCCCCTATTTTCCGCACGGGCAGCTAGTAGTTTTGGTTTTGCAGATTTATATTCACAGGATCCTGGTTTACATCTGGAATGATATCCGGAAAGTAATGTATCCGTATACCACCTTCAGTTGTGCTTTGTATTATTTTCCGCTGCTATGTAATTTATTGTAATCTCTGATATTTGTCGAATGTATAATATTCATTTATACTCTGTATATTCTTGTATCTGATGGAATTGTTGTAATAGCAATGAAATGTTCTTCCGTCTGTGTTCTGATTTGTCCTGTTCTCAAACGATCAGGGGTTTCGAACGGTCTAGATCGGTTTAACGACTGATTCGGATCGAGCGAAATTCCTTGTCGTCACATTTGGTATCAGAGCTTTGGTTTACAGAGCTCGAGAACAAGACACATTAGAACCATACGAAATAATTCATCAGATATTGGATTAGTAATATCCAATTAGAATGACTCGTTAGAGATGGGATCAGTATTATCCTAGAACGAGTGTGTAGAGTATATTTTTCAAAAGAAAACAATTTTGTTTTGAAAATTTGAATCGTTTTATACGTATTTGAATATTTATCTACTTTGAATTTGGACAATCTAATATATAAGGATTTTGCATATACGCGTCATGAACGTATATTCGAAGTTTTAATATATTAGATAGATATAGAATCACAATCTAGTCGCACGGACCTGATTCGGATGATTGACGCGTCATCATCAGTAATTAGTTTCGTGTTTCGAAGGTGTGCTTTCTATATATTTCCATTAGACTGGTGTGAGAACCAAAACTAATATAGATAGAATACATTGTTGTGATTTGGCATCAAGAACATGATTTTCAGTATATATATCAAAATTATGAGTTTGAAACATTAATCCACTAATTGATTGATGTTTGTGTTGTTTGTCTATTTGTTTGCTAATTTTGAACCATTATGCCTAATTGAATCAAATATTGAAATATTATTGAAAATTGGTCGCATTTGCTTGCATATACATGTATATCTTTTGAACAGGTCATAGCAAGAAGGCTAGAGTAGAGAATAAAATTTGTTTGCCCGACAAATAGGTACATATTTACTATAATTTACTGTTTTGTTTGGGTGATGATGATTTTATGAGCCGATTGGCTAGCCGCTTGGCTTTTTCTTTTTCTTTTTGAGATCAGAAGGCCTGTATGGCAATTTCGGGATTTTCCCGTGGCTCCCGGTGCAGGGGAGGTTATGGCGAAATTTTTCGAAAATTTAGGGTGTTAGCCAAATTTTTGAAATTTTGAGAATTCTCAGAAACTGAAAAGTTGGAGAATGGAAGCCAGATCGAACGTAGAGTTCATTAATCAAACCACTTTCGACTTTGTTCCTTTTCGGGGACGAAAAGTTTTAAGTGGGGGAGATTGTAATAACCCGGAAATTCTGAGCCGGTTTAAAATTTTTATTTTGGCAATTTTAGCGAATTTTGAAGATTTAAAATAGATTATTTTAAATAATATCGACGAGAAATTTATTTTGAATATAATTAGAACGTATATATTATATACGTCGTCGTTAGAATATATATAATTATAAATTGAATTGAAAATGGCGCGGTAGTTCGATAATTCGATTTCAAACTTCAATTCAATGTACCGGGTGCAAAACAATCCGGATTTTAGTGAAACCAAAAAAATTAGGATCTAATTGATGATATCTTTCCAACGAATCCGAAAAATCGAGATTTCATAGCGGGAATCAAAAGATATGTCCAGTTGAAAATTTTGAATAGTCGCTATGGAATTCAGGCCCTTAAAAATAGACATTTTGCAAACGACCTCGGATTTCGACGAAACCACTTTTGTTGGGTCCGTGATGTCAAATTATTACTAGGTTTCAAATTTCATAATTTTTCGAATCAATATGTGAGCGTGGCGCAGTTAAACGCGTTTGACCAGTTTAAGTTGAATTTAATCGACTGGAAAATGGCCATTTTTCCAACGGTCTCAGAATTCGACAAGCTAGTTTTGTTAGGACCGTATCGTCAATACAAAGCTAGAAAATATTTTTCTGGAATTTTTCGAGTTAGTATGTGACCCCAGTAAATTGAAATGCGCGTTCAAATTCAATATATAGAGTTATATGTTGATTTTGACGAAAACTGATCGAAACAATCGAATCAGCTTACGATACACATCCCATTGTGTTCGGAATGGGGGTAATACGCTATGGACGACAGGCGATGGGTCTTGTTTCGAGGTCGAATAAGAAAGTTAACCTTTTTGAAATAAATTGATTAAATAATATATTATTATATAACTCCTAAACCCCCCCCCCCCGTTTCTTCAAACAGAAAATAAGAAAAAAAAAAGAGGCATCGACGGAAAAGGGGGAAACTCCTGTCGCCCACCGCCGCCGCCGCCAGAGGCTGGCGCACCCCCCTCCTCATCTCCGACCTCCCCTTCCCTCCACCCACCTCGCCCTCGTTTCTCCCTCCTCTTCCATTCGAACCCGTAAGCCCCCCTTCTGAAACACGCCACCGCATCCCCCAATCCAGTCGCCACCGCCTCCTCGGCCAAACCCCCACCTCGACCGCACCTCTCTGTCGCCCTCCATCCCCTCTTCCCCACGCTACAGCACCCCAACCTCCAGCGAAGACCACCAGCGAGCCAACCCTTCTCCGATGCCGAACTTCCATTTCCTCCTCTCTCAAAACGGGTGCTGTAAGTTTTATTTTATTGTTCTTTTTATTATTTCTCCTCTGTTTGAAATATAGGAGAGATTAGATTTTTATTTTTAAAAGGTAGGATCTTTGAAAAAGGTTAAAAATGTTATTTTTATAATATATAAAGTATAAAAATATAATCTTTTATATAGTAGTAGAATAAAAATAGGATTTTTATATTTTTAAAGTAATAAAAATATGATTTTTATATTTTTAAAGTATTAAAAATATTATCTTTACTATATAGAAGATGTAAAAATATGATTTTTATATTTTTAAAGTATTAAAAATATTATCTTTACTATATAGAAGATGTAAAAATATGATTTTTGTTTATGTAGAGAATTAAAATTATCATCTTTGTATATGTAGCGAAATAAAAATCTGATTTTTATTATATATACGTTGAAATAAAGAGGTGATTTTTTTATAGTGATGAAATCTTTACATTTGAAAATGCGAAATCTTTTTATATAGCAGCGATGTAAAAATTCAATTTTTATCTATATAATAGCGAAGTAAAAATTCGATTTTTATATATTGAATAGCGAAGTAAAAGTTTGATTTTTATATATTGAATAGCGAAGTAAAAATTCGATTTTTATATATTGAATAGCGAAGTAAAAATTCGATTTTTATATATTGAATAGCGAAGTAAAAATTCGATTTTATATATTGAATAGCGAAGTAAAAATTCGATTTTTATATATTGAATAGCAAAGTAAAAAATCGATTTTTATATATTGAATAGGGAGGTAAAAATTCGATTTTTATATATTGAATAGCGAAGTGAAAATGTGATTTTTATATATATAGTGGCTACGGGCAACGAAGGTGATAAAAAAGGCGAGAACGATGAAGATTTCTATCAATGAAGAGTCGTGGAGTTGGAATAGCTATTGGTGAGAACTTCTCACTCAAAATCTCTTTTTCTAGTTATACATAAATACTAGGATGCAGACGGTGTTTAGTAGCACTCGACACCCGTCATCCACAGACCATGGATGGCTTGTTTGTTAAATTGTTTGGTTGTGTAGTTGGTTACTTTATTTGGGTTGAATTGAATCGTTTGGTGAAATGGAATTGATTTGATTGATGTGTGAATGGCGTGGGCCTTCACTAGATCGGGGATAAGGCTAGGCCTCGTCCCGTTTCTAGTATCGTGCCGTTGTGCCGCCGAAATTTTCTAAAATAAGTTAGAAAAATAAGAATATCATTTTATTTAAAGAATGAACTGAATAAAAATTCATGTGTTGAAATAAAATATTTTATCGTTAAAAATATAATTTTTAACGTGAAGTGAATAAAATAAAATATTCATTTACAAACCGGACGGTTTGTTTATGTACACCTATTTGAATGACATTGATTGGGACGATAAATTTTACACATCGCCCAACTGCACAAATAAAATCTGTGTTTGATTGTTTGAAACCCCACACGGGTGTTGGGATGAAATATGAAGTTCACTCATCCTGAATGATTAAATATGTCGATCGATTGATTGACAGGCTGTTATAAGCGTTAGATATCTATATTTGATGCTTATGCAGTGTAGTGCACTTTGGTTGATGGTTGATTATTTTTCAATGCTATTATATACATGTGTTGTATGAAAATCCATATAATTAACTTTATATGGTAATTGATTGGGCCTCATTCCAATTCAGAAAATAAAGAATATTATAGAATAAAGGTTCATGTGTTGACTGTACTCATCCGTTGAGATTAGTCATGTGTTGAACGAAATATTTCAATAATAAAATTTACATCTTTATCAATATGATATAAAGGTTCATGTGTTGACTGTACTCATCCGTTGAGATTAGTCATGTGTTGAACGAAATATTTCAATAATAAAATTTACATCTTTATCAATATGATATAAAGGTTCATGTGTTGACTGTACTCATCCGTTGAGATTAGTCATGTGTTGAACGAGATATTTGAAATCGAAATATTTGAAAAAGAAATATTTGAAATAGAATATTTAAAAATAAAAATATATGAAGCCGTGTTGATTAGATTGACGCCATTTAGACGTGAATGATATTTATATCGATTTTACTCATTTTAAAATGAATATTGAAAAGTGATTTCGAAATCGCATATTTTGAAATGAAGTTTGAATTTGAATAGAATAGAAAACAAATCGAATTTGATTTCAATTGAATATAAAACGAATTCGAATTGAATTGAATATAAAAACAATTCGAATTGAATTGAAAACGAATTCGAATTGAATTGGAAACAAATTGAAATGAATTCATATTGAATTGAATAGAAATGAATTTTAAAACGAATTTATAAGGAAGAATTCAATTTTGATTTGAAATGAAATGGAAGTTGAAATTGTTTTTGAAACGAATTCAAAACTATTTATAAAATTCGTTTTGAATAGAAATCGACGAAATATATATTATATATATAATATAATGGCCTGAATAGAACGCGCCGCGCCGCGGCAGTTCGTGAATTTCGACCATTTATTTCAAACGGACATTACGGGAGATCGGACCGTCGGATTCTCCTAAAACCAGAACCGTTGGGTTCGTATCGAAAAGAGCTTTCTAACGAATATTTGAAATTTGAAATCTAACGGTTGGATTTGGAGTTACGTCCAAATCAAATTTGAAAAAGGTCGCTGTAAGTGCAGTTCGATGGCCATTGTTGGAAATCGACTGTGCGGGCCTTGATAAAATTATTAAAAATATAAATAATTTGTGTAAAATCATAAGAAATGATTTGGAAAAATTTGGAATGAAAAACTCCATATTTGAAAAGATAAAAATAGATTTTTATCAAAATGAACTAGTTTGAACTAAATTTAAAACCCAATTATTTTTAAATAAATAAATTAGATTTAAAAGGGGGTTTTAAATAATCAGAATTTCTAATATATTTGATTGGATTTGAAATGGGTTTGACGTGAACTGTGTTTTAAATAACACTAGTTCTTTAACCCGAAAATAAATAGATTGTGATTTGGGTTGGTTGTGAACTGTGTTTTAAATAACATTAGTTCTTTAACCCAGTAAAAGGAGTTTTAATGAATCTGCAATTAGATTGAAATGTGAATTGATAATTTAAATTATCAAATTGGGCAAATGAGCGAGGGTGGAGTATCACCAGTTTTGCTCCAAAGCGATAGTTAAATCTTTAATCAGATTTGAACGTGAAATGGTAATTAATTTTACCGATAACACCGTGGTGTTAGATATGGAGTATTACCAGTTTTGCTTCATGGGATGAATAGGTTGGGATTGGGAAATAAAATAAATAATTACTTCGTTGTGGTTCGCTAATCTCGACTAGTTTAGAAAACCATAATTTGGTTTGAAATGACATCCAAAGGAAGATTAAAGGATAAATTTTAAAGGATTTATCTTGGATAAAATTAATGGGAACCTTTCCCTAAAAATGTGATTTTATGAATAAAAGAATATTCTGAATTGGAATGAGGCGTATGTTGAGTTTGTGTAACATTTGTTTTTAATATACGCGGGTTGTTCGGAAAGGCAGGGTTTACACCCATTCTGAATAACCGATTCGACGATATGTCGAAGATGAAGACGGTGGTCGAAGACCGGAAATCTTCACATCGTTTGGATAATTACTGACGATCCTGATTGGGCTGTACACCCAAGAGGATGGAAATAGTTGGTGGTCGTCCAGACGTACTTGGAGATGGATGGATATGCGAGGAAAGTGCCTCCGGTTTCGTTCAGACCCAGAACGGACTTGTAAATGGATTGTGTGTCTGACATTGGATTTTATTCTGTGTTGATTGATTTCTGTTAAATATATATCTGTTTGGCGGCGGAGAATTTATTCTCTTGCTTAACGCCCTTCTCTGAGACGTACGAGCTTAGAGGTTATATATCGATAGATATCAATCGCATGGCATGAATTGCCTGTGTGGCATGCTGAGTTGCATGGATCAAGGCTTCTGTTGAAAAGCAAAGTCTTGTGGTTGATGATGAAAGCATGGCCTTTGTGGCGTAGCTTTGTGTATAACGTGAATTCGCAAGCCTCACACATCGGTATGAGTCAAAAACGGGATACGGACTGCAGGGAGAGCACGACGTTTCTTTCTAGCTTTGGTGGTGTCAGTGACTTACCAGCCCTGGCATTTATATACTTTTCACCTATGTGGTTGTTGGATGAGGCGCCTTGATTTTAGGTCTGTAAGGACCGGGAAACGTGTGTTCAGGAATTGCCAATCCTCTAACATAAGTGAGGACCGGCCCTGAAGATCCAGGGTTGCCCAGAGTGCGTAGCCCTGAGACATTTGCTAGAGTGTCTCGAAAGCGGAGAGGAGCTTGCCCCTTGCCTCGACTCATGACGGAAATCCAATTTCCAATACGTATATTTCGGCTTTATTTGTAGAGCCTAGTATGGCGACATAGTGGTATGGGGCACTTATGCCGTCTATGATTTATATTTATGATTGAAATTGTTTTGACACTATACACTTATTACAGTATCAAATGATTTGTTTTTAAAACGTACCAAGCATGTTTGGCTATTATAAGGGAAAACCCTATCCTCCGGCTTGCGTTGCATTATGTGATGGGACCTGGGTCTTATAATAGCTTCATTTTTCGAAAAAGCATTGCGTTGTTTATCCTATGCACTGGTATTCTTCGGAGGAAACCCGTTCCGTGTTATACGGCGTGGTCCCTTGAATTACTCTCTTTTAAAGTAAAGTTTTTAATAACTGTTTTAGTTCTCACACCAGTCACATGACTGACCTGGAGTTTATTGTTTTAACCTAAACTCTGGGTGCCCCTATTTTCCGCACGGGCAGCTAGTAGTTTTGGTTTTGCAGATTTATATTCACAGGATCCTGGTTTACATCTGGAATGATATCCGGAAAGTTCTGTATCCGTATACCACCTTCAGTTGTGCTTTGTATTATTTTCCACCGCTATGTAATTTATTGTAATCTCTGATATTTGTCGAATGTATAATATTCATTTATACTCTGTATATTCTTGTATCTGATGGAATTGTTGTAATAGCAATGAAATGTTCTTCAATTTGTGTTCTGATTTGTCCTATTCTCAAACGATCAGGGGTTTCGAACGGTCTAGATCGGTTTAACGACTGATTCGGATCGAGCGAAATTCCCGGCCGTCACAGGACAACATTTGATGCGATACTCATGGCTCATGAATGCTGCTGCTGCCCCCGACGCAGTGAAGTGTAAAGCATTCCCGATCTATTTAGAAGATGTGGCGCTGCTATGGTTTACCCGACTTCCCCCTCGGTCGATATCGAATTTTAGGGAATTGAGCGAACGTTTTATGAATCAGTTCCGACTCCATGCCCGAAAGTCTAAGAGTGTTATTGAATTATCAAGAATTAAGCAAGCGCCGGGAGAGTCTTTGAGGTAATATCTCGACCGTTTCAACTTAGCTGTGACAGAAGTCAGTGACCCGCACGAGCCCACCATCTTGATGGCCTTGATGGAAGGAGTCGATCCTGATTCCGAGTTTGGAGATTATCTTTCTGCGAAGCCACCTCCCACGAGAGAGTTATTCGATGAAAAGGCCGATATTCACTTAAGACGAGAGGAGGCAAGGGCAAATCGAAAGAGAAAGTCTGGAGCGGCTTCAAAGGAAAATGTTCAGAGTAATGTCGCCGTGAAGCAGTCTGGAGAAAGTTCCGGAAAAGTTGAGGTGAATGTGGGAAACAAGAGTGGAAACGACAATAATGGAAACATGGGCAACAACAACAACAACTGTAACGCGAATGGTAACAGAAGAAATAGGAATAGAGGAAGTGATCCTAACAAAAGACCCCAGTTCCAGACTTATGAGAATTATACACCGCTGAACGACACTCTGGAGAACATTTACTTGGATACATACAATGTTTTGCAATATAAAAGACCACCACCTCGAGACTCAACGGAGAAAGAAATGGCAACTGGAAAGTTTTGTTTGTTTCATGGAACTCATGGGCATTCAACCAATGAATGTCGACATTTGAGAGACGTGATTGAGAAGCTACTGCGCGAAGGGAAATTGGATGAATATAAGGTTGCCCCGAGAGACAGGGGGCAAGGAGAACATGCTCCAAACCAGAATCAATCTGCTCCCAAGCCTACCGCGCAGCAGAAAGGCAAGGGAATTGTTATTAACACCATAGTAGGTGGACCTCACCCAGCGATCCACAGTTTTAGAGCAATGGATCAATACGTTAATGCAACAAAGCACGTAGATGTGGATGAATGTGATGATTTGGAAGATATCGCCCCTGTGAAGCAACAGAGGACAATGTTTGACGACGTGGTATTCCGTAGCAGAGATAATACTGGAATCCAGTCACCCACCGACGATCCGTTGGTCATTACCACCACCATTGGATCGGCATTGGTTCATAAGGTGCTAGTAGACAATGGAAGCTCTGTTAATATTTTATTTAAAAAGTCATTCGATCAGATGAAGCTTGAGTCTGAAGATTTGAAGCCATGCGAAGGTTGGATCTGAGGCTTCAACGGAGCATCGACAGCCCCGATGGGGTATATAGAATTGCCCGTAACCTTGGGGCAAGGGGAACGCCGAAGAGTACGAATGCTTCAGTTCGTAGTGTTGGACATAGATTCGCCTTACAATGCATTTTTGGGAAGGCCTGCCCTTGCAGAGGTAAGGGCTTGCATCGCCCCTTGGTGTTTATTGCTTAAGTTCCCAACTGAAGCCGGAACTGGAGTAGTGAGAGGAGATCAAGTCTCCGGACGGGCCTGCTATGTTGCCGAATTAAAGATGTTGATGAAGGGACTTAACATTGAGAGTAAAGGTGCCTCGCCTCCTCCAAAGGAGGGCTCGGCGTAGTAATTAGAGGGATCGGCCCCGAAGGAGTTGCCCAAAGGAATGCCTGAAGACCTGGATCCCAGAAAAGACGAGGAATCAGAGGCTAGAAATGAAACTCCTAACGAAGCGACAGTGGACATACCCATTGACAAAGCTGATCCAGCAAGAGTTTTGAAGATTGGATCCCAGTTGGATCCATATCGAGCCAAAGAACTAACTGACTTCCTGAAGGCAAACCTGGATGTGTTTGCCTGGACCCACGCCGACATGTGTGGGATATCGCCATCCGTCATGAGTCATTCACTAAATATAAACCCGAAGCACCCACCTGTAAAGAAAAAGAGACGTGTGCTGGGCCCAGAGAGGTCGGCAGCTCTGAAAGAAAAGGTGGAGAAGCTGAAATAGAACGGATTTATTAGAGACTCGACATATCCCGACTGGATATCGAATCCAGTCTTGGTAAAGAAGCCAAACGGAAAGTGGCGAACTTGCATTGATTTTTCAGACTTGAACAAAGCTTGCCCGAAAGATAGCTTCCCACTCCCCAGAATTGACCATCTTGTAGATTCGACGGCGGGACACGAACTTCTTTCTTTCATGGACGCATATTCCGGGTACAACCAGATTCCTATGCACGTGCCAGATCAAGAACACACGAGCTTCATTACAAATTTGGGGTTGTATTGTTATGTGGTCATGCCTTTCGGATTGGAAAACGCTGGAGCCACCTATCAACGCTTGGTGAACAGGATGTTTTATAATCAAATAGGGAAGACTATGGAAGTTTATGTAGATGATATGCTTGTCAAATCGAAACAGTCCTCCAGCCATACACAAGACTTGGCAGAAATGTTCGGTATCCTGCGAAAGTACCGGATGAAGTTGAATCCTTTGAAATGCTCATTTGGAGTGGCATCTGGAAAGTTTCTAGGCTTCATTGTGAGCTCTCGAGGGATTGAAATCAATCCCAGCCAAATAGCAGCGATTAGAAACATTGAAGAACCAAGGAGAATCAAAGATGTCCATAGTCTTGCAGGGAAAGTAGCCGCGTTGAGTAGATTTATCTCCAAAGCAACGGACAAATGCGTCCCATATTTTGACTTGATTAAAAGGGGAAAGAAGAACTTCGAATGGACTCCGGACTGTGTTGAGGCCTTTCAAAATTTATTGGAATTGCTAGAAAAACCACCGATTTTGTCAAAGCCAGTGGATCATGAAGAGTTATTTGTTTACTTAGCAGTTTCGGCTCACGTTGTTAGCACGGCCTTGGTCCGAGAAGAAGACAAAGTGCAAAGGCTGGTATATTATGTAAGCAAGAAATTGGCAGCGGCAGAACGCAACTACCCAAGGACTGAGAAGCTCGCTTACAGCCTCCTAATCGCCTCCCGAAAACTTCATCACTATTTCCAAGCTCACCCAATAACCATATACACTGACCAGCCTCTGAGGCAGGTTTTGCAGAGACCCGAAGCATAAGGGTGTTTGATCAAATGGAATATTGAATTAAGTCAGTTTGATTTAAATTTGCAGCCGCGGAGGTTGATCAGGGGGCAAGCTCTGGCTGACTTTATAGCAGAGTTCACAATCCCAGAGGAGGAAATAATCGATGACAGAGTGGTCAAGTCCGAAGATGAGTTAAAATTAGATCCATGGAAGCTGTACACAGACGGAGCCAAGAACGGCCGAAGGTCCGGAGCTAGAATCGTCTTAGTTACTCCTGAGGGACGGTCGTTATATTACGCTCTACGATTAGAATTTTCAGTGACTAATAACGACTCTGAATATGAAGCCCTGATTGCCGGGCTGAAACTTGCTAAAGAACTCGGAGTAAAGACATTGGACATATTCTGCGACTCCAAAATAGTTGTTTGTCAAGTGCGAAAGGAATTTGTGGCTCGGGGACCTCAACTTATCGCCTACCTCGGGAAAGTGGAAAAGCTGTTGAGCAACCTGGAACGTTATACCATAACGCATATCCCAAGAGCCGAAAACCTGAAGGCAGACAGATTAGCAAAGCTGGCTAGTTCCGACAACCCGGAAGAAACTGAAATAATTCCAATTGAAACATTGGAATTTCCAAGTTTTGAGTTGATGGAAATTGAATTCGCTTTCGAAGCAGAACCGGAGAAGGAGTCGTGGATGACCCCAATTAAGAATTTCCTTAAGAATGGCATACTCCCATCAAAGAAGAGTGAAAGACGGGCTATAGTTCGCAAGGCCACCAGATACATCCTTCAAGATGATACTCTTTATAGACAAGGATTTTCTATGCCCCTGTTACGATGTATAGCACACAACGACATCAAACGCGTACTAAGAGAAGTACACGAAGGTGAGTGTGGAGATCATACAGGAGGTCAGACATTAGCGAAAAAGATATTGCGGTATGGATACTTCTGGCCCACAATTAATAAAGATGCAGCTGATTATTCACGACGCTACGACAAGTGCCAGAGATTCGCAAAAATCCCCAGAGCACCGCCGACCCAGCTCAAATCGATGGTGAGTCCTTGGCCTTTTGCCATGTGGGGAATTGATATCATCGAAGTTCTACCCATTGCTAAAGGAGGAGCTAAATATGCAATAGTCGTTGTGGACTATTTTACGAAGTGGGTGGAAGCCGAGCCCCTAACCAAAATCACGGCGAGAAAGGTGATAAGTTTCGTGGTTAGAAATATTATATGCCAATTCGGGATCCCAATGACCATTATAACTGATAACGGAACCCAGTTCGATGGTGCCGAATTCAGAAATTTCTACCAGAAATATAAGATCGACAAACGGTACACTACGGTCGCTTATCCGCAGTCGAATGGGCAAGTAGAAGCGATAAACAAAGTCATAAAATCCATCCTCAAGAAACGATTAGAATGCGCAAAGGCAAAATGGGTTGACGAATTGCCCTTAGCTTTGTGGGCATATCGGACAACGTTTAAGACAGCTACTGGTCATACCCCTTTCTCTCTCTCGTTTGGTTCAGAAGCAGTAATTCCAGTAGAGCTTGAAGTTCCCTCCCACAGGGTGACATATTATGACCCGATGACGAATCAGGCACTCTTACTCAAGTCTCTTGATGAAATCGAAGAAAAAAGGGACAAAGCAGATTTGCGCGCGTCAAGACATCGACGTCAGATGGCATGCTATTATGACAAGAAAGTTCGTCTTAGGACTTTTGAACCGGGAGATTTGGTGCTAAAGAGAGTCTTTCCATCCCTTCCTCACCTTGGTCCAAAGTGGGAAGGACCCTTTGTCATCCAACGGAAACTTGAAACAGGAACCTTCAAGTTAACGACCGTAGATGGCGAAGAGGTACCTAGGGCATGGAATGCCTAACACTTGATGCGATATTTGAATTAGAAATGTTGTACTCTTTGCTGTTTTTCTTATGAACTCTGTAAAAAGGCACGACTTGCCTTAGAAAAGTCTGTTGAAATGAACAAAGAACTATAAAGTGGATGTAGGCTACGACTTAGCCGAACCACTATAAAAATATTGTGTGTCATTTACTTTCCTACATTATATATACCTTCAACCACTATTCTGTTGCGATTATGGAATATAAGATGGTTTAAAACCTGAAAGGTTGAAAACAGTTTATACGCAGGAAAAAGCACAACGACTGTTTGTGCGATAAGACGACATTCTTAACTCTAACTCTCGAGAATTGAGAGAGAGTATAAAGGACGGGAGGACGACGTCCTCTGAGGCGTGAAGGTGCACCCAGACAAGAGACCGCCTCAGTAAGAACTCTAACCTGAGAATAAGACATGAGAGTATAAAAAAGCCTGAAAAAACGACAGGAATTGATGACAAAGAGAATGTAACCTCGTCGAAGAATCGGGGAAATTCAGACTACTTGACTAAATCTTGAATAGTTTTTCAAGACTAACTGGGGGCATATATGTACACACATATTTCCCCCCACCACAAATTCATTACACGACTATAGTAGGACATGCATTCTTACATAAGTGCAAAACTAATGACTAACAGACATTGCAGAAAACGAATTATTTTTTATTTACAAATGAACGAATTTGTACTGGGAAACAGGCGAAAAGAAGGTGCAAGGGCCACCCTTGCAGCAACAATTATTGGTCAATTAAATGCTAAAATAACGCAAGACACTCCATCATTTGGACTTCGAAGAGGGCTTGGACTTCTTAGCAGCCTTCTCTGCATCCCTCGCCTCTTTCTCGGCCTTCGTCAAGATGCGCTTTGACTTTTTCTTCCCTGAAGCTGAAGTGCTGGAATCAGTAGACTTCTCCCCGGAAGGCGGAACGCTGGAATCAAGAGAAGACTTTTTAGCAAGTTGCTCTGTAATGGATCTAGTCGAAAGCTTAACAACTAACCTTGATCCCGCATCCACTACTGCGAGGGGCTTAAGGCTTTCAGGATCTAAGTCTTCAGCTTGAAGCTGCAAGCGTTTATCTTGGTCAGCTTTCAGTGCAGCTAAGGTAGCATCATCGGCGCTTTTCGACTCCCCGACTATAGCCACCTCAGGGTCTTCCTCATGTCCCCCGTTGCCGCCATCGTCCTTTAAGGCGTCTATCATTTCGTCATCATGAGGAGTGTCAGCCTTGGACGGTTCAATTCCTACCCCCGAATCTATGGGGGCAGCCTTGTCTTTCCCCCTTTAGCCTTCTCCGTATACTCTACTCCAGAGGCGGTTCCCTGGGACACATCTGTCTTTTAGGACGGTTCAATACCTGCAGAGTGAGAAGCAACAGTTATCAACTCAGGAAAAAATAATGGGTTCTTCATCGATTACTCAATCACGTGACAAAAGGTAGAGATAGCTTTGACGAATTAAGGTGAAAATGTAGAGATACCTCCCGAGGACTTCTCGGCTGGAGTGACTGCTGTCTCCGATGCCGTTTCGGGTATAGGGGATAAAAAGGTTGTCCGAGGGATCCCTGGGTTTTCAGGATCATATCCCTCTACTTCAGAAGTTGCAGAGGCAGTAGAGGAAGAGCCAGCCACGGGAATGTTCTTTTGCTTAGCCCTCCGCCTCTCTTCGTCCATAACAGCAGCAATGAGGCGGCGCCCTTCAGCTAGGCATTCTGGTTCATCATCTCGTAAATATTTCTCCATCAGCTTGTCCTCGTCAATGGAATCAACCTTGAGCTCCTCTTTCTCCCATTCAACGATCTGACTCCATACTTGGACTAGGGTAGATGGATAATCTTCAATCGAAGAAATATTTCGACGACGGATGATATGCGTAAAGAATTCAATCATTAATTCTCCGAAACCCTGAACCTCTCCCTCAGCCTCCGACAGTTGTTTGCGGGCCTCCTCAGCGGACTTGATAGCACATTCGACATTACCCTCCGCTAGGGCAGCCCTGTTCTCCACCTCCGCTAGCTTAGAAGCCAAGTCAACGTTTTTCTTTTCCAATTCAGCATTCCTCCTTGCTAACTCGGCATTCTTCCGCTCAAGGTCAGCGTAAGCAAGTCGCGTTTTGGCAGCATCTGACTTGGCATCTTCGGCTTGCTTTTTCAATTCCGAACGCTCTTGGGTATGGGACTCAAGCAAATCATGATAGCGTTTTTGCAGATCTTCAAATTGTTGTTTGAAGCTAGTAGCATCCCATTGAACAACAACAAGCTGAGCCTGTGTATCCTCCAAGTCTTTTCCTAGATTCTTTAAGGCCTTTGCATCGTCTTCTGTTGTTTTTTGCATCGAGTCAGCATTCGTGATTAAAGTGCGGATGATTCTGGAAAGGTTGCGCGAATACTTGAACATCTCTGAATACTGTTTCTCGACCGCATTTATCTTTGCTTTGGCCTCATCTGCCCACCTTGAAGAAATAGGCTCAAGAGCAGGTAAAAAAGTCAAGTTCTCGAAGTAATGTTCAGGAAATTGCTCCTCCAGATACACACGCTTAACCGCAGTTTCAGCATCTAGCGGTGGAGGGGCGGGGAATGTCAGCTCAGTATCCCTGTGCGTGGAGGGCTCAATGGCCTCTTTATCCGTTCTAGGCCGTTTGGCGGGAACCTTACACTTGCTTCGTGATTCAGTATCTTTTGGCGGACTTTTCTCCCTACTATGCTTTTCTTGAGAAGAGGTTGAGTTTTTTGATTGCGGCCTGTCCTCTTCCCGACGACCTTGGTAACCTTTATATCGCTCTGGGTCTGTCCGGGCAGGAGAGCGAGAACGCGAGGTTCGCGAACGATAAGGATCATATGGCCTTCTATCCTCCCTACTGCGATCTTCACGGCGATCATGCTCAGTATCATAAGACGGATTAGACATGCTGTGGCGGAGTTTCCTGATATCATAGTAAGATCGGGACATCGTGCCTGCACAACAAGACAAATGAAATTCAGGATCAATATTTTCACAAAGAGAAAGATGTTGTGAATTGTGGTGTTATTGTGTAAAGTGCGTCCTAAGTGGTGTTTTCCCCCCGACAAACCCGAGTCTGAAGCTAGACTAGTACGAGCGGGCTCTTTGGCCTTAGCAGGAGTGGTCACTTCGGAAGAAGTGAAAACTAAAGGATTCTTCCTAAAATCCTCTGAAGTGTAAATAGTTTCAGGTAAGGGGAGATCCCCCAAACCCTGAAATAATGGGTCATCAGTACTAGGGACATCTCCCTCGGAAGCATCAATCGGTGACTCTTTGGAAGACGTTGACCTTTCCGGAGAAATGGCATCCTCAGGAACAGTTTACCCTTCGCGATGCTTTTCGGCCATGTTAGCAAATTCATCATCTTGAGTAGAAGATGGAGAGGGTGAAGTTTGAAGAGGCACTGTAGGAGCTCCCGAACCTTCGCCTGTCTCTAGGACTACGTCCACTGGAGGAATATATACATATGGAGCCGTCCCGTGACCAATGCTACGGGCAATGGACAGCAACCCATGAAGGTGAAGATATTCGTCCTTAAGGACTTCATCAATAGTTAAAAACTTCTGATCACCATTAAGGAGCTGGTGCATCCGATCAAAGAATACTTGGTCCGATATTTGTTTTGGGTTATCAACTGCAAACAAAAAGAAAAACGAATTAATGCCGTGGTTAGAATGTACAGAGTTGGGATTTAGAAAACCAGTGTTTTACTTGATTTCGTCCACCTCCTAGCACACCCTGGTTGTTGCTTTACATAAAACCATTCCAGCCTGGAGTCCCCAGCTTTACTACTGAATGGTGCTGGAATTATTTTCCTCTTAGGGACAGACTCGAAGTAACAGAAAGAAGGGGTTTCTCGAGTGCGGTGCTTGAAGTTATAGAAGAAGTGAACGTCATCAAAAGTGAGCTCTATGCCTAAGATCTCACGGTACGCGACATATAGAGTGTGCAAGTAAGCATAGGAATTGGGATGCAGCTGCATGAGGGCAATCCGCATTTGTCTTAGAAAATCGACGACGAAAGGAGAAAATGGAGGAATAGCCCCGACCATGCACATCATCCGAGTGATTGCCATATACCCCTCCGGAGGGTTGTGGGTACGATCAGATTTTGATGGCAACAAGGTATCCCCTTTGGGTATCCCGTACTTTAGTCGTATTCGGACAAGTCTGTCATTGTCGATCGTCAATTCAACGGAATCTTGAGGTGATTCCAGTATCATGGCAGACTCAAATTCATCAGGAGCTCGGTTATCACCAATCCCTCCTTCCTCTTCACAACCTAGGGAACTCCATCCTCAGAAGACACATTGTCGCTTTCGCGAGTTTCAACCCTGTAGTCTGAGCCCTCATCATCCCACTCTGGATCCGAGGAAGAAGATATGTCTTCAAGAGTAATTTTGTTGGATGTCTCTGGGACCTCCTTCTCTGCTAATCTAGAGGAGCGTCTGGATGTCATGGTCACAAAACTATTGAAGAAGTAATAGCACAAGTTAGAGTAAATTAGCCTGTATCCCCCCGTGCATGTGTATAAACTAAAGTGTGAGCAGTGTATGCAGAAAGTGTAAAGTTAACGTTTGAAAGTGCAACGCAAAATCTTGGCAAAGTAATAAGGGTCAAGGGAGTTCTTGATATTCATTTATGTTCGCAGGGCACTATCCTAACTGTCCATTAAGTTGAAGATTATGCCAAGAGTTGATTGGGCCAGTTAAACAAGTTTTATGCATTAAGTTGGACCACTCTTCGGTTCGGTTCGGGCGCATTCATTAGGATCGGATCGGGGGCGTAGCCCTGCCTTGGACTCGGACAAACATTGAAGTCCAGGAATCAAAGTCGGATCGGTTCGGAAGTAGACTCCCCGAACAGTTCGGATCGGATTATGCAGTCATGCCCCTCTCCTCCTTTATTTTACAGTCCGACCCGATCCGGTCAGGTGAGCTCTATTTCCCTCTTCAACTGTTTGCCCCGACCCGATCCGACTTTCTGGATTTCTCTTCCTTTTCTTTTCCTCCATTTTCCATACTCCATCGCCCGAACCAACCCCTTGTAAGCTCCTTCTTCTTCCTCTTCTTTAATTTTAAACCCAATCTCGTCTCTGAAACCCCAGTTATGATCGAAAAAGCTACGATTCCCTCTTCCAACGCCTCGAAGTGGCAACAGAGCCACCAACGACGATAGCGAAGGAAGAAGATGCTGTAGCATTGAAGCCACACCCAAATCGGTCGAATTGACCATAAATTTCAATTAAAACCAATTATCATGAAATTGATCAAGGATTTAAACCTACCAAGGTGTTTAATTTGGAGATTAGCACGAAAGTTGTAAGAGTTTTCCTTTTTGTGAGACCTAGGGTTTCGGAGCGAAGCTTATAAAACGGTGGAAGAAAAAGAAAGTGAGAGGAAGACGAAGGCTGGATTTATATAAATACATGGTGGCTATTCGTATCCCCACTCGGACCGGCTCGAAAGCCCAGTAGCAGAGCTTGGCCCACTAGTCCAATGCGAAATAGAAAAAGAAGAGGATCCGTTCGGGTCGAAACCCGAACGGAACAGAATCTTGTATGTCGGCATGGCATGTGAATTAAACTAAAATTCGAAGAGAAAGATGAAAGCACAAGGAAAGTCAAAGGGAAGATTACCATGAAGGCACTGTGCAACGACAATCAAAGCATGCTCCATTTCCAACAGAAGCATCCTTTGAGGGGGCAAAATGTTAGCCTACTTTGTGAAATAGGCAACACAAAGTCGAGATGTCAAGCATTGAAGAACGTTTCTTCTTAGGAAGCATCGGGTCGGATCGGAGAGCTGCTGCTAATCGGATCGGAGAGCTGCTGCCAGTCAGATCGGAGGGCTATTACCAGTTCGGGGCGGATCCGAGCAAAATGGATAAGGACTCAGTTTCAGCTCAGGTCGGGTCGGATCGAATGCCCCGATCCGAACCCCTTCTGCTTTCTCCTCCGAACCGGACCCATATTCCATATCACTTCGCCCTTCGATTTCCTGAATATTCGGGACGGTTATGACCATTTCCTACCCACGATGACCACTACTCTGATGCGTTGTCAGCACTGGAATCCATCCGAACCCGAGGACGATGGGATGGAAGACACGTGGCTCCAACCCGGATCGGATTCCGAGTATATTTTCACCTATAAATACCTCGCCTAGAAACAGAAAAAGGGATCTTTTTGGCACTTTGAGAGTTCAAACACTTTCATAAACCGAATTCCAGCACTCCCAGATAATCCAAATCGTCTTTCAACATTTGTTTTGAGACAATTAAGTGAATGTGTGTGAGTTGTGAGTGAAATTGAGTGAATATCTCATTGTAATTGCAACTATATCATCGAGAATAGTGATTACAAAGTGGACGTAGGCTTTTCAACGCCGAACCACTATAAATCCTGTGTCTCCATTTTACTTTTGATCTTATTTTATTTCGATTTTAGTCAATTTGGGTGTTAGAACCACTTTTTGGTCTAACAATTCTTATGTTGTGTTCTCTCGTTAATACAGGTGTCTGCACAATATGATTTCATGACAAATGATCGGTAAAAATTGTTCCACCTGATTCAAAGAATAACCGCACCTTCTCTTGCAATCATATTTCTTTATATATTTCTCAAGTAACAAAAAATATCTAATAGATAGAGCTACTACAGCCATTGTTATTCATGTTGCAATAAGAACTATTGTGAAATATATACTGATTTGTAAAAATATGGAAACAATTCTGGATATAGAATTTTAAGAGAAAATAAATAAATTTATTTGATTAATTTGAAAATATGTAGAAGTATTTGCCTTTAAGGTCTGGGTCAACATGGAAAATATATAATACTACAAATATGTTACACTGACCTTATTATGAATGAACAGACCTTTACCTTGAATGAAGCCTCAAGTACCTTAATTTTGTGGTGGCAACCGAGGTTAAGGAACTTTATAAAAATCTATATAAAATACCATCGACCTCAAAGGTAGATGGGTATCATCTTAATAGCTCATTACTTCCACTTCCACCCTGTAAAATAAAAAACCAGAGATATAAAACATCAATCATAAGAAATTACTGATTACTGCCATCAGATAGTATAGTAACAAACAATATAGTGATTATTGCCATCAGAAGTCTCATCCTACTTTTCAAACCAGACTATTTCGCAGTAGACCTATTTGGTTCAACCTTAAGGCTCCATCCCATAGTTTCTTCAATTCCACCAAAATAATCCATTTGCTTATTTGAGCGAACATTCAGTAAGTTCAATATCTTGGATACAAAGGGTATGATTAAACATCACATATGAAGGTTATGTTATGTATGATTTATAAAGGTTATAAATTGTATTTAAATATGATTGTGTTGATGAGTGTAGATGCTAATTTGCTTGAATAAAATTGAAAAAAGTTATTAAAGAATACAAACAAACGTAATTTCATTAGTTGTTTAATCATTTTTTATCCTCCACAAATGCGACTTCCATTCGTACCATAATAGGATAAAGGTGCATTTTCTCACATTAGTACTGTTCATTAGATAGGGTCCTATATCAAAGAAGGGCACAAAATGTGTGGCTTGAATTAGTAAAGTATATAAATACATATCATGGTAGATTAGTACATATTATTATTTTCAAAAAGAGCATAACATAATAGTGAAAAGGATGAAAAAATGTATCGCCCAAGATGATCATTGACTACGAATCCACAAATTATATTTTATCATGCCCTTTTGAACCCATTTCAGAATGGATTATGTAATTTCACCCAAGATTTTTTTTCCGTAAAACTTCTAAGTCTATTTAAACAATCAAGTTGACTCCAATAACGTAATATACCCACTAAAAAGTCAAGACATTAAATAACTAAAATAAAATGCATAATACATAGTATAGTTATGGTAAAAGTTTACCCGTCCAACACCCCATAATCTATAGGAAACCGCATCTGAAATATGCATGTTAAATACATTCATTTAAAGTCATGTGTGTGACAAACATTTCATGTTCAATTGTTTTTGTTTATCAATGATGTTGTGTAATTGCCAAATTCATGTTCAGCTAAATAGAGAAAAAATAAATCCAACTTATGATTGTGCCGTATAAAGGAGTTGAGATAATAATGGGGAAACATCACCAAATTACCTAGTTTGTAGTTGACCATGCTTCTTCACAAAAAGGTTCCCCTATCCTATTTTTAACTATACTTCTTTAACAATTAATATTCGTTAATCATGTCGCTACCTCCAAGAAAAAGAGTGAAAATACATACTAAATTTACCTAATTAAAAAACATTACATTTTATTTTATTTTATTTTATTTTATTACTGATCCGATGAAATGACTAATCTGTGTTCAGTATAAGGAATAGAAGAGAGAATCCTAACCAATAGCATTGTGGTATGAAGAAGATGAGATGATAATAGAAAACTAACAAAAAAAAAATTTGGTTTATCGACGTCTGTGATTCTTCAAACAAAAGCTTTCCCTTCCAAAAGTTTTACTTTGAAATATGTCACTCCAACATACAACAGCCTTGAATATTATTGATGCCTACATGGAAAAAAAAAATAGGGCAAAAATTTGGTAGGAAAAATCAGATTATTATGTAGATAACCTAAAGATCGACGCTTCTAAGATTGATCAAAATTATAATGATCTAAGTGCAAATGGGTGAAAATAATATTAATTTTTTTATCAAGTAATAGTTCTTAAGTTAAGAAAACTATCCCAAAATTAACCATTGGCAATGACATTCTAGAGCATATAAGTCACTAAAGCGCAATGAACTAAGAAACAACATTATTACCTTACAATTGAAACAATTTAATAGTGGAACATGACAATGATATCTCACAGTGAACATTCATTTAAAATTTAAAGTTAGGCTGAAATAACTCCGTAGATTCATATAATACGATAATATGCAGTGAAGAATCGTGTCACTGTAATTTCCTGGACCAGCTGAATCATAGACCCAAATTCTAATTTAGTTAAAACACCAAAATTCTGATGAGAAACTAAACCCTCAAGATTATCCGTCAATAATGTAGTAAATTTAAACAAAACAACGTATTTATAACCACATTAACTAAGCTTTATAGAATTCACATACCAAAACTCATGCGTATTTATAGCATGGGTATCCCAATATATGCAAGGAAATAGCTTGACATAAATTAGAAAGAGGATTATTAAAATCACATTAGCAAAATATAAAGTTGCCACATATGGATAGATTTATTACATTACCATATGACGACTCATAAAGACTCAGCAAAAGGGTATTCGGTAAAAGGGTATTTAACATACCATGTAAAAGCGCTAATTTCGATTATAATTGCCACTGTACTCAAAAAAGTTAACCAAATATAATTTATTACTTATCTTACTGAACATTGTAATGCTCACCTTCCAATCAGCCACTCAATTTGTACCTATTTTGATGACTGATTGCATTATACACTTGTAAAATATTGTATAATTAAGTAAATGGATATTTCTCCTACAATGAAGAAATAATATATGTTATTCAAACAGGAAACATCATATATAGCAACAGAATTTTCTAAAGATGCACATCAAATATTCTAATTTAGTCATCTTGTAATCAAGTATATCTGAAAGTGAAATATAACAATACCAGGTTGCAAAATTTATTGCTCTGGTGCGCAAGTGGAAACATTTCTTATACCATAAAATACATACAGGCAGTAGTTTGGGCAAGCCCAAAATCATATATGTTGATATCACGGTTGCATGTAAAGAGGAGGTTACGTAGTGATGATTCTTTATGATGGACATTTGCTGAGTGTATATATTTCAAACCATGGAGAATCTGATAAAGAAAATACTACAAATAAGGATGCATAAAGAATAAGGCAATGAATTAAATCATTTAACATCTCTATGCAGCAATCTATTTATGAAATTTATATGCAATTGAATAGGCATGTTGAATCATTTATAATGTTCGAGTTATTTAACAGGGCATCACATGATTAGCTTTGGTTAAGTGGATTGGCCAAAAGGAACCTCAAAATATGGTACTGGTATCATTAGAAAATAATTTGACATTCAATAATAGTAGCATGAATCAAAATATGGATTTACAATTTGCAAATCTATCCACTATTCAGAAAGAATCTGCCAAAAATATTAGCATTCACTTTTTGCCTTCCATAGAAAAATTACCTGACAATGTTCCTACGATAAAACTGGAAAGAGAGCAAATAAAGCTGCATCAGTCCAAGAGTGATGTAAATGTCATTAAGTTCCTTCCTTTGGGGTATATCTTGAATTGCCACAATCAATATCTGTAAAAAGGAAATGCAAGTTGTTAAATTATGGTGCCAAATTTCGTGATTAAACAGTTAAGCATCGAGGACATAATAGTGTGGTATATCAAGAAAGTTTGAATTAGAATCATACAATATAATTTTCTTTTTCTTTTTCAATAGACCATCAAAATATAATTAGACTAAAGCTAGTCCGACTGACAACCAAATTAATGGATAATAGAAGAATTTCATTATTGCATGAACGTTCGACATTTCGTAAAAAAATAAATGAACGAAGGTATAAAATATAAAATATGATAAGTAAGCCATTTTCGTAATTTATGACAATACAGGTAATTAGGAAAAGTTCAAAGTTTACAAATAACCAATCTGAAAGAAAAAAGATTGAAGCATGCAATTTTGGGATCCATTTGTCTTAGAAGCTTAATCTCTTTAAGGGAGCTCTTTTCCTACATCTTATTATTAAATGCATTACCAATCTTCTTTATGACAGACTGCCCAACCCTTTTTGAATTCGGAGTTGAATTTTAATAAGTCGTAGTAAAAGAAAAGCTATTTTTTTTTTAGAATTCACACAAAGAGATAACCATGGAATCAACAAACAATCATGTAAGCTTCTTTCCCAATCGACAAATTGGAGGCTTACATGTATTAATGATTTAAAAAACGGTGCTAAACAACTGGTACTGAATGAATCTTCTACCGATTATAATTACTTTAAGATTCGTGTTCCTATAAAAATCCAAAAAAAATGGATAAGGAATACAGACGAACCAGAAAAAACCATGAGCAATAGTCAAATTATACCAATTCACAAATAGTAAGATGGAACTATCCTAAATTTTATTGATTTGCAGGCACTCAACGATAGTCAAATTTATTAAACGACCGAAACTATTGCAACTATCATCGGTTGAGTAGTCATGCATAAAAATCAGCTCTAAACATAGTTATGTATGTGCAACACTGTTAAAGAATCTAATGTGCGAGTTATGATTTTTGTGCGCAGCGGAAGTTTGACAAAACGCCAAGAAAAATCAGATCTTTTTCACCCAATCACTTGAAGATGAATTTGATTGAAAAATAGAAAAACAACACAAATAATATCGGAAATATGAGCACACGATATTCCACCCAACCACTCTCTTTATAATTCACTAATAAATATTGTTTACAATCGATCTCAGCTATCGTTACAAACAATTACAACTTGAACCAATAAACTTATTGAGAAATAGGTAGAGAATATCTAATGGCTAAATAATTTGAAGAAGAACACCCAATTTGGAATAGCTAGACTGATCACTTTTGGTGGCTCTCAGCCACCACTTTTGGTGGCTTTCACCCACACCTAATGAAGATGTTAGCTGGTCTTTTTATAGAGAGAATTGCTTCATGCCCAAGAAAACTTGGCATCCAAATTATCTTCATATTTGTTATAAAACTATTTGGATAAGCACCAAATATCCTTGCAATAAATGTCCACAAATATAGCAATCAATATCTCTCCATAAAATTTAGCACCAAATCTCTTCATCAAATCTAGCACCAAATCTCTTCATCAAATCTAGCACCAAATCTCTCCATAAAATATGTAAGATTATTTGTTGCCCAAAATTGTGATTTGCGTATCACCGATTTCAACACTCCACCTTGATACTAAATCACAACATCTCCTCCACTCAAACAATAGCCCCTTAGCTTTCACTTTCAACCTCTTCTTTCTCAATTAACACCATCTCGATTTTAACGGCTACGAGATAAAACCATCCTGTCTTCTCTTCAAGTCCAGGCTCAATTGATTTACAGGCTCAATCACACCTTCTTGATTCATCAGGCCACAAGATTACCTTATTGATTTGCAGGCTCAATCACACTTTCTTGATTTCATCAGGCCACAAGATTACCTTATTGATTTCCAGGCTCAATCACACCTCCTCTTTATTGATATACGCCTACCACTTGATCCCTCTTCATCTACATGGATCCCTCGAGAATTATCAACGTGAAGACAACAATCGATAACATGATCCTCAACGGATCCTCAGCAGTGATCAAAACTAACCTCTCCACCTTGCTGCGGACTAGGTTCTTCATTCCAAATTCTCAAAATCTCCTAATCAACAATAATCATCCATGAAAGCAACATCATCTCCGACATCTACAGTCTTCAATCCAAAATCACTCCAAGTTATGCGATGAACTAGGCTCCAATATCAAACTGTTATGATTTTTGTGTGCAGCGGAAGCTTGACAAAACGCCAAGAAAAATAGGATCTTTTTCACCCAATCACTTGAAGATGAATTTGATTGAAAAATAAAAAAAAACACAAATAATATCGGAAATATGAGCACACGATATTCCACCCAACCACCCTCTTTATTGATTCACTAATAAAAATTGTTTACAATCGATCTCAACTATCGTTACAAATAATTACAACTTGAAGCAATAACCTTATTGAGAAATAGGTAGAGAATATCTAATGGCTAAATAATTTGAAGGAGAACACTCAATTTGGAATAGCTAGACTGATCACTTTTGGTGGCTCTCAGCCACCACTTTTGGTGGTTTTCACCCACACCTAATGAAGATGTTATGTAACACCCCACCTCCGCTAGGGTCACTTACAAAGGGAATGCACTAGTTTTGGAGGAGCGTTATCGAGGTAAACAATCACAGAAATATTACAAGACACACAAATAAGACAGCGGAAGAGTCAAAAGATAAATTTCATTACTTTCAAAATAGTCAAAGTCTTTTACATCCAAAGTACCAAATAGCCAAAGTCATTATTTTCCATTACAACAAATTATGTCTTGCATAAATAAAGAAGCATAAAAGCTTAAACAGCAAAAATAGCATAATTCCCCAAGATAGCAGAGATGCAGCCATAGCAGAGCTCAAGATCAAACCATACATGAGCTGAACCGAAAGCAAGAGAAATCCAAGCTAAGCGCTAGAGTTTCCTCCCTGAGAACCTGGGGGGGGGGGGGGACAAAAGAAAAAGAGGCGAAAGAAAACGGGTCAGTCATAAAGACTGGTAAGTCCTAGTGACTTTCAGCATAAAAACAGGTAAAGGTAACATGACATGTATAAACTGAAAGTAAACATAAGGATGTTGTCAACATGGGCATGATAGACTAAGATGGCATGATAATTCAAGTATAAATCAAGTATAGCATCGCATGTTCAAGATTCGCTGCACCAACTGTACTAGTATTCCAACCCATGTCATATATTAACCATGAAATGATCCCTTGGCCCAATATCATGAATGACCCATTACTAGGTCCAATGGACTGATCCATTAATCGATCGGCTCCCTACAAGTTCTAACTCGTCATGTGTCTGTGTCATACGGCCCTATCATGAATGTAGTCACCTATGCTAGGTCCACCATAGGGTGTATCAAGCCCTAGGGTGCCAACCACCGACACGAATCAAGCACGCACAGTGTAAACCTACTGATGCCCAATGCCTGTTTTTTCAACTCCGGACTACGTGCACGACCATAGTCCGCCTGAACCTACACGCGCACCAACTCAGCCGTCATTCTGGTCTCTTACAATTCAGCCCAGTAATCGTGCCCCACCCTGCCTAGTTTCAGGGTACCATGATACATCTAAGTGGGTTACTGCTGAAATGGACCGCGTAACTAGGGTTTTCGTCCAACAGGTTAAGTGTTGTCATTTAAATTCGTGACTTAACCCTTATCAGTCTAGCGTGTCCAGTTGGTTAAGTGTTGACTTTCAATTTCATGACTTAACCCCACTAATCATGTGTCAAGTTGGTTAAGTGTTGTCTTTCATGTTCATGACTTAACCCTATCATGTGGCATTAATTCATTAATGCACCCCAACCTCTCACATCAGACCTGTTGTTGTGGTCACTGGATATGCCGGGCGGTTACGGGCAGATTTACACCACAACTCAGTCTGACCTCAGGTTTCAAGCGCGATATGACCAACTACCCACATTGGATCCTATTGTTTGCAGTCACTGGATTTGCTGGGCGGTTCCGGGCAGAATTACACTGCAAACTCAACCCCACCTCGAGTTGGCCATTTTCAAGTTCATTCTAGTTTCATGTCCATGTTCAAATTTCAGGTCAAGTTCGTGTCAAGTTTCATGGCAAGTTTCAACTTATTCCTATTATCAAGTTCATGATTCATGTTCATAACCAATTCATGTTTTGCCTAATCTACCCAAATAGTATTCCCATCGCATGTAAACGTGAATCGATCTAAATTACAAGTAAATCCAAATCCAGAAATAAAGGGAATAACATCAAAACTATGATAGGCGAAAAGGACGAGCATAAAGTGATAAAAGGGATTACAAGACTAGCATGACATAACTTGAGATAGTTGGTTACAACATCACCGGCATATAGAAAATAATAGGATTTCAAATCTAGCATAATAAGGTGATAGTCATGGCATAAGGTGATAATCCCAAACTTGTAAATAATGGACTGATTCAACATCACAGGCATGATAATGTTATGGACATGAAAGAGTTTGATTTACAACATGAATAGGTCCAAAGTGCTTTCATAGCAATATTCCCAAATGTCAAGATCCAAGATGGAAACTAGAATAGATGTGAATCGATTATCATACTTAAGTCCAGTTTCACTTTATCTCATGTCCAAATTACAATTAACAAGTTTAAATCTCAAAGTAACTAGAACTTACAGATCGTGGTCTAAGAAATTGAGATGCAGATGTTGAATCTAGAAACTAGTCGTCGAATTGTTGAATCGTTGAATCTCGATTTGATTGTAGTAGAAAATCCCAGTATGCAATTCCTAGCCGTAGTCTTCAAGAAATAGTCCTCGTGTTTTATTTTAATTTATTTATTTTTAATTTAATTTTGAAGAAGCCATGTCCATCAAGAATTTGTGCAGCATAAGGTTAGAGAAGAATGGTGTAAATAGAATGGGGCTAGGAGGCTGTTTATATAGGATTAGGCGGACGAATCTAGACCGGAAACGAGACCAGAAACATCAGAATTGACCCAGGCTCAAAACTGGGCTTCAGCACCAGGTTGACCCCCAGGTCGACCATAGGGTCGACCTGGTCTTGGGCGGGAAAATTCCCGCCCAGTCTGCGCTGGGGTTTGAATTCGAATTTCGAATTCGAATTCGAGCTGTTTTCTGTCCTGAAAATCCTTGAAACTTCGGAGGGTCATATCTCCCTCATATGGACCCCATTTCTCGAAAACTCAGACTCGTTTCCAAGCAGAATTTCGAGACGAACGCAATGGCGCAACCCGTTTTCCTTGATTCTTATTTTAAATTTAATTCTGCTTTGATTTATGGTTTTAACATGTTATAAAAATACGTGTTGTTACATTCTCCCATCCTTAAAGGATTTCGTCCCCGAAATCTTCAAGTTAAGAAGAATGCATCCTACCATCCAATCATCCATCTACTCAACCATCATCCACAAGCAACCATTGTCCTTAAAAGCTTTCTAATGCTGTATGAACTTATGCAAGAGTGTGTGTATATGTACTTATCTACTGCAAAAGATCAGGCGGTTACTGATTCAGTATACCTCCTTAATGCAAAATATGTTAGTGTAATGAGTCCAACATGTATGCAAATTCTTAACATACTTTATAATCTCTACATGAGTGCACAAACATTCATTCATATGCAACATCCAAATGATAGCATATCAAGTTTCCATCCATATACAAGTATAAGCACTCATGCATATGCAACATGAAAAATGTGACTGAGCCAATCTAATGCCTAATGTGTGTTATGCAACCACCAGCAACCACTTGCAATCATCAGCTATAACATGCTTCAATCACATGTTTACATCCAAAAGGGTTCTACCTAAGGTTCTCAAGATAGGATCGAGAAGATAACAAGACAAACATGGATAACAAAAGAATGTACATGATACGAAGGTATGTAAACTTATAGGAAAAAGAGATCGAGCATGTACCCTCAAAAAGAATTGGGCACAACGCGCGTATCTTCTCTTCGGTTTCCCAAGTTGCGTCTTCTTGGGCTTCACTCCACTGTACTTTAACTAGCTTGACTTTTCGATTCCTTAGCTTCTTGATCTCCGTTCCTAAGATACGAATCGGAACTCGCCTCATTGTTGCTTCTTTTTCCACTTCTACACCTTCAAGGATGCTTGGCTCAACCACTTCGACAGACTCATGTAAGCACTTTCGGAGATGCGAAACGTGAAAGACATTGTGTACTCCGGCCAACCTCTCGGGTAACTCTACCTTATAGGCCATCTGTCTAATCCTCTCGATGATAGGGAACGGTCTTACGAACCTCGGCGCTAACTTTCCAACCGCTCCAAAGCGAACCACATTGCGTAAAGGAGAAACTTTTATAAAGACCATATCTCCGACTTCGAACTTTAGGTTTGTCTTCTCTTGTCTACGTAGGATTTCTGTCTATCTTGGGCCATTTTCATCCGTCTTCGTATCAACTCAACCTTCTCGGAAGTGTCCCTTATCATGTCGTGTCCAAGTATGAGTTTGTCTGTCGACTCCCACCAACAAGTTGGTGACTTACACGGTCTTCCGTATAGAGCTTCGAATGGTGCCATTCCTATGCTAGCTTGGTAACTATTATTATATGCAAACTCAACGAGAGGTAGGTGATCTTCCCAAGTACCACCAAAGTCAAGAATGCATAGTCTCAAAAGATCCTCTAGTACCCTATTTACCTTTTCGGTTGTCCATTCGTCTGTGGGTGATAGGACGTGCTTAAACTTAGTCGTGTACCTATTTCTTCTTGCAAACTATTCCAAAATTCGCTAGTGAAACTCCGGTCACGATCGCTAACTATACTAGAAGGAACTCCGTGCAACCGTACTATTTCTCGAAGGTATATAGACGCTAGCCATGATGCGGTCCTCTTGCTCTTCACAGGAATGAAGTGAGCGCTCTTCGTGAGACTATCTACTATAACCCATATGCTAGTATTGCCCTTCCTTGACCTAGGCAATCCATCCACGAAATCCATCGAGACACTATCCCATTTCCACAACGGAACCTCCAAAGGATGCAATAGCCCACCGGGCTTTTTCGACTCGGCCTTTACTTGTTGGCACACCATGCACTTAGAAACGAATTCCGCCACGTCCTTTTTCATCCCGTTCCAAAAGAAAATGCGCTTCATATCCTTGTACATTTTATCCTCTCAGGGATGTATAGTCATCTTCGAGTGATGCGCCTCTTCGAGAACTATCTTTACTAAGTCTCCCACTTGTGGGACACATAGTCTACCATCACGCCTTAGCCATCCCTTGTCATCTATGGCGTATCTACTAAGGTGACTTGACATCTCACCTCTAATCAACTCTTCCATGATCTCGACTATCTATGGGTCTTCCTTCTGTGAAGTCCCTACTTGGTCTAGAAGCGTAGGTCTTAACTCAAGAGATGCTAACGTGCTAGCCAACGACTCAACAACAGGTGTGAAATCAAAGGTTGCTATAAACTCTAGACTTTTCCTTTCAACAAACAAAGGACTCAAAGTCAACCTTTTCCTACTTAGCGCATCTGCCACCACGTTACCCTTGCCAGGAGTATAAGCTATATCGAAGTCATACGATGCCAAGAATTCCATCCACCTCTGTTGCCTTAGATTCTAATCTTTTTTGCGAAAAGAGGTACTTAAGCGATTTGTGATCGGTATACAACTCGAACTTCTCACCTAGAAGATAGTGGCGCCAAGACTTAAGCGCAAAGACAATCGCGGCCAATTCCAAGTCATGTGTGGGATAGTTTTTCTCATGCACTTTAAGTTGTCTACCCCCGTAGCATATCACTTTCCCTTCTTGCATTAGGACAACGCCTAATCCTGTGCCGCACGCATCTGTGTACACCGTAAACATCTTACCTCCGTCGGGTAATGCCAAAACCGGAGCTGTGGTAAGGGCTCTCTTAAGCCTTTGAAAAGCAACATCACACTCTATGTCCCATGCAAAAGCTAGGTTCTTCTTCGTTAACCTAGTAAGAGGGGCTGAAATCTTAGCGAAGTCCTTAATGAACTTCCTATAGTATCCCGCCAAACCGAGAAAGCTTCTCACTTCCGTTGCGTTCTTAGGAACTTTCCAGTCTTGCACCGCAGCTACCTTTGCGGGGTCCACAGCTATACCTTGCTTAGAAACTACATGTCCAAGAAACCGAACTTCTTTTCTCCAAAAATGACACTTGGAGAACTTAGTCTTTAACTCGTGTACTTTAAGTGTATCCATGACTTCCTTGAGATGTCTAGCATGTTCTTCCTCATCCTTTGAGAAGATCAAAATATCGTCCACGAAGACCACCACAAACTTGTTAAGGGATTCCCTAAAAACCATACTCATCAAGTCTACGAAGTATGCGGGTGCATTCGTCAAACCAAATGGCATGACGAGCCATTCGAAGAAACCATCCGGAGTCCTAAACGCAGTCTTGTCAATGCTATCCTCAGCCACTCTAAGATGATGGAATCCTGTAGCTAGATCGAGTTGAGAGAAAACAGACATTCCTACAAGCGGTCGAACAAGTCGTCAATTCTCGGTAGTGGGTGCCTATTCTTCTTAGTCAGCTTGTTTAACTCACGATAATCTACGCATAGACGAAGCGAACCATCCTCCTTAGTAGCGAATACCACTGGAGCACCCCATTCAGAAATGCTTCGCCTAATGAAATTTTTCTCAAGCAACTCCTTGACTTGCTTACTAAGCTCTTTTCTCTCTCGCGGGGCCATGTGTCTAACAGGCAATGCAACTGGCTTAGCATTATCAACAAGATATATACGGAAATCTATCTCGTGTTTAGGGGGTAACCCCTTAAACTCATCAAAGAAATCGGGATATTCTCGGACTACCCTTACTGATTGCAAATCATCGATAGACGAGTCAAGAGGTTCTAGATAACATAACATGACAGGACCCATAGGGTTACAAGAAATTTCAAGGGTGTTACCAAGGCGAGTCACGAGTCTAACTACCCTTCGTTCACAATCGAGAATGGCTCCATTATTGGACAGCCAATCCATGCCTAGAATCAAACCGTATCCCATAAATCCGAGAACATAAGCATTACACGTGAATTCTACGCTTAAGATAGAAATCGTCAAATCCACACAAATCATAGATAAATGAGTGGAGCCACCAATTGGATTTGAAAGAATAACGGGATCCTCAACTAGACTAGTACTTAGGTGTAGAGTTTCAACAATATCAGAAGAAATAAAAGTATGTGATGCGCCAGAATCAAAAAGGTTCGAACAGGGTGATCAAAAAGATAGACTAAACTTTCGACAGAAATATTTCTACCTTGTTCTTGCGGAGATACCGTGAGAGTGTGGACTTGTCCTCCAGAAGAAGGTCCAGCACCCTGCCCTTGCTTCCTTGGGCAGGCCTTAGCCATGTGTCCTGTCTCACCACAGTGGAAACAGCCATCCATCTTCCTTTTCTTCTTCCTGCAGTCTTTGACCAGATGTCCAGGAGTGCCACAGGAATTACACTTTCTCTTTTCACGGGGTTTGTTGTTCTTTCCTCCTTTCTTTGGATCATCCTTCTTGTTCTGTGACCCTTCCCCTTTCTTATCTTGAGGCACTTCTGCTTGTGCCTCATTCTTGCCCTTATCTTCCTCATTCAAGAGTGCTATGTCTACTAACCTTTCGTAAGTAGCCCCCATAGTTATGTGGGTCATAGCCAAGCTGTGAAGTGTCTCATTCAATCCCTTGACAAAACAGAGAGCCTTCTTTTGAGGAGTATTCAGTAAGTCCAGTCCAAACCGGGCCAGCTGATTGAATTGATTGACGTACTCCTTGACCGTCATACTTCCTTGCTTAATTGATAAGAACTTTTCTAGCTATAGACTTCGTTCAGCTTGTGAGAGGAATTTCATCTCAAACCTTATCCTGAAATCCACCCATGTGTCAACAAGTCTTTCAGCGTTAGTGACTTCCCACCAATAGGAAGCTTCGTCTTTGAGCAACCACACTGCCAACTGTACCTTCTGCCTATCGTCCACCTCGAAGATAACGAACAGATCCTCAGTTTCTTTGAGCCAGTTCATCGCTTCTATGAATGATTCAATTCCCTTGAAATCCTTTCCACCCATGGCCCTAAAATCTCTACAGATCTTTGAGAAAGCATTTGCACGAGGAGGAGCCGCTGCAGCTAGAGGAGGAATATCTGCTAGGCCTGCATCGTTGGCCCTAGCCTCTAAGTACCTCCTAAACCAGCCAGATATTGGCACGCCCTCTGGAAGGTTAAGATTCCCAGACATGCTGAAATGAAAAAGAAGGAATCAAAACGAGGAAACAAAGGATAGTGCTAATGGATTTTAGGGAATAACCTTTAAATAAAACAAGACTTTTCTTGAAAAATGCTTCTTTGTAAACGGTTTTGAAAATAGTTTTAGAAGATTTTAAAAACTTTTGCCCAGTCTGGTAACCTTCTGCTCTGATACCAAGTGTAACACCCCACCTCCGCTAGGGTCACTCACAAAGGGAATGCACTAGTTTTGGAGGAGCGTTATCGAGGTAAACAATCACAGAAATATTACAAGACAGACATAAATAAAACAGCGGAAGAGTCAAAAGATAAATTTCATTACTTTCAAAATATTCAAAGCCTTTTACATCCAAAGTACCAAATAGCCAAAGTCATTATTTTCCATTACAACAAATTCTGTCTTGCATAAATAAAGAAGCATAAAAGCTTAAACAACAAAAATAGCATGATTCCCCAAGATAGCGGAGATGCAGCCATAGTAGAGCTCAAGATCAAACCATACATGAGCTGAACCAAAAGCAAGAGAAATCCAAGCTAAGCGCTAGAGTTTCCTCCCTAAGAACCTGGAGCGGGGGGGGGGGGGGGGGGAACGAAAGAAAAAGAGGCGAAAGAAAATGGGTCAGTCATAAAGACTGGTAAGTCCTAGTGACTTTCAGCATAAAAACAGGTAAAGGTAACATGACATGTATAAACTGAAAGTAAACATAAGGATGTTGTCAAGATGGGCAAGATAGACTAAGACGGCATGATAATTCAAGTATAAATCAAGTTTAGCATCGCATGTTCAAGATTCGCTGCACCAACTATACTAGTATCCCAACCCATGTCATATATTAACCATGAAATGATCCCTTGGCCCAATATCAGGAACGGAACGATCCATTAATCGATCGGCTCCCTACAAGTTCTAACTCGTCATGTGTCTGTGTCATACGGCCTTATCACGAATGTAGTCACCTGTGCTAGGTCCACCATAGGGTGTATCAAGCCATAGGGTGCCAACCACCGACACGAATCAAGCACGCACAGTGTAAACCTATAGATGCCCAATGCCTGCTTTTTCAACTCCGGACTACATGCACGACCATAGTCCGCCTGAACCTACACTGGCGCACCAACTCAGCCGTCGTTCTGGTCTCTTACAATTCAGCCCAGTAATCGTGCCCCACCCCGCCTAGTTCCAGGGTACCATGATACATCTAAGTGGGTTACTACTGAAATGGATCGCGTAACTAGGGTTTTCATCCAATAGGTTAAGTGTTGTCATTTAAATTCGTGACTTAACCCTTATCAGTCTAGCATGTCAAGTTGGTTAAGTGTTGTCTTTCAATTTCATGACTTAACCCCACTAATCATGTGTCAAGTTGGTTAAGTGTTGTCTTTCATGTTCATGACTTAACCCTATCATGTGGCATTAATTCATTAATGCACCCCAACCTCTCACATCAGACCTGTTGTTGTGGTCACTGGATATGCCGGGCGGTTCTGGGCAGATTTACACCACAACTCAGTCTGACCTCGGGTTTCAAGCGCGATATGACCAACTACCCACATTGGATCCTATTGTTTGCAGTCACCGGATTTGCCGGGCGGTTCCGTGCAGAATTACACTGCAAACTTAACCCAACCTCGAGTTGGCCATTTTCAAGTTCATTCTAGTGTCATGTCCATGTTCAAATTTCAGGTCAAGTTCGTGTCAAGTTTCATGGCAAGTTTCAACTTATTCCTATTATCAAGTTCATGATTCATGTTCATAACCAATTCATGTTTTGCCTAATCTACCCAAATAGTATTCCCATCGCATGTAAATGTGAATCGATCTAAATTACAAGTAAATCCAAATCCAGAAATAAAGGGAATAACATCAAAACTATGATAGGCAAAAAGGACGAGCATAAAGTGATAAAAGGGATTACAAGACTAGCATGACATAACTTGAGATAGTTGGTTACAACATCAATGGGATATAGAAAATAATAGGATTTCAAATCTAGCATAATAAGGTGATAGTCATGGAATAAGGTGATAGTCCCAAACTTGTAAATAATGGACTGATTCAACATCACAGGCATGATAATGTTATGGACATGAAAGAGTTTGATTTACAACATGAATAGGTCCAAAAGTGCTTTCATAGCAATATTCCCAAATGTCAAGATCCAAGATGGAAACTAGAATAGATGTGAATCGATTATCATACTTAAGTCCAATTTCACTTTAGCTCATGTCCAAATTACAATTAACAAGTTTAAATCTCAAAGTAACTAGAACTTACAGATCGTGGTCTAAGAAATTGAGATGCAGAAGTTAAATCTAGAAACTAGTCTTCGAATTGTTGAATCGTTGAATCTCGATTTGATTGTAGCAGAAAATCCCAATATGCAATTCCTAGCCGTAGTCTTCAAGAAATAGTCCTCGTGTTTTATTTTAATTTATTTATTTTTAATTTAATTTTGAAGAAGCCATGTCCATCAAGAATTTGTGCAACATAAGGTTAGAGAAGAATAGTGTAAAGAGAATGAGGCTAAGAGGCTGTTTATGTAGGATTAGGCGGACGAATCTAGAATAGAAACGAGACCAGAAACATCAGAATGAACCCAGGATCAAAACTGGGCTTCAGCACCAGGTTGACCCCCAGGTTTACCTGGTCCCTGGGAGGTCGACCATAGTGTCGACCCCCAGGTCGACCTAGTCCTGGGTGGGAAAATTCCCGCCCAGTCTGCGCTGGGGTTTTAATTCGAATTTCGAATTCGAATTCGAGCTGTTTTCTGTCCTGAAAATCCTTGAAACTTCGGAGGGTCATATCTCCCTCATACGTACTCCGTTTCTCGAAAACTCGGACTCGTTTCCAAGCAAAATTTCGAGAGGAACGCAATGGCGCATCCCGTTTCCATTGATTCTTATTTTAAAATTTAATTCTGCCTTGATTTATGGTTTTAACATGTTATAAAAATACGGGTTGTTACATGTTAGCTGTCCCTTTTATAGAGAGAATTGCTTCATGCCCAAGAAAACTTGGCATCCAAATTATTTTCATATTTGTTATAAAACTATTTGGATAAGCACCAAATATCCTTGCAATAAATGTCCACAAATATAGCAATCAATATCTCTCCATAAAATCTAGCACCAAATCTCTTCATCAAATCTAGCACCAAATCTCTTCATCAAATATAGCACCAAATCTAGCAACAAATCTCTCCACAAAATATGTAAGATTATGTGTTGCCCAAAATTGTAATTTGTGTATCACCGATTTCAACAATGCACACATGAATCATTCCCTAAATGAAGCTAAAATACTACTGGTTAATATTAAGAGCAACATCACATGCCTATTGAGTTAATTTTATTGGTCATTCTAGCTCATAAGAAAAAATATGATTCGCAAAAACAATAATAAGGACATTAAACATTTCAAAGTCTAATTACGCATTTAATATCTACAAAACATCCACAATGAGTTCTGTGCAACATGTCTGTGCGTTGAAAATATTTGATTGTTATGTTCTCAAGCTATATCTTTCTTAAAGACACTAATCTAACTTAACACTACATAATATAATCATTGTATTTTACACTCAATTCAAAAATTTTGGAAACACATATAACCAAGAAAAATATATATATTTAATTGTAGATTCAATAACTAAAGAATTTAAGTATGGATCCACAAAGCATGGATTCCCAACGACACCTGCTAGCCATTTAGACTCAAAGATATAGATCATCATTTGAACCTTATCCCACATAGCAGTGACTAATTTTTGGTGTTGTTAACAACGTCCTTAAACAAAATTTGGAGAGTAGTAATATTTATTTCATTATTGTATGGATAAAATAATTTATGCTTACAAATGCATACTTGTGTATGTTGAGAACATAAGTCTATTTACTTTACAGACTGAACAGATTAAATACCTTAAAAACATCTGATTAATATTCTCACTAATGAAAAAATAAAACATGCTTTTACTGTTGCTTGAGCCATGTAGAATTATTTATTTCAAGGCACAAATTAAGGATACGATATATGAAAAGGAAATATTTATATTTATCCACCTTTGCATATGCTTTATTCTCTACTTCATTTTTAATCTATTCAATTGTAAGGGTTGTCAAAATTGAATGTCATATACAAAAGTTATTAGACAAAGATGACACAACTGTTCAATCCTGTTAGTACCCATTGGCTTATCTAGTGTAAGTAGACATAGAAGTCAAATAACTCATTATAGCTTGTAAACATTGTACTAAGGAACATTTACCAGATGTGCATAACACTTGCACTTAATTGAAGAAATCCAACATACTGGTGAGAGTAGTACATAAAACTGGAAAAAATCAGTAACCAAGTATTAGTTAGAAATCATAAATATAGATAAACCCATAGAAATAAAACCTAAAATTTTTAGCCAACTAAGTGTAGAGTGCCATTACTGCTTGAAAATATACTTATAGCATGCCCTCAAAGATCTTTGTAGAACTGAATAGTTTGGTGAAACTTACCTCTCTTTTTATAAATGTGTACATGAAATTAGGCATCTGCTGAGTATAAGTCATTTTGTAAAGATTCCAACATCCCTTGGAAGCTGGGTAAATGGCCAATAATGCATCAAATATGCTTACGTATTATTATACCCTTTATTATCCATTGGGGATTGGAAAAGCAACTTCATTGTTATGAAAAAGACCTAAAAATCTATTTAAACTGCCAAATTTTATAAATAATGCATAATGATTCAAGATATAAGTCGTAACGACAGAATATTACAAATAAAAATTAAATGTTTTTTAACCCTTTTATTTCTCTGTCTTTTTCACCTAATGCCTATATCATGCCCTGCAATTCTTCATCATGCAAATCCATAATTTGCCAATCTATGGCAAAAGGCCAGCTAAGACAGTAAGCAGCTCTGCTTGCTACGAAATGTTAAAGTAAAGATGAAACATTTACAATTTATTAGGGTTTCCACAACATAATGTAGGAAAATTACACAAAAAACACCATCCTGTAGTCTATCGTAGAGATTAACGACCTATACATAATACTTACCTCCAATTCTGGTGGCAAGAAAATTGAAGAATAAACCCAATCTGCAAAGTACAAAAAAAAGGAATGAAAACGTTGAAAAAAAAACCAATTAATATTATTTTTGAAGCCAAAATCACCGCTTCAATGGCCTCAAAAAACGATTTACCATGTTGATTTGACCCTAACTGGTTGGCACAATAGTGGAACGCCTCGAAAGAGAAAGACTTCATAATCAAATCAAACGCTATTTGGGTGGTGATGATGGTGAGAGAGATGGCCAACAAAAGCAGAGCAAGATACACACAAGTTTAAGAGGATTTTTGAATCTGGGTTTAGGAGGAAAAAGAAGAAAGGGGATGGACTGGCAAAAAAGGAGCAATACCCATAGACGTAACTGAAATTAGGTAAGAAGAATAAAATCGAGAGAAGGGAAAATCGTGTGTAGGAGTGGAGATCTGGGCATGGTAAGAAAGAGACAGAAAACGTTGCGCTTGATTTTCGCAAATTTCGCAACACGCTTATAGAGGAGGAGGTGCGAACGGTAATAAGAAGTAAATCCTCTACGCAGATTGTAGGCAGGCAGTGGTTGGGCATGGACGGAGGCAGGAGGCATGAGGCGTTAGGGGAAAATGAAGGCGAGGTTATGAAGGGAGAACACAAAATAAAGAAGACTGCTATGCGTAGGGAGGAACGATGAAATGTGATTTAGCAAAAAGGTATGGAAGGGATGGTTGAGATGACGTAGCACGTAGCATTCTCAGATGCATTTGGCGAGAGAGCTTGTGAGCATTCAAAAGATAACTCAACTTTAATAGTATAGTATAGATGTTAACATAGTAAAAGACTCATTTTTATTGTATAAAATGTTAACATAGTAAAAGACTCATTTTTATTGTATAAAATGTTAACATAGTAAAAGACTCATTTTTATTGAATAAAATGGTAACATAGTAAAAGACTTATTTTTATTGTACAAAATGTTAACATAGTAAAAGATTCTTTTTTTATTGTATAAAATGTTGATAAAATGTGTTTAACATTAAAATTACATTCTAATGTATAGGATGAACCATTTAAAAGATTAAATGTTGATAAAATATGTTTAACATTAAAATTATATTTCAATGTGTAGGATGAGTCATTTAAAAGATTAAATGTTGGCAAAAATGTCCATTTTAACATATCAGTTTAGAATAAAAGAATTATTTGTTAATCATTTGTTTTATTTGACAAAAAATGTCCCTTTAAACATATTAGTTTAGAATAAGATAATTATATGTTAATCATATGTTTATTTGACAAAAATGTCACCTTTATCATATTAGTTGAGAATAAAAGAATTATTTATTAATATATGTTTTGTTGAGAAAAATGCCATCTCTATCATGAAAATGTAGAATAAAAGAATTACTTATTAATATGTGTTTTGTTGATAAAATTTGTCATCTTTATCATGTTAGTAAAGAAAATAAAATAAAATATTTGTGTTTAGAAGATAAGGATTTTTAAAATAAAAATACACCTTTATTATATGTTTAATCATTAAAATATGTTAACAATAAAAATATACATTTTTAGTCTGTATGTAGGTTAGATTAAAAACATTGTCATACTAGTGATGTTTTGTGAAAACCCGTAACTTCCCCGTCAAGGAAAGTGTCGGATAGTTCGAGAACAAGCCACAACAGAACGCATACAGAAAAACATTTCATTGTATATTACAACAATGCATCAGATTACAAGAATATACAGAGTATGAATAAATATTACACAGAAATATCAGAGATTTAAATTACATTTAAATACATAGCAGCAGAAAATAATACAATACACAACTAGAAGAGATATACGGATACAACGCTTTCCGGATATCGTTCCAGCTGTAAACCAGGATCCTGGTTATTACATGTTTACTAAAATGTTCATGTGTAATAAAATGTTCACGTGAAGAAAAATGTTCATGTATAGAAAAATGTTCATGTTTAACAAATATGTTCATGTTTAATAAAATATGTTTATACAATAAAAATCATATTTTTATTGTATACGTGAATCAATAAATATTCATTTATAAATCGAACGATTTGTTTATATACACCCATTTATCTGATATGATTGGGATGATAAATTTCACACATCGCCCAACTGCACAAATAATAAACTGTTGTTGTTTGAATTTCCCACATGGGTATTGGGATGATATTTGACATACACTGATCCCAATATTTAGCTGAATGTCAATCGATGGATTGACAGTCTGTGATGAGCGTTATTTATTTGTTTTAATGCTCACACAGTTGTAAATTGCACTCTGGATGTCGTATGAATTTTTAATGATTGTTTATCACTATTGATGTATACATGTGATCTATGAAATTCATATAAATAATATTATATGGTGATTGATTGGGCCTCACTCTAATTTGAAAAATTGAAAGAATATTTTAAAATAATATTTTGTAAAGGATATAAAATATTTATGCGTTGAATGGAATATTCACGTGTTGAAATGAAAATATTTAAACAATAAAAATATCATTTTTATTGAATGTATGAACCAATAAAATATTCATTGTTTTGAAAAGAAAATGTTTTATACAATAAAAATCAAATTTTATGGTATGTATGAATAAACAAAATATTCATTATTTGAAATAGAATATGTTAACAATAAGAATATACATTTTATTGTGTATGTAGAAATGATTGAAATATTCAATGTTTTAAAATAAAAGGTTTTAAACAAGGGAAATTACATTTTATGTGTATTATAAAATCATTAAAAAGAAACATGTTAAGTAAAAGGTTTAAAACAGTGGAAATTACATTCGGTTTGTATTATAAAATCAATAAAAAGAATCTTGGTTCAATAAAAAGATTAGACAATAAAAATTATATTTTTATTGTATGTTTGATTTATTAAAGAGATTTTGTTTATTAAAATGTAAATCATTTATATGTGGAAATATGAAAATGATCATTAATTTGTTTGAAATAAAATATATTAACGATAAAATTTACAATTTTATTGTACATATAAAAATAATGAAAAATATGCACTGATTGAAATAAAAAGATTTAGTAATAAAAATTTACATTCTCATTGTATATAAGAAATGGTGAAAAATATTCATTGTTTGAATAAAAATAGTTGTAACATTAAAAATTATATTTTTAATGTATGTATGATTCATCAAAATATTCATCGTTTGGATAAGGATATTCAATTTTGCTATAAGAGTGAAAATAAAGTTGAAATCATTTTAAAATGAAATTATAAACGATGTATAAAATAGATTTAAATGGAAATTGCCGAAATATATATATATATATATATATATATATATATATATATATATATATATATATATATATATATATAATGGCCTGAATAGAACGCGCTACGCAGCGACCGTTCGCGAATTTCAACCATTAACTTCAATTTGACATTACGGGAGATCCGACTGTCAAATTCTCATAAACCCGGAACCGTTGGGTTTGTATCAGAAAGAGCTTTCCAATGAATGTAAGAGACTTGAAATCTAACAGTTAGATTTGGGGATATGTCCAAATCAATTTCACAAAAGGTCGCTATGGATGCAGTTCGGTGGCCGTTATTGGAAACCGACTGTACGGGCAATAATAAAATTATTAAAAATATGGAAAAATTATGTAAAATCATAATAAATGGTTTGGAAAGATTTTTGATGGAAAACCTCCAATTTTATAAAGATAAAAATACATTTTTATCAAAACGAACTAGTTATTAACTAAAATAATAATTTAATTATTTTTAGAAATAAATAAATTGGATTTGAAAATGGTTTTAAAATAACCAGAATTTTCCAATATATATATATATATATATTGGAATGGATTTGAATGGAAATTATCTTTGGAATATTTCAATAGTGGATTCCGTGATTATACAGATGTTGTTATAGGGAATTTGGAAGACATATTTATATCGTTGTTCCCAATACAATATTTGTTGGTTTCAGAATTTGATATTGAATATAAGTCGATATAATTTCTATTTAGAGCCTTATATTTAATGTCAAATTGCATTTTGGGTTTGTCGTGAATGGTGTCTTTAATAACACTGTTCTTAAACCTAGTTTAGAAAAGAATAAATCTTTTAATTAAGATTTAGGAAATTTTACCAATTAACTAATATTAAATTGGAATCGAATAAAGGAATTGGATTTTGGGTTTATCGTGAACAATGTTTTTAAAAGACATTAGTTCTTTAACCCAGTTAAAAGATAAAATTTATTTCTTAAATTCTAATAATCATTAAGTAATGATTTTTGAGATTAAAATAAATAAATTTAAAGGATTTATCTTTGATTAAATTAATAGGAACCTTTCCCTAAAAATGTGAATATTTTATTAAAATAATATTCTGAATTGGAATGAGGCGTTGTATGTGTTTTATAGCATCTGATTATAAATTATGTGAGTTATTCGGAAAGACCGGGTTTAACCCGTTCTAAATAATGAATACGACGAATAACAGTCGAAGAGATTGAAGACAGTGCAAGACCGACGATCTTCACATCTAATGGATGAGTTGCTACTGATGCCCGTGATTGGAGTAGGTACCTTGAAGGGGCTACAGTGGTGGCCGTCTGGATGTACTTGTTGGTTGTTCGGATATGCGAGGCCTCTCTCCCGTATTGGACATATGGGACAAGGAATAAGGTGCCTCCGGTTTCGTTCAGACCCAGAACGGACTTGTGAATGGATGGTATGTCTGACGTTGTATTCCTTTTACGCTGTATTCAGTGATCTCTGCAATATATATATATCTGTTTGGTGGCGGAGGATTTATTCTCTTACTTAACACCCTTCTCTGAGACGTATGAGCTCAGAGGTTTTATATTGGCAGAAATCAATGGTACGGTATGGATTGACAATGTGGCATGCTAAGATGCATTGATCAAGGCTTTTGTTGAAAAGCAGAGCCTTGTGGATGATGATCAAATCACAACTTTATTAAGCATAGCTTTGTGTAGCGTGACTTCGCGAGCCTCACACCCCGGTATGATGGTGAACTGATGGTCAGATCAGTATGCTTTCGATATTAGTTTGGATTCGGTCGACCGTGATGAGGGATAAGGCATTTCCCCCAATTCTCATATAGGGATAGAGTAAGCGGTGTTTTCTCTCGCTGGGACGTAAGCTATGGTGATACTTGATTTCCCAAAAGTGCGGATGTGCATTACGGTGTTTTCTCTAGCTGGGACGTAAGCCGTGAAGTATTGCACTACGCGATAGATCTTTTGAATCAGGTGCCATCATGATGGAAACCCATGCCGTCTATGATTGATACATTTACTTTCGAAATTGATTTCTACACTATGCACTTATAGCAATAATAAAAGACAGTTTTCGCATACCAAGCATATTTGGCTATTATAAGGTAAAACTCTATCCTCCGGCTTGCGTTGCATTGTGTGATGGGACATGAGTCTTATAATAGCTTCATTTTTCAAAAAAGCATTACGCTGTTTGTTTTATGCACTGGTATTCTTGGGAGGAAACCCGTTTCGTGTTATACGGCGTGGTCCCTTGATTTACCTAACTTTAAAATCAAATCAATAACTGTTTTGAATTCTCATACCAGTCCTATGACTGCCCTGGAGTTTATTATTCCTTCCTAAACTCTGGGTGCCCATATTTTCCACATGGGCAGTCAGTAGTTTTGGCTTTGCAGATTTCTATTTAACAGGATCCTGGATTTCAGCTGGAGCTATATTTAGAAAGCTTTCCAGCTACGCATTATACTTATGTCATATTTCTCGCTGCTATGTAATGTAAATCTCTGATATTATTTTCTATTGTATAATTATTCATACTCTGATATATTCTTGTACTCTGATGTAATTGTTTGTAATAAGCAATAAAATGTTCTTCTGTTTGTGTTCTGATATGTCGTGTTTCCAAACCAATCCGGGCTTTCCCAAAAAGGGAAGTTTGGGTCGTTTCATTTAACCAATTCTAATTTGATTCTAAGTATTTTTCTAATTTTTTCTAATTAACCAATTTTCACTGTTTAAATTATAAATGGGTATTTATAATCTAATTTGAACTACCAAATTTTTTTTAACATTATTTTAAATGATGTTAAATATTTCAATATTACAAACAAAACACAATATAGTCAATCATATCATCCATGGGTTTTCAAACAACCGTGGGGTCAGCTAATAAGCATTGTATAACATTTTTGTGATAATTAGAACAAATAAAAATTAACACTGGCAATAACTACATTCAGTTATAAAATAAATAACTGTACAAATATTTTGAGTGAGAAAATTCTCACTTGGATTTCCACTCCGTCAGTCTTTAATTGGCGGTTGTTTTAATAAAATTAAACAAGCATTTAATTTTATCAAAAACTGCAACATCTTCTGTTTCTGTTCTGGTCAGTTCAATGTTGTAATGTTCGTTGTCACAATCGCAATGCAACTGAAATCGTCAGATTTTATCTCATACAAAAAATATATGATAATTTTTACATTTCATTACATAATTAAGATAATTAATGAATTAATTAACTAAATTCCTAAACCTTATCTTCCCTGTTCAAATAAGTCGAACCCAACGTCGATTTCATCTCACCGCCGCCGCTCCGTCTAAGGGCCACCGGACCCCAATCTGTTGCCTCCACTTGAAACGTCGTCACGACACCGTCCTCCACACCCAGCCTCACCATGCTCGGTGGCCCCCATTCACCAAAAAATGGCTCCAACGCCAGAGCTTTTGAGTGCGAAAATCGAGAAATCGACAGCCATATAACCCATCTCCACTGTTGAGCTTCTAGAGCTCGACGAGCTCTCCAATTTTCCTTCAATTGAGTTTTTGATTTCATTATGCGGATTTTACGACTGAGAGGGAGGCTGTTTTGAAAAATATCGGCCTTCAATCGCTTAAGACGGCGGAAATCTGATTGGGACTGAAATTAGGGTTTTGACCAATGAATATATATATATTTTAATTTTATTTAATTCACAAATTACATGCTTATCGCTCCAAACTCCAAATGAAACTCAACGATTGTTTGTTCCTAGCTAAATACCCTCATTCCGGACACAACGGGATCTGTTTCGTAAGCCAATTCTACTGTTTCGACCAGTTTTTATCAAAATTAAAATATAAATTAATATAACAGTCAATATTGAATTTGAACATACATTTTAATTTATCGGGGCCACATACTGACTCCAAATATTATGGAAATTAATATCAACCAATGTTTTGACTATACGGTTCTAACAAAATTTATTTCGTTGAATTTGGAGGCCATTTGAAAAATGGCCATTTAACGGGTTTATTAAATTTAAACTGAAATTGAAAACGCATTTGAATTTACTGTACTCACATACTAGTTCCAAATTACTTGAAATTTTAACCATGACTATAATTTGACATTCCGGATCCAACAAAAGTGGTTTCATCGAAAACAAAGGTCATTTGCAAAATGCCTATTTTTAAGGGCTATATATTGTATTAAAATATATATTAATTCTATAGGGACTATTTTAAATTTTAAACTGGACATAACTTTTAATTTATAAAGTGAAATCTCAGTTTCTTACTTTCGTTAGAAAATTACAGTTCAAAATATTCCGAAATTTCTTGTTTCGTCCAATTCTGATTCATATTGAATTCTGTACATTCATTTGAAATTAAAAATTAAATTTTCAAACTACCGCGCCATTTCGAGTTCGTTTTGATTAAATTTTAAATTTATACGTTCTTACTTCAATTTAAATAAATTTTAAATTGTTAATTCTCAAACTAAATCATTTTAAATTCTTAAAATCTATTAAATCAATTAAAAATAAAATTTTAAGTTGGTTCCAAAATTACGGGTTGTTACAGTAATTGAGAAGCATAGTTTATCCTATTTATTTTGTATGTCCTATCCATCCTATTTATACTTGTTATCTACTACAAATATGTCTCATCCAGTTTATTTACTATCATGATACTTTTACTACTTTATATACAAAAAGTCACTGGACTCGCGAAACTTCATGTCTAACCCATTTTGTTTCCTTTTCTCTCTCTTCCTCCCCCAGGTTCTCCGTATGGGAACGCTTAGGCTTGATTAGGACTCTCTTTTCTGTTTTATCTTGGATTTGGATTTGCTTCGATGTATCGCTTTGACTATTTGTCTACTTGTTTATAGCTACATATGGGGATTATGATTTTACATTTCTGTACTCTAATGGTTTTTAGCACAAGATAGATGTTTCTATTTGATGCATTTTGTTCCAGTACTTTAGTCTGATGTTGTAACTGGATTTTGAAACCATGATGTTTTCTGTTGGAAAATAAAGTTTTAAATTTCCACTGCTATTTTATATATCTATCTTGTTAGATTCTGTTCTATTTACCTGACACTTCACGGAACTTAATGCGTTCTGTTAAAGAGTGACATTAACAGATGTGGAGTGTCACAAAAGGATTGGAGGATCAATGCTAGTTCGGGAAGGAAATTCCTGAATTCGAAAAAATGATTAAATCAGATATTGCGTATGAATGGTCAATGTTTATCATATGGAAGTAAGAAAAATAAAATTTTGAAAATTACCTTAGGTTTGTTTTGGTGTGATTTTGGGGAAGAAATCCAAGGGGGGATAATGTAGCAACTTGGAATTTGATTACATTGATTAGGGATATTCGAATTATTTCAAATATTCCAATATGAATTTTCTAACTTATAAAAAAAGGTGAAAATGATGAATAATGATATTGAACTAATCCAAAGAACGATCAGTTGGGAAAAAAGGTTGACAAATTGGTCAATACCGTTTTATCAGTAAATTTGCTTTTCATTCATAAGGATCGTGAATATCTTTGATTAGTTACACAATTTTTTTCAAATAAGTAAGAATGTAAAATAAAATCTTAGATTTATTATTGAAAATCAGATATATCATGATAAGGTCAAATAAGGATACTATATTCCATAATTGATTTATTGATTTAAATAAAGATTTTGTGATTTAATACTTATTATAATTATTCAACTAATTATTTTAAATAGTAAAATTCATTTCAATTTGTAATATAAGAATAAATAACCTGTTATAATAAGTTGTATAAGTAACTAGGAAATATAAGGAAAATCGATATCACTTTACCGGTATAATTCCAAGTTTTAAAAAGAATTATTTTTCATTATTTGATATAGTTTTAATACCTAAATAACCATGTTTAAATTATAAAGAGAACATAAGAAATCTATTTTCAAATTTTTCTACATAAATGTATAGCTTGACTGAAAATTTAAAATATAACGAAAAAGTTGATTTTGGAAAATTAACGGTTTGGTGAATAAAAGTTGTATATTATATACCTTATGCGACATACTATAACATCCCGTAAATTTCAACCATTAAATTATTGAATAAACTTAATCTTTGAATTTAAAGTGGTTTTAAAAAAAATTATGATTTCATATTTATTTCTAATAAACAACAATTTACAATAAGATGAATGGTGATTTTATAATATTGTAAATTATTAACAAATTTTATATATATTTAGTATAATTGCAACAACCCGCAATTTCTGAACCAATTTAAAATTTTTATTTTGGTAATTTTAATAGATTTTGGATATTTAAAATAATTTATTTTAAATAATAACGACCAAAAATTTATTTAAATCGAAGTTAGAATAAAGAATTTTAATTTAATTATAAAAGGAGCCCGAAACAACGCGGCAGTTTGAAATTTCAATTGAATGTACAGGATTCAAAATAAATCGGATTTTAGCGAAACAAGTAATATTTAAATCTATTTAAAAATATCTTTACAACGAATCTGAAAATTTGAAATTTCATAACGGGAATCAAAAGTTATGCCCAATTTAAAATTCAGAATAGTCGCTATGGAATTTATATATATAATATATATGGCCCAAAGGGCTACTTTTCACATACGAATGAATTTGGACTCGAAACCACTTCCATTGAGTCCGACCCCAGGTGGGCGCTCCGAGCCACAGGCACAGGTCCACCGCGATCCGGAGTGATGACCAGACTACAACACGAACTGGAAAGGAGCCTATGGCTCGCTCTTCCCGTACTGGTCCCTCTGTTCAACCTGGTTCAATCTCTCTGCGCATAAGGGAAAATATTGATGATCGGTATGACCCCTCTGCTCCAGTTACTAAAAGAGATCTCTCTCGCTTCGTTGAAATGTGGGATAGGCTGTTTGATGAAATAGCTGCTCAAAGGCAGGAAAACTCCATGTTGCGACAGAATTTGACTGCTATGGATAGACGTCTGGATGATCTTGTAAGGCAAAGAACACCTCCTCCAGTCCGTCCGCTCACCCCAGAATATTTCTCTTCATCGGAAGAATCGCCAAGACCTCCGCGGCGACCATATGAGCGGGCGGAAAACATAGAGCAGCTCTGATTTGGAACCTTGCCGTCATGGGAAGAAGAGTCACTTGGCGAGGGACCTTCAAACTGCAACTTGAATAATCACGCTGCAACTCCTAGAGCTCGAGTTGTGAATAATCCTGTTGAGAATAGACCACCTCAGCTCCTCCTCCATGCAAATGCTCACAGTAACAGGGGCAGCGAAGCCCAATCCGAGCTCCGGACTTCATGGATGTTCATAGATGAGAGATCGGAGAATTCCACCGAGCTAGAAGCGCTGACCCCGAGCCTCCGATGACCAGTGTAAATGTTGCAGCTATGTTCCATCAAATCCTGGCAGATAGCCGTGGACAAAGGAATGAAGACTGGGGGATTGATCGCAGCCACACCCCTTTTACCAATGACATTCTAGATGTAACATTCCCTAGGTGCTTCAACATGCCTCAAATGAACCGTTACGCGGGTAGATCTGATCCAATCCAACATCTAATGAGATATTCTTGGTCAATGACCGCAACCGCAGCCTCCGATGCTGTAAAGTGCAAAGCATTCCCTATATTCCTGGAGGATGTAGTGTTATTATGGTTTACTCGCTTACCAGCAAGATCAATTTCCAGTTTCAGGGAATTGAGTGAAAAGTTGGTAGAATAGTTCCGTATCTACGCTCAAAGATCGAAAAGTGTGATTGACCTGTTCCTTGTCAAACAACGACCAGGTGAGAGTTTGAGGGGGTATCTGGATCATTTCAACCTAGCCGCCACCGAAGTGAAGGATCCTCATGAGCCGACCGTTGTGGCATCCCTAATTGATGGGGTAGATAAAGATACTGAATTTGGGAGATACCTGGCCGGTAAACCACCTCATACTAGAGAATTGTTTTACGAGAAAGCAAACATACGCTTACATCAGGAGGAGGTATATGCTAACCGAGAGATGAAAAAGGCAAATAAGGAGGAAATCCAAAGTAATGTCGCCATCAAGCAAACCGGAGACAGCTCGGGAAAGGTTGAAGTCAACGTTGGAAACTGAAACCAGGGTGGCGGCCGCCAGTCAGGAAACAATGGTAACAACAGTAATGGCAATAATCAAAAGAGAAATCGAGGGAACGATTCCCAGAGAAGGACCCGTCCCAGGTCTTTCAAAAATTATACGCCAATAAATGATACTTTGGAAAATATATTCGTTGACTCGTTCAACATTCTCCAACATAAAAGGCCTCCTCCAAGAGATTCGACGGAGAAAGAACGTGAGACGGGGAAGTTCTGTCTCTTCCATCAGATTCACGGCCACTCAACAAATGAATGCCGTCACCAAAGAGATGTGGTCGAGAAGCTTCTCCGAGAAGGAAAATTGGATGAATACAGAGTGACACCTAGAGACAGGGGGCAAGCCGTACAGGCCCCAAATCAGAACCAGAATCAACCTGCTGTCAGGCCAACTGCACAGCAAAAGGGAAAGGACCTTGTTATCAATACCATAATCGGAGGGCTTTATCTTGTCGGGTACGGTTCCAAGGCATTGGATCAGTATGTCAATGCGGCTAAGCAGCACCTCGAGGTAGGAGAGTGTAGCAACCCTGAGGACAATGTCCCGGTAAAGCAACAAAAGATGATGTCCGACGACGTCGTTTTCCACGAACGAGAAAGCATTAGAGTCCATGCTCCGACCGAAGATCCATTTGTAATCACAGTTCCTATTGGCCCGGCCACTGTTCATAAAGTCTTGGTAGATAACGGGAGTTCCGTCAACATTCTTTTCAAAAAGACATTCGACCAGATGAATCTCAAGATAAAAGACTTGAAGCCTTGTGAGGGATGGATCCGTGGATTTAACGGAGCATCCACCGCTCCAATGGGATATGTAGAGCTACCAGTTACACTTGGGGAAGGAGAACGCCAGAGAGTGAGAATTCTTCCCTTCGTGGTTTTGGGTATTGAATCGCCCTATAATGCCTTCTTGGGCCGACCGGCCCTAGCAAAGTTCAGAGCCTGTATAGCCCTCTGGTGCTTGTTATTAAAGTTTCCTACAGAAGCTGGTGTTGGTATTGTCAGATGAGACCAGGTTGCCGCACGAGCATGTTATATTGCAGAGCAAAAGCTACTCCGCAACGGAGGAGACATAGAAACCAAGGGCACTCCCCCCCCGCAAGGGCGGAGACCGCATAGCAATTAAAGAGGATAACCGTATGTGAGTCGCCCAGAGAGTTGCCCGAGGATATAGATCCCAGAGAGGACAAAGAACATGGGGGCAGAAAGGTGACTCCCAACGAGACAACTGTGGATGTACCAATCGATGATAGTGACCCGGAGAAGGTCCTTAAGATTGGATCCCAGTTAAATCCGAATTTAGCTAAAGAACTGACGGATTTCTTGAAAGATAACTTGGATGTATTTGCTTGGACCCACGCAGACATGTGTGGGATATCTCCATCAATCATGAGCCATTCATTAAGCATTAACCCTAAGCATCCTCCGGTAAAACAAAAAAGGCGAATGCTGGGCTCAGAGAGGTCCGCTGCCTTGAAAGAAGAAGTTGGAAAGCTAAAGAGTAATGGATTTATCAGAGACTCAACCTATCCAGACTGGATTTCAAATCCAGTTCTGGTAAAGAAGGCCAACGGGAAGTGGCGAACGTGTATCGATTTCTCGGATTTGAATAAAGCCTGCCCAAAAGACAGTTTTCCGTTACCCAGGATCAATCAGTTGGTGGACTCAACGGCGGGTCATGAACTTCTCTCCTTTATTGATGCTTATTCAGGATATAACCAGATTCCAATGCATGTTCCAGATCAAGAACGCACTAGCTTCATTACTGATCTTGGATTATACTACTACGCGGTAATGCCCTTTGGCTTGAAGAACGCAGGCGCTACATATCAACTGTTAGTGAACAGAATGTTCTATAACCAGATTGGGAAAACAATGGAAGTATACGTCGACGACATGTTGGTTAAGTCCAGGCAATCCTCCAATCACACTACAGACTTGGCAGAGATGTTTGGCATTCTTCGAAAGTACGGGATGAAACTCAACCCAAAGAAATGTTCATTCGGGGTCGCCTCCGGAAAATTCTTGGGATTCATCATCAGTTCTCGCGGGATTGAGATTAATCCAGACCAGATCGCAGTAATCAGAGGCATTCAGGAGCCTAGGCAAATTAAAGATGTGCAAAGCCTTGCAGGGAAAGTAGCAGCACTAAGCAGATTCATCTCCAGGGCTACGGACAAATGCATCCCATTCTTCGAATTGATAAAGCGAGGAAAACGCCACTTCAAATGGACGCCTGACTGCATAAAAGAATTTCAAAACATACTGAGTCACCTGGAGAAACCTCCAATATTATCTAAGCCGGTGGATCACAAGGACTTATTCGTGTACTTGGCAGTGTCGTCCCACGCGATTAGCTCAACATTGGTGAGAGAAGAAGATAAAGTTCAAAGACCAGTGTATTACGTAAGCAAAAAATTGGCGGTAGCAGAGTGTAATTATCCAAGGATAGAAAAGTTGGCGTACAGTTTGCTGATTGCCTCTAGAAAGCTTCGACATTATTTTCAGGCTCATCCCATCACCGTGTACACTGATCATCCACTCAACCAAGTTCTATAGAGACCAGAAGTGTTTGGAAGACTACTCAAATGGAACATTGAGTTGAGTCAATTTGATCTGAACTTTCAGCCCCGGCGGTCGATACGGGGGCAAGTGATAGCCGATTTCATAGCAGAGTTTACTGTCCCGGAGGAAGATATAGCGAACGAAGAAGCTGACCCACCAAAGTTACTTCTCGATCCCAGTGCCTGGAGATTGTATACTGATGGTGCTAGGAATGACAAGAGATCCGACGCTGGAGTAGCGCTTGAAACTCCTGAGAAACGACTGATATCCTGTGCTATCCGGATAAAGTTTCATGCCACTAACAACGACTCTGAATATGAAGCCCTGATAGCCGGGCTAAGGATCGCAAAGGAGTTGGAAATCACAAAGCTGGACATATTTTGCGATTCCAAGTTAGTTGTAAACCAGGTCACTAGAAAATTCCAAGCCAAAAGCCCAAGATTGATTTTATACCTGGAGAAAGTGAAGGAGTTGCTGAACGGCTTCGATCATTAAAGCATATCTCATATTCCGCGGTCAGAGAACCAACAGGCGGATAAGTTGGCGAAGATGGCTAGTTCCGACGATCCTGAAGAGACCGGGCTAGCCTCAGTTGAAGTACTTCGGTCTCCTAGTATAGATCAGATGGAAATTGATCCGGTACTAGAGACGGAACCAGAAAGGGAGTCATGGATGACCCCTCTAAAGAATTTCTTGATGAATGGAACGCTTCCGACAAAGAAGAGCGAGAGGCGTAAAGAAATTCGTAAATCTTCCCGATACGTTCTGCAAGGCAGAGTCCTTTACAGACAGGGATTTTCGATGCCCCTTCTCCAGTGTATAGCTCATGACGACATCAAGCGTGTACTGTAGGAGGTACATGAGGGTGAATGCGGCGATCACACTGGAGGGAAAACATTGGCAAAAAAGGTGTTGCGGCATGGTTATTTCTGGCCTACCATAAACAAAGATGCGGCGAAGTACGCACGACGGTGTGATGCATGCCAGAGATTTTCAAAGATACCTAGGGCACCTCCTAGTCAGTTAAAAACGATGACAAGCCCATGGCCTTTCTCTATGTGGGGAATTGATATCATCGGAAGTCTCCCCATAGCTAAGGGCGGAGCGAAGTTCGCTATTGTAGCTGTAGACTACTTCACTAAGTGGGTCGAGGCTGAGCCACTGACTACAATCACAACCAAACGAGTGATCAACTTCATCGTTAGGAACATCATCTGTCGATTTGGGATTCCAAAGATCGTTATAACTTACAATGGAACTCAGTTCGATAGCACTGAATTCAGGGACTTCTTCCAGAAATACCACATCGAGAAACGGTACACCTCTGTGGCGCATCCGCAGTCGAACGGACAGGTCGAAGCGGCGAATAAATTGATTAAGTCCATTCTGAAAAGAAGACTGAAGCGGGCCAGAGCCATGTGGGTTGATGAATTACCCTTAGCACTATGGGCCTACAGGACAACGTATAAATCGGCAACAGGCCATACCCCCTTCTCTCTTGCTTTTGGAGTAGAAGCAGTCATCCCAGTTGAAATAAAAGTACCTTCTCACTGAGTGACTTATTACGATCCGATGACTAATAACGAATTGCTCCTTGAATCCCGGGATATGATCGAAGAGAAGAGGGAAAAAGCAGACCTGCGTGCCTTGAGATGCAAGCAACAGGTCGCCCGATACTACAACAAAAAGGTTCGAGCCCGAACCTTTGAACCCGGAGACTTGGTTCTGAAGCGTGTCTTTCCACCTCCAACTCATATGGGTGCGAAGTGGGAAGGACCGTACTCCATTCTGTGCAAGCTTGACAATGGAACCTTCAAACTAGCAACCGTAGATGGAAAGGAAATCCCCAGAGTGTGGAATGCCCAACATTTACGACCGTATCTAATGTATAGATGTCAGATCTGTTCTTTTGCTTTATTAAGGACCATGTACAAGGCACGACTTGCCTAGAATAGTCCGATTTCTTAAGCAAAAGATTATAAAGTGGACGTAGATCATGATTCGACCGAACCACTATAAAAATATTGTGTGTCGTTTACCTTTATTGCACTATTATTTATCTGCCTTTCTACTTTTATGGAAATTGCTGTGAACCATACAACGATCACAGGAACATATAATTATAGGTGCCTTCCATCAGAATGGAGTGCAATCAACAGTCAAAACTTTGAGGGTGCGATAAAGTAAATAATATCATTGATAGCGCTCTAACTCTCCAGAGCCGAGAGAGAGCATAACGGACATGAAGGCGATGTCCATAAGTCACGGCGGTGTACCATGATCGGAACCGCCTTGACGGAACTCTAACCTTGGCGGCCGCCAGGAGAGTATAAAAGCGTCTCCGACTGAGCGCTGAGAAAGAGCTCTTACCCCGCTGAAGGATCGGAGAGCGACAGAACAGCTGAGCTCGAACTCTAACTTTGGCGACCGCCAGGAGAGTATAAAAGCATCTCCGACTGAGCGCTGAGAAAGAGCTCTTACCCCACTGAAGGATCGGGGAGCGACAGAACAGCTGAGCTCGCACTTTAACCTTGGCGACCGCCAGAAGAGTATAAAAGCGTCTATGATTAAGCACTGAGAAAGGTGCTGGAGACTCAGCGCCCCCAGAACTCTCTCCCCGCTGAAGGATCAGGGAGCAGAATGAAAACCAAGCTCGAACTCTAACCCGCTGAAGGATCGGGAGAGTATAAAGGCGCTAGAGACTTAGCGTCACACAAATTCTAACCCGCTGAAGGATCGGGAGAGTATAAAGGCGTTAGAGACTTAGCATCATGAGAATTTCTACCCCGCTGAAGAATAGGGGAGCAAACAAGCATGATGACATATGCCGCTAAAGGGCTCCTATCCCGTTACATGACTGGGAACAAGAATGAAAAATGGAGCTCGAACCTCTCATCTCCGGGAATGGGGGCGGCACACACATGAATCTAATCAATCCCCAATAAACCTTGGCCAGGCACCATATTAATGGTTGATTGGGGACATACCCATACACATATATGCACGCAGAAGTGTAGTGCAGAAATTTAAAAAAAAAATAGAATGATTCATGATTTGAGTATTTGTATTCGTGACTAAGTATGATAAACTTGCAGGAACACAGCAGTGTAAAAAGAAATAAACTTTCATTCATAAGCTGCAAACCTACAAGATAAAGAGGAACCTAAACAAAAGTGAGGGCCATTCTCACAATTACATTTCATGGCCAGTGGAAAGCCTAAAAAATCCTAAAGACAAAATATGGACTGATATCTGCTGCCTACTTATGTTGGGGGGAGGGGAATATGTAGACTTCTTGCTCTTTTTCTGCTTCCCCGATGCCTCCTTGTCAACATCCGAACGACCACCTTTTTTTCTCTTCCACTTATCAACGAGAGGCTCCAGTGAAGAACTAGAGGACTGAGAGGCTAGTTGCGAAGTTATCGATCGGGAGGAAAATCTTACGACCAACCCAGTTTTGGGGTCGATCTCAGAGATAGGGGGCACATATACTGGATCCTGTCCCCCTTTCATAAGGAGCAACTGCTCCTCCCCTTCGGCCTGTTGTTCAGCTAAGATTTCCTCATCACCGCCTCTGCTCTCTTTGGTAATGGAGACCTCCTCTTCATCACTGTCGTGGCGCCCGTCCATGTCTCTCAAAGCCTCGATAGTTTCAGCATCCGGGGGGACATCAGCACCAACGCCTGGCAGGATGTCAATCTTCTCCGCCCCTGCCTTCTTTTCGGCATCCTTTTCAATCGGCCCGCTACCTGTATCATGAGAAGCAGATGTTATTTTGGGAGAGAATGCGGTTTGCTCAGTTGACTATTCGACAAAGGAACGACAAGTGACAATTGCTTGGGCAAGTTGCGGAGAAGATATAGAGATACCTTCCGCCGATCCCCCATCCAAGCCAGCAGCAGAACCCCCGACAGTTGGGGGAGTTGGACCCAGAGGAATCAATGGATAATCTGGATTGTATTCCTCGATTTCGGAAGCCTTGAGCTCTACGGCTAAGCTCGAGCCTTCTCCCATTTTCTCTTTTCCCTTCGCCTGAGTTTTCTCTTTTTCTATTTCTTCTTGGAGAAGGCGTCTGCCTTTCTCTAAATCCTCAGGCTCATTATCCCTCAGAATGGTCCGCATCAACTCATTCTCATCAATCTCGTCAACACCTGATCGTTGTTTCTCGCTCTCAACGATTGCGTCGCATATGGTTGCTAGAGTGACATGATAGTCTGGGATCCAGGAGATGTTACGGGTCTTGATGACCTGACCAAGGAAGTCGAATAACATTTCTTCAAATCCTTCGATCTCCTTCTATCTCTCAAGGAGCTTTTCATTAGAAACAGTGGCCATTTCAATGGCACTCTCCACATTATTTTCAGCAAGAATAGCGCGCTTCTCTGCATGCGCGAGTTTATCATTCAGAATCGCCTTCTCCTTTTCGGCCAGAGCTAAGCTATCCTTCAAACTTGCCTTTTCTTTCTCCCAAGCAGCTCTTTCGGCCTCGAAGTGATCCTGTGCTGTTTTCAATTCGGAGTTGGCCATCCTGAGATCTTCCACCTCTTGCTTCAATAACACTCGCTCTTTGCTATTAGAATCAAGCTCATTATGGAAACGTTGCCTGGCCTCCTCCAGCTCTGTTTTGTAAGCTTTAGCGTCTCGTTGAGCCAAGGCAAGCAGAGATTGTGCATCCTCTAAGTCCTTCTCCATTTTTGCCCTGGCCCTTTCATTGTTATCTATCTTCACTTTGGATCTATGTGTTTCCATCTCGAGAGTTCGTATGACCTCTGAAAGATTAACAGCATGTTTCTTCAACGCCTCATACTGCCTGGCTACATGGCGAATATGCCCGATGACTTCAGTATCCCAGTTCCTAGGGACTGGTTCCATGGCTGGAACAAACATCATCCTTTCGAAGAAGATGTCGGGGAATTGTTCTTGCAACTTTTCCAGCTTAGCCTGAGTCTCAGGACCATGGATGTAATCTCGTGACCCGAGGGCAATCAAACCTTGTTGGCTGGAAGGGACAATGTCAATTTTCTCCTTCTCAAAATCCTTGATTGGATCCTTGCTTTTATCCTTGGGCTCGTAGTGTCTTTTTGATAACCTGCTATGAGAGGGTGCACTCTTCGGAGGGGTTAAATCTTTAGGAAGATATTTTCCCCCTGTAGGTGGCACCGAATAACTGGGAATCTTGCAAGAGGTTGGTTTTGATGGAGACCTAGATTGTGAAGAAGTAGGCTTGTGAGAAAGGCCGCGAGCACGCTCAGGATTTGATGAAGGCTAGATGTACCTTCACGGAGAGAGCGATAGAAATAAGATCGCCTGCGAGACATCTTTCCTACAAAAGAAACAAGAGCATATTAAAACCTTGAATACTGTTGATATAAAAGTGTGGGGTCAGGCAGTGCGTGTGATTTGTGCATCCCATATAATTCCCCCTAACAGACCAGGGCCCGAAGTCAGGTTCATCTGAGTAGTTTTTCGTTCTCCAACTGGAACAGTTGTTTCCTCGGAAACAGGGAAAAATGGCTCCACTTCAAAGTCTCCCTGTGTGTATACATCATCAGGAAAAGGAATTTTGCTCAGCTCTTTAAATAGCTGTTCTTCTGTTAAATCATCGGGAGCAGCAGGTTCAATCGGAAGAGAGGCCCTTGAGGGGAAACCCCCCGGAGAAACTGGGATTTTCTTAGACTTATCACCACGGGCCTCATCTCCTCTATATATGTTTAGGTCTTCTTCGTCCTGAATGACTATCAGCGAAGGACTCTTACGAAATTTAATTGTTTCTACTTCCTGTGACGTTCCTTCTCCCTCTGTCGGGGGTACGTATTTATAGGGTTTGCCGCCTGCACCAAGTCCAAACCTTATATCCAGAAGGCGGTGCTTGTGAAGGTTCTCATCAGTAATGCACTTCTTGATCTTTAGAAAATCGGATTTGCTTTGTAAAAGAAGAGACAGTCGATTATTGTATACCGAGCCTTCCGTCTTGGGAAAGGCGTGATCTGCTTAGAGAAAAAAAGGGGGCATGTTAATGCTTCGATTTCTTAAACAAGTTATTCAGTCAAAAGTTTTAAATTTACTTGATTTAAGTCATCTTCTTGAACACCCAGCATGTCTCTTTATATAGAACCAATCGGCCTTAGGATCCCCTATGTTGCTGTATCCGTCAGACAGAACCTTCCTATTTGCTACCGATTCGAAGAAAGAGAAATTTGGGGTTGCCGAGGAGCGATGCTTGAAAAGATAAAAGAATTTTAAATCTTTAAATGTGAGCTCGGTATGAAGGATTTCCGCGTATGCGATATATAGAGTGTATAGAGCCGCGTAGGCATTGGGATGAAGCTGCATCGGAGCAATACCCAATCGTTTTAAGGTCTCAATGACGATTGGAGGAAATGGAGGAATAGCTCCTACCTAGCACATGAGTCGGCTGACTGTCATATACCCCTCCGGAGCCAAATGAGGTCTATCTTCGCTGTCGGGTGTCCTCACATCATCCCAGGAGATCCCATGTCTCAAGCAAATTCTCTTAAGCTTTATGTCATCAAGTTTGGAAGCTAGAGAGTCTATGAATTTCTCTATTTCTATTGCACCAGGAACTTCGTCGGGAGCTCGGCCGTCTACCTCTGACTCTTCATCAAGCGAGGTACTCTCAGACGGATTCGATTCTGTTTCTGCCTCATATTCGGATCCAGAATCCGCACCCTCTGGATTAGTTGGAAGAACCTCGGGGTTGAGATGCTCATACACCTCGGGATCTATCTCTGTGTCAGATCTTGAAGGGGAACGATTATCCGACGTTACTGTTTAGGCGAGTAAACATGAGAAATAAGATTATAATTACCCGTCCCCCCTATGTGTGTGAGTGCAAGTGTGTGCCTGTGCATGTCTTAAAGAAAAAGCATAAAGGTTATCAAGATCATCGAAGTGTTAGTCGTCATATGCTGTTAAGTTATGCGTTTGGTCAGTCCAAGAAGTCCGTCTCAAAGGCTCTAACCTAACTGTTCAATATACTGCAATTATGGTGGATTAATTAAAGTCCATATATGTTTGGAACTGTTAACCGGGTCGGTTCGTTGAAGAGATTGGAGTTCGGATCATGACAGAAGCGCTGACATGTGGAAACAAATCGGCTCGGAGGAATCGGATCGGCCTAGGGGGGATCAGATCGTTGAACTAGATCCTGGGAATAATAACAAGACTTCGTCTCGCGAAGGAAGATCTCGATCCGTCCCCTCCTGTACTTCCATGAGCCCACACTCCTCGATCCGATCCGTTGTCCGAAGCTACTCTTCCACTTCCCTTTTTACTTTCGTCGCTACCACGACCCGAGTCGAAGCTCTATCCACGAATCGACCTGGCACCTTCTTCCTCCTCCGTCTTCTTATCCATTTCATGAACCCGAACGCTTAAACCCATCAACCAGTCGCCTTTAAAGGCTCGAACACCACCAAAACTCCGTTACCCTCTCCCCTCCAATTAGTGAAAACCAGAGAGAAACGAAAATGAAAATGCATTAATGTCTTGATTAATACAATTACCTATCTCGTTTTGACTAAAATCGCGAAAGAGAATTGTTTTCTGGGGATCGCGATTTAAGGTTTGGAAGGGAAGATCGATGGCGGCTGTAGAGAGAAAGAAGAAGGAGGGAAAGTGGAGGAAGGGTAGGGTTTATATAGATAAACCCATGACCGTTAATATTCTATTTTTTTGTCCTATTCGGACCGTGGGCCTTGGTGGTTCGCGGAACCAAGCCCATCAAGGAAAAGGGAGGCCAAACCCTCAAGCGACTCGTGACTGAAGTAAGGAGGCCCATCGTGTTTCGAGGGCGAAGCCCAAATGGCGACCAGCCCGAAATAGATACCTCGTCTCACGAGCCATGGGAAGTTTTGGCGATCCAACCCGATGAATGATTGCTGAAATTGAAGACTCATAAATAATTGAAGACTCATAAATAATTGAAGATTCAAAATTTACCTGGTAATTCAATAACGATCCCTCCGAAAGCTCCAGAGATGTGAATCATCTAATGAACAGAGAAATGATTGAAGATCGATTGGATATTTATACTAATCAAAAGACATGTCTTTCTGAAGTTGTACGACGTCTCAGACAGACACGACTTTTGACTTGCATCAACTCATGAAAAGATACGTCCGAAATTTCGAAGCATGTTCCATCCTTAATAAAACATACTTCGAGGGGGCAAGATGTTGGCTAGCTTTTTGACCAAACCACCAAGGTTCACACACAAGAAGAAAGTATGAAACTACGTTCCTCAGGTCCATGAAAGATCGGATCGCACCGGCGGATCGCACTCACGGATCGCGCCCCTCGGATCACTAGTATTGTTTGCGACCCGATCCATCCACCTCATCATGACTCGATCCGCACCTGCGCCAAGACCTCGCTCCGATCCGATCCCCCGACGCGCAGCGAAGCCCCAGACTTGTTCAACCACGAACTGGTCTTCAGCGATCCGAAATGCACGGATCTCGCGACACCTGTCCACAACTGTCATATTGACCAATTCCTCCTCATTGCTCGATCCGATCCGATTTTCTTGGGATTTACACCACGTGTGACCGCGAACCGCCTGACAGAATCAGCTATAAATAGCCCAGAGACTGGCATTTTTGGGGATCTTTTGGCAGTATTGAGTATTGATTCCACCATTACTGTCGCACCACTATTTCTTATCAGTTTTATTTCGAGATTACTGAGAGAAATCATAATTGTAAGAGTGAGTTTGAGAGAAATCATTGGTTGTACTAGCATTCAAAGTGTATTCAATAGCATATAAAGTGGACGTAGGCTCGTTAACGTCGAACCACTATAAACTTTGCGTGTTTTCTACTTTTTTCTCATTTTTCAGTTATAATTCTCTACAAATCAGAACAATTTCGGTGTTAGAGCCAAATTTTGATCTAACAGTGTCTTTAATAACATGGTTCTTAAACCCCGATTAGGAAAGAATAAATCTTTTAAATAAGATTTTATGAAGTTTTCCAATTAATATTTAATTGGAATTAAATAGAATATAATTCTGGAATGTATAAATCTTTTAATTTAGATTATTGGAGTTTCCAATTATCTTTGGTAATTGGAATAAAATGTAACGTGAATTGGGTTTATCATGAGTTGTGTTTTAACGATATTTGTTCTTTAACCCAATTGACAGTGAAAATATAATTTCGAATTTATAAATCTTTTTATTAAGATTTAATGGGAATTTTCCAAAGCAAAGTTTTCCAATTTAATATATTAAATTGGAATTGAATGGAATTCGATTTAATAATAATCGAGATAAGCTTCTGTGAATAAAGACCGTTACTATATATGGAATTTAAAAGGCTTTGCCGTTATTCCATTTATATTATTAGTCTGATACGAAAATGTAACAACTCGGAAATTCTGAACCAATTTAAAATTTTTATTTTAGAAATTTTAATGGATTTTAAATAGTTAAAATAATTTATTTTAAATAATAACGACTAAAAATTTATTTTAATCGAAGTTAGAATGAATATATTTATTTTAATTATAAAGGGAGTTAGAAATAGCGCGGTAGTTTGAAAATTTGAATTTGAACTTTGACTGACCGAACATGATGCAAATTAAATTGAATTTGAGTGAAACTAAAAATATTTAAAAATATCTCTCCAACAAATCCGAAAAATTGAAATTTCATAATGGGAATCAAAAGTTATGCCCAGTTTAAAATTCAGAATAGTCGTTGTAGAATATATATATATTAATATTAAAAATAGCCATTTTGCAAACGACCTCCGTTTTCGACGAAACCACTTTGTTGGAATCGGAATGTCAAATTATTGCTAGGTTTCAATTTTATAATTTTTTGAATTAATATGTGAGCGTGGCAAAAGAAAAAGTTCACATTTTTATTTGCATATTTAGGTGCAAATAAACACCGTAGAAAAAGATCACATTTTTATTTGCATATTTAGATGCAAATAAACACCGTAGAAAAAGATCACATTTTCATTTGCATATTTAGAGCAAATAAACGCTGTAGGAGAGGAGTACATTTTTATTTGCATATTTAGATGCAAATAAACACCACAGAAAAGATTACATTTTTATTTGCATTCTTTGATGCAAATAAAACATAAAATTAAAAGTTGAATTTTTATTTGCATTCTTTGATGCAAATAAAATATGAATTAAAAAGCTTACCTTTTTGTTTGTATTTTAGATGCATATAAAAGCCTAGTTTAAGAAGTTACATTTTTCACTTGCATTTTTGATACAAATAAAGAATAGAAGAAAGGTTATATTTTTCACTTACATTTTTGATGCAAAAGAAAGAGTAGTATAAAATATGCATTAGAAATAAAATAACATTTTTGTTATAAAATGTGACATTGGAGAAAATAACATTTTGTGATAAAATGGGACATTAGTTTAAAATAACAATTTTGTTAAGAAAGATTAAAATAACATTTTTGTTAAGAAATGTTCATTAGAATAAATCTGGCATGTTAGTTTAAAAATGGTTTATTAGAATAAAAATGTCACATTTTGCTAGAAATGTTACATTAGAATAAATATGCCATTTTAGTTAAAAATGTTACATTAGAATTAAATTGTCATATATTTTGATATGTTCATGTTACATTAATCAGTTCATGTTAATATAATAATATCCTTTTTACTTAGAATCATGTCATGTAGATAAAGATAGCATTTTTTTTAGAATCATGATATGTAAATAAAAAGAACAATCATTTACAAATGTCATTTATTTAGAAACGTCATTTATTTACAAATGTCATTTATTTAGAAATGACATTTATTTACAAATGTCATTTATTTAGAAACATCATTTATTTAGAAATGTCATTCATTTAGAAATGTCACTTATTTAGAAATGTAATGTTAAAATAATAGTGTCATCTTGTTAGACAAGAATAAAAATATTATTTTTTTGAGTAGGACGGATGTGTAGTGCGAAACTACGCAGCCGATTAAACATAATATTAATATATATAGTCTAGTTGACAAGCCCAATTGGTGGCCCAAATACCGATTGCATGGGATTGATAATTATACAATAGTTCAGGCCAAAAGAAACAATACAACACTAGCCGGACAACCCAAAACACAGCTAAGGAAATATGTAGATCATACAGAAGCCAAAAGGAGACACAACAATATAACAAACTAACCCAAACAACCATACGCAAATTAGTACAAATCCGGGCTTGAATCTCCATGGTTAGAGCCCACTGACTCTGCTGGACTATTGGTTGCCGGCAGAGCAAGCATGAAACTGGTAGAGGGAGGAGCTAGACTGATCATGAGTTAAAACAAAAAATTATCAGATTGCATAATCCTCTAAATCTCTTCTGTGGTTTATTAAATATCACTGCATTCCTTTCTTTCCAAATAAACCAACAAAATACTGCTAAAAAGGAGTCCAGAGCAACATTTGCGTCATTGAATTCCCAATGATCAAACACTGAGGTAATCTCAGGCACAAATCCAAGCAGAAAGGAACCAGTGGCTGCAAGAACAGAGAAAGAGTATTCACAGTCAAAGAAAAGATGATCAATAGTCTCAATATGGTTAGAGCGAAGAGCACAATTGGGATCCTCGATCAAGTTAAGTCTATGCAACTTAGCTCTTGTATTGATTTTACCATGAATCAAACACCAATTGAAGAAAAGAACCTTTGGAAGATGATGAATTTTCCAGATTCCGGAAAAAGAGAATAACCTTCTAGAGAAATTTAAATAATTATACACTGAAGCCACAAAAAAACCTCTTTTTGGTGATAGAGCCCAAAAATAGCAATCAGGAGAGAGGGAAGTTGAGTGTGCATGATCAGGTTTGAGGCAAGCATCAAATTATCTAGAACTCGTGCATTAAAAATAGTAGAAGGGAACAGCGATGTAGGGCCAATGTGCAACAGATTTGCTACAGAGGAAAATTCATTAGAAATGAAAGGAAATAGAGAGGAAAAAGCTTGAAAAAGGGGAATATGTCCATGACAAATATCATACCAGAATAAACAAGATTCTCCATTTCCCAATTTGACATGAAACAAATTTTTAGTGCGAGGAATACTAGATATAACCCCTGACCAGAAGGGAGAAGGCTTATGAAGGAGGAGAATGCAAAACTCTATGAGAATTACTGGAATAGTAGAGAGAAAGGATCCAATCTTTCCATAAGAAAGAACCAGGAGTAACTGTACGCCATAACCATTTTGGTAAAAGAGCCATATTGAAATTAGAAAGGTTAATAATTCCCAAACCCCCCTGATTAGTATGTAGGCAAACATTTTGCCGGTTGACCAATTTTTTGACCTTGTTGCCATTCCATAGAAAATAACTCCTGATTGAATCAATTTTTGAAATTACCCATTTAGGATATTTGTGTATAGTCATCCAATATGTTGGTAAAGCAAATAAAACAGCTTTAACCAACACTAAACGACTAGCAGAGGATAAGGTATTCGCTTTCTAGGAAGATAATCTCTGCTCAATTTTTTGAATGAGAGGCAACTAATCAGATTTATGAAGTTTAGTGGGTCTAAGGGGAATTCCCAAATACTGAATAGGAAACTTGTGAATCGGGCAATTTAAAGTGAAAGAAATTGAAGGGCCAAGATGGTCTGCATTTCCTATCATTATGATTGAGCTTTTGGAAAAATTAATAGATAAACCTGAAATGAGCTCAAAAATATAAAGCACAACTTTGAGACAATGAATATGGTTTAAGTCAGGAGAGGAAAAGATAATTGTATCATCTGCAAATTGGAGATTAGAAATAGCTAAGTAGGAATTTGGAAGATGAATCCCATCAAAGAGATTGTTAGCTATAACTCTTTTGATCATTTGGTTGAAAACATCTGCAACTAACACAAATATATGAGGAGATAAGGGATCTCCTTGCCTCAAACCCCTGTTGGATTTAAATAAACCCCCAATATTGCCATTGATTGAAATCGATGAATGGCTTGTCCTAAGAATACAATCGATCCAATTGCACCAACGCTGAGAGAATCCCCTGTGCTTGAACGTTTGCAAAATAAATTCCCAATTAACAGAGTCAAATGCTTTTGAAAAATCTAGCTTGAGGAGTACACCAGGTATTTTAGAATTGTAACAATAAGAGATTACCTCCTGAGAAGCTGCAATACAATCGAAAATGTTGCGTCCAAGAATAAAAGCTGATTGCTCAGCTCTAACAAGATCAGAGATGACGGATTGGAGACGATTTGCAAGAGTTTTGGTGATAATTTTAGAAGTGGTATTGAGCAAACTGATGGGACGGAAATCAGAAAGGGAGATGGCACCAGAGAATTTAGGAAGAAGCACAATATTAGCATAATTGAGACAAGATATGAGGCTAGGGTTTTCTTAAAAATCATTGCACATGGCCATTATATCTTTTTTCACAATGGCCCAAAACGATTTAAAGAAAGAAGGCCCAAATCCATCAGGCCCAGGGGCTTTATCATCATTCATGTCACTTAAAGTGCCTAAACTTCATTTTCAGAGAAAGGCTGGTCAATAGAAATAGCTGATAGAGAAGGGTAAAGAGAACACCAATCAATAAGAGGGATTTCTGAGGACGAACAACCAAGGATGGATCGATAATATTTAGAAAAAAGAAGGAGAATATCATCAGGATTCGAATAGATTTTATTTTCATGAGATATTTCTAGAATGTAGGAAGCACGTCTTCTTCCATTTGCAATTCTATGAAAGTAAGCTGAATTTCTATCTCCTTCTTTTAACCATTTAGCCTTAGATCTCTGTTTCCATCCAATTTCTTCTTATTTAAACAATCTATCCAATTCAGACTCAAGATTCTTCAAAGAGCTAGATTCCTCTTCATTCAGAGGACGATATTCTTCTAAGATATTGAAATCTAAAATAGCATCTTGAATATTAGAAATACGGGTACGAATTGAGCGCCAAACTGTTTTGGCCTATGGTTTTATCAGTTTTCTCAAAGATCTCAATTTAAGGACAACTTTATGGATAGCTGATTGAGAATGAATAGGATTATCCCAAGCCGTTCGAATGAACTCCTTAAAAGTTGGTTCAAGTAGCCATAATATCTCAAATCTAAATGGATGCTTAGAATTTGAGAGGGACCCCGAATCAAGAACAATAGGGCAATGGTCAGAGATAATTGAAGCAAGACTGGAAACAGAGGATAAGGGATGTAACACCCCATAATTTTATAACATTAAAATTCACAAATTAAAGTATACTTAATTTTTAGAAAAGAATTAAGTGAAATGGGTTGCGCAGAGAAATATATATATTGATATATATATATATATAGATTAAAAATTAAATAAATAAATATGCGAAAAAGTTCAAAACAGCGAATTGGGAGGGGGAATAACCGAACCGGCCCATTTTTGAGGTCGACCCAAGCCCCGCTGGGTCGACTAGGGGTTAATCGAGGGTATTTGGCTGTCAACTCGTGGGCCGATTCGCTCAAATGCAGATTTTGCATTTGATTGGTTCTCATGGTTCAGGGTTAATCTAATGGTCCTAAATAACTTCCTACACCTATAAATACATCCTAATGCTAACCCTAAACCTAATTAAAATAGAATAGTTACCGTCATACCATCGCCATGGAAATCAATGGAGCCGCCGCCAACTAAGAAAGAAGAAAATAAAATTCAATTCTAAATCTCTCAACCCTAAAGCAAAGCAAAACTCTCTCTTTTCTTCTCTAAATTGTGAGTATGATGATCTTAACAAGATTATTGTCATTTTAATTAGGTTGAGTTATGAATGGATTATGAGTAGATGATGTGAATTATCATATATGTTGTTGTAAACCCCTTTTGCTATCATGTATATTGTAAATCCAATGTTATGTGATGATGATATCTTATATGTTGTAAATCATGCTATGATGATGTTATGTATGTTGAAAGTTTCTATGCTAAGTTGTGATGAATCATACATGTTAAAAAGGCCATGATGTTACCATCTATGCTAGTTAGTTCATATTAATTAAATCATCATGTTTGGGTTATGTTGATCTATATGACAAGTCACATATGCAAGTTAGATTGATTAGAAAAGTTATGAACATATACCAAGACATCTATTATGACATCTAGAATTATGCTATGACATATGTGATATCCTATGCTAGTTCACACCATCATTATGTTGCCTAAAAACCCCATATGCAAGTTTATGTATAGATTTGGGCTATGATCATATCATATAAATTGAGACATTTAACAAGTTGACACCTTTTGATCCTTAACATGTGTAGTTTATGCAAGTTTCACCCCTATTATGATTAGATTTATTTTAATTGTCTATATGTTGTGATAATTTATCTTTGTGCTAGGTGTTAGACTATACAAGTCTAGCCTATATTATGCGTTGAATAAGCGAACGTATAAACGTAGGGTAGGGGTAATATTAAGGATTTAATATTAAAAAGTTGGGGTGCAATTGATATGATTTAGCATGCCATAAGTGGATGGTCATAATTGAGTCAATTATGGACATCATTAAAAGTTGACTTAATTAATAATTTGAATAGAGAATTATTAAAACTGGGGTAAAAGATTTTAAGTGTTAATCAATGCTTAGGACACGAGGTTGGACTCGTTTGTGACGTAAACCTGCCCGAACCCGCCCGGCAAATCCAGTGGTCACAAATGTCAGCCCAATGTGAGAGGTCCTAGGCCTAAACTAAAGCATAACGGTTGTAAAGACACGAGGTTAGACTCTTTTATGGTGTAAGACTGCCCGGACCCGCCCGGCAAATCCAGCTGCCATAAATGCCAGTCTAATGTGAGAGGTTTTTATGAGGTTATGGCCTGAATGAATTAAGAAATACTTAACCAGATAAACATGTAAGGTGGGACATGCGGGTTAAGTAGGTGCCTTGGGTGGCATGAGGAATCTAGGGGGTGCCCTTAGTGGCATGTGAAATACGATTAGTAAGACTTAACCAAACACACATGTAAATGAACATGACTAAGAGGGTTAAGTGGGATATACTAGTGACAAGCTTAGGTTGGTAGCTTGTGGGGGCCCATTTCGACCAGTATCCCAAACGTATCTTTGTGGGCTCGACCCAAGTCGAGGACGGGACACGCATGCTGGGTTCGACTGTAAGAGGCCAAAACGGGGAGCGGTGGCAACGCAAGTCCAACGGGTTTCGTATGCGTGTGTGGACCCGGGCTGGTAGGTAAGACGTTGTTGCATCGTGTAGGTATAAGCCGTGCATTCTCAAGTTGTATCGGGTTGCCACTTGAGGGGAGTGATACACCCCACTGTGGGGCCATCACGGGTATCTAAGAGTAGGGAGCCGATCGAAAGTGGGTAGTGGGGTACACCTAGTGGAGATAGGGGCAGACGGCACCTATGTAGTCAGCTAGGGGTACGTAAGGCTATTTATAAAGTTTCTGTGTGAAGCCAGTGGGATCAAACAATAGGGTGACTGGTGTGGTGCAGTGTAGTAATGTGCGGTGCAGTGTAGTAATCATTCATTAGTAATTAGGTGTGCCTTTACCGTTATCTTTAACGTTATCTTAAATGCTATCTTTATCTTCCTAAGAGTTCATAGACATTTACTTGTCTTCCAGCTTATGCCTTAGTCTAGTTATTTTGATAATAGTATTGTTAGAATTATCATACTCGCCATACTTTATGTCTGACCCCCTCTATTTCTATCCTTTTTCCCCCTCCAGGTCCTCAGGTTGGGCCCAGCTCTAGTGGAGTTTGATTGAATTGCTTCATCTCTCTTTGGAAAGCTTGGACCGTTGAAGTAAAGTCCATCTTGTTATCTTTTTAATGGCTATTTATGTAATGGGATTATGTATTTTGTTTTTATGAAGATGGATATTGTACTTGGTTATGATCTATGGTTTTATGATGTAACAAACATGTTTAATTTCCGCTGCAATAAAATGAAGTTTTAGATTTCCATGTACTATTTATTATCTGTCTTGTTGTAAATTTTATGTTCTATATTCACTTATAACCTCCATGGAAGTTAATGCATTCCCTTTGTGAGTGACATTAATGGACGTGGGGTGTTACACGTGGTATCAGAGCTTAAGGTTACCAGAACAGATAAAAATGCTTTAGAAAAATAGTTATTTTTGGAAGAAGTGTTTTCAAAAACATGTTTTAATGAGAAATTTAAAGAGAAAAGTTTTTCAGAAAAACATAATCCCCAATAGCCACATATCTTTATCTTTCGAATTCTCCATTTTGAATCTTTCCTTTTTCATTTCAGCATGGCTGAAGATCTTAATCTACCCGACGGTGTAACGATACCAGGATGGTATAGGATGCTATTGGAGGCAAGGGCCGCTGCAGGTCCAACCAATGTTCCTCCACCACCAGTTGCACCCGTTGCTCCTCCTCGCGTAGATACTTTTGCAAAGACGTGCAAGGAATTCAAGGCTATGGGTGGAAAACCATTTCAAGGGTCAGAAACGTTTGTGGAAGCTAGAGATTGGCTTAAGGAGGTGGAGTATTGCTAGAAATCTTTAAAGTAGAAGAAGGGAGGAGAGTTCGTTTAGCAGCTTGGTTGATGAAGGGAGAGGCCTCGTTTTGGTGGGTGGTCACTAAGAGGGAGCATCCTGTTGACTCTTGGGCGGATTTCAGATGTAGGTTCGAGGCGAAGTTTCTCTCAAGGGCGGAAGAAAATCTATATATGGAAAGGTTCTTGACATTGAAGCAAGGAAGCTCATCAGTGAAAGAATATGTCAATAAATTTAATCAGTTAGCAAGGTTTGGCTTGGACTTAGTAAACACGCCGGAGAAGAAGGCTCTAAGGTTCGTGAATGACTTGAATGAACCATTGCAAGGGTTGGCTATGACCCACATCCCGATGGGGGCCACCTTTGAGAAGTTAGTAGAAATGGCGCTTATGCATGAGGAGAAAAGCGCTAAAGCTGATAAGGCACCCGAGAAGAAGGGGCATCAGAAGAAACCACAATAGCAAAACAAGAAGAGTGGAAAAGACAATAATGGCAAGGGAAAGAAGAAGTGCTTTAACTGTGGAACCCAGGCCATCTCAGCAAGGATTGCCGAAAGAAAAAGAAGACAGGCTGTTTTCATTGTGGCGATGCGGGACATTTAGTGAAGGACTGCCCAAAGAAGGGGCAGAGGGCAGGAGCAACCTCGGGAGGACAGGTGCAGGCTCTTATGGCACCAGGGCAGGCTAGGGGACAAGTTCAGGCTCTCGCGGTCCCACCGCTGCAAGAACGAGGTAGAACCATTTCTGTTGAAAGCTTAGTTTTTCTGTTTGATCATCCTATCCGTACCTTATTCGATTTGGGCGCATCACATTCGTTTATCTCTACATCATTAGTTGAATCACTGCACTTAAACACCAGTTTAGTAGAGGATCCCTTAGTTGTTTCGAATCCAATAGGGGGCTCAGCTTATTTGTCCATGATGTGTTTGGATTTGAAAATTTCCATACTTAGCGTTGAATTTAGATGTGATGCTTATGTGTTGGGCTTTATGGGCTATGGGCTAATTTTAGGAATGGATTGGTTATCCAGAAATGGGGCCGTTCTTGATTGTGAAAGGAAAGTAGTTAGGCTCGTGACTCGCCTTGGCAACACTCTCGAAATCTTCTGTAATCCCATAAATTTGGTTATGCTAAGTTATCTAGAATCGCTTGACGCGTCTGAGGAAAATCTACGATCTATTAGAGTGGTCCAAGAATATTCGGATGTGTTTGAGGAGGTGAAGGGCTTGCCTCCGAAGCGGGAGATAGATTTTCGAATATATCTTGTGGATAATGCGAAACCAGTATCTTTGCCAGTACGCCACATGGCTCCACGTGAAAGGAGGGAACTCGATAAGCAAGTGAAGGAATTGCTTGAGAAGGGGTTCATAAGACGAAGTATATCGGAGTGGGGTGCTCCAGTAGTATTTGCCATGAAGGCGGATGGGTCCCTTAGACTGTGTGTGGACTATAGAGAACTTAATAAACTTACTAAGAAGAACATACACCCACTGCCGAGGATTGACGATCTCTTCGATCAGCTAGTTGGCGCCTCAGTGTTTTCGCAGTTGAACTTAGCCACTGGGTTCCATCAGTTGAGAGTGGCTGAGGATAGCATAGACAAGACTGCCTTTAGGACTCCGGACGGTTTCTATGAATGGCTAGTGATGCCCTTCGGTTTGACAAACACCCCAGCATATTTTGTTGATTTGATGAGTAGGGTGTTTAGGGAGTACCTTAACAAATTCGTGGTAGTCTTTGTAGATGACATCTTGATCTTTTCTAAGGATGAAGAAGAGCATGCCCTACATCTTAGGGAAGTGTTGGAGACCCTTCGAGCGCATAGCCTTAAGGCTAAATTTTCTAAGTGTCACTTCTGGAGGAAGGAAGTACGGTTCTTGGGGCACGTGGTTTCCAAAGAAGGGATAGCCATGGATCCCGCGAAGGTGGTGGCCATCCAAGATTGGAAGGTCCCTAAAAATGCTACCGAAGTTAGAAGTTTCTTGGGGTTGGCTGGCTACTATAGGAAGTTTATCAAAGACTTCGCAAAGATATCAGCTCCATTGACACGCTTGACGAAGAAGAACCTAGTTTTCACATGGGACGTAGATTGTGATGATGCGTTCCAACGTTTGAAGAGAGCTTTGACTTCAGCCCTAGTCTTAGTATTTCCAGACGGAAGTAAGCCGTTTACCGTTTATACTAATGCTTGTGGGACAGGACTAGGTGCAGTCTTAATGCAAGAAGGTAGGGTAATAGCCTATGGTGGAAGGCAGTTGAGAGCGCATGAGAAAAATTATCCTACACATGACCTAGAATTGGCCGCTATTATTTTCGCGCTTAAGTCTTGGCATCATTATCTTCTTGGCGAGAAATTCGAATTATTCACTGACCACAAGTCTTTAAAATACCTATTCTGTCAAAAGGACTTGAACTTAAGGAAGCAAAGGTGGATGGAGTTCTTAGCGTCCTATGACTTCGAAATAGCCTATACCCCTGGCAAGGGTAACGTGGTGGCAGACGCCTTAAGTAGAAAAAGATTATCCTTAAGTCCTTTGTTTGTTGAGCGGCGAAGTTTAGAATTCATTTCGATGTTTGACTTTAGACCTTCCGTTGACTTCGTACCCGGTTTGCTAGCATCCTTGGAGGTCAGACCTACGCTTTTGGGATGGATTGGCAAGGCACAGCGAGACGACCCGCAGTTAGTTAAGTTAGTAGAAAAACTCAAAGGAGGGAAGTCATCAAGCCATCTCCGTAGGTATACCCTAGACGATAAGGGTTGGTTACGTAGGGACGGTAGACTTTGTGTACCAAAAGACGATGACCTAAGGAAGACTGTTCTTGACGAACCACATCATTCGAAGATGACCATTCATCCCGGCGGGGACAAGATGTACAATGACATGAAGAGAGTTTACTTTTGGGTCGGCATGAAGAATGATGTGGCCGAGTATGTTGCTAAATGCTTGGTGTGCAAACAAGTAAAAGCGGAGCAAAAGAAACCCGGTAGGTTGCTTCACCCATTGGAGGTTCTACTATGGAAGTGGGAAAGTGTCTCGATGGATTTTGTGGATGGGTTACCGCGATCAAGGAAGGGTAATACGGGAATTTGGGTTATTGTAGATAGACTTACTAAAAGCGCCCATTTTATTCCCGTGAAGAGTAAGAGGACTGCTCCATGGTTAGCTTCGGTATACGTTCGAGAGATAGTTCGTTTGCACGGTGTTCCTTCTAGCATAGTGAGCGACCGCGATCCTATTTTCACTAGCGAATTTTGGAGAAGCTTACAAGAGGCGGTAGGGACTCAGTTATGTTTGGGCACCGCATATCATCCTCAGACGGACGACCAGACCGAGAGGGTGAATCGCATTCTAGAGGATCTGTTGAGGCTATGTATCCTAGACTTTGGGGGTACGTAGGAAGAGCATCTTCCATTGGTGGAGTTCGCATATAATAACAGCTTTCAGTCCAGCATTGGTGTGGCACCATTCGAAGCTCTTTACGGACGACCTTGTCGTTCATCTACATGTTCGTGGGAATCTACGGATAAGATTTTACTTGGGCCCGATATGATTAGGGAGACTTCGGAGAAGATTTACTTGATTCGAAGGAGGATGAAAGCAGCACAGGATAGGCAGAAATCTTATGCGGATAATAGGAGGACAGATCTCGAGTTTGAAGTTGGGGACATGGTCTTTGTCAAAGTGTCTCCATTACGAAACGTTGTTCGCTTTGGGTCCGTTGGGAAATTAGCACCAAGGTTTGTAGGGCCGTTTCCTATTAAGGAGAGGATTGGACGGATGGCGTATAGAGTGGAGTTGCCCGAGAGACTTAGTGGTGTACATGACGTATTCCATGTGTCACATTTGAGGAAGTGCTTGCACGAGACCGCAGAAGTGGTAGAGCCGAGCTTGCTTAAAGAGGTGGAGATCGAGCGTGATGCGACAATTCGACGAGCTCCTACGCGCATTCTTGGGTCTGAGATCAAGAGGTTGAGGAATCGAGAGGTCAGACTAGTCAAAGTGCAATGGAGAGATGATGAGAGAAACGCTACTTGGGAGATAGAAGAGAAGATGCGTTCACGATACCCTTTTCTTTTTGAGGGTATGTCTTTTAATTTCTCCTTTATCGCTTAGTTTGTACTTATCTTATCTTTAGTATATCCTCTCGCTAGTATCTTTGACCTTTAGTTAGGACAATCCTATGGTTGAAACATGTGTTTGAGACATGTTATGTATGGGGGATGCAAAGTGGATGCAAGTGTTTGCTAGTGGTTGCTCGTGGATGCATATACACACACTATTAGGCACCAGATCGGCTCAGTCACTTCATATTGCATATTGCATATATATGGATGTATTTAGTAAAGTGGATGTATAATGGTTGTATTATCCTATAGTTGCTGCATTCGGGTGGATGGTTGTGCACACATGCAGAATTAATATGTATCATTAGGAATCTTTTGCATACATATTGGACGCATGGCACTATCACAAATTAAAGTATACTTAATTTTTAGAAAAGAATTAAGTGAAATGAGTTGCGCAGAGAAATATATATATATTGATATATATATATATATAAATTAAAAATTAAATAAATAAATATGTGAAAAAGTTCAAAACAGCGAATTGGGAGGGGGAGTAACCGAACCGGCCCATTTTTGAGGTCGACCCGAGCTCTGCTGGGTCGACTAGGGGTTAATCCAGGGTATTTGGCTGTCAACCCGTGGGCCGATTCGCTCAAATGCAGATTTTGCATTTGATTGGTTCTCATGGTTCAGGGTTAATCTAATGGTCCTAAATAACTTCCTACACCTATAAATACATCCTAATGCTAACCCTAAACCTAATTAAAATAGAATAGTTACCGTCATACCATCGCCATGGAAATCAATGGAGCCGCCGCCAACTAAGAAAAAAGAAAAGCAAATTCAATTCTAATTCTCTCAACCCTAAAGCAAAGCAAAACTCTCTCTTTTCTTCTCTAAATTGTGAGTATGATGATCTTAACAAGATTATTATCATTTTAATTAGGTTGAGTTATGAATGGATTATGAGTAGATGATGTGAATTATCATATATGTTGTTGTAAACCCCTTTTGCTATCATGTATATTGTAAATCCAATGTTATGTGATGATGATATCTTATATGTTGTAAATCATGCTATGATGATGTTATGTATGTTGAAAGTTTCTATGCTAAGTTGTGATGAATCATACATGTTAAAAAGGCCATGATGTTACCATCTATGCTAGTTAGTTCATATTAATTAAATCATCATGTTTGGGTTATGTTGATCTATATGACAAGTCACATATGCAAGTTAGATTGATTAGAAAAGTTATGAACATATACCAAGACATCTATTATGACATCTAGAATTATGCTATGACATATGTGATATCCTATGCTAGTTCACACCATCATTATGTTGCCTAAAAACCCCATATGCAAGTTTACGTATAGATTTGGGCTATCATCATATCATATAAATTGAGACATTTAACAAGTTGACAACTTTTGGTCCTTAACATGTGTAGTTTATGCAAGTTTCACCCCTATTATGATTAGATTTATTTTAATTGTCTATATTTTGTGATAATTTATCTTTGTGCTAGGTGTTAGACTATACAAGTCTAGCCTATATTATGCGTTGAATAAGCGAACGTATAAACGTGGGGTAGGGGTAATATTAAGGATTTAATATTAAAAAGTTGGGGTGCAATTGATATGATTTTGCATGCCATAAGTGGATGGCCATAATTGAGTCAATTATGGACATCATTAAAAGTTGACTTAATTAATAATTTGAATATGGAATTATTAAAACTAGGGTAAAAGATTTTAAGTGTTAATCAATGCTTAGGACACGAGGTTGGACTCGTTTGTGACGTAAACCTGCCCGGACCCGCCCCGCAAATCCAGTGGTCACAAATGTCAGCCCAATGTGAGAGGTCCCAGGCCTAAACTAAAGCATAACGGTTGTAAAGACACGAGGTTAGACTCTTTTATGGTGTAAGACTGCCCGGACCCACCCGGAAAATCCAGCTGCCATAAATGCTAGTCTAATGTGAGAGGTCTTTATGAGGTTATGGCCTGAATGAATTAAGAAATACTTAACCAGATAAACATGTAAGGTGGCACATGGGGGTTAAGTAGGTGCCTTGGGTGGCATGAGGAATCTAGGGGGTGCCCATAGTGGCATGTGAAATACGATTAGTAAGACTTAACCAGACACACATGTAAATGAACATGACTAAGAGGGTTAAGTGGGATATACTAGTGACAAGCTTAGGTGGGTAGCTTGTAGGGGCCCATTTCGACCAGTATCCCAAACGTATCTTTGTGGGCTCGACCCAAGTCGAGGACGGGACACGCATGCTGGGTTCGACTGTAAGAGGCCAAAACGGGGAGCGGTGGCAACGCAAGTCCAACGGGTTTCGTATGCGTGTGTGGACCCGGGCTGGTAGGTAAGACGTTGTTACATCGTGTAGGTATAAGCCGTGCATTCTCAAGTTGTATCGGGTTGCCACTTGAGGGGAGTGATACACCCTACTGTGGGGCCAGCACGGGTATCTACGAGTAGGGAGCCGATCGAAAGTGGGTAGTGGGGTACACCTAGTGGAGATTGGGGCAGACGGCACCTATGTAGTCAGCTAAGGGTACGTAAGGCTATTTATAAAGTTTCTGTGTGAAGCAAGTGGGATCAAACAATAGGGTGACTGGTGTGGTGCAGTGTAGTAATGTGCGGTGCAGTGTAATAATCATTCGTTAGTAATTAGGTGTGCCTTTACCGTTATCTTTAACGTTATCTTAAATGCTATCTTTATCTTCCTAAGAGTTCATAGACATTTACTTGTCTTCCAGCTTATGCCTTAGTCTAGTTATTTTGATAATAGTATTGTTAGAATTATCATACTCGCCAGACTTTATGTCTGACCCCCTCTATTTCTATCTTTTTTCCCCCTCCAGGTCCTCGGGTTGGGCCCAGCTCTAGTGGAGTTTGATTGAATTGCTTCATCTCTCTTTGGAAAGCTTGGACCGTTGAAGTAAAGTCCAGCTTGTTATCTTTTAATGGATATTTATGTAATGGGATTATGTATTTTGTTTTTATGAAGATGGATATTGTACTTGGTTATGATCTATGGTTTTATGATGTAACAAACATGTTTAATTTCCGCTGTAATAAAATGAAGTTTTAGATTTCCAAGTACTATTTATTATCTGTCTTGTTGTAATTTTTCTGTTCTATATTCACTTATAACCTCCATGGAAGTTAATGCATTCCCTTTGTGAGTGACATTAATGGACGTGGGGTGTTACAAGGGATGAATATCTTCCCAAGCAGCATTAAACAGAAATCTATCAAGTTTAGCGAGAGAAGGGTTCATTCTGTGACTTGACCAAGTAAAAGATCTATTACTAATAGGAAGGTCAAAGTGACAACAATCAAAAATAAAAGAATTGAAAGCATCCGAATTTGATGATAAGGAACAAGATTTTCTCTCATTAAAGTATCTAACAGTGTTGAAATCCCCCTATCACCCAAGGACCCAGAAAACTATTAGCCATATGTTTACAATGTTCCCAAAGAGCAATTCTTTCAAAAGAGTCATGAGGACCATAAATATTGGAAAAGAAGTAGATAGTATTAGAGGCAATGTGTTTGAGAGCTACATGTAAAGCAGATTGAGATGGAAAAATTTGGCATAGAGACCACACAGAATCATTCCATACAGTAATAAGACCACCTCTAGTTTCAATAGCATTAACATAAGTCCATCCCCTCAAAAAGGAGCCACCAATTAAGCTAAAGTGATAATTAGAAGGTTCAAAGAGTTTGGTTTCTTAAAGGAAAAGAATATCTAATTTAAGTGGGGACAAAACTAGATTAATAGCATGACATTTTGAAAGGTCCCCCAATCCCCGTACATTCCATGTGACAACTTTCATTGATGTCTATTAATACGCTCTTGTTCTAATGCCTGCATAGCTTTATAGTGTGTGTCACGTAAATTCACTCCCATGCAGTTTGATATCTTTTTGTTCAAGCGTTTATTAGAAGAGGAAAAAACAACAGGAGTAAGGAAACTACCTGTTACTTCAAGATTATTGCGTCTCCCACTACGACGAACAAAAATGGGAGAGAGAAATTGAGGCCAAACATTGTCTTCTGACCATGGTTGATGAGGGGGAGATTACGGCGGCGGAATAGAGATAATGTCAAAAGGGATAGATTGAATGGGTAAGATAGAGAAATCATTTCCGTATGGGATGATCTAGTTAAGAGGTGGATCCTGATCATCTTGCAAGTTCTAATTCTGATCATCATGTATTTCTTGATTCACTTCATCATGATCATTATAATCCATCTCTTGATCATCGGAGTTGGGAAAGTTAGGACTCTTGTTTATCTCCCTAAAAATAGAGGGTAATGGAGGTAGCATCACTGCCTCTTCAATCATAACATCTACTCGATTCTCCATACTCGAATCTTGATAATTGTGGATACATGGAACCACTTGCTCCTCATCATTACCAATAAAGATAAGTTCTGGTCTTGTGCCTGGATGTTCATGTTTACAGCGCTGAACTTTGATAATATGCACTTTGTTGTTGAATCGGGTTGCAAATTCATTTTTTTCTCCTATTCCATTGAAAAATTGTAGCTTTACCAAGAAATCTCTATGATCAAAGTGACACCAGTCATAATTATCAACTGCTAAGACTCTACCTATAGGTTTAAGGATTTCCTTTATAGCTTCATCGTTATACTTTAGAAATTCCGGGAATCCTTCCACCTTAGCCCATGATTCGTGTTCCAATACAGGTTCTGGTTCATATACCTCTTCTTCCCATGCTTCTAAACTAATCGCAGCTCCTGGCTTAGTTAGGAATTTAAGGAGTAATGCATGATCCCTTTTGCCATAAGTAGGACAGTGGACCAAGAAGGAGTTATTTGTGATGATTGACATCGGCCACATATCATAATCAAGGTTGACTTCTAGGGCTTGATGTAAAGTTTCTATACTCCATTTTCTTGTTAGAGTTTTGGCGACAATGCATTTCGAAGAATCCATCTTTGTAAAAATTCTTTTTTTGGGAATAGAAAGAGAGGAGGTTGAGTTAGAGAATGAAGTGAATTAAGCTCAGATGATTTTTTAATATTGGATTTTCCATGGTAATTCTCTTGACGGCTGGCAATACGAAACGATGGGTGACAAGCAGCATTTGCAGAGTAATTGATTTGTTTTGGGACCCAGCGCGCGCGATAATTACTTTTATTGCTGTTGGCTGTATTAACAGAATACGAGGAGCTTCCAACATAATAGTTTTTCCTTGAACAACGTTGCACTGAGTGACCAAACGAACCGCATTTGAAACAAATTTTTCGGTCTCTGCATGCGTTTGCCACGTGACCTTTGCATGCACATTTCAAACATCTCTTTTCTTTTTTCAACTGATTCACAGTTTGATAAACCGAGACAAACTCAGGTAGAGGTGGTTTAAATTTTTTTTGGGCGGAGGAATGGGTGGCGATGCCGCCACTTGAGCATAGGACTTCGACGGTATTTCAGCTTGATGATCAAAAAGAATAGCAAAACGATTAGATGAGGACAGCAAGGAAGAGCGAGATTGAGGAGGACGAGGACGAGCAGAAACTGGACCTTTATCTGATTGGGGAGAATCGACACGAGAAGGGATATCGATTTCAGAAGAAGGGGCACGATTAGAAGGAGGACAAAAATATGAGACCCGATAGGACGAACGAGGAACATCAAGGCGAACAGAGTGAGGATTAGAAGACCAAGCATGCTTGAGCGAAGGATTAATGGAGGAAGGAGCAAAAGAAGGACGACGAGGAGATGAAGACGAAGCAGGAACAGAGCGAGGAAGGAGAAAGGACCTATATCTAAAAGTATATTTCGAAAGTAAAGGGGGGGGGGAAGAAGGAAGAGAGGACGCCATTAACGACTATTACACAGTCTTCACGGACATCTCTATAACATCACGGACATCCATTTATAATTTAAGCAGTGAAAATTTGTCAAATAGGAAATAATTCAAATAGAATTATAATTGGTTAAATTTATTAACCAATAATCTATTTAGATGAACTGCTGTTGTTTGAAAACCCCACACGGGTGTTGGGATGACAAACACTAGTCCCAATATTTAGTTGTATGTCAATCGATGGATTGACAGTTTGTGTTGAGCGTTATTTATTTATTTATTTTAACGTTCACAAAATTATAAATTTCGCTTTGGTTGTGAATGGATTGTTAGTGATTATGTATCATTATTGTTGTATATATACATGCGATGTATGAAATCCATACAACTGAAATTGTATGGTAATTGATTGAGTCGCATTCCGATTCAGAATATCTTTTGATATAAAGGATATTTTAAAATAAAGAACATTTTGATATAAAGAATGTTTTAAAGAAATCTTTTAAATAAAGAATAATTTTCAATAATGAATATTTTTATATAAAATTAATGAAGTTAAAAATTATGATTTTTTATGCCCATTTTTGGATGGACACAAAATACTGAAATATGAAGCCGTGCTATGTAGAAACGCTATTTTTAACCCGAACGGGATTATCGATCGATTTATTTCATTTTAAGATGAATATAAAAGGGAAGTGATTTTGAAATATAATATTTTGAAAATATCATTATTTTGATACAATAAAGATATAGAATATTCAATTTTTATTTAAAATTGAAAATGAAGTTAAAATCATTTTAAAATGAATTTATAAATATTTTATAAATATGATTTAAATAGAAATCGACGATATATATATTATATTATATATATATTTTTAATGGCCTGAATAGAACGCGCCGCGCAACGACCGTTTGCGAATTTCGACCATTAACTTCAAATTGGCGTAACGGAAGATCCGACCGACGGATTCTCCTAAAACCGGAACCGTTGGGTTCGTATCAAAAAGATCTTTCCAATGAATATAAGAGTTTTGAAATCTAACAGTTAGATTTGGAAATATGTCCAAATCAAATTTGGAAAATGTCGTTGTAAGTGCAGTTCGGTGGCCGTTATTGGAAATCGACTGTAAGGCCTAAATAGAATTATTAAAAATATGGAAAATTTATGTAAAATGATAATAAATGATTTGGAAAGAGTTTGGGTGAAAAATTCCATATTTGAAAAGATAATTTTTTTATCGAAATGAACTAGTTATTAACTAGAATAAATCTTTAAAATAAGATTTGATAAAGTTCAGTTTAACTCATATTTAATTGGAAATAAATTAATTAAATTGGATTTTTGGGTTTTGTCGTGAATGGTGTCTTAAATAACACTGTTCTTAAACCCCGTATGAAAGGAATAAATCTTTTAATTAAGATTTAGTTATGTTTTATAATCAATTAATATTTAATTAGAATTGAATAAAGGAATAAATCTTTTAATTAAGATTTTAGAGTTTTTCAATTATATTTAATAATTGGAATAAATTGAAAGGTAAATTGGGTTTATTGTGAACTGTGTTTTTAAACGACATTTGTTCTTTAACTCAATTATCAATGAAAGTATAATTTGGAAATTATAAATCTTTTATTAAGATTTAATGGAAATTTTCCAAAAGTAAAGTTTTCCAATTTAATATATTAAATTGGAATTGAATGGAATTCGATTTAATAATAATCGAGATGAGATTCTGTAAAAGAAGACCGTTACTATATATGGAATTTAAAAGGCTTTGCCGTTATTCCATTTATATTATTAGTTTGATACAGAAATTTATATCGATTATATATTGATCTGATTTCTGTGAAAATTCCATATTTAATGGAAGATGATTTTGGGTTTATCGTGTACTGTGTTGTAAATGACATTGGTTCTTTAACCCAGTTGAAGATAAGATTTATTTCTTAAATTGAATAATCATTAAATAATGATTTTTGATGTTAAAACCAAATTGGGATTTTAATGAATCTTTAGAAGAAGATCAAAGAAGAAATTAAAGATTTTATCTTTGATAAAATTAGTGGGAACCTTTCCCTAATGTTGTGAATATTTATTTAAAATAATATTCTAAATTGGAATCTGGCGTATAATGTGTTCTTATAGCACTTGATTTTTAATTTTAAAATACGCGAGTTATTCGGAAAGACCAGGTTTAACCCATTCTGAATAATTACTACGACGATCAATAGTCGAAGATGAAGACGGTTGTTGAAGACCGATGATCTTCACATCGAATGGACGGCTACTGATGCCTTTGATTGGAGTGGCTGCCTTGAGAGGGTTCCAGTGGTAGTTTTCCGGACATATTGTTGATTGTTCGGATATGCGAGATATAAGGTGCCTCCGGTTTCGTTCAGACTCAGAACGGACTTATAAATGGATGTATGTCTGACGTTGTATTCCTTTATGTTGTATTCGTTGATCTCTGCTAAATATATATCTGTGGTGGCGGAGAATTTATTCTCTTGCTTAACACCCTTCTCTGAGACGTACGAGCTTAGAGGTTATATATTGGTAGAAATCAATGGTATGATATAGATTGACAATGTGGCATGCCAAGATGCAAATGATCAAGGCTTTTGTTGAAAAGCAGAGTCTTGTGGTTGATGATCAAAGCACAGCTTTAAATAGCATAGCTTTGTGTATAGCGATACTTCGCGAGCCTCACACCCCGGTATGAACCAGAAATGGGAGTAAGGACTGCAGGGAGGACATATGTTTCTTTCTAGCTAGGAGTGGTGTCATGGTTTTTACAAGGCCTGACATTTTTACTTATGTGTATGATGGAATGAGGCGCCTCGGTTATTTGAGTCCCTAGTGGCTCTATTTACACCCCATAGGGCGGGGAAACGTATTGTTCAGGCATAACTAATCCAACCATTGCACTTTGGTGGACCGACCCTGCAAGATCCAAGGGTCACTTGAGCTCTGATCCTGAGACATGGGCTAGATTGTCTCGAATTCGGTAAGGACTATCTCTTGCCTTGGTTCATGATGGAAATCCAACTTCCAATACAACCCATGCGTTTTTGATTGTATAACTAGTACGATGACATAATATATGGTAGCTATGCCGTCTATGATTGATATTATGATTGAAATGTTTTAAAACATATACACACTATAATAGTATCAACTCCGTTTTATCGTATCAAGAATTTTTGACCATTATAAGGTAAAACTCTATCCTTTGGTTTGCGTTGCATTGTGTGACGGGACTTGAGTCTTATAATGGTTTCATTTTTATAAAAAACATTGCGCTGTTTTAACGATTTACTTTATTTATGCACCGGCAATCCAATGGAGTAAACTCGTTCTGCGTTAGTGGCGTGGTCCTGTGATTAGCCTTATTATTATTAGATAGCTAAAGTAAAATTTCTCATACCAGTCCCATGACTGACCTGTAGTTTGATTCACTTGCAAACTCGAGTGCCCTCTTTTCCACACGGGCAGTCAAGTAGCTTCTTTGCAGATATTCATTTCTTAAGCAGGATTTTGGATCAAAACTTAAAGCTGTGTCCAGAGCATTGGTAGTCTTCCGCTGTATTAGTTTATTTATTCTGCTACATTGTATTAAAATTATTGTAATTTAATCTTCCGCTATAATATGATTCGATGTCCTATGATATTCTGTACTCTGATGTAACATTATTATGATGTTTATAAAAGTCTGTTGTTATTTGTTCTAATGTGTTGTATGCCCCAAAGTTAAAGTATTCGTGGATTTCCAACTTTTGGATCAGACCTGTGTGGTTTATGATCGATCTACAGGATGGGGATTTACGGGTCTTTATAGTTGGTATCAGAGCTCTGGTTAGCTCAAATCTTTGGGGTACAACTCGTTAGAACTGAACAAAAGACTCATCAGAGATTGGATTAGTGATATCCAATAAGAATACTCATTAGAGATAGGATCAGTAGCATCCTAGAATGAGGAAACTCGTTAGAGATGGGGTTAGTAATGCCCTAGAATGAGTTTAGAGTGATAAGTTTATAATTAACGTATTTGTGATTATATATATAATCCAATTTTAGAAAATATGATTTTTAGATATATAAAAGTTATATTTGAAAAGCTAATCAACTAATTGATTGATGATTGTGTTGTGTGATAATTAATTCAACTAATAAAATTATTGAAACAAATAAAAATGAAAATTGAATTGGTAAATTAAACAACTTTTAGCTCCGTTCCTTTTCGAGGACGAAAAGATTTTAAGTGGGGGAGATTGTAACAACACGGAAATTCTGAACCAATTTAAAAATTTTATATTAGAATTTTTAATGGATTTAAATAGTTAAAATAATTATTTTAAATAATAATGGCTAAAAATTTATTTTAATCGAAGTTAGAACAAATATATTTATTTTAATTATAAAGGGAGTTAGAAATAACGCGGTAGTTTGAAATTTTGAATTTGAACTTTGACTGACCGAACAGGATGCAAATTAAATCGAATTTTAGTGAACTAAAAATATTTAAAACTATTTAAAAATATCTCTTTAACGAATCCGAAAAATTGAAATTTCATAACGGGAATCAAAAGTTATGCACAATTTAAAATTCGGAATAGTCGCTGTAGAATATATATATATATATATATTAATATTAAAAATAGCCATTTTGCAAACGACCATCGTTTTCGACGAAACCACTTTGTCGGAATCGGAATGTCAAATTATTGCTAGGTTTAAATTTTTATAATTTTTCGAATTAATATGTGAGCATGGTAAAAGAAATAGTTCACATCTTTATTTGCATATTTAGGTGCAAATAAACACCGTAGAAAAAGATCACATTTTTATTTGCATATTTAGATGCAAATAAACACCGTAGAAAAAGATCACATTTTCATTTGCATATTTAGAGCAAATAAACACCGTAGGAAAAGGTTATATTTTTATTTACATATTTAGATGCAAATAAACACTGTAAAAAAAGATTACATTTTTGCATTCTTTGATGTAAATAAAACATAAAATTAAAAGTTAAAATTTTATTTGCATTCTTTGATGCTAATAAAACATGAATTAAAAAGGTTACCTTTTTGTTTGCATTTTAGATGCAGATAAAAGCCTAGTTTAAGAAGTTACATTTTTCACTTGCATTTTTGATACAAATAAAAGAATAGAAGAAAGGTTATATTTTTTCACTTACATTTTTGATGCAAAAGAAAGAATAGTATAAAATATGCATTAGAAATAAAATAGCATTTTTGTTATAAAATGTGACATTGGAGAAAATAACATTTTGTGATAAAATGGGACATTAGTTTAAAATAACAATTTTGTTAAGAAAGATTAAAATAACATTTTTGTTAAGAAATGTTCATTAGAATAAATATGGCATGTTAGTTTAAACATGGTTTATTAGAACAAAAATGTCACATTTTGCTAGAAATGTTACATTAGAATAAATATGTCATTTTAGTTAAAAATGTTACATTAGAATTAAATTGTCATATATTTAGATATGTTCATGTTACATTAATCAGTTCATGTTAATGTAAAAATATCCTTTTTACTTAGTATCATGTCATGTAGATAAAGATAGCATTTTGTTTAGAATCATGATATGTAAATAAAAAGAGCAATCATTTACAAATGTCATTTATTTAGAAATGTCATTTATTTACAAACGTCATTTATTTAGAAATGTCATTTATTTACAAATGTCATTTATTTGGAAACGTCATTTATTTAGAAATGTCATTCATTTAGAAATGTCACTTATTTAGAAATGTCATGTTAAAATAATAATGTCATCTTGTTAGACAAGAATAAAAATAATTACCTGTCAAGATATATGTTTTGTTGAAATTAAATTGTAAACATCCATTTATAATTTAAGCAGTGAAAATTTGTCAAATAGGAAATAATTCAAATAGAATTATAAGTGGTTAAATTTATTAACCAATAATCTATTTAGATGAATTGCTGTTGTTTGAAAACCCCACATGGGTGTTGGGATGACAAACACTATTCCCAATATTTAGTTGTATGTCAATCGATGGATTGGCAGTTTGTGTTGAGCGTTATTTATTTATTTATTTATTTATTTATTTTAACGCTCACACAATTAAAAATTTCTGTGACGATCCCAAAACCCCGTGACACGGTGTTAAGGATAATCATTGGAATATAACACATTAATCATCATTAGCAGATCACAGATAATAGCATAAACAGAAAATAGAATAATTTACACACATATGACAGCGGAATCATATAGATAACATCACATCAGAGAAGCACAGTACAGGATACAACTTAGTGCATAATGATACATAATCAGTCACCATCGCCTGAGGCGGAATCATACATAAAGAGTACACAAAAGGAATATCAGTCTACATCGCCAGTGGCGGAATCATAATATAGATACAATAATGGCGGAGAAAATCCAAGTCAGCACGGTGTAGTCAAGCCTCGCCATGAGCCAAAAGGTGCGTCAGAAACCTGTAACTAGGCAGCCTATGTGAAAATAAGGGCACCCGAGTTTGCAAGGTGAAACAAACTACGAGTCAGTCATGGGACTGGTATGAGAAATCCATTCAACTTATTAACAACAATAATAAGGCAAATCAAAGGACCACGCCACTTTCGCGGAACGGGTTTACTCCAATGAGTGCTAGTGCATGAAATAAAATAAATGATTAAATCAACGCAATGCTTTTTATAAAATGAAGCCATTATAAGACTCAGGTCCCATCACATAATGCAACGCAAGCCGGAGGATAGAGTTTTTACCTTATAATGGCCAAAGATGCTTCATACGAATAAAACAAAAGTGCTTGATATTATTACTAGTGCATATATGTTTCAAAAGCGATTTCAATCATAAATATCAATCATAGGCGGCATAAATGACCCATACCACTATGTCGCCATACTAGTAATACAATCACAACCGCATATATCGTATTGGAAATTGGATTCCTTCATGAGTCGAGGCAAGGGGCAAGCTCCTCTCCGTTCGAGACACTCTAGCAAATGTCCCAGGACCCCACTATGATCCTTGGAATCGGCTGGGCTGGTCCTCTCTTACTTTTGAGGATTGGCAATTCCTGAACACACGTTTCCCGGTCCTTACAGACCTATAATCGAGGCGCCTCGCATTCCAACAACCACACAGGTGAAAAGTATATATAATGTCAGGGCTGGTAGGTCACAGATACCACCATAGCTAGAAAGAAACGTCGTGCACTCCCAGCGGTCCGTCTCCCGTTTTTGACTCATACCGAGGTGTGAGGCTCACGAATTCACGTTATACACAAAGCTACGTCACACAGACCATGCTTTGATCATCAACCACAAGACTTTGCTTTGCAACAGAAGCCTTGATCATATGCCACTTAGGCGTGCCACACAGGCAATCCACTCCATGCGACTGATTTCTGTCAATACATAACCTCTAAGCTCGTACGTCTCAGAGAAGGGCGTTAAGCAAGAGAATAAATTCTCTGCCGCCAAACAGATATATATTTAACAGAGATCAATCAACACAGAACAAAATCCAATGTCAGACACACAGTCCATTTACAAGTCCGTTCTGGGTCTGAACGAAACCGGAGGCACCAATTCCTCGCATATCCGTACAATCAACAATATGTCTGGACGGCTACTACTTCAATTCCTTCATGGTAGCTACTCCAATCACGAGTATCAGTAGCGCCCATCCATCCAACGTGGAGATCGTCGGTCTTCAGTCGTCTTCGACTCTTCGACTTCTCAACGTCGATCGATTATTTGAAATGAGATACACTCGGCCTTTTCAAATAACCCACGTATATTTAGATTTTCAAACCAATTAATCACAGGGTTGAACTATTCAACATTCACATTTCAGTTATTTAGTTATAATTTTCACGTCAAATACATTCAACCATCACATATCAAGCAAACACAACAAAATTGGTTTATTTTCACTCTATATCGTCTATAGCACTTAATAACGATATATCGCCATTTTTATTTAATTTAAAACGGCCATATTTAATTAAACGACATTTCAGGTCGTGTCGACGCACTGGCGCTGCTTTCCACTAATTTTGTTTTACACATATAGGAAAATCTAACCGTTGGATCTTCACGAATTTTACATCATTAGGAAGGTCTTTTCAAAACGAATCCAACGGTTCCAGTTTTGGGAAAATCCGACGGTCGGATCTTCCACACTAACCATTTGAAGTTACGATTTCAATTTACGAACTGCAGCGTCGTTATTCGATTTAATTTAATTATATATATATATATATATATATATATATATAAATATAATCGTTTCTGGCGCTGTTTTTCACTAATTTTGAATTAAACATTCCAGACAATCCAACCGTCGGATCTTCACAAAGTTGGTGCCGTTGGAAAGATATTTCCAAGGCGAACCCAACGGTTGAGGTTTCGGGAAAATCCAATGGTCGGATCTTCCGCACTAATCGTTTGAAATCACGGTTTCAAAATATGAACTGCACGACCACGTTTCGTTTTAATTATATTTATATTTATATATTTATATAAATATAGTCCATTCAATAATTTCCATATCGTTTTCACTTCAAATATTTTTCTAACACCCTAAAATTTTGGAAAATTTCGCCATAACCTCCCCTGCACCGGGAGCATCGGGAAATCGCAAATAGCGTTCCCGGTCCTTCTAATCTCAAAAAGAAAAAGAAAAAGCCAAGCGGCTAGCCAACAGGCTCATAAAATCATCACCCAAACAAAATAGTAAATGTGTACCTATTTGTCGGGCACAAAATTTTATTCCTCTTCTCTAGCCCCTTTGCTATAACCTGTTCAATAGATATGCATGCACATATATACAATTTCTAACATTTATCATTTTCTATTCAACTTCATATTTGATTTGCTTTGGTTTAAAAACACCATTCATTCCAATATCGCATGCATAAGCTAAAATCATATCATTAGCTAGTTAATGTATATTTCAACTCATGCACGTTTATTCGAACCAGTGGCTATTTTTAACACTTCACATTTCAAAGATGATAATTTTGGCGAACTAAAGTAGATTTCAACACATGACTATTTTATTTAGTTCCTATGCATGTTAAAAATAATATTTCTATCACAAATATTTGTTTCAACGTCTGCATATCTTTAGCATATCACACATATGATAAAAATGATATTTTTATCATTTAAAATATTTATTCAACCAATGTATGGTTTCAACACTTCATAGTTTCAATAAAAATGTAATTTTTATCGTTCAATCTTTTTATTCAACACATGAACCTTTCCACTACACACACTTCTCAACAAATGAGTATTTCCACACATGGACAATTTATTTATGTTGTTCATATTAGAAAGATGGGATTTTTATGATTGAAATTATTTATATAAGGCGAATATTTTTCATACTTCATATATATATATATAAATATGATTTTTATTGTTTATACACTTCATTCATTCACAAATGAATTTTATTTTCACACAACACTTTTCAACACATGAATATTTCCACACATGGACATAGTTTCAATATATGGCTTTAATTTCTATGCATGCAAATAATTTCAACATATGAAAATAATTCTAACACACAAAGATTATTCAAAATTTCGGCAGCATAACGGCAGGGTAGTTACACCGGCACCGTCCCTAGTACGGCTCCTCGCTCTACCTTAAAACCTCGCGGTTTTTGACAATGGGGATCATGCATCTAATTCGCACGCAGGCGGCATGTTTATATTTATTTCATTTCCACAAACTAATCCTATGTGGTTTCAACCAAATATTTTCCAATCCCAAACGGGTATTTTTCAACCACAATCAATTCAATATCAACCACAAACAATCCCAAACAACAATTTGCCGTCAACCAATTTTCACAACAATTTCAACCAATAAATATCGTCCATGGTTTGTGGGCGAGGGGGCGTATATATATATATATATATATATATATATATAACTATTTATATATAGCAATTCACTTTTATTTCCACACACACACATATATATATATATATATAAAGAAATTGAAGAGTGAGAAATTCTCACCAATAGCTATCAATTAACACAACTCTTCCTTTATAGAAATCTTCGCCTATTTCGTCTTCTTGTCGCCTTCGTTGCCCGTATTCTCTACATAGGTAAAAATCGAATTTTTACTATGTTATTCAATATATAAAGATTGCATTCTAAAAACAAAGATTATATTTTTAATATTCCTATGATGTCAAAATTATATTTTTATTGCTTTAAAAATATAAGAATCATATCTTACTTCTTCTACTTAACAAAAATTCCGTCTTTTTCTCTTTTTAAAAATATGATCTTTATTTTTGCAAGTTCAAATCTTTTTCTTTTAAAAGATTAAACCTTTTTCTATTTCAAAGTTTAAACCCCTTTTTTTTCAAACCTTAAAGTAAAATCAGTTTTTACTTTCTTTTTAAATCAGTTTTTATAATTCCTTTTCAAATACAGTTTTTAAATTCTTTTTAAAAAAACAGTTTCTAAATCTTAAAAAAAATCAGTTTTTAAATCTTAAACAAATCAGTTTTAAATATTCTTAAAAATTCAGTTTTAAATATTCTTAAAAATTCAGTTTTTGCATCTTAAAAAAAATCCGTTTTTAAATCTTTAAAAATTCAGTTTTTAAATCTTAAAAAAATCAGTTTTTAAATCTTCTTAACAAATCAGTTTTTAAACTTAAAAAAAATCAGTTTTTTAAATTCTAAAAAAAATCAGTTTTTATATTCTAAACAAATCAGTTTTAAAATTCTTATACATCAGTTTTTAATATTCTAAACAAATCAGTTTTTATATTCTAAACAAATCAGTTTTTAACAAAACAAAAATAAAAATAAAAATAAATCCTCACCGATTGCTTGCGAAGTGGAGGGAAGAAGAAGGAGGCGTCGGCGGCTCGTTGGTGGCGTTCGGAGGTGTCGGCGGCAGGGTTCGAGGGCTGTTCGGTGGTGTCCGATTTGATTCTACGCGGGGGGGAGGGGGGTCGCGAGGAGTTCGAGGTAAGGCGGGGTCTTCGGGGTGAGGGCGCTGGGAGGAGGAGGCTGCTTCGTCGGCGGCGGGGTCTTGAGGACGGCGGCTTCGATAGGTTAGGGCGGTGGCTTCGATAGGTTAGGTTTTTTTTTTTTATTTCGTTTTTGAATAATGAATCGGGGGGGGGGGGGCAATGAAGAAGAAAAAGGGGGGAAAGAAATTAGAATAATATATATATTTTTTCCTTTTATTATTTAATTATTTAATTTTTGTAAAAAGGTTGACTTTTACATACGACCTCGAAACGAGGCCTACCGCCTGTCGTCCATAGCGTTTTACCCCCATTCCGAACACAATGGGATATGTATCGTAAGCTGGTTTGATCGTTACAATCAGTTTCCGTTGAAATGACATTTAAATCCTTATATTGAATTTTAAACGTACATTTCAAATTACCGGGGTCACATACTAACTAGAAAAATTCCAGAAAAATATTTTCTAGTTTCGTATTGCCGATACGGTTCTAACCAAACTAGTTTCGTCGAATTCTGAGACCGTTTGAAAAATGGCCAATTTCTAGTCGATTAAATTCAACAGAAACTGGTCAAACGCGTTTTCTTTTGCCACGCTCACATATTGATTCGAAAAATTATGAAATTTGAAACCTAGCAATAGTTTGACATCTCGGACCCAACAAAAGTGGTTTCGTCGAATTCCGAGGCCATATGCAAAATATCAATTTTCAAGGCCTATATATTCTATATACCGACTCTTCTGAAAATTCATTCGGCCATAACTTTTGATTCCCGTTATGAAACTTCGATTTTTCAGATTCGTTAGAAAGGTATTGACTAACAGACTTAAATATTTTTGGTCTCACTAAAATCCGTTATATTTTCCACCCTGCACAGTCGGTCAAAGTTTGAATTCAAATTTTCAAACTTACTTATTATTTCTAATTCACTAATTTATTGAAATATTCTATTTCAATGGTTCAAATTGCTTTTAAATAATCAATTTAAAAATTTTAAATTGGCTCGTATTTTCCGGGTTATTACAATCTCCCCTACTTAAAACTTTTCGTCCTCGAAAAGGAAACAACAGTAAAGTAGGAAATAAAATGTAAATGCAAAGTATGATAAAGGTACCTTGCACCGGAGTTAGTCAGAGATATCCACTCTTCATTTGGGGTAAGCTTGTTTAATGCTTTCTTCAGTTTCCCAAGTACAGTCTCTAGGATCACTGCTCCACTGCACTTTAACTAAATGAACCTTTTTGCTTCTGAGTTCTCTAGTTTCTTTGCCAACAATTTTTAATGGCTCTCTTCTGAGTGCTAATTCTGGAGTTATCTCCACATCCTGTTGCGCTGCTTCTTCTACAACAAGATCCGGATCATGCACATGTCTCCTAAGTTGAGATACGTGAAATACATTGTGCACTCCAGGCAACCAATCAGGCAATTGAACCCTATAAGCAAGAGTTCCAATTCGCTCAAGTATAGGAAAGGGACCAATAAATCTCGGTGCCAACTTCCCAGTCTTACCAAATCTGATTACTCCTCTCATCGGAGAAACCTTTAAATAAACATGTTCACCAACAGCAAATGTCAAATCTCTCCTTCTAGAGTCTGCATAACTTTTCTGTCGGCTTTGGGCGGTTTTCAATCGCTTCTTGATGAAGTCCACTTTATCAGATGCTTCCCTAATCATATCAGGTCCTAGTACAAGTCTGTTGCCAGGTTCTACCCAACATGCTGGAGATCTGCAGGGTCTGCCATATAATGCTTCAAATGGTGACATTCTCAAACTTGCTTGATAGCTATTGTTATATGAGAATTCTGCCAAATGCAAATGATCTTCCCATGACCCACCAAAATCAATTATACAAGCCCGCAATAAATCTTCCAGAATTCTATTCACCCGCTCAGTTTGGCCATCTGTTTGGGGGTGATAAGCGGTGCTCATATTCAGTTTTGTCCCCAATTCAGTCTGGAAAGCCTCCCAGAATTTGCTAGTAAATAGGGGATCTCTATCACTGACTATGCTGATGGGAATTCCATGCAGCTTAACAATTTCTTTGAAATATATCTGAGCTAGACTTTGGGCAGTTCTATTGGACCTGACAGGTATAAAATGGGCAGTCTTCGTGAAGCGATCTACGATTACCCAAATACTGTCATTACCTTTCTTGGTTCGCGGCAAAACATCTATGAAATCCATGGAAATCTGTTCCCATTTCCAGCCTGGGACCTCCAACGGTTGCAACAATCCGGCTAGCTTCTGTTGGTCACTCTTGACCAATTGACAAGTAGGGCATCTGCTAACATACAAAGAAATATCTCTTTTCATTGCCTTCCACCAGAAAGTGCGTTTGATATCATTGTACATTTTACTCACCCCAGGATGGATGCAAAATTTGGATTTATGGAATTCATCTAGCACTTCTCTTTTAAGCTCGGGAATGTCGGGAACACATATTCTTCTATTCAGCCTCAAACTCCTTCTGTATCCACTTGGAAACTAGAGCCTTCGCCCCTTTGAATCCTTTTTACCATCTCTTTCGCAAAATTGTCACTTTTCTGAAGAACAGATATCTTATCAATCAATCCTGGTGTAATTATAAGATTGGCAATGATTGCGGTTTTTCTACTAAGTGCATCCGCTACTACGTTAGCTTTCCCCGGCGTATACAGGATATCAAGATCATACGCTGCAAGAAATTCTAGCCAACGCTGCTGTCTCAGATTCAGATCTTTCTTGGTATATAAATACTTCAATGATTGGTGATCTGTGTACAATATAAATTTCTCGCCCAATAAGTAATGCCTCCAGATTTTCAAGGCAAATACAATGGCTAGCAACTCAAGATCATGAGTCACATAATTCTTCTCATGCGGTTTCAATTGGCGGCTTGTATAAGCGACTACTTGGCATCTCTGCATTAACACTGCACCAAGACCTCTAATAGAAGCATCTGTCCAAACCGTTAAATCTTGATTGCCATCAATAATAGTTAACACTGGAGCGGTGGTCAGCTTCGATTTCAATTCCTGGAAAGCTTCTTCACAGTCGGAAGTCCACTTAAACTTCTCATGTTTCTTTGTGAGCTTCGTTAATGGACCGGATATCTTCGAAAAATCCTTAACGAACTTTCGATAATAACTAGCCAACCCCATAAAACTTCTAACTTCTGTAGGAGTAGTGGGTTGTTTCCAGTCTTGAATCGCTGCTATTTTGCTTGGGTCAACAGAAATTCCTTTCTCTGACACGACATGGCCAAGAAATTTGACTTCTTCTTGCCAGAAGACACATTTAGAGAATTTGGCTTTGAAGACGTTCTTCCTTAGAATCTCCAATACTTGTTCTAAATGTTTTTCATGCTCGGGTTTTGATTTGGAGTAGATTAAAATATCATCGATAAATACGAGGACAAATTTATTCAGAACTCCCCTGAACACTCTATTCATTAGATCGACAAAGTATGCTGGAGCGTTGCATAGGCCAAACGGCATTACTAACCATTCATAAAATATGTCTGGACCTTTGAAAGCGGTCAAAGGAACACACTCTTCTGCTATTCTCAATTGATGAAAACCTGTAGCTAGGTCCATTCGGGAAAATACTTTCGCCCCATTCAATTGGTCTAGCAAATCATCAATGCGGGGTAGTGGATATTTGTTTTTAAGTGTCTGTTTGTTGAGGTCTCGGTAATCAACACATAATCTAAGAGTACCGTCTGACTTCGGGACAAACACAACAGCTGCACCCCAATTGGAAAAACTCGGTCTGATTAGACCTTTCCACAACAGTTGACGAGTTTGATTGCCTAATTCTTCTTTTTCTTTCGGAGTCATTCTACGAATTGGATGTACCACGGGTCTGGCATTAGGAATTAGATCGATTCGGAATTCTATTTCTCTTTGCGGAGGTAAGTTTTCAACTTCTTCAAACACATCCGCATAGTTGCTAACAATCGGAATCTTTTCTATGGAAGTGGGGATAAGTTCTAATGCTGACCAAAATTCTTCTCTATTCGGATTTGAACCATGACAGGGAATATATATATGTCCAAGCTCCGTTCGGATTTTAACAATTCTTTCCGCACAATTCACTTCGGCTTCATATTTCGTTAACCAATCTAGCCCGAGAATAATATCGAATTCCGGAAAATCCATAACGATTAAATCAAAAGGAAACTTGTATCGAGAAAAAGAAATAGGTACTTTACAATATGAACCGAGAGTAACAGGACCCCCTATCGGGTTATGAACTTCAACCGATTCTTTGAGCTTTCGCTGTTTTAACTTTAATTTGTGCACTGTGTTTCTAGCAATAAAACTACGTGATGCACCTGTGTCAAATAATACAGAAACAGGAATATTTTTAATTGTAAGGGTACCTCCCAAAACATCGGGTTTACCTGCTCCATCGGAAGCAGCTGGCGGGCTAGACCCGTCATAGACATGAGCTACAGTAGCTTTCTTTAGCAAAGGACAGTCTTTGACCAGATGGTCGGTCTTGCGACAGTTGAAGCACGAGCGAGGGTTCTGAGAGCCTTGGCTCAAGCCTTGAGAATTTGTTTTCTGTCTCTTTGGAGCTGTGCAGACGTTTGAGTAGTGCCCCGGCTTACCACAATTAAAGCAATTTCCTCTTGGCGGCTTGCCAGTCTGAGGCTTTGAAGATGCTGCTTGGCTTGACTCGCCCTGATTTACAGTAGGCTTGCGCTTGTTTCCTGCTTGGCTTCTAGCGCGATCCTGATCCAGATGCCTTTGATCAAGGTCTTCATAGTTGCATGTCATCTCCACTAGCTCGTTAAAATCCAGCTTGACATGGGCCATGGATCTATCATGATATTGACGTCTTAGTCCAAAGATAAACCTCTTATTTTTGAATTTCGCAGTAGCAACAAGTTCTGGAGCATAGGGCGACAACATTGTGAATTTGTTCAGATAATCTTTAACGGAAAGATCCCCTTGCTGGAGATTGGCGAAGTCATCGAGCATTCTTTCTAGAGCTTGTTCTGGGACATATTTCTCCTTGAAGAGTTCTTTGAATCCATCCCATGTTCTTCCAGCTTCTCTATTCCCGGCGGTAAGAGATTCCCACCATAATTCGGCTTGTTCCTGCATAAGCCAGGCGCCCATAATAGCTTTGTCTTCGTCTCCTAGCCTTAGGCCTTCAAGAATTTTCTCGCATGTTTTGAGCCATGCAAGGGCCTCTATAACGGTGCCAGTTCCCGAGAAGGTCTGCATCCTAAGTTCTTATATCTCTTAGCTACACGGTCGAGCTCGAAGTATTGAGCTGCCGGAGGTTGTATCAAAGGTCCTTCTTGAGCTGGGATTTCTCCCCTTCCTCGGACTCGGCCGGCACGGCCTCCTCTAGCAGCGGCTCCTCTGGTAGCCATTTGTCGAATTCTGTATGAGTAACGAAAAAGTCAGTTAACAGAAATAATAGTCTATTGCATAGTTAAGCAGAAATTCCTACGGAAAGATAACGATGGACTGATCAATTGTTTTTGCTATTCTGCCCAGCTCATTCTAGGACTTTACTAGTCCCATCTCTAATGAGCGACTCGCCTTAGAATACTACTGATTCTATTTTGACGAAGTGTTTAATGTGTTAGACTCCAGAACTAAGGTTAACCAAAGCTCTGATACCAGCTGTGACGATCCCAAAACCCCGTGACACGGTGTTAAGGATAATCATTGGAATATAACACATTAATCATCATTAGCAGATCACAGATAATAGCATAAACAGAAAATAGAATAATTTACACACATATGACAGTGGAATCATATAGATAACATCACATCAGAGAAGCACAGTACATGATACAACTTAGTGCATAATGATACATAATCAGTCACCATCGCCTGAGGCGGAATCATACATAAAGAGTACACAAAAGGAATATCAGTCTACATCGCCAGTGGCGGAATCATAATATAGATACAATAATGGCGGAGAAAATCCAAGTCAGCACGGTGTAGTCAAGCCTCGCCATGAGCCAAAAGGTGCGTCAGAAACCTGTAACTAGGCTGCCCGTGTGAAAATAAGGGCACCCGAGTTTGCAAGGTGAAACAAACTACGAGTCAGTCATGGGACTGGTATGAGAAATCCATTCAACTTATTAACAACAATAATAAGGCAAATCAAAGGACCACACCACTTTCGCGGAACGGGTTTACTCCAATGAGTGCTAGTGCATGAAATAAAATAAATGATTAAATGAACGCAATGCTTTTTTTAAAATGAAGCCATTATAAGACTCAGGTCCCATCACACAATGCAACGCAAGCCGGAGGATAGAGTTTTTACCTTATAATGGCCAAAGATGCTTCATACGAATAAAACAAAAGTGCTTGATATTATTACTAGTGCATATATGTTTCAAAAGCGATTTCAATCATAAATATCAATCATAGGCGGCATAAATGACCCATACCACTATGTCGCCATACTAGTAATACAATCAGAACCGCATATATCGTATTGGAAATTGGATTCCTTCATGAGTCGAGGCAAGGGGCAAGCTCCTCTCCGTTCGAGACACTCTAGCAAATGTCCCAGGACCCCACTATGATCCTTGGAATCGGCTGGGCCGGTCCTCTCTTACTTTTGAGGATTGGCAATTCCTGAACACACGTTTCCCGGTCCTTACAGACCTATAATCGAGGCGCCTCGCATTCCAACAACCACACAGGTGAAAAGTATATATAATGTCAGGGCTGGTAGGTCACTGACACCACCATAGCTAGAAAGAAACGTCGTGCACTCCCAGCGGTCCGTCTCCCGTTTTTGACTCATACCGAGGTGTGAGGCTCACGAATTCACGTTATACACAAAGCTACGTCACACAGACCATGCTTTGATCATCAACCACAAGACTTTGCTTTGCAACAGAAGCCTTGATCATATGCCACTTAGGCGTGCCACACAGGCAATCCACTCCATGCGACTGATTTCTGTCAATACATAACCTCTAAGCTCGTACGTCTCAGAGAAGGGCGTTAAGCAAGAGAATAAATTCTCTGCCGCCAAACAGATATATATTTAACAGAGATCAATCAACACAGAACAAAATCCAATGTCAGACACACAGTCCATTTACAAGTCCGTTCTGGGTCTGAACGAAACCGGAGGCACCAATTCCTCGCATATCCGTACAATCAACAATATGTCTGGACGGCTACTACTTCAATTCCTTCATGGTAGCTACTCCAATCACGAGTATCAGTAGCGCCCATCCATCCAACGTGGAGATCGTCGGTCTTCAGTCGTCTTCGACTCTTCGACTTCTCAACGTCGATCGATTATTTGAAATGAGATAAACTCGGCCTTTTCAAATAACCCACGTATATTTAGATTTTCAAACCAATTAATCACAGGGTTGAACTATTCAACATTCACATTTCAGTTATTTAGTTATAATTTTCATGTCAAATACATTCAACCATCACATATCAAGCAAACACAACAAAATTGGTTTATTTTCACTCTATATCGTCTATAGCACTTAATAACGATATATCGCCATTTTTATTTAATTTAAAACGGCCATATTTAATTAAACGACGTTTCAGGTCGTGTCGACGCACTGGCGCTGCTTTCCACTAATTTTGTTTTACACATATAGGAAAATCTAACCGTTGGATCTTCACGAATTTTACATCATTAGGAAGGTCTTTTCAAAACGAATCCAACGGTTCCAGTTTTTGGAAAATCCGACGGTCGGATCTTCCACACTAACCATTTGAAGTTACAATTTCAATTTACGAACTGCAGCGTCGTTATTCGATTTAATTTAATTATATTTATATATATATATAAATATAATCGTTTCTGGCGCTGTTTTTCACTAATTTTGAGTTAAACATTCCAGACAATCCAACCGTCGGATCTTCACAAAGTTGGTGCCGTTGGAAAGATATTTCCAAGGCGAACCCAACGGTTGAGGTTTCGGGAAAATCCAATGGTCGGATCTTCCGCACTAATCGTTTGAAATCACGGTTTCAAAATATGAACTGCACGGCCACGTTTCGTTTTAATTATATTTATATTTATATATTTATATAAATATAGTCCATTCAATAATTTCTATATCGTTTTCACTTCAAATATTTTTCTAACACCCTAAAATTTTGGAAAATTTCGCCATAACCTCCCCTGCACCGGGAGCATCGGGAAATCGCAAATAGCGTTCCCGGTCCTTCTAATCTCAAAAAGAAAAAGAAAAAGCCAAGCGGCTAGCCAACATGCTCATAAAATCATCACCCAAACAAAACAGTAAATGTGTACCTATTTGTCGGGCACAAAATTTTATTCCTCTTCTCTAGCCCCTTTGCTATAACCTGTTCAATAGATATGCATGCACATATATACAATTTCTAACATTTATCATTTTCTATTCAACTTCATATTTGATTTGCTTTGGTTTAAAAACACCATTCATTCCAATATCGCATGCATAAGCTAAAATCATATCATTAGCTAGTTAATGTATATTTCAACTCATGCACGTTTATTCGAACCAGTGGCTATTTTTAACACTTCACATTTCAAAGATGATAATTTTGGCGAACTAAAGTAGATTTAAACACATGACTATTTGATTTAGTTCCTATGCATGTTAAAAATAATATTTCTATCACAAATATTTGTTTCAACGTCTGCATATCTTTAGCATATCACACATATGATAAAAATGATATTTTTATCATTTAAAATATTTATTCAACCAATGTATGGTTTCAACACTTCATAGTTTCAATAAAAATGTAATTTTTATCGTTCAATCTTTTTATTCAACACATGAACCTTTCCACTACACACACTTCTCAACAAATGAGTATTTCCACACATGGACAATTTATTTATGTTGTTCATATTAGAAAGATGGGATTTTTATGATTGAAATTATTTATATAAGGCGAATATTTTTCATACTTCATATATATATATATAAATATGATTTTTATTGTTTATACACTTCATTCATTCACAAATGAATTTTATTTTCACACAACACTTTTCAACACATGAATATTTCCACACATGGACATAGTTTCAATATATGGCTTTAATTTCTATGCATGCAAATAATTTCAACATATGAAAATAATTCTAACACACAAAGATTATTCAAAATTTCGGCAGCATAACGGCAGGGTAGTTACACCGGCACCGTCCCTAGTACGGCTCCTCGCTCTACCTTAAAACCTCGCGGTTTTTGACAATGGGGATCATGCATCTAATTCGCACGCAGGCGGCATGTTTATATTTATTTCATTTCCACAAACTAATCCTATGTGGTTTCAACCAAATATTTTCCAATCCCAAACGGGTATTTTTCAACCACAATCAATTCAATATCAACCACAAACAATCCCAAACAACAATTTGCCGTCAACCAATTTTCACAACAATTTCAACCAATAAATATCGTCCATGGTTTGTGGACGAGGGGGCGTATATATATATATATATATATATATATATATATATATAGCTATTTATATATAGCAATTCACTTTTATTTCCACACACACATATATATATATATATATAAAAAGAAATTGAAGAGTGAGAAATTCTCACCAATAGCTATCAATTAACACAACTCTTCCTTTATAGAAATCTTCGCCTATTTCGTCTTCTTGTCGCCTTCGTTGCCCGTATTCTCTACATAGGTAAAAATCGAATTTTTACTATGTTATTCAATATATAAAGATTGCATTCTAAAAACAAAGATTATATTTTTAATATTCCTATGATGTCAAAATTATATTTTTATTGCTTTAAAAATATAAGAATCATATCTTACTTCTTCTACTTAACAAAAATTCCGTCTTTTTCTCTTTTTAAAAATATGATCTTTATTTTTGCAAGTTCAAATCTTTTTCTTTTAAAAGATTAAACCTTTTTCTATTTCAAAGTTTAAACCCCTTTTTTTTCAAACCTTAAAGTAAAATCAGTTTTTACTTTCTTTTTAAATCAGTTTTTATAATTCCTTTTCAAATACAGTTTTTAAATTCTTTTTAAAAAAACAGTTTCTAAATCTTAAAAAAAATCAGTTTTTAAATCTTAAACAAATCAGTTTTAAATATTCTTAAAAATTCAGTTTTAAATATTCTTAAAAATTCAGTTTTTGCATCTTAAAAAAAATCCGTTTTTAAATCTTTAAAAATTCAGTTTTTAAATATTAAAAAAAATCAGTTTTTAAATCTTCTTAACAAATCAGTTTTTAAACTTAAAAAAATCAGTTTTTAAAATTCTAAAAAAAATCAGTTTTTATATTCTAAACAAATCAGTTTTAAAATTCTTATACATCAGTTTTTAATATTCTAAACAAATCAGTTTTTATATTCTAAACAAATCAGTTTTTAACAAAACAAAAATAAAAATAAAAATAAAATAAATCCTCACCGATTGCTTGCGAAGTGGAGGGAAGAAGAAGGAGGCGTCGGCGGCTCGTTGGTTGCATTCGGAGGTGTCGGCGGCAGGGTTCGAGGGTTGTTCGGTGGTGTCCGATTTGATTCTACGCGGGGGGGGGGGGGGGGGGGGGGGGGCGTCGCGAGGAGTTCGAGGTAAGGCGGGGTCTTCGGGGTGAGGGCGCTGGGAGGAGGAGGCTGCTTCGTCGGCGGCGGGGTCTTGAGGACGGCGGCTTCAATAGGTTAGGTTTTTTTTTTCGTTTCTGAATAATGAATCGGGAGGGGGCAATGAAGAAGAAAAAGGGGGGAAAGAAATTAGAATAATATATTTTTTTTCCTTTTATTATTTAATTATTTAATTTTTGTAAAAAGGTTGACTTTTACATACGACCTCGAAACGAGGCCTACCGCCTGTCGTCCATAGCGTTTTACCCCCATTCCGAACACAATGGGATATGTATCGTAAGCTGGTTTGATCGTTACAATCAGTTTCCGTTGAAATGACATTTAAATCCTTATATTGAATTTTAAACGTACATTTCAAATTACCGGGGTCACATACTAACTAGAAAAATTCCAGAAAAATATTTTCTAGTTTCGTATTGCCGATACGGTTCTAACAAAACTAGTTTCGTCGAATTCTGAGACCGTTTGAAAAATGGCCAATTTCTAGTCGATTAAATTCAACAGAAACTGGTCAAACGCGTTTTCTTTTGCCACGCTCACATATTGATTCGAAAAATTATGAAATTTGAAACATAGCAATAGTTTGACATCCCGGGCCCAACAAAAGCGGTTTCGTCGAATTCCGAGGCCATATGCAAAATATCAATTTTCCAGGCCTATATATTTTATATACCGACTCTTCTGAAAATTCATTCGGCCATAACTTTTGATTCCCGTTATGAAACTTCGATTTTTCAGATTCGTTAGAAAGGTATTGACTAACAGACTTAAATATTTTTGGTCTCACTAAAATCCGTTATATTTTCCACCCTGCACAGTCGGTCAAAGTTTGAATTCAAATTTTCAAACTGACTTACTATTTCTAATTCACTAATTTATTGAAATATTCTATTTCAATGGTTCAAATTGCTTTTAAATAATCAATTTAAAAATTTTAAATTGGCTCGTATTTTCCGGGTTATTACAATTTCACTCTTGTTGTGAATGGATTGTTAGTGATTATGTATCATTATTGTTGTATATATACATGCGATGTATGAAATCCATACAACTGAAATTGTATGGTAATTGATTGAGTCGCATTCCGATTCAGAATATCTTTTAATATAAAGGATATTTTAAAATAAAGAACATTTTGATATAAAGAATGTTTTAAAGAAATATTTTAAATAAAGAATATTTTTCAATAACGAATATTTTTATATAAAATTAATGAAGATAAAAATTATGATTTTTTATGCCTATTTTTGGATGGACACAAAATACTGAAATATGAAGTCGTGCTATGTAGAAACGCCATTTTTAACCCAAACGAGTTTATCTATCGATTTATTTCATTTTAAGATGAATATAAAAGGGAAGTGATTTTGAAATATAATATTTTGAAAATATCATTATTTTGATATAATAAAGATATAGAATATTCAATTTTTATTTAAAATTGAAAATGAAGTTAAAATCATTTTAAAATGATTTATAAATATTTTATAAATACAATTTAAATAGAAATCAACGATATATAAATTATATATTACATATATTTATTCAATGGCCTGAATAGAACGCGCTGCGCAGCGACCGTTCGCGAATTTCGACCATTAACATCAAATTGGCGTAACAGAAAATCCGACCGTCGGACTCTCCTAAAATCGGATCCGTTGGGTTCGTATCAAAAAGAGATTTCCAATGAATATAAGAGTTTTGAAATCTACTGGTTAGATTTGGAAATATGTCCAAATCAAATTTGGAAAAGGTCGCTGTGAGTGCAGTTCGGTGGCCGTTATTGGAAACCGACTGTACAGGCCTAAATAGAATTTTTAAAAATATGGAAAATTTATGTAAAATCATAATAAATGATTTGGAAAGAGTTTGGATGAAAAATTCCATATTTGAAAAGATAATTTTTTTTATCGAAATGAACTAGTTATTAACTAGAATAAATCTTTAAAATAAGATTTGTTAAAGTTCCATTTAACTCATATTTAATTGGAAATAAATTAATTAAATTGGATTTTTGGGTTTTGCTGTGAATGATGTCTTAAATAACACTATTCTTAAACCCCGTATGAAAGGAATAAATCTTTTAATTAAGATTTAGTTAAGTTTCTAATCAATTAATATTTAATTAGAATTGAATAAAGGAATAAATCTTTTAATTAAGATTTTAGAGTTTTTCAATTATATTTAATAATTGGAATAAATTGAAAGGTAAATTGGGTTTATTGTGAACTGTGTTTTTAAAAGACATTTGTTCTTTAACTCAATTATCAGTGAAAGTATAATTTGGAAATTATAAATCTTTTATTAAGATTTAATGGAAATTTTCCAAAAGTAAAGTTTTCCAATTTATTATATTAAATTGGAATTGAATGGAATTCGATTTAATAATAATCGAGATGAGATTCTGTAAAAGAAGACCGTTACTATATATGGAATTTAAAAGGCTTTGTCGTTATTCCATTTATATTATTAGTCTGATACCGAAATTTATATCGATTATATATTGATCTGATTTCTGTGAAAATTCCATATTTAATAGAAGATGATTTTGGGTTCATCGTGAACTGTGTTGTAAATGACATTGGTTCTTTAATCCAGTTAAAGATAAGATTTATTTCTTAAATTGAATAATCATTAAATAATGATTTTTGATGTTCAAACCAAATTGGGTTCTTAATGAATCTTTAGAAGAAGAAATTAAAGATTTTATCTTTGATAAAATTAATGGGAACCTTTCACTAATGTTGTGAATATTTATTTAAAAGAATATTCTGATATGGAATGTGGCGTATAATGTGTTCTTATAGCACTTGATTTTTAATTTTAAAATACGCGAGTAATTCGTAAAGACCGGGTTTAACCCATTCTGAATAATTACTACGACGATCAAGAGTCGAAAATGAAGACGGTGGTTGAAGACCGACGATCTTCACATCGAATGGACGGCTACTGATGCCTTTGATTGGAGTGGCTGCCTCGAGAGGGTTCCAGTGGTAGTTGTCCGAACGTATTATTGATTGTTCGGATATGCGAGGTACAAGGTGCCTCTGGTTTTGTTCAGACCCAGAACGAACTTGTAAATGGATGTATGTCTGACGTTGTATTCCTTTAGTTGTATTCGTTGATCTCTGCTAAATATATATCTGCTGTGGCGGAGAATTTATTCTCTTGCTTAACACCCTTCTCTGAGACGTACGAGCTTAGAGGTTATATATTGGTAGAAATCAATGGTATGGTATGGATTGACAATGTGGCATGCCAAAATGCAAATGATCAAGGCTTTTGTTGAAAAGCAGAGTCTTGTGGTTGATGATCAAAGCACAACTTTAAATAGCATAACTTTGTGTATAGCGATACTTCGCGAGCCTCACACCCCGGTATGAACCAGAAACGGGAGTAAGGACTGTAGGGAGGACATACTTTTCTTTCTAGCTAGGAGTGGTGTCATGGTTTTTACAAGGCCTGACATTTTTACTTATGTGGATGATGGAATGAGGCGCCTCGGTTATTTGAGTCCCTAGTGGCTCTATTTACGCCCTATAGGGTGGGGAAACGTATTGTTCAGGCATAACTAATCCAACCATTGCGCTTTGGTGGACCGTCCCTGCAAGATCCAAGGGTCACTCGAGCTCTGATCCTGAGACATGGGCTAGATTGTCTCGAATTCGGTAAGGGCTATCTATTGCCTTGGTTCATGATGGAAATCCAACTTCCAATACGACCCATGCGGTTTTGATTATATAACTAGTACGGCGACATAGTATATGGTTGTTATGCCGTCTATGATTGATATTATGATTGAAATGTTTTAAAACATATACACACTATAATAATATCAACTCCGTTTTATCGTATCAAGCATTTTTGACCATTATAAGGTAAAACTCTATCCTGCGGTTTGCATTGCATTATGTGATGGGACTTGAGTCTTATAATGGTTTCATTTTTATAAAAAGCATTACGCTGTTTTAACGATTTACTTTATTTATGCACTGGCAATCCAATGGAGTAAACTCGTTCCGCGTTAACGGCATGGTCCTGTGATTAGCCTTATTATTATTAGATAGCTTAAGTAAATTTTCTCATACCACTCCCATGACTGACCTGTAGTTTGTTTCACTTGCAAACTCGGGTGCCCTCTTTTCCATACCGGCAGTCGAGTAGCTTCCTTTGCAGATATTCATTTCTTAAGACGGATTTTGGATCGAAGCTTAAAGATGTGTCCAGAGCATTGGTAGTCTTCCGGTGTATTAGTTTATTTATTCCGCTGCATCGTAATAAAATTATTGTAATTTACTCTTCCGCTGTAATATGATTCGATGTACTCTGATATTCTATACTCTGATGTAACATTATTATGATGTTTATAAAAGTCTGCTGTTATTTGTTCTAATGTGTTGTATGCCACAAAGTTAAAGTATTCGTGGATTTCCAACTTTTGGATCAGACCTGTTTGGTTTATGGTCGATCTAAAGGACGGGGATTTATGGGTCTTACAGGACATTTATATCAATTATATATTAAGTTGATTTCTATGAAGGTTCCGTTTTGATGGAAGATGATTTTGGGTTTATCGTAAACAATGTTTTTAAATAACATTTGTTCTTTAACCCAGTTAAAAGCTAAGATTAATTTCTTAAGTTTGAACAATCATTAAGTAATGATTTTTGAGATTAAAAATGAATTAGAGTTTTAATGAATTCTAAATGAGATTAATAATATGAATATTTTATTAAAAGAATATTATAAATTGGAATGAGGCGTATGATGTGTTTTATATAGCAATTGTTTATAAAATACGCGAATTATTCGGAAAGACCGGGTTTAACCCATTCTGAATAATTACTACGACGATCAAGAGTCGAAGATGAAGGCGGGGGTTGAAGACCAGAGATCTTCACATCGTTTGGGTGATTACCGATGTCTTGATTGGGCCGTACACCCAAGCCAAAGTAATAAGTGGTGATCATCCAAGCGTGCTTGGAGATCGACGGATACGCGAGCACCTAGGTAACTCCGGTTTCATTCAGACCCAAAACGGACTTGTAAATAGATGCATGTCCAACATTGAATTTTGTGCCATGTAATTTAATTGATATCTATTAATATATTTCTGAGGTGGTGATGGATTTATCCACTTCCTAAACACCCTTCTTTGAGACGCATGAGCTCGAAGGTTATATATTGGTAGTTATCGATCGCATGGTATGGACTGTCAATGTGACATGCCAAGATGCAATTGATTGGGGTTTTTGTTGAAAAGCAGAACCCTGTGGATGATGATCAAAACATAGTCTATTTAGGCATAACTTTGTGTATTTTGTTACCTCGCGAGCCTCACACCCCGGTAGAGTCAAAAACGGGACAAGGGAACGCAGGGAGTGCACATGTTTCATTCTAGCTAGAAGTGGTGTTTGGTTTTTACACGGCCCGGAATTTTTACTTAAGTGGTTGATGGAATGAGGCGCCTCGTATTTTTATTGGTCTCCAATGGCCAATTTATAGGTCCAATAGGATCGAAAAGCATGTGTTCAGGAATTTCCAATCCACTAAAGTATTTATGGACCGGCCCTGCTGTATCCAAGGGTTTGCCAGCGTTCGAATCCCGATACATTGCAAGAGTGTCTCGAATCGGTTAGGAGGTCGTCCCTATCCTTGACTTATGATGGAAACCAACCTCCAATACGACATTATGGTCTTGATTGTAAACCTATATATGGCGACATGGTATATGGTAGCTATGCCGTCTAGGTGTAACGTCCCAGATTTCTCTGCCATTTAAATTGAAATATTTAAATCTATTTATATATTATAATGAAAATATAATGGATTTTTTATCAAATGGAGTTCATATATATATATAATTTATAATATAATTAAAACGAGCTCGAATCGCTGCGGTAGTTCATAATTTTTCGATTTGAACTTTATCAAAATATATGGGATCCAATATAAGCCGGATTTTGGTGAAACAAGAAACGTTTGAACCGATTTGATTATATTTTTTCTAATGGAAGAGAAAAATGGAGATTTCATATTATATATTTTAAGACATGTCCAATTCAAATTTTCAGATAGTCGCTATGGAATTTCGTTAATAAACGACAGCGTTTATTAAATAAATATAAAGGAAATTGGATATATTTAAGGGTATCCGACGAGACATCGTTGCTTTGAGGCACTTACCTTCAAGATACTGCGATTTAAAATGCACTATGACTAATCAGATTGGTACTAAACATTATTTTGATTTTCTTGAGGCTTAACTGATGTTTTCCTTTATTAAGAAATGCTTAAAGGTATAATATTTTCGACAATTAGGCAATCTTCCGATTTTTCTTAACCAAATATTATTAGCATCTTCTCTTCAAAAGTTTATCTCATTTATATTTTCTTCATTGTGAAGAAATGCCGTAAGTATATAATACTTTCCCACTATTTCAACCTTAATAAAATACATGTCATCTGTCATTCAAATGCATGGAAAAATGAGCATAATATAAATGTTCAATTAATAAATCTAACCTGGTTCATTCACCCTTACTTCCGTGATATTCAGTTCGATTGGATGAATCACTATGCACTGTTATGTTAAATCCTTTCTGCCGTGATACTTCTGCCATCCTCCAAATGATAATACAATGAAATCCTGCTTCCTATAAACTATTTTCACAACCGACCAAGCATTTACATTTTATGTACAGGCTATCCTATAGAACAAAAAGAAAACACATCTGTTCCCAGCCGATGAAACTAAAATCAAATCACACAGCTATCTGTACCTATCGTATAAGCTTGCCGACAAGTAATAGAAATGAAACTGCAAATATACCTATCTACTCATGCATAGATAAACCTCCCTACACAACTACCTAGTACGAAACTAACCATGTACAGGCTTTTCATTAAAGCAACCTATGTTTTTCCAAATCAACACCATCCTTTCTTTTTAAATCAATAATGTGCTGGAAGCAAGTTGCAGACTTATACTACAGTCCTAAAACCCTAAACCTTGGGTGCCAAGGAACCCCTTCTGTATAAATATGCGCAGCTCTGTCTTTATTTCTTCTTTTAGAACAAAATGCCGAAGCTTCCCTAGCTTATAAAAATTCAAACCGCGAGTATTCCTCGACTAAAGATCCTAATATTCATTTTCTTTAAACCACATTTACTCCTCTTCATGCTCATACTATTTTCATCAGACTCGGGTTAAGTTTTATCACAACTGGAAACTGACCGGGTAGGCTAGGATTCGAGTATACCTCTTTTATACGCATCGATTCAGGAAATGGAACTCATTTTTGGATTCGAGGGTGGGAATGAAGCCTGAGCGCAGTTTTTCCATAGGTTTTGGTTTCATTTAATTTTGGATCTGAGGAGGAGGCGTGTGGGAGTGAGTCTACAGTATTTATTTAAACCAAGAGACTAGTGGAGTAGTGAAGTTGTGTGTAAGCTTTGGAGAGAATGCATGAGCAGTAAGGGAAGAAGATGGCGTTGTGCTCTTTTTGAATTACAGTAGGAAGCAACAAAACATTGGGGAAGAGTGGCATGGGGGTCACGATGGGTATGTACAGCAAGATTTGGAAGGGAATGGTGAAGCAGAGGAGCACATGTTGTACATGCGTGGGGACTAGAAGCTGATAATTCGGTGAGGAAAGATGAGTAGAAAGGGGAGCTTGGGTACGTTACATGCGCTACAAACGAAAGCAAGAAGTGGGGTTTTACTGAGTGCGTTATTTATGAGGAGTGACATTTTGTGAGGGCAGCTTTCATGCGGTGGAGAGAAATGGATGGGAAACAAGGTGCATGGGAAGAACTGGATCTTGCTGAAAAGAAAAAAATGAAAAAAGGAAAAAAAAAAAAGAAAGTAAAATAAAAAGAAAACGCTAGAACTAGAAACAAACCAGTAAAGGAGGCGGCATATTGGGAGGGAAAGGGAATCTTTAAAACGTCCAGGTAAATGAAGAGCATGGCAAAAATGCAGTGACCATTTTCATGAAGCAAAAAGGGCAGGACTGGAAAACAAAGGCATTGGACATATCGGTTTGGACGAACACAGAGAAAAAGGGGTAAACGGTTTACCTTCTTAATAATACAATCAATATTCTAGTAGTAATTTAGTTGAGAAAATAAATGGTAAGGTATAACATGATTACATACGCCAAATATACTAAAGTGGCCAATGGAATGTGATTTATATATGTCGCTTGCCTAATCATAGTTTACGGTAAACGGTTAACGTAAGTAGGTGATTAAGATAAATGATTATTATTAAAATTTTAACAATATATGTATATATATATATATACTTCAATACTCAATACCATATTAAAATTATAATCGTATCATCCGTACACAGAATCAGACCAAATACTGAGCAGTGGACCCATATCAGTGGGCATAAGATTTTGGATTTGGAATGGACGAAGTTGAACGCAGTTGGAAGCTTGTAAAACAAACCGTTTAACAAAGGAAGGAAATCAAGGTGAGTTAACTCACTCAGTTTACCTTGCTTATATTTTATACAAGATGGGTTTTTATTTATGTGCAATGTTTGCTTATTTGTGTGCTGAATATTTTTAATATTAATTGATTAAATTAAACGTTTGTTTAATTTAATCGAATTAATTCGTTATTTTTAACGATTAGATTCCAAACGAGGTAACTTACCTTGTTGGTTACGTTATAATTATATAAACGGATTGAATAAATAATTAAATGTATGGTTGATCTTTATAAATCTGTTTGTTGACTATTATTGGTTGAACTGTTTATTTTTGTTTATCGTGATGAATATTGTGTTATATTGAAGTAACCCATTGTGATGCAGGGAAAGACAGGTTGGTGGGATCCATCCGGATTCCTCAAATATATTGTTTATTTATATGTACTGTTAATCAATTTGATTAATTGTTGATTGTTGATTGTTGATTGTTGAATCTAAATTCACCACTTGTTTGATATTAACCAATGGGCGATATTGGTTGAGTAACGACAGATGGCCTATAAATGAACCAATATATATAGATTGATTTAGCGTTAGGAAAATCAATAGAAAGAAAGTTATAAAGTTTGTTTTATAACCAAAGACATTGAAATCTATTTTATATAGATTATTTTTAAATGAAAGTATTAAAGGTAATTAACAATTATATTTATTTGGTGATTATAAAGCGAATATATAAAGCGAGAATCATAGATTGATGAGTTTGGTAAGCAAGTGAGGAGAAATGAACGAAATGGTTAAACAGTTGAATTAATTGTTTTCAATAAACAATCAAATGAGATTATTTTATAATTAGATTGTTGATTAAATCAAATAGGATTATTTAAATTAATTTTATTTATTAATTTAAAAGAAATAACTAAGCGGAAATTGTAAAGGCCCGCAAATCCGAGCTATCTGAGTTGACTAAATACACCACACGTCCAACCCAAATAACACAGAAATACGACTCATTATTAGAAAGAAGTTAGAGGGTGAGAATAGATAAGATAGAAAACTTAGAATAGAAGAAAAACGAAGATCACAACTCACAGCGGAAACGAATAAAATATATTATATAACATAAGCTTTGAAAATACAAATCTGTTTTGTACATACATACATACCATCATCAGAGTACACATAACATTTGACTCAGCGGAAGTAACTCCAAATAACTAACGTTGAAGCCTCCTGCTTCAAGCTCCTCCAAGTGTATCTGTAAAAGCCTGAAACACTTGACTGCCCGTACAAATTTGGGCACCCAAGAGTTTAGGGAAAACAAAACAAAACAAACTCTGGGTCAGTCATGGGACTGGTGTGAGTAAACTCCAACCACTTGTTTAACTTTCAAAACTCTTTTCGAAAGAAAAGATAATAGTAAGACCAGCCCACACATAAACATGGACGGTTTTTACCTTACTATAACCCAAAACACTTTGATACGAAAATCCAGTGATATTATAATAATGTCTACATCAAGTAAATAACCAAATAGTAGAACGCTTGCATCTCACGCTCCACATATATAGTATATAATCAAAAACCGCATGGCGCTTATTGGAGATTGGATTTCCAACATGACAAGGTATGGAACCACCTTCCGACTGTGTATCTCTAGAGAGGAACACACTGGGTTCAACAAGAACATCTTGCAACCCGACCCACACATGACCGACCACTCATTTCGCTTGAGTGTATCGAATGTACATCACCAACGGTTGGGCTCAAACCACCGTTTCCCGAATGGGCAGAATCGATAGATTTAGAAACAAAAGGAATTTCTCTAGATAGGTGATTATACACCCTAATGGGTGCGACCCACATAGCCATGCTGCCTGCCCGATTTTTGTCCTTTCCCGGTTGTTGAGGCCTGAGGCTACGCATACTTACCATTCATTGATAGCCCAATCACTTTGAATGCCACATTGTCAGATCCGTTAATCACTAGTTGAGTTTGCACAAATATTCTGGATATTATGCTAAGGGATAAATCCGTTGCAACCATATACATTCATACAGACCAACCCATTGATCATTGGAAATACTCTGTCAGACATTCGTCCATTTACGTTCGTTCTGGGATTGAACGAAACCGAAGGCACTATTTCTGTTACTAGAAAAGCCCTTGCACTTCACTTCGTCTTCAATATATTCAGCATACCTGGTTCGCAACGTTTATGCCGATACGGAGTGGTTCTTCGGATAATAATCCAACCGGTCTCTCCATATTGACAACGATGGTCAAAACTTCGATAGTCTGTGATTTAACTATCGAATAAAAACAAGTGTTCATCCAACATATCAAACAAATCACTGGGCTCTTTAATTAATATTTCATTAATTAAATCACTTCTCCATTTCCTTATCAATATTTGTTAACCAAATATTTTCAATAATCACCTCGGCCTCTTATGCCATTTTTGATTTCATTTTCTTATCGAATTCTATATATATCGATATATAGATTTCTAATTGTCAAATTTCTTAAAAATATTCTAACTCCTTAAATCTCCGGAAAAATTCGCCATAACCTCCCCTGTATCGGGAGCATCGGGAAATTTCAAATAGCTTCCCGGTATCTTCTCCAATCGAAAAGAAAAAGAAAAAGCCAAGCGGCTTGCCGATACGGCGCATAAAACCCATATATGAATTAAACATGTACCTTTTGTTGAGCACATTATTTATATACCTGCATTATCCTTGCCTCATACTTGTCTCCTGTATGTCTATACCTGTCCCATTTATTTCAACTTCGTACACTCGTTTGACTCAATTCGTTAAAGTAATTCTTTAACTAGCTCTCTGCCTATCTCGCTTGTATATTTGAATATAACACGGTTCGAATATATTTCCACCTACTTATCAATCAATTGAATTCAAATTTCAATTTAAGTTCTATATTCGATTTCGCATATATACTTACAATCCCAAATTTCACTTTTCAAAGTTCGACTTTAGTTCAAACTCGATTAACTAATTCTCCTTTGATTTAGTTAATTCTATTCAATAATCAAAAATAGGATTATTGTTTCAAAAATCATCTTCTTTTACTTCACTTGAGTTCACATTTATTTTCTAACTCAAGTCTAGATTTTTAGATGGAAATCCGGATTTTTATTTGCTTAAAAATCCCAATATTTATATATAAAATCCATTATTGTTTATAATGGTTTATGGCGCTGCATTTTTGAAATTTTGATTTTTGACATAACTCAAAATCTATTTGACGAAATCCAGATTTTTCTCTTTCATTAGAAAACTATTATCAAATCGGTCCTGACGTTTCTTGTTTCGAAGAGTTTCGACTTCAATTGAGTCCTGTATACTCGATTGAAGTTCGAATCGCTATTTTTCGAACTGCAGTGCTGCGGCGAGTTCGTTTTAATTATATTTATATATATAAAACCCTTTAAACTTCTTTAAAATGAATTCAACTCTATTTAGCTCTATTTGAATTCCTTGATTCAAATTCCAATCTCACTTTTGAATTCTATATTTCAAATTCCAATTCCTTTTCTATTTGATATTCAAATTCAATACTTAAATTTCCATTTGAATTTCCTATATTCAAATTCTATGTTTGAATTCATTTGAATTCTCTTATTCAAACTCTATTTTTAAATTCCATTTTTAACTTCTACATTCCAATTTCTATATTTGAATTCTATTGGAATTCAAATATTCAACCTCCTTTTTAAATTCTATATTCAGAATTCCATAATTTAAAACCCATTTGAATTTCATATTCAAACCCCATAGATCAAATCCTATTTAAATTCAATTTGAATCTCTTACATTCAAATTTCATTTTCCATTTGAATTCTAATATTCAAATTCATTTCCAGCTCCATTTGAATTCTAATATTCAAGCTCATTTTAACACCATTTGAATTTCTCCACTCAAATCCATTTGAATTCCCTTGAATTCAAATTCCATTTCAAAAACCTTTGGATTTCCTATTTTGAAATCCTATTTGAAATTCTATTTCCAATTCGACTTTGAAATCCTATTTTCAAAGTTTATTTCAAATTCTATTTTGAAATCTCATATTCAAATTTCTACTTGAATTTCTGTATTCAATTCCATGTTCAAATTCAATACTCAAATTTCTATTTCAAATCTCTATTCAAATTTCATATTTAAATTCCATTCAAAGCTCTATTCAAATTTCACATTTGAATTCTTCTTTGAAATACTATATTTCAAATGCTATTCAATTCTTCTTTGAAATTCTATATTTCAAATTCTATTTTGAAATTCTACATTCAAATCTCTATTTGAATTTCTTTATTCGAATTCCTTTGAATTCAAATTTTATTTTAATTCCTTGAATTCAAATTCTATTCTAATTTCGTCTATTCAAATTCTATTTGAACTTCTATTTGAATTTCTAATATTCAATCTCCTCTTTTAAAAATTCAAACATTTAAACTCTCTTTAAAAATTCAAATGTTAGACACAAATTTCATTTGAGTTATATCTTTAAAAATTTCCTTTCACATCCTGTTTTGAAATTTCATTTCGAATTTCAATTTCACACTTATATTTCTATTTCTGAATTATCAGATGATAATTCTTTTCACTTCATTTATAACTTCGTTATAAAAGAACTATTTATAACTTTGTTTAAAAAGAAACTACTTGTTTTATTTTTCAAAACAAGTTTATATTTTATTCCATTTAAAATTCAAATTCTATTTAAAAATAGAATTTTCCCTTTTTAAATCTCCAATATCCTTTCACGATATTTTTAAATATCATTACTTAAGCCCAGTGATATTTAAACACACAAAGCAACGAATTATTTATTTTTCTAACACATCATATATAAAAATATATATGCAAACAAATAAACAAACAGATAATATATTTTTGAGGAATCCAGTTGGATTCCTCCAACCTGTTTTCCTGCATCCACAGATGTTAGCACATAAATAATACCAATTCTGCTTCGTGGCAGAATATCGCGGTATAGAAGGTCATCCACTAATCATAGCGTGGGGCGTATAGGGTAATCATCCGCTATGAAACTGCGGGCATCCGCTAATGAGACTGCGGGAATCCAACCAATCAATCAACCCAATATATATATATATAGCCTAAATAACTAATATATATAAAACAAGCAGAAAGTATACACACAAGCAACAGACAATTATTTTTAAATGAAATAAAAATAATTTTAAAGGTGAGTGAGATTTACTCACCTCGGTTTTCCGTTTGTCGCTTATCCTGTTTCATTCTACAACGTCACATCTATGAATCAACTTGAATGGATTTATTCGCCTTAATTCCTTTTTGTATGCGTTACCTTCATGCTTTTCTTTCCGATCACCATCCACCTGAAGACCAAACCACGACTGCGGCATTCCATCGAACACCTACCCCTCCTCTCACTGTAAATGACCGAAACTGCCAACATCCTACCAAAAATCGCTACATGAAAAACTAGTACAGCAGCTCCTATCTTGCGAATGCCTCCACCTTAAACTCTGATCACATCGTTACTTTACTGGAGCTACCGAACACCACCAGGAGACGCCTTCCATCCACTGTCCTATTAAAGTAATCCCCCAAAATTGCGCTACCCAAACAACGCATCAGAACCAACATCGACATTTATAGTCGAGCTTCCAGGAATCGCACCACTCAGGAATCTCTAAACATCGCACTTTCAAATCACCTCGCAAACCCTCAAGAACTCGATACCCTTCACGAAAGCACCTCACTGCTTTGTACTCATCGCGTCCCAGATGGTCTCGCGAATTTCTACTGGGTGTCGAGCTTCAGACAGTCTCGAGACTTCCAATTTCGAGTTCCGATTTCGATTACCCACTTCTTCTCTTTTTTTTTTTTATATATATACGGTGGAACTGATTTTGACAGAGAACTGAGGAAATGGTTTGGTTTTCGTGTATTGGAATGGGGAGAGCAACGGCGAAGTTCAATTTATAGATACAAAGGAAACAGTTCGTACAAGGGCCATTAAAATCATGTTTGCCTTATCGTGAAACTTGGAGACAACGTTGTTTGCTCGAGAAGGAGTAGATCTGTGCGATGGACAAGGTAGGGTGGCTTGATTAAACGATAGGTCGGCCATTTATTTATTTATTTATTTTTCTTTTACTTTTTTCTTTTATTATTTATATTGATTTTATTTTAATTAAATAAATAAAATATCTCGCGGTCCTTAACTAGTAATCCTGAACCACTATTCAACCGTGACGACCGACGATACCAGATTATAACGCTATTCTGGTCTAAATGGAGTAGTATCTAGAATTTTATTTTATTGTCTGCAGGAGATTTTTAATTTAAATTAATGGTTTAAACTAAATTTGATTTAAAAATATAATTCAATCCCAAGCAGTTAATTTTATTGAAAATAAATTAATATTATCGTTCTAATTAAATAGAATTTATATTAATCGATTGAATTGTCTCAATTCAGTTTTAACTCAACGTCAAATTATTTATCGTTCTAGTATTACGGCAATTCAATATATTCCATATTAAATCGTATATCGATTATTAACCTGATAAATTCCATAAAAAAATCCATTTATATTCGAATCAATATTTAAAATCATACTAAATATTTAAAATAAACTGTTCAAAAATCTGGGTCGTTACATTCTTCCCCCCTTAAAATAATTTCGTCCCCGAAATTGCTAAGGTGGGAAAAATGGTACAAACTCATTACTTTTAAAAATATCACTTATGTTGAAACTCAACTCCTCATATTTCTATGACTTTATTTTCAACCAAAGCTTTTGGTTTCCATTCATATGCATTCTAATTCATATTCCTTTCAATTTTATTTCAAATTGATTCAAGTCAATTTATTCACGTCGAACCATTTAACTTGCTTCAGTTAAATTTTAATTCCAGAATCCAGATCCCAGGGCTTTCATTTCAAATCCTTTGAAATCACATAAATATATATACACATATTTATTTCCATCTCAAATTCAAAACACTTGAATTCTTCCCAAAATAACTTGTTTTCCTTCAAACAATTTTCCAACAAAACTTTTTCTAAGGTAGCAATTTATCACTTGGAAACTCGGAAATGAACACTGATGAGGCTGCAGTCATCATCAGAATTATTTCCCAGCGACTGAAGTGAGTTCAGTGCTTTATCATTTTTTAAAAATCAATTCAAAATGATTTTCATTCAAAAACCCTTTCAAAATAAAACTATATTATTTTAATTACTTTGAAAAATATTTTTCAACTTCCCAGGATTTTGAATTCTCAATTCTGGTTTGAATTTAATTCTAATTCATCTCATTTGTATATATAATTCCTATACAAATTCTATTTGGTTATAAATAACCATTCCAATTTTATAATCTCATTTGATTCTAAAGTCAATATCCAACACATCCATATAATAGTAATTCTAGAAAATTATTCTTTCTATATCAAAAATAGAAATTTTGGGTAAAATTATTTCATCTACCCACTTTAAAACAATACTGTGTCGAATTTCTCTGTTCCAGTGTTTAGAAATCCCTATCGACTTTGTGGCGTCCCACGATTCGACCAGAATTCATAAACCACCCAACAGACTAGCCAACACAATATAAAACAATTTTTATATCAATTTACAAATACGCTCTCTCGTATCTATACACTCAACTCATTCTAGGGTACTACTGACCCTATCTCTAATGAGCACATACCACACAAGCCTAGGTGTTCGCTCAACCTAAGCTCTGATACCAACTGTAAAGGCCCGCAAATCCGAGCTATCTGAGTTGACTAAATACACCACACGTCCAACCCAAATAACACAGAAATACGACTCATTATTAGAAAGAAGTTAGAGGGTGAGAATAGATAAGATAGAAAACTTAGAATAGAAGAAAAACGAAGATCACAACTCACAGCGGAAACGAATAAAATATATTATATAACATAAGCTTTGAAAATACAAATCTGTTTTGTACATACATACATACCATCATCAGAGTACACATAACATTTGACTCAGCGGAAGTAACTCCAAATAACTAACGTTGAAGCCTCCTGCTTCAAGCTCCTCCAAGTGTATCTGTAAAAGCCTGAAACACTTGACTGCCCGTACAAATTTGGGCACCCAAGAGTTTAGGGAAAACAAAACAAAACAAACTCTGGGTCAGTCATGGGACTGGTGTGAGTAAACTCCAACCACTTGTTTAACTTTCAAAACTCTTTTCGAAAGAAAAGATAATAGTAAGACCAGCCCACACATAAACATGGACGGTTTTTACCTTACTATAACCCAAAACACTTTGATACGAAAATCCAGTGATATTATAATAATGTCTACATCAAGTAAATAACCAAATAGTAGAACGCTTGCATCTCACGCTCCACATATATAGTATATAATCAAAAACCGCATGGCGCTTATTGGAGATTGGATTTCCAACATGACAAGGTATGGAACCACCTTCCGACTGTGTATCTCTAGAGAGGAACACACTGGGTTCAACAAGAACATCTTGCAACCCGACCCACACATGACCGACCACTCATTTCGCTTGAGTGTATCGAATGTACATCACCAACGGTTGGGCTCAAACCACCGTTTCCCGAATGGGCAGAATCGATAGATTTAGAAACAAAAGGAATTTCTCTAGATAGGTGATTATACACCCTAATGGGTGCGACCCACATAGCCATGCTGCCTGCCCGATTTTTGTCCTTTCCCGGTTGTTGAGGCCTGAGGCTACGCATACTTACCATTCATTGATAGCCCAATCACTTTGAATGCCACATTGTCAGATCCGTTAATCACTAGTTGAGTTTGCACAAATATTCTGGATATTATGCTAAGGGATAAATCCGTTGCAACCATATACATTCATACAGACCAACCCATTGATCATTGGAAATACTCTGTCAGACATTCGTCCATTTACGTTCGTTCTGGGATTGAACGAAACCGAAGGCACTATTTCTGTTACTAGAAAAGCCCTTGCACTTCACTTCGTCTTCAATATATTCAGCATACCTGGTTCGCAACGTTTATGCCGATACGGAGTGGTTCTTCGGATAATAATCCAACCGGTCTCTCCATATTGACAACGATGGTCAAAACTTCGATAGTCTGTGATTTAACTATCGAATAAAAACAAGTGTTCATCCAACATATCAAACAAATCACTGGGCTCTTTAATTAATATTTCATTAATTAAATCACTTCTCCATTTCCTTATCAATATTTGTTAACCAAATATTTTCAATAATCACCTCGGCCTCTTATGCCATTTTTGATTTCATTTTCTTATCGAATTCTATATATATCGATATATAGATTTCTAATTGTCAAATTTCTTAAAAATATTCTAACTCCTTAAATCTCCGGAAAAATTCGCCATAACCTCCCCTGTATCGGGAGCATCGGGAAATTTCAAATAGCTTCCCGGTATCTTCTCCAATCGAAAAGAAAAAGAAAAAGCCAAGCGGCTTGCCGATACGGCGCATAAAACCCATATATGAATTAAACATGTACCTTTTGTTGAGCACATTATTTATATACCTGCATTATCCTTGCCTCATACTTGTCTCCTGTATGTCTATACCTGTCCCATTTATTTCAACTTCGTACACTCGTTTGACTCAATTCGTTAAAGTAATTCTTTAACTAGCTCTCTGCCTATCTCGCTTGTATATTTGAATATAACACGGTTCGAATATATTTCCACCTACTTATCAATCAATTGAATTCAAATTTCAATTTAAGTTCTATATTCGATTTCGCATATATACTTACAATCCCAAATTTCACTTTTCAAAGTTCGACTTTAGTTCAAACTCGATTAACTAATTCTCCTTTGATTTAGTTAATTCTATTCAATAATCAAAAATAGGATTATTGTTTCAAAAATCATCTTCTTTTACTTCACTTGAGTTCACATTTATTTTCTAACTCAAGTCTAGATTTTTAGATGGAAATCCGGATTTTTATTTGCTTAAAAATCCCAATATTTATATATAAAATCCATTATTGTTTATAATGGTTTATGGCGCTGCATTTTTGAAATTTTGATTTTTGACATAACTCAAAATCTATTTGACGAAATCCAGATTTTTCTCTTTCATTAGAAAACTATTATCAAATCGGTCCTGACGTTTCTTGTTTCGAAGAGTTTCGACTTCAATTGAGTCCTGTATACTCGATTGAAGTTCGAATCGCTATTTTTCGAACTGCAGTGCTGCGGCGAGTTCGTTTTAATTATATTTATATATATAAAACCCTTTAAACTTCTTTAAAATGAATTCAACTCTATTTAGCTCTATTTGAATTCCTTGATTCAAATTCCAATCTCACTTTTGAATTCTATATTTCAAATTCCAATTCCTTTTCTATTTGATATTCAAATTCAATACTTAAATTTCCATTTGAATTTCCTATATTCAAATTCTATGTTTGAATTCATTTGAATTCTCTTATTCAAACTCTATTTTTAAATTCCATTTTTAACTTCTACATTCCAATTTCTATATTTGAATTCTATTGGAATTCAAATATTCAACCTCCTTTTTAAATTCTATATTCAGAATTCCATAATTTAAAACCCATTTGAATTTCATATTCAAACCCCATAGATCAAATCCTATTTAAATTCAATTTGAATCTCTTACATTCAAATTTCATTTTCCATTTGAATTCTAATATTCAAATTCATTTCCAGCTCCATTTGAATTCTAATATTCAAGCTCATTTTAACACCATTTGAATTTCTCCACTCAAATCCATTTGAATTCCCTTGAATTCAAATTCCATTTCAAAAACCTTTGGATTTCCTATTTTGAAATCCTATTTGAAATTCTATTTCCAATTCGACTTTGAAATCCTATTTTCAAAGTTTATTTCAAATTCTATTTTGAAATCTCATATTCAAATTTCTACTTGAATTTCTGTATTCAATTCCATGTTCAAATTCAATACTCAAATTTCTATTTCAAATCTCTATTCAAATTTCATATTTAAATTCCATTCAAAGCTCTATTCAAATTTCACATTTGAATTCTTCTTTGAAATACTATATTTCAAATGCTATTCAATTCTTCTTTGAAATTCTATATTTCAAATTCTATTTTGAAATTCTACATTCAAATCTCTATTTGAATTTCTTTATTCGAATTCCTTTGAATTCAAATTTTATTTTAATTCCTTGAATTCAAATTCTATTCTAATTTCGTCTATTCAAATTCTATTTGAACTTCTATTTGAATTTCTAATATTCAATCTCCTCTTTTAAAAATTCAAACATTTAAACTCTCTTTAAAAATTCAAATGTTAGACACAAATTTCATTTGAGTTATATCTTTAAAAATTTCCTTTCACATCCTGTTTTGAAATTTCATTTCGAATTTCAATTTCACACTTATATTTCTATTTCTGAATTATCAGATGATAATTCTTTTCACTTCATTTATAACTTCGTTATAAAAGAACTATTTATAACTTTGTTTAAAAAGAAACTACTTGTTTTATTTTTCAAAACAAGTTTATATTTTATTCCATTTAAAATTCAAATTCTATTTAAAAATAGAATTTTCCCTTTTTAAATCTCCAATATCCTTTCACGATATTTTTAAATATCATTACTTAAGCCCAGTGATATTTAAACACACAAAGCAACGAATTATTTATTTTTCTAACACATCATATATAAAAATATATATGCAAACAAATAAACAAACAGATAATATATTTTTGAGGAATCCAGTTGGATTCCTCCAACCTGTTTTCCTGCATCCACAGATGTTAGCACATAAATAATACCAATTCTGCTTCGTGGCAGAATATCGCGGTATAGAAGGTCATCCACTAATCATAGCGTGGGGCGTATAGGGTAATCATCCGCTATGAAACTGCGGGCATCCGCTAATGAGACTGCGGGAATCCAACCAATCAATCAACCCAATATATATATATATAGCCTAAATAACTAATATATATAAAACAAGCAGAAAGTATACACACAAGCAACAGACAATTATTTTTAAATGAAATAAAAATAATTTTAAAGGTGAGTGAGATTTACTCACCTCGGTTTTCCGTTTGTCGCTTATCCTGTTTCATTCTGCAACGTCACATCTATGAATCAACTTGAATGGATTTATTCGCCTTAATTCCTTTTTGTATGCGTTACCTTCATGCTTTTCTTTCCGATCACCATCCACCTGAAGACCAAACCACGACTGCGGCATTCCATCGAACACCTACCCCTCCTCTCACTGTAAATGACCGAAACTGCCAACATCCTACCAAAAATCGCTACATGAAAAACTAGTACAGCAGCTCCTATCTTGCGAATGCCTCCACCTTAAACTCTGATCACATCGTTACTTTACTGGAGCTACCGAACACCACCAGGAGACGCCTTCCATCCACTGTCCTATTAAAGTAATCCCCCAAAATTGCGCTACCCAAACAACGCATCAGAACCAACATCGACATTTATAGTCGAGCTTCCAGGAATCGCACCACTCAGGAATCTCTAAACATCGCACTTTCAAATCACCTCGCAAACCCTCAAGAACTCGATACCCTTCACGAAAGCACCTCACTGCTTTGTACTCATCGCGTCCCAGATGGTCTCGCGAATTTCTACTGGGTGTCGAGCTTCAGACAGTCTCGAGACTTCCAATTTCGAGTTCCGATTTCGATTACCCACTTCTTCTCTTTTTTTTTTTTTATATATATACGGTGGAACTGATTTTGACAGAGAACTGAGGAAATGGTTTGGTTTTCGTGTATTGGAATGGGGAGAGCAACGGCGAAGTTCAATTTATAGATACAAAGGAAACAGTTCGTACAAGGGCCATTAAAATCATGTTTGCCTTATCGTGAAACTTGGAGACAACGTTGTTTGCTCGAGAAGGAGTAGATCTGTGCGATGGACAAGGTAGGGTGGCTTGATTAAACGATAGGTCGGCCATTTATTTATTTATTTATTTTTCTTTTACTTTTTTCTTTTATTATTTATATTGATTTTATTTTAATTAAATAAATAAAATATCTCGCGGTCCTTAACTAGTAATCCTGAACCACTATTCAACCGTGACGACCGACGATACCAGATTATAACGCTATTCTGGTCTAAATGGAGTAGTATCTAGAATTTTATTTTATTGTCTGCAGGAGATTTTTAATTTAAATTAATGGTTTAAACTAAATTTGATTTAAAAATATAATTCAATCCCAAGCAGTTAATTTTATTGAAAATAAATTAATATTATCGTTCTAATTAAATAGAATTTATATTAATCGATTGAATTGTCTCAATTCAGTTTTAACTCAACGTCAAATTATTTATCGTTCTAGTATTACGGCAATTCAATATATTCCATATTAAATCGTATATCGATTATTAACCTGATAAATTCCATAAAAAAATCCATTTATATTCGAATCAATATTTAAAATCATACTAAATATTTAAAATAAACTGTTCAAAAATCTGGGTCGTTACAGAAATGGTTAACAACGTAACCGTGTTTGATATGATCAAGTCGACTACTTGAATGAGAATTGAATATTAAAAACAATTATTTGATTGTTAAATATTATCAATGTAAATTATTATTTTAAAATAACTCTTTAAGAAAGGCTAATTATTTTATTTATAGTTGATAATGAAGTAAACTATTGGATATAAAGGACGTTAGACAACTAACGAGGATTTAACCTACAAACAGGATTTTTAAAGTATAATATGAATATGAATTCATAAAATAACTCGATAGGCAAGATTTGAATATAAAATAGTGTTTTCAAATGAAATCAAGTTGTTTTGATATATCGATTCAAGATTTCTATAAAAAGGATAATACTGACTTTTAAAGTGAATAATGAATGAAACTAGGTTGAAATGGAAATGGTGATAAAGGGGATTAGCTGAGTAAGACCTTGTTTATATTAAAAAGGATTTTAATAAGTATTCTCACATTTATATGAGTTAGATTTGGATTTATTTCCGGGAAGGAATTATATAAAAGAGAAGTTTTGTTTTCAAAAAGGTTGATGTGAATTAAAATCGAACAGAAACCTTAGTGGATTGAACTAGTTTTAAAAGTGAGAATCTAACGGAAAAGATGTAGAGATGAATATTTCAAATGTGAAAGGAGTTGTTTGAACAGAACTAAGATAAGTGATTTTTTAAAAAGAGATTCTAAATTGAATATAAGTGTTGGGGAAAATGGTAGAATGAGACTTCGTTGATTAGCTTCTATCTATTCCGAAGATGAGAGTGTTGTCGTCTCAAGGTCTGGGAGGTAAATAAAATACCCCAACTTGTAATGACTTCATGATTATCCAAGGATGATATTAGTTTAGAAACGAGGATAGTGGAAGTGATTAAAATAAGTATTCCCGAAAAAGAATATCATGATCGATAATTTGAAGGATTTTAAATTTTCTGGGAATAAGTGAATGAGTATAATTTATTTTCTATTCTATGATCTTTAACCAATAGGAAGGATATACGACTATATTGCTTAAACCCAAAGGTAATGTTATCTTTTATAAACAAACAACTAAAGTGTGTTGTAATGACCCGCATTGGCAGAGGTATTATAATTAATTTATTTAATTATATAAAAGGTGATTAGAGGGATTTCATGATCGTTGAATAATATAATAGTGAATATTTAATTAACATAATAAATTAAATAATATATTTAATTCTAAAATAATCAGAATTGGCCGAAATGACGATATGGTGTGAACCAGATCATCTGTGATATTTAATTCAGCTTGGAATTTGAATTTGAATAACGAATATATTCAATTGTCGAAAATTGAACGTATGTTTATAATATAATTATAATCGAGCTCGAAATGGCGCTGCAGTTCGTAAATTGGCGATTCGAACTTCAACTAAATGTATAGGATTTTTTTTTTAAATCGGATTTCTATGGAACAAGAAACGTGTGGAGCTGGTGGAGTATATATTTCTAGTGGAAGAGAAAAATCGGGATTTCGTCGTGTAGATTTTGAGATATGTCCAAATCAAATTTTAGAAAAGTCGCTGTGGAATTCCTTTATAATTTATAAAGGAATTATTTATATTTTAAAAAGGAATTTCAATATAAATCGAATATCGGGTTGACCCAGATTTGAAATATCGAGTTGTAAATCCCATTGGAGTCGTATGGTATTCCACTGTGAATATATACGATAATAATTATTTATAAATATTTTATTTAATTTTATTTAAATATATTTATATATTTAAATAGGCTATTTAGAGCGTTAAAAATAGCCAGTTTTGCAAACGACCTCAGAATTCGATGAAACTAATTTTGTTGGATCCGCAATATTAAATTATTGTTAGATTCCAAGTTCCATGATTTTTAAAGTCACTTTGTGGCCGTACCGATTTTTAGAGTGAAATACAGTCGATATATTGACCTTTAAAAATACGTTGTGTGAGTATACGAAGTCGGAATTCGACGAAACCAGTTTCATTGGGACCGTAATGTCGAGCTCTAGCTACATGTCCAGTTTCGTGATTTTTGGGTATCATGTGTGATTACAGGGATTTTTAAAGGACCAGAAACGAATAGAGAATCAAATAAATTAAATAAATAAAAGAAAAAAAATATCCTAATGTTTGTATGATCCTAACCAAGGCCACGTATTCACCTTTTCAACCTCACAACAAAATCCCATTCCCGTATATAAACTCTTTGTTCAGCCGACACTTAAGAAAAATCAAAATGTGAAAGTTGGATCCTCCATAAATCAAAGTAAATCAAAATAAAATCCAAACAATTTCAAAACATGTATATTTGGAATTGTCTTTCTTTTCTCTTCAAACTGGTATGCTACTTTTATGGTGCGACGCAGTTTTAGGATACTCGAAAATCAACAGCGATCCTAGGGTTTCCGATTCGGGGTAGAATAAACCATCGATTGAATTTTCGAGTTGAGATTGGGATTGTTGATGAGATTTAGCTGTTTTCCTGAGGTGTTTGGGGATTCCGATGTTGTTTCGGGTGGTGCGACTCCTTGTAGTCATGGTGGAAGCATCAGGTAAAACCGGTGGAAGGGGATGTCGAGTATTACTTTGAGGGGATGAGCTGATGCAGAACTCGAAGGGGAGTTGGATAGCAGGACCAGTTTGGGTTTTAATGGAGTGATGAGGGAGCGGTGGATCTCAGAGTGGGCGGTAATGGGTTGGAGTAGGCTTCGATGTTTACTGGAGTTTTATCACAGGGAAGAAGAGATTTTGGTGGATGCGGTTGGGTCTAAATGGAAGTGGGCTGGTCAAAAATAGTGTGGGCTTTCTTTTCGTTTGGGGCTGGGTTGTAGGAGTGAAGAAGTGGAGTACAAGGGGATGGGCCGAGTTTATAATAGTAAGGCCTATTTCAAAGTACACTAAGTTTAAAATGTAAGTAAATATGGTATAAACTTATAATTGTCATATATGGTACATATTTTATCAGAATTGCGAAAACCCGGATCTGTTGGAATCATAGGATCGGAGGCTACACCTTGGAACTTGTCTAGAGCTATTCAGAGGTCGTTACAATTTATAGTGAAATAAATTGTCCAATCTGAATCAACGACAATTATCGTTATTAACGATGATAGTCCAATGTGAGTAAATCTCACTAATTCTGAACAGTTTATAATTTCATGTTATATTTTTAGAACTGTTAGAGATTGGCTGATTGACTGTATGTTGACTGTTTGATTGAACTGCTAGTCAGTTAGTTGAATTTCTATATTGATTCTGTTTAACAGAATATATCATATGGAACTGAAAGTGATGTTATCTATATTGTTTAACATCTGTGATGCAGGGAAACAGGTTGGAGGAATCCAACTGGATTCCTCAACATTTATTTTACTGTTTTCATATATTGTGATATATGATGTGTTATATAATCTGTTATGGATTATGGATGTTGGAATGATGTTGATAATTTTTATTCGATATTTTAAATATCATAAAAGACCCTGGGATGCAAAAAGAATTATTTCAATGTATATTGAAATAAAGGCATTTTATAAAATCAACATATTTTATAAAAGGAAATATTTCGGAAGCAAATAAAAGGGAAAAATGTTTTTAAAACGAATAGAGTTTTATAAAAGTGAAATCATTTGTAAAGTGAAGAACTGTTACTAAAAGTAAATCTTTATAAATGAATAGTTTATTCGAATAGAATAAAGGAGTTAATCGATGTTAGTTAATCAATTAGAGAGAAAGCAAAGGAGTTAATCGATGTTAGTTTAATCGATTAGAGAATAAAGTAAAAGGAGTTAATCGATGTTAGTTTAATCGATTAGAGTTAAAGTAAAAGGAGTTAATCGATGTTAGTTAATCGATTAGAGAGAAAGTAAAAGGAGTTAATCGAATATTAGTTTATTCGAACAGAGTTAAATAAAAGGAGTAATCGAATATTAGTTTATTCGAATAGATTAAAAGGAGTTAATCGATGTTAGTTTAATCGATTAGAGTTAAAGTAAAAGGAGCTAATCGATGTTAGTTTAATCGATTAGAGTTAAAGCAAAAGGAGCTAATCGATGTTAGTTTAATCGATTAGAGTTAAAGTAAAAGGAGCTAATCGATGTTAGTTTAATCGATTAGAGTTAAAGAAAATGAGTTAATCGAATATAGTTTATTCGAAAAGAAAATAAAATGAGTTAATCGAATATAGTTTATTCGAAGAAATAAAAAGGAGTTATCGAATATAGTTTATTCGAAAGGAGTTAAGTGACATGAGTAAATCAATAGCGTTAGTCAAATAGAGTTAATCCAATAGTGTTAATTCAATAGAATAAATTGATAAGGGTTAATCGAATAGAGTTAAGTGAAAAGAGTAAATCGAATATAGCTATTCGAAGGAGGGTTAAGTAAGGAAGTTAGTAAAAGGGATATAAAGTGAACTTTTCCTATTTAAAAGTTAGAAATATTGTTCAGTTAAGGTCTGAGAGGTAGTTCTACCCCAACTTGATTGGCTTCATTTTTAACAAAGGAATAGTTAAGGTTCGGCAGTAAAGGAAATGGTTTGAGTTGGCATAGCGATGTTTGTTTAAACATCTGTCTAAGTCCAATGAAGAAGCTTTGGAAATGTTTTCCAAATAAGAAACCAGAAATGTTTTCTGATATAGAAAACAAGGAATGGAAATGTTTTCCAATGGTAATAACATATATTTTCTAAATTTAGAAAATAGCAAATGTTGAATATAGGGAAACAGGAGATAAGTAAATTAATGAAATAAAGAGATAAATGTTGCATGATGGTTGATCGATATAAATTTCCATTTGGAAATAATATCGTTGTTTGCACACTTGTTTTTATTCGGTAGTTAAATCACAGACTATCGAAGTTTTGACCATTTTAACGTTGTTAATATGGAGAGACCGGTTGGATTATTATCCAAAGAACCACTCTGTATTGGCATAAGCGTTGCGAATCATATATGCCAAAGGAAATTTAAGACGGATTTATGCAAGGGCTATCCTGTTCACAGAATAGTGCCTTCGGTTCATCCTGTTCCTGGGTGACTTGTATGGACGGATGTCTGATAGAGTATTTCGAGACGATCACGTATATTGATTTCTCCAACTGTTCCAAGAGTGGAAGCGGAGAAGGAAACTTCTCTTAGCTAACACATAATGTATGGTTGAGGACGTCAATCGGTGATTTGATGGATTTGACGATGTGTTATTCAAAGTGAATCTGGTGTGATGATAAAGCGTAACTTCTAGCCTCATCAACCGGTAAATGACAGAAATCGGGCAGGCAGCATGGCTAAGTCGGTCGCACCGAAGTAGGGTGTATAATCACCTGATCTAGAGTTTCATTTACTTCTAAAAATCTATTGTTGATGCTGTCCCATTCGGGAAACGGTTGCTGATCCCAGCCGTTGGTGATATACATTCGATACGCTCAAGCAAAATGAGTGGTCGGTCATGTCTGGCCGGGTTGCAAGATGTTCTTGTTGAACCCAGTGTATTCCTCTCTAGAGGTACACTAGCGAAAGGTGGTTCCATACCTTGTCATAGTTGGAAATCCATTACCCAATACGTGCTTGCGGTTTTGATTGTATACTATATATGTAGAACGTGAGATGAAAGCGTTTCTGCTAGATGATTATATACACTGTGGTTGATAGACATTATTATAATATCAAAAGGTTTGGATATAAAGATATTTTGTATTCTCATAATGGAAAACCCGTTCCGTTATGCGGCGTGGTCTTATGAGATATCGTTTACTTGTTCGAACTGTTTTTAAATTGTTTTACTCACACTAGTCCCATGACTGACCCGGAGTTTATTTTGTTGTTTTCCCTAAACTCTTAGGTGCCTAAATTTGTACGCGCAGTCAAGTAGTCGGGATTTTACAGATACACTTGAAGAGCTTGGAGCAGGAGGCTTCAGGATCATATAGCTATAGTTATTTCCGCTGTGTTGTAAGTGTTGTACTTGATAATGATATGTATATTCAAGTACAGATTTGTATTTCAAAGTTATGTTATGAAATATATTTATTCGTTCCGCTGTGAGATTCGTGTTACTCTGATGTTGTGTTCTTCTTCTTCTTCTATTCTAATTTTCTATCTTATCTTTCCTCACCCTCTAATTTCTTTCACTAATTACCAGGATTTTTCGATGTTTTGGTTATCGACATCGAGTTTATGTCGATAACTAAAGTCGCTAAAAATCCGGGTCATTACATGTGTGCGTCGCACACGGTAAATTATTCAGTTGTGACTGTCCTTTGTAAATGAACAATTAAAGCATGTGCGTCACACACGGTATTTTACTCCGTTTTTCAGTTTGTTTATATGACGTTTATTTGCAATATATAACCTTTGTCACACTTTGTAAATTATCTTTTTATTTATAAATCTATGCAATTCTATAGTTATGTGAATTAAAAATATGTTTGAAATGCAAATTTCAAATGTTAAGCGCCATTACTTGTATGAATATAATAAGATAAAATATGCAAATAAGATTTCCAACTTATATTGTCCATTTTCTATTTCAGAAAATATCATTGATTATATTTGGAGAATAATTCCGAAATCATTTACTTCGTTAATTTGAATTAAACCTATTTAACTTATGGTAAGTTGAATAAAAATTGGAAAGGCGGTAATCCAAATGTCGAAAGTTTTTAGAAATCAAATTAACGACTGCTTGACTAAAGAGGCTAACTGACGTTGTATACTGGACCAGTGAATCCATTTTTCTCTATGGATGATGGTTGTTTATTCTAATAGTTAAAACACCGACTATCATAATCTGGCAAATCGATTGTTGGTACGGAAAGACCGGGATCAAATTTATATTTGAAAACCATTCCGGCCAACAAATACGTTAACATTGAAGATGTTCAGAAGATGGTCGTGATGGAGCATTGAAGACCGTGGATCTTCATAAGTAGAAGGATTGCTGTTGAATTCCTCTGGCTAGCTACCAGAGGTTTATAAACCGTGATTCTGTCGTGGTTGAAATCTATGGATTTGCAAGGACCACTCGCTACGAATTCATAGGGTGATTCCTAAGATGTGATAGGAGGGTGCCTTCGGTTCATCCTCTTCCTGGATGACTTGTATAAACGAGTGTCTAATAGAGTATTTCCAATTGGTCACGTACATTGATTTCTTCAAATGTGCCTAGTGTATTTTTGAGGTCATCAATTAGTGATTAAACGGATCTGACGATGTGGCATTCAAAGTGAATGACGACCAAATAATCAAGAAGACGATTCTAACCACAAGCCTCACAACTGGGAAATGACAAAAATCGGGCAGGCAGCATGGCTATGTGGGTCGCTCCCATTAGGGTGTATAATCGCCTATCTAGAGAAAATCCATTTCATTCTTTAATCTATTTAAATGCTGTCCCTTTTCGGGAAACGGTTGTTGATCCCAACCGTTGGTGATATACATTCGATACACTCAAGAGAAATGAGTGGTCGGTCATGTGTGGGCCGGGTTGTAAGACGTTCTTGTTGAATTCAGTGTATTCGCCTCTAGAGATACACTATCGGCAGGTGGTTCCATACCCTGTCATAGTCGGAATCCAATCTCCAATAAGTGCCTGCGATTTTGATTGTATACTATATAGGTGGAGCGTGAGATGCAAGCGTTCCGCTAGATTGTTATTTATTTGTATTTAGACACTATTATAATATCAAAATAATATATGATTTCAAAATGTTTTGGGTTATAGTAAGGTAAAAACCGTCCGTGTTTATGTGTGGGATGGTCTTACTATTATCCTTTTCTTTCAAAAGGATTTTTGACTTTAAAATCAATATGGATGTTATATAAACTTAGTGGGTTTCTCACTCTGGTTCACCAGACTGACCCGGTATTTGTAATGCTCGGGTTAGCCGGGTTGTATAGGTTCTGGTTATTGGACACTACGAAGTTCAGAAGATGTGCTATAGGAGTTCAAACGTATTGGTAATTACTCCGCTGTGTGGTGTATATAAGGATAGGTTATTTTAACTGTCCAGATGTATTGATGTACTCTGATGATTGTAAGTATTTTAAAAGCTCTCAATAAAAGTTATTTCTATATTGTATTTGTTCCGCTGCGATGTGAGACTCTGATTCTGTTGTATTTTCTTCTTATTATTTCTTCTATTCTAACATTTCTTGCTCTCTTATCTCATCCTCTAATTTCTTTCTATTGGCATCTGGGTTTCCAGTACAATTTAGGTTGGACTGGTATTGTTTTTGAGCTCAAAAGAGTACCATAAATTTGGGTTGCTACACTAGGATTGATACATTTACATTGAAGTATATTTTGAAACATATTAGACACTAATAATAATATTAAAAATATTATTTTCTACATATCAAGCATTTTTATCATTATAAGGTAAAACTCTATCCTCCGTTTGCGTTGCATTGTGTGATGGGACCTGAGTCTTATAATGATTTCATTTTCTAAAATGCATTGCGTTGTTTTTTACTTTAAAATTTATAAAACTTATGCACGGGCAATCCAATGGAATTAAACCCGTTCCACGATAGCGGCGTGGTCCAGTGATTAGCCCTATTATTAGTTTAGTAAGATTTTTCATACCAGTCCCATGGCTAACCTGGAGTTTATTGTTTTAACCTAAACTCTAGGTGCCCATATTTTCCACACGGGCAGCTAGTAGTTTGGTTTGCAGATATTATATTCACAGGATCCTGGTTTACAGCTAAAGTGATATTCAAAAAGCTCTGTAGTCGTATATTTCTTTCAGTTGTATTTTGTATCACTTTTCCGCTGCTATTTAAAGTGTAATTTAAATCTCTAATTTTTTATTTATCAAATGTAAAAATATTTATTCATACTCTGTTATATTCTTGTACTCTGATGTAATTGTTGTAATAGCAATGAAAATGTTCTTCTTTTTGTGTTCTGATGAGTGTTGTTCTCAAAGCAATCTGTACTTCCCTTTACGGGGAAGTTTAGGTCGTCAAAATAATTAACTTTGAACTATTGATAAGTAGTTGAATCGTTGTTTTCTTTAAAAACTATAATATAAGATTTTACCCTAATTGATATTAATTTAATTAATGTTTCCAGTTTAAATTTTATAAGAGAAATTGTAATGAAATGGAGTGTTAACGGTATACACATATAATTGTTGATTTGTTGCCTTGTTCTTAAAATTGGAACACATATATATTGCTTTCCACTTAGGTTGCTGCCATGTAAAAGATATTGCCATTATGTTGCCTTGTCATTTTGTGTGTCTACCTCATGCCTATAACTTCCATTGTCATTTTGTGTACTATATCATCTACTATTCTGAAACCATAATATCATGCATTTGCTGCATATATACTTGAATTTGATACCTACCCTGATTTACAATGCATGTTGCACACCTAAAATTTATCTATGAGTACATGCATTTGATTTGAATCATACTTGTTAGTACATGTTTTTATCTTGCTATATTTATGTATTACAATCGCAGTTGCATTTGACAATACAATATAAATGGATATATATGCATTAGTGTTTGCTGCATGTCATAATTGTTATATTTTTATTCTGTTGTATGTGCCAAGACAGTGATTTAAAATATTTATTGTTATGCTTCCCTTTGCCATGAATATTACCCTATTGTGCCTTGTATTCTTAACCATGTTGCTTGAATGTATAATTTTCTTTTGTTCTTGGGTTGTCCACTTTGTTCTTGCCCTATCCCATACTTGGTTATTATCACCTGAAATAAATGTGTATATGCATTACCTTAATTGACTGTAATATTTGTGATTTTGATCTATTTTAGTAACTTTAAATCTTATGTTAGGATCAACTATTATATTTTATGGTTAATTGAAGTTGATTTACCTGAATAAAGTTAATCCTGAGTCGAGTGTTTTATGTTTAGCATGAAACGCTCGAGTTAGACTCGAGTATTATAGCTTAGATTGAGGCCGACGATAATAAGAATTTGTGAAGATTCATGAAGATGCTCCGCTGCTGTATAAATTTAGTTTATTTATGTACGAATTTTTTTTACATTACTTAAACTTCTGTTGTATCTAAAAATATTGTAACTCTAATATTTTGTAAAATGCTTCCGCTGTCATAACAAACCGAAAAATCAGAACCAATTTAAAATTTTATTTTAAGGAAATTTGTTAGAAAATGTGTCAGAATTTAAATTTTCCACTTTTAAATAATAACAAAGCCCTTAAAAATAGCCATTTTGGAAACGACCTCTGTTTTCGTCAAAACTACTTTTGTTGGATCCAGAATGTCAAATTATTGCTAGGTTTAAAATTACATAATTTTTTGGAATTAATATGTGACGGTGGTAAATTAAAACGCGTTTGGTAATTTCTGTTGAATCAAAGGCCATTTTTCAAACGATCTCCAAATCCGATGAAATTAATTTTGTTAGGATCGTATCGTCAAAACATTACTAGATTTATTTTTTGGGAATTTTTGGAATCAGTATGTGGCCCCAGTAAATTAAAATGTACGTTCAAATTTAATATTGAACGTTATATATATTAGTTTAGAGAAAAACAGAGTGAAATAGTTGAATGGGCTTATGAAACATAGTTCACTATGTCCGAAATGGGGGTATTCAGCTAGAGGCGACAGTCGCTGGGCTTGATTTGAAGTTCGTATGGATTAACGGGCCTTTTTTGAAATTAAATGAATTAAATAATATTAAAACCTATATAAATAGCCTAGGAATTAAAACCCATAAAATGGATGGTCGATTAAATCCAGATTTGATCCCTTAATCTCCTTCTATTCTTCACGAATTAACATCTGATTCTTAAGCAAAAATTTAAGAGCGTAGTTAGATCTTCCCATCCATATGGGTATGATCGATTATTGAGTGGTATTTTGGTCTGAATTTGTTGAGGAAGAGGCGCCGTTTGCTGTCCATTTCTAGCCAGAAGACCCCATCGAGTTCACCCTGGTTCTCGGCGTACGAGGCGCACCTCGTGGTGATAGTAGATGGTTATCGATGCCCCGTTGATCATGAAAAGTACAACCCTAATTTGAAACTTTGGGTTCAGTGAAACGTTCGTAACCAATAAACAGAAAAGAGGAAGAAGGGTATTTAATTAAACTAATTACTTTGTTCTAAAATTGTCATTAGCCTTTGAAAAATCATAACTCTCTCATACAATATCGAAATCCCATGAAACAAGAACCGTTGGGATCGTGGCAGTGTCTACTACATTCTAGAAGTGACCGGAGAAATTTTAGAGCTATCCACAATATTTGAAGGAGTAAAAGCTAATGTGAGATTTCTAAATTTAAAATAAAACTAATTGTGATTGTGATATTAAATTTATATATACGCTATATAAAATACATATATGCGTTGGATAAAATTGGAATTGATTGATTGTGGTTGCGATGAATTGTTGGACTGAATTGTGTGGTAAAAATAAAATGATCATGTGTTGAATTATGTTATAGTTTTAAATAAAATGATTGGACAATAAAAATTACATTTTCGTTGTACGTTTGATTCATTAAAAAGATTCATGATTTAAATAAAATGATTTGACAATAAAAATTACATTTTTATTGTACTTTGATTCATTAAAAAGATTCATGTTTTAAATAAAATGATTGGACAATAAAATTTACATTTTTATTGTATGTAGAAATGATTAAAGATATTCGTTGTTTGAAATGAAATATGTTATCAATAAAAATTTACATTTTTTGTACATAGAAATGATTAAAAATATTCATTGTTTGAAATGAAATATGTTAACAATAAAAATTTACATTTTTATTTTATGTAGGAATGATTAAAAATATTCATTGTTTGAAATGAAATATGTTAAGAATAAAAATTTACATTTTTATTGTATGTGGGAATGATTAAAAATATTCATTGTTTGAAATGAAATATGTTAACAATAAAAATTTACATTTTTATTGTATGTAGGAATGATTAAAAATATTCACTCTTTGAAATGGAATATGTTAACAATAAAAATTTACATTTTTATTGTATGTAGGAATGATTAAAAAGATTCATTCTTTGAAATAAAATGTTTTAACAACAGAAATCACATTTTTATTGTATGTATAAACCAATAAAAGGAATCATATGTTAGAATATGATTTTTTTTAGTTAAATACATTGTTTTTAACATGTTAGTGAAGTTAAAAAGAATTATATGTTAAAACATGTTTTGTCATTAAAAATGTCATCTTTGTCATGTTAGTTTAGAATAAAGAATTATATGTTAAAATATGTTTCGTTAGATTAAAAATTCCATCTTTGTCATGTTAGTTTAGAATAAAAGAATTATATGTTAAGAAATGTTTCGTCGGATAAAAACGTCAACTTTATCATGTTAGTTCAGAAAAAAATTGTCTTTAACATGTTAGCGAAGAATAAAAGAGTCATTTGTTAAATTATATTTTTGTTAGTTAAAAATATTGTCTTTAACATGTTAATGAAGTGAATAAAATTTTGCATGTCCTAAAATATATGTTTGTATGTTAAAAATATAATTTTTAACATTAATAGGAATTGTACAAAAATTTACATGTCTTGAAATATATGTTTGTATGTTAAAAATGTAATTTTTAACATGAATATGAATTGTACAAAATTTACATGTAATAGAATAAATGGTGTTGAAATCGTCGAACGAATTATATTTATATTTATATGTAAATATAAATTAAAATTAAATGAATCGCACGCGGTAGTTTGCGTTTTGGAAATGTAATTTTAAACGATTATACCAAGAGATCCAATCGTCGGATTTTCCCAAAACTGGAATCGTTGGATTCGCTTTGGGAAAATCTTTTCAACGATATTAAATTTATTAAGATCCAACGGATAAATTTCGAGAAATGTGTAATTCAAATCTGATTAAAAACAACGCCAGGGCCGCGTAATGACCTGAAGCGTCGTTCGAATTAAATGGGCTATTTTTATATAAATAAAAATAGCGATAAATCGTTATAAAATATTATAAGTGATATGGAATGAAAATAAACCAATTTCCCTTGGTTTATAAATTAATATTGACAGTTAGATTTGTTTGACATTAATCTATAGAATTAAATTAAATTTAACCAATGAAAGAAATGATTTGAATTATAAATATTCGAGGATTATTTGAAAAGGCCGAGTTAAATCTCATTTCAAAAAATTAAAAGATGACTTAAAGTTGAAGACATTGAAGATGATGGTTGAAGACTGGTGATCTTCACATCAGATGGACAACTACGAATGCCCTGGATTGGTTAGCTCCCAAGAAAGGGTTAAAGTGGTAGTTGTTTGGAAGTACTTGTCGATTGTCCAGATATGCGAGGACCTCTCTTCCGTATTGGACATACGGAATGACGAATAAGGTGTCTATGGTTCCATTTAGACCCAAAATGTACTTGTAAATGGATATGTGTCTGATATTGGATTTTATTCTGTGTTGATTGATTTCTATTAAGTATATATCTGTTTGGTGGCGGAGAATTTATTCTCTTGCTTAACACCCTTCTCTGAGACATATGAGCTTAAAGGTCATATATATTGATAGACATCAATTACATGGCGTGAGATGTCAATGTGGCATGCTAAGATGCAAATGATTAAGGCTTTTGTTGAAAAGCAGAGCCTTATGGTTGACGATCAAAGCGCAGCTTTAATTAGCATAGCTTTGTGTATAGCGTTACTTCGCGAGCCTCACACCCAGGTAAGAATCAGAAACATGATAAGGGAACGCAAGGAGTGCACGACATTTCTTTCTATCTAGAAGTGGTGTCATGGTATGGAGCCCAGACATTTTTACTTATGTGGATGATGGATTGCGAGGTACCTCGATATATTGGTCGCTACTGGCCAAGTGATAGGTCCGATAGGACCAGGAAACGTGTGTTCAGGAATAACTAATCCACTAAAGTATGTGTGGACCGACCCTGTAGGATCCAAGTGTTGCCTGTAGGTGTGATCCTGAGTCATTTCGCTAGAGGTGACTCGAATCGGTAAGGAGACCATCCCCAGCCTTGACTCATGATGGAAACCCTATTTCCAATATGACATTACGGATTTGATTGTAAACCTATATATGGCGACATAGTATATGGTAGCTATGCCGTCTAGGATTGATACATTTATATTAAAAAGTGTTTTAAACTGACTAGACACTAATAATAATATCAAATGATTTCATTTATTCGTATCAAGCACTTTTGGCCATTATAAGGTAAAACTCTATCCCCCGGTTTGTGTTGCATTGTGTGATGGGACTTGAGTCTTATAATGGTTTCATTTTTCTAAAAAGAATTGCATTGTTTAAAAGATTTACTTTGTTTTATGCACTGGCAATCCAATGGAGAAAACCCGTTCCGCGTTAGTGGCGTGGTCCTGTGATTAGCTTTATTATTAAATAAGTTAAGTAAGATTTCTCATACCAGTCCCATGTCTGACTCGTAGTTTGTTTTCACTTGCAAACCCGTGTGCCCCTACTTCCACACGGACAGTCGAGTGGTTTTTTTTGCAGATATTTATTTATTGGGCAGGATTCTGGATTGAAGTTTAAAGTTGCGTCCAGAGCATTGATAGGGTTCCGCTGTGTTAGTTTGTTGGTTCCGCTGCATTGTATTAAATTTATTGTAAATTAATCTTCCACTGTAGTATTATTTTGACGTACTCTGATACTCTGATGTAACATTATTATGATGTTTATAAAAGTCTTCTATTATTTGTTCTGATGTGTTGTATTCCCAGAGTTAGCGTATCCAGGCTTCGAATGGTCTTGCTCGATTTAGCGATCGATTAGGTCCGAGCGAAATCCGTATCATTACAGCTAGTATCAGAGCTTTGATTAACACCAAATATTTGGGGTACAACTCATTAGAACTGAACAAAAGACTCATCAGAGGTAGGATTAGTAATGTCCTATGAAAGAGAACTCATTAGAGATAGGATCAGTAGCATCCTAGAATGAGATACTCGTTAGAGATGGGGTTAGAAATGCCCTGGAATGAGTTGAGAGTGACATGTATATAATTAACGTATTTGTGATTATATATAAAATCCGATCTTAGAAAATGTGATTTTTGAATATATAAAAATTATACATATTTGAAAAGCTAATCAACTAATTGATTGATGATTGTGTTGTGTGATTATTAGTAGAACCAATAAAATTATTGAAACCAATAAAAGAATGAAAGTTGAATTGGTTAGTGTAACAACTTTCAGCTTCGTTCCTTTTTGAGAACGAAAAGTTTTAAGTAGAGGAGACTGTAACAACCCGGAAAATCAGAACCAATTTTAAAATTTATTTTAAGGAAATTTTGTTAGAAAATGTGTCAGAATTTAAAAATTCCATTTTTAAATAATATCAAAGCCCTTAATATTCATTTTGCAAATGATCTCTGTTTTCGACGAAAACACTTTTGTTGGATCCAGAATGTCAAATTTTTGCTAGGTTTAAATTCCATAATTTTTTGAATTAATATGTGAGCGTGGTAAATTAAAACGCATTTGGTAATTTCTGTTGAATTGGATCGACCATTAAAAAGCCATTTTTCAAACGATCTCCAAATTTGACGAAATTAATTTTGTTAGGATCGTATCATCAAAACATAGCTAGATTTATTTTTCGGGAATTTTTGAAATCAGTATGTGGCCCCGGTAAATTAAAATGTACGTTCAAATTTAATATTGAACTATATATATATTTTAATTTATAGAAAAACAGACTGAAACAGTCGAATGGGATTACGAAACATAGTCCATTGTGTCCAGAATGGGGGGTATTCAGCTAGGGGCAACAGTTGCTGGGCTTGGTTTGGAGTTCGTATGGATTAACGGGCCTTTCTGGAAATTAAATGAGTTAAATAATATCAAAACCTATATAAATAGCCTAGGAATTAGTACCCTAATCTCCAATGAAGCAGCCACCAACCCTTGAAATGAATGGCCGATTTAATCCCAATTTGATCCCTTAATCTCCTTCTATTCTTTACGAATTAACATCTGATTCTTAAGAAAAAAATCAAGAGCGTAGTTAGATCTTCTCATCCACATGGGTATGATCGATTATTGAGTGACATTTTGGTCTGAATTCATTGCGGAAGAGGCACCGTTTGCTGTCCATTTCCGGCCAGAGGACCCCACCGAATTCACCCTGGTTCTCGGCATAGGAGGCACACCTCGTGGTGACAGCGGATGGTGACCCGACATTCCGTTGATCATGAAAAGTAGAACCCTAATTTGGAACTATGGGTTCGGTGAAGCGTTCGTATCCAGTAAACAAAGAAAAGGAAGAAGGGCATTTAATTAAACTAATTACTTTGTTTTAAAATTGTCATTAGCCTTTGAAAAATCATAACTCTCTCATACGGTATCGAAATCCCATGAAACAGGAACAGTTGGGATCGTGGCAGTGTTACTACATTCTAGAAGCGACCAGAGAAATTTTAGAGCTATCTACAATTTTTGAAGGAGTAAAACCCAATGTGAGATTTCTAAATTTAAAATAAAACTGATTGTGGTTGTGATATTAAATTTATATATATGCTATATAAATACATATATGCGTTGGACAAAATTGGAATTGATTGATTGTGTCTGCGATGAATTGTTGGATTAAATTGTGTAGTGAAAATAAAATGATCATGTGTTGAATTATGTTATTGTTTTAAATAAAATGATTGGACAATAAAAATTACATTTTTATTGTACGTTTGATTCATTAAAAAGATTCATGTTTTAAATAAAATGATTGGACAATAAAAATTACATTTTTATTGTACGTTTGATTCATTAAAATATTCATGTTTTAAATAAAATGATTAGACAATAAAATTTAAGGAATGATTAAAAATATTCGTTGTTTGAAATGAAATATGTTAATAATAAAAATTTACATTTTTATTGCATGTAGGAATGATTAAAAATATTCGTTGTTTGAAATGAAATATGCCAACAATGAAAATTTACATTTTTATTGTATGTAGGAATGATTAAAAATATTCATTGTTTGAAATGAAATTTGTTAATAATAAAAATTTACATTTTTATTGTATGTAGGAATGGTTAAAAATGTTCATTTTTTGAAATGAAATATATTACCAATAAAAATTTACATTTTTATTGTATGTAGGAATGATTAAAAATATTCATTGTTTGAAATGGAATATGTTAACAATAAAAATTTACATTTTTATTGTATATAGGAATGATTATAAAGATTCATTGTTTGAAATAAAATGTTTTAACAACAGAAATCACATTTTTATTGTATGTATAAACCAAGAAAAAGAATCATATGTTAGAATATGATCTTGTTAGTTAAAAACATAATTTTTTACATGTTAGTGAAGTTAAAAAGAATTATATGTTAAAAAATGTTTTGTCATTAAAAATGTCATGTTAATTTAGAATAAAAGAATTATATGATAAATATGTTTCGTTAAATTAAAAATGCCATCTTTTTCATATTAGTTTAGAATAAAAGAATTATAAGTTAAGACATGTTTCGTTGGATAAAAATGTCAACTTTATCATGTTAGTTTAGAAAAAATATATTGTCTTTAACATATTAGCGAAGAATAAAAGAGTCATTTATTAAATTATTATTTTTTAGTTAAAAATATTGTCTTTAACATGTTAATGAAGTGAATAAAATTTACATGTCCTGAGATATATGTTTGTATGTTAAAAATATAATTTTTAATATAAATAGGAATTGTACAAAAATTTACATGTCTTGAAATATATGTTTGTATGCTAAAAATGTAATTTTTAACATGAATATTAATTGTACAAAATTTACATGTAATAGAATAAATGCTGTTGAAATCGTCGAATGAATTATATTTATATTTATATATAAATTAAAATTAAAATTAAACGAATCATGCGAGGTAGTTCTCGTTGTGGAATCGTTATTTTAAACGATTATACCAAGAGATCCAACTGTCGGATTTCCCTAAAACTGGAACCATTGGGTTCACTTTGGGACGATCTTTCCAACGATATTTAATTTATTAAGATCCAACGGTTAGACTTCGAGAAATGTGTAATTCAAATCTGATTAAAAACAGTGCCAAGCCGCGTAATGACCTGAAGCGTCTTTCGAATTAAATGGGCCATTTTTATATAAATAAAAATAGCTATAAATCGTTATAAAATATTATAAACGATATGGAATGAAAATAAACCAATTTCCCTTGGTTTATAAAGTAATATGGACGATTAGATTTATTTGACATTAATCTATAGAATTGAATTAAACTAAACCAAAGAAAGAAATGATTTGAATTATAAATATTCGAGGATTATTTGAAAAGGCTGAGTTAAATCTCATTTCAAATAATTATACGACAACTTAAAGTCGAAGACATTGAATGTAACGACCCGCATTTTTCAGCGATATAATTAATTATTTAATTATTTGAATAATGCTTTGGCTATTTAAAATGACCAGAATTAAATAATATTGAATATTTAATTAAAATAAATAATATAATAATATATTTAATTTTTGAAATAGTAAGAAATAGTGGAATTCCCAAAATAGTGTGAATTGGATCATCTGTGATATTTAATTCAGTTTAGAATTGAATTAGAATAAAGAATGTATTATTTGAACGGCAGTTTGAACGTATAATTAAAATTTAATTATAATCGAGCCCGTATTGGCGCTGCAGTTCGCTATTTGGCGATTTGAACTTCAACTGAATGTACAGGGTTCGTTTTAAATCGGGTTTATGTGAAACAAGAAACGCTGGGAGCTGGTGAAGTATATTTTTCTGATGGAAGAGAAAAATTGAAATTTTGTCATGTAGATTTTTAGTTATGTCCAAATCAAATTTTAGAAAAGTCGCTATGGAATTCCTTTATAATTTATATCAATTTATTTATATTTTAAAATGGATTTTTAAAAATAAATCGAATATCGATGTAACACTGGATTTGAAATATCGAGTTATAAATCCCAGTGTAGTAGTATGATATCCTGTTGTGAATATATACGATAATATTTATTTTTAAATATTAAATTTAAATGTTTTTAAATATATTTATATATTTAAAGGGATTATTTAGGGCTTTAACAATAGCCAATTTTGCAAACGACCTCAGAATTAGACGAAACTAATTTTTTTGGATCCGCAATGTTAAATTATTGCTAAATTCCAAGTTTCGTGATTTTTAGAGTCACTGGGTGACCGTACGGATTTTTAGAGTGAAAAACAGTCAGTATTTTGATGGTTAAAAATATGTTGTGTGAGCAAACGAAGTCGGAATTCGACAAAACCAGTTTCGTTGGGACCGTAATGTCAAACAGTAGCAACATGTCCATTTTCGTGATTTTTGGGGGTCATGTGTGATCATAGGAATTTTAGAGGACGAATGTAAACAGCGATTGCTTAAAAATAAATTAAATAATCAATTAAAAAAATATTCAACCTATCCTATATATTATCGTTATCTCACCAAACCCTTCTCACAATTTCCTCTTCAGTCAAAAGTGCGCCGCCACCACAGAATAATTCCAACAGTAAAAACCCAATTTCAAAATTCAAAGAAAATAGGAATAAAATTCCATAAATTACAAGAGTGGTATGTTTGGATTCGCAAGACGAAGAGCTTCATTCCAGTATGGAAATCGGAGAGCTTGATGCCTTTTCTAGAAGTCCGACGCACCACAAACCACACTAGGGCATAACATTTCTTCGATTCATGGCGGTATTGGATGGAGCAAGTTATATAATTGGATTTAGCTATAGATTTAGAGCAAGTTATGAATTTTTGGTATTTTATATAAAAGAAAAGTGTCTGAACTTTCTCTGTATTTGCGGTATCGACTGTGGAGGACGCGTTCATCATATTGGGTGCGAATTGAACACTCAGCATATGAATTGAAAGAGGAGGACCTGAGAAGTATTTTGGTGATGTTTGTGTGAATTAGTTTGAAGTATGGGAGGCGCAGACTTGAGTGGGAAGATCGTCCATGGTGAAAACGATATGGAGGAAGTCCCGTGTTGAAGGAGAATGGATTAGAACGAGCGGTTTCGGGTTTTACCGGTGGGATATTTGGTCGTTGTTGGTTTGGAAGTTTGGGGTATTGGGCCGACTACAAATTGGTAAAGCCCATTATTTAACCATAATTTAAGTTTAGTTTTTATATAATAAAAATTTAATTTGAAAAGAGAAAGTGATTTAAAAATGTTCGGTTGGGGCAATGAAATTACTGGAAGGATGAAGGGTAAAGCAATAGCCTTATTAACGGTTCAAAACGAGGATAATAAGTTATAATTAAAGATTTTAATTATAAGATTATTAATCATTAATATTAATGATGTTTAACTATATAATAGCTGGTAAAAATCATATCTTCTCCCTATGTTATTAAAATTTCGAACAGTCGAATCCGTTGGGAACATACGGATGACGGCTACACCATGGAACTGACCGAGAGTGAATTGAAGCTCGTTTGGATTTATGGTAGAATTTAACGCCTGAATCAAATCAACGACCAATTATCGTTATTTAACGATAACCGACCAATGTGAGTAATCTCACTAACTCTGCTCAGTTTATATTTTTATAAAATATTTTTAGAATTTACAATTGATGGTTGTTTGCTGTGTTTTGGCTGTTTGGTTAAACTGCTAGTCAGTTGATTGAAAATATAAATAATGATATAGATATACATCGTTAATCAAATATTGATTCTGTTTAACAGAATATTTCATAGTGAAATGAAATTGATGTTAATTTTATTGTTTAACATCTGTGATGCAGGGAAACAGGTCAGAGGGACCCAACTAGGTTCCTCAACATTTATTTTACTGTTTTTTTCGTATATTGTATTATATGATGTGATATGAAATCTGTTGTTGATTTTGTATGATTGAATGATACAAATCATTGTTATATGGTATGTTAAATACCATAAGGAATACTGGGATGTTAAAAAGGGAATTTTCAATGTTATATTGAAAAAGAAATATTTATAAAATTAAAAGATTTTATAAAAAAAACTGTTTATTTGGAAAATAAATAGATTAAAAAGGGAATACTTATTTGTTAATCAAATAGATAAAATTGAAAAGAAATATTTGTAAACTATTTACAAATAGAATTGAAAAGGGATATTTATCTAAAAATAAATAGAATAGAAAGAGGAAATATTTGTAAAACAAATAGAAAGGGAATAGTTAGATTATCAAAAGAATTACTTATAAAATCAATAGATTTTATAAATAAAAAATATTTTATAGAATAAATAGAATTATCAAAAAAAGGGAATTATTTGGTAAATGAATTGGTTTTAAAAAGGAAATACTTGGAAAGTGACTAGAAATTGTATCAAAGGAGAATTTTATATTTGAAAGGTTTAGACCCGTGCTTTGCACACGGGTATAACATGCTATGGATTTAAAGCAAAGATTTTAAAAAGAATCTATTTTAACAGATAAAGTAAGAAGATAAATTTATAAATAATATTTTATAAATAAAATAAAATGTTTATCATTGGATAAATAGAATATATAAGTCGGGACTTATATAGAGAAGTAAGAATCGATTTCAACATCGACAATGGAAACTGAATGGGGACGTAGAGTAAATCATTGGAGAATTAGAGTTAATTAGTTAGAGAAAATCAATTAGAGTTAGAGTTAATCGAATTAGAGAAAGTGGAACATAGTTAATCGAATTAGGATAAATTGAATATCAGTTAATCAATTTGAGCTGATCGAATATAGTTATTTGAGATAGAGTTAGTCAAACATAGTTATTCTGGATGAGTTGCCATTTCGTACGACTGCTAGCATAATTCGCAGGGCTGCAGATAGCCTACGGCGGTCGGATGTTTCCTGAGGGGATCAGGCGTAACCATTGTGATCGCTGCGATCTAGAGTCAAGCGAATGGAGTTAAATCGAATATTAGCCATTCGAAATAAAGTTAAAACAGACATAGTTATTCGAATATAAATTAATCGAATATTGTTTATTTGATAGGAGTTAAATAAGTTGAGTTAAATGAGTTGAGTTAATCAAGGAAGTTAATCAAGTTGAGTTAATTGAGTTGGATTAGTCAAGATGAGTTAATCAAACCGAGTTAATCTAAATGAGTTAATCCAAAGGAGCTATTCGAAATAGTTTATTCGAATAGAATTAAAAGAGTTATTCGAAATAGTTTATTCGAATAGAAATAAAAGAGTTATTCGAAATAGTTTATTCGAATAGAATTAAAAGAGTTAATCAAATATAGTTTATCCGAAAGGAGATTAATCGAATGTAAATCATTCGTAGAAAGTTAATCGAATGTAAATCATTCGAAGAGAGATTATCGAATATAGTTATTCGAAGAGAGATTATCGAATATAGTTATTCGAATGGAGATTATCAAATATAGTTATTCGGAAAGGAGTTACCGAATAGAGAGTATTCGAAAAAGAGGGTTATACATTGAATTCGATTATATCGAATTCGGGAAAGTAATATTTACTTTTGGTTTTAATCAAGATTTACTTATTTATTTATAAATCAGTGGTTTAGTTATTTAGTTAAATTAAGGAATAAAAGTTATATTTTGAAGTTAGATATTTAGGAAGAAGGGATTATAACGCTATAGTTATAATAAAAGTTTTAAAATAAAGAAGTGGATTCATAAATAGAATCCGAGAGTTACATAAGAAAGTTTGTTAAAGATTTAAAAGGTGAACTTTGTCTATTTCGAGGTTAGAAATGTTGTTCAGTTAAGTTATGAGGGGTAATTATACCCCAATTTGATTGACTTCGTTTTTAACTAAGGAGTAGTTAGGGTTCGATAGTGAAGATGGATTAAGTAAGTTTAGTTAAGGAGTGTAATGGTTTAAATTGGCTTGGTGATGTTTTATTTAAACATCTGTTTAAGTCAAATGTATAAACTTTGGAAACATTTTCCAAATATAATCAGAGATATTTTCTAATCATAGAAAATGAAATGTTATTGAGAAAGAATACTGGAATGTCAGTAATACGTGAAACAGGGATGGAAATGTTTTCCAATGATTGATGATGTATATTTTCTAAATTTAGAAAATAAGAATTTACAAATATATAGAAAAGGGAAAATGGATAAATTAATGATAATTTAATTAAAAGAAATAAACCTTTGAATGATGATTGATCGATAGAATTTCCATCTGGAAATAATATCGTTGGTTGCACACCTGTTTTTCTTTGATAGTTAAATCACCGACTATCGAGGTTTTTGACCATTTTTACGTCTTCAATACGAAGAGACCGGAATCAGATTTTTATCTGGAAAACCACTCTGTATGGACGTTAGCGTTGCGATCCAATATTGAAGACAGAGTTATGCAAGGGCTATCCTGTTTACAGAATAGTGCCTTCGGTTTATCCAGTACCAAGACAAACGTGAATGGACGAATGTCTGACAAAGTTTATCTAGCGGATCGCGTAAGTTGATCCCTTCAAACGTACTTACGTTTGGTGGCGGAGGAATTCGTTTCTCTTAGCTTTATACCCGTAGTATTTTTGGGGAAATCAATTTGTGATTTGATGGGTATGACGATGTGGCATTCAGAGTAAATGAATGTATGGTCTGCAAAAGATACGTCATGACCTCAAGCCTCATCAACTGGGAAATGACAAAAATCGGGCAGGCAGCATGGCTAAGTGGGTCGCTCCCATTAGGGTGTATATCACCTATCTAGAGAAAATCCATTTCATTCTTTTATCTATGATCGATGCTGTCCCTTTTTGGGAAGACGGTGGGTAGCTCCCAACTGTTGGTGATATACATTCGATACACTCAAGCGAAATGAGTGGTCGGTCATGTGTGGGCCAGGTTGTAAGATGTTCTTGTTGAATCCAGTGTATTCGCCTCTAGAGGTACACTATCGGAAGGTGGTCCCATACCTTGTCATAGTTGGAATCCAATCTCCAATAAGCGCCCGCGGTTTTGTTTGTATACTATATATGTAGAACATGAGATGCAAGCGTTCTGCTCTATTGTTAATTACTTGTGATTAGACATTATTATAATATCAGAAAAGTATTGGTTTCCAAGCTGCTTTGGGTTATCGTAAGGTAAAAACCGTCCGTGTTTATGTGTGGATTGGTCTTACGATTATCTTTTCTTTTGAAAAGGATTTTGAAAAGTCAAACCAAATGATTTGAGTTTACTCACACCAGTCCCATGACTGACCCAGAGTTTATTTTGTTTTGTTTTCCCTAAACTCTTGGGTGCCCAAATTTGTACGGGCAGTCAAGTAGTTCAGGTCTTTACAGATATACTGGGAGGAGCTTGAAGCACGAGGCTTCAGGATTATATAGCTATTGATATTTCCACTGTGTGTAAGTGTCGTACTCCGATAATGTTATTATACTATTTTATTTCAAAGTTATGTTATAATATATTTTATTCGTTCCGCAGTGAGATTCGTGTTGTGACGGCCCGCCCCGCACCAACCGACGTTTACCCCAATTGTGCGCTGTACACATGTCCAATTGGCATGGAACGGTCGCCAAAGAAGAGAAAGAAAGAAGATGAACCAAATAAAGAACCTGTAATATGTCTCACAGCGCATGGAATAAAATATAATAGCCAACATATACTTGACATAAAACAGATGAGACAGTGCATAAGCTGAAAACTTGAACTAACATCATCAGAGTAGCGGAAATATCAAATACAGCTTATTACAACTTCAAAATACTGTCTCTAAGATAAGCAAAATAGGTATGCTACTAATGCCCAAAGTAGATACCGATCATGACACAGGGAGAATAACTACATATCATACGTGGAGCCTCCTGCTCGTCTTCAGTCCATCTACCAAGCGCACTACCAGCTATCCCTGTCTCTAGTCTGAACCTGGACCTGCAACCAAAGAGTTAGTACTACACGGTACAACACTCTATGATGTCACAAACACATAATATACGTATACGGGGGTGGGGATGTGTGTGTCAACCAATCAAGCATAGCAACCATCCTTGCATCTCTCACTCTGTGCGTAAAGCATACGACATCCACTTCTTCGATCACTAGAGCACTTTACCCAAACGACAGAACTCGACTCTGTACGACTATGCACATTCCTACTACCACCAACGCCATACCTATGGGATCACGCCCAACGTTTCCATGACCCCACTCCATTGGTAGGTAGCTCCCTAGTCGCACCATATCCAAAGCCCGAGTTTGTCTCTCTACCTCCAACACCTAGTGATCCAAAGTCATAGACATCGACAACTCCTTAGCACACGTCCCGCAGCAAAGCCCAATCACGAAGTGAACTCATTGGTTCCCGTCTGGGTCCTGAGCTCGAACTTCCACTTGAACTACCTTTGCATTTCGGGTTATGGATCTCCATTGGATCGGCCTTCTTCACTTTGCTTCAGTTCGTGGTCATCACCCTTGCTCGGTTCGGATCGTGCTCCCCTATCTGGATCGGGTCCCCCACTTCAGTTCGGGTCGGATCGTGCCACCATGTCTTCATGGTCCTCGCCCTTAGTCAGCTCGTGATGTTCGCCGGTTCGGTTCGTGGAACTCCTCAGGTGGCGGATCGGTTCGGTGCTCTGACTCATGGTGGTTCGGGTCGTCCTCCTCCTTCTTGTTCGGATCGGTATCATCACCTCGGGTCGGTTCGTGGGGTCCTTCAGGCGAGCGGTTCGGGTCGAAGGAGGTGGATGGATCGTGGGCACGAGAAGATCAGTTCATGGCCACCATTGACTAGCGATTCGGATCGGGTATCACGATCGGTTCGGTTCGCGAGTTGCACCTCGGGTCGGGTAGGGGCGATCCGATCCGATTTCCTGCACTGACTTTTCCAGCGACTGTTTACGCCACTCGATGACGTTTTCGACCATTCTAACTATTGCAATCAATCATAAACCATGTCAAAGTGTCATAACAACACATACAAGTGACCTCAAACACCAAAACACCCATATGATATGATAAAACGGATCAAACATAGCCAAAACCCCATGTTTTCCCTTAATCCCTCTTAATCATGTTTAAGCATATGATTAGCAAAACTTATCTAAATTAACCCAAACTCATATCAGAGGTCTAAAACATGATTTATGAATTTATAAACATTTTTTCAAAATTTATTTTCGTTTAAAAACGCTGATTAGCACTAATCACCCTAATTTAGCCATAATTAGTGCAAGAAGCAAGCTAATCACTCACCTTAGCCACAAAACAAACTAAGATCTGAAATAATTCTCTGATTTGATGTGAATACCAATGCTAACAGCAGCTCCAAGGTTGATTAGGTGAAGATCTTCTTTGATTTGATCTTGCTAATCTCTTTTTCTTCAAGTTGGAGTGGTTTGGAGTGATTTAGAGGTTGGAGGCCATTAATAAGGTTCTATGAAATGAAGTGGTGGCTGGAAAAATGACTAAAAGGATGCTTTCCAACCCTAATCAGCCCTCATATAGCCCCAATCCCGAAATCCCCTTATGGGCCCAATTGCTAACTACCCGGTTTAGCCCAATTATGCAGTTTTTCTACTTCTGAAACTTAATTCAGCCCTACAGCCCAAACGGTAAGTCCGTTTTCCACATGTGACCACTCTACGGAAAGGTAAACCATCATTTGAAGCCAATGGAAGTGGTTTCAGGTCAAAATTCTTTTCCAATCAAAAGTTATGGCCAAAACAGTACTGACTAGGGGCAAAATGGTCATTTAAAAATCGACAAAAATCATGAACAAGGGAAATGACTCTAATAAATGTTTCCCAAAGTTACATGACCATACAACTTCACATGGGAAAGAAATAAATATTCTACAATCCTATGATGTGTAGAACACGGGTCGTTACACTCTCCCCCCCTTAAGAAATTTCGCCCCCGAAATTCCCTAATCAAAACACACACAAGTGTCCCGCATGCCTATCAATCATAAAACAACCATCAAACATGCAAAACAAGCAAAACAAGTCTATCCTAGCATGCGGAATAACTAAATCGCAAAGTAAATCTTACTAGGCAAAGAGTTCTGGATAAGCCTTTCTAATGCTCTCCTCTGTCTCCCAAGCACAATCATTTTCGTCCTCGCCCCACTGAACTTTGACTAGCTTCACCGACTTTCTTCGAAGTTGCTTCGTATCATGCCCCACAATACGAATCGGCTTGCGGTTCTCAACCGCCTCAGGTTCTACTTCGAAGTCCTCTAACTGATCAGGTGAAATAGTCACATTTGAGTCATGAACGAATTTCCTTAATTGGGAAACATGAAACACATTGTGAACTCCTGCCATTTTCTCTGGTAAGCCAACCCTATATGCCAAATTCCCAACTTCCTCGAGAACTTGGAAAGGACCCACAAATCTTGGTGCCAACTTGCCTCTCCTACCAAATCGTATCACGCTTTTCAACGGAGAGATCTTGACAAACACCAAGTCACCAACGGAGAATTTCAAGTCTCTTCTCCTCTTATCAGCATAGCTTTTCTGCCTATCCTGAGCAGCTCTCATTCGTTGCTGAATGATCTTGATCTTATCGGAGGTTTCTCTCACCACATCTGGTCCAAGCACAAACTTCTCGCCAGTCTCTATCCAACATGATGGTGAGTTGCACGGTCTTCCGTACAAAGCTTCATATGGAGCCATACCAATACTGGATTGGTAGCTATTATTATATGCAAACTCCACTAGATGCAAATGGTCATCCCATGCTCCACCGAAATCCAATATACAAGCTCTCAAGAGATCTTCCAATATCCGATTCACCCTCTCTGTCTGACCATCGGTTTGAGGATGATATGCGGTACTGAGATGTAATTCTGATCCTAAAGCCTCTTGTAAGCTCTTCCAAAATCCACTAGTAAACAACGGATCTCGGTCACTCACAATGCCTTTGGGTACTCCATGAAATCTCACCACCCACTTCACATATAGTTCTGCTAACTTAGCTGCAGTTCTGTTCGACTTAACTGGTATAAATCTTGCACTCTTGGTCAGTCGATCCACAATTACCCAAATGCTATCATATCCCGATCTGGTCCTTGGTAAACCATCGATGAAATCCATCGAAACTTGTTCCCATTTCGATTCGGGAATTTCTAATGGTTGCAACAACCCACTAGGCTTCTTTTGCTCGGCTTTAACTAGCTGGCAATTCATGCATTTGGATATAAACTTCCCAACGTCTCTTTTCATCCCTTCCCAGTAGTAAGTCTGTCTCATGTCTCGATACATCTTATTACCACCGGGATGTATAGTCAGTTTTGAGTGATGACATTCTCTAAGCACTTCATCTCTCAAGCCATTCACGTTGGGCACAACTAGTCTTCCATTCTTCCGAAGCCATCCATCTCGATCAAGCCCATACACATTCATCCCCTCTTCGATACCCATCTCTAACTTGGAGATGATTTCCAATAGGTTAGGGTCGTTCCTCTGGCTAGAACCAATCCGCTCTATCAAAGTGGGTCTGATCGTCAAGCTAGCTAGCATAACTGGATCCAATTCGCACCTTGGTCTGAAATCAAACCCCGCGATATACTCCAGCTGCTTCCATTCATGAAACATTGCCCCTAAGCTGGCATGTCTTCTACTCAAGGCATCGGCTACCGCATTGCCCTTCCCAGGTGTATACGCGATATCAAAATCATACGAAGCCAAGAACTCTAACCATCTCTGCTGACGGAGATTCAGATCTTTCTGAGAGAAGAGATACCTTAGCGATTTATGATCGGTAAACAACTCAAATCTTTCTCCCAAAAGGTAATGTCTCCACATCTTCAGCGCAAATACAATCGCTGCCAATTCCAAATCATGGGTAGGATACTTCTTCTCATGTGGCTTTAGCTGTCGACTGGCATAAGCTACAACCCTACCTCCTTGCATCAATACCGCACCCAGTCCGGTACCACAAGCATCCGTGTATACCGTCATCTCTTCATTTCCCTTAGGAATGACCAACACTGGCGCACGCGTCAACTTTTCCTTTAGACTCTTGAATGCATTTTCACACTCTCCGTTCCAAACGAAGGCTTGATTCTTCTTAGTCAACTGAGTCAACGGTGCCGCTGTCTTGGAGAAGTCTTTGATAAACTTACGATAATATCCAGCTAACCCCAAGAAACTTCTTACGTCTGTTGCATTCTTGGGCGTAGACCAATCTTGTACCGTAGCCACCTTTGCAGGGTCCACGGCAATACCATTCTCTGTAACAACATGGCCCAAGAATCTCACTTCTCTCCTCCAAAAATGACACTTAGAGAATTTCGCTTTCAGTTGGTGTCTTCTCAACACCTCCAACACAATTCTCAAATGTTCCTTGTGTTCCTCTTCTGTCCTCGAGTAAACAAGGATATCGTCTACGAACACAAGAACGAACTTATTCAGTTGGTCTCTGAATACTCTATTCATAAGATCCACGAAGTATGCTGGTGCGTTGGTCAACCCGAATGGCATGACCAACCACTCATAAAACCCAAATGGCGTCCTAAATGCCGTTTTAGCTATACTATCAGCTGCTACACGGAGCTGATGAAATCCTGTCGCGAGGTCCAATTGGGAGAACACTCTTGCTCCTTCCAGTTGATCAAATAAATCATCTATCTGTGGTAGAGGATACTTATTCTTCCTCGTCACCTTATTTAACTCGCGATAGTCCACACACAATCGAAGGGAACCATCTGCCTTAGTAGCAAACACAACTGGTGCTCCCCACTCGGAAACACTTCTTCTAATAAATCCCTTCTTCAAAAGATCGCTAACTTGCACCTCGAGCTCACGCTGTTCTCGTGGTGCCATACGACGAAGTGGCATCACTATAGGTCTGGCATCTTTCACTAAATCAATACGGAACTCAATCTCTCGGTGTGGTGGAAGTCCGGTCACTTCCTCGAAGATATCCGGGTACTGGCCAACCACGGGCAAACCTGATAACTCATCATGCGGAATGTCGAGGGAATTTACAAAACTAGCCATTACCCCATCACAGGGTAGATTACCAAACACTACCCTCCGCCCATCATCCGCCCTAACTGTCACCAAAAAGCCCTCACAGTCTACCACCACCCCGTATCTTTGGAGCCAATCGACTCCCAAAATAATGCCATACCCAGTAAAGCCCAAAACAAAGCAATCACAAACAAACATACATCCATGACTCGATAAGACCACATTACGACAGATCATACTGAGGTTTGTTGAACCACCAATCGGGTTCGTCACAGCTAATGGTCTATCGACTAACTCGGGTTCCAATCCCAACCTATCTACCAGGTCACTAGATATGAAGGAATGAGAAGCCCCGGTATCGAACAAAACTCTAACAGGAAGATCATAAATGGAAAGCATACCTTGAATGACGACTCCCTTTCCTTTCTCCGCCGCAGTAGGGGCATTCGACGAAGAAGGAACAGCATTGATGGCATATGCTTTCACAATCTGATTCTCCTTCAGAGGTTGCGGGCACTTATCCTTAAAATGTCCCTCTTGGCCACAGTTAAAGCACTTCTTTCCCACTGTCTTGGCCCTACATTCCCTTGCATAATGGCCCTTCTTTCCACATTTGAAGCACTCGACTTCTTTCCTGCTTTTCTTTTGGCCATCCTTAGCTTGGTTCTGCTTCCTCTTATTCTGAGAGTTATTCTTGCCTCCACCGCTTGCTTGCGGCTTTGACTCTTCAGCAGATACAGCAACAACCCCAGTCTTCGGCTTAGGGTAAAGACTTTCTGACCTCAAAGCTTTTCCCACGATCGACTCAAACGTCTCATCGATGTGATTTATCAGCCTCTCCCCTAAGTATTCATCCAAACCAGTGATGAACCTCTCATTTTTCTTTTCGAGAGTATCAATTAGAGATAACCCATACTTCGACAAAGTGTCGAACTCAGCAACATAATCCGATACTGCCCTTCCATTCTGCTTAAGCTCCAAGAACTTCCTAAACAATTCCGACTTCTGGGCAGCTGGGATATACTTGTCGCTAAAGCGAGCTTTAAACTGATCCCAAGTAACTTGATCTTCTGGTGTGGCTGCCCTAATAGCACTCCACCAATTCATCACTCGTCCTTGCAGCTGACGAGACGCAAGCCTTCTCTTCATCGCATCCTCGATACCCAAATCGTCGAAGATACGGTCACAACTATCCAACCAATCTTGAACATCCGTGGCCGACTCTGTTCCGTGAAACGGCTTTCCACCAAGATTAGTGTAATCCTTACTCAGCTTGGCGAAATCGACCCTAGGCGCTTGCACCGCTGCACCTCCAGCATTGGGAACATTAGGAGCCTCCCTCTGAATATCCACAAGCATCTCTCTCATGAGGTTGGTAAACATAGCCCTCATGTCAGGGGGATTCCCATTATTAGTCCCTCTACCTGCACCTCTTCCTCGGCTCATCGTCAAATCTGTTAAAGAAAAAACGATTAACCATCTCCATAGTGGTGCCAGTGCAGTGCAATGCGACTTCACTCTTAACTATACTAATACTATATATAGATATAGCTTTTGAAAACCAAAATAATCACAAATACGCGCTCTCATATACGTACTATCTCTCCCTAGTGTCTTTCCCTAGGTGAATTACGCAACCTAGAGCTCTGATACCAAATGTGACGGCCCGCCCCGCACCAACCGACGTTTACCCCAATTGTGCGCTGTACACATGTCCAATTGGCATGGAACGGTCGCCAAAGAAGAGAAAGAAAGAAGATGAACCAAATAAAGAACCTGTAATATGTCTCACAGCGCATGGAATAAAATATAATAGCCAACATATACTTGACATAAAACAGATGAGACAGTGCATAAGCTGAAAACTTGAATTAACATCATCAGAGTAGCGGAAATATCAAATACAGCTTATTACAACTTCAAAATACTGTCTCTAAGATAAGCAAAATAGGTATGCTACTAATGCCCAAAGTAGATACCGATCATGACACAGGGAGAATAACTACATATCATACGTGGAGCCTCCTGCTCGTCTTCAGTCCATCTACCAAGCGCACTACCAGCTATCCCTGTCTCTAGTCTGAACCTGGACCTGCAACCAAAGAGTTAGTACTACACGGTACAACACTCTATGATGTCACAAACACATAATATACGTATACGGGGGTAGGGATGTGTGTGTCAACCAATCAAGCATAGCAACCATCCTTGCATCTCTCACTCTGTGCGTAAAGCATACGACATCCACTTCTTCGATCACTAGAGCACTTTACCCAAACGACAGAACTCGACTCTGTACGACTATGCACATTCCTACTACCACCAACGCCATACCTATGGGATCACGCCCAACGTTTCCATGACCCCACTCCATTGGTAGGTAGCTCCCTAGTCGCACCATATCCAAAGCCCGAGTTTGTCTCTCTACCTCCAACACCTAGTGATCCAAAGTCATAGACATCGACAACTCCTTAGCACACGTCCCGCAGCAAAGCCCAATCACGAAGTGAACTCATTGGTTCCCGTCTGGGTCCTGAGCTCGAACTTCCACTTGAACTACCTTTGCATTTCGGGTTATGGATCTCCATTGGATCGGCCTTCTTCACTTTGCTTCAGTTCGTGGTCATCACCCTTGCTCGGTTCGGATCGTGCTCCCCTATCTGGATCGGGTCCCCCACTTCAGTTCGGGTCGGATCGTGCCACCATGTCTTCATGGTCCTCGCCCTTAGTCAGCTCGTGATGTTCGCCGGTTCGGTTCGTGGAACTCCTCAGGTGGCGGATCGGTTCGGTGCTCTGACTCATGGTGGTTCGGGTCGTCCTCCTCCTTCTTGTTCGGATCGGTATCATCACCTCGGGTCGGTTCGTGGGGTCCTTCAGGCGAGCGGTTCGGGTCGAAGGAGGTGGATGGATCGTGGGCACGAGAAGATCAGTTCATGGCCACCATTGACTAGCGATTCGGATCGGGTATCACGATCGGTTCGGTTCGCGAGTTGCACCTCGGGTCGGGTAGGGGCGATCCGATCCGATTTCCTGCACTGACTTTTCCAGCGACTGTTTACGCCACTCGACGACGTTTTCGACCATTCTAACTATTGCAATCAATCATAAACCATGTCAAAGTGTCATAACAACACATACAAGTGACCTCAAACACCAAAACACCCATATGATATGATAAAACGGATCAAACATAGCCAAAACCCCATGTTTTCCCTTAATCCCTCTTAATCATGTTTAAGCATATGATTAGCAAAACTTATCTAAATTAACCCAAACTCATATCAGAGGTCTAAAACATGATTTATGAATTTATAAACATTTTTTTCAAAATTTATTTTCGTTTAAAAACGCTGATTAGCACTAATCACCCTAATTTAGCCATAATTAGTGCAAGAAGCAAGCTAATCACTCACCTTAGCCACAAAACAAACTAAGATCTGAAATAATTCTCTGATTTGATGCGAATACCAATGCTAACAGCAGCTCCAAGGTTGATTAGGTGAAGATCTTCTTTGATTTGATCTTGCTAATCTCTTTTTCTTCAAGTTGGAGTGGTTTGGAGTGATTTAGAGGTTGGAGGCCATTAATAAGGTTCTATGAAATGAAGTGGTGGCTGGAAAAATGACTAAAAGGATGCTTTCCAACCCTAATCAGCCCTCATATAGCCCCAATCCCGAAATCCCCTTATGGGCCCAATTGCTAACTACCCGGTTTAGCCCAATTATGCAGTTTTTCTACTTCTGAAACTTAATTCAGCCCTACAGCCCAAACGGTAAGTCCGTTTTCCACATGTGACCACTCTACGGAAAGGTAAACCATCATTTGAAGCCAATGGAAGTGGTTTCAGGTCAAAATTCTTTTCCAATCAAAAGTTATGGCCAAAACAGTACTGACTAGGGGCAAAATGGTCATTTAAAAATCGACAAAAATCATGAACAAGGGAAATGACTCTAATAAATGTTTCCCAAAGTTACATGACCATACAACTTCACATGGGAAAGAAATAAATATTCTACAATCCTATGATGTGTAGAACACGGGTCGTTACACGTGTTTACTCTGATTGTGTTCTTCTTCTTCTTCTATTCTAATTTTCTATCTTATCTATTCTCACCCTCTAACTTCTTTCTATTAATGATTAGGAATTTCCGATGTCTGAATAGTCAACATGGTAAGTTTTGTGTTGATTTTCGGCATCGAAAATCCCAGTTCGTTATAGTGGTATCAGAGCTAAAGTTTAAGTGATTACCTTGGCTCTGTGGCGTGACTCAGTAGAGATGGGGTTAGTAATGCCCTAGATTGAATTGAGTGTATATATTAGAGTGAACGTATTTGTAGATTTTATAAAAAAATTGTTTTATACTGTAGAAATTTATTGGTTGAGTAGTTGTGAATTCTGGTCGATCAGTTTGATCCACTGTATCGATAGGGGTTTCTGAACACTCAAATACGATAAACCGACACAGTATGTTTTGAAAGAGGGTAAATGAAATAATTTTACCCAGATTATATTTGGATATAAAAGAAATTATTTATATTTGAAGTATTATAGAATATGTGATGTGTTGGTTGATTATAATTGAAATGGTTATATAAATAACCAATTTGAGTTCGTATAATAAAAACAGATTAATTAAATCTGAATTAAATCGGAATTGGAATTAAAATTCTGAAAACTAGGGAAAAAGTGTTTGTAAGTGGATTTGAGTTAAGTATAAGAAAATTTAAAAATCCTAGGAGATTTTAAATTGTTTAGAAGTATCGTGAATGATATTTTGAAAAAGTTTGAAAATGAAAGTGTTTAGGATATGAGTTTTGAAAAGTGATGTAGTATTGAATTCACTTTAGTAGCTGGGAAATAACTCTGATGATGCTGGCCACATCATCAGTGTTCATTTTCAAGTCCTAAGTGACGGATTACTACCAAAGATTTTGTTTTCGAATTATTTTGGGAAAAGATAGTTGTTTTGAATCCCGAAAGGGAATAATTTATTTTAGAGAAAAACTAAACTGTTTAAAATCCCCAGGAAGATAGTATGAATTAAAAAAATTTAAACAGAAATTTGTGAAAGCAAATATGAATTGAATTAAATCCAGTTAACTGGAAATTTAATTGGAATATAATATATCTAGTAGAATCAGATTTTGAATTTAGAGGTAGAATTTGAAATGGTATTGGATTGATGAGTTAGGAGCTCGGAATCGAGAATGAAACTTGAGTTTGAAATGGTAATTTGCTTGTTTAAGCGAATAGCTGTGTTGAGGATAAATTGATCAGAGATTGATTGGGATGACTTTGATAAATGCTGAATTGGCAGCAGAATGTAAGGATTTATTGATATGCCCGACAAAAAGCTACAAGTTTATTTTTATGGATTTGGTTGTCTAGGGGCCAATTTGGTAAGCCTCTTGACTGTTTGATTTTCTTTTGGGTTGGAAAAGGCCTAGAGAGGCAAGTTGGGGTTTGAACTATTGACCGGTACAAAGGAGGTGCTGGCGAAATTTTTCAAAAATTTCGGGTGTTAGAAATTTTTTCAGAATATTTGAAAATTTTCATTACTAGAAATAAATAAATTTTTAATTGAAATAAATTGGTTCAGTTGAAACTGAAGTTAAAAGTGAACGAATAGTTTTTAAACCAGTTAATAGGGTATGTCTTCTACCTTAGCAATTTCGAGGACGAAATTATTTTAAGGGGGGAAGAATGTAACGACCCGCATTTTCCAGTGATATAATTAATTTATTTAATTATTTGAATAATGGTTTAGTTAATTAAAAAGACCAAAATTAAATAATATTGAATATTTAATTAAAATAAATAATATAATAATATATTTAATTTCTGAAATAGTCAGAAATAGTGGAATTACAAAATAGTGTGAATTAGATCATCTATGATATTTAGTTCAATTTAGAATTGAATTAGAATAACGAATATATTATTTGAACGGCAGTTTGAACGTATAATTATAATTTAATTATAATCGAGCTCGTAATGGCGCTGCAGTTCGCTATTTGGCGATTTGAACTTCAACTGAATGTACAAGATTCGTTTTAAATCGGATTTCTGTGAAACAAGAAACGCTGGGAGCTGGTGAAGTATATTTTTCTGATGGAAGAGAAAAATCGAGATTTCGTCGTGTAGATTTTTAGTTATGTCCAAATCAAATTTTAGAAAAGTCTCTATGGAATTCCTTTATAATTTATATCGATTTATTTATATTTTAAAATGGATTTTTAAATATAAATCGAATATCGATGTAACACTCGATTTGAAATATCGAGTTATAAATCCCATTGTAGTAGTATGATATCCTGTTGTGAATATATACGATAATATTTATTTTTAAATATTAAATTTAAATGTTTTTAAATATATTTATATATTTAAAGGGGTTATTTAGGGCTTTAAAAATAGCCAGTTTTACAAATCACCTCAGAATTTGACGAAACTAATTTTGTTAGATCTGCAATGTTAAATTATTTCTAGATTCCGAGTTTCGTGATTTTTAGAGTCACTGGGTGGTCGTACGGATTTTTAGAGTGAAAAACAGTCAGTATTTTGACGGTTAAAAATACGCTGTGTGAGCAAATGAAGTCGGAATTCGATGAAACCAGTTTCGTTGGGACCGTAATGTCAAACAGTAGCTACATGTCCATTTTCGTGATTTTTGGGGGTCATGCGTGATCACAGGAATTTTAGAGGACGAATGTAAACAGCGATTGCTTAAAAATAAATTAAATGATCGATTAAAAAAATATTAAACCTATCCTATATATTATCGTTACCGCACCAAACCCTTCTCACAATTTCCTCTTCAGTCAAAAGTGCGCCGCCACCACAGAATAATTCCAACAATAAAAACCCAATTTCAAAATTCAAAGAAAATAGGAATAAAATTCCATAAATTACAAGAGTGGTATGTTTGGATTCGCAAGACGAAGAGCTTCATTCTAGTATGGAAATCGGAGAGCTCGATGCCTTTTCTGGAAGTCCGACGCACCACAGACCACACTAGGGCATAACATTTCTTCGATTCAAGGCGGTATTGGATGGAGCGAGTTATATAATTGGATTTAGCTATAGATTTAGAGCAAGTTATGAATTTTTGGGATTTTATATAAAATAAAAGTGTCAGAACTTCCTCTGTATTTGCGGTATCGACTGTGGAGGACGCGTTCATCATATTGGGTGCGAATTGAACACTCAGCGTATGAATTGAAAGAGGAGGACCTGAGAAGTATTTTGGTGATGTTTGTGTGAATTAGTTTGAAGTATGGGAGGCGCAGACTTGAGTGGGAAGATCGTCCATGGTGAAAACGAACGGGAGGAAGTCCTGTGTTGAAGGAGAAGGGATTAGAACGAGCGGTTTCGGGTTTTACCAGTGGGATATTTGGCCGTTGTTGGTTTTGAAGTTTGGGGTATTGGGCCGGCTACAAATTGGTAAAGCCCACTATTTAACCATAATTTAAGTTTAGTTTATATATAATAAAAATTTAATTTGAAAAGAGAAAGTGATTTAAAAATGTTCGGTTGGGGCAATGAAATTACTGGAAGGATGAAGGGTAAAGCAATAGCCTTATTAACGGTTCAAAACGAGGATAATAAGTTATAATTAAAGATTTTAATTATAAGATTATTAGTCATTAGTATTAATGATGTTTAACTATATAATAGCTGGTAAAAATCATATCTTCTCCGTATTTTATTAGAATTTCGAACAGTCGAATTTGTTTGGACCATACGGACGGCTGCTACACCATGGAACTGACCGAGAGTGAATTGAGGCTCGTTTGGATTTATGGTAGAATTTAACGCCTGAATCAAATCAACAACCAATTATCGTTATTTAACGATAACCGACCAATGTGAGTAATCTCACTAACTCTGCTCAGTTTATATTTTTATAAAATATTTTTAGAATTTATAATCGATGGTTGTTTGCTATGTGTTGGCTGTTTGGTTGAACTGCTAGTCAGTTGATTGAAAATATAAATAATGATATAGATATACATCGTTAATCAAATATTGATTCTGTTTAACAGAATATTTCATAGTGAAATGAAATTGATGTTAATTTTATTGTTTAACATCTATGATGCAGGGAAACTGGTCGGAGGGACCCAACTGGGTTCCTCAACATTTATTTTACTGTTTTTTTTCATATATTGTGTTATATGATGTGATATGAAATCTTTTGTTGATTTTTTATGACTGAATGATACTGATCATTGTTATATGGTATGTTAAATACCATAAGGAATACTGGAATGTTAAAAAGGGAATTTTCAATGTTATATCGAAAAAAAATATTTATAAAATTAAAAGATTTTATGAAAAGAAAACAATTTATTTGGAAAATAAATAGATTAAAAAGGGAATACTTATTTGTTAATCAAATAGATAAAATTGAAAAGAAATATTTGTAAACTATTTACAAATAGAATTGAAAAGGGATATTTATCTGAAAATAAATAGAATAGAAAGAGGAAATATTTGTAAAACAAATAGAAAGGGAATAGTTAGATTATCAAAGGAATTACTTATAAAATCAATAGATTTTATAAATAGAAAATATTTTATAGAATAAATAGAATTATCAAAAAAAGGGAATTATTTGGTAAATGAATTGGTTTTAAAAAAGAAATACTTGGAGAGTGACTAGAAATTGTATCAAAGGAGAATTTTATATTTGAAAGGTTTTGACACGTGCTTCGCACATGGGTATAACATGTTATGGATTTAAAGCAAAGATTTTAAACAGAATCTGTTTTAACAGATAAAGTAAGTAGATAAATTTATAAATAATATTTTATAAATTAAATAAAATGTTTATCATTGGATACATAGAATACATAAGTCGGGACTTATATATAGAAGTAAGAATCAATTTCAACATCGACAATGGAAATTGAATGGGGATGTAGAGTAAATCATTAGAGTTGATCAATTAGAGTTAATTAGTTAGAGTAAATCAATTAGAGTTAGAGTTAATCGAATTAGAGAAAGTGGAACATAGTTAATCGAATTAGGATAAATTGAATGTCAGTTAATCAATTTGAGCTGATCAAATATAGTTATTTGAGATAAAGTTAGTCAAACATAGTTATTCAGGATGAGTTGCCATTTCGTACGACTGCTAGCGTAATTCGCAGGGCTGCAGATAGCCTACGGCGGTCGGATGTTTCCTGAGGGGATCAGGTGTAACCATTGTGATCGCTGCGATCTAGAGTCAAGCGAATGGAGTTAAATCGAATATTAGCCATTCGAAATAAAGTTGAAACAGACATAGTTATTCGAATATAAATTAATAGAATATTGGTTATTTGATAGGAGTTAAATAAGTTAAGTTAAATGAGTTGAGTTAATCAAGGAAGTTAATCAAGTTGAGTTAATTGAGTTAGGTTAGTCAAGATGAGTTAATCAAACCGAGTTAATCCAATTGAGTTAATCCAAAGGAGCTATTCGAAATAGTTTATTCAAATAGAATTAAAAGAGTTATTCGAAATAGTTTATTCGAATAGAATTAAAGGAGTTAATCGAATATAGTTTATTCGAAAGGAGATTAATCGAATGTAAATCATTCGTAGAAAGTTAATCGAATGTAAATCATTCGAAGAGAGATTATCGAATATAGCTATTCGAAGAGAGATTATCGAATATAGTTATTCGAAGAGAGATTATCGAATATAGTTATTCGGAAAGGAGTTACCGAATAGAGAGTATTCGAAAAAGAGGATTATACATTGAATTCGATTATATCGAATTTGGGAAAGTAATATTTACTTTCGGTTTTAATCAAGATTTACTTATTTATTTATAAATCAGTGGTTTAGTTATTTAGTCAAATTAAGGAATAAAAGTTATATTCTGAAGTTAGATATTTAGGAAGAAGGGATTATAACGCTATAGTTATAATAAATGTTTTAAAATAAAGAAGTGGATTCATAAATAGAATCCGAGAGTTACGTAAGAAAGTTTGTTAAAGATTTAAAAGGTGAATTTTGTCTATTTCGAGGTTAGAAATGTTGTTCAGTTAGGGTCTGAGAGGTAATTATACCCCAACTTGATTGACTCCGTTTTTAACAAAGGAGTAGTTAAGGTTCGATAGTGAAGATGGATTAAGTAAGTTTAGTTAAGGAGTGTAATGGTTTAAATTGGCTTGGTGATGTTTTATTTAAACATCTGTTTAAGTCAAATGTATAAACTTTGGAAACATTTTCCAAATATAATCAGAGATATTTTCTAATCATAGAAAATGAAATGTTAATGAGAAAGAGTACTGGAATGTCAGTAATACGTGAAACAGAGATGGAAATGTTTTCCAATGATTGATGATGTATATTTTCTAAATTTAGAAAATAAGAATTTACAAAGATATAGAAAAGGGAAAATGGATAAATTAATGATAATTTAATTAAAAGAAATAAACCTTTGAATGATGATTGATCGATAAAATTTCCATCTGGAAATAATATCGTTGGTTGCACACCTGTTTTTCTTTGATAGTTAAATCACCGACTATCGAAGTTTTTGACCATTTTTACGTCATCAATACGGAGAGACCTGAATCAGATTTTTATCTAGAAAACCACTCTGTATGGACATTAGCTTTGCGATCCAATATTGAAGACGGAGTTATGCAAGGGCTATCCTATTTACAGAGTAGTGCCTTCGGTTTGTCCACTCCCAGGACAAACGTGAATGGACGAATGTCTGACAAAGTATATCTAACGGATCGCGTAAGTTGATCTCCTCAAACGTAATTATGTTTGGTGGCGGAGGAATTCGTTTCTCTTAGCTTTATACCCATGGTATTTTTGGGGAAATCAATTTTTGATTTGACGGGTATGACGATGTGGCATTCAGAGTAAATGAATGTATGATCTGCAAAAGATACGTCATGACCTCAAGCCTCATCAACTGGGAAATGACAAAAATCGGGCAGGCAACATGGCTAAGTGGGTCGCTCCCATTAGGGTGTATATCACCTATCTAGGGAAAATCCATTTCATTCTTTTATCTATGATCGATGTTGTCCCTTTTTGGGAAGACGGTGGGTAGCTCCCAACCATTGGTGATATACATTCGATACACTCAAGCGAAATGAGTGGTCGGTCATGTGTGGGCCGGGTTGCAAGATGTTCATGTTGAACCCAGTGTATTCGCCTCTAGAGGTACACTATCGGCAGGTGGTCCCATACCTTGTCATAGTTGGAATCCAATCTCCAATAAGCACCCGCGGTTTTGTTTGTATACTATATATGTAGAACGTGAGATGCAAGCGTTCTGCTAGATTGTTAATTACTTGTGATTAGACATTATTATAATATCAGAAAAGTATTGGTTTCCAAGCTGCTTTGGGTTATCGTAAGGTAAAAACCGTCCGTGTTTATGTGTGGATTGGTCTTACGATTATCTTTTCTTTTGAAAAGGATTTTGAAAAGTTAAACCAAATGTTTTGAGTTTACTCACACCAGTCCCATGACTGACCCAGAGTTTATTTTGTTTTGTTTTCCCTAAACTCTTGGGTGCCCAAATTTGTACGGGCAGTCAAGTAGTTCAGGTCTTTTTAGATATACTGGGAGGAGCTTGAAGCACGAGGCTTCAGGATTATATAGCTATTGATATTTCCGCTGTGTGTAAGTGTTGTACTCCGATAATGTTATTATACTATTTTATTTCAAAGTTATGTTATAATATATTTTATTCGTTCCGCTGTGAGATTCATGTTTACTCTGATTGTGTTCTTCTTCTTCTTCTATTCTAATTTTCTATCTTATCTATTCTCACCCTCTAACTTCTTTCTATTAATGATCAGGAATTTCCGATGTCTGAATAGTCAACATGGTAAGTTTTGTGTTGATTTTCGAAGTCGAAAATCCCAGTTCGTTATATTGAAGATAGTGATTGAGGACCAGCAATCTTTACATCGAATGGACGACTACTGATGCCCTGGATTGGTTAGCTCCTAGGAAAGGGTTAAAGTGGTAGTTGTCCGGACGCACTTGCCGATTGTTTGGATATGCGAGGACCTCTCTTCCGTATTGGACACACGGAATGAGGAATAAGGTGTCTCCGGTTTCGTTTAGACCCAAAACAGACTTGTAAATGGATATGTGTCTAACATTGGATTTTATTCTATGTTGATTGATTTCTATTAAGTATATATCTGTTTGGTGGCAGAGAATTTATTCTCTTGCTAAACACCCTTCTCTGAGAGGTACGAGCTTAGAGGTTATATATTGATAGACATCAGTTACATGGCGTGAAATGTCAATGTGGCATGCTAAGATGCAAACGATCAAGGCTTTTGTTGAAAAGCAGAGCCTTATGGTTGACGATCAAAACACAACTTTAATTTGCATAGCTTTGTGTATAACGTTACTTCGCAAGCCTCACACCCTGGTGAGAGTCAGAAATGGGATAAGGGAACGCACGGAGTGCACGACGTTTCTTTTTAGCTAGAAGTGGTGTCATGGTATGGAGCCTAGACATTTTTACTTATGTGGATGATGGATTGCGAGGTACCTCAATATATTGGTCGTTGTTAGCCAAGTGATATGTCAGATAGGATCGGGAAACGTGTGTTCAGGAATAACTAATCCACTAAAGTATGTGTGGACCGGCCCTGCAGGATCAAAGGGTTGCCCGTAGGTGTGATCCTGAACCATTTTTGCTACAAGTGACTCGAATCGGTAAGGAGACCATCCCCAGCCTTGACTCATGATGGAAACACAATTTCCAATATAACATTATGGATTTGATTGTAAATGTAACACCCTGGAATTTTAACAATACTAAAGATGATGTATTAAAGAATAATTAATGTGGAATACACTACTAACGATGAATTTAGGAATACTTAATTAAATAATCAAAGTTAAGTAAAATGGATTATGCCATTGCGTCCGTCTCGAAATTCTGGTAAAGATAGACACCTGGTTTGCGTAAATCAGACATCGTATGAAAAGTTATTAAGGTTTGAAGTTGGTATATGCACGGGAAGAATATATATATATATAATAGGTTCAAAAATGGGTCCAGAAATTCGAAATTCGGTTCAAAATTGAAAATCTGGGAAGGAGGCATATTTCCCGCCTAAATGGGTATACCCACTCAAAGTGGGGTCGACCCACTCAAAGGGGAGTCGACCCACCGGTGAACAAATTTGGGCGAAATATTTCGTTTTGTATTTGGACACCTTTTTGAGCAAGATTCATTGATCCTAAGGCTATATAAAGGACCCTAGACCTAGGTTTTATTCATCTAAAAACAATGGCGATGGCGAAGTTCTGCTGCAACGAAGATTGAATGGCCTAATCTACTCCAAATCTAATTCAGCAAATGTTATACAAATTCAACGATTGCTACAGCGATCGCTACAACAAATTCAACGTGTTCTTCGCAGTAGTTTGGACCTATTTCCTCAGATCTATTCACTGTGAGTTCATGTTGCTTTTAGATTTAAACATTTAAATAGTAATCGTGACATGTATGTAAAAATTGGATCTTAAATCAATGCCTAATCATTTCTATTATGACATAACTATCAGATCTGCTTTTATATGTTCATACCGCCGCCATGTCAAATCTTGTCATAATATGCCTATTCAGTTTGTGCCTATTTCTATCTTTTTATTGTTGATTCGTTATTATGCCTGTTCTGTTTCTATTCTCTCCCTCTTTTCCTTTTAATATAGCCAGGCTACCTTCGAGCCTAGGCCTAATGCTAAAAATTGTGAACGTGCGAAATTAGGAATAATGGGGAAGGACATAACTTGGCACATAATTGGTATTGGAAATTATGGATCTAAATTTGGGCATAAACTTGGAAATATACGAATATGGGTTTGGGGGCATATGTCTTGTTGGATATTATGAATTTAGGCACTCATTGGAATAAATGTAAATATGGAATTGGGTATGAAATGGGACATGTCTAAATATTGATTTGGGATATAAATTAGAACATATGCGAATATTAATTTTAGGCATAAATTGGAAAGTATGCGAATATTGATTTGGGTATAACTTGTATCAAAATGGGTGAATATGGACTTGGGTCAAAAATGGAAAAAATATGGGATTTGGGCTTCTGAAATATATATATATATATATATATATATATATATATATATATATATATATATATATGTATGTATGTATGTATGTATATGCCTTAATTTACGACAAGGGAAAAAAAGTATATGGGGCATAATTAAAAGATGAAATAAAAAGGGGACATAATAGTCTATAATTTGAATAGTGAATTGGGCATATAATTAAATATGGGGAAAAGAGAAATAATCACCTATAATGACATAGGTAGATTTGGATAAAAATGGAATGCCTAGTAATTACAATTAGGAATTGTAATTGCACTTATGACATAAGGTTAGGTTACATTAGTGGTGGAAGTCTGCCCGGACCCGACCGGCATATCCAGCAGCCACTAATGTTGAACCTGATGTGAGAGGTCTAAGTGTGTAATTGGACTAAGACACGAGGTTAGACTCAACTGTGGAATAAGACTGCCCGGACCCGACCGTCATATACAACATCCACACGTTGTAGGCCTAATGTGGGAGGTCTAGCCCATTATAACCATAATTGGACATGGTAATGAATTGGACTACTTAAACTAATTTAATCTGTAAGGATTGTATGATTATGAACTTAAGTTAGGGTTAAGTAAAATTGGATGGGTATTGGATGGGTTAAGTAAATTGGAGGGGATGGGTAATATTTACATATAGATCCATAAACTTAACCCGATAAGGTTATGTAATTAAAGACACCTAGTGGTATACCTAACCGGTAGAAACAATAAAGTTATGTAATTAAAAGACACCGCTTAGGGTAAGCATAACTTGTAAGGAAATGGCAACCTGTGTAATAAGATAAAAGGTACTTAATTATAAATTAAGTAATCTAGAAGTCTGGAACCTGCTGATGTAAATAACATGTTTAGGCTTGTCCTAGGGACAAGAGGAAATTATAACATATGTTATAATAAATAGGTAGAGAAACTTATTAATGGGCCTTAGTTAATAGAACTAATTTAATAAGTAAACAACGATAAGTTGTGATAACAATGAAAAATGGAATTATGATTAAATGGGAAAGAATGAGGAAAACTTATAACATAAGTTATATTTAATCATAAATAATGACTGACATGTTAAAAAAAGGAAACATGTAAAATGAGACGTACTCAATTTCACATTATGTAAAAACATGTTATTGTGATGATGTAACCAAGCAGGAGAAACTTGGTAATTTTAATAAGAATTTAATATGAATGGGAATAACCAAGTTAAATGGAAACCCGAAGAGGTAAGGCAAGCGAGTAAAGAATGTTTAGACATAGGGTCCAACAACATAATAAAGAAAGGCGCATGGACCAGTCCATACGTTTAAGGGTGAATAACCAAACGGGGTAGATCATCAAGGTGTTATAAGACACAAGGGGAGCGCACATTCATCTGATTTTTATGATGGCTCCAAAGGACTGGAAGGGAAGCACGCGACTTCCTGAGGTACGTAAGGTGCTCCTAGTATTTTCTTTGTGCGGTGACAAATGTCTTAGGCTGTACTCGTAGAGGTTGGGTCTGCGCTTAACTACTAGGTGGGTTGGCCTTGACTGCAGATGTAGCTATGCAGTCAGAATGCTGTTACGTATTGACATCCTAGTAGTTCGGCGGTTGCCTCACGAGGAGGTAGATGGGTCCGAACCAACAAGGACGGTAGACCGTCAGATACTCGTCACCGGTAACCAACGGGATGCAGAAAGATTAAAGCTAACCCAAAGATATCATTTCACCTTTTACTATCGAGGTATGGAGTTGAGGGGAGACGCCACATGGATGTTTAGATTGGTTGTTATCATAGGCGGTCACTTAGCTCTTGTAGTCTTTACTAGTTGAGAGAGTGCTGAGGTGGGGCCATATCCACCATGAAAAACATACCCTAGGATTATCTATACATAGTGGTTCATAAAGACAGGCCTGTACAAGTATGGATAAGCTCCCGACCGATTTTCGTGTTTCTTGTTTAGCCCTCCCACATAACTCCGTGCACATTAGAGGACGTGCGATTGAGGCATCGAGCTACAATTACAATACATACGTGGGATAGTCTAGATACACACATATCTGTTTTGGGTGGTGTATCGTAGATTAGAGGGCATTATTCCAATATGGAATCTAATTCGATCGATGGTGGCAGTCCATACGCTTGCATAGCATAGTAATGACTGATATATGCAGAACGTAACATTATTATATAGAGATCTGTATGTCACTCCGGCATAGGATGCGGGATTGCGTTCATTACAGTGGAGACCGTGCGAGTGGGGTACCATGGGATGTATCTCAATATTGAGAGATAGCTGCATATATTGTATTAGGTGAATCCATGGGAAAGTAAATGGGTACGATGTGCATATAAGTCTTGAGTGCGATTAACCCAAGTAACCTAATAATCAAGAAAATGTAATGGAATAGTATTAGTAGGGATCATTCTACTTCTGGTATACTAGTATTTGCGCGGTGCAGAGAAATGTATTCAAGAAGCGCAATATATTCTTTCCAAGCTTATCTTGTTCAGTTCACACTTGTCCTTGCTATTGTTATCTTGTTCTTTTAGTTTTTATATACCTACCATGATACTTTTAATTATTTATATTTAAAAGTAAGTGGACTCACCAAACTTTATGTCTAACCCTTATTGTTTCCACTTCTCTCTCTTCCGTTCCCCCTCCTCAGGTTCTTAGGGTGGAAGTGCTTAGAGTTGATTTGGATTCTTTAAGCTTAGCTTGGGTTTTGGATATGGATGTACAACCTTAACTTATTGTCAACTCTCTTATGGCTTTGCTTGGAAAATATGGTTTATGCTTTTGTACTCTGATATTTTTGGCAAGATAGAATATTAAACATGTAACTGGTTATTTCAAGCCTATGATGTAAACTCGGTATTTGGGACCATGATGTTATGATTTAAATAAAGTTTTTAATTCCGCTGCTATTTTACATGTCTGTCTTGTGATATAATGTTTTTATTTACCTATAACACTTTACGAAAGTTAATGCATTCCCTTAGTGAGTGACATTAACGGACGTGGGGTGTCACATTTGGTATCAGAGCATATTGTTATAAGATCGGATAAAGTATTTTGAAAATGGTTTTCAAAAAGGTCTCAAAAACAAAGTATTTTAAAATAAAAAAAGTTTGTTTTTGAAAACCATATTTCCCAAAGCCACAAATATCTCTCGATTCTCTGCTTGATTCCTTTTCCTTTTTGTTCAGGGAACCATTTCTTCTCGAAAAGGTATCCCTATTTTGGCATGGTTACGTAGGCATGTTAAAACCACGACACATGTCAAAGGGCAAAGAAGTGCCCAACCTCCTTCTATAGTCGTAGTAGTTTCACCTGCGGCTTATTTTCTCTCAAGCCTTGTAAGGATTTCCATGCGATAGAGGCAGCTTTTAAGACACTTGCTAGCATGTTGCACGAGGATGGTAAAAAGGAGAATAAGGGAGTTGGGGCTAAGGAGAACAGTCCAAAGAAGAAAAGAGGAAATACCATAATTTCGGAACGGTGAGTCATCTGGAAAAAGGATTGCAGAAAGGGAAAAGGCATTTGTTACCACTTTGGTAAAGCAGGAAAACTCATTGAGGAGTGCCCGAATGGACAAAGACAAGGCCAGAGGGCAGGAACTTCTAGGGGGGAAGCAAATGTTCTCATAGCTGGGGGACAGGATAGAGGTAGAAAAGTTTCAATCGAAGGATTGATTTCTATTTCTGATCATCCTGTTTGGATTCTTTTCCTGGCGCTTCGCATTCTTTTATATCTGATCCTTTGGTTGAGTCTCTGCACCTAGATACTATTATGGTTTTGGATCCCATTATTTCTTCAAACCCCAGTAGAGGGACGACTCATTTATCGATGATTTGTCGGGGTTTGAGAATATCCGTGTTAGGCATCGAATTTGTTTGTGATGCATATGTTCTTAATTTCATAAGATACGGTTTGATTCTAGGATGGATGGGTTAACCATATATGGAGCCATTCTAGATAGTGAGAGGAGGGTCGTTAGACTTCTGACTTACCACAGAAAGACTCTCGATATTTCTTATGACCCCAAAAGGGTCTGTAATGATTAGTCTCCTAGAACATCTTGATATATCTATCGATGATTTGCAACATGTGACTCCTAAAAGAAAAGAGGGAACTTTGTAAGCAATTAGGGGAGCTACTTGGGAAGAGTTTTGATAGGTGAATTATATCGGAATGGGAAAACTATTGAAGATAGTCCATGAGGAAGCCCATCATTCTAAGATGACTATTCATCCAAGAGGCGATAAAAAAGTATAGAGTTCGAGATAGTGGAGCCAAACTTGTGAGAGGAAGTGAAAGTAGAGAAGGAAGCAATGATTGGACGAGTTCCGACTTGCAACATGTGACTCCTAAAAGAAAAGAGGGAACTTTGTAAGCAAGTAGGGGAGCTACTTGGGAAGAGTTTTGATAGGTGAATTATATCGGGATGGGAAAACTATTGAAGATAGTCCTTGAGGAAGCCCATCATTGTAAGATGACTATTCATCCAAGAGGCAATAAAAAAGAATAAAGTTCGAGATAGTGGAGCCAAACTTGCGAGAGGAAGTGAAAGTAAGAAGGAAGCAATGATTGGACGAGTTCCCAACATGTGAATCCTAAAAGAAAAGAGGGAACTTTGTAAGCAAGTAGGGGAGATACTTGGGAAGAGTTTTGATAGGTGAATTATATCGGGGTGGAAAAACTATGGAAGATAGTCCTTGAGGAAGCCCATATTCTAAGATGACTATTCATCCAAGAGGCGATAAAAAAGTATAGAGTTCGAGATAATGGAGCCAAACTTGCAAGAGGAAGTGAAAGTAGAGAAGGAAGCAATGATTGGACGAGTTCCGACTTGCATACTTGGATCGGAGGTTAAGAAATTGTGCAACAAAGAAGTGAAGCTAGTAAGAGTGCAATGGGGGAAGGGTCGCAGGAACGCTACTTGGGAGGCTGAAGACAAGATTCATGCTTCATATCCTTTCCTTTTCGAGAATACGTTCTTAACTTCTTTTTCCAAGCTTTGCATTAATACTTTTATCTATCGTTTGAAAATCTCCTATCGATCGAGTCTTTAGGTAGAAAACTAATGAATGAAAACATGTGTTTTGGACATGCTATGTTTGATGGATGCAAGTGTTTTCTAGTGATTGCTCGTGGATGCATATACACACACAATAAGCACTAGATCAGCTCAATCACTTACATATTGCATATTGATGTGTGTACATTTTAAATTTTTATGGATTATTGTTACATTGATGCTGAATTTGGATGAATAATTGTGCACACATGTAGAACTTACATGTATTAGGATGATTTGCATACATTTTGGTTACATGGTATAAACATACATTGCATTAAGGAGGTCAACTGAATCAGTGGACCGCCTGATCTTTCGCATTAGTTTACGGACATATACACACACTATTGCGTATGTTCATAAAAGCAATAGAAATTCCTTAAGGACAATGAATGCTTATGATTGCTAGATGGATGTATGGTTGTTGGATGTTAGGATATATGTTCTTCTTAACTTAGAGATTTCGATGATGAAATCCTTTGATTAGGGGAGAATGTAACACCCCGGAATTTTAACGATATTAAAGATGGTATATTAAAGAATAATTAATGTGGAATACACTGTTAATAATAAATTAAGGAAAACTTAATTAAATAATCAAAATTAAGTGAAACAGATTACGCCATTGCGTCCGTCTCGAAATTCTAGTCAAGATAGACACCTGGTTTGCGTAAATCGGACATCGTATGAAGAAGTTATTAAGATTTGAAGTTTGTATACGCAAAGGCAGAATATATATATATATAATAGGTTCAGAAATTCAGAAATGGGTCCAAAAATTCGAAATTCGGTTCAAAATTCAAAATCTGGGAAGGCGGCAGATTTCCTGCCCAGATGGGTCTACCCAATCAAAGGGTGGTCGACCCACTCAAAGGGAGGTCGACCCACCCATGAACAAATTTGGGCAAAATACTTCGTTTGTATCTGGACACCTTTCTGAGAAAGATTCATTGATCCTAAGGCTATATAAAGGACCCTAGACCTAGGTTTTGTTCATCTAAAAACAATGGCGATAGCGAAGTTCTGCTGCAATGAAGATTGAATGGCCTAATCTACTCCAAATCTAATTCAGCAAACATTATACAAATTCAATGATTGCTACAGCAATGGCTACAACATATTCAACATGTTCTTCGTAGTAGTTTTGATCCGTTTCCTCAGATCTATTCACTGTGAGTTCATGTTGCTTTTAGATCTAAACATTTAAATAGTAATCGTGACATGTATGTGAAAATTGGATCTTGAATTGGTGCCCAATCAGTTCTATTATGACATAACTATCATATTTTCTTTTATATGTTCATACCGCCGCTATGTCAAATCTTTTCATAATATGCCTATTCAGTTTATACCTATTTCTATCTATTTATTGTTGATTCGTTATTATGCCTGTTCTGATTCTATTCTCTCCCTCTTTTCCTTTTTCTTTTTATATAGCCAGGCTACCTTCGAGCCTAGGCCTAATGCTGAAAAATGCGAACGTGCGAAATTGGGAATAATGGGGAAAGACATAATTTGGGGCATAATCGGTATTGGAAATTATGGATCTAAATTTATTCATAAACTTGGAAATATACGAATATGGGTCTGGGGGCATGTGTCTTGTTGGATAATATGAATTTAGGCACTCATTGGAATAAATGTAAATATGGAATTGGGTATGAAACGGGACATGTCTAAATATTGATTTGGGACATAAATTAGAACATATGTGAATATGTATTTTAGGCATAAATTGGAAAGTATGCGAATGTTGATTTGGGTATAACTTGTATCAAAATGGGTGAATATGGACTTGGGTCATAAATAGGAAAAAAATATATGTAGATTTGGGTTTATGCAATATATGTATATATGCCTTAATTTATGACAAGGAAAAAAAGTATATGGTACATAATTAAAAGGTGAATTAAAAAAGGGACATAAAAGTCTATAATTTGAATAGTGAATTGGGTATATAATTAAATATGGGGAAAAAGAGAAATAATCACCTAAAATGACATAGGTTGATTTGGATAAAAATGGAATGCCTAGTAATTACAATTAGTAATTGTAATTGCACTTATGACACGAGTTTAGGTTACATTAGTGGTGGAAGTGTGCCCGGACCCAACTGGCATATCCAGCGGCCACTAATGTTGAACCTAATGTGAGAGGTCTAAGTGTGTAAATACGAATCGGGCTAAGACACGAGGTTAGACCCAACTGTCGAATAAGACTGTCAGGACCCGACCGGCATATCCATCATCCACATGTTGTAGGCCTAATGTGGGAGGTCTAGCCCATTATAACCATAATTGGACATGGTAATGAATTGGACTACTTAACCTAATTTAATCCGTAAAGATTGTATGATTATGATCTTAAGTTAGGGATAAGTAAAATTGGATGGGTAGTGGGTGGGTTAAGTAAATTGGAGGGGATGGGTAATATTTACATATAGCCCCATAAAATTAACCCGATAAGGTTATGTAATTAAAGACACCTAGTGGTATACATAACCGGTAGAAACAATAAAGTTATGTAATTATAAGACACCGCTTAGGGTAAGCATAACTTGTAAGGAAATGAGACAATCTGTGTAATAAGATAAGAGGTACATAATTATAAATTAAGTAATCTAGAAGTCTGGAACCTACTGATATAAATAACAGGCTTAGGCTTGTCCAGGGACAAGAGGAAATTATAACATAGGTTATAATAAATTGGTAGAGAAACTTATTAACGGGCCTTAGTTAATAGAACTAAGTTAATAAGTAAACAATTATAAGTTGTGATAACAATGAAAAATGGAATTATGATTAAATGGGAAAGAATGAGGAAAACTTATAAGATAAGTTATATTTAATCGTAAATAATGACTGACATGTTAAAAAAGGGAAACATGTAAAATGAGACGTACGTAATTTCACATTAAGTAAAAACATGTTATTGTGATAATGTAACCAAGCAGGAGAAACTTGGTAATTTGAATAAGAATTCAATATGAATGGAAATAACCAAGTTAAATGGAAACCCGGAGAGGTAAGGCAAATGCGTAAAGAATGTTTAGACATAGGGTCTAACAACATATTAAAGAAAGGCGCTTGGACCAGACCTTACGTTTGAGGGTGAATAACCCAACGGGGTAGATTATCAAGGTGTTATAAAACACAAGGGGAGCGCACATTCATTTGATTGTTATGACGGCTCCAAAGGACTAGAAGCGGAAGCACGCAGCTTCCTGAGGTACGTAAGGTTCTCCTGGTAGTTCCTTTGTGCGGTGATAGATGTCTTAGGTTGTACTCGCAGAGGTTGGGCCTGCACGTAACTAGTAGGTGGGTGGTCCTTAACTGCGGATGTAGCTATGCAGTCAGAATGGTGTTACATGGTGACATCCGGGTAGTTTGGCGGTTGCCTCACGAGGAGGTAGATGGGTCAGGACCAACAAGGATAGTAGACCGATGGATACTCGTCACCGTCAGCCAGCGAGATGCGGAAAGACTAGAGCTAACACTAAGATATCATTTCACCTTTCACTATCATGGTACGGGGTTGAGGGAAGATGCCACATGGATGTACAGATTGGTTGTTATTAGGGGGCGGTCGCTTAACTCTTATAGTCTTTACTAGTTGAGGGAGGGGCCAAGGTGGGGCCATAGTGTAACAACCCGTATTTTAATAACATGTTGAAACAAGAAATCAAGGTATAATTAATTTTTAAAATGAGAATTATGGGAAACGGGTTGCACCATTGCATCCTTCTCGGAATTCTGCATGAAATAGAGTCCGATTTTTCGAAAATCGGAGTCCAGATGATGAAGTAATGGCCTGTAGAAGGTTCAGCAAATTTCAGGCCGCACAGAACCAGGCAAGTCGACCTGGGGGTCGACCTGGGCGTCAGGTCGACCTACACCCTACAGGTCGACCATATGGTCGACCTCCCCCCTTACAGGTCGACCTGGTCGGCCTGTTTCGATCCAGAACCCATTTTTGAAGCCTGAGACATGTTTTGATGGTCCGGATTGATTCTAGGGTTGATCTAAAGGCCCTAAATAGTTCCTACATCTATAAATATACCCTGAGACCTAACCTAATTCATAACAAATCATTCTTACACCATCATGCTGCTAAAATATCTCTTGAATCATGGCCGCCGTCTCCAAATCAAAGTACAAGCATTCAAACTCAAATCAATCCACAGAACGAAGCTTCAACAATGATTCAAGACAATAAATCAACAATGCCACAACATTATTACAACAAAATTCAATTCTTAATTCCTTGTCCACAATCTGTAAGTTCTAGTTGTTTTTAGATTTAAACATTTAATTATAATATGGCCATGGAATAAAGTGGAATTGGATTTTAAGTATGTTTATCGATTCAGACCTATTATTGTTGCTTCTTGAATCTTGAGTTTTTGAGACTTGTCTATCTTTATTCTCATGTCAAGTTCATGATCTATTCAGCTTGTTGTAAATCAGTTTTCTTGATTCATGTTGATATTATTATCAAGTTGTAATCTTCATGCCTGTGATGATGTTTTTCTCTCTGATCTTATTTTTATGCAAAATTCTATCTTCCCCTATTTATTTTCTTTTGATGAACCTTGGTCAATTTCGGACATAGGCCTAAACCGCGAATTGCTTACGATTGAATACGAGGAAATATTTGGGATATTACCTATTTGGATATACATGTTTGGTGGAATTGATGGCATAACATGAAATTGGAAATTTGGGTATTGTCAACATAATTGAAATTGCAAGTTTGGCCATTGGCATAAATAATTCGGCATAAAGTGGGTATACATGAATTAGCATGTAAATTAAATCACGAGTTCGGGCCTATGTAAATTAAATCAAAAGATTAAGCTTATGATTGGGCATAAGTAGAATTGGGAATTTGAACATGAAAGCGATTGTAAACTTGATAATTGGTGTAAATATGTATTATGAGCTTGGGTAATTGGCGTGTGCTGTAACGACCCGACTTTTTGCCCGGTTCTTGCCGGTAATTAAACCAACTTAAACCGTTCAGAAAGACGAATTGTTATGGGTACACACATACATTGAACAAAAATAACAGAACTTTTCATTGAATAAACCAATATTACATCAGAGTTACATGAATATCAGAGTTACAACAAAAACGTATACAGAGGAAGAAAGAAAATAACTTTACTCTCAGCGGAAGATCAAAACACAGCGGAAGCTTCAACTCTATCGGGGACTCCAACTCTAGAAGCGCTCTAAATCCTGCTCCAACGATCTATAACTGCAAAACTAAACTACTGGCTGCCCGTGCGAAAATCATGGGCACCCAGAGTTTAGGTGAGGGAACAATAAACTCCAGGTCAGTCGTGGGACTGGTGTGAGAACTCAAAAACAGTTATTTTTAGATTTTATTTTAAAGTTGGGAAATTCACTGTACCATGCCGCTAACGCGGAACGGGTTTACTCCATGTGAATACTCGTGCATGTAAATTCATAATGACCTTTGGAAAATGAAGCTATCATAAGCTCGTCCCACATCACACAATGCAAGCGCACACCAGATGGGCGAGTTTTATCTTATGATAACCAAACATGCTTTCATACGTGAAAATCCTCTTTAAATATTATCATATAGTGTGGAAAACAATTTCGCAAATAAAGTATTAATCCTAAACAGCATATACCCCATAATATATGTTGCCATATATATATATACAAACCAAAATCGTATGGCTCGTATTGGAGATTGGATTTCCAACTTGATGATTCCTGGCATGAAAGATCACTCAGGGATACAAAACGAAGTGCCTCAATGGCTTTTTCATCCATACGCGGACACTAACTACACATCGTCAGGGCAGATCAACGGTTTTCGACCAGACACGGCCCCCCGAACATACCCAACTTCCCCAGGTTCATAAGTGGGTTCCCACTGCTGCACAGCTTCATCATCAATTCATATATAAGTATAAAACCTAACCGCCAGTTTCTCATCAATCCGGGGTGTGAGGTTTGTCGATGTCACGTCATCCACAAAGCGATGCTTTGATAAGCCATTCTTGATCATCACTAGCTCGTTTCATAACTCGGGTATGCCACATTGACAATTCACGACATATCACTGATTCCAATCAATGCATACCCTCTAAGTTCATATGACTTAGAGACGAGGATAATATATTGCCACCAATCCGATATACATTAACGGAAATCAGTGTTACGCGGTCAATTTCAATGTCAGACATACCATCCATACAAATCCGTTCTGGGTCTGAACAGAACAACAACCCGAAAATACTTAAATATGTTCAGGTCTCATGCAACTCATACCTCGTACTGGGTGGCCTACCCAACCGAGGCATCAATCATCAATCAATCTAAACAATTCAAATATTCCCGGTCTTCATTCGTCGTTTACCAAGTTCTGAATTGCTTCATAACGTCGTATTACTACTTGGAATGGTTTTCGAACATATGCTCGATCCCGGTCTTTCCCAGTAACAAGCGTACTTTAAAACAGTAGCTTTGATTTTCACATGCCTTTCAATTTAAATCTCCTTCCAATGATTATCAATCCATATAAAATTCAAGATTTGAATTATTTTAAATCCCATATATCTCATTATCATTTTAATCTCTTCTTTGAAATCCAATCTTTTTTAACTTCGCTTTAATTTCTTATGTCGAATCCAAGATTTGATTAAATCTCCAATTTCCATATGAATTTCCACCATTTAATCTCAGCGGGTTTCAAGAATAATATTATTGAAATACGATTCACGACCAAACCCAAGTCAATTGATATTGAGTCATAAATTACACAGAAATTTTATCCACTTATATTCGATATAAATTCTCATAATCAACGAATACTATAAGTGAAATAATAATATCTTCCAAAATACCTAGATAGTATTCATTTACACCGTGAAATTTTATTCCAAATCGAAGATTATTTCTATCTAACTTATTTCAATCAGGTGGAAAACCCATATCTTAATTAAACGATTTATCCAATTTTTCGACATTAGATCTGGCTAGAAATACCATCAACATATCTTCAATATTAATCTCTGTATCCAACTCATATTATAAGTGGAATAACGGTGAACTACCTCTTTAAATTCCTCAGATAATATGAATTTTCATCCACCGAGTTAATATCAAACATCCGAAGATTTATCTCCAACCATATCCAAATTAAAAATTTGAAAAACCCATTTCTATTTCCAAATACATGTTTCCAATACTTGAATAAATCTTCGAACTATTCTTATAGTCAACAAATTGTTCACGCTTATAAATTTCAACCCAATAACAACATTTGGGAGTGTTACCAAAAGCATTTTTGTTAAAATATCCATTTAAATCAAATAAATTAAAAATTTATTCGAAATTCAAATATTTCAAATTTCTATTCGCCTTTGAAATTTATAAATCATAAATTCCTCCAATTTAATAACTTGTTTCATTCGACTTCCGTTATGATCGGCAACACAAGTATTTCAAATTTGTTTTGTGTATCGCATGAAAATTATATGTCGAAAATTGAAATCTTTCTTTCTATTCAAATGCTATTATTCTTTGAAATCCAATGCGTCTTATTTCAAGTCAACCCAATTTAAAACCATATATAAATTATTCAAATTCTTTTCAAACTTGATTTATATCTATAAATCATTTGAAATAATTCCAAACTATATTTCAAATTTACCATTCCGTTTGTCGGACCAGTTAGGGATAGCCAGGGAGAGCAGGAAGCTGTATTTCCAGACCCAAGCCTAGACAACATCCTTTCTGTCATCTTGGAACGTTCTGGTGTCTATATATTATCATATTATGTTTTTCAAAACATATAAAGCCATAATCAAATTTTCAAAAATCTCATTTTTGAAATAAATTGAACATGGTAATATTTAATATTAGAAAAATCAACTTCGTTTATATGGAAGGGGAATAAAATCGATCACTTGTATAATCTCATAACCAAGGTATTGTGTATGCATCATATAACAGAATAAATCAACCATATATACTATGATAATGAATTATCGTTATCATCAACAACAACCAATTCAGTTGTGCACAAGCGTTACTGTCGATAACGCTTTCCAGTGTTCAGTGTATTATCTAACTACATGCACATCCATTCACATAATAACATCCATCACACAATCATCATCAACAAATTATAATTAACTCAGCTAATTATAATTAACTAATTTAAATAAATAAATTTAAATTAGAAGTTCTCACCGAAAAATCTCCACGACTTCATAATCAAGACGGACAAGCTTGTGAACACCGACACCGCTACTCGTATTGCTTCCCAACCAAATTCTATTAGCTGGTGTTTACACTGCTCATCATATATTGGAATTGAATTAATAACAACATCGTTTGGTATATATATTTTCATATATATATATATATATATATATATATATATGTATGCCCTTCCATTTTAATTTACCAAAATTTATTCATAACCAAAATTTCCGAACTTATACAAAAATGGATTCTATTCTCTGTCACGGTTCTAATGAACTCAAAGGTGTGTAATTCCGATTTAGAACGGATGAGCTATTAACTTCTAAAGTTTAACTAATTTTAAACTTAAAACCTTTAAATAAATAAATACCTAAGCAAAGCCCGGCCCAACAACCACCCACCGATCCAACCATTCCACCCGCGGCCCTTTCTTCTCCCTCTCCTTCTTCTTTTTCTTGCGCACCATTTCTTGCGCCTGGAACCCATTTTGCACGCTTGAACGTGCACATGTACACTCCCAAAACTCCACCGATCTTCGAATCGAGAGCGCCCACAAACTCCTTTTCACCTCCTCGTCTTAAAACACTACTCCTCCTCAACTTCGGTCCCAAGCATCGAAATCCACCTTTTTTTTTCGAAACCTGGAACCGAACAAAATCCCGCGTGCAACCATAATGTCGCACCTACCATCCCTTCACGAAACTCCACCAATTTTTGTCACCGCAAAGCTGTCTCCAACCTCGACTCAACCCCATGCTCCATTTCCTCTATCGTTGCTCGATTCTCCATAAATCTTTAAACCTAATTTTTAGCTTTTTGAAACATCATCACGGAATTGCTCGAAACTTACACCAAAAATACTAGGTTCCTTGCTGATCGCAATGGTGCTGGCGCCATTGATCAATTCTACACGGATTGGAAGAAAAGATTTTTAGAAGTTTCCTATGCAAATTTTGATTTTTCAGTAAAACTGAAATTTCTCTTTCGATATAAGATGGAATTTCGATCCGTTAGTTTCTAAAAATCATAATCGATGATCCACACAACTTCCATGAATTATTTTGGGCTAAACTCAATTGGATTGGAAGGTTTGGATTTTTATTTGAAGAGGAAGAGGAAGTTTCATTTACTGTAAAGGAGAAAACAAAATGGTCGTGAGAAAAGATGAAGCTGAAGTGAACGGGAAGGGTTTACTTATATTTGTTAAATCTCCTTTGTCACATTTAAATCCAAGGCACTTGGCAAAACAAGTTACATGCATGAAGACACCTATTTGCATATGAATTTTCAGCCAATGCATGCTTGACAAAAAATCACTTGCTTATCTATTTGTTGAATTTATATTTTTAGCTACATCTTTGCAACAAACATATGTGTAACCTCTTTAATACTTAAGGTTTAGCAAATGATTTATAACTTACTAATTATTCCCAAAATACTTGTCTATCTTATTCATCATATGATTTACAAAATACTTTATATTTCAAAATACTTTACCGAAATTCATAAATGGTTAAAATAGATAATTATCAAAACTAGGAAATATTATAAAATCATATAAATAAAATATAACTTTAAAAAAATTAGTTTTCTTATAAAATAAAACAAGAAACTTTATTCAAAAATACAATTCATATATTCAATCCTTATAAAACAAATATATATTCAGAAAATCCAACATTATATAATAAAATCCAAATTCATATATTAAAACCAAAATCAACTTGGTAAAATTTATGGGATGTTACATTCACCCCCCTTAGAAACTTTTCGTCCTCGAAAAGGAAGTCGAGTAAATTAAACTCCTTAACCAATTTTAAATTACCATTTCTCTCTTGACATATCGGGAATGTAACGGTTAAAACCAAGTTTCACATTATCTCAGGATACTCTATCTAATTCTTACTAAAGGTAGAGTCTAAGGAAACTTCTATGATCTAGTGATTACTAGGGTCGTCACCGGTCTTGTTCAAAAATCGAATTCTCTGCGTTAGACTCAGAGTTGCTATCCTACCACTAAGGAGAAACTGGGAAAGATACGTTCTAATTCTTAGAGGTCTATGACCTTAAAAAAGTTTTAAAGTTGGAAGTTATCATTCTAACTTACTCTTATGGGACCCATGATTTTCTTATTAATTATAAGACCAAGTGCTTAACTTGGAAATTTAAATCCAAGTTCTCAATTAATTTTTCTCTAAGCGTTAAATTATCTTGCAAAATAACATCTTGGTTAAATTCAGTATTAGAAATTCTATCGCACTCAATACAATTCAAGTTCAATTTTAAGAGGTAACTCAAAATACTGGTTTCAAAACCAAATTAGTTCACTTGTTCATAGCTTTATCAGAGCAAGGCAAAAGGAAGAATCCAGAAATAAAGTTGGACAGTTAAATTTCAAACACGACAATTCGGGTGATATTCAAAAGATGACAATGGGTCGAGCAAAACCCAGCGACAAGGGAAGAGATGGAATTATATTTTCAAAATACTCATTCTATTTCAAAAATTCCAATTGTTTATAATCTCATATTAACCCATTTATAAGTTAAATTTATACTCATCTGATATTCATGTTTTAGTTATCATTTTCACCTAATCGAATAACACTTTTCTAAATCCATTTTAAAATTCAAAATATATATCTCTCTTTTTCATTCTTGTTTAAATATCAAATCGTGTTTAGAAAAAATTTCTTACTCAACTAGCCGGAAAATCTCTTAAACAGTTTTATTTAAAATACCATCACACTTCCTCTGCGCACTCTGATTACGCGTACACAGGTTCAAGATAGGGTTGTTCAAATATTGATCTTATCATTTCCAGAACTCACATCTTTCAACTTAATACTTCAAAGATCCAAATTTGTCTACTTCGATGTTTGTTATGATGTAGAATAACTTTTTTTTTATCTCATTTCTAACTTAAGTCAAAAATCATCTACAGTTTTCTTCCTACTTCGATGTTCACTACTATTTAAATTATCTTTTTAAATAGATTCTTCACTTAAGTAAAATTTCTTTCTAATTTCTTGAGGGATTTAGATTTGCTAAAATATACTATAAGCGAAATAGTTTAACTTGCATTTTTATCCTTTACAGTTCATGCTAGGCATTGATTTCAAATCTATCGTTTATATTAACTTATTCTTCAAGGAATATAATACCTTTTATGGTTATAACCTATTTTCCTCACATTAAATTCTTTTTAATATTTTAAACATACTAAGTAGTTTAAGTATTCCTCGACGTCTTAACTGGAACTATATAGTCATCCCACTTTCGAAACCCGAAAATAACTACTGATGGTGCCATGGTCATCAGTAAAATCATCCTCGAGCGACTAGAGTGTGACCCTATATCTACCTGGTATATATTGGACTTCGTATATACGTTAGCTAAGCATATATTCAAAATCCCCATATACTCGATAGTCCAATCCTGACGTCGTATAAAACACTTGAAACCCTTATTTCCAATTATATTTCAAATAATTATCGTTTTCATAATGGTTTACTTGTTAAAAAACACCTTATATAGGTTTCAAAAATACGCTCTCTCGTCATAATATTCCAGAATCTCATTCAAGGGTATTTTCTAACCCTATCTCTAATGAGATAATGTAACTCTGAGGAGTTCTATTCTTTTGTCCAAATATGTACGTACCCTGTAGCTTTGTATAACCAAAGCTCTGATACCAACTGTAACGACCCGACTTTTTGCCCGGTTCTTGCCGGTAATTAAACCAACTTAAACCGTTCAGAAAGACGAATTGTTATGGGTACATACATACATTGAACAAAAATAACAGAACTTTTCATTGAATAAACCAATATTACATCAGAGTTACATGAATATCAGAGTTACAACAAAAGCGTATACAGCGGAAGAAAGAAAATAACTTTACTCTCAGCGGAAGATCAAAACACAGCCGAAGCTTCAACTCTATCGGGGACTCCAACTCTAGAAGCGCTCTAAATCCTGCTCCAACGATCTATAACTGCAAAACTAAACTATTGGCTGCCCGTGCGAAAATCATGGGCACCCAGAGTTTAGGTGTGGGAACAATAAACTCCAGGTCAGTCGTGGGACTGGTGTGAGAACTCAAAAACAGTTATTTTTAGGTTTTATTTTAAAGTTGGGAAATTCACTGGACCACGCCGCTAACGCGGAACGGGTTTACTCCATGTGAATACCCGTGCATGTAAATTCGTAATGACCTTTGGAAAATGAAGCTATCATAAGCTCGTCCCACATCACACAATGCAAGCGCACACCAGATGGGCGAGTTTTATCTTATGATAACCAAACATGCTTTCATACGTGAAAATCCTCTTTAAATATTATCATATAGTGTGGAAAACAATTTCGCAAATAAAGTATTAATCCTAAACAGCATATACCCCATAATATATGTTGCCATATATATATACAAACCAAAATCGTATGGCTCGTATTGGAGATTGGATTTCCAACTTGATGATTCCTGGCACGAAAGATCACTCAGGGATACAAAATGAAGTGCCTCAATGGCTTTTTCATCCATACGCGGACACCAACTACACATCGTCAGGGCAGATCAACGGTTTTCGACCAGACACGGCCCCCCGAACATACCCAACTTCCCCAGGTTCATAAGTGGGTTCCCACTGCTGCACAGCTTCATCATCAATTCATATATAAGTATAAAACCTAACCGCCAGTTTCTCATCAATCCGGGGTGTGAGGTTTGTCGATGTCACGTCATCCACAAAGCGATGCTTTGATAAGCCATTCTTGATCATCACTAGCTCGTTTCATAACTCGGGTATGCCACATTGACAATTCACGACATATCACTGATTCCAATCAATGCATACCCTCTAAGTTCATATGACTTAGAGACGAGGATAATATATTGCCACCAATCCGATATACATTAACGGAAATCAGTGTTACGCGGTCAATTTCAATGTCAGACATACCATCCATACAAATCCGTTCTGGGTCTGAACAGAACAACAACCCGAAAATACTTAAATATGTTCAGGTCTCATGCAACTCATACCTCGTACTGGGTGGCCTACCCAACCGAGGCATCAATCATCAATCAATCTAAACAATTCAAATATTCCCGGTCTTCATTCGTCGTTTACCAAGTTCTGAATTGCTTCATAACGTCGTATTACTACTTGGAATGGTTTTCGAACATATGCTCGATCCCGGTCTTTCCCAGTAACAAGCGTACTTTAAAACAGTAGCTTTGATTTTCACATGCCTTTCAATTTAAATCTCCTTCCAATGATTATCAATCCATATAAAATTCAAGATTTGAATTATTTTAAATCCCATATATCTCATTATCATTTTAATCTCTTCTTTGAAATCCAATCTTTTTTAACTTCGCTTTAATTTCTTATGTCGAATCCAAGATTTGATTAAATCTCCAATTTCCATATGAATTTCCACCATTTAATCTCAGCGGGTTTCAAGAATAATATTATTGAAATACGATTCACGACCAAACCCAAATCAATTGATATTGAGTCATAAATTACACAGAAATTTTATCCACTTATATTCGATATAAATTCTCATAAACAACGAATACTATAAGTGAAATAACGATATAATAATATCTTCCAAAATCCCTAGATAGTATTCATTTACACCGTGAAATTTTATTCCAAATCGAAGATTATTTCTATCTAACTTATTTCAATCAGGTGGAAAACCCATATCTTAATTAAACGATTTATCCAATTTTTCGACATTAGATCTGGCTAGAAATACCATCAACATATCTTCAATATTAATCTCTGTATCCAACTCATATTATAAGTGGAATAACGGTGAATTACCTCTTTAAATTCCTCAGATAATATGAATTTTCATCCACCGAGTTAATATCAAACATCCGAAGATTTATCTCCAACCATATCCAAATTAAAAATTTGAAAAACCCATTTCTATTTCCAAATACATGTTTCCAATACTTGAATAAATCTTCGAACTATTCTTATAGTCAACAAATTGTTCACGCTTATAAATTTCAACCCAATAACAACATTTGGGAGTGTTACCAAAAGCATTTTTGTTAAAATATCCATTTAAATCAAATAGATTAAAAATTTATTCGAAATTCAAATATTTCAAATTTCTATTCTCCTTTGAAATTTATAAATCATAAATTCCTCCAATTTAATAACTTGTTTCATTCGACTTCCGTTATGATCGGCAACACACGTATTTCAAATTTGTTTTGTGTATCGCATGAAAATCATATGTCGAAAATTGAAATCTTTCTTTCTATTCAAATGCTATTATTCTTTGAAATCCAATGCATCTTATTTCAAGTCAACCCAATTTAAAACCATATATAAATTATTCAAATTCTTTTCAAACTTGATTTATATATATAAATCATTTGAAATAATTCCAAACTATATTTCAAATTTACCATTCCGTTTGTCGGACCAGTTAGGGATAGCCAGGGAGAGCAGGAAGCTGTATTTCCAGACCCAAGCCTAGACAACATCCTTTCTGTCATCCTGAAACGTTCTGGTGTCTATATATTATCATATTATGTTTTTCAAAACATATAAAGCCATAATCAAATTTTCAAAAATCTCATTTTTGAAATAAATTGAACATGGTAATATTTAATATTAGAAAAATCAACTTCGTTTATATGGAAGGGGAATAAAATCGATCACTTGTATAATCCCATAACCATGGTATTGTGTATGCATCATATAACAGAATAAATCAACCATATATACGATGATAATGAATTATCGTTATCATCAACAACAACCAATTCAGTTGTGCACAAGCGTTACTGTCGATAACGCTTTCCAGTGTTCAGTGTACTATCTAACTACATGCACATCCATTGTAACGACCCGCGAAAAGACGACCTTGATTATCCGATATACAACACATATCGAACATCAAGGGTCGACAATTACCGAATAGTTAATGAAAGAATTTAGAGGGTGAGGATAGATAAGATAGAAAATTAGAATAGAAGAAGAAAAAGAAGAACACAACATCGGAGTAACACGAATCTCACAGCGGAACGAATAAAATATAATATATCACATAACTTGAAATCAAAAGCAGTATATGCATACAATACCATTATCAGAGTACAACCCTTGCATCACAGCGGAAATAAACAATAGCTATATAAGTCCTGAAGCCTCCTGCTCCAAGCTCTCCAAGTCTATCTGTAAAATCCTGACTACTTGACTGCCCGTACAAATTTGGGCACCCAAGAGTTTAGGGAAAACAAAACAAAATAAAACTCTGGGTCAGTCATGGGACTGGTGTGAGTAAACTCCAATCATTTGGTTTAACTTTTCAAAATCCTTTTCAAAAGAAAAGATAATCGTAAGACCAATCCACTCATTAATACGAATGGCTTTTACCTTACGATAACCCAAAACACTTTGGAAATCATATATTATCTGATATTATAATAATGTCTAATCACAAGTAATTAAAATCTAGTAGAACGCTTGCATCTCACGCTCTACATATATAATATACAATCAAACTCGCAGGCACTTATTGGAGATTGGATTCCAACTTGACAAGGTATGGGACCACCTTCCGAATGTGTATCTCTAGAGGCAAATACACTGGGTTCAACAAGAACATCTTGCAACCCGGCCCACACATGACCGACCACTCATTTCGCTTGAGTGTATCGAATGTATATCACCAACGGTTGGGATCAGCAACCGTCTCCCGATAAGGGACAGCATCGATAGATTTAAGAACAAAAGGAATTTCTCTAGATAGGTGATCATACATCCTAATGGGTGCGACCCACATAGCCATGCTGCCTGCCCGATTTTTGTCATTTCCCGGTGGATGAGGCTTGAGGTCATAACGTATCTTTTGACAGATCCCACCTCCATTACTTTGAATGCCACATCGTCATACCCGCCAAATCACAAATTGATTTCACCAAAAATACCACGGGTATACAGCTAAGAGAAACAAATTCCTCCGCCACCAAACGTAAGTACGTTTGAAGAGATCAACTTACGCGATCCTTTGAATATACTCTGTCAGACATTCGTCTATTCACGTTTGTCCTGGGACTGGACAAACCAAAGGCACTATTCTGTAAATAGGATAGCCCTTGCATAACTCTGTCTTCAATATATTCAGCATACTTGATTCGCAACGCTTATGCCAATACGGAGTGGTTCTCTGGATAATAATCCGACCGGTCTCTCCATATTAACAACGTTAAAATGTTCAAAACTTTGATAGTCGGTGATTTAACTATCAAATAAAAACATGTCGATGTGCAAACAACGATATTATTTCCAGATGGAAATTCTATCGATCAATCATCATTCATCATCAAATTATCATAAATTTACCCTTTTCCTTATTCTTGTTTTCCTATATTTCTTATTTACTATATTTAGAAAATATACGTTATTAACAATGGAAAACAATTCCATTTCTCATTTTCTATATTCAGAAAACATTTCTGATTTTCATTTGGAAGACATTTCCAAATCTCCTTCATTGGGTTTAAACTGATGTTTGAATAAACATCGCTATGCCAACACCAACCATTTCGCTCATTAACTAAATTCACTTAACCCCTTTCACTCTCGAACCTTATCCACTTCTTAGTTAAAAACGAAGTCAATCAAATTGGGGTATAATTACATCTCAGACCTTACTGAACAACATTTCTAACTTCGAAATAGACAAAGTTCAAACTTTACTCTTTAAGAAACTTTCTTGCAAACTCTCGGATTCTATTTATGAATCCACTTCCTTTACTGAATCATTTGATTATAACTATAAATGTTATAATTCCATGCTTTCAAAATATGTTAACTTAAATATATTTCCATATCTTAATTTGGATAAATAAACAACCAACTACTTTATTAACAGATAATTAAAACTTGATTTGCAATGGAAAGTAAACATTACTTCCCTTGATTCGATATAATCGAATTTCCATGTATGATTCGCTCTCGAATAATCACTATTCGATAATTCTCTTTCGAATAAACTATATTCGATTCCCCTGTTCGAATAACTAATATTCGTAATCCTTTTCTTCGAATAACTAATATTCGAAAAATCTCACTTCGAATAAACCATATTCGATAATTCTCTCCTTCGAATAACTATATTCGATTTAACACACTTCGAACGAACTATATTCGATTACTCTTCTCGAATAAACTATATTCGATAACTCTACTTCGAATAGGTGATATTCGATTAATTCCCTTTTTGACTAACCCTACTTAATTTACTAATACTCGACTAACTCGACTTAATTAACTTCTATTGATTCATTACTATTTGATTTAACACTATTTGCTTGACTCTAGATCGCAGCGATCACAATGGTTACGCCTGATTCCCCCAGGAAACATCCGACCGCCGTAGGCTATCTGCAGCCCTGCGAATTACGCTAGCAGTCGTGCTAAATGGAAATTCATCCTTAAATAGCTTTGTCTATTTTTAACTCTATCTCGAATAATTAGATTCGATCAATTCTAATTGAATAACTAATATTCAATTAACCCTTATTCAATTACTATATTTGAATAACTCTAGTTCGATTTGACTCAAAACGATTAACTCTAACTGATTAACTCTAACTAGTTAATTCTAACTGAATAACTCTAACTGGATAACTCTAACTGAATAACTCTAACTGGTTAACTCTAACTAACTAACTCGAACTGTTTAACTTTACGGTTTAACTCTGACAGTTTAACTCCAACGGTTTAACTCTAACAGTTTAACTCCAACTGTTTAACTCTAACAGTTTAACTCCAACTGTTTAACTCTAACAGTTTAACTCCAACGGTTTAACTCTAGTTGATTAACTCTTTTGAATTAATCCCTTTGACTTTTCTCTTTTGAATAATTCCTTTGGAATAATTCCTTTGAATTACTTCCCTTGAATAGATTCTTTTTCTATTCGTTTACTCAACAAATAACTATTCTCTTTTCGCTTCTATTTATTTAACAAATAAATATTCCCTTTAACTTTTCTATTTATTCAACAAATAAATATTTCTTTTAACTTTTCTATTTATTTAACAAATAAGTACTTCTGTCAACTTTTCTTTATTCCCTACATGAATATTCCCTTTTCAATTCCATTTGTAAATACTTTTACGAACGTTTCCCTTTTTATTTCTATTTGTAATCGTTTCACAAATATTTCCCTTCTATTTGATTTCACCAATATTTTCCCTTCTATTTGATTTCACCAATATTTGTTTTTTTTACAAATGCTTTGATTCTATAATCATTTTCTCTCATGAAATTCTCTTCCTTTTATATATAAAATCTATTGATTTTATATAAATAATTTATTTTCAAAATAAACTTTGAAAATCCCTTTTCACTTTCTAGTATCACTTATGGTATAAAAATACCAAATCAAAAGGTTCAATCATCATCCAAACACACAGGTTCAACAACAGATGATATAACATATCATATATCAGAATATATGAAAAACGGTAAATAAATGTTGAGGAATCCAGTTGGATTCCTCCGACCTGTTTCCCTGCATCCACAGATGTTACACAATATAATTCACATCAATTTCATTTCAATATGAGGTATTCTGATAAACAAAATCAACATCGGTTAACGATATATATAACTATATCGGTATTTTCAATCAATTGACTAGCAGTTCAACCAAACAATCAACACTCAGCAATTCAACCAATAATTATCAGTTCTAAAAATACTTTATAAAAATATAAAGTGTTTAGAGTTAGTGAGATTTACTCACCTTGGATGGTTTATCGTTGAATAACGATAATCGGTCATTGATTTGGTTCAGACGTTAAATTTCACCATAAATCCAAACGAGCTCCAATCCACTTGCGGTCAGTTCCATTGCGTAGTGCTCGTCCATACGATCCCAACGGATCCTGTTTCGTTAAATTTTGTTAATGTATGCAAAAGTTATGCTATTTACAATATTTACCTAATTTAAATGAATATATATTTAATTAAATTAATTAAATTATTTTTATCTTAATTAATTTCTAATTGCGTTATTAGCCAAATTACCTTCCCTGCCCTTCTAAAAAATCATACTTTCCCATCTCTAGCTATATCCAAATTTTTTTAAAATTGAAAAACCATTTTAATATTAATTTAATTTAATTTTCAAATAGAATATTTAAAAATATTCATTTAATTATAACTTAAAATTTTTAACCCGGATCAAAAATCTGCTTCCACTCATTTTAAAGTATTTTCCGATAAGAATCCAACGATCCTTGTTTCGTGGAAATCCGACTTGTTATGAAAAAGTTATAAGCTTTTAAAGTTTATGGTTAAAAATTACGAAAATGCCCCTGGTCTGTTTTAAATTCAAATTAAATTCAAATTAAATTTTAAATTTAAATTTAAATTAATCATCCCATCCGTCGGATCAGTTAGGGATAGCCAGGGAGAGCAGGAAACTATATTTTTCAAACTCAAGCCTTAGACACTATCCTCTCTGTCACCCTTAGAATGTTCTGATATTTATTTTTACAAATTCTATTTTAATTATAATATATATATATATATATATATATATATTACACAAATAAATAAATAAATAAATATTATTTAAAAACTTACCCCGCAAAGCCCAAGCCTCTGCCTAAGAGTCCCTAGCTCCCCGTCTTGCCCTCCTTTCTCCCTTCCTTCCTTTTCCCTATTTCCTAATATTTTATTATTATTTCTGCCATTGCCAAAGCTTGAAAGAGGAGGAGGAGGAGTGAGTTTAAAATGAAGGGGGGGGGGCTATTTATAGCCGAAGGAGTCACATGGATTGCTGAGGTGGCGTGAATCCAACGGTCGAAAATGGATGGCTAGGATTAATCCTTAAATTTATTAAATTATAAATAAATTTAATAATTTATGAATAGTAAAGTGTGTTTTCTCAACCCTATTCGGACGTTAATTTGACTTACTTATTGATACCTTATCCAAAATCTTTTTCAACCATGTTGTTCAATTTTTCTTGCTCTTCAATACTATATAAAAATATATCAATTTTGAATTTGTTTGAACTTTCAAATAATTTAAATTCAAATTCAAAATAGTGTTTTGTGTTAGTTTCAACACCTTCCGGTCTCATGTTGGAGTATCAAACGATAACGGTTTTCAGAAATTCTTCCACCATCTGGTCCGGTTTTTAACGTTCTTCAATCCTATGTATTCAAATCAAAAATCGGAGTTCGTTTACATTTTCAAATAATTTATTTAAATTTTGTTTCCTTAATAACTTTCTATATCCGTTATAGGATTTTTCTAGATTTCATATACAGCTAATATCCTATGTTTAGAATTTTCCTGGATAGGTCTCAGGTTCCAGTTTTGCCGTTAGCATTAGCAAATTCCAATTACCGTCAAAATTTAGTTCAAATTTTGGCCTTTTATTTTTTCTTTTCCACCTACGGATGCCATTTTTGACGTAACTTGGTCGGTTACCTAATTTCATCATTTCAGATTTAATGAAACTGATTTCATCGAAATCCGAGTTCGTTAGCTACTACATCCTTTGTAAACGTACTATTTTAAATTAAAAATTTATCCTTTTATACTGCCAGTTCACATTATATTGCAGATCCACTAAATTTCTACCATTTCGGAATAAAATAAAATATTCAAAATTATTGAAATTAAACCATTTAGAATTCCAAAATAATAAAAAAAAACATTTTTAAATAATAACTAAATGGTCAAAAAATCTGGGCCGTTACATTCTTCCCCCCTTAAAATAATTTCGTCCTCGAAATTGCTAAGGTAGAAAAATGAATTTTATAACTAGGTTAAAATTATTTGGTTACTCTAATTTCACTAAACCAATCTATTCTAATTAATTTATTAATTTATTTCTATAAACGAAAATTTTCAAAAATTCTGAAAATTTTCTAACACTCGAAATTTCTGAAAAATTTCGCCATCACCTCCTTTGTACTGGTCAATAACTCAAACTCCAACTCGCCTCTCTAGACCTTCTTCAACCCAAAAGAAAATCAAACAGCCAAGTGGCTTGCCAAATAGGCTCATAAATCTCATCAAACTCATATGAATATATACGTGTACATTTTTGTCGATATTCAATTCTGCTATCAATTTAGCATATACCACTATCATCCCAATCAAACTCCCAATCACTTTATCTTCAACACGACCATCCGCTTATAATCAAGCCAAATTTCAATCAAACTGCAATTTCAATCTCAATTCAAATTTCTTGCTCGACCATCCATTTCTATCCCAGATTATCTCTAATCCAGTCCAATTTTACTTGATACCATTCTATTTCAATTCAACTCAATTTCCACTGAACTGCCTTCAATTCAATTTCAAATTTGCTTTCACAAATTTCTATTTAATTTGTGTTTATTTTAATAATCTGTACCTGGGAATTTCAAATAGCTTTGCCTTTTCCAAAAATCAAATATCTCTTTGGAATATCAAAACAACTCGGTTTCTCAAAACAATTCAAAAACAAAATCTTTGGTAGTAATCCTTCACTTACAAGCTCAAAAATGAGCACCGATGATGTCCGGATCAACATCGGAATTTATTTTCCAGCTATCGAAGTGAGTTCAATACTATAGCACTTTCAAAACCCATTTTTAAACATTTTCATTTTGAAATTCATTTCAAAATATCCCTTTTCAATGCTTGTAACAAATTTAAAATCTCCCAGGATTTTAAAATTCACATATATTCAATTTAATTCCATTTACAACGCTTATTCAAATTTTATCAATTTCAATTCCAATTCTGAACTTAAATTCAGATTTAATTCATCTGATTTCATATATTTCACTTATATGAATTTTGATTTGTTATTTACATAACCATTCCACATTTTATAATCTTATTCGATTATAATCACAACCAACACATTCAATATGCTATAATGATTTCAAATATCTATACTTTGCTTATATCAAAATATAATTTGGGTAAAATTATTTCATTCACCCTTTTTCAAAACATACTGTGTCGGTTCATCGTATTCAAGCGTTTAGAAACCCCTATCGATACAGCAGATCAAACTGATCGACCAGAATTCATAAACAACTCAACCAATAAATCTCCACAATATAAAATCATTTTATATCAAATAACAAATACGTTCACTCGTATATATACACTCAAACTCAGTCTAGGGTATTACTAACTCCATCTCTACTGAATCACGCCACAGAGCCAAGGTAATACTTAACCTTCAGCTCTGATACCAACTGTAACGACCCGCGAAAAGACGACCTTGATTATCCGATATACAACACATATCGAACATCAAGGGTCGACAATTACCGAATAGTTAATGAAAGAATTTAGAGAGTGAGGATAGATAAGATAGAAAATTAGAATAGAAGAAGAAAAAGAAGAACACAACATCGGAGTAACACGAATCTCACAGTGGAACGAATAAAATATAATATATCACATAACTTGAAATCAAAAGCAGTATATGCATACAATACCATTATCAGAGTACAACCCTTGCATCACAGCGGAAATAAACAATAGCTATATAAGTCCTGAAGCCTCCTGCTCCAAGCTCTCCAAGTCTATCTGTAAAATCCTGACTACTTGACTGCCCGTACAAATTTGGGCACCCAAGAGTTTAGGGAAAACAAAACAAAATAAAACTCTGGGTCAGTCATGGGACTGGTGTGAGTAAACTCCAATCATTTGGTTTAACTTTTCAAAATCCTTTTCAAAAGAAAAGATAATCGTAAGACCAATCCACTCATTAATACGGATGGCTTTTACCTTACGATAACCCAAAACACTTTGGAAATCATATATTATCTGATATTATAATAATGTCTAATCACAAGTAATTAAAATCTAGTAGAACGCTTGCATCTCACGCTCTACATATATAATATACAATCAAACTCGCAGGCACTTATTGGAGATTGGATTCCAACTTGACAAGGTATGGGACCACCTTCCGAATGTGTATCTCTAGAGGCAAATACACTGGGTTCAACAAGAACATCTTGCAACCCGGCCCACACATGACCGACCACTCATTTCGCTTGAGTGTATCGAATGTATATCACCAACGGTTGGGATCAGCAACCGTCTCCCGATAAGGGACAACATCGATAGATTTAAGAACAAAAGGAATTTCTCTAGATAGGTGATCATACATCCTAATGGGTGCGACCCACATAGCCATGCTGCCTGCCCGATTTTTGTCATTTCCCGGTGGATGAGGCTTGAGGTCATAACGTATCTTTTGACAGATCCCACCTCCATTACTTTGAATGCCACATCGTCATACCCACCAAATCACAAATTGATTTCACCAAAAATACCACGGGTATACAGCTAAGAGAAACAAATTCCTCCGCCACCAAACGTAAGTACGTTTGAAGAGATCAACTTACGCGATCCTTTGAATATACTCTGTCAGACATTCGTCTATTCACGTTTGTCCTGGGACTGGACAAACCGAAGGCACTATTCTGTAAATAGGATAGCCCTTGCATAACTCTGTCTTCAATATATTCAGCATACTTGATTCGCAACGCTTATGCCAATACGGAGTGGTTCTCTGGATAATAATCCGACCGGTCTCTCCATATTAACAACGTTAAAATGTTCAAAACTTTGATAGTCGGTGATTTAACTATCAAATAAAAACATGTCGGTGTGCAAACAACGATATTATTTCCAGATGGAAATTCTATCGATCAATCATCATTCATCATCAAATTATCATAAATTTACCCTTTTCCTTATTCTTGTTTTCCTATATTTCTTATTTACTATATTTAGAAAATATACGTTATTAACAATGGAAAACAATTCCATTTCTCATTTTCTATATTCAGAAAACATTTCTGATTTTCATTTGGAAGACATTTCCAAATCTCCTTCATTGGGTTTAAACTGATGTTTGAATAAACATCGCTATGCCAACACCAACCATTTCGCTCATTAACTAAATTCACTTAACCCCTTTCACTCTCGAACCTTATCCACTTCTTAGTTAAAAACGAAGTCAATCAAATTGGGGTATAATTACATCTCAGACCTTACTGAACAACATTTCTAACTTCGAAATAGACAAAGTTCAAACTTTACTCTTTAAGAAACTTCCTTGCGAACTCTCGGATTCTATTTATGAATCCACTTCCTTTACTGAATCATTTGATTATAACTATAAATGTTATAATTCCATGCTTTCAAAATATGTTAACTTAAATATATTTCCATATCTTAATTTGGATAAATAAACAACCAACTACTTTATTAACAGATAATTAAAACTTGATTTGCAATGGAAAGTAAACATTACTTCCCTTGATTCGATATAATCGAATTTCCATGTATGATTCGCTCTCGAATAATCACTATTCGATAATTCTCTTTCGAATAAACTATATTCGATTCCCCTGTTCGAATAACTAATATTTGTAATCCTTTTCTTCGAATAACTAATATTCGAAAAATCTCACTTCGAATAAACCATATTCGATAATTCTCTCCTTCGAATAACTATATTCGATTTAACACACTTCAAACGAACTATATTCGATTACTCTTCTCGAATAAACTATATTCGATAACTCTACTTCGAATAGGTGATATTCGATTAATTCCCTTTTTGACTAACCCTACTTAATTTACTAATACTCGACTAACTCGACTTAATTAACTTCTATTGATTCATTACTATTTGATTAAACACCATTTGCTTGACTCTAGATCACAACGATCACAATGGTTACGCCTGATTCCCCCAGGAAACATCCGACCGCCGTAGGCTATCTGCAGCCCTGCGAATTACGCTAGCAGTCGTGCTAAATGGAAATTCATCCTTAAATAGCTTTGTCTATTTTTAACTCTATCTCGAATAATTAGATTCGATCAATTCTAATTGAATAACTAATATTCAATTAACCCTTATTCAATTACTATATTTGAATAACTCTAGTTCGATTTGACTCAAAACGATTAACTCTAACTGATTAACTCTAACTAGTTAATTCTAACTGAATAACTCTAACTGGATAACTCTAACTGAATAACTCTAACTGGTTAACTCTAACTAACTAACTCGAACTGTTTAACTTTACGGTTTAACTCTGACAGTTTAACTCCAACGGTTTAACTCTAACAGTTTAACTCCAACTGTTTAACTCTAACAGTTTAACTCCAACTGTTTAACTCTAACAGTTTAACTCCAACTGTTTAACTCTAACAGTTTAACTCCAACGGTTTAACTCTAGTTGATTAACTCTTTTGAATTAATCCCTTTGACTTTTCTCTTTTGAATAATTCCTTTGGAATAATTCCTTTGAATTACTTCCCTTGAATAGATTCTTTTTCTATTCGTTTACTCAACAAATAACTATTCTCTTTTCGCTTCTATTTATTTAACAAATAAATATTCCCTTTAACTTTTCTATTTATTCAACAAATAAATATTTCTTTTAACTTTTCTATTTATTTAACAAATAAGTACTTCTGTCAACTTTTCTTTATTCCCTACATGAATATTCCCTTTTCAATTCCATTTGTAAATACTTTTACGAATGTTTCCCTTTTTATTTCTATTTGTAATCATTTCACAAATATTTCCCTTCTATTTGATTTCACCAATATTTTCCCTTCTATTTGATTTCACCAATATTTGTTTTTTTTACAAATGCTTTGATTCTATAATCATTTTCTCTCATGAAATTCTCTTCCTTTTATATATAAAATCTATTGATTTTATATAAATGATTTATTTTCAAAATAAACTTTGAAAATCCCTTTTCACTTTCTAGTATCACTTATGGTATAAAAATACCAAATCAAAAGGTTCAATCATCATCCAAACACACAGGTTCAACAACAGATGATATAACATATCATATATCAGAATATATGAAAAACGGTAAATAAATGTTGAGGAATCCAGTTGGATTCCTCCGACCTGTTTCCCTGCATCCACAGATGTTACACAATATAATTCACATCAATTTCATTTCAATATGAGGTATTCTGATAAACAAAATCAACATCGGTTAACGATATATATAACTATATCGGTATTTTCAATCAATTGACTAGCAGTTCAACCAAACAATCAACACTCAGCAATTCAACCAATAATTATCAGTTCTAAAAATACTTTATAAAAATATAAAGTGTTCAGAGTTAGTGAGATTTACTCACCTTGGATGGTTTATCGTTGAATAACGATAATCGGTCATTGATTTGGTTCAGACGTTAAATTTCACCATAAATCCAAACGAACTCCAATCCACTTGCGGTCAGTTCCATTGCGTAGTGCTCGTCCATATGATCCCAACGGATCCTGTTTCGTTAAATTTCGTTAATGTATGCAAAAGTTATGTTATTTACAATATTTACCTAATTTAAATGAATATATATTTAATTAAATTAATTAAATTATTTTTATCTTAATTAATTTCTAATTGGGTTATTAGCCAAATTACCTTCCCTTCCCTTCTAAAAAATCATACTTTCCCATCTCTAGCCATATCCAAATTTTTTTAAAATTGAAAAACCATTTTAATATTAATTAAATTTAATTTTCAAATAAAATATTTAAAAATATTCATTTAATTATAACTTAAAATTTTTAACCCGGATCAAAAATCTGCTTCCACTCATTTTAAAGTATTTTCCGATAAGAATCCAACGGTCCTTATTTCGTGGAAATCCGACTTGTTTTGAAAAAGTTATAAGCTTTTAAAGTTTATGGTTAAAAATTACGAAAATGCCCCTGGTCTGTTTTAAATTCAAATTAAATTTTAAATTTAAATTTAAATTAATCATCCCATCTGTCGGATCAGTTAGGGATAGCCAGGGAGAGCAGGAAACTATATTTTCCAAACTCAAGCCTTAGACACTATCCTCTCTGTCACCCTTAGAATGTTCTGATATTTATTTTTACAAATTCTATTTTAATTATAATATATATATATATATATTACACAAATAAATAAATAAATAAATATTATTTAAAAACTTACCCCGCAAAGCCCAAGCCTCTGCCTAAGAGTCCCTAGCTCCCCGTCTTGCCCTCCTTTCTCCCTTCCTTCCTTTTCCCTATTTCCTAATATTTTATTATTATTTCTGTCATTGCTAAAACTTGAAAGAGGAGGAGGAGGAGTGAGTTTAAAATGAAGGGGGGGGGGGGGCTATTTATAGCCGAAGGAGTCACATGGATTGCTGAGGTGGCGTGAATCCAACGGTCGAAAATGGATGGCTAGGATTAATCCTTAAATTTATTAAATTATAAATAAATTTAATAATTTATGAATAGTAAAGTGTGTTTTCTCAACCCTATTCGGACGTTAATTTGACTTACTTATTGATACCTTATCCAAAATCTTTTTCAACCATGTTGTTCAATTTTTCTTGCTCTTCAATACTATATAAAAATATATCAATTTTGAATTTGTTTGAACTTTCAAATAATTTAAATTCAAATTCAAAATAGTGTTTTGTGTTAGTTTCAACACCTTCCGGTCTCATGTTGGAGTATCAAACGATAACGGTTTTCAGAAATTCTTCCACCATCTGGTCCGGTTTTTAACGTACTTCAATCCTATGTATTCAAATCAAAAATCGGAGTTCGTTTACATTTTCAAATAATTTATTTAAACTTTGTTTCCTTAATAACTTTCTATATCCGTTATAGGATTTTTCCAGATTTCATATACAGCTAATATCCTATGTTTAGAATTTTCCTGGATAGGTCTCAGGTTCCAGTTTTTCCGTTAGCATTAGCAAATTCCAATTACCATCAAAATTTGGTTCAAATTTTGGCCTTTTATTTTTTCTTTTCCACATACGGATGCCATTTTTGACGTAACTTGGTTGGTTACCTAATTTCATCATTTCAGATTTAATGAAACTGATTTCATCGAAATCCGAGTTCGTTAGCTACTACATCCTTTGTAAACGTACTATTTTAAATTAAAAATTTATCCTTTTATACTGCCAGTTCACATTATATTGCAGATCCACTAAATTTCTACCATTTCGGAATAAAATAAAATATTCAAAATTATTGAAATTAAACCATTTAGAATTCCAAAATAATAAAAAAAACATTTTTAAATAATAACTAAATGGTCAAAAAATCTGGGCCGTTACATCCATTCACATAATAACATCCATCACACAATCATCATCAACAAATTATAATTAACTCAGCTAATTATAATTAACTAATTTAAATAAATAAATTTAAATTAGAAGTTCTCACCGAAAAATCTCCACGACTTCATAATCAAGACGGACAAGCTTGTGAACACCGACACCGCTACTCGTATTGCTTCCCAACCAAATTCTATTAGCTGGTGTTTACACTGCTCATAATATATTGGAATTGAATTAATAACAACATCGTTTGGTATATATATTGTCATATATATATATATATATATGTATATATATATATGCCGTTCCATTTTAATTTACCAAAATTTATTCATAACCAAAATTTCCGAACTTATACAAAAATGGATTCTATTCTCTGTCACGGTTCTAATGAACTCAAAGGTGTGTAATTCCGATTTAGAACGGATGAGCTATTAACTTCTAAAGTTTAACTAATTTTAAACTTAAAACCTTTAAATAAATAAATAAATAAATACCTAAGCAAAGCACGGCCCAACAACCACCCACCGATCCAACCATTCCACCCGCGGCCCTTTCTTCTCCCTCTCCTTCTTCTTTTTCTTGCGCACCATTTCTTGCGCCTGGAACCCATTTTGCACGCTTGAACATGCACATGTACACTCCCAAAACTCCACCGATCTTCGAATCGAGAGCGCCCACAAACTCCTTTTCACCTCCTCGTCTTAAAACAGTACTCCTCCTCGACTCCGGTCCCAAGCATCGAAATCCACCTTTTTTTTCCGAAACCTGGAACCGAAAAAAATCCCGCGTGCAACCATAATGTTGCACCTACCATCCCTTCACGAAACTCCACCAATTTTTGTCACCGCAAAGCTGTCTCCAACCTCGACTCAACACCATGCTCCATTTCCTCTATCGTTGCTCGATTCTCCATAAATCTTTAAACCTAATTTTTAGCTTTTTGAAACATCATCACAGAATTGCTCGAAACTTGCACCAAAAATACTAGGTTCCTTGCTGATCGCAATGGTGCTGGCGCCATTGATCAATTCTTCACGAATTGGAAGAAAAGATTTTTAGAAGTTTCCTATGCAAATTTTGATTTTTCAGTAAAACTGAAATTTCTCTTTCGATATAAGATGGAATTTCGATCCGTTAGTTTCTAAAAATCATAATCGATGATCCAGACAACTTCCATGAATTATTTTGGGCTAAACTCAATTGGATTGGAAGGTTTGGATTTTTATTTGAAGAGGAAGAGGAAGTTTCATTTACTGTAAAGGAGAAAACAAAATGGTCGTGAGAAAAGATGAAGCTGAAGTGAACGGGAAGGGTTTACTTATATTTGTTAAATCTCCTTTGTCACTTTTAAATCCAAGACACTTGGCAAAACAAGTTACATGCATGAAGACACCTATTTGCATATGAATTTTCAGCAAATGCATGCTTGACAAAAAATCACTTGCTTATTTATTTGTTGAATTTATATTTTTAGCTACATCTTTGCAACAAACATATGTGTAACCTCTTTAATACTTAAGGTTTAGCAAATGATTTATAACTTACTAATTATTCCCAAAATACTTGTCTATCTTATTCATCATGTGATTTACAAAATACTTTATATTTCAAAATACTTTACCGAAATTCATAAATAGTTAAAATAGATAATTATCAAAACTAGGAAATATTATAAAATCATATAAATAAAATATAACTTTTAAAAAAATAGTTTTCTTATAAAATAAAACAAGATACTTTATTCAAAAATACAATTCATATATTTAATCCTTATAAAACAAATATATATTCAGAAAATCCAACATTATATAATAAAATCCAAATTCATATATTAAAAACCAAATCAACTTGGTAAAATTTATGGGATGTTACATGTGCTGTAATAAAAAAAAATATAGTTTGGGATAACTACATCATGAATCATTATTTGGGTTTATTTGGACATGAAACTTGATACATGTAATCTTGGCTAGAACTTGATATGGGTAAAATGGCATAAACTTGGCATATATGTAAGTAGGCAAGAATTGGACATATGTAAACTGACTAGAATTGGGTATATATATAAATTGGCATGTAATTTGGAACTTGGGATATGTTTATTAATATGAAAAGTTGGGAATTTGAAACATGAAAATGACTGTGTATTGGATAATTGACTTGAACACGAACATGAACATTTTTATATGTTAAACACATGAACTGATATTGGGGTTTTGGGTGGAATACGACCATTAATGAACCTTTGACACGAGGTTAGACTCAGTTTGTGGTGTAAACCTTCTCGGAACCGCCCGGCAAATCCAGTAGCCACAAAGTGTCAGTCTAATGTGAGAGGTCGAAGGTCGAATTGTAGGCGTAACGATTTATGACACGAGGTTAGACTCGGTTTGTGGTGTAAATCTGCCCGGAATCGCCCGGCAAATCCAGTGGCCACAAAGTGCACGGTCTAATGTGACAGGTCATGTTTCGTTCGTCATAATGAATGAATTAAGGAATACTAAGCATAATAAGACATGGGTATGGTTAGAGGGTTAGGTGGGATGACATGAAAATTTGACATGTAAATATAGACCTAACCGGTATGAGTTAAGAACACGTAAAACTTATAAGTGTGGACTTAACCAATTTGACATGACATATGGATGGGTTAAGTCAACGTGAACCGATAAACGACACTTGGTAGGGTTAAGTCATGAATCGCTAGAGAACACTTAACCATTATAGCATGTTAATTAGACAAGTGGATAAGGTTAAGTAAAGTGAGAACACCTAACTAATACAACGGGTTAATTAGACAAGTGGTTGTGGTTAAGTAATTCAACTTAACCAACATAACATGACAAGCAAGTGGGTTAGGTTAACTTGAATAGGTTGATAACACTTAACCGTTATAACATGACTAGCGGATGGATTGGTTTAACTTGATTGGGTTGATAACACCCAACCGATATAACCTGATGTGTGGTAGGGTTAAGTAAATACACGAGGGTAACACTTAACCATTATAATATGACTAGTGGATGGGGTTGAGTTAACATACACTTAGCCAATCTAACGTGAGGTGTGGTAAGGGTTAAGTTAACACAGGGGAGAACGCTTAACCAATGTAACAAGACTTGCGGTAGGGTTAAGTAACACAAGAAAGAACACTTAACCAAGGTAACAAGATAGGGGGTGGGGTTAAGTTAACTTGAATGGATAACACTTAACCAACCTGTGGGGTATACGAATAGACCCTAGGAAAACCCTAGTAGCGGGACCCGTTTCAGTAGTAACCCACATTAGGTATCAACGGTACCCTGAGCTAGGCAGGGTGGGGCACGATTACTGGGCTGATTGTAAGCGGTCAAAACGGCGCCGGGTGATGCAACAGTGTAGGTTCCGAAGAACTACGGGCGTGCACGTATACCGGAGTGGAAAATTTAGCCATTGGGCATCAGTAGATATAAAGATGTGCATCAAAAATTGTGTCGGGGTTGCCATCCTAGTGATTGATACACCCTAGGGTGGGACCAGCACAGGTATCTACAAGTAGGGGGCCACGTGACATAAACAAGAATTAGGTCGAGTAGGAGCCGATCGATTAGGGTAGTAAGGATACATCTAACACATTCATGGCAATTGGGCTGGTTGAGGTGAAACCCTCATATTAGATGTAGTCCTGAAGGCTACCACAACTACGGGGTTGGGATAACCTAAGTATATAACACATGTGAAACATTGTAAGTAAGAGCTGATCAAATAGGTACGGTGGGGACATGAACTGTCAATATGAGGTGGGACCTTCATCGTGGGATATGTACCTATAAAACTATCATGTGGGTTATGGGGGATCACTTATCTTGTAATTATAACTAAGTAAACTAAATGGGAACGCTAGTTAGGTGGTGCAGAGAATATAGGAAATCAAGGAAAATAGTGTAATGGTGAAGCTTAGAAACCTTGCGATGTTATACTTAATAGAAACCTTGCGATGTGATACTTGGTAGGAACCTTGTGATGCTACTATTGATAGGAAGTATGGGATGTTATACTTGATTCATCGTGCATGTAGCTTACCTCGTCATCATGCTTATGTTTACTTTCAGTTTATTCATGCCATATTATCTTTACCTGTTTTTATGCTGAAAGTCACTAGGACTTACTCAGTCTTTATGACTGACCCGGTTTGTTTCGCCTCTTTTCCTTCCGTTCCCCCTAGGTTCGCAGTGGATGGGAATACAGCTTAGTTCAGATCTTACCAAGCCCCAAAGCTCTTTCATGTGCGGCTTGGATTTCTCTTGGCTATGGCTTGCTTTGCTTTATTGGGGAATACTACAGTTTATTTTTATGCTTCTTTGTTTTTGAGCAAGTCAGATATTTTAGCTATGTAATTGAGTATTGGAAGTTGATGGGCTTTTTATTATAAACAATTATATTTAATAAATGATTTGAAGTACTTCTACTTTATTTTCCGCTGTTTTATATATGTCTGTCTTGTAATATTTCTGTTCCAGTACCCATAATGCTCCATTCAAGTTAAGGCATTCCCTTTGTGAGTGACCTTAACGGATGTGGGGTGTTACATTTGGTATCAGAGCAGGAGGTTACCAGACTGGGTAAAATCTTTTAAAAACCTTCTGAAATTATTTTCAAAACGTTTACAAAGAAGCATTTTTCTAAGAAAAGTTTTGTTTTACGAAAGGCATATTCCCCAAAGACATATGCACTATCTTTTGATTCTCTCCTTGAGTCTCTTCTCTCTTTCTTTTTCACCATAGTTTTGTAGGTGTACGACACGTGTAAGAGGGCAAAGAAGTGCCCAACTTCCATCTGTAGCCGCAGTAGTTCCATCTGCGTCTAATCTGGTTTCAAGCTTTGTAGAGTTGCCGTGCGATGGAGGTAGCTTTCGAGAGACTTTTCAACAAACTATACAAGGATAGCAAGAACGAGAATAAAGAACACAAGACTAAGGATGAGAAACTTGTTTGTATGGATTAATCCACGAAGGAGGAAAAGGTGAAAGGAAAGAGGCCAAAGTGAAAGAATAATAAAACCCATGACAAAAGAGAGAGTATCTTTAGTATGGTAAAAAGGGACATGTAGTTAAGTATTATAGGACAAGGACAAAGGCAAAGGACAAAATCGTCGAGAGGGCAATTGTAAGCTCTCACTACTAGCATACCTAAGAGAGGTGGTAACGTTTATATTAAAAGTTTAGCTTTTCTTTTCTATCATACCGTGGGAACTCTGTTTTTGAACATCGCGTCCTTTTTATTCTGCTTCGATAGTTGAGTCTCTACACCTTAGTACTAGCGTAGTAGAGGATCCCATTTTTGTTTCAAATCCTGTTGGAGAATCGGCTCATTTATTCATGACTCGTTTGGATTTGAGAAAGTCTATGCTAAGTGTTGAGTTTAGAAGTAAAGCTTATGTTTTTGGGCTGTGGGTTGATTCTAGGGATGGAGTGGTTATCCAGAAATGGTACCATTCTCGAGTATGAAAAGAGGGTAGTTAGGCTCTTGACTTGCCTCGGTAATTCCCTCGAAGTCTAGTTTAACCCTTAGGGTTCTGCCATGCTTAGTTAACTTGAATCTCTTGATACATTTATCGCTCAAGCAGTGTTTGCCACTAAGGAGGATGGTTCATTTCGCTTATGCATGAGTTATAGAAAATCACCTTAGTAAGTACATTTGGCAACATGGTTGGCATTTGTTTATTTTCAAGAGATAATTCATTTATGTGGAATACCTTCTAGTAAGTGAATGAGATCCAAGATTCACTAGTGAATTTTGGAGATCTTGCATGAAACCATGAGTACGCAGTTATGTTTAAGCCGAGTATACTAGAAAAAGAATAAGTGAAAGTGGAACGAGAGGCGTCAGTGAAATGAGTTCCAACTCATATTTTGGAAATAGGAATTAAGAAGCTACGAAATTGTGAAGCTAAAGACGGTCAAAGCACAATGGAGTTAAGCTCAAGGAAATGCGACTTAGAAGATTGAAGGCTAGATACGCGCATCATATCTCTTTTTAAGAGTATATCCTTGATCCCTCTTTTCCTGTAGAGCTTACTTGCATGTTGTCTTTTAAGTATAACCTCTCGGTCCTATTCTCAATCCTATTTCTGTTGCAAAACCCCATAGGGATCATCTGTTAGTAATACATGTTGGGGCTTGACACTACAACAAATATACCATATTACAATGGTGCAAAAACGTTGTAAAAAGTTTTTACAACGGTGGAGCCACCGTCATGTATTAAGAAGTTGTAATATACTCTTATCTTTTACAACGTTTCTGCACCGTTGCAGCACCGTTGTGAAATAGGATATTTAACAACTTTTGCTCGCAGTTGTAATAAATTTTATTACAACTTTTATTCCCCATTGTTTTAGACATTTAAATATCGTAAGATCATAGGTATGACAACTGGTGATTACCGTTGTGACTTCCAGAATATTACAACTCTTTCACACCGTTGTAAAATGATTTATTACAACTTTTTTTTGCTATTGTAACTTATATACACCTTACTAATATAAAGAATTCATATATATATATATATTAATAATAATATGATTCATATTTCAATGCAACAAATTTAACTATACAGGATCATTCATATATATTAATTAACATAATATTTAATCAACATACACATAGTACATCACCAACAAAACCCATCACAAAAAACATAACCGTTTCAAAATACATAAATCGATCTAACACCAAAAAGATACATAAGCATACCCTATGAAAGAACTCTAGCTGAAGGCAACATAATTTTTATTCCAAGCCCCAGTTGATCCAACAGCTTCTCCTATGGTAATCATTTTGGAATTCGGCTTCCATAAGAAAGTTTCTGGATCCACCCGCCACATCAATCAAGCCAATTAGTATCACTCACAAAAACATAAAAATCAGAATGTTAGAGTAATCATTGATGCTACTGATGAGTTATAACACTATGAAATGATATCATAGTAAATAAACTGAAAATCCATGCATTTTACTGTTATTTTTTCCTAACTCCCTATAACATCCCAGAATTTTAACTAAATTTGATTTGGAGTTTTATTATGTAATTTTTGATTTTCTGGATATAAATTGATTTTTATAAGTTTTGAATATGAATTTTAATTTTGATTAAGCATCTTGTTTTATTTTATATGATTCTAAGAAAAACTTATTTTAAAAAAAGTTATATTTAATTTATAGGATTTTATGTTAAGTAATAATATTTTCTATTTTTATAATACTGATTTGTAAATAGGAATTTGGTAAAGGATGAGTTATTTTAAGATTTCATAAGAATGATTTTAATCTGAGTATCAATAAGTATGATAATTTGTAATGATGTTATAAAATTTATCAAGCATTTATTGTAAACCATTTAGTATGAATTTTGTAAAGTATATATATATATATATATATTTGCTTAATAATATAGATAAATATTTTGGGATATTTTGATAAACCTTAGGTAATAAATTTGGTTACATTTATAAATGTTATCTTAGGCCATATTTAAGATTTTGAAGATTTCCATATTTGATAAGTATTTATTTGGACCATTTCAGTATAAATTTTTGGTAAATCATATACGTGTATATATTTGATAAATAATATAGATAAATATTCTTGATAGTAAATTTTAAAATATTAGTTAGTTATAAATATCTTGTTAAATCCTTATGTAATAAAGAAGTCACATTTTCAAGAGAAAATTTGTTACAAATATAAGTGTTATAATATTGTGACTAAAAAATTCTAATTATAAATAAATAAATTATGTCTTTTTTCCAAACATGCATTGGCCAATTTTAAATTTAAATGTAGGTGTCCTCATGCATGTGAATATTGTGCCATGTGGCTTTGATTAAGGTGATAAGTAAATATTAAAAAAATCATTAAATATTAAGGAGAAAAGGGCCGCACCTTTTACCTCACACAGCAGACTTCTTCCGTATTCTTCTTCCTCACATTCTTCTTTCCCAGTAAAATGAAAACTCCCTCTTCTTTCTACTCAAAAATCCACATCTCTCAATTCTTTTGTGTTCAGCCAAAATAATTTGCACAGATGTTGTTCGTATCATCGTTGGTGATTTTTAGAAATCATCGGATTCAGATTTCATCCATCATCAAGAGAGAAAATTGCGGATTTACAGAAAATGTTATAAATGTGTTCAAAACTTCGAAAAATAATATCTCCCAATTCAAGGAGAATGGATCGATGCCGTCAGCACCGTTGAGATCAGCAAAGAACGTAGTATTTTTGGTGCGAAAATGAGGAGATTCTGTGTCGACAACTTGAGATCGTCAAAATTAAGGCTGGAGTTCATCGACGGTGGAGGTGATGGTAGAAGAATCGGCGAATGGCATTGTGACGAGCAAAGAGAGAGCTTCGAAGCGGTGTAATTTGGTGGAGATCGGTGAAATTAGGTGTCGATATCTGTATTGGTTCACGCGGGTTCCAGGTTCGGCGGAAGGTGCGGGTTTTGGTGTGGGAAGACGAGGTTGTAGAGATGGTGTGTGTTGAGACGAGGAGGAGAAGAGGAGTTCGCGGGTGGTCCTGAATTTGAGCTCGGTGAAGTGAATTGTTGGTGCATGTGCACCACGGTGCACGGGTTTGTGCAGGAAAAAAAAAAAGCAAAGAAAGGGGAGGATGCGAGATGAAGAAGAAGACGGAAGGGGGGAGGGTTCGGGACGATGCTTGGTTCGGGTGTAAACAAATGGGCTTTGGCCCAATTGTAATTAAGGTATGATTTTAATTTAAAGTTAAATAGTTTTAGACTTCTAAAATCAATAACTTGCTCGTTTTAAACCCGATTAACCCGCGGTTGGATTCGTTAGAGCTATATCGAAAAATAGAACCCAGTGGTATATAATATTGGTAATTTTATTATGTATAAATATATAATAAAAATAAATAAAAATGATTATATATTAATATAACGAAGATCTTTATTTATAAAATTTCCAATATATATATTAGCAGAAATTTTCAATTGCTAATCAAAGTGTATTGGGAGCAGTACGAGAAGCGGTTTTGGTGTTCGTTGGTTGGTCCGTTCTGGTAACGAAGATTTTTGAAGCACGACTGGTGAGAACTTCTAATTTAAATTATTTATTTAAATTAGTAATTATAATTGGCTGAGATTAATTTCAATTAGTCAATGTTAATTGTGTGTGATGGATGTTATTGTTTGAATGGATGTGCATGTAGTTAGATAATACAATGAACACCAGTAAGCGTTATTGTCTATAACGCTTGTGCACAGTTAAATGTTTGTTGTGATGAGTGAATTCATATCCATCTGATCGTATGGTTCATTTGGATAAATATGATTGCATTGTATGATTCTACACACACCGTGGTTGTGGAATATATGGGTAATCGATTTAGAATCTCCTTCCTATATATGATTTTATTTATTTAATAAATAATATTTAAATTATTAGTTTTAATATCAACTTTTTAAATATTGAATTGGGAATGGAAATGATATTGAATTAGGTATTGATTTGGTATAACAATTTATATATCTATTTGAAACTAGCTTTGGTAAAAAAATATTATTTAAATTCGAAATGAGATCTTTGAAATTTGAAACATGGTTTTATATATATATGATTTTATTACTTAATTATTAAATAATATTTAAGTTTGAAATTGATATCAAAACTGTTTGAAGATGGAGATAATTACAAAAATTGACATTCGTAAAAATGAAGATTTATATTTTCAACTAATTATGAGTTATTAATTTTTAAATTTAAATTTGTTTCGAAAAATTGATTTGAGTTATATATTCAAACATTTATTTTACATATGCGGTTGATCTTATTATTTATAACGATTATCCATCAAATATTGAAATGATTTAACAAATTGGGAGAAGTATATTAAATTATAATTGGAAATTTAATTTGAACTGTTAAATTGAATAAACGATTGTAAAGACCCGTAAATTCCCGCTCTTTGGATCGACCATAAACCACACAAGTCTGACCCAAAGGTCGGAAATCCACGAATACTTTAACTTTGGGAATACAACAACATCAGAACAATAACAGCAGACTTTTATAACATCATAATAAATGTTACATCAGAGTACAGAATATATATCAGAGTACATTAAATAAATTTACAGCGGAAGATAATTTTACATTACTTTAATACAGTGCAGCGGAAATAAAATAACTAAGACAGCGGAAGACTTTTCTATGCTCCGGACACAACTTTGAGCTTCAATCCAGGATCCTGCTAAAGAGATAAATATCTGCAAAAAGCTACTCGACTGCCCGTGTGGAAAAGAGGGCACCCGAGTTTGCAAAAGTGGAAACAAACAACGGGTCAGTCGTGGGACAGGTGTGAGAATTCTTAACTAATATAACTAATAGTAATAAGGCAAATCCAAGGACCACGCCGCTAAAGCGGAACGGGTTTTATTCCAATGGATTGCCGTGCATAATTTAGGTAAATCGTCAAAACAACGCAATGCTTTGTAGAAAAATGAAACCATCATAAGACCCAAGTCCCATCACACAATGCAACGCAAACCGGAGGATAGGGTTTTACCTTATAATGGTCAAATATGCTTGATACGATAAAAACGATATTATTATTAGTGTGTATATGTTTTAAAACATTTCAAAGTAAATGTATCAATCCTAGGAAGCATAGGTACCATATGCTATGCCTCCATACTAGTAATACAATCAAAACCGCAAGGGTCGTATTTGGAATTTGGATTTCCATCTGAGTCAAGGCTAGGGAGGAGCTCCTTACCGATTCGAGACACTCTAGCTGATGCCTCAGGATTACCCGCAGTTAACCCTTGGATCCTGCAGGGCCGGTCCACACATACAGCTTCGTGGATTGGCAATTCCTGAACACACGTTTCCCGATCCTATAGGACCTATCCGAGGCGCCTCATTCCATCATCCACATAAGTAAAATGTCAGGGCTGGTAGGTCACTGACACCACTCTAGCTAGAAAGAAACGTGCTGCTCTCCCTGCGTTCCCTTCTCCCGTTTTAGACTCCGCCGGTGTGTGAGGCTCGTGAAGTCACGCTATACACAAAGCTATGCCTAAATAGGCTATGCTTTGATCATCCCACAAGGCCTGCTTTTCAACAAAGCCTTGATTATATGCATCTTAGCATGCCACATCGTCAATCCATACCATACCATTGATTTCTACCAACATATAACCTCTGAGCTCATACGTCTCAGAGAAGGGTGTAAAACACCAAACAGATATATGTTAAGCAGAGGTCAACGAATACAGTATAAAGGAATACAATGTCAGACATACAATCCATTTATAACTTATGCTCTGGGTCTGAGCGAAAGTCAAATCCGTACAAATCAACACTACGTCCGGACGGCCACCACTGTAGCCCCTTCAAGGTAGCTACTCCAATCATGGGCATCAGCAGTCGTCGTCCATTCGATGTGAAGACCGTCGGTCTTCTATCGTCGTCTTCCAATCTTGGATTTTAAACGCCGCTTAAATTATTTGGAATGAGATAGACTCGGTCTTTCCAAATAATTCTCGTATATATATATATATATATATATATATATTAAAAATCATTCTTATTTGTTAATAATATTTAACAACTCACTCCTATTTTAATTATATAAAATACATGTGAACTTTCATTCTTGCCACCTACTTATCATATTTAAAAATGTAAATTTCACCTACGGTGTACATTCATATATATATTACATAAATAAAATGTAAGCTTTTTCCTACGGTGTATATTGCCTCTTTATTTAACATTAAAAATATGTTAAATTATCCCATGGTGTACTTCTTTTATTTTAACATTAACCTAAATGTAAATTATCATACGATACATTTTCTTTTTATTACATGAAAAAAAAAATTATAATGTAAATTAACATACAGTTGAATTTCTTTTTTTTCCTAATTACATCATAAATGTGACTTTTTCTCTTTTAGACTTACATTAAACCAAAATGTAAATTTGGTTCTTTTCTTCTCTTTGAAACAAAAATATGAATTTTTGTTCTTTTATTTTGACATCTAAAATACTTTACTTTATATGCAAAAAGGTATGACCTTATCTATGCATTTCATATCATATGCCATATGTGACAACAACAGATAAATGAATTTTATTTCATATGCAGCATATGACCTAAACAACTAAATGAATATATGTTTCATATGCAATAACTGGCATTAACAAATGAATACACTTTCATATGCAATGTATGATACTAACAAGTGTATATTTTCATATGCATTTTAATGACATAAACAAGTGAATATATCTTCATATGCAATATAATGACATAAACAAGTGAATATATCTTCATATGCAATATAATGACGTAAACAAGTGAATATAATTTTCATTTACATTTTGACAAAATAAATATTTTGTCGCTCTTTTATTTTTGTCAACTTGAATCTTTCTTATATACAAAAATAGTTCCTCTTTTCTTAATGACATATAAAAGGTGAGTTTATATGTTAACAAATTTATTTCATTTCTCATGACATATAAAATATGTATTTTAATACATTAACAAAAATGTGAGTTTTATCTTTATAATTTCATTAACAAAAATGTGAGTTTTGTTGAACATAAAATCTAATTAACACAAAATTTTAATTCTTTACTTTATAATCAAATTAACAAAAGTGAATTTGTTGTTCTCAATTATATTAACAAAAGTAAATTTGTCGTTCTTTTAACATTAAACAAAAGTGTATTTTGTCGCTCTTTTAACATTAAACAAAAGTGTATTTTGTCCTCATTTACATTTTTAATGTAAATTTCCCTTTCATTGCCTATCTACCCCAAAAGGTAAGTTTTCCTTTTTCATTGTTTATCTACATAAAGATGTAAATCCTTCTTTTGCATTATTACATGGAAAATGTAATTTTCACTTAACTAATGAAATCAATGTTATTTTCAAATTTAACATATAACAGTGCAATAATTTCATGTTTCTATATATTCAAATATCAAATAAAAGAACATTTTATTTGTTAACATTTTCCTATGGTTTCTAATATTATACAAAAGCATATTTTCCTTTTTAACAAAATAAGTACTTTGCTTTACATATTATGGTTTAACATAAAAAGAGTACTTTTAAATTACATCAATTCTAACACAACAAAATGCATAAGGTGACACATAATACATAAGGTGATTTTTTTATTTTTGTCATCAATTCTAACATAACAAAATACATAAGGTGATATTTTTATTTTTATCATCAATTCTAACATAACAAAGGATCACAATCAATACAAACAGCAAACACAATTTCTAACTCAATCATCACGGCACAACATCAAATTAAATAACATACAAACAGTTATTCAACAGCGAGGAAATAATTAATTTAATTAATTAATTAACTAAATAGAAGTTCTCACCTTGGATTTTGATTCTGAATTTGACAGAAGCGACAAATTTATATGTCAATTCTAAATTTGACAAAAGTGACACTTTTGTATGAAATGTCTAAATTTGACAAAAGTGATGTTTTATTCTAAATCAACATTTCCTAACAAAACGGTGTTTTCATTCTAATGTTACGGTACTAACAAAAATGAGATTTTGTTCTAAATAAACATTGATAATAAAATGATATTGTTATTCTAAATAGACATCACTAACATTTCATATGACCAAAAATGATATTTTTCTATGTTAACATTTCATATGACTAAAAATGATATCTTCCTATTCTAATTTAATGAAACAAAGTGACGATAAAAATATGGTCTTTAATTGTGACAAAATAGCAATGAAAATATGTGCCTTTATTTCAACTCTTTTTATTCTATTTAAACATGTTTAACAAAATTTACATGTTTATTCTAAACAAACATTTTTAACAAAATTGACTTTTTATTCCTAATCAAACACGTTTAACAAAATTGACATCTTTATCCTAACATAACTTTTCTAATCAAAAGTGACATTTTAACTCTATATACTTTTTTATTTAAATCAAAAGTGACATTTTAACAAAAATGATATTTTATTTCTAATGCAACACTTTGACTAAAATGTTATAATTCTCCTAATGAAACATTTTGACTAACATGTTATAATTCTAAGGCGACGCTACTAACAAAATATGTTATTTTTACACGACAATTCTAAATAAACATTTTATGTTAACATCACATTTCAAATAAAATGACAACTTTTAATCTAGTTTAACGAACATGATATTCTATTTTGTAAATTTTCATTCAATGAAATAACAATATTTATTTTTGTTGAATCCAATTCAAAAATAACATTTCTAACTCATTGTTTTAATTCACAAAAATGACATTTCAAAATTTTACAACAAACATGATACACCCAATTTCAACAAACACAATCAAACATACATCATAATCACAGAACAATCAACAGGGGAAAATAAATATATACATACAATCATGAATCTCATACTGAACGAATATATAAATTAAACATTAAAATAAACAATTTTAAATTTTAAAAGAAAATAGAAATCTCACCAATCGTCTTGTTCAGATTCAAAATTTGACCAAAATTGGATGTGCTCAGAATCAGTCCTAGTTGGTTCCATTGCGAAGCTCTTATTTTTGTGATCGCAACGCAAGTCGTTTCGTTCGATTTCGTCTCTGTATGAGAGATATATTGAATTTCAAAGATCGGATAATTTAAATAAACAAATTATTTAATTCATTAAGAAAATAAAATATGCTTCTTCTTCCCAGTATCGGCTACAGACCTCGACGTCGGCCTAGGGCTCCTCCTTGCATGCGCCAGACCCCACCGGACTTCGATCAGAGGGCCCCACATCGTCGCCCGTCAGCTCGCCTACCCACGCCCCTCTCGCCGTCCAACTCGCAGCCCCCTAGGGCCCACAATCCACGTCCAAACGCCGCCACTTTGTGGTGAGATTCCGACCACCATGCGCCCCCAGGAACGATCATCGCCGTATCAATTGAAAGCCCTCTGGAAATACTTCGATTTTGTTTTTGGATTTTCGAATATAAGTAAGTGGATTGGAAATGGTTAAGGAATTAGTTTGGGATGATTTCTGCCATTCATATGATACAGGCGGCGGCCATGTTTTTAAAATTAGGGTTTTGAGTTTAATTTCCATGTGTTTTATAATATTTAAATGTTGTTTTTACAATTAAATCTAAAACTCTTAAACTAAACATATTTCAGTCCAACAAAAAGTGTCCCTAGGCAAATACCCACGTTCCGGACCCAATGGAACAGGTCTCGAGACCCAATTCCAAAGTCTACTACCTGTTTTATTTAATTTTATATTTAAATCATTTATTTATTAAATTTAACTGTACATTTTAATTTACCGGGGCCACATACGACCTCAGAAAAATCCAGAAAAATTATTTTTGGTTATGTTTTAACGATACGGTTCTAATGAGACTAATTTCGTCGAATTCTGAGACTGTTTGAAAAATGGCTATTTTCCCGTCGATTAAAATTGACCGAAACTGACAAAACACAGTTTCTTTTGCCATGCTCACATATTAACTCGGAAAATTCTAAAAATTGAAACCTAGTAATAATTTGACATTCTGGTTCCAACAAAAGTGGTTTCGTCGAAAACAGAGGTCGTTTGAAAATTGACTATTTTCAGTGGCTTTAATATTATTTAAAATTGAAAATTTTAAATTCTGGCACATTTTCCAACAAAATTCTTTAAAATAAAAATTTTAAATTGGCCCTGATTTTCCGGGTTGTTACAGTCTCCCCCACTTAAAATCTTTTCGTCCTCGAAAAGGAACTAAGCTAAAGGTAGTTAAATTAACTAACTAAATTTTAATTTTACTTTTATTAGTTTCATTTGTTGGCTAACTTATCAAATACATATATACTTTTATATATTTAAAAACACATTTCCTAAAATAGGATTATATATATAATCAAAATACGTTAATTATAAGCTTATCACTCTGAACTCATTCTAGGGCATTACTAGCCCCATCTCTAATGAGTTTTCTCATTCTAGGATACTGCTAATCCTATCTCTAATGAGTATTCTTATTGGACATTACTAATCCAATCTCTGATGAGTCTTCTGTTCCGTTCTAACGAGTTGTACCCCAAAGATTTGAGCTAACCTGGCTCTAATACCAACTGTAAAGACCCGTAAATTCCCGCTCTTTGGATCGACCATAAACCACACAAGTCTGACCCAAAGGTCGGAAATCCACGAATACTTTAACTTTGGGAATACAACAACATCAGAACAATAAGAGCTGACTTTTATAACATCATAATAAATGTTACATCAGAGTACAGAATATATATCAGAGTACATTAAATAAATTTACAGCGGAAGATAATTTTACATTACTTTAATACAGTGCAGCGGAAATAAAATAACTAAGACAGCGGAAGACTTTTCTATGTTCCGGACACAGCTTTGAGCTTCAATCCAGGATCCTGCTAAAGAGATAAATATCTGCAAAAAGCTACTCGACTTCCCGTGTGGAAAAGAGGGCACCCGAGTTTGCAAAAGTGGAAACAAACAACGGGTCAGTCGTGGGACTGGTGTGAGAATTCTTAACTAATATAACTAATAGTAATAAGGCAAATCCAAGGACCACGCCGCTAAAGCGGAACGGGTTTTATTCCAATGGATTGCCGTGCATAATTTAGGTAAATCATCAAAACAACGCAATGCTTTGTAGAAAAATGAAACCATCATAAGACCCAAGTCCCATCACACAATGCAACGCAAACCGGAGGATAGGGTTTTACCTTATAATGGTCAAATATGCTTGATACGATAAAAACGATATTATTATTAGTGTGTATATGTTTTAAAACATTTCAAAGTAAATGTATCAATCCTAGGAAGCATAGGTACCATATGCTATGCCTCCATACTAGTAATACAATCAAAACCGCAAGGGTCGTATTTGGAATTTGGATTTCCATCTGAGTCAAGGCTAGGGAGGAGCTCCTTACCGATTCGAGACACTCTAGCTGATGCCTCAGGATTACCCGCAGTTAACCCTTGGATCCTGCAGGGCCGGTCCACACATACAGCTTCGTGGATTGGCAATTCCTGAACACACGTTTCCCGATCCTATAGGACCTATCCGAGGCGCCTCATTCCATCATCCACATAAGTAAAATGTCAGGGCTGGTAGGTCACTGACACCACTCTAGCTAGAAAGAAACGTGCTGCTCTCCCTGCGTTCCCTTCTCCCGTTTTAGACTTCGCCGGTGTGTGAGGCTCGTGAAGTCACGCTATACACAAAGCTATGCCTAAATAGGCTATGCTTTGATCATCCCACAAGGCCTGCTTTTCAACAAAGCCTTGATTATATGCATCTTAGCATGCCACATCGTCAATCCATACCATACCATTGATTTCTACCAACATATAACCTCTGAGCTCATACGTCTCAGAGAAGGGTGTAAAACACCAAACAGATATATGTTAAGCAGAGGTCAACGAATACAGTATAAAGGAATACAATGTCAGACATACAATCCATTTATAACTTATGCTCTGGGTCTGAGCGAAAGTCAAATCCGTACAAATCAACACTACGTCCGGACGGCCACCACTGTAGCCCCTTCAAGGTAGCTACTCCAATCATGGGCATCAGCAGTCGTCGTCCATTCGATGTGAAGACCGTCGGTCTTCTATCGTCGTCTTCCAATCTTGGATTTTAAACGCCGCTTAAATTATTTGGAATGAGATAGACTCGGTCTTTCCAAATAATTCTCGTATATATATATATATATATATATATATATATATATATATTGAAAATCATTCTTATTTGTTAATAATATTTAACAACTCACTCCTATTTTAATTATATAAAATACATGTGAACTTTCATTCTTGCCACCTACTTATCATATTTAAAAATGTAAATTTCACCTACGGTGTACATTCATATATATATTACATAAATAAAATGTAAGCTTTTTCCTACGGTGTATATTGCCTCTTTATTTAACATTAAAAATATGTTAAATTATCCCATGGTGTACTTCTTTTATTTTAACATTAACCTAAATGTAAATTATCATACGATACATTTTCTTTTTATTACATGAAAAAAAAAATTATAATGTAAATTAACATACAGTTGAATTTCTTTTTTTCCTAATTACATCATAAATGTGACTTTTTCTCTTTTAGACTTACATTAAACCAAAATGTAAATTTGGTTCTTTTCTTCTCTTTGAAACAAAAATATGAATTTTTGTTCTTTTATTTTGACATCTAAAATACTTTACTTTATATGCAAAAAGGTATGACCTTATCTATGCATTTCATATCATATGCCATATGTGACAACAACAGATAAATGAATTTTATTTCATATGCAGCATATGACCTAAACAACTAAATGAATATATGTTTCATATGCAATAACTGGCATTAACAAATGAATACACTTTCATATGCAATGTATGATACTAACAAGTGTATATTTTCATATGCATTTTAATGACATAAACAAGTGAATATATCTTCATATGCAATATAATGACATAAACAAGTGAATATATCTTCATATGCAATATAATGACGTAAACAAGTGAATATAATTTTCATTTACATTTTGACAAAATAAATATTTTGTCGCTCTTTTATTTTTGTCAACTTGAATCTTTCTTATATACAAAAATAGTTCCTCTTTTCTTAATGACATATAAAAGGTGAGTTTATATGTTAACAAATTTATTTCATTTCTCATGACATATAAAATATGTATTTTAATACATTAACAAAAATGTGAGTTTTATCTTTATAATTTCATCAACAAAAATGTGAGTTTTGTTGAACATAAAATCTAATTAACACAAAATGTTAATTCTTTACTTTATAATCAAATTAACAAAAGTGAATTTGTTGTTCTCAATTATATTAACAAAAGTAAATTTGTCGTTCTTTTAACATTAAACAAAAGTGTATTTTGTCGCTCTTTTAACATTAAACAAAAGTGTATTTTGTCCTCATTTACATTTTTAATGTAAATTTCCCTTTCATTGCCTATCTACCCCAAAAGGCAAGTTTTCCTTTTTCATTGTTTATCTACATAAAGATGTAAATCCTTCTTTTGCATTATTACATGGAAAATGTAATTTTCACTTAACTAATGAAATCAATGTTATTTTCAAATTTAACATATAACAGTGCAATAATTTCATGTTTCTATATATTCAAATATCAAATAAAAGAACATTTTATTTGTTAACATTTTCCTATGGTTTCTAATATTATACAAAAGCATATTTTCCTTTTTAACAAAATAAGTACTTTGCTTTACATATTATGGTTTAACATAAAAAGAGTACTTTTAAATTACATCAATTCTAACACAACAAAATGCATAAGGTGACACATAATACATAAGGTGATTTTTTATTTTTGTCATCAATTCTAACATAACAAAATACATAAGGTGATATTTTTATTTTTATCATCAATTCTAACATAACAAAGGATCACAATCAATACAAACAGCAAACACAATTTCTAACTCAATCATCACGGCACAACATCAAATTAAATAACATACAAACAGTTATTCAACAGCGAGGAAATAATTAATTTAATTAATTAATTAACTAAATAGAAGTTCTCACCTTGGATTTTGATTTTGAATTTGACAGAAGCGACAAATTTATATGTCAATTCTAAATTTGATAAAAGTGACACTTTTGTATGAAATGTCTAAATTTGACAAAAGTGATGTTTTATTCTAAATCAACATTTCCTAACAAAACGGTGTTTTCATTCTATTGTTACGGTACTAACAAAAATGAGATTTTGTTCTAAATAAACATTGCTAATAAAATGATATTGTTATTCTAAATAGACATCACTAACATTTCATATGACCAAAAATGATATTTTTCTATGTTAACATTTCATATGACTAAAAATGATATCTTCCTATTCTAATTTAATGAAACAAAGTGACGATAAAAATATGGTCTTTAATTGTGACAAAATAGCAATGAAAATATGTCCCTTTATTTCAACTCTTTTTATTCTATTTAAACATGTTTAACAAAATTTACATGTTTATTCTAAACAAACATTTTTAACAAAATTGACTTTTTATTCCTAATCAAACACGTTTAACAAAATTGACATCTTTATCCTAACATAACTTTTCTAATCAAAAGTGACATTTTAATTCTATATACTTTTTTATTTAAACTAAAGTGACATTTTAACAAAAATGATATTTTATTTCTAATGCAACACTTTGACTAAAATGTTATAATTCTCCTAATGAAACATTTTGACTAACATGTTATAATTCTAAGGCGACGCTACTAACAAAATATGTTATTTTTACACGACAATTCTAAATAAACATTTTATGTTAACATCACATTTCAAATAAAATGACAACTTTTAATCTAGTTTAACGAACATGATATTCTATTTTGTAAATTTTCATTCAATGAAATAACAATATTTATTTTTGTTGAATCCAATTCAAAAATAACATTTCTAACTCATTGTTTTAATTCACAAAAATGACATTTCAAAATTTTACAACAAACATGATACACCCAATTTCAACAAACACAATCAAACATACATCATAATCACAGAACAATCAACAGGGGAAAATAAATATATACATACAATCATGAATCTCATACTGAACGAATATATAAATTAAACATTAAAATAAACAATTTTAAATTTTAAAAGAAAATAGAAATCTCACCAATCGTCTTGTTCAGATTCAAAATTTGACCAAAATTGGATGTGCTCAGAATCAGTCCTAGTTGGTTCCATTGCGAAGCTCTTATTTTTGTGATCGCAACGCAAGTCGTTTCGTTCGATTTCGTCTCTGTATGAGAGATATATTGAATTTCAAAGATCGGATAATTTAAATAAATAAATTATTTAATTCATTAAGAAAATAAAATATGCTTCTTCTTCCCAGTATCGGCTACAGACCTCGACGTCGGCCTAGGGCTCCTCCTTGCACGCGCCAGACCCCACCGGACTTCGATCAGAGGGCCCCACATCGTCGCCCGTCAGCTCGCCTACCCACGCCACTCTCGCCGTCCAACTCGCAGCCCCCTAGGGCCCACAATCCACGTCCAAACGCTGCCACTTTGTGGTGAGATTCCGACCACCATGCGCCCCCAGGAACGATCATCGCCGTATCAATTGAAAGCCCTCTGGAAATACTTCGATTTTGTTTTTGGATTTTCGAATATAAGTAAGTGGATTGGAAATGGTTAAGGAATTAGTTTGGGATGATTTCTGCCATTCATATGATACAGGCGGCGGCCATGTTTTTAAAATTAGGGTTTTGAGTTTAATTTCCATGTGTTTTATAATATTTAAATGTTGTTTTTACAATTAAATCTAAAACTCTTAAACTAAACATATTTCAGTCCAACAAAAAGTGTCCCTAGGCAAATACCCACGTTCCGGACCCAATGGAACAGGTCTCGAGACCCAATTCCAAAGTCTACTACCTGTTTTATTTAATTTTATATTTAAATCATTTATTTATTAAATTTAACTGTACATTTTAATTTACCGGGGCCACATACGACCTCAGAAAAATCCAGAAAAATTATTTTTGGTTATGTTTTGACGATACGGTTCTAATGAGACTAATTTCGTCGAATTCTGAGACTGTTTGAAAAATGGCTATTTTCCCGTCGATTAAAATTGACCGAAACTGACAAAACACAGTTTCTTTTGCCACGCTCACATATTAACTCGGAAAATTCTAAAAATTGAAACCTAGTAATAATTTGACATTCTGGTTCCAACAAAAGTGGTTTCGTCGAAAACAGAGGTCGTTTGAAAATTGACTATTTTCAGTGGCTTTAATATTATTTAAAATTGAAAATTTTAAATTCTGGCACATTTTCCAACAAAATTCTTTAAAATAAAAATTTTAAATTGGCCCTGATTTTCCGGGTTGTTACAACGATATTCGTATAACATGAGACAGTTTTGGGAATAAGATTTGAATTATGTATTTAACATGATTTTAACCATTATATATAAAATGAGTTTAGAATGCATAGAATAGGCCACGATACAACAATTTATGAATATCGTTTAAATTTATAAATGGTATTTTTTTTACAGCATTGCTTTTGGTAAAATTTCTAAATGATGTTTTGGAATTTATAAGCGTGAACTATTATTTGACTATAAGAATAATTTGGAAGGTTATTAAGGAATTGGAAATATTTAATAGGAAATAGAAAGGGTTTTTCAATTTTAAGAAATTGGATATGGGTAGAGATAAATCTTCAGATGTTCGATATTAATTCGGTAGATGATGACTCTTATTATTTGAGGAATTTAAAGGGGTAACTCACCGTTATTCCGCTTATAATATGAGATGGATACGATAATTAATATTGAAGATAAGTTGATGGTATTTCTATCTATATCTAATGTCAAAGAGTTGAATAAATCTTTTAATTAAGATATGGGTTTCCAACCTGATTGAAATAAGTTAGATAGAAATAATCTTCGATATTTGGTATGAAACCTCACGATGTAAACATATACTATCTGGGAATTTGAAAGATATTATTATATCGTTATTCCACTTATAGTATTCGTTGATTATGAGAATTTATATCGAATATAAGTGGATACAATTTCTTTGTAATTTATGATTCAATATCGATTGATTTGGGTTTTGTCGTGAATTGTATTTTCAATGATATCATTCTTGATACCCGATGAGACTGAATGATGGAAATTCATATCGTAATTGGGGATTTAATCAAATCTTTGATTCAAGGAATTAAAGGTAAGAAATTGAGGCGAAAGTAAAAATTTTGATTTCAAAGAAGAGATAAGAGGATAATAAGAGATATGAAATTAAAGTAATTCAAATCTTGAGTTATATATGAATTAACAATCAATTGGAAGGAGATTTGAATTGAAAATCCTGTGTAAACCATAACTACTGTTTTAAAGTACGCTTATTACTTGGAAAGACCGGGATCGAGTATATGCTCGAAAACCATTCCAAGTAATAATACGACGTTATGAAGTAGTCAAGACTAGGTAACGGCGAATGAAGATCGGAAATATTTGAATTTGTTTAGATGGATTGCTTGCTGATGTCTCGGTTGGGTAGGCCACCCGATACGAGGTTATGAGTGGCATGAGACCTGGACATATTTGAATATTTTCGGGTTGTGTTCCGTTCAGACCCAGAACGGACTTGTATGGATGGTGTGTCTGACATTGAAATTTACCACATAGCACTGATTCCCGTTAATATATATCGGATCTGTGGCAATATATTATCCTCGTCTCTAAGTCATATGAACTTAGAGGGCATGCATTGATTGGAATCAGTGATATGTCGCGAATTGTCAATGTGGCATACCCGAGTTATGAAACGAGCTAGTGATGATCAAAGAATGGCTTATCGAAGCATCGCTTTGTGAATGACGTGACATCGACAAACCTCACACCCCGGATTGATGAGAAACTGGCGGTAAGGTTTTATACTTATATATGAATTAATGATGAAGCTGTGCAGCAGTGGGAAATCACTTATGAACCTGGGGAAGTTGGGTATGTTCGGGGGGCCGTGTCTGGTATAAAACCATTGATCTGCCCTGACGATGTGTAGTTGGTGTCCGCGTATGGATGAAAAAGCCATTGAGGCACTTCGTTTGTATCCCTGATTGATCTTTCGTGCCAGGAATCATCAAGTTAGAAATCCAATCTCCAATACAAGCCATACGAGTTTGATTGTATATATATGGCGACATAATATTATGGGTATTATGCCGTCTAGGATTAATACATTTATTTGCGAAATGGTTTTCCGCAATATATATAGTATGAAAGAGGATTTTACGTATTAAGGCATTTTCGGTTATCATAAGATAAAACTCGCCCATTTGGTGTGCGCTAGCATTGTGTGATGTGGGACGAGCTTATGATAGCTTCATTTTCAAAATGTCATTGCGTATTTATATGCACGGGTGTTCACATGGAGTAAACCCGTTCCGCCTTAGCGGCGTGGTCCGGTGGAATTCCCAACTTTAAAATAAACCTAAAGCAAATGTTTATGTTCTCACACCAGTCCCATGACTGACCCGGAGTTTATTGTTCCTTCCTAAACTCTAGGTGCCCATGATTTTTGCACGGGCAGCCAGTAGTTTAGTTTTGCAGTTATAGATCGTTGGAGCAGGATTTAGAGCGCTTCTAGAGTTAGAGTACACGATAGAGTTGAAGCTTCCGCTGTGTTTTATTCTTCCGCTGAGAGTATAGTTATATGTTTCTTCCGCTGTATAGATATATGTGTAACTCTGTTATATTCCTGATAACCATGATGTAATATTTTGTGATGCAAATGAAAAGTCCTGTTATTTTGTTCAATGTATGTATGTACCCATAACAATTCGCCATTCTGAACGGTTTAAGTCAGTTTAATTACCGGCAAGAACCGGGCAAAAAGTTGGGTCGTTACAGTTGGTATCAGAGCTTTGGTTATACAAAGCTATTGGGTACGTACATATTTGGACAAAAGAATAGGACTCCTCAGAGTTATATCATCTCATTAGAGATAGGGTTAGAAATACCCTAGAATGAGATCTCGGAATATTATGACAAGAGAGCGTATATTTTTGAAACCTATATAAGGTATTTTTGAACAAGTAAATCATTTTGAAACGATGATTATTTGAAATATATTGAAATATAATTTGAAATAAGAATTTCGAGTATTTATATTCAACGTCATGATTGGACTATCGAGTATGTAAGGATTTTAATATACGTCTGATCAGCGTGTATACGAAGTCCAATATATAGTAGGTAGATGTAGGGTCACACTCTAGTCGCTCGAGGATGATTTTTACTGATGACCATGGCACCATCAGTAATTATTTTCGAGTTTCGAAAGTGGGATGACCGCATGGTTTCAATTAACACGTCAAGGAATACTTGAACCATTTCGATATGTTAGGAATATAATGTAAGACAATAAGTATGGATGCAACAACAATTATTTTGATAATAACAAAAGGGGATATTGTAGAAGTAAACTATACTTAAGAATTTGAAAGGACACGTAAGTGTGAAAATTCATTAAGAAATTATATTAAAAAAATAGCACCTATACTTCAAGTTAAACAAGTCATAACAAATGTTTGAATATGATCTAATAAGTTGAAATAAAAAAAAAGGATATTATATTTCCCAAAGAATGTTAATATGTTAATGTAAGCAATAGATTTGGATAAATCCTTAACATGAATTGTAAATAAGAATATTTAAGATATCTTAGCTATCAGAACCCGTCAAGGAATCTGAAGATGCTTTAGACTTAAGTTAAGAATTTGTTTAAAGTGATGAGTTTGACTTAAGTTAGGAATGAGTTTAAAGGGTTAATTTGAATCGTAACAAACATCGAAGTAGGAAATTTGGATCTTTGAAATATTGAATTTGAAGAAGTAAGTTCTAAAAATGTTAAGGTCAATATTTGAAATAACACTAGCTTGAACCTATGTACGCACGATCAGAGTGCGCAGAGGAAGCGTGATTGTATTTTAAATAAAACTGTTTTAAGGGATTTTCCGGCTAGTTGAGTAAGAAAAACTTTCTGAACAAGATTTGATATTCAACAGGAATGAAAAGAGTTATATATATTTATGAATTTTAAAGTGGATTTAGAAAAGGTGTTATTTTATTTGGTGAATATGACAACCAAAATATGAATATCAAATGAGTATAAATTTAACTTATAAATGAGTTAATATGGGATTTGAAACGATTAAAATCGAAATTTGAAATAGAATGAGTACTTTGGAAATATAATTCTATCTCTTCCCTTGTCACTCGGTTTTGCTCGACCCATTATCATATTTTGGTTATCACCCCGAAGTGTCGTGCTTGAAATTTTATTGTTCAACTTTATTTCTGAATTCTTCCTTTTGCCCTGCTCTGATAAAGCCATGGACAAATGAATCAATTTGGACTTGAAACCAGGTTTGAGCTACCTCTTAAGTTGAACTTGAATTTGTATTGAGAGCAATAGATTTTTCTAATACTGAATCTAGCCAAGATGGTACTTTGCAGGATAATTGAATAATTAGGGAAAGGTTTATTTGAGAATTTAGATTTGAATTCTAATTTAAGCATTTGGACTCAGAATTGGTAAGAAAATCATGGGTTCCGTAAGAGTAAGTTAGAAAGATAATTTCCAAAATATAAAATTTTCTTTGAGTCATAAACCTCTAAGTACTGGACCGTATCTATCCTAGTTCCCCCTTAATGGTAGATAGCAGCTCTGAGTCTAACTCAGAGAATTCGATTTTTAAACAAGATCCATGACGACCCTAGTAATCACTAGATCATAGAAGTTTCCTTAGACTCTACCTTTAGTGAAAATCAGACAGAGTACCCTGAGAATGATATGAGCCTTGGTTGTGACCATTACATTTCAGATATGTTAAGAGAGAAATTGGAATTTAAAATTTGTAAAGGAGTTTAAATTTACTCGACTTCCTTTTCGAGGACGAAAAGTTTCTAAAGGGGGGTGAATGTAACATCCCAGAATTTTAACTAAATTTGATTTGGATTTTTATTATGTAATTTTTGATTTTCTGGATATAAATTGATTTTTATAAGTTTTGAATATGAATTTTAATTTTGATTAAGCATCTTGTTTTATTTTATATGATTCTAAGAAAAACTTATTTTAAAAAAAGTTATATTTAAGTTATAGGATTTTATGTTAAGTGATAATATTTTCTATTTTTATAATACTGATTTGTAAATAGGAATTTGGTAAAGGATGAGTTATTTTAAGATTTCATAAGAATGATTTTAATCTGAGTATCAATAAGTAAGATAATTTGTAATGATGTTCTAAAATTTATCAAGCATTTATTGTAAACCATTTAGTATGAATTTTGTAAAGTATATATATATATATATATATATATATATATATATATTTGCTGAATAATATAGATAAATATTTTGGGATATTTTGATAAACCTTAGGTAATAAATTTGGTTACATTTATAAATGTTATCTTAGGCCATATTTAAGATTTTGAAGATTTCCATATTTGATAAGTATTTATTTAGACCATTTCAGTATAAATTTTTGGTAAATCATATACGTGTATATATTTGATAAATAATATAGATAAATATTCTTGATAGTAAATTTTAAAATATTAGTTATTAATAAATATCTTGTTAAAACCTTATGTAATAAAGAAGTCACATTTTCAAGAGAAAATTTGTTACAAATATAAGTGTTATAATATTGTGACTAAAAAATTCTAATTATAAATAAATAAATTATGTCTTTTTTCCAAACATGCATTGGCCAATTTTAAATTTAATGTAGGTGTCCTCATGCATGTGAATATTGTGCCATGTGGCTTGGATTAAGGTGATAAGTAAATATTAAAAAAATCATTAAATATTAAGGAGAAAAGGGCCGCACCTTTTACCTCACACAGCAGACTTCTTCCGTATTCTTCTTCCTCACATTCTTCTTTCCCAGTAAAATGAAAACTCCCTCTTCTTTCTACTCAAAAATCCACATCTCTCAATTCTTTTGTGTTCAGCCAAAATAATTTACATAGATGTTGTTCGTATCATCGTTGGTGATTGTGACGATCCCTAAACCCCGTGACACGGTGTTAAGGATAATCATTGGAATATAACACATTAATCATCATTAGCAGATCACAGATAATAGCATAAACAGAAAATAGAATAATTTACACACATATGACAGCGGAATCATATAGATAACATCACATCAGAGAAGCACAGTACAGGATACAACTTAGTACATAATGATACATAATCAGTCACCATCGCCTGAGGCGGAATCATACATAAAGAGTACACAAAAGGAATATCAGTCTACATCGCCAGTGGCGGAATCATAATATAGGTACAATAATGGCGGAGAAAATCCAAGTCAGCACGGTGTAGTCAAGCCTCGCCATGAGCCAAAAGGTGCGTCAGAAACCTGTAACTAGGCTGCCCGTGTGAAAATAAGGGCACCCGAGTTTGCAAGGTGAAACAAACTACGAGTCAGTCATGGGACTGGTATGAGAAATCTATTCAACTTATTAACAACAATAATAAGGCAAATCAAAGGACCACGCCACTTTCGCGGAACGGGTTTACTCCAATGAGTGCTAGTGCATGAAGTAAAGTAAATGATTAAATCAACGCAATGCTTTTTCTAAAATGAAGCCATTATAAGACTCAGGTCCCATCACACAATGCAACGCAAGCCGGAGGATAGAGTTTTCCCTTATAATGGCCAAAGATGCTTCATACGAATAAAACAAAGTGTTTGATATTATTACTAGTGCATATATGTTTCAAAAGAAAATTCAATCATAAATAACAATCCTAAACGGCATGGGTACCATATATCATGTCGCCATACTAGTAATACAATCACAACCGCACATATCGTATTGGAAATTGGATTCCTTCATGAGTCGAGGCAAGGGGCAAGCTCCTCTCCGTTCGAGACACTCTAGCAAATGTCCCAGGACCCCACTATGATCCTTGGAATCGGCTGGGCCGGTCCTCTCTTACTTTTGAGGATTAGTTATTCCTGAACACACGTTTCCCGGTCCTTACAGACCTATAATCGAGGCGCCTCGCATTCCAACAACCACACAGGTGAAAAGTATATATAATGTCAGGGCTGGTAGGTCACTGACACCACCACAGCTAGAAAGAAACGTCTTGCACTCCCAGCGGTCCGTCTCCCGTTTTTGACTCATACCGAGGTGTGAGGCTCGCGAATTCACGTTATACACAAAGCTAGTCACACAGACCATGCTTTGATCATCAACCACAAGACTTTGCTTTGCAACAGAAGCCTTGATCATATGCCACTTAGGCGTGCCACACAGGCAATCCACTCCATGCGACTGATTTCTATCAATACATAACCTCTAAGCTCGTACGTCCCAGAGAAGGGCGTTAAGCAAGAGAATAAATTCTCTGCCGCCAAACAGATATATATTTAACAGAGATCAATCAACACAGAACAAAATCCAATGTCAGACACACAGTCCATTTACAAGTCCGTTCTGGGTCTGAACGAAACCGGAGGCACCAATTCCTCGCATATCCGTACAATCAACACTATGTTTGGACGGTTACTACTTCAATTCCTTCATGGTAGCTACTCCAATCACGAGTATCAGTAGCGCCCATCCATCCAACGTGGAGATCGTCGGTCTTCAGTCGTCTTCGACTCTTCGACTTCTCAACGTCGATCGATTATTTGAAATGAGATAAACTCGCCCTTTTCAAATAACCCACGTATATTTAGATTTTCAAACCAATTAATCACAGGGTTGAACTATTCAACATTCACATTCAGTTGTTTAGTTATAATTTTCACGTCAAATACATTCAACCATCACATATCAAGCAAACACAACAAAATTGGTTTATTTTCACCCTATATCGTCTATAGCACTTAATAACGATATATCGCCATTTTTATTTAATTTAAAACGGCCATAATTAATTAAACGACGTTTCAGGTCGTATCGACGCACTGGCGCTGCTTTCCACTAATTTTGTTTTACTCATATAGGAAAATCCAACCGTTGGATCTTCACAAATTTTACATCATTAGGAAGGTCTTTTCAAAACGAACCCAACGGTTCCAGTTTTAGGAAAATCCGACGGTCGGATCTTCCACACTAACCATTTGAAGTTACGATTTCAATTTTCGAACTGCAGCGTCGTTATTCGATTTAATTTAATTATATTTATATATATATATATAATCGTTTCTGGCGCTGTTTTTCCTTAATTTTGTTTTAAACATTCCAGACAATCCAACCGTCGGATCTTCACAAAGTTGGTGCCGTTGGAAAGATATTTCCAAGGCGAACCCAACGGTTGAGGTTTCGGGAAAATCCAATGGTCGGATCTTCCGCACTAGTCATTTGAAATCACGGTTTCAAAATATGAACTGCACGGCCACGTTTCGTTTTAATTATATTTATATTTATATATTTATATAAATATAGTCCATTCAATAATTCCTATATCGTTTTCACTTCAAATATTTTTCTATCTCCCTAAAATTTTGGAAAATTTCGCCATAACCTCCCCTGTACCGGGGGCATCGGGAAATCGCAAATAGCGTTCCCGGTCCTTCTAATCTCAAAAAGAAAAAGAAAAAGCCAAGCGGCTAGCCAATAGGCTCATAAAATCATCACCCAAACAAATCAGTAAATGTGTACCTATTTGTCGGGCACAAAATTTTATTCCTCTTCTCTAGCCCCTTTTGCTTTAACCTGTTCAACAGATATGCATGCACATATATACAATTTCTAATATTTATCATTTTCGATTCAACTTCATATTTGACTTGCTTTGGTCTAAAAATACCATTCATTCTAATATCGCATGCATAGGCTAAAATCATATCATTAGCTAGTTAATGTATATTTCAACTCATGCACGTTTATTTGAACAAGTGGATATTTTTAACACTTCACATTTCAAAGATGATAATTTTGGCGAACTAAAATAGATTTCAACACATGACTATTTTATTTAGTTCCTATGCATGTTAGAAATAATATTTCTATCACAAATATTTGTTTCAACGTCTGCATATTTTTAGCATATCACACATATGATAAAAATGGTATTTTTATCATTTAAAATATTTATTCAACCAACGTATGGTTTCAACACTTCATAGTTTCAATAAAAATGTAATTTTTATCGTTCAATCTTTTTATTCAACACATGAATCTTTTCCACTACACACATTTCTCAACAAATGAGCATTTCCACACATGGACAATTTATTTATGTTGTTCTTATTGAAAAGGTGAAATTTTGATTGTTGAAACTATTTATATAAAGCGAATATTTTCTTACTTCATATATAGATAAAAATGTGATTTTTATTGTTTATACACTTCATTCATTCACAAATGAATTTTATTTTCACACAACACTTTTCAACACATGAATATTTCCACACATGGACATAGTTTCAATATATGGCTTTAATTTCAATGCATGTAAAATAATTTCAACATATGAAAATAATTCTAACACACAAAGATTATTCAAAATTTCAGCAGCATAACGGCAGGGTAGTTAAACCGGCACCGTCCCTAGTACGGCTCCTCGCTCTACCTTAAAACCTCGCGGTTTTTGACAATGGGGATCATGCATCTAATTCGCGCGCAGGCGGCATGTTTATATTTATTTCATTACCACAAACTAATCCTATGTGGTTTCAACCAATAATTTTCCAATCACAAACGGGTATTTTTCAACCTCAATCAATTCAATACCAACCACAAACAATCCCAAACAACAATTTGCCGTCAACCAATTTTCACAACAATTTCAACCAATAAATATCGTCCATGGTTTGTGGACGAGGGGGCGTATATATATAAATATTTATATATAGCAATTCACTTTTATTTTCCACACACATATATATATATATATAAATGAAATTGAAGAGTGAGAATTTCTCACCAGTAGCTATCCAATAACACAACTCTTCCTTTATGGAAATCTTCGCCTATTTCGTCTTCTTGTCGCTTTCGTTTCCCGTATTCTCTACATAGATAAAAATCGAATTTTTACTATGTTATTCAATATATAAAGATCATATTTTAAAAACAAAAGATTATATTTTTAATATTCCTATGATGTAAAAATTATATTTTTATTACTTTAAAAATATAAGAATCATATCTTACTTCTTCTACTTAACAAAAATTCTGTCTTTTCTATTTTTAAAAATATGATCTTTATTTTTGCAAGTTCAAATCTTTTTCTACTAAAAGATTCAACCTTTTTCTATTTCAAAATTTTAAACCTTAAAATAAAATCAGTTTTCTTCTTTTTAAAATTCTGTTTTTAAAATCTTTTTAAAAATTTCTGTTTTTAAAATCTTTTAAAAATTTCTGTTTTAAAATCTTTTAAAAATTTCTGTTTTTAAAATCTTTTAAAAATTTCTGTTTTAAAATCTTTTAAAAATTCTGTTTTTAAAATTCTTTTAAAAATTCTGTTTTTTTTAAAACCTAAAACAAAAATCAGAAATTAGTTTATAAATTCGAAAATAAAAATCAAAATAAAAATGAAATAGCTCACCGTGGATCTCGAAGTGGAGGAGGCGTTCGTCGGTGGGTTCTGGCGGCGTTCGGAGGTGTCGGGGTTGCATCGCGATAGGGTGCGGAGGCTTCGACTGGGGTTCGGAGGTGTCGGGGTTGCGTCGCCTGGAGGGAGGAGGTCTGACGGAGGACGGCGATCTGGAGGTGGGGCTTCGTCGGCGGCTCGAGCGTCAGGGGGCGGCGCGATTTAGTTTTTAGGTTTTCTCCCCTTTTTTTTTTTAATTTGTTAACTGATAAATGATCGGGGGGGCCAAGGCAGAAAGAAAAGGGGAGGGAATTTTTATTATTTTATTTTATTATTTAATTATTAAATTATGCACAAGGGTTGACTTTTACATATGACCTCGAACCGAGGCCCACCGCCTGTCGTCCATAGCGTTTTACCCCCATTTCGAACACAATGGGATATGTATCGTAAGCTGTTTTGATCGTTACAATCAGTTTCCGTTGAATTTACGTTTAAATCCTTATATTGAATTTTAAACGTACATTTCAAATTACCGGGGTTACATACTAACTAGAAAAATTCCCGAAAAATATTTTCTAGCTTCGTATTGACGATACGGTCCTAACAAAACTAGTTTCGTCGAATTCTGAGACCGTTTGAAAAATGGCCAATTTCCAGTCGATTAAATTCAACAGAAACTGGTCAAACACGTTTTCTTTTGCCACGCTCACATATTGATTTGAAAAATTATGAAATTTGAAACCTAACAATAGTTTGACATCCCGGACCCGACAAAAGTGGTTTCGTCGAATTCCGAGACCATATGCAAAATATCAATTTTCAAACTGACTTACTATTCTTAACTCACTAATTTATTGAAATATTCTATTTCAATGCTTCAAATTGCTTTGAAATAATCCATTTAAAAATTTTAAATTGGCTCGTATTTTCCGGGTTATTACAATCTCCTCTACTTAAAACTTTTCGTCCTCGAAAAGGAAACAACTTGAATAGTTAAGCAGAAATTCCTACGGAAAGATAACGATGGACTGATCAATTGTTTTTGCTATTCTGCTCAGCTCATTCTAGGACTTTACTAGTCCTATCTCTAATGAGCGACTCTCCTTAGAATACTACTGATTCTATCTTGACGAAGTGTTTAATGTGTTAGACTCCAGAACTAAGGTTAACCAAAGCTCTGATACCAGCTGTGACGATCCCAAAACCCCGTGACACGGTGTAAAGGATAATCATTGGAATATAACACATTAATCATCATTAGCAGATCACAGATAATAGCATAAACAGAAAATAGAATAATTTACACACATATGACAGCGGAATCATATAGATAACATCACATCAGAGAAGCACAGTACAGGATACAACTTAGTACATAATGATACATAATCAGTCACCATCGCCTGAGGCGGAATCATACATAAAGAGTGCACAAAAGGAATATCAGTCTACATCGCCAGTGGCGGAATCATAATATAGGTACAATAATGGCGGAGAAAATCCAAGTCAGCACGGTGTAGTCAAGCCTCGCCATGAGCCAAAAGGTGCGTCAGAAACCTGTAACTAGGCTGCCCGTGTGAAAATAAGGGCACCCGAGTTTGCAAGGTGAAACAAACTACGAGTCAGTCATGGGACTGGTATGAGAAATCTATTCAACTTATTAACAACAATAATAAGGCAAATCAAAGGACCACGCCACTTTCGCGGAACGGGTTTACTCCAATGAGTGCTAGTGCATGAAGTAAAGTAAATGATTAAATCAACGCAATGCTTTTTCTAAAATGAAGCCATTATAAGACTCGGGTCCCATCACACAATGCAACGCAAGCCGGAGGATAGAGTTTTCCCTTATAATGGCCAAAGATGCTTCATACGAATAAAACAAAGTGTTTGATATTATTACTAGTGCATATATGTTTCAAAAGCAAATTCAATCATAAATAACAATCCTAGACGGCATGGGTACCATATATCATGTCGCCATACTAGTAATACAATCACAACCGCACATATCGTATTGGAAATTGGATTCCTTCATGAGTCGAGGCAAGGGGCAAGCTCCTCTCCGTTCGAGACACTCTAGCAAATGTCCCAGGACCCCACTATGATCCTTGGAATCGGCTGGGCCGGTCCTCTCTTACTTTTGAGGATTAGTTATTCCTGAACACACGTTTCCCGGTCCTTACAGACCTATAATCGAGGCGCCTCGCATTCCATCAACCACACAGGTGAAAAGTATATATAATGTCAGGGCTGGTAGGTCACTGACACCACCACAGCTAGAAAGAAACGTCGTGCACTCCCAGCGGTCCGTCTCCCGTTTTTGACTCATACCGAGGTGTGAGGCTCGCGAATTCACGTTATACACAAAGCTAGTCACACAGACCATGCTTTGATCATCAACCACAAGACTTTGCTTTGCAACAGAAGCCTTGATCATATGCCACTTAGGCGTGCCACACAGGCAATCCACTCCATGCGACTGATTTCTGTCAATACATAACCTCTAAGCTCGTACGTCTCACAGAAGGGCGTTAAGCAAGAGAATAAATTCTCTGCCGCCAAACAGATATATATTTAACAGAGATCAATCAACACAGAACAAAATCCAATGTCAGACACACAGTCCATTTACAAGTCCGTTCTGGGTCTGAACGAAACCGGAGGCACCAATTCCTCGCATATCCGTACAATCAACACTATGTTTGGACGGTTACTACTTCAATTCCTTCATGGTAGCTACTCCAATCACGAGTATCAGTAGCGCCCATCCATCCAACGTGGACATCGTCGGTCTTCAGTCGTCTTCGACTTCTCAACGTCGATCGATTATTTGAAATGAGATAAACTCGGCCTTTTCAAATAACCCACGTATATTTAGATTTTCAAACCAATTAATCACAGGGTTGAACTATTCAACATTCACATTCAGTTGTTTAGTTATAATTTTCACGTCAAATACATTCAACCATCACATATCAAGCAAACACAACAAAATTGGTTTATTTTCACTCTATATCGTCTATAGCACTTAATAACGATATATCGCCATTTTTATTTAATTTAAAACGGCCATAATTAATTAAACGACGTTTCAGGTCGTATCGACGCACTGGCGCTGCTTTCCACTAATTTTGTTTCACTCATATAGGAAAATCCAACCGTTGGATCTTCACAAATTTTACATCATTAGGAAGGTCTTTTCAAAACGAACCCAACGGTTCTAGTTTTAGGAAAATCCGACGGTCGGATCTTCCACACTAACCATTTGAAGTTACGATTTCAATTTTCGAACTGCAGCGTCGTTATTCGATTTAATTTAATTATATTTATATATATAAATATAATCGTTTCTGGCGTTGTTTTTCCTTAATTTTGTTTTAAACATTCCAGACAATCCAACCGTCGGATCTTCACAAAGTTGGTGCCGTTGGAAAGATATTTCCAAGACGAACCCAACGGTTGAGGTTTCGGGAAAATCCAATGGTCGGATCTTCCGCACTAGTCATTTGAAATCACGGTTTCAAAATATGAACTGCACGGCCACGTTTCGTTTTAATTATATTTATATTTATATAAATATAGTCCATTCAATAATTCCTATATCGTTTTCACTTCAAATATTTTTCTATCTCCCTAAAATTTTGGAAAATTTCGCCATAACCTCCCCTGTACCGGGGGCATCGGGAAATCGCAAATAGCGTTCCCGGTCCTTCTAATCTCAAAAAGAAAAAGAAAAAGCCAAGCGGCTAGCCAATAGGCTCATAAAATCATCACCCAAACAAATCAGTAAATGTGTACCTATTTGTCGGGCACAAAATTTTATTCCTCTTCTCTAGCCCCTTTTGCTTTAACCTGTTCAACAGATATGCATGCACATATATACAATTTCTAATATTTATCATTTTCGATTCAACTTCATATTTGACTTGCTTTGGTCTAAAAATACCATTCATTCTAATATCGCATGCATAGGCTAAAATCATATCATTAGCTAGTTAATGTATATTTCAACTCATGCACGTTTATTTGAACAAGTGGATATTTTTAACACTTCACATTTCAAAGATGATAATTTTGGCGAACTAAAATAGATTTCAACACATGACTATTTTATTTAGTTCCTATGCATGTTAGAAATAATATTTCTATCACAAATATTTGTTTCAACGTCTGCATATTTTTAGCATATCACACATATGATAAAAATGATATTTTTATCATTTAAAATATTTATTCAACCAACGTATGGTTTCAACACTTCATAGTTTCAATAAAAATGTAATTTTTATCGTTCAATCTTTTTATTCAACACATGAATCTTTTCCACTACACACATTTCTCAACAAATGAGCATTTCCACACATGGACAATTTATTTATGTTGTTCTTATTGAAAAGGTGAAATTTTGATTGTTGAAACTATTTATATAAAGCGAATATTTTCTTACTTCATATATAGATAAAAATGTGATTTTTATTGTTTATACACTTCATTCATTCACAAATGAATTTTATTTTCACACAACACTTTTCAACACATGAATATTTCCACACATGGACATAGTTTCAATATATGGCTTTAATTTCAATGCATGTAAAATAATTTCAACATATGAAAATAATTCTAACACACAAAGATTATTCAAAATTTCGGCAGCATAACGGCAGGGTAGTTAAACCGGCACCGTCCCTAGTACGGCTCCTCGCTCTACCTTAAAACCTCGCGGTTTTTGACAATGGGGATCATGCATCTAATTCGCGCGCAGGCGGCATGTTTATATTTATTTCATTACCACAAACTAATCCTATGTGGTTTCAACCAATAATTTTCCAATCACAAACGGGTATTTTTCAACCTCAATCAATTCAATACCAACCACAAACAATCCCAAACAACAATTTGCCGTCAACCAATTTTCACAACAATTTCAACCAATAAATATCGTCCATGGTTTGTGGACGAGGGGGCGTATATATATATATATAAATATTTATATATAGCAATTCACTTTTATTTTCCACACATATATATATATATATATATATATATAAATGAAATTGAAGAGTGAGAATTTCTCACCAGTAGCTATCCAATAACACAACTCTTCCTTTATGGAAATCTTCGCCTATTTCGTCTTCTTGTCGCTTTTGTTTCCCGTATTCTCTACATAGATAAAAATCGAATTTTTACTATGTTATTCAATATATAAAGATCATATTTTAAAAACAAAAGATTATATTTTTAATATTCCTATGATGTAAAAATTATATTTTTATTACTTTAAAAATATAAGAATCATATCTTACTTCTTCTACTTAACAAAAATTCTGTCTTTTCTATTTTTAAAAATATGATCTTTATTTTTGCAAGTTCAAATCTTTTTCTACTAAAAGATTCAACCTTTTTCTATTTCAAAATTTTAAACCTTAAAATAAAATCAGTTTTCTTCTTTTTAAAATTCTGTTTTTAAAATCTTTTTAAAAATTTCTGTTTTTAAAATCTTTTAAAAATTTCTGTTTTAAAATCTTTTAAAAATTTCTGTTTTTAAAATCTTTTAAAAATTTCTGTTTTAAAATCTTTTAAAAATTCTGTTTTTAAAATTCTTTTAAAAATTCTGTTTTTTTTAAAACCTAAAACAAAAATCAGAAATTAGTTTATAAATTCGAAAATAAAAATCAAAATAAAAATGAAATAGCTCACCGTGGATCTCGAAGTGGAGGAGGCGTTCGTCGGTGGGTTCTGGCGGCGTTCGGAGGTGTCGGGGTTGCGTCGCGACAGGGTGCGGAGGCTTCGACTGGGGTTCGGAGGTGTCGGGGTTGCGTCGCCTGGAGGGAGGAGGTCTGACGGAGGACGGCGATCTGGCGGTGGGGCTTCGTCGGCGGCTCGAGCGTCAGGGGGCGGCGCGATTTAGTTTTTAGGTTTTCTCCTTTTTCTTTTTTAATTTGTTAACTGATAAATGATCAGGGGGGGGCCAAGGCAGAAAGAAAAGGGGAGGGAATAGGTTTTTTTTTATTATTCTTTTTATTATTTAATTATTAAATTATGCACAAGGGTTGACTTTTACATATGACCTCGAACCGAGGCCCACCGCCTGTCGTCCATAGCGTTTTACCCCCATTCCGAACACAATGGGATATGTATCGTAAGCTGTTTTGATCGTTACAATCAGTTTCCGTTGAATTTACGTTTAAATCCTTATATTGAATTTTAAACGTACATTTCAAATTACCGGGGTTACATACTAACTAGAAAAATTCCCAAAAAATATTTTCTAGCTTCGTATTGACGATACGGTCCTAACAAAACTAGTTTCGTCGAATTCTGAGACCGTTTGAAAAATGGCCAATTTCCAGTCGATTAAATTCAACAGAAACTGGTCAAACGCGTTTTCTTTTGCCACGCTCACATATTGATTTGAAAAATTATGAAATTTGAAACCTAACAATAGTTTGACATCCCGGACCCGACAAAAGTGGTTTCGTCGAATTCCGAGACCATATGCAAAATATCAATTTTCAAACTGACTTACTATTCTTAACTCACTAATTTATTGAAATATTCTATTTCAATGCTTCAAATTGCTTTGAAATAATCAATTTAAAAATTTTTAATTGGCTCGTATTTTCCGGGTTATTACAGTGATTTTTAGAAATCATCGGATTCAGATTTCATCCATCATCAAGAGAGAAAATTGCGGATTTACAGAAAATGTTATAAATGTGTTCAAAACTTCGAAAAATAATATCTCCCAATTCAAGGAGAATGGATCGATGCCGTCAGCACCGTTGAGATCAGCAAAGAACGTAGTATTTTTGGTGCGAAAATGAGGAGATTCTGTATCGACAACTTGAGATCGTCAAAATTAGGGCTGAATTTCATCGATGGTGGAGGTGATGGTAGAAGAATCGGTGAATGGCGTTGTGACGAGCAAAGAGAGAGCTTCGAAGCGGTGTAATTTGGTGGAGATCGATGAAATTATGTGTCGATATCTGTATTGGTTCACGCAGGTTCCAGGTTCGGCGGAAGGTGCGGGTTTTGGTGTGGGAAGCCGAGGTTGTAGAGATGGTGTGTGTTGAGACGAGGAGGAGAAGAGGAGTTCGCGGGTGGTCCTGAATTTGAGCTCGGTGAAGTGAATTGTTGGTGCATGTGCACCACGGTGCACGGGTTTGTACAGGAAAAAAAAGCAAAGAAAGGGGAGGATGCGAGATGAAGAAGAAGACGGAAGGGGGGAGGGTTCGGGCTGATGCTTGGTTCGGGTGTAAAAAAATGGGCTTTGGCCCAATTGTAATTAAGGTATGATTTTAATTTAAAGTTAAATAGTTTTAGACTTCTAAAATCAATAACTTGCTCGTTTTAAACCCGATTAACCCGCGGTTGGATTCGTTAGAACTATATCGAAAAATAGAACCCAGTGGTATATAATATTGGTAATTTTATTATGTATAAATATATAATAAAAATAAATAAAAATCGTTATATATTAATATAACGAAGATCGTTATTAATAAAATTTCCAATATATATTAGCAGAAATTTTCAACTGCTAATCAAAGTAGATTGGGAGCAGTACGAGAAGCGGTGTTGGTGTTCGTTGGTTGGTCCTTTCCGGTAACGAAGATTTTTGAAGCACGACTGGTGAGAACTTCTAATTTAAATTATTTATTTAAATTAGTAATTATAATTGGCTGAGATTAATTTCAATTAGTCAATGTTAATTGTGTGTGATGGATGTTATTGTTTGAATGGATGTGCATGTAGTTAGATAATACACTAAACACTAGTAAGCGTTATTGTCTATAACACTTGTGCACAGTTAAATGTTTGTTGTGATGAGTGAATTCATATCCATCTGATCGTATGGTTCATTTGGATAAATATGATTGCATTGTATGATTCTACACACACCGTGGTTGTGGAATATATGGGTAATCGATTTAGAATCTCCTTCCTATATACGATTTTACTTATTTAATAAATAATATTTAAATTATTAGTTTTAATATCAACTTTTTAAATATTGAATTGGGAATGGAAATGATATTGAATTAGGTATTGATTTGGTATAACAATTTATATATCTATTTGAAACTAGCTTTGGTAAAAAAATATTATTTAAATTCGAAATGAGATCTTTGAAATTTGAAACATGGTTTTATATATATATGATTTTATTATTTAATTATTAAATAATATTTAAGTTTGAAATTTATATCAAAACTGTTTGAAGATGTAGATAATTACAAAATTTGACATTCGTAAAAATGAAGATTTATATTTTCAACTAATTATGAGTTATTAATCTTTAAATTTAATTTTTTTTCGAAAAATTGATTTGAGTTATATATTCAAACATTTATTTTATATATGCGGTTGATCTTATTATTTATAACGATTATCCATCAAATATTGAAATGATTTAACAAATTGGGAGAAGTATATTAAATTATAATTGGAAATTTAATTTGAACTGTTAAATTGAATAAACGATATTCGTATAACATGAGACAGTTTTGGGAATAAGATTTGAATTATGTATTTAACACGATTTTAACCGTTATATATAAAATGAGTTTAGAATGAATAGAATAGGCCACGATACAACAATTTATGAATATCGTTTAAATTTATAAATGGTATTTTTTTTTACAGCATTGCTTTTGGTAACATTTCTAAATGATGTTTTGGAATTTATAAGCGTGAACTATTATTTGATTATAAGAATAATTTGGAAGGTTATTAAGGAATTCGAAATATTTTATAGGAAATTGAAAGGGTTTTTCAATTTTAAGAAATTGGATATGGGTAGAGATAAATCTTCAGATGTTCGATATTAATTCGGTAGATGATGACTCTTATTATTTGAGGAATTTAAAGGGGTAACTCACCGTTATTCCGCTTATAATATGAGATGGATACGATAATTAATATTGAAGATAAGTTGATGGTATTTCTATCCATATCTAATGTCAAAGAGTTGAATAAATCTTTTAATTAAGATATGGGTTTCCAACCTGATTGAAATAAGTTAGATAGAAATAATCTTCGATATTTGGTATGAAACCTCACGATGTAAACATATACTATCTGGGAATTTGAAAGATATTATTATATCGTTATTCCACTTATAGTATTCGTTGATTATGAGAATTTATATCGAATATAAGTGGATACAATTTCTGTGTAATTTATGATTCAATATCGATTGATTTGGGTTTTGTCGTGAATTGTATCTTCAATGATATCATTCTTGAAACCCGATGAGACTGAATGATGGAAATTCATATCGTAATTGGGGATTTAATCAAATCTTTGATTCAAGGAATTAAAGGTAAGAAATTGAGGCGAAAGTAAAATCTTTGATTTCAAAGAAGAGATAAGAGGATAATAAGAGATATGAAATTAAAGTAATTCAAATCTTGAGTTATATATGAATTAACAATCAATTGGAAGGAGATTTGAATTGAAAAGCCTGTGTAAACCATAGCTACTGTTTTAAAGTACGCTTATTACTTGGAAAGACCGGGATCGAGTATATGCTCAAAAACCATTCCAAGTAATAATACGACGTTATGAAGTAGTCAAGACTTGGTAACGGCGAATGAAGACCGGAAATATTTGAATTTGTTTAGATGGATTGCTTGCTGATGTCTCGGTTGGGTAGGCCACCCGATACGAGGTTATGAGTGGCATGAGACCTGGACATATTTGAATATTTTTGGGTTGTGTTCCGTTCAGACCCAGAACGGACTTGTATGGATGGTGTGTCTGACATTGAAATTTACCACATAGCACTGATTCCCATTAATATATATCGGATCTGTGGCAATATATTATCCTCGTCTCTAAGTCATATAAACTTAGAGGGTATGCATTGATTGGAATCAGTGATATGTCGCGAATTGTCAATGTGGCATACCCGAGTTATGAAACGAGCTAGTGATGATCAAAGAATGGCTTATCGAAGCATCGCTTTGTGAATGACGTGACATCAACAAACCTCACACCCCGGATTGATGAGAAATTGGCGGTTAGGTTTTATACTTATATATGAATTGATGATGAAGCTGTGCAGCAGTGGGAAACCACTTATGAACCTGGGGAAGTTGGGTATGTTCGGGGGGCCGTGTCTGGTATAAAACCGTTGATCTGCCCTGACGATGTGTAGTTGGTGTCCGTGTATGGATGAAAAAGCCATTGAGGCACTTCGTTTGTATCCCTGATTGATCTTTCGTGCCAGGAATCATCAAGTTAGAAATCCAATCTCCAATACGAGCCATACGAGTTTGATTGTATATATATGGCGACATAATATTATGGGTATTATGCCGTCTAGGATTAATACATTTATTTTCGAAATGGTTTTCCGCAATATATATAGTATGAAAGAGGATTTTACGTATTAAGGCATTTTCGGTTATCATAAGATAAAACTCGCCCATTTGGTGTGCGCTTGCATTGTGTGATGTGGGACGAGCTTATGCTAGCTTCATTTTCAAAAGATCATTGCGTATTTATATGCACGGGTGTTCACATGGACTAAACCCGTTCCGCCTTCGCGGTGTGGTCCGGTGAAATTCCCAACCTTAAAATAAACCTAAAGCAAATGTTTATGTTCTCACACCAGTCCCATGACTGACCCGGAGTTTATTGTTCCTTCCTAAACTCTGGGTGCCCATGATTTTTGCACGGGCAGCCAGTAGTTTAGTTTTGCAGTTATAGATCGTTGGAGCAGGATTTAGAGCGCTTCTAGAGTTGGAGTCCACGATAGAGTTGAAGCTTCCGCTGTGTTTTATTCTTCCGCTAAGAGTATAGTTATATGTTTCTTCCGCTGTATAGATATATGTGTAACTCTGATATATTCCTGATAACTCTGATGTAATATTTTGTGATGCAAATGAAAAGTCCTGTTATTTTGTTCAATGTATGTATGTACCCATAACAATTCGCCTTTCTGAACGGTTTAAGTCGGTTTAATTACCGGCAAGAACCGGGCAAAAAGTTGGGTCGTTACACTCCCTATATTTTCAAATTGAACATTCGCAAAACTGTGGAAATGTGGATCTATTTGCAAAACATATGATATCAAATGAAATGTTCCAAATGTATTAGAAATGGAAGGTGGTCTAATAGTAAAGATTATGCTTAGTTTGCTAGGAACCGAGTTTTATCCAAATGTACTAAACATGTTCCAAATGAAATTCATGAGTTTTATCTGTCTTAATATCTGTAGGTTACTTGTGTTACATTAGAAATAAATATTTACGTAATGGGTCTAGAAGCAAATAAGTTTGCAAGACCTCAGAATGTTGAACACATATTTGACATAATCATATTAGTATCATATCCAAGTTCCACTACCATCGTAACTCAAATATAGTTGCCAGTGTCTACAAAATGTATTCAAATAAAATATATATAACCAAACTCAAACATGAAGGATAACAAAAAGAGAGAAAATACGTAAATTACTACATTTGTACATCATAATGATTTTATAAGAGGCATCCAAGATTGAAAAAATGTTAAAACCTTACGAACTGAATTTTGTTTCAAACCGAAGCACTCTGAGTACGATTTAATTCTCAAATTCCAATTCAAAATTATATCACAATCATAATTAAGGAATCAGTCAATCCAATCCAAGCTAAGATTAAATAAGCGAAGGCATGTACAAATTTAAATAATAATTTAAAATTATTGTTTCTAAGATAAAATAAAGATGGAACAAGTAGAAAATTATGCTGTTGGTCTAGATGTAAAAGCTCAAACATCATAATAAATTACAAAAATATAAATCACAAGCCAGTATGATAAGAAGAATCTGTAGCTTCCAGATAATCAAATTCCATATGATACCTACATAAATGAAATTTCCACCATAACCACCCCCTCCTCCCCCCCCCCCACCATACACACACACAAAACCCAAATATGAGTATACCATTTACAATTTGAATCAATGTTTAATTTAAAATTTGATCTATACAATTTATGAATAGAATCAAAATTTTGAAACCTTGACAATTTGACAAAGGCAGAACCAAAGTAAATACGGACATATATTTGACTAATAACAAACCTTTGTGTAGAGTGTTTCCCAACTTTGTGAGTTAATTTAGTATGATATTTCTCGTGATTGGCTTTCATAGATTTCATGTCGTATAATTATCCAACAGGAAAATAAAATAAATCTACTATTGCTTACAAAAAGAAAACAGTTGTACTTAACTACCAAATGCTACAATAAGAAAGAAAGAACCACACACAACCCAACAGAAGTTTCTAAAAAAAATCAAACCTGAGTTGGCAGTGAGCCCCAGGTTCACCTACAGATTGTGCATGATTGAAAGTTCAGACTCAACCCCACTTATGCTTGTAGATATTAGCAAGAAGTTGGTGCAGCCATGTGCTACAAAAAACATGAACAAAAGGCTGGCTCAGGCATGGTGATGTATAAGAAAAATAGGAATTACTCTGTTCTAATCTTTGATACATCAGCTACCTGCCAAAAAAGAAAACACATTTGGACTCGAAATACCATCTTCCTTTTATATTGGGATAAATACAAAAATAATTACAAAGCTGCATGAGATAACTCTTTTACCGATTACAATTGACAGAATGATAAAATATTACCAATAATTTTTTAAATATGAAACAATTAGGGTACAAATTTCGCAGGCATAATATTCGAAGTATAAAATCAAATTATCCATAACTCTGTATTCGAAGCTATAACATTGAGATCAAATTTGTAAACTTACTTTCGCAGAATTTGATCCATCGAAGCTAAAAATAGTCCACAAGCATGGTCCATGCTCTTTCCACGAGAAGAAATTAACACACAGACAAATTCTTAAAAATGATCAACTTCGAGTCAACTGGATCCATCAAAAGACCTCACTGAAAGTTACAACCTCATCAAAAAACAATAAACCCCAGAAAAACCCTTTAGCAGCATCCACAATTCCAGCACAGTGTGGAGCTTCCCTAGGCACAGGAAACTACATAGTATCAATTGGGTTTGGAACTCCAAAAGTTACACAACAAGTTGTATTTGATGCTGGAAGTGATGTAACATGGATTCAGTGCCAGCCATGTGTAGCAGCTTGCTACCAGCAAAAAGACCAACTATTTAATCCAACAATGTCATCTACATATGTTAATATTACATGTAGCTCTCCATATTGTTCAGCCCTTGATACTTCTACATGTAAACCGTGTATGATGTTTGGACCGGAAACAAATAGAAAAGGGAAAAATTCACCAAAATAAAGAAAACTAACCATTTATCAAGTAATCCTAACTTAATAGATTAAAATCTTCTTGAGTGCTGCAACCCACATAAGCTTTGTTCTCATGTGGCATAACAGTCCTAGAAGTTTAAAGAGATACTTAATTCAGTGCAACAAATAAGGCATCTACACTTTCATTTTAACAATTTAACCAACCAACATATAATGGAAGCATTATCCTGCAATGATAACTTGCATAAACAAAGGACAACCAATGTTGACTCAGCAATAGACGTATAATCCAACTTTGTTCTATTAAATAAATCTGATTTTTGATGTGTAAATGAAAGTGTAGATACTTTAGGACTTATGGAAAAAAATCATAATAGAAAATATATTACATCATATAACTCAACAGGATTACATGAATTTACAAATCATTTGTATTTATACTTTATCAAATTATAAATACAATATACTTTATAAAATGGATTTACTTTAGTATATAATACTTTGCTGCAATAGTTTTTAGCACTCAGTTTTCCCTACCCCAAACATGAGCTAACATGTTATGTCATAGAATTCATGTTCCAAAGATGTCTCTGTGTCTGTAAAAGATTAGTTCAAAGGCTCATAATTTTTAGTTCAGCCTATGTGCTATGTGATGAACATGTTCAGGGTACATGCCATTTTTTTTAATGCAAATTCTTGGCTATTGTTTAGAAACGATGCTGACTAAAATTATGTGGCCAGCAGCATATACAAAACAATCAATGCAACAACATAAAATTAATGGCATTAATCTCAAATCCTCAGCTTAAAACAAAAGCAGTGACATTGCAAGATTAGTATTATCAACCATGACTTGGTGTATCTGGCGTGAAAGAGACAACAAACAATGTTTAAATGGAACTGTAAACAGGTGTGAAAATAAAAAAACAAAACTGCTCAAAAGAAAGAGAAAAAAAAAATGAAGTTTAACAACAGTAAGAAAGATATAATAATACAGTAAGACTTGAAATGGATGAAGAGCTGTAGGTAGAAGATATTCTGTTTTTCAATTGAATTTGGTTCTAAATGTTATTCCATATTTATATACTGAGCTAGTGCTCCATAAATATAAACCAAAGAATATCAACATATAATAAAATAGTTTAACCAAAAATAAAAAATATTTTGTTAACTGTTAACTATAACATATCTATTGTTATTTGGAACAAAAGCTGTGAGATGCTTGTTATGATCTCCAAGTGCATAATCTCAGATAATGGTATTATTTATCATCTGCTACCCAATATGGCATTTTTTTCAAACAAATATCAGCAAATCCAAATTGGTGGCAGCACAATATTAATTCAAGCAACTTGGTGTATGCAGCACTATATTATGTCCATAAATTGATGTATGTAGTGACCCAATGAGATGTTTCATTTTAATATAATCACCAAAGTATGCATTATTAAATATGATCATCTAACTCATTAATCAGTTAACTCATGGTTCTAAACATATTATAACCTAAACTTCCATATGTAAACATTAGGCGAATATTTGACAGATAAAAATTTGTTCCTGTACAAAAATAATAATCAAAACATAAGACATATGAAAGTTAATAGAAAAAATAAAACATATAGAAACGAAATAATTACTACTTTATTTTACATTATGTTTCATTTTAAAGATATTTTCATAATTACCACTTTATTTAATGTGCCGCAAGTCAAGCAGAAAACGCAACATAGGATGTTCATATGACCATTTATTACTGTAATATCAGTTCGTCAGCGATCGGGTTCGACTAAAATTTGGCAACCCTTTCTAGATTAAAAAGAAAAACTTCTGTAGAAAGAACTTGCAAGCAAAGAAAACTTGGCCCAAAGTAAAAATGAAAAAGCCACACACAAATGGAAGTCTTTTTCGTTTCTGTGCATCACCTAATAATATAACCCAACCCACTACTTAAGAAAAAGAGACATCATATGTTTTCTTGTATCTCATTTAATCTCATATATTCATCATCTTAATTTATTTGTATCTGTTGAATCTTTCAAAACAATCAATTAACACAGAAGTTCTGTAGCATATTTTATGATATGGTGCATATTTTAATCAGAACTTGGTCAAACTAGGCACCTTATCAAATCAACTACCCAACGCAATCAGAATTTTTTTAATGGGAAATGTTTCGGTCTTCTCAGAAATGTGTTTGTTCATGTTTGCATTTATTTTAGCGATTTAAACTTAGTAGGAGTTAAAAAAAATACTTACATAGGCTTTAGTTGCAGATGGAAGAACTAGGCACCTTATCAATTAAAATCAACTACCCAATCCAGTCGATTAAGAGATGATCAACTACAATCTATAGGTGATTTAAAATAAAATAAAAAAATCAGTAAACAGGGAGTTTAACGACTTGGGAAAAGAAAGCATAGATCGGAAAAGGCATGGACCTAAATACTCCCCAACAAAATAAAACTACAATAGAAGAAATTGACCAAACTATAATATAACGAATTAAATAACTTACCTTAGAACAACACGAAATTAAAACTGATCCACGAAACCCTAACCCGTACCAGAAGGGGAAACACTGTAACAAATAGCAAAAACAGATGAATTTAGTAAAATCGGATCAATTACGAAATACGAAATCAGGAATCTACCTGATTTTTGTTGATGATGGGCGAATTTGATAATCGGGAGAAATGATTTATTACGGCCAGAAAAAAAAGAAAGGAGGGTTAATGTGTTTGGTTTGTTTTTAGGTCTTGGGTTTAGAATTTTCAAGTGAGCCTCAAAACGAGAAACCAATCGCACCGTTTGTTTTGGAGCTCAAAATTTTCGTTGTGGAGGCAGAGCAATTTGGACTTTGAGCCAAAAGAAAAGAGAATTTGTATACTCCACCATATAACATTTTAGAATAAATATTTAAGAAGTTCAAAATTCAACCGTATCCGTATTCGAAAAATAAAAATTATATGGCTTTGGAAAAAAATACAAATATGGATATGGTCACACTCGCATCCGATGATTGTTTGTTTAAGTACAACTAGAATTATACTTAGTTTTTTAAGTAATTAATAGACAAAATTATTGTCTATTATTATTTTATATAAGTAAAATATCTTAATACATATTATTATTTTTATCATTTTTGATATTAAAATTTAATTTTAACTATTGTTATTTAATTATCGTTCGATTAATCAACATTATTTATAAAATTTTATAGTTAATTATAAATTATAGCATTAAATAGTGAGTTACTTATAAACTGTAGATTATAAATTATTAATTAGATAATTACTACTAGTTTATTTATTATTAATAATAATTAATACCTAATTATTTACTATTAATTATTAATTAACTATATTTACTAGTACTAATTACCAAATATTAAATATTAACTACTTATTAAATAATAAATATTAATTACTTGTTAAATATTGAATATTAATTACCAGTTATTAATTTCTCATTAAATATATTAATTACTAATACCAGTTATTACTAAGTAGTTAACATACATTAACTATTAAAAATAAATTACTACTTATTAACTATTAATTATTTAATAATATTTGATAAATATTACTGATTTCTAAGTTTATTATTAATTATTATTATTAAATATTAATATAATTAGTTATCAAAAATATATATTGTAAACATGAAGTTTGTAACAACATCTATTACAACTAATAAAATGAAAAGTTGTTAAAAATATGTTTATTACAACTTTAGAGAGCTAAAAGTTGTAAAAAAACAGTTATTACAACTGTGCTTTTCTCACAGTTGTAATAAACATTTATTACAACTGTGCTTTTCCCACAGTTGTAAAATTAAAGTTGTAATATGGTGTTTTTGTTGTAGTGTGAGGGTGTCCGTTGGGTTGAGTAATTCTTTGGGTGTCAGCCTGATGTTGATTTCGGTCTTCGGGTTGGTGCTTAGGGGGTTCTTCTCCTAATCAGTATATATGTGACATAGATTTCCAGTTTTGACATTGCCTAATGGGCACAAGGTTTTTAGTGGCTTCTATCGTTCGACTATATCTTTAGGTAGGAACAATTGGGTGTAAACATGTGTTTGAGGCATGTTATGATTGATGATTGCAAGTGGTTGCAAGTGGTTGTTAGTGGTTGCTCGTGGATGCATATACACGCACCTTAGACACTAGATCGGCTCCGTCACCTTTCATATTGCATATGCATGAGTGTTTATACTTGTTTATGGATGAATTTGAATGTGTTATCATGTGGATGTTGCATATGGATGGATGTTTGTGCACACATATAGTGTTAATGTGACTAGGACTATTTGCATACATGTTGGACTCATGGCACTAAACATATTTTGCATTAAGAAGATCAATCAGGCCTGATCATTTGCATTAGACAAGGAACATATACACACACTTCTTGCATATGTTCATACAACATTAGAAATCTCTTAAGGACAAAGAATGCCTGTGATTGATGATTGAGTAGATGGATGATTGGATGGTAGGACACATTCTTCTTGACTTAAAGATTTCGGGGACGAAATCCTTTAAGGAGGGGAGAATGTAACAACCCGAATTTTAATAACATGTCAAAACAAGAAATCAAGGTATAATTAATTTTTAAAATGAGAATTATGGGAAACAGGTTACGCCATTACATCCGTCTCGGAATTCTGCATGAAATAGAGTCCGAGTTTTCAAAAATCGGAGTCCGGATGAAGAAGTTATGGCCTGTAGAAGGTTCAGCAAATTTCAGGCAGCATAGAACCAGGCAGGTCGATCTGGGGGTCGACCTGGGGATCAGGTCGACCACGTGGTCGACCTGGGGGTCGACCTACCCTCTACAGGTCGACCATATGGTCGACCTCCCCCCTTACAGGTCGACCTGGTCGGCCTGTTTTGACCCAGAACCCATTTTTGAAGCCTGAGACATGTTTTGATGGTCCAGAATGATTCTAGGGTTGATCTAAATGCCCTAAATAGTTCCTGCACCTATAAATATACCCTAAGACCTAACCTAATTCATAACAAATCATTCTTACACCATCATGCTGCTAAAATATCTCTTGAATCATGGCCGTCGTCTCCAAATCAAAGTACAAGCATTCAAACTCATATCAATCCACAGAACAAAGCTTCAACAATGATTCAAGACAATAAATCAACAATGCCGCAACATTATTACAACAAAATTCAGTTCTTAATTCCTTGTCCACAATCTGTAAGTTCTAGTTGTTTTTAGATTTAAACATTTAATTATAATATGGCCATGGAATAAAGTGGAATTGGATTTTAAGTATGTTTATCGATTCAGACCTATTATTGTTGCTTCTTGAATCTTGAGTTTTTGAGACTTGTCTATCTTTATTCTCATGTCAAGTTCATGATCTATTCAGCTTGTTGTAAATCAGTTTTCTTGATTCATGTTGATATTATTATCAAGTTGTAATCTTCATGCCTGTGATGATGTTTTTCTCTCTGATCTTATTTTTATGCAAAATTCTATCTTCCCCTATTTATTTTCTTTTGATGAACCTTGGTCAATTTCGGACCTAGGCCTAAACCGCGAATTGCTTACGATTGAATACGGGGAAATATTTGGGATATTACCTACTTGGATATACGTGTTTGGTGGAATTGATGGCATAACATGAAATTGGAAATTTGGGTATTGTCAACATAATTGAAATTGCAAGTTTGGCCATTGGCATAAATAATTCGGCATGAAGTGGGTATACATGAATTAGCATGTAAATTAAATCATGAGTTCGGGCCTATGTAAATTAAATCAAAAGATTAGGCTTATGATTGGGCATAAGTAGAATTGGGAATTTGAACATAAAAGCAATTGTAAACTTGATAATTGGCGTAAATATGTATTATGAACTTGGGTAATTGGCGTGTGTTGTAATAAAAAAAAATTATAGTTTGCGATAACTACATCATGAATCATGATTTGGGTTTATTTGGACATGAAACTTGATACATGTAATCTTGGCTAGAACTTGATATAAGTAAAATGGCATAAACTTGGCATATATGTAAATAGGCAAGAATTGGACATATGTAAACTGACTAGAATTGGGTATATATATAAATTGGCATGTAATTTGGAACTTGGGCATATGTTTATTAATATGAAAAGTTGGGAATTTGAAACATGAAAATGACTGTGTATTGGATAATTGACTTGAACACGAACACGAACATTTTTATATGTTAAACAGATGAACCGATATTGGGCTTTTGGGTGGAATACGACCATTAATGAACCATTGACACGAGCTTAGACTCAATTTGTGGTGTTAACTTGCCCGGAACCGCCCGGCAAATCCTGTAGCCACAAAGTGTCAGTCTAATGTGAGAGGTCGAAGGTCGAATTGTAGGCGTAACGATTTATGACACGAGGTTAGACTCAGTTTGTGGTGTAAATCTGCTCGGAACCGCCCGGCAAATCTAGTGGCCACAAAGTGCACGGTCTAATGTGAGAGGTCATGTTTCGTTCGTCATAATGAATGAATTAAGGAATACTAACCATATTAAAACATGGGTATGGTTAGAGGGTTAGGTGGGATGACATGGAAATTTGACATGTAAATAGGGACTTAACCGGTATGAGTTAATAACACATAAAACTTATAAGTGTGGACTTAACCAATTTGACATGACATATGGGTGGGTTAAGTCAACGTGAACCGATAAACGACACTTGGTAGGGTTAAGTCATGAATCGCTAGAAAACACTTAACCATTATAGCATGTTAATTAGACAAGTGGATAAGGTTAAGTAAAGTGAGAACTCCTAACTAATACAACGGGTTAATTAGACAAGTGGTTGCGGTTAAGTAATACAACTTAACCAACATAACATGACAAGCAAGTGGGTTAGGTTAACTTGAATAGGTTGATAACACTTAACCGTTATATCATGACTAGCGGATGGATTGGTTTAACTTGAATGGGTTGATAACACCCAACCGATATAACCTGATGTGTGGTACGGTTAAGTAAATACACGAGTGTAGCACTTAACCATTATAATATGGCTAGTGGATGGGGTTGAGTTAACATACACTTAACCAATCTAACGTGAGGTGTGGTAAGGGTTAAGTTAACACAGGGGAGAACGCTTAACCAATGTAACAAGACATGTGGTAGGGTTAAGTAACACAAGAAAGAACACATAACCAAGGTAACATGATAGGGGGGTGGGGTTAAGTTAACTTGAATGGATAACACTTAACCAACCTGTGGGGTATACGAATAGACCCTAGGAAAACCCTAGTAGCGGGACTCGTTTCAGCAGTAACCCACATTAGGTATCAACGATACCCTGAGCTAGGCAGGGTGGGGCACGATTACTGGGCTGATTGTAAGCGGTCAAAACGGCGACGGGTGATGCAACAGTGCAGGTTCCGATGAATTACGGGTGTGCAAGTATTCTAGAGTGGAAAATTTAGCCACTGGGCATCAGTAGATATAAAGTCGTGCATCAAAAATTGTGTCGGGGTTGCCATCCTAGGGATTGATACAACCTAGGGTGGGACCAGCACAGGTATCTACAAGTAGGGGGCCGCGTGACATAAACAAGAACTAGGTCGAGTATGAGCCGATAGATTAGGGTAGTAAGGATACATCTAACACGTTCATGGCAATTGGGCTGGTTGAGGTGAAATCCTCATATTAGATGTAGTCCTGAAGGCTACCACAACTACAGGGTTGGGATAACCTTAGTATATAACACATGTGAAACATTGTAGGTAAGAGCCGATCAAATAGGTACGGTGGGGACATGAACTGTCAATATGAGGTGGGACCCTCATCTTGGGATATGTACCTATAAAACTATCATGTGGGTTATGGGGGATCACTTATCTTGTAATTATAACTAAGTAAACTAAATGGGAACGCTAGTTAGGTGGGGCAGAGAATATAGGAAATCAAGGAAAATAGTGTAATGGTGAAGCTTAGAAACCTTGCGATTTTATACTTGATAGAAACCTTGCGATGTGATACTTGGTAGGAACCTTGTGATGCTACTCTTGATAGGAAGTATGGGATGTTATACTTGATTCATCGTGCCTGTAGCTTACCTCGTCATCATGCTTATGTTTACTTTCAGTTTATTCATGCCGTATTATCTTCACCTGTTTTTATGCTGAAAGTCACTAGGACTTACTCAGTCTTTATGACTGACCCGGTTTGTTTCGCCTCTTTTTCTTCCGTTTCCCCCACTCCTCCCCAGGTTCGAAGTGGATGGGAATACAACTTAGTTCGGATTTTACCAAGCCCCAAGGCTCTTTCATGTACGGCTTGGATTTCTCTTGGCTATGGCTTGCTTTGCTTTATTGGGGAATACTACAGTTTATTTTTATGCTTCTTTGTTTTTGAGCAAGAAAGATATTTTAGCTATGTAATTGAGTATTGGAAGTTGATGGGCTTTTTATTATAAACAATTATATTTAATAAATGATTTGAAGTACTTCTACTTTATTTTCCGCTGTTTTATATATGTCTGTCTTGTAATATTTCTATTCCTGTACCCATAATGCTCCATTGAAGTTAAGGCATTCCCTTTGTGAGTGACCTTAACGGATGTGGGGTGTTACACATAGCCACCATATAAAACAGGCCCTAGGATTATCTGTACATAGAGGTTCATAAAGACGGGCCTGTACAGGTATGGATAAGCTCCCGACCGAGTTCTGTGTTTCTTATTTAGCCCTGCCACAAAACTCGGTGCACATTAGAGGACGTGCCATTGGGGCATCGAGCTACAATTGCAGTACATACGTGGGACAGTCTAGATATATGCATATCTGCTCTGGGTAGTGTATCGTAGACTAGAGGGCACTATTCCAATATAGAATCTGATTCGATCGATGGAGGCAGTCCATACGCTTACGTAGCATAGTAATGACTGATATATGCGGAACGTAACATTATTATATAGAGATATGTACATCACTCCGGCATAGGATGAGGGACCGCGTTCATTACAGTGGAGACTGTGCGAGTGGGGTAACATGGAATGTATCTCAATATTGAGTGATAGCTGCATATATTGTAGTAGGTGAATCAATGGGAAAGTAAATGGGTACGATGCACGTATAAGTCTTGAGTGCGATTAACCCAAGTAACCTAATAATCAAGAAAATGTAATGGAACGATAATAGTAAGGATCATTTTACTTCTGATATACTAGTATCTGCGCGGTGCAGAGAAATGTATTCAAGAAGCGCAATATATACTGTACAAGCTTATCTTGTTCAGTTCACACTTGTCCTTGCTATTGTTATCTTGTTCTTACAGTTTTTATATACCTTCCATGATACTTTTAATTATTTATATTTAAAAGTAATTGGACTCGCCAGACTTTATGTCTGACCCTTTTTGTTTCCACTTCTCTCTCTTCCGTCCCCCCTCCAGGTTCTCAGGGTGGAAGTACTTAGAGTTGATTTGGATTCTTTCAGTTTAGCTTGGGTTTCGGATATGGATGTACAGCTTTGACTTATTGTCAACTCTCTTATGGATTTGCTTGGGAAATATGGTTTATGCTTTTGTACTCTGATATTTCTGGCAAGATATATTATTAAACATGTAACTGGTTATTTCAAACCTATGATGTAAACTCATATTTGGGACATGGTGTTATAATTTAAATAAAGTTTTTAATTCCGCTGCTATTTTACATGTCTGTCTTGTGATATTATGTTCTTATTTACCTATAACGCTTCACGAAAGTTAATGCATTCCCTTAGTTAGTGACATTAACGGACGTGGGGTGTCACAGTAAACCTATATATGGCGACATAATATATGGCACCTATGCCGTCTAGGATTGATACATTTATATTGAAAAGTGTTTTAAACTGACTAGACACTAATAATAATATCTAATGATTTCATTTTATTCGTATCAAGCATTTTTGGCCATTATAAGGTAAAACTCTATCCTTCGGTTTGTGTTGCATTGTGTGATGGGACTTGAGTCTTATAATGGTTTCATTTTTCTAAAAAGCATTGCGTTGTTTAAAAGATTTACTTTATTTTATGCATTGGCAATCCAATGGAGTAAATCCATTCCGCGTTAGCGGCATGGTCCTGTGATTAGCCTTATTATTAAATAAGTTAAGTAAGATTTCTCATACCAGTCCCATGACTGACTCGTAGTTTGTTTCCACTTGCAAGCTCGGATGCCCCTATTTCCACACGAGCAGTCGAGTGGTTTGTTTTGCAGATATTTATTTATTGAGCAGGATTCTGGATTGAAGCTTAAGGCTGCATCCATAGCATTGATAGGGTTCCGCTGTGTTAGTTTATTGGTTCCGCTGCATTGTATTAAATTTATTGTAAATTAATCTTCCACTGTAAAATTATTTTTCGATGTACTCTGATATATTATGTACTCTAATGTAACATTATTATGATGTTTATAAAAGTCTTCTGTTATTTGTTCTGATGTGTTGTATGCCCAGAGTTAGCGTATCCGGGCTTCGAACGGTCTTGATCGATTAGGTCCGAGCAAAATCCGTACTGTGAGATATTGTAATATATTTATTCTCTGATTTTTTTTGTCTGATTCTGTTTAAACCCATAGGATAAATAACAATCTGTCGTTTCAAGCGGTTTAAGTTGGTTTAATTACTGACTTGAAGCGGTCGAAAAGGCAGGTTGTTACATTTGGTATTAGAGCTTTAGTTTACACAAAGCATAGCTCATGGTGTTTAATAAGAATCTGTCATTAGAAGTTACTATTGAGAGAGCGCAATTTGAAATATAAATTATTGGGAAACTAATATTTTGAAAGATTAGCGCAGCGGAAGCATTTTGAAATTAATGAATTTTGGAACAATTTTTTTTTTGAAATTGATAAATTATTTTGAAATATGCCATTTTTTCATATATATTTGGAAATCATGAATGTTTCAAAATGATTTGAAATTTATTTTCATAAGAACCTAATATTATTTTTTTATATGAAATGGTTTTATAAAGTATTAGATTTATAATTTGAAAAGTTTGAATTTGTAAAATACTTGATGAAAATTTGGTTGAAATCGTAATTCTGATTTCTAGTTACTAAATGAACATTTATTTTCCAACTATTTAGAATATGATAAATGGTTTTTAAAGTGTTTTATAAATAAGGAGAAAATTTGACGACTTAAATCTCGATATTTTAAAGGATTCTGATAAAAAACAATGATACTATAATTTGAAAGTATTTGTAATTAATGTGTGAAAGATTTATAATTTCGGGATATGAACTGATTTCATATGTAACCCTAATGCGAGTAACCCATGAATAAAGAAAGGTATGATGTGGGTGTAAGCCCTTAATGATGGTCTTCTCGGAGGGGAGACATCATTTATTGATATTGATACATATATGTGTAGGTCGTGCCTAGTTGTCTTGTCATTGCGAGAAACCTCTTGATTTGGTAACATATATATTGGTATGCTTGTGAAATATTTGAGACTTTTTTGAAAATGATTTTGTTTTGAAATTCGGAAGTGAAGTATGATTCGATATAAAAGAAATATATTGTATTTAAATGATTTGAAAATGAAACTGGCATTCTAAGTCGATGAGATTATTTTTCCTTTTGGTAAAAAGAGTTTTGACAAATTTAATTTTAAAATTTAAAATCCTATTATTATTTTGTTTGAATTAAAGTTTGTATTACTATAAGTATTTTGTTGTACACATAAGTATGGTTTTAATAATCTCTCCCTTTCGAGGACGAAAAGTTCTAAGTAGGGGAGACTGTAACATCCCGTAAATTTCAACCATTAAATTATTGAATAAATTTTATCATTGAATTTAAAGTGGTTTTATAATAAATTTTATGATGTTATTTATGATTGATTTCAAATTTATTTCTAATAAACAACAATTTATAATAAGATGAATGGTGATTTATAATAATGTAAATTATTAACAAATTATATATATATATATTTAGTATAATTAACTTTGAACTATTGATAAGTGGTTGAATTTTTGTTTTCTTTAATAACTTTAATATAAGAGTTTTACCCTAATTGATAATAAATTAATTAATGTTTCCAGTTTAAATGTATAAGAGAAAACTTAACGAAATGGAGTGCCAACAGTATACAACGCACATTAGCATAGTTAATGAAAATTAATGTTGACATTAATAATCAAGTAAATCAACACATAATTTCTTTGCTTATTCACATTTCATGCAAGTTTATTTTTCTTCCCTCTTCTTTCTACTTTCCTCAAATTCACTACCTTCTTTCTCTCCACTCTATTTCTCCATTAATTACGCGTTCATTTCATTCCCTATTAATTTATTTCCCTTTATTTTATTAATTTCTTTCCCTACATTTTATTTTCATGTATATTATTTTGTATCCTCATTCTTTAAATCTCCATCCCTTTCCTTCTCCTTTCTCCTTTTGTTTCCCGTCATTATTTTCTCCAAAATCAAACCATCTCCACGTGTTTGTGTGTGTGTGTGTATATATATATATGTATGTATAAGTATATGTATATGTATATGTATATGTATATTTATCCCTTATCTTATGTATCATGTTGTTTATATTAAGAAGCAAAAAAGAAAATACCGTAAAACTTTTAACATTATTGATGTAAAACTTTTAACACGTGTTATTTTATATTATGTGTTTTGAAATTTGAAAAGTCACAAACTTTCTAACAATTAGCATCAAAAATTTTATTACGCATTCAGTTTTTCCATTTTGTTTTCTTTCTCTTTATGATTTACTTTTGAATTTTGAATGAAAAATAAGTATTTCCACCACAACCTTAGTCAACCACATTCAATTTGTTTGTAACTTGCATAATACAAAGAGGCATCTCAGGAAAATAACTCATGTATTTATTCTCTCCTTTCACTGCTCTTCTATCTACCATTCAAATTCATTTAGAAACAAAACTGTTTCCTTTAATTCCCCTTTTCTTCAACCCTTCTTTTTATATCTACAATCTCCAAATCTCAAAATTAGAAGAAATAAAAAATAGCACATCCTCCTCTTCCCTAAAAGTTTCACGATATCTTTTTGTTAAAAAAATTTCCATCCTCCTTCTCAAAAGAAAAAAAGGTTTTTCAATTTCTAATTCGCAAATTAGGATTGGTCGATGTTTGTGTTTGTTTCTTGTCTTGTATCCACGTAAGGTGAGTAATCTCACGATTATTTAATACAAGTTCTCAACCTCAATGCTACAGAATCTAGTAGTTGATTTGTTGCCAATTCTTAAAATTGGAATACATATATATTGCTTTGCACATTAATATTTTCCACTTAGGTTGCTGCCATGTAAAAGATGTTGCCATTATGTTGCCTTGTCATTTATTGTGTCTGCCTCATGCCTATAACTTCCAATTTTATTTTGTGTACTCTATCATCTACTATTCTGACGCCATGATGCCCTGCACTTGCTGCACATATACTCGAATTTGATACCTACCCTGATTCACAATGCATGCTGCACACCTAAGATTTACCTATGAGTATATGCATTTGCTTTGAATCATACTTATTAGTACATGTGTTTTTCTTGCTATATATATATGTATTACAATTGCAGTTGCATTTGAAAGTACAAAATAAATGGATATATACACAGTAGTGTTTGTTGCATGTCATAATTGTTATATTTTTAGTTTGTTGTGTGTGCCATGACAGTGATTTAAAATATTTATTATTCTGCCTCACTTTGCCTTGAACGTGAAATGAACATTACCCTGTTGTGCCTTGTATTCTTGACCATGTTGCTTGAATGTATCATTTTCTTTTGTTGCTGGGTTGTCCACTTTGTTATTGCCCTGTCCGATACTTGATTATTGTCACCCGAAATAAATGTGTACACACAGTACCACAGTTGATTGTAATATATGCGACTTAGATCTACTTTAGTAACTTTAAATATTATGTTAGGGTTCACTATTATATTTTATGGTCAATTGAAGTTGATTTACTTGAATAAAGTTAATCCTGACTCGAATGTTTTGTGTTTTGCATGAAATTCTCAGGTCAGACCCGAGTATTACAGCTTAGATTGACGCTGATGACGATAATAATTCATGAAGATTCATGAAGACGCTCCACTGCTGTATAAGTTCAGTTTATCTATGTACGAAAAAATTGTATACATTACTTAAACTTCCGCTGTATATGTAACTCTGGTATTTCGTAAAATGCTTCTGTTGTGAGATATTGTAATATATTTATTCTTTAATTTTTGTCTATGATTCTTCTTAAACCCATAAGCTAAATAAGAATCTCTCATTTTGAGTGGTTTAAGTTGGTTTAATTACCGACTTGAAGCGATTGAAAAGGCAGGTTGTTACACATACATATACATTCACATGAACACATATACACACATTTGTCTTAAGATAAGAAGAGATCAAGAGAAATTAGTATGATTTGAAAAAAATAAAGTAATGATTTCAGTTTTAGCTAAAAGCAAATAACACATTGTCTTACACAACCATACCCTTACATAAAGCATGATTCTTACGCAAAATACAAGAAGAAAGGGTGGGTAATGATTTGATCAGACCATGTATGAGAAAGGAGGGATTTTTCAGCACTTTTTCATCCATCAAACATTTCTCTCTCATTTTCGATAAGTACCTCTTTACTATCTTCACAAATTTGCACATTAAAACTATCTTTTTCTTCCTTCTCTTAAGCTAATAAGAAAAGAAAGAAATATTTGCATAAACAGAATGAAAATTCATACTAGGAGACACCTCAAAACCATTATCAAACTATTATACATCTCTATACACTAGTATTCACCACCTCCATCATCATCAAGAGGTCGATCCCCATCATCTAGGTCAGGCTGAACCCAAAATAGCAGGGAAAGGAGAGTTTAAGCACTTTGGGAGAGAAATACCAAAGTTCGAGAAGCCTTCGTGCAATCATAGCATAACTTTTGGAACTTATATGTCGGTAATAATCAGTGAAGATGAGAAACTTTACTTTAAAATGACATAAACTATAAATATGCTATGATGATGTTTAATTATCATATTTAATTAATTATATGATTGTTGAATGGATGATTTAACAAATCACGTTAAATTTACATCGGTAAACACAAATGAAATTACTACCTTATATAAAATGGTTAAATATATTAAAATCGATTTTAAAATGTTTTAAAAAGGTTCTTTAAACTCTATACAGTGTTCATATAAAGTTCGAAAAGAATATGTAATTTGAATTTTTTTGGCACGTCTCATAATGATAATTAGCGACTATATACGGAAAATTATGGATAAATTCTTTGAAATAAAATATTTTGAACTTTTATAACCATAGTTTTTCGATGATCTGATGAATCAAAATTTCATTGATTAGATTTAAAATTATGAGAAAAATAAGTTTAGAAAATCATCGCGGTTCTACATATCAAAATCCTGAGAATGCATTTATTTGAAAATGAGAAGTTCAATTCAATAAAAATATGGAATAAATCATATAATCATTTAAAATGTTTTAAAAATTATTTATGTTGTATAAATAAATTTTCCAATGGTAATGAAGCTGTTTTGATCAAGCAAGCTAAAATAGTAGTTTTCGCAGCACTTTTTAGTAACATTTGAAATATAAGTATAAACTCAACAACTCTTCTCCAAATCTATTTTGAATGTTCACAAATGATCAACTAAATGTTTTAAATATTATTTAAATGTTTTGCAATGTATTTAAAAGTATTTATTAATTTATTTGAATCAAAAGCTATCATAAGAAAATGTTTTAATCTTCGCTCTTATAAGCCTAAGGGTAAACTTGATTTTTCTACTCGTGAGATCCATTAGGTGTTGAACTAAGGATATGTTCAGGAGTGTTATGGCGCACACGGTCCTTTTGTTGGGTCAGGGACAAATAAAGTTAAAATTCCAAAAATGAGTTAAGTATAAAAGCTCAAGTTTTCTTAAGTCAAACAATTCTGATTTCTTAGAGATGATCTTGCTATATTTTCTATCAAATTCTGAGTAGGTGAATACTTATTGTCCATAAGATTTTAAAAAGAGTTTCATTGTTATTCGAGTAATAGTAGATATTAAACATGTAAATTGATATTGATTAAAAAGAGTTGGATCTATTGTACTAAAATGGATCTATCATCCAAGATGACATATTGAACGAATAAGGTTAAATGATTCCATGTATATACCGAAATAAAATTTGAAAGATACGCATCTTTAAAATATGTTTTGATAATAAATGAATTAAAAAAAAAGAGAAACACCTAAACTACTTAAACGGTATTTCAATGATTGATTCGACGATACCTAGATCATATTTGGATTGTTCATGTTTGAAAACCACTTCGAATTATTTTACGTTTCAAGGGCAAATGATATGAAATAATCATGGTTTAATGAAGGGCTACATTCACTAGTCCTTAAGGTATTTTTGCCTTGTTACAAATTGTTAGTAGTTCTTCATTCGAAACTTTGATGCAAGAGCTCCTCAGTACTAATGTAACGACCCATATTTTTAGTCAATTTAAAATATAAGTTTTAATTGATTTTAGTGGATTTTAAAAGGTCAAATACTGAATTTGGACTTGATGATAATTTAAAATGAACTAAAATTTGGTTTTATATTTTATTAGGATTAAAATAGAGTTAGTAAACTTTTAAAATTAATTTAAAAGCAAAATTTTTGAAAATCAATATTTTAATGTTATACCGATGACCTGAAAATAGACCATTTTTGAAACAGTCTCAGAATCCGATAAAACCAATTTGATTGGATTCGGAACATCAAAATACGATAAGATTTAAAATTCCATAATTTCCAAAGTTTGTATGCGAGCGTATGTAATATAAACGTAAGTTTAAAAACTAGTTAAAATTTGGTAAAAGCTAGAAATAAGGTCTCCGAATTCCACGAGACCAGGGTCGTTGGAACCATATTTGTGAAATGTAGTAGAGTTTCAAATTTCATAGCAATAAGAGTTATTATGTGGTCATATGACTAGAAATGAGTTAACGTTATATAATTAATTAAGAAGTCATTAATTCCCTTATACACAAATTCCCAACCCTTCCCAAAATTTAACAACACACCACCAAAGACCACTCCCTCTTGACAAGTGTCATCCCCTTCCATACTCTCTCTCTTTTCCATTGTACTTAGGTACATGCCTTTCCTTTATGTCATTTCCATTTCCATATTTTACTTTATTTTCATTTTATTCCTTTTCTTCCTTCTCCTTTTTCTTCTTCCTTCTCTTCCACTTTAGTAGTCCCCTCCCCTCATGAAAACCCACGCCACCCCTCTGCAACCTCCTACCTTATGTGGTTGCAACAACCCATATTTTCAGAACCAATATAAAATTTATTTTTAATAGATTTTAATGGATTTTAAGTATTCAAGATGGTTTATTTTGAGAATTTACGATTTAAAATTTATTTAAATCGAAGTTAGAATGTATAAATTTAAAGCTTAATAAAAAATGGGCATGAAACAGCGCGGTATTTTGAAAATTTGATTTTTAAACTTTGAATGAATATATAGACTTCAATATAAGTCAGAATTTGACAAAAGAAGAAACGTTGGAATATGTTGAATTGTAATTTTCTAACAAATGTAAGAAATTGAGATTTCACTTTGTAAATTGTAATTTATGTCTAAATTAAAATTTAGAATAGCCGCTATGGAATTTAAATATATTTTTAAAAGGTATATATAACCCGTAGAAAACTCACATTTTGCATACGGATGAATTTGGACTCGAAACCTCTTCCATTGATTTCAAAATGTCGTTTGCATGCTCGAAAACTATAAGCATTGATACCTTTGGAGTTGGAGAAACTTTGGTATTTTTCATTGGATAGAATACCAAAATATTACTTTTTGCATATGGAAGAATTTGGACTCGAAACCACTTCCATTGAGTTCCAAATGTCGTTTGCATGCTCGAAAACTATAAGCTTTGATATGTTTCGAATTTGTGAAAATTGGCACTTGGGTTGGCTCTTGGTTTAGCTAACTTAGCTCACCATATAACCCCAAAATCAGCCCCTTTCTCCTGTGCACTTCAACACTTAGCCAAATTAGAGAAAAATGGGGAAAGGAATGGGAAATTAAAATTCCTATGCTAGGTTTTCCAAGCTTAAATCAAGGGGAATTTCAAAGAGACAACATGTGTAAGCTTCTCCATCTCGTTCTCCATCTTCTCCTACTTGTTTTCCCTTCGATTTCTTTCTAAGATTTCCTATGACCTAACTTCTAGGAAATTTGTGCATTCATGTTTATATAGAAGATTTGTGAGCAATATTGGAAGAGAGGTTGTTCTAGCTTGTCATTGGATCAATTTCTTGCTTCTAACCATCAAAGGTGAGAGTTTTGTGAGTTGTTCATGACCCACATTTATGCCATAAGCTTATAGCTTGTAGGAATGTAGTTTAGAGTTTATTTGATTCTGCATATGCCAGTAACATGGATAGGCTAGATAAACTTGGTTGGTTTCATATGTTCAAGTATCATTTAATTGGAAATTATGATTAGAATAGTCCATACAATCAATGCATATGCTATAAGTAGTTTAGGCGATATGGTGAAGCTCCGTTGTCGCACCGACAAGTTCTTAGACTTCACAATTCGCTTAAATGGTATTTGATTGCTTCGGTTTGTGTAACAGCCCGTGTATTCTATAACAGTGAAATTCACAAATTAAAGTATAATTAATGTCAAATCAAAGAATTAAGGGAAACGGGATACGCCATTGCGTTCGTCTCGGAATTTTGCTTGAAATAGATTCCGAGTTTGCGTAAAACGGACTCCGTATGAAGAATATATGGCCTCCGGAAGTTTCAGAATTCAGTTTAAAATTCAAGCAGATTAAAACAGCTCAGAAAAACCAATTCAAAATTCAAAATCGGGCCCAATTGGCCAAGGCGGGAAAATTCCAGCCCAAGGCACCCAGGTCGACTTGGCAGTCGACCTGGGGCTAACCAGGTCGACTGGGCAGTCGACTTGGGTAACCCGTGTCGACTGCCAAGTCGACACGGTGTCGACTGGCATGTCGACCTGGCCCCTGAGCCAGGTCGAACCCAGCCCCCCCTGGCTGGCCTGGTCAGTGTTTGGTCGATTTTCTGAGCCTTGCCTTATCACTAGGGCTAGGTGTCAGCTCCTGGTTGGTCTCTCCTTCAAACGAACGACTATTGTTTAACCAAGCTTCATCGACAGTCTAAATCAACTCACAAACTCTATAAAAAGGACCTAAGACTAACCCTAATTCACACAAACTAAAATGGAGATGAGACCGTCATGCTGCTGAGGAGAGATTAAGGATAGCCGTCAGAAATTGAGAGACAATTAGGAGATAATTCAAAGCTTAAAGCAACGTCAATTAAAACAATGCTTACAACAAAGGATAGCATCTCCAAATTCAGAATTCAGATTCCTGAATTGAAGATTCGTCATACGTTGTAAGTAGAGTGCTATTCCGATGTGAATAATTAATTGCGTTTGATTTGTGTAAAATGCGATATGGAATTGTGGCGATAATAATCTATAATTGTATGTTATTTTGATTCTAAACGATTTGGGAATGTTATGGTATACGATTGGATATTTGCAAGTATGTGATTTGCGTTGGAAGTTAACAACGAAATGGAATTGTGGCGATAATAATCTATACTTGTATGTTATTTTGATTCTAAACGATTTGGAAATGTTATGGTATACGATTGGATTCATACAAGTATATGATTTATGTTGACAACCATATGTTGTGGTATTTTATTTGGGATTCATGCAAGTATATGATTCACTATTATGTCAATATGATGTACATACTTTTATGATCACTTTTAGTGTGTAATTGGATACGACTAAGTACTATATTTTATATGAATCTATGTTGGAATTAGCAAATCATACTTTTGTATTAGAAACAAAAGTAAGCACCTTTATGAACATGACTAAAGTATGTTTGGTATTATGCCTAGTTGAAACATGTTTTAGGCCTAAGTTGTTATCAAAACCATATGGTGATATATGTGACACAATTAAGTTAGATTTACATTCCAATTGCAAGTTTATATGAATAGAATGATTCATGTTTAAGTATTATTTATGCCATGATTACATGAATAGAATGATTCATGTTTAAGTATTATTTATGCCATGATTATATGAATAGAATGATTCATGTTTAAGTATTGTTTATGCCATAATCATATGAATAGAATGATTCATGTTTAAGTATTGTTTATGCCATGATTATATGAATAGAATGATTCATGTTTAAGTATTGTTTATGCCATGATTATATGCTGTTACAAATTGCAAGTTCACATGTGCCTACTTTATGTTAATTGAATCGTTATGTTGCAAGTTCATGCATTCACACTCCCCTTTTTATGTTACGTCATAAACACCATGTTATAAGCCTCATCTTTTTCATGTGGCTAAGTTGGGTTTAAATGTTAAACCCAACATATGTTATATTTTAGTGAACGTATAAAGCGGGGGTAATGACGATGGGGTTAAAATATAGAACATATGTGTTGGCATGTTTGACGCATGCCAACAACCTTGAAAAACAATTAAGTGGTAAAAATAAATTTTACCCATTAAAGATGAATTTGAATAATGGGCCACAAATATTTACATATAAAAAGAAAACAGACAAAATATGTAAATGTAGAAAATACGATGTGTTTAACCCGAGGTTGGATTGAGTTGTGATGTAAACCTGCCCGGAACGGCCCGGTTGTCCAGTAGTCACAATAATACCTATCCAATGTGGGTGGTTAAACATAGAGCCCAATAAAGACCCGAGGTTAGACTGAGTTGTGGCGTAAGACTGCCCGGACCCAACCGGCAACAGGCAGCCACAACAATACCTGTCTAATGTGAGAGGTCAAGGCTTTAATAAGACAATTAAGGCTGAGTCAGGATTGATAGGATTAAGTAAATTAAATTAATACTTAATCAAAATGGAACTTGCTAAACTAAACAGACTGATTGGGGGTTAGGTTTATAAAACACTTAACCAACTTAGCATGTTGGCTAGAAATAGAAAACCTAGTAGCGGGGGACCCTTTTCAGCAGTAACCCTACAAGGTGTATCAGGATACCCTGAACTAGGCAGGATGGGGCACGATTGCTGGGCTGACTGTAAGAGGTCAAATCGATGGCGGTGGTGCAGCAGTGTAGGTTCTAACGGGGTGCGGGCGTGCACACACTCCGGCGCAGAAAAATAAGGCACTGGGCACCAGTAGCATACCTGTGCATTCTAGAATTGTGTCGGGCCGCCACCATGGGACTTGAAACACCCCATGGTGGGACCAGCATAGGTAACTACAACAACGGGGGTCGTAAGACACATGTAACTATGCGAGTAGGAGCCGATCATCAGAAATGGATCACTTCACCCTGATTATGGGGTGCCAGTTGGGAACTAGTTTATATGGGTACAGAAATTAATATGGGGTACGATAGTATTTTCGACCCTAGACAACTTAACTTAGTTTATGGTGCTTTCCCATTTCCAGTTTATACTTATCATACCCGGTTCTTTATTCATAGACTGAATAGTCCTAGACTTGCTCAGGCTTTATGTCTGACTCTACTTTTCTTTCGCCTTCTTTTCTTTCGTTTCCCCCCCAGGTCCACAGGGAGGGAATACCGCAGCTTGACCAGCATTCGCATCCAGCTTGAAGAGAAAGAATGTATTGCTTGGACCTTTTTCGTTTTGGACTATGGCTTTGGACAGCAACTATGGGACTTTTGCAGTTTATTTATGTTTTCTTTATGCTTCTTTAAATAATGTAATCAAGACAGTTATGAAGATGTTATGTTTTTGGAAGAATTGTAAGACAATTATGGCATGGTTTGTGTAACACATATTTTTATGAAATAAAAGTTGTTGTTTTCCGCTGTTCAAAAATATGTGTTCTTATATCTGTCTTGTATATCTGTGACTTATGCTTATAAACCTCCACCAAAATTAGGGCATTCCCTTTGAGAGTGACCCTAACGGAGGTGGGGTGTTTCACTTGGTATCAGAGCATAGGTTTACCAGATAAGATAAAAAGTTTTGAAAATTTATTTTCAAAAGAAAATTTAAAGAAGCATTTTTAAAAAGATAAAATATTATTTTATTTTAAAAAGGCAAAGTCCCCTAAAGCCATAGGTACTATCTCTTATCCTTCGTTTTGAATCTATCCTTTTTGTTTCAGCATGTCCGAAGAACTTGACTTGTTAGAGGGTGTACCAATACCTGGTTGGTTTAGATGGTTCTTAGAAGCAAGGGTCACTCGGCCAGGTCCTACCGTTCCTCCTCCCCCAGTTGCAGGAAATCATCCAGCTGCAGCAGCACCTCTTCCTCCACCTCCTCCGCGGGGAAACACTTTTGCTAAGATATGTAAAGATTTTAAAGCTATGGGAGGAGAGGATTTTCATGGAACTGAGTCCTTTGTGGCAGCTAGAAATTGGCTGAAAGAAACCGAGGACTTATTCGTCATCTTTGAGGTAGAAGATAGGCAGAAAGTACAACTGGCAGTAGGGCTACTTAAAGGCGAGGCTTCCTACTGGTGGGAAGTCACTAATGCAGAAAGACCAGTGGAAACATGGGAGGACTTTAGGGCAAGGTTTGAGGCTAAATTTCTCTCAGACGCGGAAAGGAGTTTGCAGTTGGAAAAATTCTTATTTCTTAAGCAAGGGAACAAGACAGTCAAAGAGTATGTTAATCAGTTCGATGAGCTGGCAAGGTTCGGACTGGACCTAGTCAACACCCCGCACAAGAAGGCTCTCCGTTTTGTCAAAGGATTGAATGAGCCATTACACAGTTTGGCCATGACCCATATACCCATGGGAGCTACATATGAAAGGTTGGTACAGATGGCATTGCTGGACGAAGAGGATAAGGGCAAGAAGGAGACAAAGGCAGAAATCTCTCAAGGGAAGAAAGAGGGTTTACAGCCTAAGAAGACAGACTTTAAGAAGGGAGGGAAAGACAACAAAGAGAAGAGGAAGTGTAATTTCTGTGGCAAAGTGGGGCACTTAGTGAAAGATTGCCGGAAAAAGAAGGCTAAGATGAATGATGGGTGCTTTTCTTGCGGTGAGACAAGCCACATGGCTAAGGACTATCCAAAGAAACAAGGACAGGGGCAGAGGGCTGGATCCACCTCAGGGGTACAGGTTCATGTGCTAGAGGCACCACCTCTGCAACAGCGAGGTATAAATACTTCTGTAGAAAGTGTAGTTTATCTTTATGATCACCCCGTTCGCACTTTATTTGATTATGGCGCATCACACTCCTTTATCTCGTATGCTTTAGTAGAATCTCTGCACCTAAAAACTAGTATGGTAGAGGACCCCTTATTTGTTTCAAACCCAAATGGGGGCCCAGCTCATTTGTCTATGATCTGTGTGGGACTGAAAATTTCTATTGTAAGCATAGAATTTAAATGTAGTGCCTTTGTTTTGGGCTTTTCGGGATATGGTTTGATTTTGGGCATGGATTGGCTATCCAGTAATGGGGCCATCCTTGATTGTGAGAAAAGGGTTGTTAGGCTCCTGACCCAGCTCGGTAACACTTTGGAGATTACTTGTAATACCTCGTATGCGGTTATGCTTAGTTATCTTGAATCGCTAGATGCCTCTGTTGAAAGTTTGCAATCGGTTAGAGTGGTCCGGGAATATCCAGATGTCTTCGAAGAGGTGAAGGGCTTGCCTCCGAAGCGGGAGATAGACTTCCGCATATATCTTGTAGATAATACAAAGCCCGTTGCGTTGCTCGTTAGACACATGGCTCCACGGGAAAGGAAAGAGCTCAGTAAACAGATTAAAGAGCTTCTAGAGAAGGGGTTCATTAGAAGAAGCATTTCAGAATGGGGTGCTCCAGTGGTGTTCGCTACAAAGGCGGATGATTCACTCTGTCTATGTGTTGACTATAGAGAGTTAAACAAGCTAACGAAAAATAATAGGCACCCTCTCCCCAGAATTGACGATCTGTTTGATCAGCTTGTAGGAGCGTCTGTTTTCTCCCAACTCGATTTGGCGAACGGTTTTCATCAGCTAAGGGTGGCTGAAGATAGTATCGATAAAACGACATTCAGAACCCCAGATGGCTTCTTTGAATGGCTTGTCATGCCTTTCGGCTTGACAAACGCACATGCTTACTTCGTGGACCTGATGAGTAGGGTGTTCATAGATTTCCTCAATAAGTTCATAGTGGTTTTCGTAGACGATATCTTGATCTTCTCAAAGAGTGAAGAGGAGCATGCCCAACACTTAAGGGAAATCATGGAAACTCTGCGAGTCCATCAGCTAAAAGCCAAATTCTCCAAATGCCACTTTTGGAGAGAAGAAGTGAGGTTTCTTGGGCATATAGTATCCAAAGAAGGGTTAGCTGTAGACCCGGCTAAGGTAGTAGCGGTGCAGGATTGGAAGACACCAAGGAATGCAACTGAGGTTCGAAGTTTTCTAGGACTAGCAGGCTTCTATCGAAAATTCATCAGAGACTTTGCAAAGATATCAGCTCCGCTCACAAAGTTGACCAAGAAGAATCTAGTGTTCAATTGGGACTTGGATTGCGAGTTTGCTTTCCAACGACTAAAAAGGGCTCTTACAACAGCCCCAGTTTTAACGTTGCCAGATGGAAGCAAGATGTTCACAGTTTATACAGATGCATGTGGGACAGGGCTAGGCGCCGTCTTAATGCAAGAAGGAAGGGTAGTAGCTTATGGCGGGAGACAATTGAAAGTGCATGAAAAGAACTACCCGACCCACGATCTTGAGTTAGCTGCCATCGTCTTTGCACTCAAGTCTTGGCGACACTATCTCCTAGGTGAGAAGTTCGAACTTTACACTGACCATAAATCGTTGAAATATCTTTTCTCGCAGAAGGACCTTAACTTGAGGCAACAGAGATGGATGGAGTTTCTTGCCTCGTATGATTTCGAGATCTCCTATACTCCGGGCAAAGGCAACGTAGTGGCAGACGCGTTGAGCCAAAAGAAACTGACCCTAAGCCCGCTGTTTGTTGAAAAACAAAGCCTAGAGTTTATAGCCAACTTTGACTTTAGGCCTTCCTCCGATTTTGTACCAGGCTTGCTAACATCTCTCGAAGTACGCCCGACTTTAGTGGACTCAATAGGGACAACACAACGCGAAGTCCCTCAGCTTATGGAGACGATTGATAGGCTAGTTAGGGGTGAGACTTCTAGTCACCTCAACAGATACTCCATCGACGATAAGGGTTGGCTAAGGCGAGATGGAAGATTATGCATCCCACAGACAAGGGATTTAGTAAAGAAGGTTCTCGAGGAAGCACATCACTCCAAGATGATGATACACCCGGGAGGAGATAAAATGTACAAGGACATAAAGAGAACTTTCTTTTGGAACGGCATGAAGAAGGACGTGGCAGATTTCGTTTCTAAGTGTATGGTGTGCCAACAGGTTAAGGCGGAACAGAAAAAGCCTGGCGGTCTGCTCCATCCTCTAGAGGTCCCGCAGTGGAAGTGGGATAGCATCTCAATGGACTTTATTGATCGGCTGCCTAGGTCTAGGAGAGGCAACACTAGCATTTGGGTAATAGTGGATAGGCTTACTAAAAGCGCCCACTTTTTACCTGTCAAAAGTAAAAGAACTGCCTCATCCCTAGCATATCTTTACCTCAAGGAAATTGTTCGACTCCATGGAATACCATCCAGCATTGTTAGTGACCGAGACCCTATCTTCACAAGTGAGTTTTGGTGGAGTCTGCAAGAAGCGGTAGGCACACAGCTATGCTTGAGCACAGCCTATCATACCCAAACTGACGGCCAAATAGAAAGAGTGAACAGAGTTTTGGAGGACCTTTTAAGACTGTGCGTCCTTGACTTCGGAGGGACATGGGAAGACCACCTTCCTTTTGTGGAATTTGCCTACAACAACAGCTATCAAGCAACCATCGGAATGGCGCACTTCGAAGCTTTATATGGAAGACCGTGTCGATCGCCCACTTGTTGGTGGGAGTCTACTGATAAGCTCATACTTGGACCAGATATGATCCGAGAGACTTCAGAGAAAGTAGACTTAATACGAAGAAGGATGAAGACGGCCCAAGACAGACAAAAGTCCTACGCCGACAAGAGGAGGACCGACCTTGAATTTGAGGTTGGGGACAGAGTTTTTCTTAAGGTATCTCCGCTAAGGAACGTTGTTCGTTTTGGAACCACAGGAAAGCTAGCACCAAGGTTCGTAGGGCCATTCCCTATCATCGAGAAAATTGGGAAAATGGCATATAGATTAGAGCTACCCGAAAAATTGGCCAGAGTTCACAACGTCTTTCATGTTTCACATCTCCGAAAATGTCTACATGAGTCTGCTGAAGTGGTAGAGCCAAATATCCTAGAAGAAGCTGAAGTGGAATGCGAAGCAACCATAAGGAAAGTTCCAATCCGCATATTAGGAACGGAAGTGAAGAAGCTACACAACCGCGAAGTCAAGCTTGTCAAAGTTTAGTGGAGCAACGCCGAAGAAGATGCAACTTGGGAAACTGAAGCTAGAATACGCGCAGCCTACCCTTTTCTTTTCGAGGGTACATCTTTGATCTTTCCTTTTTCCTTAAGTTGCGCTTTTATCTATCTTTTTAGGTATATTTCCTCGATCTTATCTTTTAGGTAGAAACCCTTTGGATGAAAACATGTAATTGAAACATGTTATGGATGATGGCTGCAAGTGGTTGCAAGTGATTGCTAGTGGTTGCTCGTGGTTGCATATACACACACAATCTAGGTTTTAGATCGGCTCAGTCACTTCATATTGCATATGCATATATATTTGCATTCGTATATGGTTGAACTTTAATGTGTTGTCATATGGATGTTGCATTTGTATGAATGATTGTGCACTCATGTAGAATCATGAATAGGACAATTTGCATACATAATGGATTCATGGCACTTATATAATTTGCATTAAGGAGGTCAACTGAATCAGTAGACCGCCTGATTTTGCATTAGATAAGTACATGTACACACACACACTTCGCATATGATCATGAAGCATTAGAAGTCTTTTAAGGACAATGGATGCTCGTGTTTGATGGATGAGTAGATGGATGTTTGGATGTTAGGATATACATTCTTCCTAAACTCGAAGATTTCGGGGAAGAAATCCTTTTAAGTGGGGGAGAATGTAACACCCCGTGTATTCTATAACAGTGAAATTCACAAATTAAAGTATAATTAATTTCAAATCAAAGAATTAAGGGAAACGGGATACGCCATTGCGTTCGTCCTCGGAATTCTGCTTGAAATAGAGTCCGAGTTTGCGTAAAACAGACTCCGTATGAAGAAGATATGGCCTCCGGAAGTTTCAGAATTCAGTTTAAATTTCAAACAGACTAAAACAGCTCAGAGAAACCAATTCAAAATCGGGCCCAATTGGCCGAGGCGGGAAAATTCCCGCCCAAGGCACCTAGGTCGACTTGGAAGTCGACCTAGGGCTAACCAGGTCGACTGGGCAGTCGACCTGGTTAACCCATGTCGACTGCCAAGTTGACACGGTGTCGACTGGCATGTCGACCTGGCCCATGAGCCAGGTCGAACCCAGCCCCCTGGCTGGCCTGGTCAGTGTTTGGTCGATTTTCTGAGCCTTGCCTTGTCACTAGGGCTAGGTGTCAGCTCCTGGTTGGTCTCTCCTTCAAACGAACGACTATTGTTTAACCAAGCTTCATCGACGGTCTAAATCAACTCACAAACTCTATAAAAAGGACCAAAACTAACCCTAATTCACACAAACTAAAATGGAGATGAGACCGTCATGCTGCTGAGGAGAGACTAAGGATAACCGTCAGAAATTGAGAGACAATTAGGAGATAATTCAAAGCTTAAAGCAACGTCAATTAAAACAATGCCTACAACAAAGGATAGCATCGCCAAATTCAGAATTCAGATTCCTGAATTGAAGATTCGTCATACGTTGTAAGTAAAGTGCTATTCCGATGTGAATAATTAATTGCGTTTGATTTGTGTAAAATGCGAAATGGAATTGTGGCGATAATAATCTATAATTGTATGTTATTTTGATTCTAAACGATTTGGGAATGTTATGGTATACGATTGGATATTTGCAAGTATGTGATTTGCGTTGGAAGTTAACAACGAAATGGAATTGTGGCGATAATAATCTATACTTGTATGTTATTTTGATTCTAAACGATTTGGAAATGTTATGGTATACGATTGGATTCATACAAGTATATGATTTATGTTGACAACCATATGTTGTGGTATTTTATTTGGGATTCATGCAAGTATATTATTCACTATTATGTCAATATGATGTACATACTTTTATGATCACTTTTAGTGTGTAATTGGATACGACTAAGTACTATAGTTTATATGAATCTATGTTGGAATTAGCAAATCATACTTTTGTATTAGAAACAAAAGTAAGCACCTTTATAAAGATGACTAAACTATGATTGGTATTATGCCTAGTTGAAACATGTTTTAGGCCTAAGTTGTTATCAAAACCATATGGTGATATATGTGACACAATTAAGTTAGATTTACATTCCAATTGCAAGTTTACATGAATAGAATGATTCATGTTTAAGTATTATTTATGCCATGATTACATGAATAGAATGATTCATGTTTAAGTATTATTTATGCCATGATTATATGAATAGAATGATTCATGTTTAAGTATTGTTTATGCCATAATCATATGAATAGAATGATTCATGTTTAAGTATTGTTTATGCCATGATTATATGAATAGAATGATTCATGTTTAAGTATTGTTTATGCCATGATTATATGCTGTTACAATTGCAAGTTCACATGTGCCTACTTTATGTTAATTGAATTGTTATGTTGCAAGTTCATGGGTTCACACTCCCATTTTTATGTCACCTCATAAACACCATGTTATAAGCCTCCCCTTTTTCATGTGGCTAAGTTGGGTTTAAATGTTAAACCCAACATATGTTATACTTTAGTGAACGTATAAAGCGGGGGTAATGACGATGGGGTTAAAATATAGAACATATGTGTTGTCATGTTTGACGCATGCCAACAACCTTGAAAAACAATTAAGTGGTATAAATAAATTTTATCCAATAAAGATGAATTTGAATAATGGGCCGCAAATATTTACATATAAAAAGAAAAGAGACAAAATATGTAAATGTAGAAAAAATGATGTGTTTAACCCGAGGTTGGATTGAGTTGTGATGTAAACCTGCCCGGAACCGCCCGGCTGTCCAGTAGTCACAACAATACCTATCCAATGTGGGTGGTTAAACATAGAGCCCAATAAAGACCCAAGGTTAGACTGAGTTGTGGCGTAAGACTGCCCGGACCCAACTGGCAACAGGCAGCCACAACAATACTTGTCTAATGTGAGAGGTCAAGGCTTTAATAAGACAATTAAGGCTGAGTCAGGATTGATAGGATTAAGTAAATTAAATTAATACTTAATCAAAATGGAACATGCTAAACTAAACAGACTGATTGGTGGGTTAGGTTTATAAAACACTTAACCAACTTAGCATGTTGGCTAGAAATAGAAAACCTAGTAGCGGGGGGCCCTTTTCAGCAGTAACCCTACAAGGTGTATCAGGATACCCTGAACTAGGCAGGGTGGGGCACGATTACTGGGCTGACTGTAAGAGGTCAAATCGACAGCGGTGGTGCAGCAGTGTAGGTTCTAACGGGGTGCGGGCGTGCACACACTCCGGCGCAGAAAAATAAGGCACTGGGCACCAGTAGCATACCTGTGCATTCTAGAATTGTGTCGGGCCGCCACCATGGGACTTGATACACCCCATGGTGGGACCAGCATAGGTAACTACAACAACGGGGGCCGTAAGACACATGTAACTATGCGAGTAGGAGCCGATCATCAGAAATGGATCACTTCACCCTGATTATGGGGTTCCAGTTGGGAACTAGTTTATATGGGTACAGAAATTAATATGGGGTACGATAGTATATTCGACCCTAGACAACTTAACTTAGTTTATGGTGCTTTCCCATTTCCAGTTTATACTTATCATACCCAGTTCTTTATTCATAGACTGAATAGTCCTAGACTTGCTCAGGCTTTATGTCTGACTCTACTTTTCTTTCGCCTACTTTTCTTTCGTTTCCCCCCCAGGTCCACAGGGAGGGAATACCGCAGCTTGACCAGCTTTCACATCCAGCTTGAAGAGAAACAATGTATTGCTTGGACCTTTTTCGTTTTGGACTATGGCTTTGGACAGCAACTATGGGACTTTTGCAGTTTATTTATGTTTTCTTTATGCTTCTTTAAATAATGTAATCAAGACAGTTATGAAGATGTTATGTTTTTGGAAGAATTGTAAGACAATTATGGCATGGTTTGTGTAACACGTATTTTTATGAAATAAAAGTTGTTGTTGTTTTCCGCTGTTCAAAAATATGTGTTCTTATATATGTCTTGTATATCTGTGACTTATAAACCTCCACCAAAATTAGGGCATTCCCTTTGAGAGTGACCCTAACGGAGGTGGGGTGTTTCAGTTTGGAATTTAGTTCGTTTTTGAGCTTATAATCAAAACAATCACAATCTTATGTATATATGTTTGTACCTGTGATCATGAGTGGTTTTGGCGAGCTAAAGAGGCTTTGTCTAAGCTTAGGAATCATCGTAAACCATCATCATTGATCCGGGCTAATCCGACGCCAATTGCACATTCACTGGCAATTAAAATGTTTAATTATTTCAGCTTAGACGTCTGACCAAAATGGGTCAGATGTCTGTTCGATATTCCGGGAAAAATAAAAATAAAACTGGTCAGTGTTAGGTCAGACGTCTATCCTTGGGGGGGGGGGGGTTCAGGTGTCTGTTGGCTATTTTCGGCTGTTTACCAGTGGAGACCACGGCCAACAGTTTAGGTCCATCTAGGCTCTTTCCCAGCCGAGTTTCGACCCATTTCGCCTTTGTTTGTGACTTTTCAATTTCATTAATTTGCAGATTTCAACAGCCCGATTCTTGGGAAATCGTTTTGTAAATCATCAATTAAAGAATGGCGGAGTGGAAACCAAGGTGAGGGCTCTCTCACTCAAGTATTTTATAACTGAATATATATATGTTGATTGCCTATGATTGCAATACTTGTTTGGTGATTGATGGATGTTTATAGTTGTAATGTTATCATTATATTGAAATTTGAAAATAATAGATAAGTTTACATGGATTGTGATGTAAACCCACATGGGTATTGGGACGATAATTTTACACATTGCCCAAGTATGCAAACATTAATCATAGGAGTTGATTGAAAACCCCACATGGGTCTGGGGATGATAATAACTTTACCCATCTCCCTTCTGTTTAGTTGTATGTCAATCGATTGATTGACAGACTGTGGTAACCATTATTTAACTATTTAATGCTTATACATTTGTAGATTACACTTTGGATGTGAATTGGATGTTTAATTGTTGATTATCACTATTTTTTAAGACATGCAACCTATGGAATCCATATAAATAAAATTATATGGTAATTGACTGTGTCACATTCCGATTTAGAATATGAACGAATATTATGAAATAATATTCACAGAAGAATCAAAATATGATTTTGATGTCCGATTTTGGATGGACATGAAATTATTGAAAAACAACAAGTTTGAAAAGACAAAATATTTTTTTATCTGAATGAAATGGTTAACAACTAGAATAAATAATTGTTATGGTTTTAATATAACCAGAATTTTCCAACCTATGGATTGAAACGAATTTGAATGGAAAAAATCATCGGAATATTTCAATATTGGATTCTGTGATTATGCGGATATTGTTGAGCAATTTGGAAGATATATATGTCGTTATTCCCAATACGATCTCTATTGGTTTTAGAATTTGATATTGAGTATAAGTCGATATGGTTTCTATTCAGAGCCTTGTTTTTAATATCAAATTGAATTTTGGGTTTGTCGTGAATCGTATCTTTAATAATACTGTTCTTTAACCCAGATGGGAATATAATAAATCTTTTCATTAAGATTTAGTGAGATTTTCCAATCAATGAATACAATTGGAAATTAAATGAAAAAGGATTTTGGGTTCTTCGTGAACGATGTTTTAAATGACATTAGTTCTTAAACCCAATTAACAGTGAAGTTATGATTTGGAATTTAAAATATTTTAACTAAGATTATTAGAATTTTTTACAAAGTAAGCTCTAAGGAATATTTTTCTCTATAAACAGACGTCTGTCCAATGGGGATCATACGTCTATCAAAAATCTCAGGAATATTTTTTTCCCTGTAAACAAACGTTTGTCCATGGGGGGTCAAAAGTCTGTTCAAGCTAAAGAAAGAAAAAGATATTGGCTTCGGCTCAGACATATGACCATATATGGTCAGATGACTGTACAAACTCTCGAGAATATTTTTCCTTGTAAACAGACGTCTGTTCAGAGGGTGACAGACGTCTGTCAAAACTCTCTGGAAATATTACCCTGTAGGATCAGATGACTGAGCATTTTATGTCAGATGTTTGACTTATGCAGAAATGCACAATTTAACTTGTGCATCTTATGTTATGATATTGGAATTTGTAAATCTTTTAACAAAGATTTTTGTTATTAAAACTAAGTGAATTTTAACGAACCTTTAATTAGATGTGAAATGTTATGTAACGACCCATGTTTTTCCGTCTATTTATTTGGATCATTTTAATTATTTTAATTATTTAAAATATTGTTTTGAATTTAAATAATCGAGTTTAACGATTTATTTGGAATATATTATTTAAATAAATAATAAAATAATATTTTAATTTCAAGAATATGGGAAATTGTTGAATTTGGAATATATTGTGACCAGGCAGTTTAAACTGGTCAAATATTGCGTATATTGAAAAATAGCGACGATATCGACTCGAAACGATGATTAAATATATATAGTTTATAATTTAATTAAATAATGAGCAGCAGTGGCGCGGCAGTTCGCGATTTGGCGTTTTGAACTTCAATTGGTCGTACCGGGTTCAAAATAAGTCGGATTTCCTCGAAACAAGAAACGTCGGGACCGGTTTGACGATATCTTTCCAATGGTAGAGAAAAATCCAATTTTCGTCGTGTAGATTTTGTTTTATGTCCAAATCAAATTTTGAAAAAGTCGTAGAATTCCTTTATATATTATATCGTTATTAAAAGGGGTTTTTAATTATTTTAATATCAATTTGGCTGCAAACTCAACCTGGGATATTTTATCTGGGTAATATATGATATTCTGGTCGTGTATGGTCAATTTCAATATTTTAATAATATTATATTGAGGTACTTTAAAATTGGTTTATTTTATTCGAATTGGCCAGTTATAAAAGGGCCTTTATTCAAATGACCTCAGTTTTCAATGAAATAAATTTTATTGGGACCGCAACGGTAAATAATTGCTAGATATCAAGTGGCACGTCGATCGGGGTTAATTTGTGAGCGTGGAAAAATAAAATGTAAATAAATACGACCATTTGAACGTGAACGAGGGCCATTCGAGCAAACGAACTCGGAATTCGACGAAACAAGTTTCGTTAGGACCGTATCGTCAAATTATACTATGACGTCCATTCGCGTCTCGAACAGGGGTTGTATGTGAGCGCAACACCGAATAAACGATGTTCGAAAACGCGATAGGTACGAAATAAATATCGTTAGTCGTCATCACGCGTCACGTCGACTTAAAATATTTTTTTTTCTACTCTATATATACACCCTCCATCAGAAATTCAAGCCAAGCTTTCACCATCTTCCTCAAATTTGCAAAAACACCTCTAAACACAGAATCATTTATATCTTCATTTCCGGTGAGAATCGGTAGGGGTATTCTAAAGTAAACTTATAGATCGGGGCCGTATCTACTTGCTCAGAAAAATCGGGGACTTATGGTGGTCGGAGGTCGCCGGAATCGGCCTAAAACCGTGAAAACCTACTTCCATTCTTGGTTAAAATTAAGGAGTTGTTGTCTATTTGGGGAGAGGGGACCTTAGGGGTTTTGTAGAGGAGAGGCAAGGCTTCGTTTTGGCGGTAGTGGCTTGACCTCTGGTGGTCGGAGGAGGGAGAACGAGGTAGATGAACGGGAAATTGATTTTTGGGTTTATTTTTGAAAGTGGTGGATGGTTTTGGGGATTTCAGGCGTCGTTGGCCATTGTTGGTGGCAGGGGTCGATGTTCGATGGTAGGCCGAAGGGAGACGGTCAGTTCAGTGGTGGTGCGGTCACCCCTAGATGAATGTGGTGGTCGTAGCTCCGACGAGAACCGTTTCTGGTCAATTGGGTTTTTCTGGCGATCGGGAAGGCTATGGCGGTGAGGACTGGTGGCGTTTGAAGTTGGACGGTAGCGCGGTGTCGGAACAGAGGTCAGTATGGTCTCCGACGATCTCTGGCATGGGCTTTGGATGATCGATGAAGGGAACGGTGCTGTTCGTATAAAAGAAAAAGGAGAAAGAAGGGGAAGTCAGGGAGAGGAACCGGGTACAAGAGAAACCGCATGATTAAGGATCTGACGTGGCTGATTTGCACTAATTAAGGTTGACGTGGTAGCAATGATAGGGTAATTAATGTTTTATTTAATTAATTTATTAATTAAAGTTAAGTTTAAAATCGTATATATATTCAATCTTGTAACTAACATAACTTCTTCATACGTGAACGAAATTTAACGCAACTAGATCTGTTGGGATCACAGGGACGAAACCTATCCGATGAGACTGACTAGGAGTCAATCTGACGCAGTCGAAAATCCAGCTAATTTTGGACGTTTTCTCTAATTAGATTCAACAAACACGTCAATCGTCGACCAGAACAAAATCTGGTGAGTTAATTCTCATACCTTCTGGAGTCCTGTGATGTGGTAAATCCATAGAAAAATATAATCTACAATTTATAGTATAAATTGGTTGATTGAATGCGATGGATGCAAATTGGTTGTTATGGTTTGATTGGTTGCAGTTATTTATATTCCGTCATTTATTTAATTCATATATTTTTATCAACTGATATCTGTGATGCAGAGAAGGACAGGTTGGAGGGATCCAACCGGATTCCTCAAAAAAACTGTATTTTTGTTTGTTGTGCATTGTTCACCCTGACTGACACCAAAACCTGTCTGTATGTTGATGGTTGAATAAATATTCTCCTGTGTTGTGTTTAAAATCAACTGACGGTGTTGATTTGGTAATTGGCAGTAAATGGCCATAAATGTGTTATTTCAGACGTCGATTTACCGTTCGGTGAATTGACGCAGTTTTAAAGTTAGAAATTATTTTATAACTAAAATGGAGTTTTCAGTCATTTTATATAGGTAATAAAATTAGAAATTTATATTTTTTTTAATTGAGTTTATTAAGAAATTATTTAAATGGTTATGTAACGAGATTTTGTGATTTATGCATATACTGAAAGCAGAAACCAGAGAAACTACTTATGTGTTGGTAAAAGGGAATAATTGTTTTTAAAACAATTAAATGGTGTTTTTAAATTAATCAAGTTATTTAATTAATTTAAAAAGGGAAAACGAGAAATGGAAATCAGTTGATAGTTAACTGACACGAACGGTTGGTAAAAATCAACAACTTTTTGAGTAAATTGACAAACGGAATAAATTTGATTTAAATATTTTGAATATTCGTTAAGTTTAATGAATAGAGATATTTATTAGTTAATCTTTGATTAACTATAAATTAATGTGATAATTGAATTATTTTGCATTAATAAAGTAAACTTTTTATTCAATAAGGTTTTCAAAAAAATGATGATTATACTATTTTAAGTTAATAGCGGAGTTAGCTTTTTTAATATAGTTAATGTCAGAGTTAGTGTTGTTGGAACTAATAATACTCAAATAATGGATTTTAAGTGAGATTCATTTGAGAAATGGTTAAGTAGCGACAAGATTTGACCAAAGAGGCGATAAGGGTTTTACAAAGTGGGTTGATAATCCATGTTTCCAAACTAGATTTGTAAATAAGATTTTTCTTAATTGTCAATTAAGTAAAGTAAATCTCAAATGGAATGAAACTTCCATGGGGGTGATTTAGTAAAATAGTTTGAGGTTAAACAAATAAATAAACGATTTGGAAGAAGTCCAAAAACAAGGTTTCGAAAAGGGTTTTTAAACCAAATAATGATTTAAAAGTAAAGAGTTGAATTAAGCGGGATGTTGTTCTAAGTTAAAAGTGACATTTACTTGATTAAAGAAATTAAGTAAAAGATTGAAACAAAGATTTCAAATATAAGAAATGGTTTATTTAACCAGGTTTGAAATCGAGATGGTAATCAAGTTGTTATGAGAGAGTATGTTACAAACTGGTATCTATTCTGAGATGAGGATGTTGTCGATCAAGATCTAAGAGGTAAATAGAATACCCCAACTTGAACGGCTTCATTATTGTCGAGGAATGGTATTGGTTTGAAACAGGTAGAAGGTGTTGAAATTAGTGTGGTACTCCATACGAGATGAAATGAACGTAAGTGCGAGATTTGGATTATAAGTGATACTATAATGTAGTTTCAATGTAACTAAGAGATATTTGGTTTTAAAGTATAAATCGACACTTACATGGTAATGTGTTAATACCATTTAAATAAAATATTTAAACATATATCAAGATGCTAAATAAGGAAGGAAAAGGGAATAGGTCTTAAAGAGATATATCGATATTTCCAAAGGGAAGGGAAAGCTGGGCATATATATATATATATATATATGTATATGCTCGGATGTATTTAAAAATAGTTTTGTTATAACTGAGAATAAATTTAAAGTTTAATTATTTTGAAAGAATTTAAGGATAATTAATCATTTTGTCAAATATATTTTAAAAGGTTAGGCATTGCCAAGTACCGAATCAGCAAACTCATTATATTGACACATTTGTTATTTGATAGTTAAAACACCGACTATCAAAACCGGACCAATATGCTTGTTGGCACGGAAAGACCGGAATCGAATTTATATTCGAAAACCATTCTGACCAACAAATACGTGAAGACGTCGATTGAAGACGGAGCAAGTGAAGACCGTGGATCTTCATAAGCGGAAGGACTACTAGTCGAATTTCTCTGGCCTGTAGCCAAAGTTATTTGATTTGTGATTTTGTCGTGGTTGAAATTCACGGGATTGCAAGGACTTCTCGCTACTAATCCATGGGGTGATTCCTATATGAGATGCAGTAGGAGGGTGCCTTCGGTTCATCCTTCTCCTGGATGACTTGTATGGACGAGTGTCTGACAGAGTATTTCCAAAGGAATTACATGCGTTGATTTCTCCAAATGTACGATAGTAACTGCGGAGAAATGGTTATTCTCTAGCCAAATAAACTAGAGTATTTTTGTGGATGTCAATCAAGTGTGATCTGGCGGATCTGACGATGTGCCATTCAAAGTGAATAGTGGCTAGATGTACCGAGATAAATTCTAGCCTCAAGCCTCATCAACCGGGAAATGACAAAAATCGGGTAGGCAGCATGGCTATGTGGGTCGCTCCCATTAGGATGTATGATCACCTATCTAGAAAAATTCCATTTGCTTCTTTAATCTATATTCGATGTTGTCCCTTTTCGGGCAGGCGGTTGCTGATCCCAACCGTCGGTGATATACATTCGATACACTCAAGCGAAATGAGTGGTCGGTCATGTGAGGGCCGGGTTGCAAGACGTTCTTGTTGAACCCAGTGTATTCGCCTCTAGAGATACACGTGCGGAAGGTGGTCCGATACCTTGTCAATTTGGAATCCAATAACCAATAAGCGCCCGCGGTTTTGGTTTGTATACTATATATGGGGAGCGTGAGATGCAAGCGTTCCTCTAGATTGTTATTTATTTGTATTTAGACATTATGATAATATCAGATCAAAGTATGATTTCGAAAACGTTTTGGGTTATAGTAAGGTAAAAACCGTCTGTGTTTATGTGTGGACTGTTCTTACTATTATCCTTTGGTTTCAGAAAGAATTTTCCAAAGTTAAACAAGTGTGTATGTTATGTGAATTTATCACTGATAGTATTCCAGACTGACCTGGTGTATTTTGTTTTAAATCAAATGTGCTCGGGTCAGACCGAGTATATTCTAGGTTAGGTTTCGCTTGGAGTTTCAGGAGCTAGAAGCAGGCGGCTTCACTGCTAGTCATATATAGATATTATTCCGCTGTGTCTTGTATATGCTGTACTCTGAGCATAGGTATGTATATACAGTTCTTTGTATAAAGCGATTTGATATTATATTTTATTCGTTCCGCTGTAAGATTCTCTGTTGTTCTTCGTCTTTCTTCTATTCTAAAATTTCTTTCTTCTTATCTCACCCTCTAAATTCTTTCTAAACTATCCAGTGTTTTCGGTGCTTGGAGGATCGGTATAAGATACAGTAAAGGTATTTATGTCGATTTTCGGGGTTGAAAACGCTGGGTCGTTACAGTGGTATCAGAGCTGTTGGTTTAGAGATAACCTTGGCTCTGTGGTGTTACTCAATAGAGATGGAGTTAGCAATACCCTAGATTGAGTTGTGTGTGTGTATATATATATATATATATATATATATGAGAGCGCGTATTTGTAAATTTGATTATAAAATTATTTTTGAAATTATTTTTGCCCAATTTATTTTATAATATGATAAAAGTAAAGGTTATTATAGTATGGGCAAATTGTTTTGATTTGTTGATGTTAATGTGTGTGATATGTTTGGACGGTGTGCTCGATGAATGAACTTGAACATGAATCAATTTGTTTAAAACCAATATGAAATAAATCATTCGAATAAATCAATCCAGTTAAATAAATTTGAATAGATAATTATAAGAGATAAATGGATTGTTATAGCTTGGTTATAAATCCCGTGTGGATTAAATTGTGTGTGGTATGGATGATATGTAGGATATGGATGTTCGAACCTTATTGTTATTGTTTTGTGGACTAATGAAACCCATTTGAGTTGAGAAACAGGTGCCGAAGTACCAATTCAGTTTAGAAATCCATTCGAAAGAGGAAATTCTAGAGTTAATCGAATCCAGAGCTGCGCAATAATTGAGCAAGCTAGAATATAAATTATCGTTTATCGAGTAACAACGCTCGCAAAAAGGTACGCCTACGCAAATATGAAATTTTTGATTTTGTTTGGGATTTGAGTTTGGTTTTTGAATTTTTCGACCATGAGAGTCGATGTATATTTATTTCTTGAACCTGCGATTTTGTAGATATCCTCCGTACAGGGGAGACTCTGCCGAAATTTTTCTAAAATTTATGGTGTTAGAAAAATTTTGAAGATTTTTGGGAAATTCTTTTATTTAAAATAAATTGGTTTTAAAACCAACTGGGTCAGTTTGGAAATAAATTCAAGTTTTAAAATTAATTATTTTTGGAATGATAATGGGATTTAACATTCTTTCTACCTTAGAAATTTCGAGGATGAAATTATTTTAAGGGGGAAGGAATGTAACGACCCGTGTTTTTCCGCCTATTTATTTGGATCATTTTAATTATTTAAAATATTGGTTTGAATTTAAATAATCGAGTTTAACAATTTATTTGGAATATATTATTTAAATAAATAATAAAATAATATTTTAATTTCCAGAATATGGGAAATTGTTAAATTTGGAATATATTGTGACCAGGCAGTTTAAACTGGTCAAATATTGCGTATATTGAAAAATAACGACGATTTCGACTCGAAACGACGATTAAATATATATACTTTATAATTTAATTAAATAACGAGCTGTAGTGGCGCGGCAGTTCGCGATTTGGCGTTTTGAACTTCAATTGGTCATACCGGGTTCAAAATAAGTCGGATTTCCTCGAAACAAGAAACGTCGGGACCAGTTTGACGATATCTTTCCAATGGCAGAGAAAAATCCAATTTTCGTCGGGTAGATTTTGTTTTATGTCCAAATCAAATTTTGAAAAAGTCGTTGTATAATTCCTTTATATATTATATCGTTATTAAAAGGGGTTTTTAATTATTTTTTATATCAATTTGGCTGCAAACTCAACCTGGGATATTTTATCTGGGTAATATATGATATTCTGGTCGTGTATGGTCAATTTCAATATTTTAATAATATTATATTGAGGTACTTTAAAATTGGTTTATTTTATTCGAATTGGCCAGTTATAAAAGGGCCTTTATTCAAATGACATCAGTTTTCGACGAAATAAATTTTATTGGGACCGCAACGGTAAATTATTGCTAGATATCAAGTGGTGCATCAATCGGGGTTAATTTATGAGCGTGGCAAAATAAAATGTAAATAAATACGACCATTTGAACGTGAACGAGGGCCATTCGAGCAAACGAACTCAGAATTGGACGAAACAAGTTTCGTTAGGACCGTATCATCAAATTATACTATGCCGTCCATTCACGTCTCGAACGGGGGTTGTATGTGAGCGCAACAGCGAATAAACAATGTCCTAAAACGCGATAGGCACGAAATAGATATCGTTAGTCGTCATCAAGCGTCGTGTCGACTTAAAAAATATTTTTTTCTACTCTATATATACACCCTCCATCAGAAATTCCAGCCAAGCTTTCACCATCTTCCTCAAATTTGCAAAAACACCCCTAAATACAAAATCGTTTATATCTTCATTTCTGGTGAGAATCGGTAGGGGTATTCTGAAGTAAACTTATAGATTGGGGCTGTATCTACTGGCCCAGAAAAATCGGGGACCTATGGTGGTCGGAGGTCGCAGGAATCGGCCTAAAACCGTGAAAACCTACTTCCGTTCTTGGTTAAAATTAAGGAGTTGTGGTCGATTTGGGGAGAGGGGACCTTAGGGATTTTGTAGAGGAGAGGCAAGGCTTCGTTTTGGCGGTGGTGGCTTGACCTCTGGTGGTCGGAGGAGGGAGAACGAGGTAGATGAACGTGAAATTGATTTTTGGGTATATTTTTGAAAGTGGCAGATGGTTTTGGGGATTTTCAGGCGTCGTCGGCCATTGTTGGTGGCAGGGGTCGATGGTAGGCCAAAGGGAGACGGTCAGTTCAGTGGTAGTGCGATCACCCCTAGACGACTGTGGTGGTCGTAGCTCCGACGAGAACCGTTTCTGGTCAGTTGGGTTTTTCTGGCGATCGGGAAGGCTATGGCGGCGGGGACTGGTGGCGTTGGAAGCTGGATGGTGGCGCGGTGTCGGAACAGAGGTAAGTATGGTCTCCGGCGATCTCTGGCATGGGCTTTGGATGATCGATGAAGGGAATGGTGCTGTTCGTATAAAAGAAAAAGGAGAAAGAAGGGGGAAGTCGGGGAGAGGAACCGGGTACAGGAGAAACCGCGTGATTAAGGATCTGACGTGGCTGATTTGCACTAATTAAGGTTGACGTGGCAACAATGATAGGGTAATTAAAGTTTTATTTAATTAATTTATTAATTAAATTTAAGTTTAAAATCGTATATATATATTCAATCTTGTAACTAGCATAACCTCTCCATACGTGAACGAAATTTAACGAAACTGGATCCGTTGGGATCGTAGGGACGAGACCTATCCGATGACACTGACTAGGAGTCAATCTGACGCAGTTGAAAATCCAGCTAATTTTGGACGTTCGTCTCAAATTAGATGCAACAAACACATCAACTGTTGACCAGAACAAAATCTGGTGAGTTAATTCTCACACCTTCTGGAGTCCTGTGATGTGGTAAATCCATAGAAAAATATAATCTACAATTTACAGTATAAATTGGTTGATTGAATGCGATGAATGCAAATTGGTTGTTATGGTTTGATTGGTTGCAGTTATTTATATTCCATCATTTATTTAATTCGTATATTTTTATCAACTGATGTCTGTGATGCAGAGAAGGACAGGTTGGAGGGATCCAACCAGATTCCTCAAATAAACTGTATTTTTGTTTGTTGTGCATTGTTCACCCTGACTGACACCAAAACCTGTCTGTATGTTGATGGTTGAATAAATATTCTCCTGTGTTGTGTTTAAAATCAACCGACGGTGTTGATTTGGTAATTGGCAGTAAATGGCAATAAATGTGTTATTTCAGACGTCGATTTACCATTCGGTGAATTGACGCAGTTTTAAAGTTAGAAATTAATTTATAACTGAAATGGAGTTTTCAGTCATTTAATATAGGTAATAAAATTAGAAATTTATAAATATTTTTTTTAATTGAGTTTATTAAGAAATTATTTAAATGGTTATGTAACGAGATTTTGTGATTTATGCATATACTGAAAGCAGAAACCAGAGAAACTACTTATGTTTTGGTAAAAGGGAATAATTGTTTTTAAAACAATTAAATGGTGTTTTTAAATTAATCAAGTTATTTAATTAATTTAAAAAGGGAAAATGACAAATGTAAATTAGTTGATAGTTAACTGACACGAACGGTTGGTAAAAATCAACCGCTTTTTGAGTAAATTGACAAACAGAATAAATTTGATTTAAATATTTCGAATATTCGTTAAGTTTAACGAATAGAGATATTTATTAGTTAATATTTGATTAACTATAAATTAAAGTGATTATTGAATTATTTTGCGTTAATAAAGTAAACTTTTTATTCAATAAGGTTTTCAAAAAAATGATGATTATACTATTTTAAGTTAATAGCGGAGTTAACTATTTTAATATAGTTAATGTCAGAGTTAGCATTGTTGGAACTAATAATACTCAAACAATGGATTTTAAGTGAGATTCATTCGAGAAATGGTTAAGTAGCGATAAGATTTGACCAAAGAGTCGATAAGGGTTTTACAAAGTGGGTTGATAATCCATTTTTCCAAACTAGATTTGTAAATAAGATTTTTCTTAATTGTTAATTAAGTAAAGTAAATCTCAAATGGAATGAAACTTCCAAGGGGGTGATTTAGTAGAATGGTTTGAGGTTAAACAAATAAATAAACGATTTGGAAGAAGTCAAAAACAAGGTTTCTGTAACACCCCACCTCCGTTAAGGTCACTCACAAAGGGAATGCCTTAACTTTGGTGGAGCATTTTAGTAAACAGAACAGAAACTTACAAGACAGATAAAAACAGTACTTGAAAATTTTTAACTTTATTACAGAGGAAACAGAAATTTATATGTTTACGTCCTTTCAATTTCAGAATTCAAGTACAAAATATCAGTCTTGTACAAAAGCCTTCAAAATGCATAGTTTAAAATCATAATCCCCATGGAACGGAAGCTATACAGAGCCAAGCCATACTTTAAGCACTTCAAGCAAAGAGAAATCCGGATCAAGCTAAAGTATTTCCCTCCTTGGATAACCTGGGGGGGGGAAACGGAAGAAAGGAGGCGAAACAACAAGGGTCAGACAAAAAGTCTGGCAAGTCCAGTGACTTTCAGCATATGAACAGATAACAATAATATGATATGAACATAAAACTGGATGTGAGATAACTATAACAGGTGTAGCAGATATAACAGAAAAACAGAATGATATAAACTATTGTTTTACACTTCTCTGCACTAATACTAGTATAACAGAATTAGGTACCACCCTAATGTCTAAATTGAAGCAGGAACGGGTACAGAATACTTTAACCGAAACAGAATGCTAATAATGGGCCTTTACTACCCGATCAGAAACAGACAGAAGCAGAAACAGATTCATCCCTACGGAAACAGAATGTAGAATTAGGTGTACACTAGTAATGGGCCTTTACCACCCGAACAGACGGTACCACACAGAAACAGACAGGTGTTACCACCTAACAGAAACAGACGGTACCAACAGAAACAGACAGAACTAAGCGTACCCTAAAACCCTACCCCAAGCGATCGGCTCCCTAATACATAAATATCCTGTGTCGGTCCCACAGTAGGGTGTATCACTCCCTAAAGTGACAACCAATTGGCACAGACCTATTTACAGATGTCACGGCGTCTTACATCCTCAGAGGCAGACCGGGATCCATGCACGCACATGACCCGGTTGGAATGCACCATCAACACCCCTCGCCATTATCAGAATGAACCTCTTATAATTAGTTCAGTAAGCGTGCCCGGACCCTACTTACTGTTGGATCAAAGTTTTGATACCAGAAAGGGTTACTGACTAATATGGGTCCCAAACAACAGATGACACAAGTAATTCCCCTCCTAACCTTGTGTCCCCAGACTAACAGATTTCAGATTAACTTGTTTACAAGTTCAGACATACAGAATTCAGATTTACTAATTCACAAATTAAGTTAACAAGTTTTCAGACTAACGGATCAGATGTACAGATTTTTCACATTTGTCTAACTTTGTATTGGGCCTACAGATTCATGGACGGGTTTTACTACATCTATTAATCCCTTTGATTTAACCCTATTTTTCCCCAATACGTTTTAGACGTCATTCTTATCTTAGATTTGTATTAATTAATTATTAATGCACAGACCTCTCACATTAGGTCGGTAGCTTGTGGCCGCTGGATATGCCGGGCGGTTCTGGGCAGACTTCTGCCACAAGCCAGACCTAACCTCGTGTCTTACGCATGCTATGACTAACTTCTCACATTAGAACCTATTGTTTGCGGCCACTGGATGTGCCGGGCGGTTCCGGGCAGATTTACGCCGCAAACTCATTCTAACCTCGAGTTAGCCATGTTTATCTTTGCGGCCAATTAATTAATAATTTACTGTTTATGCGCACGCCCAATATATATATGCCAATTCAGATTATATCAATAACAAGATGATTTTATCAACATAGCAGATAACAGATTTGACTTAATGGATTTAATAGATTTAGTAACTTAGCAGATTTTGGCATATAACAGGTTAGGCATTTCAACCGACAAATTTAACAGATTAGGCATTTCAATCTAATTAGCAGTCTAGGCAATATAACAAAACTGGTAGTTTAGGCAACTTGACAAATTAGCAGATTTAGCAAATTTAATATTTCTAAAAGTTCTATTTACATGCCTTGCCCAATCATAAATTGGCCTAAATTCATATGCTTACATAATTGTCATGATTCACAACATATACTTCATGTTTGCATAAGCGCAGAATATGGACATAATTTGCCATATAACATATGTTCCAATTTTTGTTAAACTAGCATTTTACAGCAGATTCACATATAAATTATACCAAATATAACCATTAATTTCAATGCATGCCATATATAAAAAAAATCCCTATTTAGGTGTAATCACAATAATAGATATCCTGATTAATGTAAATCTTTACACCTAAGTTTCCATATCTTTTTTTTTTGAGTCATGAATCATTATGCAAACTATACCCAACAATATAAATCTTTAAATCATATCTTCTAAAAATCATATCTTGACTTTTATATGCATTTTGTCCAAAGTCTCAAATCATATGTAATCTTACAATGGTTCCTCTTTTCTTCTACCATAGAATATGCATAGATCCAAATCTAGTTTACAACATATGCTCATTAATTACAGTTCTAAATTACAACATAACTATGCATACAACATGCATAAATTATATGTTCATAGTCAAATTTATGCATATGTCCAATATATTTTATGCCTCAGACCTAAAGTCATACATTCAATTTAGTCTTGTCAAATTTCGCATCATTCATTATTTATCCCAAAATTTGCGTTCATACGTTCATCTCTTATGAGATTAGGCACAGGCTCGTGGTAGCCTGGCTATAAAAACAGAAAAGAAGAAAAGGGATACAGAACAGTCACAGAAAAACAAATCTGACAGAAGAGAATATATATACAATCTCAGATTCAGAATTAAAAACATATCAAAATTATAATTAACGTTTATAGCGGAAAATAACTGTACTAGCCTTGATTGGATTAAAGAAAGGACTTTAACTTGTTGTAGAATCTTTGCAGAAACTTTAATCTCTAGTTTGAATTGAGTTGCTTAGGCTGATGTTGATTATCTTCTAGTTTTAATTCTAGCAGAGCAGCGACGCCATTTTTATTTTTTTATTAGAAGAAGAGAGCAATGGAGGCTAGAGACTTGTTGTAAGAAACCTAGGTAGAGTCTAGGGTCATTTTATAGAGTTTATGAACTGATTAGGACCATTGATGTTGCTTGGATTGATCGTAGCCATTCATTCGAAAGAGAGACCAATTAGAGCCTGCCACCTAGCCCTAATGACAAAGCAGACCACAGAAAATCGACCAACATAGAATAGGCCAGCCAGGTTGGGCTGGGTTCGACCTGGCTCTGGACCAGGTCGACACCCCTGTCGACAGCCCTGTCGACCTGGTTAGACCAGGTCGACAGCCCAGTCGACCTGGGTGTCTTAGGCGGGAGTTTTCCCGCTTTGGCCAATTGGGCCCGGTTTTAATTTTTAAACTGTTTTATTCTGTTCGAATTTTAAACTTAATTCAGAAACTTCCGAAGGCCATATCTTTTTCATACGGACTCCGTTTTTCGAAAACTCGGACTCTATTTCGCGTATTTTTCCGAGACGAACGCAATGGCGTATCCCGTTTCCCTTAGTTCTTTGATTTCAAATTAATTATACTTTAATTTGTTAATCCCACAGTTATAGAATACACGGGGTGTTACATTCTCCCCCACTTAAAAGGATTTCGTCCCCGAAATCTTCAAGTTAAGAAGAATGTGTCCTACCATCCAATCACCCATCTACTCAACCATCATCCACAAGCATCCATTGTCCTTAGAAAACTTCTAATGTCGTATGAACATATGCAAAAGTGTGTGTATATGTTCCTTATCTAATGCAAAGATCAGGCGGTCTACTGATTCAGTTGACCTCCTTAATGTGAATTATGTCAGTGCCATGAGTCCAACATGTATGCAATAGAATTCTAATGATATATATTATTTCTATATGAGTGCACAATCATTCACTCAAATGCAACATCCATGTGCTGAATCAACCATTTTGCATTCACAAGAATTGAAAAATGCTCACCCATCCATATGCAGTATGAGAGTGTTTTCGAGCCGATCTAGTGCCTAGTGTGTGTATATGCATCCACGGGCAACCACTAGCAACCATTTGCATCCACTTGCAACCATCAAACATAACATGTCTCAAACACATGTTTACACCCATTAGTTTCTACCTAAAGTTCAAATATTCGATCGATAGGATACAGTCGAATGATGGAAGCGAGTACAGATAGAACGAAGACTTGGTTCCCATTAGACATTGGTTGAGAAAATAATTCCCCTAAGTTTCAACCCCAAAGACCGAAATCAATATCAGATTGACACTCAGAGGATTACCTTCTTTAGACAATGTCAAAACTGGAAATCAGAATTATTCAGATATTTACAGACTACTGATACAGATCAGGTTCCCTAATGATCCTTAGGAAGCTAAGCATGATAAAATCATACCCTACGAAAACTCAGAATGTATGCGTCATACTTGACGCCTAACACAGATGATCCATAACCCATATGGGTCTGAGTCTACAGCGGAATTCAGAAATAATACTAGTATTAAAGTGCAGAGTATCGATTACAAAATCAAAATACCAAAATCAGAAAAGTCACAATCAGATAAAGAAATTAAACCTACTATAGAAATTTTCCTATTTCTATCCTAGCCACTAGCCTCAAGAGTGTTCGCCTGCCCTCCTTGTCCTCGTTTCTTCGGGCAGTCCCTAGTGAAGTGTCCCATCTCCCCACAGTTGAAGCAAGCGCCCTTCCTTTTTCTACAATCCTTGTTCAGATGAGTTGAGCTCCCACAAGTAAAGCACTTCTTCCCCTTCTTATCTTCAGACTTCTCATCCTTCTTTTGTGTTTCCTTTTTGGGCCCCGCTTTCTTATTCTGTGGTTCTTCCTTCTTTGTCTCTTTCGGGCCCTTGTCTTCCTCGTGCAGTAGTGCCATATCCACCAATTTCTCGTAAGTTGCTTCCATGGGTACATGGGTCATGGCTAGGCTGTGCAGTGGCTCATTCAATCCTTTAACAAAGCGGAGAGCCTTTTTATGCTGAGTGTTGACTAAATCCAATCCGAATCTTGCTAGTTGGTTGAACTGGTTGACGTATTCCTTAACCGTCATACTTCCTTGCTTAAGAGACAAGAACTTTTCCAATTGTAAACTTCGTTCAGCTTGCGAGAGGAATTTTGTCTCAAACCTCGTTCTGAAATCCATCCATGTCTCAACCGGCCTCTCGGCGTTAGTGACTTCCCACCAGTAGGAAGCTTCGTCTTTGAGCAGCCATACTGCCAACTGTACCTTCTGCCTATCGTCCACCTCGAAGATAACGAATAGATCCTCAGTTTCTTTGAGCCAATTCCTTGCTTCTACGAATGATTCAGTTCCTTTGAAATCCTTCCCACCCATGGCCCTAAAATCTCTACAGATTTTTGAGAAAGCAATTGCACGAGGAGGGGGTGGAGGAGGGGGATCATTTGCTGGACCTGCAGTGGCGGTCCTAGCCTCAAGATATTGACGAAACCAACCGGGTACATGAACACCCTCTGGTATCTCAGATGCTTCAGACATGCTGAAACGAAAAAGGAAAGGTTCAATACAAAAAGGACTGAAAGAAAGATATATGGCTCTTGGGGATCATGTTTTTCAAAATAAGCTTTTATTTTTGAAAATACTTCCTTTCAAAACCTTTTTTTTTATAAAATCTGGTAACCTTCAGCTCTGATACCAAGTGTAACACCCCACCTCCGTTAAGGTCACTCACAAAGGGAATGCCTTAACTTTGGTGGAGCATTTTAGTAAACAGAACAGAAACTTACAAGACAGATAAAAACAGTACTTGAAAAATTTTAACTTTATTACAGCGGAAACAGAAATTTATATGTTTACATCCTTTCAATTTCAGAATTCAAGTACAAAATATCAGTCTTGTACAAAAGCCTTCAAAATGCATAGTTTAAAATCATAATCCCCATGGAACGGAAGCTATACAGAGCCAAGCCATACTTTAAGCACTTCAAGCAAAGAGAAATCCGGATCAAGCTAAAGTATTTCCCTCCTTGGATAACCTGGGGGGGGGGAAACGGAAGAAAGGAAGCGAAACAACAAGGGTCAGACAAAAAGTCTGGCAAGTCCAGTGACTTTCAGCATATGAACAGATAACAATAATATGATATGAACATAAAACTGGATGTGAGATAACTATAACAGGTGTAGCAGATATAACAGAAAAACAGAATGATATAAACTATTGTTTTACACTTCTCTGCACTAATACTAGTATAGCAGAATTAGGTACCACCCTAATGTCTAAATTGAAGCAGGAACGGGTACAGAATACTTTAACCGAAACAGAATGCTAATAATGGGCCTTTACTACCCGATCAGAAACAGACAGAAGCAGAAACAGATTCATCCCTACGGAAACAGAATGTAGAATTAGGTGTACACTAGTAATGGGCCTTTACCACTCGAACAGACGGTACCACACAGAAACAGACAGGTGTTACCACCCAACAGAAACAGACGGTACCAACAGAAACAGACAGAACTAAGCATACCCTAAAACCCTACCCCAAGCGATCGGCTCCCTAATACATAAATATCCTGTGTCGGTCCCGCAGTAGGGTGTATCACTCCCTAAAGTGACAACCAATTGGCACAGACCTATTTACAGATGTCACGGCGTCTTACATCCTCAGAGGCAGACCGGGATCCATGCACGCACATGACCCGGTTGGAACGCACCATCAACACCCCTCGTCATTATCAGAATGAACCTCTTATAATTAGTTCAGTAAGCGTGCCCGGACCCTACTTACTGTTGGGTCAAAGTTTTGATACCAGAAAGGGTTACTGACTAATATGGGTCCCAAACAACAGATGACACAAGTAATTCCCCTCCTAACCTTGTGTCCCCAGACTAACAGATTTCAGATTAACTTGTTTACAAGTTCAGACATACAGAATTCAGATTTACTAATTCACAAATTAAGTTAACAAGTTTTCAGACTAACGGATCAGATGTACAGATTTTTCAGATTTGTCTAACTTTGTATTGGGCCTACAGATTCATGGACGGGTTTTACTACATCCATTAATCCCTTTGATTTAACCCTATTTTTCCCCAATACGTTTTAGACGTCATTCTTACCTTAGATTTGTATTAATTAATTATTAATGCACAGACCTCTCACATTAGGTCGGTAGCTTGTGGCCGCTGGATATGCCGGGCGGTTCCGGGCAGACTTCTGCCACAAGCCAGACCTAACCTCGTGTCTTACGCATGCTATGACTAACTTCTCACATTAGAACCTATTGTTTGCGGCCACTGGATGTGCCGGGCGGTTCCGGGCAGATTTACGCCGCAAACTCATTCTAACCTCGAGTTAGCCATGTTTATCTTTGCGGCCAATTAATTAATAATTTACCGTTTATGCGCACGCCCAATATATATATGCCAATTCAGATTATATCAATAACAGGATGATTTTATCAACATAGCAGATAACAGATTTGACTTAACGGATTTAACAGATTTAGCAACTTAGCAGATTTTGGCATATAACAGGTTAGGCATTTCAACCGACAAATTTAACAGATTAGGCATTTCAATCTAATTAGCAGTCTAGGCAATATAACAAAACTAGTAGTTTAGGCAACTTGACAAATTAGCAGATTTAGCAAATTTAATATTTCTAAAAGTTCTATTTACATGCCTTGCCCAATCATAAATTGGCCTAAATTCATATGCTTACATAATTGTCATGATTCACAACATATACTCCATGTTTGCATAAACGCAGAATATGGACATAATTTGCCATATAACATATGTTCCAATTTTTGTTAAACTAGCATTTTACAGCAGATTCACATATAAATTATACCAAATATAACCATTAATTTCAATGCATGCCATATATCAAAAAAAATCCCTATTTAGGTGTAATCACAATAATAGATATCCTAATTAATGTAAATCTTTACACCTAAGTTTCCATATCTTTTTTTTTTTGAGTCATGAATCATTATGCAAACTATACCCAACAATATAAATCTTTAAATCATATCTTCTAAAAATCATATCTTGACTTTTATATGCATTTTGTCCAAAGTCTCAAATCATATGTAATCTTACAATGGTTCCTCTTTTCTTCTACCATAGAATATGCATAGATCCAAATCTAGTTTACAACATATGCTCATTAATTACAGTTCTAAATTACAACATAACTATGCATACAACATGCATAAATTATATGTTCATAGTCAAATTTATGCATATGTCCAATATATTTTATGCCTCAGACCTAAAGTCATACATTCAATTTAGTCTTGTCAAATTTCGCATCATTCATTATTTATCCCAAAATTTGCGTTCATACGTTCATCTCTTATGAGATTAGGCACAGGCTCGTGGTAGCCTGGCTATAAAAACAGAAAAGAAGAAAAGGGATACAGAACAGTCACAGAAAAACAAATCTGACAGAAGAGAATATATATACAATCTCAGATTCAGAATTAAAAACATATCAAAATTATAATTAACGTTTATAGCGGAAAATAACTGTACTTGCCTTGATTGGATTAAAGAAAGGACTTTAACTTGTTGTAGAATCTTTGCAGAAACTTTAATCTCTAGTTTGAATTGAGTTGCTTAGGCTGATGTTGATTATCTTCTAGTTTTAATTCTAGCAGAGCAGCGACGCCATTTTTATTTTTTTATTAGAAGAAGAGAGCAATGGAGGCTACAGAATTGTTGTAAGAAACCTAGGTAGAGTCTAGGGTCATTTTATAGAGTTTATGAACTGATTAGGACCATTGATGTTGCTTGGATTGATCGTAGCCATTCATTCGAAAGAGAGACCAATTAGAGCCTGCCACCTAGCCCTAATGACAAAGCAGACCACAGAAAATCGACCAACATAGAATAGGCCAGCCAGGTTGGGCTGGGTTCGACCTGGCTCTGGACCAGGTCGACACCCCTGTCGACAGCCCTGTCGACCTGGTTAGACCAGGTCGACAGCCCAGTCGACCTGGGTGTCTTAGGCGGGAGTTTTCCCGCTTTGGCCAATTGGGCCCGGTTTTAATTTTTAAACTGTTTTATTCTGTTCGAATTTTAAACTTAATTCAGAAACTTCCGAAGGCCATATCTTTTTCATACGGACTCCGTTTTTCGAAAACTCGGACTCTATTTCGCGTATTTTTCCGAGACGAACGCAATGGCGTATCCCGTTTCCCTTAGTTCTTTGATTTCAAATTAATTATACTTTAATTTGTTAATCCCACAGTTACAGAATACACGGGGTGTTACAGTTTCGAAAAGGGTTTTTAAACCAAATAATGACTTAAAAGTAAAGAGTTGAATTAAGCGGGATGTTGTTCTAAGTTAAATGTGACGTTTTCTTGATTAAAGAAATTAAGTAAAAGATTGAAACAAAGATTTAAAATATAAGAAATGGTTTTTTAACCAGGTTTGAATTCGAGATGGTAAACAAGTTGTTATGAGAGAGTAAGTAACAAACTGGTATCTATTCTGAGATGAGGACGTTGTCGATCAAGGTCTGAGAGGTAAATAGAATACCCCAACTTTAACGGCTTCATTATTTTCGAGGAATGGCATTGGTTTGAAACAGGTAGAAGGTGTTGAAATTAGTGTGGTATTCCATACGAGATAAAATGAACGTAAGTGCGAGATTTGGATTATAAGTGATACTATAATGTAGTTTCAATGTAACTAAGAGATATTTGGTTTTAAAGTATAAATGGACACTTACATGTTAATGTGTTAATACCATTTAAATAATATATTTAAACATATATCGAGATGCTAAATAAGGAAGGAAAAGGGAATAGGTCTTAAAGAGATATACCGATATTTCCAAAGGGAAGGGTATATATATATATGTATATATATGCTCGGATGTATTTAAAAATAGTTTTGTTATAATTGAGAATAAATATAAAGTTTAATTATTTTGAAAGAATTTAAGGATAATTAATCATTTTGTCAAATATATTTTAAAAGGCCAGGCATTGCCAAGTACCGAATCAACAAACTCATTGTATTGACACATTTGTTATTTGATTGTTAAAACACCGACTATCAAAACCGGACCAATACGCTTAGAACGGAAAGACCAGAATCAAATTTATATTCGAAAACCATTCCGACCAACAAATACGTGAAGACGTTGATTGAAGACGGAGCAAGTGAAGACCGTGGATCTTCATAAGCGGAAGGACTACTGGTCGAATTTCTCTGGCCTGCAGCCAGAGTTATTTGATTTGTGATTCTGTCGTGGTTGAAATCCACGGGATTGCAAGGACTTTTCACTACTGATCCATGGGGTGATTCCTATATGAGATGTAGTAGGAGGGTGCCTTTGGTTCATCCTGTTCTTGGATGACTTGTATGGACGAGTGTCTGACGGAGTATTTCCAAAGGAATTACATGCGTTGATTTCTCCAAACGTACGATAGTTGATGGCCGAGAAATGGTTATTCTCTAGCCAAATAAACTAGAGTATTTTTGTGGACGTCAATCAAGTGTGATCTGGCGGATCTGACGATGTGGCATTCAAAGTGAATAGTGGCCAGATGTACAGAGATAAAATCTAGCCTCAAGCCTCATCAACCGGGAAATGACAAAAATCGGGCAGGCAACATGGCTATGTGGGTCGCTCCCATTAGGATGTATGATCACCTATCTATAGAAATTCCATTTGCTTCTTTAATCTATATTCGATGCTATCCTGTTTCGGGCAGGCGGTTGCTGATCCCAACCGTCGGTGATATACATTCGATACACTCAAGCGAAATGATTGGTCTGTCATGTGAGGGCCGGGTTGCAAGACGTTCTTGTTGAACCCAGTGTATTCGCCTCTAGAGATACACGTGCGGAAGGTGGTCCGATACCTTGTCAAATTGGAATCCAATACCCAATAAACGCCCGCGGTTTTGGTTTATATACTATATATGGGGAGCGTGAGATGCAAGCGTTCCTCTAGATTGTTATTTATTTGTATTTAGACATTATGATAATATCAGATCAAAGTATGATTTCAAAGATGTTCTGGGTTATAGTAAGGTAAAAACCGTCCGTGTTTATGTGTGGACTAGTCTTACTATTATCCTTTGGTTTCGGAAAGAATTTTCCAAAGTTAAACAAGTGTGCGTGTTATATGAATTTATCACTGATAGTATTCCAGACTGACCCGGTGTATTTTGTTTTAAATCAAATGTGCTCGGGTCAGACCGAGTATGTTCCAGGTTAGGTTTCGCTTGGAGTTTCGGGAGCTAGAAGCAGGCGGCTTCACCGCTAGTCATATACAGATATTATTCCGCTGTGTTTGATATATGTTGTACTCTGATGATTGGTATGTATATACAGTTCTTTGTATAAATCTATTTGATATTATATTTTATTCGTTCCATTGTGAGATTCTGTGTTGTTCTTCCTCTTTCTTCTATTCTAAAATTTCTTTCTTCTTATCTCACCCTCTAAATTCTTTCTAAACTATCCAGTGTTTTCGGTGCTTGGAGGATCGGTATAAGATACGGTAAAGGTATTTATGTCGATTTTTGGGGCTGAAAATGCTGGGTCGTTACATGTTAAGTGGTAATTAAATTTATCGAATTCAAGAAATGTGTGAGAATGGAGTACCACCAGTTTTATTTCATGCGATAGTCAAATCTTTAATTAGATTCAAATGTTAAGGGGTAATTGAATTTACCGATAAAATAATGGGTGTTAGATATGGAATACTACCAGTTTTTCTCCATGGGATAAATAGGTTGGGATTGGGATAATAAAATAAATGATTACATTGGTAAGGCTTGTTAATCCCGACTAGTTTATGAACCATAATTTGGTTTAAGTAGAGAAAAAATATTATAAATATTTTGAAATGATTTCCAAGAATATATGAATAAAATAATATTCTGGATTGGAATGAGGCGTATGATGTTCTTATACTTCACATGATTATAAAATATGTGAGTTATTCGGAAAGACCGGGTTTAACCCATTTTGAATAACTAATATAATGACTAAAAGTCAAATATTTGAAGACGGTGGTTAAAGACCGGAGATCTTCACATCATTTGGATGATTACTGATGTCATGATTGGGATGTACACCCAAGACAAGGTAATAAGTGGTGATCGTCCAGACGTACTTGGAGATCGACCTGGTGTGCGAGGGTCTCTCTCCTGTATTGAATATATGGGACGAGGAATAACGCGCCTTTGGTTTCGTTCAGACCCAGAATGGACTTGCAAATGGATTGTGTGTTTAACACTGTTTTTCGCGTTGTATTCATCGATCTCTACTAAATACATATCTGTTTGGTGGAGGAGAATTTATTCTCTTGTTTAACACCCTTCTCTGAGACGTACGAGCTTAGAGGTTATGTATTGGTGGAAATTAATGGTATAGTATGGATTTGACAATGTGGCATGCCGGGATGCATGGATCAAAGCTTTTGTTGAAAAGAAAGGCTTTTTGGATGATGATCAAAGCATAGCTTTAACTAGCGTAGCTTTGTGTAGCGTTAATTTGCGAACTTCACACCATGGTATGAACCAAAAACGGGAAAGTGACTGCAGGGAAATGGATATACGTTAGCTTCTAGCTGGAAGAGATGTCATGGTATGGAGCCCAGACATATACTTAGGTAGATATTATTTGATGGATAGCAGGGTATCTTGGATTTAATATCAGGATCGACTAAAAGGTCCTAGATGGTTGATGTGACATACCATTTTAGAGGGCGAACCGGCTAACGTATAGTTTATTGTATAACTAATTAGCGACGACTGACCAGCCTTGATGATCAAAGGTTTGCCCAGAGGCGTGATCCTAGGGCATTTTCTATAGTGTCTCGAAATCGATGAGGAAGATCCCTTGCCCCAGTTCATAGATGGAAACTCAATTTCCAATACGCAATTTTACGGTTTTAGTTGTAAACATATGTGGCGACATAATATAATGGTACCTATGCCACCTATGATTGATATATTTATATTTGAAGGTGATTTCTTCACTTATAGTAATAAAAGATGAATTTCATGTATCAAGCATATTTGGCCATTATAAGGTAAAACTATATCCTCTGGTTTGTGTTTGCATTGTGTGATGGGATCTGAGTCTTACAATGGCTTCATTTTTCCTTTTAGCATTGCTCTGTTTGTTTTATGGTATTCTTAGGAGAAAATCCGTTTCTTGTTATATGGCATGGTCCCTTTATTTACCCAAGATTAAAATAAAGTTCATAACTATTTTAGTTATCACACCAGTCCCATGACTGACTCGGAGTTTATTGTTTTAACCTAAACTCTGGGTGCTCATATTTTCCACATGGGCAGCTAGTAATTTTGGATTTGCGGATATTTCTCTTCACAGGATCCTGGATTACAACGGTAGCTATATTCAGAAAGCTTTGTATCCGTGTATTTCTTTCAGTTGTGGTAGTTGATGTATTCCATCATACATTATATTCATGTATAATATTTTCTACTGTTTGTAATTTAAATCTCCGATATTAATTTCTGCTTTATATTATTTATTTGTATCACTACAACAAAAACACCATTTTACAACTTTAAGTTTACAACTATGCGAAAAGCAAAGTTGTAATAAATGCTTTCTTACAACTATGCAAAACGCACTGTTGTAATAAATATTTTTTACAACTGTGCAAAACGCACTGTTGTAATAAACATATATATCACAACTTTCCTTTTTTGCCTGTTGTAATATCTAATATATACTAATTAATTTCTGATAATTAATAGTTAAATTATAAAGTTTTTTAAACTTATTTTTAGTAACTCTTTTTTCTATTTCTTGTATTAGAGACCTATTAAATATTAATAACAACTTATATTTAATAACAACTTATATTTAATAACTAATTATATTAATATTTATTAATAATTAATAATTAAAAATAAACTTAAGAATCAATAATATTTATTAATTATAATTAAATAATTAATATTTAATAAGTAGTAATTTAGTTTTAATAGTTAATTCTTTTAATAATTATTAATCGATTATAACTAAGTAGAAATAAGTAAAGGTTAAACAATAACTATTATTAATAAGTAATATTTGATTTGGTAGTAATTATTTCAGCAGTTTTAATAAATATAATTTTGGCAACTTGTTTGTTCAGGAGTTAACAATCACTTGTTTGTGCTTTTGACAGATTTTTTTTTAAAATTTAAGTAAGTAATTAATAATAGTAACGATTAATTAAAAGAATTGTTTGAAAATAAATAATAACTAAACAAATAGAAATTTCTATTCATCCATTGTGTATATTTGTTATATATACATGGTATTACAAATTATATTTGAGAATTATATTTTAGATATTTTGAATACTCTATTTTGCTGTATATACATGGTATTATAAATGATTTACTTAAAAATATATTTGTTATTTGGTTTTACATTTGTTTAACTTAAAGTAGTGGGTTGTTCCGTTTGGTTCTGAGATTTTTTAACGCGTGTCTTCGTTGTTTTGATCCTCACCGCGTCCGTCCTTTTATTTTCACCGTCTGCCATTCATTTATTCCGCCCCAATTCATTTGTTCCCAAATCAGTTTTTGCTCAAATCTTTTTTTCTCTTCCTCTCGAAATATTCGCCATCCCCAAATCGATCTGCCTCTCCGTCACTCCACCACCGTCCACTGACACAACCATCAGCGCGTCGTCACCGTACTCCATGCCATCCGCGCTCTCCTCTTCTGTCCCGCAAACCGGAAAAAACCCTTTTCCCAAATCCCTAAATTTCTCCATTGTTCCGTCATCTGACTGGAAGCCACCGCTTTGCCTCCTGGTCGCCTTGCCCTGTTCTGTTGAAGCCCCGCGGTTAAGTTCAGAAGTCACCAACTCTGGAAATTCTAATCTAGTCCTCGCATCCTTCTTCTCAGGCCAACTGGAAGCTGCCTTGGCTCTGCATCGACGCCTCAGTCTTCCTCGTCGCCACCCACGAGAGCACCAGTATCAGTTGCCTCCTGGTACTTAATTAATCCTCGCATCCCTAAATTAATTTTGTTTATTCATTTTTCCTATAAATCATAGTGTTTTTCATATAACATACAACTATTCGATATTTATGATAAAAATTTACTGTTTCATTATTTCTGCACGACGTTTGAATAATTTTTGTTCTTCATTTCGTACAAATCCAGATAATGATCTTGGTAGATTGAACGTTGAGGATTCTGTTACAAGCTTCCAGAATGCAAGGAGCTGATCTGCCACATTGTTCAAATAAGAAAATATTAGGTAATATTCGTTTCTATGCCTTCATGGAGCTTATGAATAAAAATATTTTTCATACTGCTAGAACAATATATTCACTACCTGTACCAAAACCATTTTTTAGTTAAGCATATTTATTTTATTGAGTTTGTTTTGAACATTATTTTGGAGTGAATGACATAGACAAAGGAGGTTCCAATAGCTCTTAACAAGGAATAAAGTGGCTCTTTATGAAAAGAATCCCTTCTATTCAGTTAACCTCATCAAAAAATTATAATAATCAAGTTATTTTCCCAAATTATTTGTTGTTCATAACCATTAAGATTTTTGTTGTCTAATTATCTGAATTTTCTTATTTATGTAGTTTTATACCTTTGTTTTTCTTCCAGAAAGGTAGTTATTATGTAACTGAAAAAGATGTAAATGTGCTGATAAAAATATGAGAGTAACAATGATTTGTGGCAGGTAGAAAATACATGTCAATTGTAACAACCCGGAAATTCTGGGCCAGTTTAAAATTTTTATTTCGGCAATTTTAGTGAATTTTGAATATTTAAAATGAATTATTTTAAATAAAAACGACGAGAAAATTTAATTTGAATAGAATTCGACGTATATATTATATACGCCGTCGTTAGAATATAAATATTTATATATAATTATAAATAGAATTGAAAATGGCGCGGTAGTTCGATAATTCGATTTCAAACTTCAATTGAATGTACCGGGTGCAAAACAATCCGGATTTTAGTGAAACCAAAAATAATGGAATCTAATAGTGAATATCTTTCCAACGAATCCGAAAAATCAAGATTTCATATCGGGAATCAAAAGATATGTCCAGTTGAAAATTCTGAATAGTCGCTATGGAATTCAGGCCCTTAAAAATGGACATTTTGCAAACGACCTCGGATTCCGACGAAACCAGTTTTGTTGGGTCCGCAGAGTCAAGTTATTGCTAGATTCCAAATTTCATAATTTTCCGAATCAGTATGTGAGCGTGGCAAAGGAAAACGCGTTTGACCAGTTTCAGTTGATTTTAATCGACTGGAAAATGGCCATTTTTCTAACGGTCTCAGAATTCGACGAAACTAGTTTTGTTAGGACCGTATCATCAATACGAAGCTAGAAAATATTTTTATGTAATTTATAGAGTTAGTATGTGGCCCCAGTAATTTGAAATGTACGTTTAAAATTCAATATAGTGATTTAAATGTAAATTCAACGGAAACTGAATCAAACGATCGAATCAGCCAGCGATACATATCCCATTGTGTTCGGAATGAGGGTTAAACGCTATGGACGACAGGCGGTGGGCCTCGTTTCGAGGTCGTTTGTAAAAGTCAACCTTTTTGAAAAATTAAATAATAAAATATTAATAAAAAAAATATTTTCCTTTCCCCCATTTTACTCTGGCCCCCCCCCCCTTTTTCCCCGTTCATTCGTTTCTGAATAAAAAAAAAAAAAAAAGGGAGAAGGAGGCGACGAAGGCGGGGAGGAGCCGCCGCCCTCCCCAAGGGCCACCGCGCCTCGTCAAAGACCCCCCCTCTCTTCCACCTCGACCGCAACGCAAGGCGACCCCCCCTCTCTTCCACCTCGACCGCGACGCAAGGCGACCCCCCTGCTGCCGTTTCCCCCACGACCTCCAGCACCCCTCCGAGCCGCCGACGACGTCTCCAAACCCCCCCGTAAGTTTTTAGTTGTTTTATTATTTTATTTTTAAAGAAATTTGAAAACTGATTTTTATAATGATTTGAAAAACTGATTTAGTTTTAAGAATGAAAACTGTGTTTTTTTTTTTTTAGTATAAAACTGATTTAGTTTTAAGAATGAAAACTGTTTTTTTTAGTATAAAACTGATTTAGTTTTAAGAATGAAAACTGTTTTTTTTAGTATAAACCTGATTTAGTTTTAAGAATGAAAACTGTTTTTTTTAGTATAAACCTGATTTAGTTTTAAGAATGAAAACTGTTTTTTTTTAGTATAAAACTGATTTTGTTTTAAGAATGAAAACTGTTTTTTTTAAGTATATAAAACTGAAATTGCATTGTTTTCGAAGAAGAAATTTTTTTTATCATAGGAAAGATCAAATCTTTGTTATAAAAATTGAAATTTTTATAAAAGGCATAAAGAAGGATTTTTATATATTGAACTTCGAACTAAAAATTCGATTTTTATATATTGAACTTCGAACTAAAAATTCGATTTTTATATATTGAACTTCGAACTAAAAATTCGATTTTTATATATTGAACTTCGAACTAAAAATTCGATTTTTATATATTGAACTTCGAACTAAAAATTCGATTTTTATATATTGAACTTTGAACTAAAAATTCGATTTTTATATATTGAACTTTGAAATAAAAATTCGATTTTTATATATTGAACTTTGAAATAAAAATTCGATTTTTATATATTGAACTTTGAAATAAAAATTCGATTTTTATATATGGAATAGCGAAGTAAAATTCGATTTTTACATATGTAGTGAAAGCGGACAACGAAAGCGACAAAAGGCGAGTTGGCGAAGGTTTCCTGCATTAGAAGGGCCGTGGAGCTAGGATAGCTAAAGGTGAGAATTTCTCACCTTTCTATTTCTTTTCTAGTTATATATATATACTAGGATGCAGACGGTGCTTAGTAGCACCCGACACAATCGTCCACAGACCATGGACTTGTTTGTTTGACTGTTTGGTGATTGATTGCGATATTGGTTTGAATGTGGTTTGTGGTGTGAAAAATCGAATCGATAAATTGGTTAGGGTTAGATGTGCGCCGTTATAAGGCGAAGGAGTAAGGCTAGGTTAGACTCTTACTCCAAATTTTGTGGTTTACATAACGAATTGATTTGATTGATGTGTGAATGGCGTGGGCCTTCACTAGACCGGGGATAAGGCTAGGCCTTGTCCCGTTTCTAGTATTGTGCCGTTATGCCGCCGAAATTTTCTAAAATATGTTAGAAAAATAAAAATATCATTTCATTTAAAGAATGAACTGAATAGAAATTCATATGTTGGAATAAAATGTTTTATCGTTAAAAATATAATTTTTAACGTGAATGTGAATAAATAAATATTCATTTACAAACCGGACGGTTTGTTTATGTACACCTATTTGAAGGACATTGATTGGGACGATAAATTTTACACATCGCCCAACTGCACAAACAAAATATTTGTTTGATTGTTTGAAACCCCACACGGGTGTTAGGATGAAATTTGAAGTTCACTCATCCTGATTGATTAAAAATGTCGATCGATGGATTGACAGGCTGTTATAAGCGTGGAATATCTATATTTGATGCTTATACAGTGTAGTGCACTTTGGTTGATGGTTGATTATTTTTCAATGCTATTATATACATGTGTTGTATGAAAATCCATATAATTAACATTATATGGTAATTGATTGGGCCTCATTCCAGTTTCGAAAAAGAAATATTTGAAGTGAAAATATTTGAAATAGAAATATTTGAAATAGAATATTTGAAAATAGAAATTTATGAAGCCGTGTTGATTGGATTGACGCCATTTTGACGTGAACGATATTTATATCGATTTTATTCATTTTAAAATGAATATTGAAAAGTAACTTCGAAATCGAATATTTCGAAATAAATTGAATTGAAAACGAATTCAAATTGAATTGAAAACGATTTCGAAATAAATTGAATTGAAAACGAATTCAAATTGAATTGAAAACGATTTCGAAATGAATTGAATTGAAAACAATTTCGAAATGAATTGAATTGAAAACGATTTCGAAATGAATTGAATTGACAACGATTTCGAAATGGATTGAATTGAAAACGAATTCAAATTGAATTGAAATTTGAATTGAATAGAAATGAATTTTAAAACGAATTTATAAAGAAGAATTCAATTGTGATTTGAATTGAAAAGGAAGTTGAAAATATTTTTGAAACGAATTCAAAACTATTTATATAATTCGTTTTAAATAGAAATCGACGAAATTTATATTATATATATTATATATATAATATAATGGCCTGAATAGAACGCGCCGCGCCGCGGCAGTTCGTGAATTTCGACCATTCATTTCAAACAGACATTACGGGAGATCCGACCGTCGGATTCTCCTAAAACCGGAACCGTTGGGTTCGTATCGAAAAGAGCTTTCTAACGAATATTAGAAATTAGAAATCTAACGGTTGGATTTGGAGATACGTCCAAATCAAATTCGAAAAAGGTCGCTGTAAGTGCAGTTCGATGACCATTGTTGGAAATCGACTGTACGGACCTTGATAAAATTATTAAAAATAGTAATAATTTGTGTAAAATCATAAGAAATGATTTAGAAAGATTTGGGATGAAAAACTCCATATTTGAAAAGATAAAAATAGATTTTTATCGAATTGAACTAGTTTTGAACTAGAATTATTATTCTATTTATTTTTAAATAAATAAATTGAATTCAAAAAGGGTTTTAAAAATAACCAAAATTTCCAATGATTGCATTGGAGTGGATTTGAATCGAAATTGTCTTCGGAATATTTCGATGTTGGAATTCGTGATTATACAGGTGTTGTTATGGAAATTTGAAAGATATATATTTATATCGTTATTTCCAATACGACATTTGTTAGTCGTAGAATTTGATATTGAATATAAGCCGATATATTTTCTATTCAAAGCCTTGTATTGAATATCAAATGTGATTTGGGTTTGTCGTGAATGGTGTCTTCACTAACACTGTTCTTGAACCCAGTTGAGAAAAGATTAAATCTTTTTAGTTAGATTTAATGAAGTGTACCAATTAAATAATATTTAATTGGAATTGAATTGATATTGATTTTTGGGTTTATCGTGAACAGGGTTTTAAATAACACTCGTTCTTTAACCCGATAATTAATGGAATGTGATTTTGGGTTTATCGTGAACCGTGTTTTAAATGACACTGATTCTTTAACCCAGTCGAAGATTAAAACTAAGTGGAGTTTTAATGAATCTTTAATTAGATTGAAAAGATCGAAAATGGAGTATCACCAGTTTTACTCCAGGCGATAGTTAAATCTTTAATTAGATTTGAACGTGAAATGGTAATTGAATTTACCGATAACACCGTGGTGTTAGATATGAAGTATAACCAGTTTTACTTCATGGGATGAATAGGTTGGGATTGGGAAAATAAAATAAACGATTACTTCGGTGTGGTTCGCTAATCCCGACTAGTTTGAATTGATATTCAAAGGAGATTAAAGAATAAATTTAAGGAATTTATCTTTGATAAAATTAATGGGAATCTTTCCCTATGAATGTGAAATTTAGAAACTAACTGTCGGTTAGCCAAGCAGAATGGTTTTCTGGATATTGATCTGATGTTGGTTTCGGCCTTCGGGGTTAATATTTGGGAAATTATTCTCTTGATTAATTTACGGTTAGTGACTAATGAATTGGAATGAGGCGTATGTTGTGTTTGTGTAACACTTATTTAAAATATATGCGAGTTATTCGGAAAGACCGGGTTTATCCCATTCTGAATAACTGATACGACGATAAGTCGAAGATGAAGACGATGGTCGAAGACCGGAAGTCTTCACGTCGTTTGGGTGATAACTGATGATCTTGATTGGGCTGTACACCTAAGAAGATGGAAACAGTTAGTGATCGTCCAGACGTACTTGGAGATCGATGGATATGCGGGGTACTAGGTGCCTCCGGTTTCGTTCAGACCCAGAACGGACTTGTAAATGGACTGTGTGTCTGACATTGGATTTTAGTCCGTGTGATTGATCTCTATTAAATATATATCTGTTTGGCGGCGGAGAATTTATTCTCTTGCTTAACGCCCTTCTCTGAGACGTACGAGCTCAGGGGTTATATATTGATGGATATCAAACGCATGGAGTGAATTGCTTGTGTGGCATGCCTAAGTGGCAATTGATCGAGGCTTCTGTTGAAAAGCAAAGTCTTGTGGTGATGATCAAAGCACGGCCTTTGTGGCGTAGCTTTGTGTAACGTTTACCTCGCGTGTTTCACACCCGGTATGAACCAAAAACGGGAGAGGACATCAGGGAGGACTTGCGTTTCTTTCTAGCTAGAAGTGGCGTCAGTGGTTTTACACGCCCTGACGAGTTTGACTTATGTGGTTGTTGCGGTTGCGAGGCGCCTCGGTTATATCGGTTTCGGCCGAATGCATTCTGGTCGGCTGACGGACCAGACTTACACCCCATAGGGTGGGGAGACGTATTGTTCAGGCATAATAATCCACTCCGTGTGGACCGGCCCTGACGATCTAAAGGCTTGCCTGCGCGCTTGCCTGTGGCTCGGGCTAGAGAGTCACGAATCGGTTGAGGACTATCTTTTGCCTCGGTTCATAGATGGAAATCCAATTTCCAAATACGTGACTTTGCGGTTTTATGTGTAAACCTATATATGGTGGCATAGTGGCATGGGACGCTCATGCCGCCTATGATTGATACTTATGATTTGAAGTGTTTTATACACTATGCACTTATAATAGTATCAAATGATTTGTTTTAAACGTATCAAGCATTCTTTGGCTGTTATAAGGGAAAACCCTATCCTCGACTGCGTTGCATTGTATGATGGGACCTGGGTCTTATAACAGCTTCATTTTTCTTTATTTAGCATTGCACTGTTCGTTTTATGCACTGGTATTCTTGGGAGGAAACCCGTTCCGTGTTATACGACGTGGTCCCTTGATTTACCTAACTTTAAAATAAAGAATTAATAACTGTTTTAGTTCTCACACCAGTCACATGACTGACCTGGAGTTTATTGTTTTAACCTAAACTCTGGGTGCCCTTATTTTGACACGGGCAGCTAGTAGTTTTGGGTTTTGCAGATTTATATTCACAGGATCCTGGTTTACAGCTGGAACGATATCCGGAAAGCTTTGTATCTGTATATCTACTTCTAGTTGTGTATTGTATTACTTTCCGCTGCGTTGTAATTTAAATCTCTGATATTTCTGTGTAATATTCATTTATACTCTGTATATTCTTGTAATCTGATGCATTGTTGTAATAAGCAATGAAATGTTCTTTTATATGCGTTCTATTTTGTCGTGTTCTCAAACGATAGGGCGTTTCGAACGGTCTAGGTCGGTTTAGCGACTGGTTCGGACCGAGCGAAATTCCTTGCCATCACAGTTGGTATCAGAGCTTTGGTTTACAAAGCTAGAGAACAAGACACATTGGAACCATACGAAAGAATTCATCAGATATTGGATTAGTAATATCCAACGAGAATGACTCGTTAGAGATGGGATCAGTAGTATCCTAGAACGAGTGTGAAGAGTAAATTTTTAAAAAAATGAAAACAAATTTTTGTTTTGAAAATTTAAATCAATTATTCGTATTTGATTATTTATTTATATTGATGTGGACAATCCAGTATATATAGATTTTGCGTATACGTCTGATCCACGTGTATTCAAAGTTTTAATATACTGGATAGATATAGAATTACCCTCTAATCGCCCGGAGATGATTTTGATGATGGAGCTCCATCATTAGAATTTATATTCGAGTGACGAACGTGTAATATCTATATATCTCCTATTGACTGGTGTGAGAACCAAAATTAGATAGGGCCTATTGTTGTGAATTGGCATCAAAAACATGATTTTTGACTATGTATCAAAGTTATGAATTTGAAAACTCTAATCCACTAATTGATTGATGTTTGTGTTGTTTGTTTAATTGTTTGATAATTTTGAACCATTATGCCTAACTGAATCAAATATTGACTTGTATTGAAATTTGGTCGCATTTGCTTGCATATGCATATATATCTTTGAACAGGTCATAGCAAGGAGGCTAGAGCAGAGAATAAAATTTGTTTGCCCGACAAATAGGTACATGTTTACTACATAATTTCCTGTTTTGTTTGGGTGATGATGATTTTGTGAGCCTATTGGCTAGCCGCTTGGCTTTTTCTTTTTCTTTTTGAGATCTGAAGGACCGGGGAAGCTATTTGAAATTCCCCGATGCTCCCGGTGCAGGGGAGGTTATGGCGAAATTTTTCAAAAATTTAGGGTGTTAGCCAAATTTTTGAGATTTTAGAAAATTCTCAGAAACTGAAAAGTTGGAGAATGGAAGCCAGATCGAGCGTAGAGCTGAATAATCAAACCACTTTCGACTTTGTTCCTTTTCGGGGACGAAAAGTTTTAAGTGGGGGAGATTGTAACAATCCGGAAATTCTGGGCCAGTTTAAAATTTTTATTTCGGCAATTTTAGTGAATTTTGAATATTTAAAATGAATTATTTTAAATAAAAACGACGAGAAAATTTAATTTGAATAGAATTCGACGTATATATTATATACGCCGTCGTTAGAATATAAATATTTATATATAATTATAAATAGAATTGAAAATGGCGCGGTAGTTCGATAATTCGATTTCAAACTTCAATTGAATGTACCGGGTGAAAAACAATCCGGATTTTAGTGAAACCAAAAATAATGGAATCTAATAGTGAATATCTTTCCAACGAATCCGAAAAATCAAGATTTCATATCGGGAATCAAAAGATATGTCCAGTTGAAAATTCTGAATAGTCGCTATGGAATTCAGGCCCTTAAAAATGGACATTTTGCAAACAACCTCGGATTCCGACGAAACCAGTTTTGTTGGTTCCGCAGAGTCAAGTTATTGCTAGATTCCAAATTTCATAATTTTCCGAATCAGTATGTGAGCGTGGCAAAGGAAAATGCGTTTGACCAGTTTCAGTTGATTTTAATCGACTGGAAAATGGCCATTTTTCTAACGGTCTCAGAATTCGACGAAACTAGTTTTGTTAGGACCGTATCATCAATACGAAGCTAGAAAATATTTTTCTGTAATTTATAGAGTTAGTATGTGGCCCCAGTAATTTGAAATGTACGTTTAAAATTCAATATAGTGATTTAAATGTAAATTCAACGGAAACTGATTCAAACGATCGAATCAGCCAGCGATACATATCCCATTGTGTTCGGAATGGGGGTTAAACGCTATGGACGACAGGCGGTGGGCCTCGTTTCGAGGTCGTTTGTAAAAGTCAACCTTTTTGAAAAATTAAATAATAAAATATTAATAAAAAAAATATTTTCCTTTCCCCCTTTTTACTCTGGCCCCCCCCTTTTTCCCCGTTCATTCGTTTCTGAATAAAAAAAAGAAAAAAGAAAAAAAGGGAGAAGGAGGCGACGAAGGCGGGGAGGAGCCGCCGCCCTCCCCAAGGGCCACCGCGCCTCGTCAAAGACCCCCCCCCCCCCCCTCTCTTCCACCTCGACCGCAACGCAAGGCGACCCCCCCCCCCTCTCTTCCACCTCGACCGCGACGCAAGGCGACCCCCCCTCTCTTCCACCTCGACCGCGACGCAAGGCGACCCACCCCCCTGCTGCCGTTTCCCCCACGACCTCCAGCACCCCTCCGAGCCGCCGCCGACGTCTCCAAACCCCCCCGTAAGTTTTTAGTTGTTTTATTATTTTATTTTTAAAGAAATTTGAAAACTGATTTTTATAATGATTTGAAAAACTGATTTAGTTTTAAGAATGAAAACTGTGTTTTTTTTTTAGTATAAAACTGATTTAGTTTTAAGAATGAAAACTGTTTTTTTTTAGTATAAAACTGATTTAGTTTTAAGAATGAAAACTGTTTTTTTAGTATAAACCTGATTTAGTTTTAAGAATGAAAACTGTTTTTTTTTAGTATAAACCTGATTTAGTTTTAAGAATGAAAACTGTTTTTTTTTTAGTATAAAACTGATTTTGTTTTAAGAATGAAAACTGTTTTTTTTAAGTATATAAAACTGAAATTGCATTGTTTTCAAAGAAGAAATTTTTTTTATCATAGGAAAGATCAAATCTTTGTTATAAAAATTGAAATTTTTATAAAAGGCATAAAGAAGGATTTTTATATATTGAACTTCGAACTAAAAATTCGATTTTTATATATTGAACTTCGAACTAAAAATTCGATTTTTATATATTGAACTTCGAACTAAAAATTCGATTTTTATATATTGAACTTCGAACTAAAAATTCGATTTTTATATATTGAACTTTGAACTAAAAATTCGATTTTTATATATTGAACTTTGAAATAAAAATTCGATTTTTATATATTGAACTTTGAAATAAAAATTCGATTTTTATATATTGAACTTTGAAATAAAAATTCGATTTTTATATATGGAATAGCGAAGTAAAATTCGATTTTTACATATGTAGTGAAAGCGGACAACGAAAGCGACAAAAGGCGAGTTGGCGAAGGTTTCCTGCATTAGAAGGGCCGTGGAGCTAGGATAGCTAAAGGTGAGAATTTCTCACCTTTCTATTTCTTTTCTAGTTATATATATATACTAGGATGCAGACGGTGCTTAGTAGCACCCGACACAATCGTCCACAGACCATGGACTTGTTTGTTTGACTGTTTGGTGATTGATTGCGATATTGGTTTGAATGTGGTTTGTGGTGTGAAAAATCGAATCGATAAATTGGTTAGGGTTAGATGTGCGCCGTTATAAGGCGAAGGAGTAAGGCTAGGTTAGACTCTTACTCCAAATTTTGTGGTTTACATAACGAATTGATTTGATTGATGTGTGAATGGCGTGGGCCTTCACTAGACCGGGGATAAGGCTAGGCCTTGTCCCGTTTCTAGTATTGTGCCGTTATGCCGCCGAAATTTTCTAAAATATGTTAGAAAAATAAAAATATCATTTCATTTAAAGAATGAACTGAATAGAAATTCATATGTTGGAATAAAATGTTTTATCGTTAAAAATATAATTTTTAACGTGAATGTGAATAAATAAATATTCATTTACAAACCGGACGGTTTGTTTATGTACACCTATTTGAAGGACATTGATTGGGACGATAAATTTTACACATCGCCCAACTGCACAAACAAAATATTTGTTTGATTGTTTGAAACCCCACACGGGTGTTAGGATGAAATTTGAAGTTCACTCATCCTGATTGATTAAAAATGTCGATCGATGGATTGACAGGCTGTTATAAGCGTGGAATATCTATATTTGATGCTTATACAGTGTAGTGCACTTTGGTTGATGGTTGATTATTTTTCAATGCTATTATATACATGTGTTGTATGAAAATCCATATAATTAACATTATATGGTAATTGATTGGGCCTCATTCCAGTTTCGAAAAAGAAATATTTGAAGTGAAAATATTTGAAATAGAAATATTTGAAATAGAATATTTGAAAATAGAAATTTATGAAGCCGTGTTGATTGGATTGACGCCATTTTGACGTGAACGATATTTATATCGATTTTATTCATTTTAAAATGAATATTGAAAAGTAACTTCGAAATCGAATATTTCGAAATAAATTGAATTGAAAACGAATTCAAATTGAATTGAAAACGATTTCGAAATAAATTGAATTGAAAACGAATTCAAATTGAATTGAAAACGATTTCGAAATGAATTGAATTGAAAACAATTTCGAAATGAATTGAATTGAAAACGATTTCGAAATGAATTGAATTGAAAACGATTTCGAAATGGATTGAATTGAAAACGAATTCAAATTGAATTTAAATTTGAATTGAATAGAAATGAATTTTAAAACGAATTTATAAAGAAGAATTCAATTGTGATTTGAATTGAAAAGGAAGTTGAAAATATTTTTGAAACGAATTCAAAACTATTTATATAATTCGTTTTAAATAGAAATCGACGAAATTTATATTATATATATTATATATATAATATAATGGCCTGAATAGAACGCGCCGCGCCGCGGCAGTTCGTGAATTTCGACCATTCATTTCAAACGGACATTACGGGAGATCCGACCGTCGGATTCTCCTAAAACCGGAACCGTTGGGTTCGTATCGAAAAGAGCTTTCTAACGAATATTAGAAATTAGAAATCTAACGGTTGGATTTGGAGATACATCCAAATCAAATTCGAAAAAGGTCGTTGTAAGTGCAGTTCGATGACCATTGTTGGAAATCGACTGTACGGACCTTGATAAAATTATTAAAAATAGTAATAATTTGTGTAAAATCATAAGAAATGATTTAGAAAGATTTGGGATGAAAAACTCCATATTTGAAAAGATAAAAATAGATTTTTATCGAATTGAACTAGTTTTGAACTAGAATTATAATTCTATTTATTTTTAAATAAATAAATTGAATTCGAAAAGGGTTTTAAAAATAACCAAAATTTCCAATGATTGCATTGGAGTGGATTTGAATCGAAATTGTCTTCGGAATATTTCGATGTTGGAATTCGTGATTATACAGGTGTTGTTATGGAAATTTGAATGGTATCTATTTATATCGTTATTTCCAATACGACATTTGTTAGTCGTAGAATTTGATATTGAATATAAGCCGATATATTTTCTATTCAAAGCCTTGTATTGAATATCAAATGTGATTTGGGTTTGTCGTGAATGGTGTCTTCACTAACACTGTTCTTGAACCCAGTTGAGAAAAGATTAAATCTTTTTAGTTAGATTTAATGAAGTGTACCAATTAAATAATATTTAATTGGAATTGAATTGATATTGATTTTTGGGTTTATCGTGAACAGGGTTTTAAATAACACTCGTTCTTTAACCCGATAATTAATGGAATGTGATTTTGGGTTTATCGTGAACCGTGTTTTAAATGACACTGATTCTTTAACCCAGTCGAAGATTAAAACTAAGTGGAGTTTTAATGAATCTTTAATTAGATTGAAAAGATCGAAAATGGAGTATCACCAGTTTTACTCCAGGCGATAGTTAAATCTTTAATTAGATTTGAACGTGAAATGGTAATTGAATTTACCGATAACACCGTGGTGTTAGATATGAAGTATAACCAGTTTTACTTCATGGGATGAATAGGTTGGGATTGGGAAAATAAAATAAACGATTACTTCGGTGTGGTTCGCTAATCCCGACTAGTTTGAATTGATATTCAAAGGAGATTAAAGAATAAATTTAAGGAATTTATCTTTGATAAAATTAATGGGAATCTTTCCCTATGAATGTGAAATTTAGAAACTAACTGTCGGTTAGCCAAGCAGAATGGTTTTCTGGATATTGATCTGATGTTGGTTTCGGCCTTCGGGGTTAATATTTGGGAAATTATTCTCTTGATTAATTTACGGTTAGTGACTAATGAATTGGAATGAGGCGTATGTTGTGTTTGTGTAACACTTATTTAAAATATATGCGAGTTATTCGGAAAGACCGGGTTTATCCCATTCTGAATAACTGATACGACGATAAGTCGAAGATGAAGACGATGGTCGAAGACCGGAAGTCTTCACGTCGTTTGGGTGATAACTGATGATCTTGATTGGGCTGTACACCCAAGAAGATGGAAACAGTTAGTGATCGTCCAGACGTACTTGGAGATCGATGGATATGCGGGGTACTAGGTGCCTCCGGTTTCGTTCAGACCCAGAACGGACTTGTAAATGGACTGTGTGTCTGACATTGGATTTTAGTCCGTGTGATTGATCTCTATTAAATATATATCTGTTTGGCGGCGGAGAATTTATTCTCTTGCTTAACGCCCTTCTCTGAGACGTACGAGCTCAGGGGTTATATATTGATGGATATCAAACGCATGGAGTGAATTGCTTGTGTGGCATGCCTAAGTGGCAATTGATCGAGGCTTCTGTTGAAAAGCAAAGTCTTGTGGTGATAATCAAAGCATGGCCTTTTTGGCGTAGCTTTGTGTAACGTTTACCTCGCGTGTTTCACACCCGGTATGAACCAAAAACGGGAGAGGACATCAGGGAGGACTTGCGTTTCTTTCTAGCTAGAAGTGGCGTCAGTGGTTTTACACGCCCTGACGAGTTTGACTTATGTGGTTGTTGCGGTTGCGAGGCGCCTCGGTTATATCGGTTTCGGCCGAATGCATTCTGGTCGGCTGACGGACCAGACTTACACCCCATAGGGTGGGGAGACGTATTGTTCAGGCATAATAATCCACTCCGTGTGGACCGGCCCTGACGATCTAAAGGCTTGCCTGCGCGCTTGCCTGTGGCTCGGGCTAGAGAGTCACGAATCGGTTGAGGACTATCTTTTGCCTCGGTTCATAGATGGAAATCCAATTTCCAAATACGTGACTTTGCGGTTTTATGTGTAAACCTATATATGGTGGCATAGTGGCATGGGACGCTCATGCCGCCTATGATTGATACTTATGATTTGAAGTGTTTTATACACTATGCACTTATAATAGTATCAAATGATTTGTTTTAAACGTATCAAGCATTCTTTGCCTGTTATATGGGAAAACCCTATCCTCGACTGCGTTGCATTGTGTGATGGGACCTGGGTCTTATAACAGCTTCATTTTTCTTTATTTAGCATTGCGCTGTTCGTTTTATGCACTGGTATTCTTGGGAGGAAACCCGTTCCGTGTTATACGACGTGGTCCCTTGATTTACCTAACTTTAAAATAAAGAATTAATAACTGTTTTAGTTCTCACACCAGTCACATGACTGACCTGGAGTTTATTGTTTTAACCTAAACTCTGGGTGCCCTTATTTTGACACGGGCAGCTAGTAGTTTTGGGTTTTGCAGATTTATATTCACAGGATCCTGGTTTGCAGCTGGAACGATATCCGGAAAGCTTTGTATCCGTATATCTACTTCTAGTTGTGTATTGTATTACTTTCCGCTGCGTTGTAATTTAAATCTCTGATATTTCTGTGTAATATTCATTTATACTCTGTATATTCTTGTAATCTGATGCATTGTTGTAATAAGCAATGAAATGTTCTTTTATATGCGTTCTATTTTGTCGTGTTCTCAAACGATAGGGCGTTTCGAACGGTCTGGGTCGGTTTAGCGACTGGTTCGGACCGAGCGAAATTCCTTGCCGTCACATCAATGTTGTGTTTTTAACCAACTATAATTTACAAACCACTTTAACGTGGAAACACATAATTATACATTGTTTTTTACATAAAAATATAATCCTTAGCAACTCTTTAGTGTATTTTGAGAAATTCAGTTACTCAAAAGCTTTTAGTCAATGTTTCAAAGTAACTCATCCACCCATTACAATTATGGATAGAAATTGGACAAAATTGACAAAAGTCAAAGTTTATGTCGGTTCAAGTTGTTGTATATAACAGTGTTGTATACACAATTGTATGATTTTTGTTTGATGATAACAACCAAATATATTTTATTATTGAATGTGTTTATAACTGTACTGGTATACTACACATCAGACAGGAATATAATATTTCTGTTTAAATAAAGTACAACTATACAAAAATTTAAAAATTCACACAGTATTTTATTTGAACAAGAATATTTTATTTCAATATTTAAAACAGTACAGATTTACAATTCCACTATTTGTACATACATCACTAATATACATTTCAATATATTCAATTTCGTACTTAGCTCCTCTTTACAACACTTACTTTTTCATATATACTACATTTCTATACAGTTTACTCGTATATACCGACACATATGAATATCATCATCTTCAGTCTTCTTGACTTCACAGCATTCCATAGTCAATTCAGTCATCTTCATACCTGTTCATACAAAAGAACACACACAGTAGACAGCAACAAAAATAAAATTAAATAAAAGCAAATAAAAATTTATTTTTTAAATTTTATTTGCCTCAGAATTACGGTGTGTTTCTCATCATTTTTCTAGACTTGGTCTGATATGCAGGAACAGGAAAAACATGGCTGCATGTACACACATACGTGTGCACTGCCTCGCCAATCAGGGTGTGCATCTGAGGAGTAGCCATCAAGGACCAACTCGACTCAGCATTGCATGTCAAAATGAACGGTACAAAAATAACCAAAGTGGTCGAGCATAGTAATTATGAACACAAGGCAAACACAAAAATGGTAAAACTCAAAGCTGCACAAGCATCAACAACTCTGAGCACATGTGAAATGGTCAAAACATCAAGTCAAGCAATGGTCGAGATAGTGCAAAATCACCAAGGATGTAGCAAGTAACATATCAGTATAGGTCAAATATCAAGCATACAAGAATACAAGCATGATGTGGATACAGTCCTATACAAAACAAAGTCAACAACAAAATATGGAGCAGCAGGTAACAAAATGGAATGTGAAGAAGTGCAAATCATTTTTAGCAAGGCAACACAGCATGCATCAATACATGCAGAGAAGAACATGGCACAATTGCATGATCAACACAGTATGCAACATGGCATAGCAGAGTAAAAAGAAAACAAAACTGGATCGAGAAATGTATGGACATGGTGGGAGCAGATAATAAACATGAGTAGAGCCAGAACATCAAAATGATGCAGAACAAAAGAATGCTACAACCTTATACAAATCAGTATCATGCTAACGTTCATACAAGAGTGAAATCACTTGGATGGTGCAAGAATAACAAAAGTATCAAGAGTAATATTTGTTCAAATATATGGCAGATCAAGTTGAGTGTCTGTTCATCAAGTCATGGCTAATAAGAATGGCATCAGTTCAAAATCAAATGATACAAGTCCACACAGTAAAACAGAGTTAAAAGCATCAAGTCGAGTACAGAACTTAGCATCAGTCCTGAGTGGAGTGTTAAAGTCAAAACAAGGAAAATCAGTTCAAATCAGAACTTAGTATCAGTTCTAAGTTGAGTATACCCTAGTAGGAAGACAAAGAATAAATGAAGTACCAGTTCAAAAATCAAGAGTACTAAATCTGTTCAAGTGTATGGCAAGATCAAGTATTAAATCAATTTCAATGACCAAGTTTTGTATCAAAGTACGGTATCAGTTAAAAGGATAATCAATGAAGACTGCTCTCAACAAAATCAAGAAAAATTTCTGTTCTGTTTTTTTTTAAAATCATCAGAAAAGCATCCATTCAAATGAATTGACAGTTTTTAGCAAATCAGAAATCAAAGAAACCGATTTCAAAGTCGAGTGTGTTTTGGAAAATCAGGTTTAATGATAAGGCAAAAAAAAAAAAATTTAAGTAAAATATCATGGCAAGTTCAAGTGTGTATCTGTTCTTACAACTCAAAGTTCCAATAATTATGGCCAAAAGTTCATTCAAGTCAAGCAAGGAGCAAGTACTACATGAAGCAGCTAAGGAGTATTCGGTTTCAACAAAACAACGCAAGTATATGGCAAGATTAAGAATATACAACAAATCAGCAAAAATTAAAGTGAAGCAACAGATTAAACTCGGAGAAATCTAAGTGTAGTACAAGCTAAGTACAGACTGCTTAAATAAAATATTTGTTCATCAGTTTTTTTTAGAGAAGAACAGTGTAAACATTGCCAAGGGCCTACATCAATGCACAAAGAAGGACAACAGGTGCACGGCTGAATCAAGGTATAACAGAGCATGAATTTCAAGTGCCTAAACAATATGGCAAAATAAAGCATAGTATCTGTTCTTATCATTGCTCAAGTATTCACAACAGTCAAAGTATCAGTCTATAGTCTGTGGCAAAACAAAGAGAACGATTGGTCATATTTTTAAAGCAGATTTTTTTTAAGATATTTCAGTTTAAAAGAATGTTGAAAAAGTATAATCGAATCTTCAGAAAAATTGATTTAAGGGTGCAATAGGTAAAGACCAATTCAAGTCAGACAGTTCACACGCAAGGTCGAAGAATTCAAATTCCAGAAATCACGCCAAAGACCAAGATTTAAGCAATATACTTTCCAGCCCCAAATCAAAGAAATAAACAGAACAATTCAAAAGCAAAATCAAAATTCTCGTACACATCATGAACAAGTCTAACACGAAATCAGAGATATTCGTGGATTTTAACTCTATATATAACACCAATCGTCATCGGCACACAATCATCCAAGCACATCCAAGATCAAAGAAATTAAAAGCAAACAATCGAATTAAAAATCATACCAGGAAAAGGAGAAGTCTTGGATTCAAATCAGAGCTTCAACAACTCAATCGAAGGATAGCTTGCAATAGGAATTCGAGATCGTCACACGACATAGCGGCGCCCCTCAGATCAAAGCAAAATCAGAACCCTAGATTGCAAGAAGGAAACCCTAGATCGCAAACCCTAGGCCGCCATTTTTACAGAGACAAGGAGATCGAGCCAAACAAAATAAAGTGGTGAAATAACAAAAGTGGACGGCCAAGTTATACAAAAGGGCTAAGAGAATTTTAAAGGGATGACCCATTTATTTTAAGTCCTAAAAGCTTTTTAAATTATTATTTTTGTTTTGTTTCGTCTTTCATTTCAATTTGTAATCAGTCTACAGTTTTCTAGTTTGTCTCTAAAACTAGGGAGACGAATTACAGGGTTTGTAATTCGGGGAAATCTGGTTTTGGGGATAAAAACCAGTGCAGGGTTTTGAGCGTAGGGTTAAGAACAGTTGGGAGCGAGTGTCGCGAGTTTACAGAGGATTGTAAGCGTAGAGATTGTTTTAACTCCTAGTAGAAACCTTGGGGAATGCAGCAGTAGGCAGGGTTTTGCCGAAGCTGGGTATATCTGTGTGTTATTTATTTTCCGCATTTACTCTGATTATTATCTGTGCTGTGATTATTTAATTACTCTGTGAATATCTGTGAAAATCTGTGATAAACCCGATTCACCCCCCCTCTAGGGTTAATTTAGATCCTACAAGTGGTATCAGAGCTGGTATAAGGTTACAACATGATAGGGAGTTCTCGCTCTATGATCTAGTGGCGAAGTAGTGACTCTTATCCCTACATGTCCGTGGGTGGTTGTCCATGTCGAGAGGCAGGACGTGAAACCAATCTCTGAGGTACCTTTGTTTGCCACCGGGGTGTCATTAAAATCCTCGAGAAAGCGAGAACAAGTGGTATCAGAGCAGGTATTTTTTATTTTATTTTAACTCTAGAGTCATGAATCTGTCTAATAACGCATTTTCTGAGGGTCAGTCCATAGCTAGGCCACCAATGTTTAATGGAACTGATTATGCATATTGGAAAGCTAGGATGAAAATTTATTTGAGTTCAGTCAATTATGATGTGTGGGATATTATTGAAACGGGTTATAGATCTCCTACTGTTATTGTTAGTGGTGTTGAAATTCCTAAACCAAAAGATAGGTGGGATGCTAATGATAAAAAATTATTTTCAACAAATGCCAAAGCAATGAATGCTTTAATTTGTGCTCTTGATAAAACTGAATTTAATCGAATTTCTCATTGTGAGACAGCACAGGAAATATGGCATACGTTGGAGGTCACACACGAAGGTACATCTCAAGTAAAGGAATCTCGTCTCGCTCTACTCAGCAACGAATATGAAAATTTCTCTATGCAAAAAGACGAAGATATAAAAGAGATGTATGGACGCTTTTCATCACTGGTCTACAATGCAAAAGCTCTTGGCAAAACTTATACCGAAGTGGAATTGATCAGAAAAATACTGAGAGTGCTACCAATGAATTTTGAAGCAAAAGTGACGGCGATTCAAGAATCAAAAGATCTGAATAAAGTAAGCATAGAAGAATTGATCGGAAACCTGATTACTTACGAGATGGAGTTAAAAGCAAGAGAAGAACGAAAGGATTCTGAATCAAAGAGAAAGACGATCGCTCTAAATAATTCTGTTGAAAGTAATGATGATGATCCCGCTGAAGAGCTAGCCATGGTTTTGAAAAAGTGGGCAAAAAGAAAATACAAACCACGAAAGAAGAATTCAAAAACCGACAAGTCTGAAAGTTCAGATAGTTCAAACGATGAAGTGTTTTGCTACAATTGCAAGAAACCCGGACATATCAAACCAAATTGCCCACATCTTAAAAATGAAAAGAAGAAGAAGTTCAGAAGAAAGAAGAAAGCCTTTGCTGCTACATGGGATGACGAAGAAGGAGAAGAAGTTTCTGAAAGTGAAGAAGAGGAAGCTAATTTGTGTCTTATGGCTCATTCTGTTTCAGAAAGTAGTGAAGAGGATTCAAGTGAGGTATCGAGTTTTACTTATAAAGATTTAATTCTAATGTGTCACGATCTCACAAAAACCGTTGATTCTCTTGAACTAAAAGTTAAGAAATTAAAATCTGATAGGTCAAAACTAGTTCAAGAAAATAACTGTTTAGAAACAAAACTTGAAAAAGTTAAGAATTCACTGCTTTCAGAATGTGAAAAATGTAAATTTTTGAGTAACGATTTTTTGAAATTAAAAACTGATCTTGAGTTACTTAAAAGTGAAAACATGAATTTGAAAAATGAAAATCTTGATTTTGAAAAGGTAATTGAAAAGTTTAGAGAATATGAAAAACTTGATTTTGGAAAGCAAAAACAATTTGAAATTGAAATTTCCAAGTCCGATGCTAGAATCAAAGCACTTGAAAACGAAAATTTGATTTTAAAACAAACTGACGCTGAAAAGAGGAAAATTGCTATTAATCGTTGTTCAAATTTAATGAAAGAAAATAGCAATCTTAAATTTAAAATTCAACGACTTGAGTCAGCTTTGACTAAATTTTCTAAAGGAGAGAAATCGTTGAATATGTTGTTAAAAAATCAATTTTTTGTTCAGAATAAAAAGGGACTTGGATTTGAATCTGATCAAGTTAAAAGACCAAATTTTAATGATTTTAAAAATCCTTTAATTGGCTTTGAAAACAATCAAATTGAATTTTTGAAATTTAATAATTTCAAAGGGTTTTTAAATCATAAACAAATTGATAACTCATTTAAAAACAATTCATTTAAATCTATTTGGATTCCAAAAATTAACAAAATAAATCTAAGCAAATCTAAGCAAATTTGGGTTCCAAAGGGTACGCTAGTGAATAGTAATGGATTGTTATATAAACGGGTTTGGGTACCAAAACGTGTAAACGAAGATAAGAGTGGTAAAACAACTTTTGTTAGACCACTCGATCATACAAACATTTAAGTATCTTAGGAGGCTAAGGAACAACTATACTTTAGTGAGATAAAATTCAAGTTGATTCATATATCGAATTATTTGGAGTTCCTTAGCCATAGATTCAGAGTTGGAGATTCATTGCATCACATTGATTATGGTAAGACAGGTATGACCTCTAAACTTGTATTTTAATCTTTTTAGTTTATTTTTTACTTGGCTGTTTTTGAAATCATTCGTTATGAATTGTTGAAAATCTTAGACTATAAAAAATTTGATTTTTTTTGGTGATTTCAAACAATTATCTTCAAATTTGATAAGTTGACTTCTCTTGAGTTTGTCTAAAAAAATCTCTGAGGATGTCACTTGTGATTCTTGCTTTGAAAATGATCTTGTGCTGCTCTGATAAGGAAATTGATTTATTGGTGTTTAAATGATAAGTTGGAAAATCAGTAACTGGATTTAGTTAAAATTCATGGACAATTTGAATTAATATATAAATGGTTTTAAAAATTGTCTAGGAGCAATCAGTGTTAAAAATATTAGAAAATTTCATTTTCTAACTGATTGATTTTTTTTAAGCTGATTTTCAACTTGCATTTTTTCAAAAACTCCTCTTAAAATTGATATTTTCAATTTTAAAATTATTTTTGATTATTTATTCAAAAATTGAAATTATTGATTAATTTGAACCGTTTTGGAACTCATCAAAATTATTGATAGATTTATGAAACTGTGATGAGTTGCGACTATGGTATAATTCATAATTAGAAGAGATATTATTTTAAATCTCATGATGATTAAACAAATTTTATAATATCTTTGAATTAGAGCTTATTTCACGACCATCTTCTATATCTACCATATTTCTGTCATTCATCATGGTTTTATTTAATTTGGGGAGTTCTAATTATTCTTAAAATTAAAAAAAAATAAAAAATAAAAAAAATAAATAAATAATTTATCCTTGGTATTCACTCCCATTTAAAAATCCTCGCGGTTATGCGTGGGTGAATTACCTTAATTTCTATGTGCTTCCATTCTCACTTAAAAGACCTTCGGGCTGTGCATGGATGGAACTCATTAGAGAGGATAAAGTTAAGTTACTACTAACCCCATTTAAAAGACCTTTGGGCTATGCGTGGTTAGAAAGTGCTTAACACATTCTTTTTGCATATTTAAAATCTTTAAAATTTATATTCAAATATTCAATTTTTATTGAACTCTCCTCATTCGATAAAATCCATCGTAAATCCATTCATTCTGAAAGTGAAATCTGCTTCTGATTTAAAGATTATTATGATTTTTGTTTGATTAAATGGGTTTTACGATATATATTCTCTCTCTGAATATGAATTTATATTTTTAGTCTATATTCATCACTGTATCGATTTCTATTTTCCTTTTGATGATAACAAAAGGGGGAGAATGGTCAAGATTTTGATTGATGAGTATTTAATTCAAAAAAATTTTAAGATTGGAAATTAAATATCTAGAGGGGGAATGGTCGATAGGGGGAGTTCAGTTGTAGGGGGAGCATACAAATAGGGGGAGTAATATATTTCACGTTCAAAACACATTCAAAATCTTTTATTTGTTTGTCATCATCAAAAGGGGGAGATTGTTGTATATAACAGTGTTGTATACACAATTATATGATTTTTGTTTGATGATAACAACCAAATATATTTTATTATTGAATGTGTTTATAGCTGTACTGGTATACTACACATCAGACAGGAATATAATATTTCTATTTAAAAAAAGTACAACTATACAAAAATTTAAAAATTCACACAGTATTTTATTTGAACAAGAATATTTTATTTCAATATTTAAAACAGTACAGATTTACAATTCCACTATTTGTACATACATCACTAATGTACATTTCAATATATTCAATTTCGTACTTAGCTCCTCTTTACAACACTTACTTTTTCATATATACTACATTTCTATACAGTTTACTCGTATATACCGACACATATGAATATCATCATCTTCAGTCTTCTTGACTTCACAGCATTCCATAGTCAATTCAGTCATCTTCATACCTGTTCATACAAAAGAACACACACAGTAGACAGCAACAAAAATAAAATAAAATAAAAGCAAATAAAAATTTATTTTTTAAATTTTATTTGCCTCAGAATTACGGTGTGTTTCTCATCATTTTTCTAGACTTGGTCTGATATGCAGGAACAGGAAAAACATGGCTGCATGTACACACATACGTGTGCACTGCCTCGCCAATCAGGGTGTGCATCTGAGGAGTAGCCATCAAGGACCAACTCGACTCAGCATTGCATGTCAAAACGAACAGTACAAAAATAACCAAAGTGGTCGAGCATAGTAATTATGAACACAAGGCAAACACAAAAATGGTAAAACTCAAAGCTGCACAAGCATCAACAACTCTGAGCACATGTGAAATGGTCAAAACAGCAAGTCAAGCAATGGTCGAGATAGTGCAAAATCACCAAGGATGTAGCAAGTAACATATCAGTATAGGTCAAATATCAAGCATACAAGAATACAAGCATGATGTGGATACAGTCCTATACAAAACAAAGTCAACAACAAAATATGGAGCAGCAGGTAACAAAATGGAATGTGAAGAAGTGCAAATCATTTTTAGCAAGGCAACACAGCATGCATCAATACATGCAGAGAAGAACATGGCACAATTGCATGATCAACACAGTATGCAACATGGCATAGCAGAGTAAAAAGAAAACAAAACTGGATCGAGAAATGTATGGACATGGTGGGAGCAGATAATAAACATGAGTAGAGCCAGAACATCAAAATGATGCAGAACAAAAGAATGCTACAACCTTATACAAATCAGTATCATGCTAACGTTCATACAAGAGTGAAATCACTTGGATGGTGCAAGAATAACAAAAGTATCAAGAGTAATATTTGTTCAAATATATGGCAGATCAAGTTGAGTGTCTGTTCATCAAGTCATGGCTAATAAGAATAGCATCAGTTCAAAATCAAATGATACAAGTCCACACAGTAAAACAGAGTTAAAAGCATCAAGTCGAGTACAGAACTTAGCATCAGTCCTGAGTGGAGTGTTAAAGTCAAAACAAGGAAAATCAGTTCAAATCAGAACTTAGTATCAGTTCTAAGTTGAGTATACCCTAGTAGGAAGACAAAGAATAAATGAAGTACCAGTTCAAAAATCAAGAGTACTAAATCTGTTCAAGTGTATGGCAAGATCAAGTATTAAATCAATTTCAATGATCAAGTTTTGTATCAAAGTACGGTATCAGTTAAAAGGATAATCAATGAAGACTGCTCTCAACAAAATCAAGAAAATTTTATGTTCTGTTTTTTTTTTTTAAATCATCAGAAAAGCATCCATTCAAATGAATTGACAGTTTTTAGCAAATCAGAAATCAAAGAAACCGATTTCAAAGTCGAGTGTGTTTTGGAAAATCAGGTTTAATATCTGTTTAATGATAAGGCAAAAAAAATTTTTTAAGTAATATATCATGGCAAGTTCAAGTGTGTATCTGTTCTTACAACTCAAAGTTCCAATAATTATGGCCAAAAGTTCATTCAAGTCAAGCAAGGAGCAAGTACTACATGAAGCAGCTAAGGAGTATTCGGTTTCAACAAAACAGCGCAAGTATATGGCAAGATTAAGAATATACAACAAATCAGCAAAAATTAAAGTGAAGCAACAGATTAAACTCGGAGAAATCTAAGTGTAGTACAAGCTAAGTACAGACTGCTTAAATAAAATATTTGTTCATCAGTTTTTTTTTAGAGAAGAACAGTGTAAACATTGCCAAGGGCCTACATCAATGCACAAAGAAGGACAACAGGTGCACGGCTGAATCAAGGTATAACAGAGCATGAATTTCAAGTGCCTAAACAATATGGCAAAATAAAGCATAGTATCTGTTCTTATCATTGCTCAAGTATTCACAACAGTCAAAGTATCAGTCTATAGTCTGTGGCAAAACAACGAGAACGATTGGTCATATTTTTAAAGCAGATTTTTTTTTAAGATATTTCAGTTTAAAAGAATGTTGAAAAAGTATAATCGAATCTTCAGAAAAATTGATTTAAGGGTGCAATAGGTAAAGACCAATTCAAGTCAGATAGTTCACACGCAAGGTCGAAGAATTCAAATTCCAGAAATCACGCCAAAGACCAAGATTTAAGCAATATACTTTCCAGCCCCAAATCAAAGAAATAAACAGAACAATTCAAAAGCAAAATCAAAATTCTCGTACACATCATGAACAAGTCTAACACGAAATCAGAGATATTCGTGGATTTTAACTCTATATATAACACCAATCGTCATCGGCACACAATCATCCAAGCACATCCAAGATCAAAGAAATTAAAAGCAAACAATCGAATTAAAAATCATACCAGGAAAAGGAGAAGTCTTGGATTCAAATCAGAGCTTCAACAACTCAATCGAAGGATAGCTTGCAATAGGAATTCGAGATCGTCACATGACATAGCGGCGCCCATCAGATCAAAGCGAAATCAAAACCCTAGATTGCAAGAAGGAAACCCTAGATCGCAAACCCTAGGCCGCCATTTTTACAGAGACAAGGAGATCGAGCCAAACAAAATAAAGTGGTGAAATAACAAAAGTGGACGGCCAAGTTATACAAAAGGGCTAAGAGAATTTTAAAGGGATGACCCATTTATTTTAAGTCCTAAAAGCTTTTTAAATTATTATTTTTGTTTTGTTTCGTCTTTCATTTCAATTTGTAATCAGTCTACAGTTTTCTAGTTTGTCTCTAAAACTAGGGAGACGAATTACAGGGTTTGTAATTCGGGGAAATCTGGTTTTGGGGATAAAAACCAGTGCAGGGTTTTGAGCGTAGGGTTAAGAACAGTTGGGAGCGAGTGTCGCGAGTTTACAGAGGATTGTAAGCGTAGAGATTGTTTTAACTCCTAGTAGAAACCTTGGGGAATGCAGCAGTAGGCAGGGTTTTGCCGAAGCTGGGTATATCTGTGTGTTATTTATTTTCCGCATTTACTTTGATTATTATCTGTGCTGTGATTATTTAATTACTCTGTGAAAATCTGTGAAAATCTGTGATAAACCCTATTCACCCCCCCTCTAGGGTTAATTTAGATCCTACACAAGTGATAGCTAAAATAGTTTTAGTTCATTTAAAAAGTGCTTATAGATTGCTCCATTCCAATAAACTATCTTGCTTACTAGGTTATTCAAATAAACAGGTTTGTCCTATTTTACTTTTGAAATAAAATGTTTATCAAAAAGTATTATTGACAACAATAGGAAATGGTCAGAGGTTAAACATCTGAATTCACCTAAGATTTAGAACTTTTGGCAGGGCAAAAAAGTTCTTAATCTTAGGTGAATTAAGATTGAAAACTTTGTTTAGACTTATTTAATGATAAATGAATTTTTGGAAACCAATTCAATGTTTTGGAATCTAATAGGGAGCAAAGTTGAATAGTTCTAAGAGGTGGTCTGCGTGAAAAAGAGGAAATGAAAAAATAATTTTGTTTTTTACAAAAAAATAATTAAGTGTCTATTTGTCCAGTAGAATAACAAAAATAATATTTCTTCATATCTATGTGGTCAATCGTACGCCTTTTTGCTGCGTCTGTTCCTTGGTCTTCACTCTTCTTTTTCATAATAATAATAATTAATATAAATTTTTAAAAGTGTAATATTTAGTAAACTTCGGTTTATAAGTGCATCTCAAAATATCAGTATATAACCTTTTTGACTCGGATCATTGTTTAATAAGCCCACAGTCCTAATAAAAGATGGGTACATGTGATTTTGATGTTGTTGCTTGCTTAATTTGGGAATTTATTTTCAGTCACGTTGTATTGAGTACAAATAAAAACATGCATCGTGCATAGTCATTTAGTTCCTCCTCCCCTTTTATCAGTAGATATTGTCAATTAGAGATCATTTATTTCAATTTTACTGCATAGGCTTTTGGAAGTGTTATTGGGTGAGTATTTTAAAAATGTTATATTTTGGCATTTGTAAACGCTATAGCTTCCCAGTTGACCAAAAGTAAACCTTACTGTATAACAAAAAGAAAAACAAATAGCTACTCCTGAACAATTTTAAGGTACCATATATTATTTTATTTAGATCTTCATTTTCTCTAGAAACACAAAAGACATGGTATACTTGGACATTTAAATACGCGAATTGGAAATGCAATATGACATGGTTTTTCTAAGTTATATTGTGCACACATAGCTTTGTATATGGTCATAGTATTACATAAAAATTAAGTGTTTCCTCCTTAATATATTTAAAAAAATGCCACTATATTAAATTTAAAACTAAAATCAGAAAGTAACGCACGTATACCCTTTAGCGTTCTATAAACGCACTAAAGACTCAGCATGATGGGGACTGAGCATACACAAAAGTTACATGTTGGTACGTGATAGGTTGGCCTGAAAGAATAATGATAGATTGGGAAGCAAGTGTGGCCTGCAAGCGCAGGAGAAGCGTATCTAAAAATAACACATCTACTCCAACATGTATGTTGCTTTGTCAACTTTCAATATTAGTATATTGTTTTACATATAGACTACAATATGAGAGTTATATTGATTAAATGCATATTAAATACGTGTCGAAAGATCGAGATACTTGAAGCATTAAGTTTTGAACACCAGCAACATATTATGAGTAGTGAACCCTGAAATCCTCCTCAACGCTCTAAATTCTATAACCCTGAATCCATTTTGCTTTAAATGCTAAAATTCTCAAATTTTCCTTGCACATGTATGATAATTCTTCATTTTTTCTGAAATCTTGAAGCATTAAATTTATGTATTTTATGGATTTAATATGCGTAATATCCATAACAATAGTCTTTTGAAATTATAACTTTCCCTACTGCTTTAGTCAAATGGATTAAATAAGCTTTGATATCTGCGACAACAGCCTTTTGATGTTGTAACTACACTACTACATTAGTCAAATTATTCCATCTAATAGTTTATTTTGTGTGATTTGCTTCAAATCTTCCTTTTAGCATTCCCTCTTATTCATGTTGCAGCTTTAAAGGGCGGTTACAATGGTTAAGTTTTATTTGATGTTTTCCTTCCTTTCTTGAAGCATTATTCTATCTTTCTTGAAACTACTTTTATTTCATTGTATAAAGTTTAAATGCGTTCATACTGTTTATAGAGTTGCAAATGTAGAACGTTGTTGGTTGTCCCTACTTACTGCATCTTTTTGTCCCATTGTTATTGTCTGATCTTCCTCCTCTTTTTAAGATTTTTTGACATTTAAACTTGAACATATATGAGATTGCACCTCTAATGATTATTTTTTTGCAGTCCCACCGTGGACTGCAAGGTTGGAAAGTTTGGATTGATGTGGTGGTGGATCCTGATGCTTTCTTGTGGAAGCCAAATTCCGAAATGACTACCATTGGAGAAGCTGTTGGATCAACAGTGGCTTGGAATAAAAATTACGTTGCCTTCAGTTAGAGTGCTTTCGTAGGGTATGCTTATGTATCTTTTGTGGACAAAGCTTCTATCTTTCTTATGTGTTAGATTGATGTATGTATTTTGAAATGTTTATGTTTTTTGTGACGGGTTTAGTTGGTGATGTACAATGTGTATGTTGATCGAATATTATGTTAATTAATATATATGAATGATTCCGTGTAGTTATATTTGTTGCATTGAAATATGAATCATATTATTATTAATATATATGAATTCTTTATATTAGTAAGGTGTATATAAGTTACAACAGCAAAAAAAAGTTGTAATAAAATTTATTACAACGGTGAGTAAAAGTTGTTAAATACCCTATTTCACAACGGTGTTGCAACGGTGCAGAAACGTTGTAAAAGATATAAGTATATTACAACTTCCTAATACACGACGATGGCTCCACCATTGTAAAAATCTTTTACAACGTTTTTGCACCGTTGTAATATGGTTTATTTCACAACGGTGTTGCAACGGTGCAGAAACGTTGTAAAGGATATAAGTATATTACAACTTCTTAATACACGACGGTGGCTCCACCGTTGTAAAAACCTTTTACAACATTTTTGCACCATTGTAATATGGTATATTTGTTGTAGTTATATTCTGGTATATTCTTGTACTCTGATGTAAACTTTTGTAACAGAATGAAATGTTCTCATGTTTCTGTTCTGATGCGTCATGTTCTTATTACAATCCGCGTTCTCCTGTTTCTTAGGAGGCCGGGCGAATTCGGGGCGTAACAGCTTGGTATTAGAGCTTTGGTTTACAAAGCTCGAGAACAAGACACATTGGATCCAAACGAAAGAATTCATCAGGGATAGGATTAGTGATATCCTACAAGAGTGACTCGTTAGAGATAGTGTTAGTAATGCCCTAGAATGAGTATGAAGAGTGTTATTTGTATATAAAAAAACGAATTTAGTTTTGAAAATTATACCTTGTTATACGTATTTGAGTATTTTATTTTATATTGATTTTGGACTACCGAGTATAAGAAGATTTTGCATATATGTTTGATTCAAGTGCATTCGAAGTCTCAAATATACTGGTTGATATAGAATCACACTCTAGTGGCCCGGGGATGATTCTGATGATAATCTAGACATCATCAACATTTATATTCGAGTTTTGAAAGTAGGATATCTATATGATTCTAGTTGACTGGTGTGAGAACCAAAACTTAGTTAGAGTTTATTGTTGTAATTTAGCATTGAAAATATATTTTTGAGTATATGTAAAAGTTATATATTTGAAAGGCTAATCAAATAATTGATTGCTGCTTGTGACGTGTGATTATTAGTTTAACTAATAAAATATTGGAATAATAAAACCAATGTGAAAATGAAAGGTAAATTAAGCCAAATTGAATATAATGTTGAATTGGATTAAAATTTATTTTGAATTGGATAGATACATGTACAATCATATATATTGAACAGGTCATAGAATGGAAGCTAAGAAGATGAATAAAATTGTATGCCCGACATATAGGCACATATTTACTGTATTTATTGGGTTTGATGATTTTATGAGCCGATTGGCTTTTGATTTTCTCTTGATATATGAGAGCGTGTAGAGGCCATTTGTAGCCGTACTAATCAACCGGTACAAAGAAGGTTATGGCAAAACTTTTCAAAACTTTAAGGCGTTAGCCAAATTTTGAGAAATTAGTAAGTTCTTAGAAACTAAAATGTTGAAGAACATAAGCCAGAATTAAATTTGAGTTGTTTGGTTAAACAACTTTCAGCTCCGTTCTTTTACGAGGACGAAAAAGTTTTAAGTCGAGGAGATTGTAACAATCCATATTTATAAAACCAATTTAAAATTTATTTTTAATAGATTTTAATGGATTTTAAGTATTCAAGATGGTTTATTTTAAGAATTAACGATTTAAAATGTATTTAAATCAAAGTTAGAACGTATAAATTTAAAATTTAATTAAAACGGGCTTGAATGGCGCAGTAGTTTGAAAATTTAATTTTAAACTTTGAATGAATATATAGAATTCAATATAAGTCAGAATTTGACAAAACAAGAAACGTTGGAATATTTTGAATTGTAATTTTCTAATGAATGTAAGAAACTGAGATTTCACTTTGTAAATTGTAATTTATGTCTAAATTAAAATTTGGAATAGTCGCTATGGAATTTAAATATATTTTTAAAAGGTATATATAACCCGTAGAAAACTCACATTTTGCATATGGATGAATTTGGACTCGAAACCACTCCCGTTGAGTTCAAAATGCCATTTGAGTGTTCGAAAACTATAAGCATCGATACTTTGGTAGTTGGAGAAACTTTGGTCTTTTTCATTGGATATTAGACCAACATATCAGTTTTTCCACACAGACAAATTTGGACTCGAGACCACTTCCGTTGAGTTCCAAATGTCGTTTGCATGCTCGAAAACTGTAAGCTTCGATATGTTTCGAGTTTGTGAAAATTGGCACTTGGGTTGGGTCCTAGTTTAGCTAACTTAGCTCACCATATAACCCCAAAATCATCTTCTTTCTCCCATTCACTTCAACACTTAGCCAAATTAGAGAAAAATGGGGAAAGGAATGGGAAATTAAAATTCCTAAGCTAGGTTTTGCAAATCCAAGCTCAAATCAAGGGGAAATTCAAAGAGACAACATGTGTAAGCTTCTCCATCTCGTTCTCCATCTTCTCCTACTTGTTTTCCCTTCGATTTGTAAGATTTCCTATTACCTAGATTCTAGGAAATTTTTGCATTCATGCTTATATTGAAGATTTGTAAGTAATATTGAAAGAGAGCTTATTCTACCTTGTTATTGGAACGATTTCTTGCTTCTAACCATCAAAGGTGAGAGTTTTGTGAGTTGTTCACGAACCCACATTTATGCCACAAGCTTATAGCTTGTAGGAATGTAGTTTAGAGTTCATTTGAGTTTGCATATGCTAGTAATATGGATAGGCTAGCGAAACTTGGTTGGTTTCATATATTCATGTATCATTAAATTGGAAATTGTGATTAGAATAGTCTACACAATCAAATGCATACGCTATAAGTGGTTTAGACGTTGTGAAGCTCCGTTGTCGCACCAGCAAGTTCTAAGACTTCATAATTCGCTTAAATGGTATTTGATTGCTTTGGTTTGGAATTTAATTCATTTGTGAGCTTATAATCAAAATCATCGCAATCTTATGTATATATGTTTGTGCATGTGATCAAGAGTGGTTTTGGCGAGCTAAAGAGGCTTCATTTAAGCTTAGGAACCATCATAAACCATCACCATTAATTCGAGATCGTCCGAGGCTGATTGCACATTCATTGGCAATTAAAATGTTTCAGCTCAGACGTCTGGCCAAAATGGGTCAGACGTCTGTTTAATCTCTCGGGAAAAAAACCGGCCATTGTCAGGTCAGACATCTATCCCGGGGGGGTTAGACGTCTGTTGGCTATTTTCTAATGTTGACCAGCGGAAACCATAGTCAACAGTTTAGGTACATCCAGGCACTTTCCCGTCCGAGTTTCGGCCCATTTTGCCTTTGTTTGTAACTTTTCAATTTCGCTAATTCGCTAATTTCAGCAGCCCGATTCTTGCGAAATCGTTTTATAAATCATCAATTAAAGAATGGCGGAGTAGAAACCAAGGTGAGAACTCTCTCACTCAAGTATTTTATAACTGAATATATATGTTGATTGCCTATGATTGCAATATTTGTTTGGTGATTGATGGATGTTTACAGTTGTATTGTTATCATTATATTGAAATGTGAAAATAATAGACAAGTTCACATGGATTGTGATGTAAACCAACATGGGTATTGGGATGATAATTTTACACATCGCCCAAGTATGCAAATATTAATCATAGGATGTTGATTGAAAACCCCACACGGGTCTGGGGATGATAATAACTTTACACATCTCCTATGTGTTTAGTTGTATTTCAATCGATTGATTGATAGACTGTGGTAAGCATTATTTAACTATTTAATGCTTATACAGTTGAAGATTACACTCTGAATGTGAATTGGATGTTTAATAATTGTTTACCACTATTTTTGAAGGCATGCAATGTATGGAATCCATATAAATAAAATTATATAGTAAATTATTGAGTCATATTCCGATTCAGAATATGAACAAATACTTTAATATAATATTCAAAGAAGAATCAAAATATGATTTTGATTTCCTATTTTGGATGGACACGAAAATATTGAAAAACTCCAAGTTTGAAAAGATTAAAGATTTTTTTATCTAAATGAAATGGTTAACAGCTAGAATAAAGAATTGATATGGTTTTAATATAAGTAGAATTTTCCAACTTATGAATTGGAATGGATATGAATGGAAATAATCTTTAGAATATTTCGATACTGGATTCCGTGATTATGCGGATATTGTTGAGGAATTTGGAAGATTTATATTGTTATTCCCAATACGATATCTGTTGATTTCAGAATTTGATATTGAGTATATGTCGATATGATTTGTATTCAAAGCCGTGAATTTAATATCAAATTAGATTTTGGGTTTGTCGTGAATGGTATCTTTAATAAGCTATTCTTAAACCCAGTTGGGAATAGAATAAATCTTTTCATTTAGATTTAGTGTGATTTTCCAACCAACGAATATAATGGGAAATTAAATGAAAAAGGATTTTCGGTTCTTTGTTAACAATGTTTTAAATGATATTAGTTCTTAAACCCAAATAACGGTGAAGTTTTGATTTGGAATTTATAATCTTTTAGCTAAGATTATTAGATTTTTTTTTTCAAAGTAAAATCTGGGGAATATTTTTCCCTATAAACAGACGTCTGTTCATCGGCGGGTCAGACGTTTGTCAAAACTCTCGGGAATATTTTTTCCTTGTAAACAGACGTCTGTCCATGGGGGTGTCGGACGTCTGTTCAAGCTAAAGAAAGAAAAAGATAATGGCTTCATCTCAGACGTATGAACATATATGGTCAGACGTATGTACAAACTCTTAGGAATATTTTTCTTTGTAAAAAGATGTATGTCCAGATGGTGTCAGACGTTTGTCAAAACTCTCTGAAAATCTTACCCTGTAAGATCAGACGTTTGAGCATTTTATGTCAGAAGTCTGGCCTATGCAGAAATGCACAATTTATCTTGTGCATCTTATGTTATGATATTGGAATTTGTAAATCTTTTAACAAAGATTTTTTAGATGAAAACTAAGTGGATTTTAACGAATCTTTGATTAGATGTGAAACGCTAAGTGGTAATTAAATCTATCGAATTCAAGAAATGTACGAGAATGGAATACCACCCAATTCATTCCATGCGATAGTCAAATCTTTAATTAGATTCGAATGTTAAGTGGTAGCTGAATTTACCGATAAAACAATGGATGTTAGATATGAAGTACTACCAGTTTTGCTCCATGGGATAAATTGGTTGGGATTAGGATAATAAAATAAATGATTACGTCGATAAGGCTCGTTAATCCCGACTAGTTGATAAACCTTAATCTGGTTTAAGTAGAGAAAAGATATTATAAAATCTTTTGAAATAATTTCCAAGAATTTATGAATAAAAGAATATTCTGGATTGGAATGAGGCGTATGATGAGTTTATACTTCATATGATTATAAAATACGCGAATTATTTAGAAAGACAAAGTTTAACCCATTTTGAATAACTAATACAACGACTAAAAGTCGAAGATTTGAAGATGGTGGTTGAAGGTCGGAGATCTTCGCCTCGTTTGGATGATTACTGATGTCTTGAATGGGATGTACACCCAAGACGAGGTAATTAGTTGTGATCGTCCAGGCGTGCTTGGAGATTGAGGATGTGCGAGGGCCTCTCTCCTGTATTGGACATATGGGACGAGGAATAAGGCACCTCCGGTTTCGTTCCGACCTAGAACGGACTTTCAAATGGATTGTATGCCTAACATTGTATTTCATGTTTTATTCATTGATCTCTACTAAATACATATCTGTTTGTAGGTGGAGAATTTATTCTCTTGCTTAACACCCTTCTCTAAGACGTACGAGCTTAGAGGTTATGTATTGGTGGAAATCAATGGTACAGTATGGATTTGACAATGTGGCATGCTGAGGTGCATGGATCAAAGCTTTTATTGAAAAGCAAGGCTTTGTGGATGATTATCAAAGCATGGGTTTAAGTAGCGTAGATTTGTGTAGCGTTAATTTGCAAATTTCATACCCCGGTAAGAATCGACTGCAGGGAACTGGACAAAGGTTAACTTCTAGCTAGAAGTGATGTCATGGTATGGAGCCCAGACATTTACTTAGGTGGATGTTGGATATTTTTTGATGGATAGCGAGGTACCTTGGATTTGATATCAGGACCGACTAAAAGGTCCTAGATGGTCGAAGTGACTGACCATTTTAGAGGTTCGATAGAACCGGCTAACGTATAGTTTATGGTATAACTAATCACCAACGGCTGACTGGCCCTGAAGATCCAAGGTTTGCCCAGAGGCTGGATCCTGAGGCATTTGCTTGAGTGTCTCGAAATCGGTGACGAACATCCCTTGCCTCGGTTCATAAATGGAAACCCAATTTCCAATATGCGATTTTACGGTTTTAGTTGTAAACCTATATGGTGACATAATATAATGGTACCTATGCCGCCTATGATTGATATGTTTATATTTGACGTTGGTTTCTTCACTTATAGTAATAATAAAAGATGAATTTCGCGTATCAAGCATATTTGGCCATTATAAGGTAAATATCTATCCTCTGGTTTGTGTTTGCATCGTGTAATGGGACCTGAGTCCTATAATGGCTTCATTTTTCCTTTTAGCATTGCACTGTTTATTTTATGGTATTCTTGAGAGAAAACCTGTTCCGTGTTATATGGCGTGGTCCCTTGATTTACCCAAGATTAAAATAAATTTAATAACTATTTGGTTCTCACACCAGTCTCGTGACTGACTTGGAGTTCATTGTTTTGACCTAAACTCTGGGTGCCCATATTTTCCACACGGGCAGCTAGTAGTTTTGGATTTGCAGATATTTCTCTTCATAGGATCCTGGATTACAACTGGAGCTATATTCAGAAAGCTTTGTAACTGTGTATTTTTTTCAGTTGTGGTAGTTGATGTATTCCATCGCACATTATATTCATGTATAATATTTTTTGTTGTTTGTGACTTAAATCTTTGATATTAATTTCCGCTTTATATTATTTATTCGTACTCTGATATATTCTTGTGCTCTGACGTAAAATTTTGTAACAGAATGAAATGTTCTTATGTTTATGTTCTGATGCTTTGTGTTCTCATTACAATCCGCGTTCTCTCATCTCTTCAGAGGCCGGGAGAATTCAAGGCATAACAGTGGCTCCCTATAGCCTTCCCAAGCCTTTACAAAACAAAAGCTCCTTCCATTATTCCAAAAATTCCATCTTTCTTCCATTTAAACTTTGTTGCCTTCCTCCTTCTTTCTTCAAGATAGATGCCACCTCCCTTGCTTCCACCCACCTCCTCACCCTCAACCAGATATGTGCTAGCCCCACCAACATGGTGGACCCCACTCCCCTTGGTTGTGGGCTCCCTTTTCTCCAAAACCCCCCTTTTCACTTTAAAAATCTAATTTTTACACTCCCTTCTTCACTATTCCACCACCATAGCCTCGACCTTGGACCCCACCACCCCACGCCAGACCCTACTAGCCCTAATCCGACCCCACTCCAGCTTAAGTAATGTACAGTTTAAAATTTAGAATAGTCACTATGAAATTAATATATATATTTTTATAATATATAGCCCTTAAAAATAGCCATTTTGCAAATGACCTCCATATTCAACGAAACCACTTTGGTTGGATCCGGAATGTCAAATTATTGTTAGGTTTCAAATTTCATAATTTTTGGAATTAATTTGTGAGCGTGGTGAATCTAAACGTGTTTTGTAATTTCAGTTTAAATTTAATCGACTAGAAAAAGGCCATTTTCCAAACGATCTCCAAATTAGATGAAATTAGTTTTGTTAGGACCGTATTGTCAAAACATAGCTTGATTTAATTTTTATGTAGTTTTTGGAGTTAGTATGTGGCCCTATAAATTAAAATATACATTGAATTCAATATTGACTGTTATATTAATTTATATTTTAATCTTAGAAAAAACTGATCAAATCAGTCGAATTGGCTTACGAAAAATATCCCATTGTGTCCGAAACGGGGGTATTTGGCTAGGGGTGATAGTTGTTGGGATTCGTTTGGAGTTAGAAGCATTAGTGAAGCAATTTTGGAATTAAATATTAATATATATGTATATATATATTATATAAAAGCCCTTATTCTTGTAGAACCCTAATTCATTATTAGACCGAGCCGCCACCACTCAGTACGAACGCTGCCAATCGTTCAAAATTTCTTTCTCCAATAACTTTCAATCTACAACAAATTGGCAAAAACAATCAACACGAAAATCAAAGGGCTACGAGTGATCTTTAATTTGATACAGAGGTGATCAATTCTGGTGTACAAAATCGAGAGAAACTCAGGCCCAAAGGGGCGTCGTTCGCACATAGTTCGAGGCAAGCTGGGGGTTCGAACTGGCTGTCGTCATTGGGGATGGTGGCTCTCGGAAGAGCTTTCAGGTGGCGTGCTTGGATCTCGATCCGATCAAGCGATGGAGGCGAATGGTGGAACCCTAGCTTCAGTGAATGGGTTTCGACGTCGCTAGAATGTAAAATAGAAGAGGAAGGTAATTTAATTTAATTCTTAATTACTTTAATACTGTAATTAACATATGAATTAACACAACACTCTCATACGATGTCGGAATCCAATGAAACAGGAACCATTGGAATCGTGACAGCATGTACTACATTCTAGAGCAGACTGGGAGAATTTTGGAGCTAGCTACAAATTTAGGAGGAGTGGAACCCAATGTGAGATTTCTAAATTCAATTGAAATGGAAAATAAAAATATATATGCAATGTGAAATATATATATATATATATATGTGTGTGTGTGTGTGTGTGTGTGTGTGTGTGTGTGTTGTATAAAAAAATATATATGCGTTGAATAAAATATATATATGCATTGTATAAAATATATATATATATATATATATATGCGTTGTATAAAATATATATGCGATGTATAAAATATATATGCTTTGTATAAAATATACATATATATATGCGATGTGAAAAATATATAAGTGTTGTATAAAAAATATACATGCATTGTATAAAATATATATGCATTGTATAATATATATATATATATGCGTTGTATGATATATATGTATATATATATATATATGTATGTATATGCGATGTGAAAAATATATATGCATTGTATAAAATATATGTGTGTTGTATAAAAATGAAATGCGAGAAAATTGATTGTGTTGTGGAATAAAATTGTTGAATATGGGTTTAGCAACCTTATTATTGATATTGGATAAAATGGTTGTATAAGGCGCGAGCCTAGTCAAGAGAGGGATAAAGCTAGACATTATTCCGGTTCTACAAATAGCGCCATTATAATGCGAAATTTTCTGAAATACCAATGAATAAAATTGTCATGTAATGGAACATTAATTGGATTGTTAAAAAAATAATTTTTAACATATATATGAAATGAATAAAATTGTCATGTAATGGAATAATTATTAGATTGTTAAAAATGTAATTTTTAACATATATATGAAATGAAGAATATAAAATTGTCATGCAATGGAATAACTATTGGATTGTTAAAAATATAATTTTTAACATATATATGAAAAGAATAAAACTGTCATGTAATAGAATATTCAATTTTGATTTAAAATTGAAATGGAAGTTGGAATCGTTTTTTTAAACGAATTTATAAACGATTTATAAAATACGTGTAAAATGGAAATCGACGATATATATTATATATATAATGGCTTGAATAGAACGCGTCGCGCTACGACTGTTCGCAAATTTCAACCATTAACTTCAAATTGATGCAACGGGAGAGCCGACTGTCGGATTCTCCTAAAACCGGAACCGTTGGGTTCGTATCGAAAAGATCTTTCCAATGAATATAAGATATTTAAATTTGAACGACGGTATTTCAAATTATGTCCAAATCAATTTTAGAAAAGGTCGCTATGAATGCAGTTCGATGGCCGTTATTGGAAACCAACTGTAAAGGCCTTAATAAAATTATTAAAAATATGGAAAAATTGTGTAAAATCGTAATAAATGATTTAGAAAGATTTTGGATGAATAATTCCAAGTTTGAAAAGTTAAAAATATTTTTTTATCGAATTGAACTAGTTAATAACTAGAATAATAATCCAATGTTTTTAAATAAATTAATTGGATTGAAAAAGGGGTTTTAAAATAACCAGAATTTCCCAATGAATAAATTGGAAGGGATTTGAGTGCAAATAATCTTCGGAATATTTCGTATTGGATTCCGTGATTATACGGATATTGTTGAGGAATTTGGAAGATACATATATCATTATTCGCAATATGATATTCGTTAGTTTCAGAATTTGATGTTGAATATAAGTCAATATTATTTCTATTCAGAGCCATATATTTGATATCAAATTGGATTTTGGGGTTTATAGTGAATAATATTTTAAATAACAGTCGTTCTTTAACCCAATTAACAGTGAAGATATGATTTTGAAATTATAATCATTTATATAAGATTAATGGAATTTTCCAAAGAAAAGTTTTCCAATTTAATATATTAAATTGGAATTGAATGGAATTCGATTTAATAATCGATATGAACTTCTGTAAAGGCAGACCGTTACTATTTATAGAAATTTAAAAGGCCTTGTCACTATTCCACTTATAGTACTAGTTTGATATGGAAATTTATCTCGATTATATACTGTTATGATTTCCGTGAAGATTCCATTTTAATGGAAGATGATTTTGGGTTTATCATGAACTTTGTTCTAAATGACATTGATTCTTTAACCCAATTAAAAGCAGGATAAATTTCCAGAAAGTTGAATAATCATTAAGTAAGGATTTGTGAAATTAAAACTGAACTAGAGTTTTAATAAATCTTTAATTAAATTTGAATGAATGAATGGTGATTAAATTTACCAAAACATGAGGTGTGATATAAACTAAATATACTTGGTTATGGATATTGATTGTGACTGATTGATTGTTTGGATTGTGCTCGACCAGTTTATGGGCAAAATATGCTTTTACATTTAGCGTTGGGTTGGGTAGAAATATTTTTATGCTAACATCTTGTTAAACACTTCACGATCTGACTACGAGATGTGTAGCGATGTTGTTGAGTTCATTTCAAATTTATTGAATGATTTTGAAATGATATTTTACTTAGGTGAAAAGAAATGTTTTCCCAATTTTGGACAGGGAATGTTTTATAAAACAGAAAGGATTTCGATGGCTAAACCCGATGTTTCTGAAATGATTTAGAAAAATATTATGTGTCTGACATTGTGGTTCATCACGTAGCCGATTAGTTGCTATTGATAATGTATGTGTTTGGTGGCGGAGATTTTATTCTCTTGCTTAACACCCTTCTTTGAGACGTACGATCTCAAAGATTATGCGATTAATAGTGACTGATAATATATGTGAATTGCTGATGTGGAGTACCATAAGTAGTTTGAAAGTACTTGTGATTATTATGTTGTGAAATGATTTTCCCTACTTCGGGATATAAAAATGATTTAGTATGTGGCTAAAGATTTGGGTAACCCGGACATCTAAAAGTTTATGGGCATTGTATGGTGTAGCCTACTCTATGTGTGGGAGGTGCACGTATATATATCGAGTTGGTAAGGTGCGAACCCGTCGCCTTGTTTGAGGGCTGAATACCTCCCGATATTTGGATACATATTATTTGTATGCATTGCTATGTTTTGGAATTCATATTGCCAAAGATTTTGGTTTGAGATCCCAAAATGAAATCTACTTTGATATAAAAGCTGGATATGTCTTTCAAATGATTTGAAATAAAAATTCGGTAATAAAGTCCAAAGAAATAATTTCTATAAAGTGAATTGGATTTCGAAAAATCTAGATTTGGGATTAAGCCTAAATGGGTAGATTGAGGAATTGCATGTTTTTTTACGCATGGTAGATCCATATATCTATTATTGTTTATTGTTTATTGTTTATGCACTGGTATTCATGGGGGTTAACCTGTTCCGTGACATGCGGCGTGGTCCCATGATTTACTATATTTTAAAGTAAATTTTAATAACTGTTTCTAGTTCTCACACCAGTCCCATGACTGACCTAGAGTTTATTGTTTCTACCTAAACTCTGGGTGCCCATATTTTCCATATGGGCAGCTAGTTGTTTTGGTTTTCGCAGATATTTCTTTTCACAGGATCTTGGATTACGGCTGGAGAAATATTCAGAAAGCTTTGTATCCGTGTATTTCTTTCAGCTGTGGTAGTTGTTGTTTTCCACTGCATATTATGTTTATGTATTTAAATGTAATTTAAATCTCTGATATTTTTCTGCTGTATATTATTTGAACTCTGGTATTCTTGTACTCTAATGTAAATTGTTGTAATAGAAATGAAATGTTCTTATACTTGTGTTCTGATGCATCATGTTCTCAAAGCAATCCGGGCTCCTCTGTCTCCTCCGAGATCGGGATGTCTGGGTCATTTCATTTTGGTATCAGAGCTTTGGTTTACAAAGCTAGAGAACAAGACACATTAGAACCGAACGAGAGAATTCATCAGAGATAGAATTATTACATTCTATTTAAGAATATCCATTAGAGATAGGATCAGTAGCATCATAGAATGGGAAACTCATTAGAGATGGGGTTAGTAATGTCCTAGAATGAGTTGAGAGTGATATATTTATATGTAACGTATTTGTGATTATTATATAATCCGATCTTAGAAATTATATATTGAGTATATAAAATCTATATTTTTAGAAAGATAAATAATCAATTAATTGTTTTTGTGATTGTTTGATATTTTTGTTTGATTACTTATGACGTCTGATTTAAATAAATTAGATGTTATCTTTGGCAATTTTGGACATTGAATAAACAAACACAGTTGTTATTTAATTTGGTTGAGCTAAGTTAAACTGAATTGTAAGTTTAGTTAGAATATGATATGTATACATATATATGTTGAGCAGGTTAATGGCTTCGCGTTGAGTAAAGATATAAATTGCATGCCCGACAAACAAGTGCACCTTAATGAGTTGGTTGCGCAGTTTTATTTATTATTTATATCAACTACTATGAGTGAATTTGGATGCGTTGTGGATGGTTGTTCTGTGAAAACCCGTTATTTCCCCGTAAAGGAAAGAGCGGATAGTTCGAGAACAAGCCACAACAGAACGCAGACGGAAGAACATTTCATTGTATATTACAACAATGCACCAGAATACAAGAATATACAGAGTATAAATGAATATTACACAGAAATGTCAGAGATTTAAATTACATTTAAATACATAGCAGCGGAAAATAATACAATACACAACTGAAGGAGATATACGGATACAAAGCTTTCCGGATATCGTTCCAGCTGTAAACCAGGATCCTGTGAATATAAATCTGCAAAACCAAAACTACTAGCTGCCCGTGTCGAAAATAGGGGCACCCAGAGTTTAGGTTAAAACAATAAACTCCATGTCAGTCATGTGACTGGTGTGAGAACTAAAACAGTTATTAATCTTTATTTTGAAAGATAGGTAAATCAAGGGACCACGCCGTATAACACGGAACGGGTTTCCTCCCAAGAATACCAGTGCATAAAACAACAGCGCAAAATAAAGATTAATAACTGTTTTATGCACTGGGTCTTATAATAGCTTCATTTTTCTTTATTTAGCATTGCGTTGTTGTTTTATGCACTGGTATTCTTGGGAGGAAACCCGTTTCGTGTTATACGGCGTGGTCCCTTGATTTACCTAACTTTCAAAATAAAGATTAATAACTGTTTTAGTTCTCACACCAGTCACATGACTGACCTGGAGTTCATTGTTTTAACATAAACTCTGGGTGCCCCTATTTTCGACACGGGCAGCTAGTAGTTTTGGTTTTGCAGATTTATATTCACAGGATCCTGGTTTACAGTTGGAACGATATCCGGAAAGCTTTGTATCCGTATATCTCCTTCAGTTATGTATTGTATTATTTTCCGCTGCTATGTATTTAAATGTAATTTAAATCTCTGACATTTCTGTGTAATATTCATTTATACTCTGTATATTCTTGTATTCTGGTGCATTGTTGTAATATACAATGAAATGTTCTTCCGTCTGCGTTCTGTTGTGGCTTGTTCTCGAACTATCCGCTCTTTCCTTTACGGGGAAGTAACGGGTTTTCACAGTTGGTATCAGAGCTTTGGTTTACAAAGCTCAGAGAACAAGACACATTAGAACCATACGAAAGAATTCATCAGAGATTGGATTAATAATATCCAACGAGAATGACTCGTTAGAGATAGGATCGGTAGTATCCTAGAACGAGTGTGGAGAGTAAATTTTTAAAGTGAAAACAATTTTTGTTTTGAAAATTTAAATCAATTATTCGTATTTGATTATCTATTTATATTGAGTTGGACAGTCCAGTATATAAAGATTTTGCGTATACGTCTGATCCACGTGTATTTGAAATTTTAATATACTGGATAGATATAGAATTACACTCAAATCGCCCGGAGATGATTTTGATGATGGAGCTCCATCATTAGAATTTATGTTCGAGTGACGAAAGTGGGCTTTCTATATATTTCCTATTGACTGGTGTGAGAACCAAAATTAGATAGGGCTTATTGTTGTGATTTTGCATCAAAAATCTGATTTTTAGAATATATATCAAAGTTATGAATTTGAAATGCTAATCAACTAATTGATTGATGGTTGCGTTGTTTGATTATTGTTGGATTAATTAAAATTTGAACCATTTAGTCAAATTGTACCAAAAAGTGAGTTGTATTGAAAATGTGTTGCACTTGCTTGCATATACATGTACTTACATTGAACAGGTCATAGCAAGGAGGCTAGAGCAGAGAATAAAATTTGTTTGCCCGACAAATAGGTACATGTTTATCATAATTTACTGTTTTGTTTGGGTGATGATGATTTTATGAGCCTATTGGCTAGCCGCTTGGCATTTTCTTTTTCTTTTTGAGATCAGAAGGCCTATTTGGCAATTTCGGGATTTTCCCGTGGCTCCCGGTGTAGGGGAGGTTATGGCGAAATTTTTCGAAAATTTAGGGTGTTAGCCAAATTTTTGAAGAATTTGAAAATTCTCAGAAACTGAAAAGTTGGAGGATGGAAGACAAATCGAACGTAGGGTTGTTTAATCAAACCACTTTCGACTTTGTTCCTTTTCGGGGACGAAAAGTTTTAAGTGGGGGAGATTGTAACAACCCAAAAATCAGGGCCAGTTTAAAATTTTTATTTTGGCAATTTTAGCGAATTTTGATTATTTAAAATGAATTATTTTAAATAATATCGACGAGAAATTTATTTTGAATATATTTAGAACGTATATATTATATACGTCGTCGTTAGAATATAAATAATTATATATAATTATAAATAGGAATTGAAAATGGCCCTGTAGTTCGATAATTCGATTTCAAACTTCAATTGAATATACCGGGTGCAAAACAATCTGGATTTTAGTGAAACCAAAAATCATAGGATCTATTTAATAATATCTTTCCAACGAATCCGAAAAATTGAAATTTCATAGCGGGAATCAAAAGATATGTCCAGTTGAAAATTCTGAATAGTCACTATGGAATTCAGGCCCTTAAAAATGAAAATTTTGCAAGCGACCTCGGATTTCGACGAAACCACTTTTGTTGGATCCGTGATGTCAAATTATTGCTAGGTTTCAAATTTCATAATTTTTCAAATCAATATGTGAGCGTGACAAAGGGAAACGCGTTTGACCAGTTTCAGTTGATTTTAATCGACTGGAAAATGGCCATTTTTCAAACGGTCTCAGAATTCGACGAAATTAGTTTTGTTAGGACCGTATCGCCGATATGAAGCTAGAAAATATTTTTCTAGAATTTTTCAAGTTATTATGTGACCCCGGTAAATTGAAATGCGCGTTCAAATTCAATATATAGAGTTATATGTTGATTTTGATGAAAACTGATCGAAACGATTGAATCAGCCTACGATACATATTCCATTGTGTTCGGAATGGGGGTATTACGCTACGGGCGATAGTCGTTGGGTTCGAATTGGAGTTCGTATCAATGGACGAGTATTTTTCAAATTTAATAATATTATATTATATATAAGTCAAAGTGAGTCAAACAAAACCCTAATTCTCTATATCCTTTCGCAGTCGCCAGTTGAATGATTCAAGGGCCAATTTCATTCCAAATAAAATCCTATTCGATCTCTTCATCTACAAACTGAAATCAAAAATCTCCAACACTGAATCGAAGAGGCTTCTGAGTGCTCCAATCTGAACGGTGCTGATTGTTTCCAATGCGACGGATGGGGGGGTTCTCGTACCACGAACTGGCGTCGTTCGCCGTTCATCCCTGGCCAGAGGACCCCACCGAGCTGGGTGAGGTGGACATGGGAGCAGCGCCTCGCGTAGGCCGTCATCGAAGAAGCCACCGATCATCGTCACGGCAACCCAAGCGATCGGAATTTACAACCCTAGTTCGAACTAGGTGGCGCTGTACTGAACGATGCTGTACAGTGAGTTTTTTTATTAAATCAGTTTTATTTTATATAACACATAGGAAATCAGTTCTATTTTATATAATGCATTGGTATGAGATTTTTAAAAAAATATAAAGTTGAGATTTTAAAAAAAAATATAAAGACAGGATTTAAAAAAAAGTATGATTTCTAATTTATTCCGTGTTGTATAAATAAATTGGATTTTTACATATATAAGTTACGAAATAAAAGAAGTGGTTTTTATATATATAGTATGGAATAAAAATTGATTTTTAAAAATATAAAATAGGATTGATTTTTTAAAATTAGAAATAGCGAAGTAAAAATTCGATTTTTATATATTGAATAGCAAAGTAAAAATTCGATTTTTCTATATTGAATAGCGAAGTAAAAATTTGATTTTTATATATTGAATAGAGAAGTAAAAATTCGATTTTTATATATTGAATAGCATAATAAAAATTCGATTTTTATTTATTGAATAGCATAATAAAAATTCGATTTTTATATATTGAATAGCAAAGTAAAAATTCGTTTTTTATATATTGAATAGCGAAGTAAAAATTCGATTTTTATATATTGAATAGCATAGTAAAAATTCGATTTTTATATATTGAATAGCGAAATAAAAATTCGATTTGTATATATTGAATAGCGAAGTAAAAATGTGATTTTTACATATGTAGAGAATACGGGCAAAGAAAGTGACAAGAGGCGAAGATTTCTGCAAAGAAGAGTCGTGGCGTTGGATTTAGCTTTCGGTGAGAATTTCTCACTCTTCAATTTCTTTTCTAGTTATATATATATACTAGGATGCAAACGGTGCTTAGTAGCACCCGACACAATCGTCCACAGACCATGGACTTATTTGTTTGGTTGTGTAGTTGGTTAGATTATTTGGTTTGAATTAAATTGTTTGGTGAATTGAATGGATTTGATTGATGTGTGAATGGCGTGGGCCTTCACTAGACCGGGGATAAGGCTAGGCCTCGTCCCGTTTCTAGTATCGTGCCGTTATGCCGCCGAAATTTTCTAAAATAAGTTAGAAAAATAAAAATATCATTTTATTGGGTAAATGAACTAAAAATTAATGTGTTGAAAGAAAGTAAAATATTTATATAGTTAAAAATATTTTATCGTTAAAAATATAATTTTTAACGTGAATGTGAATAAATAAATATCTATAAACAAATCGGCCGATTTGTTTATATAAACTGATTTGACTGATATTGATTAGGTCGATAAATTTTACACATCGCGCAACTGTACAAATAAAATATGCGTTTGATTGTTTGAAACCCCACACGGGTATTGGGATGAAATACGGCATACACTAATCCCAATAATTAGTGGTATGTCGATCGATTGATTGACAGGCTGTTATAAGCGTTAGATATCTATATTTGATGCTTATACAGTGTAGTGCACTTTGGTTGATGGTTGATTATTTTTCAATGCTATTTTACACATGTGTTGTATGAAAATCCATATAATTAACCCAAACTTCTGACAGAGGTCTAAATCGTGTTTAAGAATTTCTAAACTTTTTTCCAGAATTTAATCATGTTTAAATTCGCTAATTAACACTAATTACCCTTAATTAACCATAATTTGTGTAAAAACAAGGATAATTACTCACCTTTGCCACAATTAAAACTTTCAAAAATGAAACTCCACTGATTTAGGCGAATACCAATGTCTAACAGCAGCTCTAACTCAGAAATGGTGTTATTTCTCCTTGATTTGATGTTGCTAAGCTTAATCCTTGATTAGAGAGCGATTTGGGATGAAATTAGAAGGTGGAGGCCATTGTTAGGGTTTCTATGATGTATGTGACGGCAGGAAAATGAGTAAAAACCGAAATCCCTAACCCTAACATCCCTTAAATACCCCAAATCCCGAAATCACCCAATGGGCCTAGCTACTAATCTCCTGGTTAAGCCCAATTAAGTTGTTTTTCACCCTCTAAACCTTAATTCAGCCATATCTCCCAAAGGGTAAGTCCGTTTGGCTAATGTGATCACTCTACGGAAAGGTAAACCATCATATGGATCTAATGGAAGTGGTTTCAGGTCAAAACTCCTTACGAATCAAAAGTTATGGCCGAAACAATATCATTTAGGGGCAAAACGGTCATTTAAAAACCAGCAAAAATAATGAACATGGGAAATGACCCCAATAGTCGTCTCCCAAAGTTACATGACCATACGACTTCATATGTGAGAGAAATAAGTATTCTACGATCCTTCGATGCGTAGAATGTGGGTCGTTACATTCTCTCCCCCTTAAGAAATTTCGCCCTCGAAATTCCTTAACTAAGGAGCAAGCAAAGGATCCCACATGCCGACCAACCATCACAATAATCAAACATACAAAACAACAAACAAGTCTATCACAGCATGCGGAAAACTAAGTCGCAATTAAAATCTTACCAGGCAAAGAGTTCTGGATACGTCTTCCTAATGCTCTCCTTTGTCTCCCAAGTACAGTCATTCTCATTTTCGCCCCACTGAACTTTGACTAGATTCACTGCTTTCCTTCGAATTTGCTTTGTATCGTGCTCGACAATACGAATCGGCTTGCGGTTCCCAACTGCCTCGGGTTCTACCTCGATATCATCCAACTGATCAGGTGAAATAGTCATCGGGGTCGTGCACGAATTTCCTTAACTGGGAAACATGAAATACGTTATGAACTCCTTCCATCTTCTCTGGCAATTCAACTTTATATGCCAAATTCCCAACTTGCTCAAGAACTGGGAATGGACCAACAAATTTGGTGTTAACTTGCCTCTCCTACCAAATCGTATTACGCTTTTTAATGGAGAAATCTTGACAAAAACCAAGTCACCAATGGATAATTTTAAATCTCTTCTCCTCTTATTAGCCTAACTCTTCTGCCTATCTTGGGCAGCCTTCGATGATCTTAATCTTGTCTGAGGTTTCACTTATCACATCTGGTCCAAGCACAAACTTCTCACCAGTTTCTAACCAACATGACGGTGAGTTGCACGGTCTTCCGTAAAGCTTCATATGGAGCCATACCAATACTGGATTGATAAATATTATTATATGCAAACTCACTAGATGTAAATGGTCATCCTGTTATCCACCAAAATCCAATATACATGCTCTTAAGAGGTCTTCTAATATACGATTCACCCTCTCTGTCTGACCGTCGGTTTGAGGATGATACGCGGTACTGAGATGTAGTTCTGACCCTAGAGCCTCTTGTAAGCTCTTCCAAAACCCACTAGTAAACAACGGGTCTCGATCACTCACAATGCTTTTAGGTACTCCATGAAATCTCACTACCCAATTCATATATAGTTCCGCTAACATAGCTTCCATCCTGTTCGACTTGACGGGTATAAACCTTGCACTCTTAGTCAATCGGTCCACAATCACCCAAATGTTATCATGGCCCGATCTAGTTCTTGGTAACCCATCAATGAAATCCATTGAGACTTGTTCCCATTTCCATTTTGGAATTTCTAATGGTTGTAACAAACCACTAGGTTTCTTTTGCTCAGCTTTAACTAGCTGGCAGTTCATGCATTTGGACATAAACTTCCCAACGTCTCTTTTCATCCCTTCCCAGTAGTAAGTCTGCTTCAAATCTCGATACATTTTGTTACCACCGGGATGTATAGTCAGTTTTGAGTGATGACATTCTCTAAGCACTTCATCCCTCAATCCCTTGACATTGGGCACAACTAGTCTTCCATTATTTCTAAGCCATGCATCTCGATCAAGCCCATACTTGTTCATCACTTCGTCGATTCCCATCTCTAACTTTGAGATGATTTCCAATAGGTTAGGATCGTCCCTCTGACTAGAACCAATCCACTCAATCAAAGTGGGTCTGACCGTCAAACTTGCTAACATTTCTAGATCCAGTTCGCACTTTGGTCTGAAATCATACCCAGTGATGTACTCTAGTTGATTCCATTCTAGAAACATAGCCCCTAAACTGGCATGTCTTCTACTCAAGGCATCAGCTACCGCATTGCTCTTTCCTGGTGTATATGCGATATCGAAATCATAGGAAGCCAAGAATTCTAACCATCTTTGCTGTCGTAGATTTAGATCCTTCTGAGAGAAAAGATACTTTAACGATTTATGTTCGGTGAACAACTAAAATCTTTCTCCCAAGAGATAATGTCTCCACATCTTCAATGCGAACACGATCGCTGCCAATTCCAAATCATGGGTAGGATATCTTCTCTTGTGCGGTTTCAGTTGCCGACTAGAATAAGCTACAACCCTACCTCCTTGCATCAATACAGCACCTATTCTGGTACCACAGGCATCTGTGTATACCGTCATCTCTTCATTCCCCTTGGGAATGACTAACACTGGTGCACATGTCAACTTTTCCTTTAGACTCTTGAATGCATTCTCGCACTCATCCTCCCAAACAAAAGCTTGATTCTTCTTGGTCAACTGAGTCAACGGTGCTGCTATCTTGGAGATGTCTTGGATAAACTTACGATAATATACAGCCAATCCCAAGAAACTTCTTACGTATGTTGCATTCTTGGGCGTAGACCAATCCTATACCGTTGCCACCTTCGCAGGGTCCACATCAATGCTATTCTCTGAAACAACATGGCACAAGAACCTCACTTCCCTCCTCCAAAAGTGACACTTGCATAACTTTGCCTTCAATTGGTGTTTTCTCAACACCTCCATCACTTCCTCAAGTGTTCCTTGTGTTCTTCTTCTGTCCTCGAATAAACCAAGATATCGTCTACGAACACAAGAACAAACTTATTCAATTCATCCCTGAATACCCTATTCATAAGATCCACAAAATACGCTGGTGCATTGGTCAACCCAAATCGCATGACCAACCACTCATAGAATCTAGACGGCGTCCAAAATGTCATTTTAGCTATACTCTCAACTTCCACTCTAAGCTGATGAAAACCTATCGCGAGATCCAACTGGGTGAACACTCTTGCGCCACTCAACTGATCAAACAAATCATTTATACACGGTAGAGGATACTTATTCTTCCTCGCCACCTTATTCAACTCGCGGTAGTCCACACACAATCGAAGGGAACCATCTGCCTTGGTAGCAAACACAACTGGTGTTCCCCACTCAGAAACGCTTCTTCTGATAAATCCCTTCTTCAAAAGATCGCTTACTTGCACCCTGAGCTCTCGCTGGTCCCTTGGTGCTATACAACGAAGTGGCATCACTAAAGGTCTGGCATCTTTCACCAAATCAATACGGAACTCAATCTCTCGGTGTGGTGGAAGTCTGGTCACTTCCTCGAAGACGTCCGGATACTGGCCAGCCATGGGCACATCTGACAACTCATCATGCGGGATGTCGAGGGAATTTAGAAAACTAGCCATTACCCCATCACAAGGTAGACCACCAAACACTACCATCCGCCCATCATTCACTCTAACTGTCACCAAAAAGCCCTCACAGTCTACCACCACCCCGTACCTTTGGAGCCAATCGACTCCCAAAATAATGCCAAACCCAGTAAAGCCCAAAACAAAGCAATCACAAACAAACATGCATCCATGACTCGATAAGACCACGTTACGACAAATCATGCTAAGGCTAGTTGAACCACCTATCGGGTTCGTCACTGTTAAAGGTATATCGACTATCTCGGGTTCCAATCCCAACCTATCTACTAGGTCACTAGATATGAAGGAATGTGAAGCTCCGGTATCAAACAACACTCGGACAGGAATATCATAAACAGAAAGCATACCTTGAATGACAACATTCTTTCCTTTCTCCGCCGCGGTCGGGGCATTCAACAAAGAAGGAACAATGTTAAGAGCATATGCTTTCACAATCTGCTTCTCTTTAGGGGGTTGCGGACACTTATCCTTGTGATGTCCCACTTGGCTGTAGTTAAAGCACTTCCTCCGCTGGCTTTGCTAGACATTCTTTAGCATAATGTCCCTTCTTGCCACAGCTAAAGAATTCAACATCTTTCTTATTTTTCTTCTTCTAGCCCTCCTTGGTCTGATTCTTCTTTCTCTTATTCTGAGAACCATTCTTGCCTCCACCGCTTGCTTGTGGTTTTGGCTCCTCTGCAGATGCAACCTCAATCTTCGACTTAGGGTAAAGACTTTCTTATCTCAAAGCTTTCCCCACAATCGACTCAAATGTCTCATCGATGTGGTTAATAAACCTTTCCCCCAAGTATCCATCCAAACCAATTATAAACTTCTCGTTCTTCTTCTCAGCAGTATCGATAAGGGATAATCCATACTTCGATAAAGTATTGAACTCTGCAATGTACTCTGAGACTGCCCTGCCATTCTGCTTAAGCCCCAGAAATTTCCTAAACAACTCTGATTTCTGAGCAGCTGGGATAAACTTATCACTGAATCGGGCCTTAAACTGATCCCATGTTACTTGGTCCTCTGGAGTAGCCGCCTTAATAGCATTCCACCAACTCATCGCCTGTCCTTGCAGCTGACGGGATGCTAGCTTTCTTTTCATCGCATCCTCGATACCTAAGTCTTCGAAGATACGCTCACAGCTATCCAACCAATCCTGAACTTATGTAGCTGATTCCGTTCCATAGAACGGCTTTCCACCAAGACTAGTGTAATTCTTGCATAGTTTGGCGAAATCCGCCCTAGGCACCTGCACCGCTGCACCACCACCATTTGCAGCATTAGGAGCTGCCATCTGAACATCCCTAATCATCTCTCTCATGAGGTCAGTGAACATCGTCCTCATATCAGGTGCATTCCCATTATTAGCTCCTCTACCAGTACCTCTCGTATATCGGCTCATCGTTCAATATGTAAGGAGAAAACGATTAAGCATCTCTTCAGTGGTGCCAGTGCAATGCGACTTCATCCTTAAATATACTAATAGTATATATATAGCTTTTGAAAACCAAAATATCACAAATATGCTCTCTCATATACGTACTATATCTCTCTGGTGTCTTCCCTAGGTTAACTACACAACCTAGAGCTCTGATACCAAATGTGACGACCCGCCCTGCACCAGCCGACATTTCCAATGAAAGTGCGTTGTGCCAATGTCCGACTAGCACAGGACGGTCGTCAAAGAAAGGAAAAGAAAGGAATTTGAACTAACAAGGAACCTGTAGAATGTCTCACAGCGCATGGAATAAAATATAATAATAACGTACTTTACATAAAACAGGTGAGACAGTGCATAAGCTGAAAACTAAAACATAATCATCATAGCAGCGGAAATCAAAATACAGCTTATGATCCGAAACCATCATTACAACTTCAAAATACTGTCTCTAAAGCAAAAGAAAGGAAAGGTACACTACTAATGCACAAAGCAGTGACCATCAACAACACAGGGAGAGTATATGTAGATAATACGTAAGAGCCTCCTGCTCGTCTCCGGATCAGCTACTCATGCATAACCAGCTAACCTGTCTTTAGTCTACTCATTTAGAAGAACCCATAGTAATAAGAAGAGACATAAAACTCTGGGTCAGACAAAATCTTGTACGAGCGATAAGCAGCAAAACAGAACAATAACAGGTATACTAAACCATACCTGAACCTGGACCTGCAACCAAAGAGTTAGCACAACATACCGTACAATACTCTAAGGTGCCACTAACATATGGTGTAAAGGATACGGGGGTGGGGGTGTGCATGTCATAGTGATGGCAAACAATCAAGCATAGCAACCATCCTCACATCTCTCACTCAGTGCTAAAGCATATGATATCCGCCGCTTTGATCACCCAATAATTTGTTACGATCACTCTGCCCCCATCGAGTCGTGACGGCTCCACTGCATTAATCTGTAACCACTAATAATTTGCTATGTCCACTCTGCCCCATGGAGTCATGATAAATCCACTGCACTAGCTCATAGACATGCTACGATCACTCTTCCCCGTGAAGTAATAACTACCCCACTGCACTGATCCGTAGCCTAACATTCGTCTTTCGGTGGTGAATCAAAGTTATGAACATCGATAACTCCTTAGCACACGTCCCGCAGCAAAGTCCAATCATGAAGTTAACTCGTTGGTTCCCATTTGGATCCTGAGTACAAACTTCCCATTTGGACTACCTTTGCATCTCGGGTTATTGTCACCATCTTCAGTTGGGTCTCCATCGGTTCGGTTCAGTTCGTGATGCACCTCCGGGTCGGGTCGTGAATGCCTGCCCCGGGTCGGTTCGTGAGTGGCAACTTCTCTTCCTCCACAGTTCGGTTCGTGATCCATGAAGTGGCTCGAGGTGCCTCGGTTCGGGTCAGTTTAAGCTCCTCCATTCAAGTCAGTCCATGCATGTCGACTACTCCGGGTCGTGGTCTACCCCTTGAAGGAGCTCGGTTCGATCATCCTCCTTGGGTCGGGTCGTGGTACCTAGTTCAGATCGGTTTGTGTCAGCTCCAGAGCATCAGGTCATGACTGGCATCTTCAGGCGAGCGGTCCGGGTCGGTTTCCATCATCACGAGCGGGTCAGTTCGGGGAGGGGTGTCACGATCGAGTAGGGCGATCCGATCCGGTCCCTGCACAACTTTCCTTCAACTCTTCCAGCAATTGTTTTACGCCATACGACGGTGTTTTCGACCATTCTAACTATTCAAAACAATCACAAAGCATACTATACAGTCATAGCAACATGTATAATCGACCATAAACACCAAAGCAACAAAAATAGCATGTAGAATGGATCAAACATACCCAAAAACCCATATTTTCCCCTTAATCATGTTTAAGCAAATATAATGATAGGATTAACAAAACTTAACCAAATTAACCCAAACTTCTAACAGAGGTCTAAAATGGTGTTTAAGAATTTCTAAACATTTTTCCAGAATTTATCATGTTTAAATTCGCTAATTAACACTAATTACCCTTAATTAACCATAATTAGTGTAAAAACAAGGCTAATCACTCACCTTTGCCACATTTAAAACTTTCAAAACAGAAACTCTGCTGATTTAGGCGAATACCAATGTCTAACAGCAGCTCTAACTTAGAAATGGTGCTATTTCTCCTTGATTTGATGTTGCTAAGCTTAATCCTTAATTAGAGAGCGATTTGGGATGAAATTAGAAGGTGGAGGCCATTGTTAGGGTTTCTATGATGTATGTAACGGCTGGAAAATGAGTAGAAACCGAAATCCCTAACCCTAACAGCCCTTAAATACTCCAAATCCCGATATCCCCCAATGGGCCTAGCTGCTAATCGCACGGTTAAGCCCAATTAAGTTGTTTTTCACTCTCTAAACCTTAATTCAGCCATATCTCCCAAACAGTAAGTCCATTTGGCTAATGTGACCACTCTACGGAAAGGTAAACCATTATCCGGATCTAATGGAAGTGGTTTCAAGTCAAAACTCCTTACCAATCAAAAGTTATGGCCGAAACAAGATCAGCTAGGGGCAAAGTGGTCATTTAAAAACCGGCAAAAATCACGAACATGGGAAATGACCCCAATAGTCGTTTCCCAAAGTTTCATGACCATACAACTTCGTATGTGAGAGAAATAAACATTCTACGATTCTTCGATGTGTAGAATGCGGGTCGTTACAATTTCCTTCAGCTGTGGTAGTTGTTGTTTTCCACTGTATATTATGTTTATGCATTTAAATTTAATTTAAATCTCTGATATTTTTCCGCTGTATATTATTTGAACTCTGATATTCTTGTACTTTGATGTAAATAGTTGTAATTGCAATGAAATGTTCTTATATTTGTGTTCTGATGCATCGTGTTCTCAAAGCAATCTGGGCTCCTCCGTCTCTTCGGGGAGCGGGGAAGTTTGGGTCGTTTCAATTGGTATAGGAATTGGTGAAGAAAGTTGCAATTTCGGATTTGCTAAAGCTAGATATACATAAGAAGTTTTGTGGATTTGGGATGGCTTTGATGAGAACTTCTCACTTTAATTGCCTAATTAGTTTAGTTAAATAGTAGCTTATACTCTTTAATGCTTGATTGTTGTGTAATTGGTTTAATGAATTGTGATATGGTTTGAATGTTGAAATTGGTTAATTAGTGAGTTAACACAATGTTAAAAATGTTATAGATAGTTAATGTAGAGTTAAGCACTCATTTACGAGTTCAAATGATTTACTAATAATCATTGGTTTAAGTCAAGAAAACTTAGTGAACATATAATATGAAATAATGTGATATAATTGATTGCTTCATGTTGATTGAGATTGATCAATAGAATTTAATGTTTTTTTGATATGAATAAATTTTTAAAATACAACAATGATCTGGTTAATAAGATTTGATATCTTATTTAACGGTGGTTTGATTTGAGATTAAGTGTTAATGACCTTAACACTTAGGTCAATGATGCCAATATGTGATTATTGGGTGCTAATAGTTGTGCACAACCATTATTGGATGTATATGATATGTGAAATTTATATAAATGGAATTATATGGTAATTGGTTTAATCTCATTCTATTCAGAATAAATTTGAATATTTTATTAATGAAATATTCAGCAAAAAATAAAAGTTTGAATTTGATGTCCAATTTTGGATGGATACGAAGTTCATAAAATTGCGTTGTAACTAAAACAAATTGATTTGAATTAATTTTCATAAAATTATGGCTTGTTCATGTTTTGTTTTTAAAATGAACAGTAACAAGTGAAAGTGAAGTTCGTTTAGGTTAACTAGGGTGAGTATTAAAAGAAGTTTCTTTTCAAAAGTATCTTATTTGCTTTTATGACAAATGTCAGGAAAATTAAGACTTAAAATAATAAGTTTTGACTAATAATTTTATTTTAATGATTTAAATAATATTAAAATGGTTTAAATTGGAATATTTAATTTTAAAGGAAAATAATTAAAATATGGTTTCCAAAAATAGTTATATATATATCTTATATAATTAATAAATTATTTTGGTAATGCTTTGCTTCGATTTTAATTATAAATCAAATTTTGTCTGATAGAACTCGCCGCGCAGCGATAGTTCTCGAACTTCAACCCGTAACTTTGAATTGACATACCGGGAGATCCGACTGTCGGATTCTCCTGAAACGAAAAACATTGGGTTCAAAATAAAAATAATTTTCAATTGGAATAAGAAGTTTTAAAATTCAATGGTTATATTTTGAAGAAGTTCAATTCAAATTTGAATAAAAGTAGTGCTAGTGCAGTTTAGGACCCAAAATGGGATCTGATTAAAATGGCATATTTTTAAACTATTAAATGTAGGAAAAAATTATGATAAATCATACTAAATGATATGAAAAGGTTTTGGATTGAATATTCCAAATTTTGGAAAGATAAAAGACACTTTATCAGAATGGGTTTGTTACTACCAAAATATAGCACCAAAACATGCTTGTAGTGAAGGGGTAACAAATCACCACAAGCAGAAAGAAGTCTTTCGTCAACAAAGCCCAATGAAAGAAAAAGCCGGCAGCATAAGGAAATATTCCGGGAGATGCAAATGACATCATCATGGGAGGACAGAGCTCAAAATCTATACAAAAGGAAATACCGGCAGGGTAGTGCCGGCATGATCGGTAGAAGGTCACCCAAGACCAGAAGCCAACGAAGGCGAAATACCAGGAACCTTACAAAACGGGGCCTAGAAAGATGAGAGAGGCTATTGATATTAACTTGCTTAATACTGATACATCAAGAAGCAATAGCCAAAAAGTATAAGGGAATCATCTGGGAGCCATTCCCCGAGACCAACAGTAGATGACTACCGGAAGGACGCTCTAATAAGTAACAAATGAAGCACCGGAAGCAACCTCATGGAGAAGTTAGAATACGCTTCAAGAGCCTACCGATAGGGAAGCCGAAATCCCGGATGAGAGACAAGCTATCCACGCTAATATGCTTAGTGTCAATACCGACAAGGGTAACGGATCAAACAGCCTTTCACGTAAATCACAAAGGCAAGCTCCGTAGAGTGTTGATATCAAAACCGAAAGCCTACATCCGGAAGCCACAACCTTCCAAGAGCCATTCGCACCGACAAACTCGAGACCAATACAAAGTACATGAACAAGCAATCAAAAAAAAATTCCGCAAACCAGAACCCTACTCCTGGGAGAAAGAACCAACACATCTAAAAACCACAGGCAAAACCTTTAAAACCTAAAGAAAAGGCGATCGAGAGCTAGTACTTCTGGAACCAAAGAGAAAAGTGGCCGAAAAGGGGTACTCCTAGCCCAATAGCAAAAGGGCCCTGGTTTGTCTATAAATAAGACCGCAGGGGTCTCGTTTTCAGGACAATTTTTCTCATTCTCATTCTTGTATTATTTTCTCTGGAGGAAACCCAAAATCCTAAATCAAATTGGGGATTTTGGTTGTAATCTCTTGTATATTATAAATCAAAGATCAATAAAGGGTAGATCAATACTTAGAACATTTTCTTATAAGTCTCTCATGTAATTTGTTAGTTATTGTTGGTGCTGTATGTTGTATGCTTTCTATATGCTTACAAGTTCTTTCCCAAGCCTGATACCTTCCGCAAAATTAGTACAAAACCCCTTCCTACAAGCCATTTAGCCCTTACAGAGGGTTGTGCTCACCCCATTAAAGGAAGAGTAACTAATATTTCGGGCTCAAAACCTTGATATCTAGGAAACGGTGAACTAACTCAAACTCGTGAAAGCTAAGTAAACCCATTTTCCCCTTAAGTCCACTTCCGTGGACCTGTCTCCGATGTTGACGAAAATATCATTAACATTTTGATGCTAAAAGGAGCGCTTGAACCTCTGCTCCTTTGGTTAGACTTACCTCATATCTAACTGCGTAGTTCTGTCCCTAGTTGGACTAAGGTTTGAAGAAGTAGAAACCATGAATAGAAGGTCTCTACAAGTGAATAATGAGTTTCCCGTGGTTGCATCAAGCATTTATAAGCCATGGACGGTCGAGAAGGTTTGAATGAAAACCTTATGTATTCAAGACAAGGGAAAAGATGTAGAGCCTTATGATCTTGATCATTGGAGCATTAACCATTTCCATTTGGGACCAATCCCAATCTTTGCCTTAGCCGATTCCACAACAAAAGGATATAATCCTTTTCTTCATATCAAGAAAGCCATTCAAGCACAAACCAAAGGAACAATATTTGAAAGGGGAATCGAGAGAGGTTCCACTCAACTTGCTACAAAAGAATCTAAAAGGGACACACCTGTAACACCCCACCTCCATTGAGGTCACTCACAAAGGGAATGCCTTAACTTTGGTGGAACGTTATAAGTAAACAGAACAGAATATTACAGGACAGATAAATTAGTACATGAAAAATTTATAACTTTATTACAACAGTAACAGAAATAAGTTTGGTTACATCTTTCAAAACCACAATATTGGAATTCAGGTACATAAATATCAGTCTTGTACAAAAGCCTTCAGAATGCATAATTTTTAAAGCCATGATACCCAAAATAAACTTCCATGAAAAGATAGAGTCAAAGCCAAGCAATACTTCAAACACTTCAAGCAGAGAGAATCTGAATCAAGCTCCTACGATTCCACCCTGAGCACCTAGGAGGGAAACGGAAAGAAAAGAGGCGAAGCAAACTAGGTCAGACATAAGTCTGGTGAGTCCAATGACTTCCGGCACATAAACAGATAATAGTATGATGACATGTAAGTAAAACTGGATGAGAGATAACAACAACAAGGGTAGTAGGTATGCTTAAGTTAAATAGAATGATATAGACCAAGATAAGCTTCCTACCTATATCTTATTTCTCTGCAATAATACTAGTATAACAAGATTAGGTGTTATCCTAATGTCTAAACTGAAACAGAAACGGAAACAGAATAATCTTGCAGAAACAGAATGCTAGTAGTGGGCCTTTACCACCCCCAATAGAAACAGAAGGTATAGAAAAAGAATGCTAAGAACAGGCCTTTACCACCCCAACAGAAACAGAAGGTACAGAAATAGAATGCTAGTAATGGGCCTTTACCACCCCATTGGGCCTTTACCACCCCAACAGAAACAGACGGAACTAGGTGTACCCCTAATTCTACCCCAAAGCGATCGGCTCCCTAATACGTAAATACCCTGTATCGGCCCCACAGTAGGGTGTGTCACTCCCTAAAGTGGCAACCTACGGAGAGACACAGACCTATTTATAGATGTCACGGCGTCTTAACTTCCCCAGAGCAGACCGGATCCATGCACGCACATGACCCAGTTGGAATGCGCCATCAACACCCCTCACCATTATCAGAATGAACCTCTTATAATTAGTTCAGTAAGCGTGCCCGGACCCCTCTTAGTGTTGTGTCATCGTTTTGATACCAGAAAGGGTTACTGACTAATATGGGTCCCAAACAATAGATGACACAAGTAATTACCCCTCCTAACCTTGTGTCCCCAGATTTCAAATTAACTTGCTTACAGATTTCAGATGTACAAAGTTCAGATTAACTAGTTCTCAGATCAGACATACAGGTTAACAAGCTTTCAGACTAACGGATCAGATATACAGATTAACAAGTTTTCAGACTAACAGATCAGATATACAGATTAACAGACTTACAGATTGTTTCACCTAACCTTGTATTGGGCCTACAGATTTACGAAACGGGTTTATTAGATTCATCAGTCCAGTTGTTTTAACCCTATTCACCCAACGCATTTTAGGTATCACATTTATCTTAGATTTGCATTAATTAAATATTAATGCACAAACCTCTCACGTTAGATCGGTAGCTTGTGGCCGCTGGATGTACCGAGCAGTTCCGGGCATACTTCTGCCATAAGCCAGACCTAACCTCGTGTCTAAGCATCTTTATGCCTAAGACCTCTCACATTAGAATGACAGTTTATAGTTGCTGGTTAAGCCGGTTGGTTCCGGGCAGGCTTCTACCGCAAATGGAGTCTAACCTCGTGTCTCAACATTCTTATTTTAGCCAATGTATTCCATTACAGATTATGCCAATATCAGACTTATTATGCCAATTCAACAAATTAACTTCGTTACAAGTTACAACAGATTATTCAAAGTTCTATTAACATGTTTTGCCCAATTTTAGATCGAGCCTACTGATTTCATACCTAAATTACCGTATTCAGTTTTCAACAGATTTAGTAGATTAGGCAATTTAATAGATTTAATCATCCCTTAAAATTCCATTGACATACCTCGCCCAATTATAAAATTATGCCTAATTTTACATGCCCAAATTACGGTCATAATTCAATATACAACATATGTCCCAAATTTTAGTTAAATTTGCACCGTACAGAATATTCTCTCAAAAACCCCAAATCATAATGCACAATATAAATTAGGCCAATATCAGACTAATTATGCCAATTCAACAAATTAACTTCGTTACAAGTTACAGCAGATTATTCAAAGTTCTATTAACATGTTTTGCCCAATTTTAGATCGAGCCTACCGATTTCATACCTAAATTACCGTATTCAGTTTTCAACAGATTTAGCAGATTAGGCAATTTAACAGATTTAATCATCCCTTAAAATTCCATTGACATACCTCGCCTAATTATAAAATTATGCCTAATTTTACATGCCTAAATTACGGTCATAATTCAATATATAACATATTTCCCAAATTTTAGTTAAATTTGCACCGTATAGAATATTCTCTAAAAACCCTAAATCATAATGCAAAATATAAATTATGCCAAATTATAAACGTTGATTACCGCGTATGTCAAATATCCAAAAATCCGAATTAGGCGTATTCACATTAATAGTTATCCCTATTTTAATATAGGTTTTTCAATCCTTTTTCTTCCAAGTCATAATTCGTCATATAAAATATACCCCAAATCTAGATCTTAAGTTACAACATGTATTATGTCCTCAAAATCAGATCTTGAATTATAACATGCATTATGTCCCCATATTACAAGTCATATGTTATCATAGCATAATTCTCCTTCGCCCAAATCATACACCATCATATATATAGCATGCCCAGATCTAGATCTTAAATTACAATATATGTTGTGTTCTCAAATTAGTCATAAAACGGCTATGTCCAATTTTGCATCGTTCAATATTTTCCCAAATTTAGCGTTCATGCGTTCATCTCTTATGAGAATTTGGCTCAGGCTCGTGGTAGCCTGGCTATAAAACAAAAAGGAGGTGAAAAGATACAGAACAGTCACAATAATATTAACAAGTTAGATCCACAGAAAAACAGATCTGATAAACCAAAGTATGCATAACCTCAGATTCAGATTCACAAAAATTTCAAGATAATAATTAAATTTCATATCTGAAAATAATTGTACTCACGATCAAAAGGAAAATCTTGTTTTCTGGGATCTGTATTCTGAAACTGAATAGCTATCCCTTGACATAGATTATCGATTCTTTAATTTAGATATTATTCGTAGGAAATAGCTATTGAAGTTGTTGAATTATCCTTTGATTATAACTTGATTCCACGAAGAACTTGAGCATAACGATGTCTTTGATTTATTTTTAGAGAAGGAGAGAGCAATGGAGGCTAGAGAATAGTGTAAGAGATTTAGGTTTTGGCTTAGGGATGTATTTATAGGAGAATAGAAGTGTTTAGGTCCTTAGATATCAACTTAGAACCAATCTGGACCATCAGAACAGTCAAAACCACGTCACAAGCCAAAGAAAATCGGATCTGGGCCAAAACAGGTCGATCTGTAGGGGGGAGGTCGACCCCTTGGTAGACCTGTCACCCAGGTCGACCCCCTGGTCGACCTGGGTCCTGGGCGGGAAATTTCCCGCCCAACCTGCTTCTGGGTTCTGTTTTGAATTTCGAATTCAGTTTCGAGCTGTTTTATTTTATTCAAATTTCTGAAACTTCTTACGGCCATAACTTCTTCATACGGAGTCCGATTCATGCGAATTCGGACTCTATCTCAAGCAGAATTCCGATACGAATGCAATGGCGTAACCCGTTTCCCTTACTTCTCACATTTGAAATTAAGTATTCTTTAATTTGTTACTTCAATGTTAACAGAAAATACGGGGTGTAACATTCTCCCTTCCTTATTGGATTTCGTCCCCGAAATCTTCAAGTTAAGAAGAATGTGTCCTACCATCCAATCACCCATCTACTCAACCATCATCCACAAGCATCCATTGTCCTTAGAAAACTTCTAACGTTGTATGAACATATGCAAAAGTGTGTGTATATGTCTCTTATCTAATGCAAAATCAGGCAATCTACTGATTCAGTTGACCTCCTTAATGCAAATTATGTCAGCGCCATGAGTCCATTATGTATGCAATTACCCTTATTTGATACACATCATTTCTATATGAGTGCATAACCATTCATCCAAATGCAACATCCATGTGATGAGTCAATCAATTTGCATCTAAAAAAATTGAAAAAAAAATGCACACATCCATATGCAGTATGAGAGTGTTTTTGATCCAATCTAGTGCCTAGTGTGTGTATATGCATCCACGAGAAACCACTAGCAACCACTTGCAACCATCAAACATAACATGTCTCAAACACATATTTACACCCATTAGTTTCTACCTAAAGGTCGAAGACTCGATTCGATAGGATACAATCGAGTGATAGAAGCAAGTACAATTAAAACAAAATCTCTGTTCCCATTAGACATTGGTTAAGAGACTAATTCCCTAAGTATCAACCACGAAGACCGAAATCAACATCATATTGACACTCAGAGAATTACTCCCATTGAACAATGTCAAAAATGGAAATCTACTTCACGTTTCGAGTAAAAACCCCTAACCTTATCAGAAATATTCAGATACTTACAAACTACTGGTACAGATCAGATTATCAAATGGTTTTTAGGGAACGAAGCATGATAAAACCCCACCGTATCTCACAAAACCCAGATTGTAAGTGTCATAGTCAACTTAACACCTAACACAGATACCTTCAAACACCAACTTTTCACAAACAGACGAGTCGTAACCCTTATGGGGTTTGAGACTATAGCAGGATCAGAAACAAGACTAGTATTAAAGTGTAGAGTCTCAATTACAGAATCAAAATGCCAGAATCGAAAAGAGTTTTTACTCCATAATCAGACAAGGAAATTAAACCTTCTACAAAAAATTTCCTATTACTATCCTATCCATTAGCCTAGAGAGCATTCGCATGTCCTCCAGACGTAGGTCCTGTCCTCTGCCCTTGCCCTCGTTTCTTCGGGCAATCCCTAGTGAAGTGTCCCATTTCACCACAGTTGAAGCAAGTGCCCTTCCTCTTTCTGCAATCCTTGTTCAGATGAGTCAAGCTTCCACAAGTAAAACACTTTTTCTCCTTCTTATCTTCAGACTTTCCATCCTTCTTTTGTGCCTCCTTTTTGGGCCACGCTTTCTTGTTCTGTGGCCCTTCGAGCTTTTCTTCTTTCTTCTCACTTTTGGTTTCCTCTTCATACATCAACGCCATGTCAACCAATCTCTCATAAGTCGCACCCATAGGTATATGGGTCATAGCTAGGCTATGTAGTGGCTCATTCAACCCTTTAACGAAAGGGAGAGCCTTCTTATGTGGAGTGTTTACTAACTCCGGTCTGAATCTGGCCAGCTGATTGAATTGATTGACGTATTCCTTGACCGATAGGCTTCCCTGTTTGAGAGCTAAGAACTTCTCCATCTGTAGCCTTCGTTCAGCTTGTGAGAGGAATTTCATTTCGAACCTCATTCTAAAATCCTAAAAAGTTTCAACTGGCCTCTCAGCATTGGTAACCTCCCACCAATAAGAAGCTTCATCTTTAAGCAACCATACGGCCAACTGTATCTTCCGCCTATCGTTCACCTCGAAGATAATGAACAAATCCTCAGTTTCTTTGAGCCAGTTCCTTGCTTCCACGAATGATTCATTTCCATTAAAGTTCTTTCCACCCATGGCTCGAAAGTCTCTACAGATCTTCGAGAAAGTATTTGCACGACGAGGAGGAGGAGGAACCGATGCAGCTAGGTGAGGAGGGACATCTGTTGGGCCTGCATCATTAGCCCTAGCTTCTAGGCACCTTCTGAACTAGCCAGGTACCGGTACGCCCTCTGGAAGTTTAAGATCCCCAGACATGCTGAAACGAAAGAAAAGCGATTCAAAACAGAAAAAAGATAGATATCTGGCTTTTGGGATTATGTTTTTCAAAATAAACTTTACTTTTGAAAATACCTCCTTTTTAAAACCTTATTGAAAATAGTTCTTAAAAACTTTTTATCAAATCTGGTAACCTTCAGCTCTGATACCAAGTGTAACACCCCACCTCCATTGAGGTCACTCACAAAGGGAATGCTTTAACTTCGGTGGAACGTTATAAGTAAACAGAACAGAATATTACAAGACAGATAAAGTAGTACATGAAAAATTTATAATTTTATTACAACAGTAACATAAATAAGTTTGGTTACATCTTTCAAAACCACGGTATCGGAATTCAGGTACATAAATATCAGTCTTGTACAAAAGCCTTCAGAATGCATAATTTTTAAAGCCATGATCCCCAACATAAACTGCCATGAAAAGATAGAGTCAAAGCCAAGCAATACTTCAAACACTTCAAGCAGAGAGAATCTGAATCAAGCTCCTACGTTTCCACCCTGAGCACTTGGGGGGGAACCGAAAGAAAAGAGGCGAAACAAACTAGGTCAGACATAAGTCTGGTGAGTCCAGTGACTTCCAGCATATAAACAAATAATAGTATGATGACATGTAAGTAAAACTGGATGAGAGATAACAGCAACAGGGGTAATAGGTATGCTTATATTAAACAGAATGATATAAACCAAGATATGCTTCCTACCTATGTCTTAATTCTCTGCACTAATACTAGTATAACAGGATTAGGTGTTACCCTATTGTCTAAACTGAAACAGAAACAAAATAATCTTGCAGAAACAGAATGCTAGTACTGGGCCTTTACCACCCCAAAAAGAAACAGAAGGTACAGAAACAGAATGCTAAGAACGGGCCTTTACCACCCCAACTGAAATAGAAGGTTCATAAATAGAATGCTAGTAATGGGCCTTTACCACCCCAACAGAAATAGACGGAACTAGGTGTACCCCTAATTCTACCTCAAAGCGATCGGCTCCCTAATACATAAATACCCCGTGCCGGCACCATAGTAGGGTGTATCACTCCCTAAAGAAGCAACCTATGGAGAGACACAGACCTATTTACAGATGTCACGGCGTCCTAACTTCCCCAGAGCAGACCGGATCCATGCACGCACATGACCCGGTTGGAATGCGCCATCAACACCCCTCTCCATTATCAGAGTGAACCTCTTATAATTAGTTCAGTAAGCGTGCCCAGACCCCTCTTAATGTTGGGTCATAGTTTTGATACCAGAAAGGGTTACTGACTAATATGGGTCACAAGCAACAGATGACACAAGTAATTACCCCTCCTAACCTTGTGTCCCCAGATTTCAGATTAACTTGCTTACAAATTTCAGATGTAAAAAGTTTAGATTAACTAGTTCTTAGATCAGACATACAGGTTAACAAGCTTTCAGACTAACGGATCAGATATACAGATTAACAAGTTTTCAGACTAACAGATCAGATATACAGATTAATAGACTTACAGATTGTTCCACCTAACCTTGTATTAGGCCTACATATTTACGAAACGGGTTTATTAGATTCATCAGTCCAGTTGTTTTAAACCTATTCACCCAACACGTTTTAGGTATCACATTTATCTTAGATTTGCATTAAATAATATTAATGCACAGACCTCTCACATTAGGTCGGTAGCTTATGGCCGCTGGATGCGCACAGCGGTTCCGGGCAGACTTCTGCCACAAGCCAGACCTAACCTCGTGTCTAAGCATATTTATGCCTACGACCTCTCACATTAGACTAACAGTTTGCGGTTGCTGGTTAAGCCGGTTGGTTCCGGGCAGGCTTCTACCGCAAACGGAGTCTAACCTCGTGTCTCAGCATTCTTATTTTAGCCAATGTATTCCATTACAGATTATGCCAATATCAGACTAATTATGCCAATTCAACAAATTAACTTCGTTACAAGTTGCAGCAGATTATTCAAAGTTCTATTAACATGTTTTGCCCAATTTTAGATCGAGCCTACAGATTTCATACCTAAATTACTGTATTCGGTTTTCAACAGATTTAGCAGATTAGGCAATTTAACAAATTTAATCATCCCTTAAAATTCCATTGACATACCTCACCCAATTATAAAATTATGCCTAATTTTACATGCCCAAATTACGGTCATAATTCAATATATAACATATGTCCCAAATTTTAGTTAAATTTGCACTGTATAGAATATTCTCTAAAAACCCCAAATCATAATGCACAATATAAATAATGCCAATATCAGAATAATTATGCCAATTCAACAAATTAACTTCGTTACAAGTTACAGTAGATTATTCAAAGTTCTATTAACATGTTTTTCCCAATTCTAGATCAAGCCTACAGATTTCATACCTAAATTACCGTATTTAGTTTTCAACAGATTTAGCAGATTAGGCAATTTAACAGATTAAATCATCCCTTAAAATTCCATTGACATACCTTGCCTAATTTTACATGCCCAAATTACAGTCATAATTCAATATATAACATATGTCCCAAATTTTAGTTAAATTTGCACCGTACAGAATATTCTCTAAAAACCCCAAATCATAATGCACAATATAAATTATGCCAAATTATAAACGTTGATTACCGCTTATGTCAAATATCCAAAAATACGAATTAGGCGTATTCACATTAATAGTTATCCCTATTTTAATATAGGTTTTTCAATCCTTTTTCTTCCAAGTCATAACTCGTCATATAAAATATACCCCAAATCTAGATCTTAAGTTACAACATGTATTATGTCCTTAAAATCTGATCTTGAATTATAACATGAATTATGTCCCCATATTACAAGTCATATATTATCATAGCATAATTCTCCTTCTCCCAAATCATACACCGTCATATATATAGCATGGCCAGATCTAGATCTTAAATTACAATATATGTTGTGTTCTCAAATCAGTCATAAATCAGCTATGTCCAATTATGCATCATTCAATATTTTCCCAAATTTAGCGTTCGTGCGTTCATCTCTTATGAGATTTTGGCTTAGGCTCGTGGAAGCCTGGCTATAAAGCAAAAAGGAAGAAAAGAGGGGAAAAGATACAGAACAGTCACAATAATATTAATAAGTTAGATCCACAGAAAAATAGATCTGATAAACCAAAGTATGCATAACCTCAGATTTAGATTCACAAAAATGTCAAGATAATAATTAAATTTCATATCTGAAAATAACTGTACTCACGATCAAAAGGAAAATCTTGTTTTCTGGGATCTGTATTCTAAAACTAAATAGTTATCCTTTGACGTAGATTATCGATTCTTTAATTTAGATTTGATTCGAAGAAAATAGCTATTGAAGTTGTTGAATTAGCCTTTGATTCTAACTTGATTCGACGAAGAACTTGAGCATAACGATGTCTTTGATTTATTTTTAGAGAAGGAGAGAGCAATGGAGGCTAGAGAATAGTGTAAGAGATTTAGGTTTTGGCTTAGGGATGTATTTATAGGAGAATAGAAGTGTTTAGGTCCTTAGATATCAACTTAGAACCAATCTGGACCATCAGAACAGTCAAAACCACGTCACAAGCCAAAGAAAATCAGATCTGGGCCAAAACAGGTCGATTTGTAGGGGGGAGGTCGACCCCCTGGTAGACCTGTCACCCAGGTCGACCCCTAGGTCGACCTGGGTCCTGGGTGGGAAATTTCCCACCCAGCCCGCTTCTGGGTTCTGTTTTGAATTTCGAATTCAATTTCGAGTTGTTTTATTTTATTTAAATTTCTAAAACTTCTTATGGCCATAACTTCTTCATACGGAGTCCGATTCATGCAAAATTGGACTCTATCTCAAGCAGAATTCTTATTCGAACGCAATGGTGTAACCCGTTTCCCTTACTTCTCACATTTGAAATTAAGTATTCTTTAATTCGTTACTTTAATGTTAACAGAAAATACGGGGTGTTACAACACCCTTATGTCAAGATATAACTAAAAGAAAATTTGAAATAAAGGGGAGAAAAGGGAATCGAGTGTTAATAAGATCAAGTTGCAACATCTAAAGAAAGCCATTGAGTCAAGATTACCGAAAGTGTGTGAACTCGCTACATCAATGGAAGGCATCTACTTCCTAACTAAGCATGAATTGAACTTTTGGCCTTCATTAAGGGAGAAACCCAAGAATGAAGCCAAGTTGGGGGACATTATTGGTACTACCATATGATGAATAGACATAAAACCAACTATTGCCGAGTCTTAGAATTGATGATCATCAACTTCCTAAGCCAAGGAAAGTTACATACATATGTAAAGAAATCGTAGCTAACTACAGCAAGAAACGCTTTGAGAAAGGGATTGTCTACATGGCTAAGGGTGCAAGAACCCTCTTGAAGCTCGAAATAACCCAAGGCAGGTCAACTCAAATGGATGAAAACCTTTGTTACCGCCAAGTGGGCTAGGGCAAGGCACCCCCAGGAGGGGGGTTGTGTGTAAGCCTTTCTCCGCGCCCAAATCAGAAAGGGCCAGGTTAAAGCGTCAAAAGCGTAAGCCTCCGAAACACACCGGCAACGGTCATGATGGAGCATCTAATTAGCAAGCCATGCCTATGCTTGCAGAAGAGTATGCCCTGCCACTAACCGCAGAAGAGTACACCCTGCCTCTACTATGAACTAAGAACGTCCTACCTTTGCTCGTAGAATAGCACGTCCTACCTCTGTTTATGTTCCGCGTTACCCACAAAAGGGAACGTAAACCCCTATCATCGCCTACGATGGTCAGGATAGGGTACCCTTTGAGGGGGGAGTGTAAGCCTCTATCACCGCCTACGATGGACAGGGTAGAGCATCACAAGAGTAAGCCTTAATTCTGCGTCTACGATGTGATGGTTTAAGAATCTAAGACCTTATTGTAGCCTACAATTGTCAGGATAAGGCGCCTCTTAGAGGGAGGTCGGGTAAGTCCTTGGGCCCTGCTTGTGGATAAGCTAACCAAGTACGTCGGACGCACAGGCCCAGAGAGTGGCCAACAAAGCACGTACATCCTATGCTTTGATAACTGAAAGCCCAGAGAGTGGATCTAGAAGCACATACATTCTCTACTAAAATCGAACCCCAAAGTGGGAAATAAAGCTAATTACCAGAAATGGGTTTCTGGTCTTCTATATATACCCAAATCTGGGTCGGTTCGAGGCTTCTACTAATACCCGAATCTGGGTTAGTTCGGGACTTCTATTTAATACTCGAATCTGTGTTAATTCGAGATGTCTTTTGAAACATCAAAAATGAGTTCCTAGTTCTTTGTGGACCGACCGGAGTCCGGAACAGAGTCAAAGCTTCTATTATTACCAGAAGAGAAATACCCGGGTTTCATCCTAAAATTAAGCTTTGAAACATCAATCGAAGTCTTTATTAAATTACCAAGAGAAGCATTCTGATCACCTCTTGTAAAGTACCCTCATTTAGGTCATGAAGACTTAGATTTACACTTCCGAAGAAGGATGGATGAAACAAGACTTAAAGGAAAATGCAAAGTCCATTATTTGGAAGGTTTTCCTGGAAAAGGTAGGTAATCCTCTTTATTAGTAAGGGAGATTTCTTTAGCTTATCATGTACAAATCATTATTGTCTTTATTCAGTACAAGAAAAGTCACACTACAAGTGGTATGTACACGATTTACCAGTTCATTTACAAGAATTACATCATTAACTATCTAAACATAGGTATGTACACATTACAATTACTATCAAATGTCCTGCCTCCCTTCATCCTCGGATAACGTAGGATTGATGGCATATCGAATTGGAGCTTATTAAGCTTATGCATCTTTTTGCTAACTTCACCAAGATTATCATAAGGTTGGACCTGAAGTATTAGAGCCCTATCATAAGTTCTACATATGGCCCTAAGAGATTTGTTGTCCTTCTCCAACTCAAAAAACACTTACACGCAGATCATGTCTTTCCCCTTGTAAAAGCCTGATTTGATCAACACACCGACTGATTGGGTCAAATGAATCCTTAATCAATTTGGTGTCGTAAATACTTTTCATCTCGGCTATCACCTTCTTGCACTATTCAGAAATGACTGATTCTTCTAACCCTCGAGGAGGGTTCTTCAGATAAAAATGCTTTTGAGTAACAGCGACCTTAGTAGCGGTCGCGACAGTAGAAGGCCAACGCACCATTATAATAAGGATATTTTTGAAGGAATGCTCCCATGTCTTGCATTTTGCATTAACGTTATCTAATTCAATTTCCGAGTTAATGACGCATTGGCGTAAACCTCTTAACTCATCTTCGAATTCAATAGAGGGCTTAGTCTTTATATATGTCTTCAATCCAAGTATAAGCCTATCTCTCTTTTCTAGTTGACCTTTCAGTACTTCTATTCTTTCATTCAAATGCCTAATTGATAAAGTTTGAAATAAGATCGTTCTCTCTCGAGATGTAGAAGGAACCTCGTTGTTAGCATTGCATTGTCTTGAGACGGGAAAGTTTCATGATGATCCACCTACTCACAAGAATAAAGGATAGTTATGCATAAATTTTTGTTCATCGGGATAGTGTCATATCTCTAAAAAAAAGTACTTTATATAAATGTTATTCAAAATAAATTTCCGAAGGTTTCGATGAACACATGGATGTGAAAGAATCGCGAGGGTTCTCATACACTTATCAATACATTTATTGTTCACATATCAACTCAGCATGCTCAATCCTAAGTCTTTTCAAAATCGCCACCCGGTCTTCACCCAAAAAGATAAGGGAAAGCCGAGGGAGTTTCGTATAAACACTTTTGAGTTCTTCTAGAAATCGTTTTCTCTTGAAAACATCAGTAGACATTATCGAATATTCCTTTCTCAACCTACAGATCAAATGAAGCACATCTTCAAGATAAGCAAGGTTCTGTCATAGCATATATATATAAAAGAATTAGCAGAACTTATAGTAGATAGAATCCCATGCATGATTTATACAATCACAACGTTAAGGTTACAAGTATTCCTCCTGTTTGTACAAAATCGATCTTTTAAACTATTCGGTGATAAACCTATCTTTGTCATACTCAAGCTTTTCTAGGGGAAGATCCCTAGGAATTGAAAGAACCCTCTTGAGGTTCCAAAATCTCTAGGATGCGGGTCAACTCCACATTCGTCTAATTAAAGTCTATGAAGACGACGTATTAGGCCTCCACTAGGTTCTTCTAAGATGGAAAAGTCCACTATTGTGTATCGCTTGTAGATCTCATCGTTACTACAAAAGTGGGCATATTCGACACTATTTTTATGTGCCGTAGATCAAAAAAGCGTTGCCGTAGGACATTTTTTCAAATAGGCAACAGCAGGGGCGCGTGGCATCTGCGGCCGTTCCATTAGCCCTCTAAGGCAACACTTTTGCCCATCTACTGCCATGGAAAGAAAGAGTTGCATTATAGACGTAATGCAACACTATTTGCACGTAATGCAACATAACACAGCGTTTCCTTAAGCATTAGCTACCCGGTCACGAGAGTGGGGCCATGTCAGCTTTCCACATAAGTTGTTCACGTGTCACACGCTACATCAGCTTTCCACGTCAGTTGCATACGTGTTAAACGCCATGTCAGTTGTCCACGTGTCACATGCCACGTCAGCTATAGGGCCCACGAGTCATACCATCATGAATTATAATATATTTTTCAAATGCAACAACACTGCATAATGTAATGCAACACTAGAAAAAAAATCAAATACAACATTAAAGAAGGGAAATGCTACATAAGAAGAAAGCAAATACAACGCTTTAATTATAAGTTCTGTAGAACCACTTTTGTACATAAGAGTGTCTTATTAACAAATAACATCAAATCAGATACAACTAATACATCAATAACACAATTTCGGCTGAATACAACAAGAACATAAGAGCTACATGCTTCTATCATAAATCTAAAATGTAATAACAAGCATCATCTGACAAACAATATCAGAACCTCAGCAAATCCGCATCCATCTCCTTGCGCTAACAGTATCACTCCACACCAGATTACTACAACCAAACATATTAGATATAATGATTCCACCAACACATGCACACATGCACAAATTCAAATATTTGTCCCTGCAGATCACCTAGTGTTTTATTCTAATGCAAACCAGCAAATGTATTGATTACTGTAGATAAACCAAAAAAACTTACTTGCAAAATCAAGAATATCGGCTGCTGTTTCAACCTTCTTTGTGCTGTTGTAATTGATCCATCACCTTATACATTTACTGTAATAGAAATTATACATACAAACATACATGATTCCTGCAGATCCTTTTAACACTTATATTCCTGATGATAATCCCGATGACACTGTCAAAAGGAACGACATTACTGATAATGATAATCCCGATGCACCATTTCTAGAAGTTTCTCTATGGCCAAACCAGTGTTGATAATCAATAGGGGAGTACAGTGATACCTTATATCTCAGTACAAGAGGGTGCTGATAAGTTTATGTCTATTTCATTCTTGCCTCCATACAAGGATAAAAGGATCATGAGGAGTTAAGATGGGAAGATTATCAACTGGGTGATAAAGGGTCTCAAACAAAAATGCCTGGATTAGGTCAAACCGGTGCTGATAATCAACAGGGTAGTAGAGTGATATCTTATGTCTCAATACAAGAGGGTATTGATAATTTTATGTCTATTTCATTTATGCCTCCATACAAGGATAAAAAGAGTCACGAGGAGTTAAGATGGGAAGATTATCAATTGGATGATAAAGGTGGTGCTCAAGTGCAAACTCAAGCAGTTCCATTTGGTCAACCTTCTACCACCCCAAACTCCTTTGGCACAACAAGCATAAGTACCCTTTTTGGTCAACCAACTTCTGCTAGTCCCTTTGGCTCAATGAATTACAGTCAGTCTGCTGCTAACACAACTGCATTTGGATCTACAACTATAAACAATCCATTCGGTTGGCCTGTTGCTGCTAATGCAAGCCCATTTGGGTCATCTAACACAAGCAATTCCTTTAGTCAACCTGCTGCTAGTAGCTGTGCTTCTGGGTCTACAAACTCAAGTAATTCTATTGGTCAACCTGCTGGTAGTATCAGCACATCTGGGTCTACAAACACAAGCAATGTCTCCTTCGGTCAAATTGCTGCTAATTTAAGTGCATTTGGGTCTGCAAACACAAGCAATGCCTTCGGTCAAACTGCTACTAGCAGTGCATTTGGGTCTGCAGACACAAGCAATGCCATCTTTGGTCAGGCTGTTGCTATGTCAAGTGCTTTTATGTCTTCGAATGCAAGCAGTGCCTTTGGTCAAAGTGCTGCTAATTCGAGCCATGTTGAGTTTCTATCTTATGATGCAGTTGTAGGAGAGTGGAAGTTTAGGGTGAAACATTTTTAGAAGGCTAATCGATAGAGGTTTTTGATGAACCTGCCTTGTAATTCTTGTATTTGTTCATGGTCTTTGATATATATTACTTTATCGTCTTATACTAATGAAACTGGTCTCGTATAGAAAAATATTTCGAATGCGTCATATGTTATTCTTCTAATTTGTTTTTGTATTTGGATGGAATATATATACTTTTATAAGAGAAAAAAATGTTCATCGATGACTTCGATTTTCTTTCTCAATGAATTTACCTCAAGGTTAAGAAGCATGATATTCTATTTTGAATTCTTCACTTCTTCCCACATATGATCTCTCTCCTCTAAAACGGTCTGCAGTTTGCTACGGGTTGATGTCAGTTCTTATGTGCATTCTTGTAGATCTTGCTGCAGTTCGTTGATCTTCTCATCTTTACACATCATCTGAATCTCCATATCCTTTAATTTGTGTATGAAGTAAGATATAAGCTTGCACACTTACAAAGGCCATACTATGGATCCAGCTTTGCCAAATTAGCATACCCTATACTCTGATATAAACATGATTTAAGTGCTGCATCTACAAAAGTTGTTATTCATAATGAAGAAATTAAAGAAATCATTACTTGAGGAATGTCAAGGATAGCAATAGTCAAACAAGCCAAGGCTAGCAATAGTCAAACCAGTCTGCTTATGGCGGTCGCTAAAAATGATATAAATGTTAGCATACGATAGCTAAACAATAGTATATAAAGTATAATTAATAATGTGCATACACAAAAGAATTTGTAGCGCGTTGCAGCTATGTTATATGAATCCATGTCTACTTATGTAATTAAGGATAATGCCAGCCTGGAAAGCTTAGCAAGTAGCAAACAATTCCAGTACTGAAGCAATCCGTTGTGTATGTAGTCCGAAAGCAGCACAAAGCTATAATCAAACATTTAAAGCTAGAAATAGTCGTAACATGTATGAAATAGGAAATAAAAACCATAATTATAAAGTTAGTTGAATATCAAAGCACTTTAATTCAGAGGGAAAGAGCACGCTATAACCGGTCACTAATACAAAATCCTCACAGTTGCATTTAAGCAGCAGTTTAAGTAGACTAAAATGTAGTTAAACAACTTTTGGTTAGACGTTCGCATGATAAAATGTAAAAAAAAAAAAAAAATCCAATTTTAGCATTTTAGAGTAGCAAGCTGACTTGGGGTAGATGATGGGCAGATAAAGCAAATTATGATATAATTTTTCATTGTTCTCAATAAATCTAGCCAAGCTATAAATTTGGAAATTATATCTGCAAAATCAATGTTACAACATCAAAGTAGGAAAACTCCATTTGGTAAATGACCCCTTAAAAAGATAACAATAAACAATGTAGACATATGAATTTCAAAACTACGATGGACAAAATATTGAACGTCATTGATTTGGATTGACATTGCTCCTCATTGATGCACTTATACAGGCTAATAAGTGAGCCTTTTATATTTTATAAAATTAGAAATAAGAAGCAAAAACATGCAAATTGCAGACAACTCATGCAGAATATGACAAGTTGGACTATGTTTTGATTAGTGTAAACCAAATCAGAAGTAGTTTGCTTGTTCGTAATTGGGAAATTACTCTTGCTTCTTCAAACATGTATCCTTCAGGAGGATTCACATTGAAACTAAAAACAACATTACACATACGGTTGAACAAAGTTAGAAGATGCGGTGATGAATAAAACAACATTATTATATCATAAGCCACACTATTTCAGATTTAACAAAATTTTGTATGTGTTCAGTCCACATTTAAAGAATCATTCATGTAAAATTTGAACTCATTTTGATATATTTAGCCATTTCAAGAGCATAACTTGATTATTCATCGTTTAAACATTTGGCATACTAAACCTATCGCCCAGTTTTCATGCCACCTAGCCATCAGCACTCGACACACCCCAACAGCTACTCATATATGTTAATGTATCTCACAATCCCAGTCATGCGCCACCACAAATCAGTATATCAGCTCATTATCGTTCTACTCCCATTAGCTACTTTCCATCACATACGCACTTTTTTCATATGGATTCAACCTCATGCTCTCACATAAACCTCTATTTTTTCATTTAATACACCTCATGTAAGCTGTACAAATCAATAGCCAAATAAAAATGGCCATCTTCAACATTTTCACATTTGATACACCTCATGCTTTCACGACAGTTCCAAAAGATAGACATTTAGCAATGTAAGAAAAATAGCATAGGGATTTCGAGGTTCACTACCAAAATAACTCTCTCAAATGTAATACAACAGATATATTTATACCATGAAGTCAATGATAAACATTAACTAACAGTTAATATGAAGAGTAAATTAGAAACTTATGGTACTTTTTAGTGATGATATTAGAATAAAAGGAAAGCGAGGTGTTCTTAGCAGCGCGCAAGTTGTATAGTTATATATAACAAGTAATAACAAGTAAAAGTACTGTCATTCATGCTCCAGTACCAGCATAATGAATTCATCATATAAAAGATGTAACATGAATAGAAAAAGAAAGTTGTCTGAAAATACCAATCATAATTCATCCCAAAGTTTGTAAAATTGGGCATTATAAGGTCCATGCTGAATATGGCATAACTCGTGAAGCATTGTATCAAGCGCTTGTTCATAGGGTATGAAATCAAAAATCTATATTAGGTCTCCTTAACCTAAGCTTCACCGCAACACCGCTGTTTACATTTATTCCTAAAAGTGCCGGATTGGTTGTACTACGGTAGATATAAAGACAATCAGCAGTGTGCTTACATTCTAGCACGATATCTTATTTATCGAAGATAATTTATAGAAAAGAAAATCAAATTCGAAATTTCATAAATTTACCAGAATTCAGATAGGAGTTTAACCCTCTATTTGCGCCTTCGCATGAGTCGTTCGGATCTTGAAGAGAGAATAGATGCGATGGGGTAGGGAATTGACGTGAATTTAGGTTTAAATTTTGGACAATGGTAAAGGGGAAGTAAAAGAAGAAGATGCTTGAGGAACGGGTTATTTTTACGTCGCATTTCGCGAAGAGGGAAAATGTCCCGCTAAAATTTCACATTGGAAAAGAGTACAGTGAGGTGGCGGCTACTGATTGGATGATGGGGTGATGTTTTTAATAGGAAGCAAGGATTGGTTTGAACCGTTGGATTAAATCATAATATACAGTTGTTTATTCGTTTATTCTGATAATACAGATCGTTGATGTGGATTGTATTTATGTAAAGCTATGCTTTGAACTGGTGTTGCATGTCATAGCACTAGAATTCCAACCGCAATAGTGCATTCACGTCTAATGCGACAACATATGAATATTCTGGCAAAAGATCAAAGAAAGCATAGCTTTCGCCACACTTTTCATGCAACGCACACAAATTAGTGTCGAATATGCCCACTTTTGTAGTAGTGACAAAAAGTTAACTAATAGATCTCTGTCCTCAAGCAACATCCAAAATAGGGTCATCAATTCCTTGTTCTCCTCCCGGATGGATTCCCTATGCTTTTGGGCTTTTCTTAGTCTAGGTGCGGCCTCGTGCTTCTTGTAACGCATAAGCTTAGACGCACTCTTTTTTAAGTCATGATATCTCCAGGATAATGTAGTATAATCCTTTAATAGCTTTCCTTGCTCAACATAAGCCCGAGTTATTTCCCTTTGTTTTTCACCTAATTCCGCTCTAAGTCAGGAGGAGACCTTTCCTTTTGTTTAAGTGAATATGAAGATGAGAACCTAGTTACTATTATATATGTGATAAAGAAGAAAGTGTTGCAAAAACAAAAATCCATACATGGGAAGGAGAAACCTCAGTTGAGAAGAATGTTGTCTTCTTAGGGATTAAGAAGTACCACTTTTCTTAACGGGAGGAGCCTCGAATTCTTCAGTAGAATGAGAAACTCCAACGTCAAGATTATATCCTGTATAATCACGTGAGACATCAGGAGCCATAGAAGAACCGCTACCACCTTTATCATGATCATTTCGACGGTTATTTCCATTATGGTCATCGCTATCATCACCTCTATCCTCCTCAGTAAAAGCCGAAAGCTCCTCTACCTCACCAGAGTTACTAGAAAGGTCCTCGATGAATGGAAGATCCTCGGCTTTAGGCCTATCCCTCTCTAGCATCTCGACCCTTTACCAGGACTTCCTAATCCTCTCCATAAGCCTATCCTTAGTAGAAGAAGGGATAATGGTGAATTGCATCTCTGGAGGGTTGTGAAGGTTATCAGATATAACATGAAATAAGGCATCTTCATAATACCCAGTCTTAATTCGCGGAAGATGAACTTGCAGCAAGTTGGAAATCCTGCCTTTTGTCTCATAAATTATCTTCGTGGCATGAGAGGGCTTTTCATCTTTCCTCTTAAGTTTGTCAGCATGATTAACTACATTTTCTGCCATTTGGTACTCTAAGGCCGAAACTTGGCCAGGCACCGAACTCTTCATTTGCCTCTCCTTTTCAAGAGCCACTTCGGCATTTTCAAGGGAAGATTTCAACCTCTCGCGTTCGTCACTTAAGGCCTTATTAGCTTCCCGAAGGTGAGTAACTTTGGGGGAAGGTGATGAGGAAAGGGCCTTAGGAAAAAACCATCTTTTGATAACCTGGACAAGAGAAGGAATACAACTAACCACCATAACAAGTTAAAGACAAAAGAAAAATCATAGAGGAAAAGTTTATACCGAAAGATGCCAATTGACTAGATGTTGATTGAAACTCTCCTCATCTTAATGGGTCGAAGATGACAAAACATTCGTAATTTCGAGCTAAGCAAGAGAAAGCTTCATGGGCTCATCAAAGCCCGTTGAGGAAGTAAGGAGTCTTGGGGGATCGACATGTTGAGAATGGGAGGTTTGAATCATCGCTTGCTTGCCCAATTCTAGCATGCTTGAAGAGGTTGACGGCATGATACGATCTTCGCATTCACCGCCAGGGATACCCTTGGGGAAAACAATAATAAACACTCTGGTAGAATCAATAGCAGGGACTGTAAAGGCATAAATTTTTTGATCAACAACCTCAACGGTGGCATCTTAAGGAAGAGGAACAAAAGTGTCTAATCTCAATCTTTTAGCCGTTGGCTCAATGGCCGATTCGGCCAAACTCTAGAGTGCGGTAGTGGTGGATTGATCTGGAGCATCGGTACGAGTTATGACTTCAGAATCCGAGGCCCCTAATCAAAATATAAGATACGAAAGAAATTTCAACAATGAATTCCTTGTGGATTAAAGATATTTGAAAGAGAAGGCAGCAATTCTAATAAGGACACTTGGAAATAATGGAGAGGAAGTAGTAAATGCATTTGAACCCAAGGTCAAATGCCTGGATCCTACTAAATGGATGGGTGGACACCCCAAGATCTTTTGCCTATCGAGAAGGAGGTTATATTGACACAATTTATCCAAAGTCAGCAAAGTTGATCGACTTCGCCGCTCCTCAAATACTTTAGAGATAATTTCAAGAGCACGGGAATCACTCTCCGTTAAAGCAACTCTCTTGGAAGCAGGATCTGAAAAGCGAATAAATTTAAGCAATGCTCAAAAAAGTATGATTACCCATGAAAAAGCAGGGGAACTCACCAAAATCTGCAAAGTTTCCTGAAATGCCAGCTGGGCATCTAATGAAAAAGAACTGGTCTTCCCAAGGCATAGTTTTGCCAATGCCATAATTAATAATTTTCTTCCAAGGGTGGGAACGTAAGATGGGCGAGTCAACCTCTTTCGAAAACTATACCAAATGGTAAATGAGACTAGGAGCAAGGGAAGCTTAACCCGATTCAAGCGCTGGAATTTCGAAACAAAGAAGCAAAGTGTAAATGCTCGGCAGAAGCTGGATAGGACCAATCTCCAAGTCCCTCGAGAGTTGAGATATAAAATTTAGGAAAGGAAAGAAGCCTCCATGCCAAATGTGGATGGATGAATATGCAAAGTAACCTTCCAGAGGATTTCTAATGCTATCTTGATTAGTGGTAAGGATTGCATCTACATCAAACATCCCGAGGTCGTTAAGAATAGAATCCATTTCATCTTGGGAAGTAATTAAATACCTCTTCCAAGCAAGGGGATTCTTTTTTCGAAAGATGCGAAGGCACTGCATTTCTGTTGACTAAAACTCTTCCCATTAGACTTAGTGCTGCCATGTGATATAATTTCATAAACACGTGAATTAACACCACATTCATTAGTGTGAAATAAGTAGATAACGTGTTAACTTATTTAATGATCGATACTTGAATCATTACATATTAGAAGGGACCTAAATATTAATCTAGATAGAATTCATAATAGCTCCGAATCTGTGCAGTTTATTCCCCACTATTACCCCGCCATATTCCCGCTATATATTTTTAAATAGCCTCTGAAATAGCCTTTTCGTTTTAATCTCTAATATATTCCGATATTCTCGATACATCTCATTAGTTCAGCTATATTACGCTATTTCCGTTATATCTTGAACAAATGAAATGAATTGGAAACAGACATTTTCACTTTATAAAAGTAGTATTATAATAGATTTTTTTTTTGACATATATTTTTCATAATAGAAAATACTATAATATTCTATTAAACTTTATTGAACTAAATAAAAGTTTACGTTCATTTACATATATTTGCACATGCTTTTATATTAAATTAAGAATTTACTAATGATAATAAATTGAATGTTAGTTTTCCATTTATTTATCATTTGTACATTTTTAAAAGCATTAAATATGAGTCTTATGTGCTATTTTGGACTTATCCGCTATATCCTGCTATTATCTCGCTTTATCCCCACTATAACTTTTTACGCCTCCACCGTAATGTATCCGTGGTCATAAAGTTAGTCATCCTAGCACCTAATAAAACCGGTGCCGGGAAAACTAAATAGAACTGGTAACGGATAAACTGAGACCAAGTGGTTTTAAATCAATACCGGGAGCCTGATTGGCCCTCGGGTCTGACACATGTGAAAACAAAGTCAAAATGTTATGGCAGTGAAACTCTTAGACTTTGTCGACACCCAAAACTGAAGAGAAAACTAGCCCTTTAGAAACCCTGTCGGATAATTCACCATTCTTGGATTAATCTGACACTTACATATTGAACAAAAACAGAAGTGAATGTCGGTAAAGTCAGAACAAACAGACCAGTAACATTGAAGGCGAGTTCACTAGAAGTGAAAGCGTAAATTGCATTTTGTAAATGTAAATACCTTTTCCTATAAGAATTGTACAACTCCGATCCTAAAAAGCGACATCGGGAGAGAGCAATCGTATAGTTCCCAGGGAATTGTAATTTAAAATCACCTCTAATTGAATGATTTGCATTTATCGCGCTAACCCCAATTTGGTTCTAATAATTAGCATTAAATTTCTGCTCGTAGTTAAAAGTGAAAGTACTCACCAGTGATTAAATCAGAAATCTTCGAAAAAACTTCAGTAATTCTCGATGAATAGTAATACAGTATCTATTTATCTGGTAGCTAAAAATGAGGAAGAAGAAGCAACGGTAATTATACCAAATTACCATTAATCCAAGCCGTACAGATAAGAGTCAATCAAACGGTCCGATTAGAGGAGATCAACAGACAGAGGGCAAAATTACCAAAAGGGCATCGAATTTTGACTTGGAAAGTCAAAATTACCCCTTCATCAAGAGGGGATGCTACTACCAAAATAAAGCACCGAAACAGGCGGGCGGTGAAGGCGTAACAAATCACCACAAGCAGAAAGAAGTCTTCCATCAACAAATCCCGACACAAGAAAAAGCCGGCAGCATAAGGAAATATTCTGGGAGATATGCAAGCGACCCCATCATGCATGGATAGAGCTCAAAATCTATACAAAAGGAAATACAAGCAGGGTGGTGCTGGCATGATCGGTATAAGGTCACCCAAGACCGGAAGCAAACGAAGGCGGAAAACCAGGAACCTTACAAATTGGGACCTAGAAAGAAGAGAGAGGCTATCAGTATTAACTCGCTTAATACCGATACATCAAGAAGCAATAGCAACAAAAATACAAGGGAATCATCTGGGAGCCATTCGCCGAGAACCCCCAATAGGGTATTGCCGGAAGGACGCTCTAATAAGTAACTAATGAAGCATTGGAAGCAACCTATCGGAGAAGTAAGAATACGCATCAAGAGCCTACCAATAGGCAAGGCGGAATCCTAGAAGAGAGAAAAACTATCCACACTAATATACTTAGTGTTGATACCGACAGGGGTGACAGATCCGGTAGCCTTTCACGTAAATCACAATGGCAACCTCCATAGAGTGTTGATATCAAAACCGGAAGCCAACATCCGAAAGCCACTACCTTTCGAAAGCTATCTACACCGATAAACTCGACACCATACAATGTGCATGAACAAGCAATCAAGAAAAGAGTTCCGCAAACTGGAACCCTCCTCCCGGGAGAAAGAACCGACACATCTAAAAGGCACAGGCAAAACCTTAAGAACCTGTAGAAAAGGCGGTCGAGAGCCAGTACTTCCGGAACCAAAGGGAAAAGCGGCCGAGGGGGGTACTGCTGGCCCAATAGCAAAAGGGTCCCTGATTTTTCTATAAATAAGACCCCAAGGGTCTCATTTCTAGGATAATTTTTATCATTCTCATTCTTGTACTCTTTTCTTTGGAGTAAACCCTAATTTCAGGGATTTTGGTTGTAATCACTTGTATATTCTAAACCAAAAAGTAATAATGAGTAGATCAATACTTAGAACATTTTCATATGAGTCTCCCATGTAATTTGTTAGCTATTGTCAGTGTTGTATGTTGTATGCTTTCTACATGCTTACAAGTTCTTGCCCATGCCCGATCCTTTCCACAAAATCAATACGGAACCCCTTCCTACAAGCCATTTAGCTCTTACTGAGGGTTGTGCTTAGGAAACCCTTGTCCCAAGATAACTGTTGGTTTTTGAGTCGCTTAAGCGTGATGCTCATGCCATTGAGGGAAGAGTAACTAATCTTTCAAGATCAAAACAATGATATCTAGGAAACAGTGAACTAACTCAAACTCGAGAAAGTTAAATAAACTCATTTTTTCCCGAAGGTCCACTTCCGTAGATCTATCTCCGGCGTTGACGAAAAATATCGTTAACAAGTTGTTTAACGACTAAAATAAAGAACAAAAAGGGATATGTGATGATTCCTAAGTGTACAGTCTAGTACAACCTGTGAGATCTAACTAAAAACTTTTCCGTTATGCGAGGAGTGGGAAGAATCAAAAGGACATCAGATTTTTGAATAAGAATAAACAAAGCTTTCCAAAGTTAAAAGATCTAGTGTGTTAAAACAACATATTGGAATGAAAGGGTTAAAATATAACGAAAGTTTTCCAATGTATGAATTGGATTCCACTGAATGGAAATAATCTTCAGATATTTCAATATTGGATTTTGTGGTTATACAGACACTGTTTGAGGAATTTGGAAGATATCGATATCATTATTCCTTACACGATATCAGTTAATTTCAAATTTTGGTATTAAATATAAGTTGATACGATTTTTACTCAAAGCCTTATATTTGATGTCAAATTGGATTTGGCTTTGTCATGAACGATGCTTTTGAGTAGCATCTATTCTTTAACCCAGTTAACTACATGATTTATTTTCAAACTTGAGTAATCATGGAATAATGATTTTTAGAGAATAAAACTATGTTAGAGTTTTAATCAATCTTTCAACAAAGACTTGAAATGTAAGATGGTAATTAATCTTACCAAACACGAGAAATGTTAGATATGGAGCACCGGTAGTTTTTCTCCATAGGAATGAGGTAACAGTATGAGTGATACTTTTTGTAATGCTCGATAATCCCAATAAGGCATATAAACCTTAATTTGAGTTAAATTCATGAAAATGGATTTTATAATCTTTTGAAATGATAAACGAGAAGTTTAAATGAAATAAATCTTTGATAAGATTTAAGGGAATGATAACGTAAAGGATGATTTGATATTGTGGAATGGAATGAGACTTATGATATGTGTATATATCACTTGATCTTAAGAATATGCTTGTTATTCAAGACCGGGTTCCAACCCATTCTGAATAACTATACGACGAGTATTGGAGATACTGAAGAAGGTGTTTGAAGACCGAAGATCTTCACGTCATTTGGATTATTGTTAATGTCTCGATTCGGTCGTACACCCTAGATGAGGTTATAAGTGGTGGTCGTCCAGACGTACTTGGAGATTGACCGAATATGCAAGGGCCTCTCCCCCTTAGGGGACGAGGAATAAGGTGCGTTCGGATTCGTACAGACCCATAAAAAATTTGTAAATGGATGTGTGACTGACATTTTATTTCATAACGTAATTGATTAGTTGCTATTGATGGTATATTTGAGGTGGCAGGGAATTTATTCTCTTAGCTTAACACCCTTCTTTCAGATGTATAAGCTCAAAGGTTATATTACTAATAGAAACTTATCATATGTGTGAATTGACAATGTGGTATGCTAAGTTGTTGATTGATTAAAGCTTTTGTTGAAAAGTAGAGCTTTGTAGATGATGATCAAAGCATGGCTGATATATCGTAGCTTTGTGTTGAAACGTGTCTTCGACAAGCCTCACAGCCCGTGAATGGTCGAAAACAGGATGATAGGCGCCAGAGAAAGGACATACGTTCCCTTCTAGCAAAAAGTGTTGCTATGGTATGAAGCCCAGGCAATTTACTTATATGCATGTTGGATTGAAGGTCCTCGGATGATAGTCAAATACGACTAGGACGACGGTCATATACGACCAGGGAACTTATGTTTAAGAGTAACCCTAATCCATTAGGAATTGATGGACCGACTCTGCTGACCCGAGGTACAAATGGAGTGATTCCTGGACATCTTGCTAGAGATGGTTCCGAAGTCGGATAAGGAAGATCCTTTCCCCTGGTTCATTAATGGAATCCAATTTCTAATACAAGCTTTGCATTTTTAGTTGTAAACCTATATGGCGACATAATAGGATGGGGTATTATGTCGTCTAAGATTGATACATTTATTTTCGAAATTGATTTTACACTGCACTAGCAATAATAAAAGAGAAATTTCGTGTATCAAGCATTTTTTGCTATAATAAGGTAAAACTTTATCCTCTGGTTTGCGCTTGCATTGTATGATGGGACTTGAGTCTTATAATAGCTTCATTTTTCAAAAAGCATTTCGAGTTTTATAATTGGTATTCTTGTAGAGGAAACCCATTCGGTGTTATATGGCGTGGTCCCATGATATACCCAACTTTAAAATTAAGTATAATAACTATTTTGGTTCTCACATGAGCCCCATGACTGACTCAGAGTTTATTGTTTCCCACCTAAACTCTGGGTTCCCATATTTTTCCATATGGGCAACATGTAGTTTTGTTTTTGCAGATATTTTATTTAGCAGGATCCTAGATTATTGTAACACCCTACTTCCGTTAATGTCACTCTTTAAAAGAATGCATTAAGTTCCGTGAAGCGTTATAGGTAAACAGCAACAGAAACATCACAAGATAGACATAAAATAGCAGTGGAAATTTAAAACTGAATTTATTTAGAAGAAAACATCGTAGTCTCAAAACCAGTTACAAAATCAGTCTGAATTGCTGAAACCAACTACAGCAAATTAAAACATCTGTCTTGCACTGAAAACCATCAGAGTATATCAATATAAAATCATAATCCCCAAAAATAGCCATAACAAAGTAGACAAGTAGTCAAAGTGGCACATCGAGCAGATCCAAATCCAAGAAGAAACAGAAGAGAGAGTCCTAATCAAGCCTGAGCGTTCCCCCCGCCCCCCCCCCCTCCCGAGACCTCGGTGGGAAAGGGAGAGAGAGAAAAGGAAATAAAATGGATCAGACATAAATTCTGGCGAGTCTGGTGACTTTTAGCATATAAATAAGTAAAAGCAGCATGGGAGACACATAAATTGGATGAGAGATAATTGTACCATATAACATGTATAAACAGGCTGAGCAGGATAAACAGAATGAATAGAATAGGTTACACTTCTCAAATACTCTTCTCTGCACCAATACTAGTATAATAGATATGATCCCAACAGAAACATAATGGTAGACTTAAGTATACTTCTAGTAACTGGTTTTACCCCAACAGTAATAATAGGTACCAAAACAGAAATAACAGGTGTTACACCCAACCAGAAACAATAGGCACCTAAATAGGCAGGACTCGGTGTACCCTAATTACTACCGCCAATCGATCGGCTCCATACCCCGTAAATACCCTATGCCGGCCCCACAGTAGGATGTATCACATCCTAAAGTGGAAACCCCCCAGATGGTCACAGACTTATCTATTGGTGTTATAGCGGCTTATTTTCCCAAATAAGCCAGACCCATGCATGCACTTGACTCCGTTGGAACGCGCTATCAGAACACCTTCACCCAAATGAACCTCTTATAATCAGTTTAGTAAGCATGCCCTGACCCCTACCTAGTGTGGGGTCCCCCTTTGATAACAGAATGGGTTACTGACTAATACGGGTCCCACACAACAGATGACACAAGCCACCCCCAGGCTTGTATCCCCAACTACTAGGATTTTGACAGGTTATGCTTAACAGATTAACAAGCCCGCATAATCCCAACATATAAAACATGTTAAGTTTAACGGGTTTGTATAACCCCCAACAGATTGAATAGATTTACTTAACCCCTACTGATTCAAACAAGTTTACTTAACCCCCACTATTTAACAGGTTCATGTAACCCCCGCAGATTTAAATAGGTTAAGTATTACATGTTAACAGGTTCATATAACCCCAACAGATCTAAACAGGATTCACATGTTTACAGTTTCATTACACGTTCCGCTTAATCTATAAATTAAGCCTACGGATTTACATGCCCCAACCCTCAAGTCATAATTCACATTATAAGATATGGCCCAAATTTTATTCTTACATCATAGTATAGGTTATGCCCCCAAATCCCAGTCATGATTCATAATACAAGATATACCCCAATTTATCTTTCCCAACCATACCCAAGTTCATTCGTTAACGTATTTCATCGATAGGCCTAGGCTTGGAGGTATCCTAGGCTATAAAAATAAAAAGAGAAAGAGGGAGAGAAGATAACAGAAATATGCATAATAATAGAATAGGGATATGATAACAGAAATAGGCATGTAAGGACTAAACAGTAGATCAGGTGTACAGAGGAATACATGTGATAGCAGATCTGTTATGGTATGAATCAGATTCTTAACAAGCATAGGTTTAGATTCAAATTTATAAACATGTCAGGATTACTTGTTAAATATTTATATCTAAAAATAACATGAACTCATAGAGACTGGATCTAAAGAGCAGAGAATAATATGCTGAAGATGCAGAAGAAATTTTTGTATACGAATAGGCTGTTGTTGAAGAGAATAGGCTAATTAAATCCAAGATGGGGAAACATCCCGTTGTCTCCATTGTTTTTTATGTGTACAAACAATATAAATGAGGTCCTATATATAGCCTAAAGCCAACGAACCTAGACCACAAAAACGTTCACATGCAAGAAAAATAATTCACTCGGATCTACATTGGGTCGACCCAGCCCGACTTGGGTCGACCAATGGGTTGACCCCCTCCACCCCGGGCCGACCCAGCTGGGTCTTGCGTCGACCCATGGGTCGATCCAGTCAGGTCTTGGGTCGACCCCTAACGGGTCGATTCCCTCCAGATTTTCCCCGCTTCACTATTTGAATTTTTTTTGAATATTTTGACTTGGTTTGTATATATAATTCTCTTATACGTATACAAACTTCTAAGCTTAATAACTTTCCCATACAATGTCCGTTTTACGCAAACTCAGAGTCTATCTTAAGAAGAATTCGAGATGAACGCAATGGCGCAGTATGCTTTGATTAATAACCAATATTTAATTAAGTATTCTTTAGTTTATTGTTATAGTTTTCATTAAAATTACGGGGTGTTACATTCTCCCCTACATAAAGGATTTCGTCCCCGAAATCCTTTAAGTTAAGAAGAATGTATATCCTAACATCCATCAACCATCTACTCATCCATCAACCATCTACTCATCCATCAATCATAGGCATCCATTGTCCTTAAAAGACTTCTAATGCTTATATGAACATACGCAAAGGTGTGTGTATATGTCCCTATAATAATGTGAAAGATCGGGCAGTCTACTGATTCAGTAGACCTCCTTGATGCAATGTATGTTAGTGCCATGAATCCAACATGTATGCAAATAGTCCTAGTATATCATGTAAAAGATATATGTGTGCACAATCATCCATCCAAATGCAACATTCATGTGATGATACACCCATTTCGATCCATAAAAAAATGCACACACATCCATATGCAGTCTGAGACTAACTGAGCCGATCTAGTGCCTAGTGTGTGCATGTGTATGCATCCACAAGCAACTACTAGCAAATACTTGCATCCACTTGCATCCATCAACCATAACATGTTTCAAATACATGTTTACATCCATTGGTTCCCTACTTAAAGGTCAAAGATTCGATCGATGGGATATACTTAAATGACAGAAGAAAGTATGAATAAAAGCTTTGGGAAAAAGAAGTTAAGAACATACCCTTGAAAAGAAAAGGGTACGAAGCATGAATCTGTCTTCAGTCTCCCAAGTTGCATCTTCGTGGTCTTCTCCCCATTGAACTTTCATCAACTTGACCTCTTGGTTGCGTAGCTTCCTAACCTCTGTTCCAAGAATACGGGTAGGAACTCGTTTAACTGTCGCCTCCCATTCTACCTCTACTTCCTCAAGCAAACTCGGCTCAACTACCTCTGCGTTATCATGCAGACACTTCCGCAAATGACAAATGTGGAAAACATCATGAACACTAACCAATCTCTCTGGAAGCTTCACCCTATAGGCCATTTGACCTATCATTTCCACTATTGGAAATGGCCCTACAAACCTTGGCGCTAATTTCCCTACAAATCCAAAGCAAATCAAATTCCTCAGAGGTGATACTTTGATGAAAAACATGTCTCCCACTTCAAACTCAATATCGTTCCTTCTCTTATCTACGTACGACTTCTGCCTATCCTAAGCTGTCCTCATGCATCTGCGGATAAGATCAATCTTTTCTAAAATTTCTCTAAACATCTCAGGTCCAAGTAGAAGCCTCTCTGTAGACTCCCACCAACAAGTCAATGATCTACATGGTTATCCGTACAATGCTTTGAAGGGTGCCATGCCAATACTAGCCTGATAACTGTTGTTGTAGGCGAACCCAACCAGTGGAAGATGATCATCCCAAGTCCCTCTGAAGTCTAGGATACACAGCCTCAAAAGATCCTCAAGAACTCTATTCACCCTATCAGTTTGCCCATCGGTTTGCGGGTGATATGCGGTGCTCAAACACAACTATGTACCTAATGCCTTGTGCAGGCTTTTATAGAACTCACTAGCGAAGATGGGGTCACGGTCACTCACTATGCTAGAAGGTACTCCATGTAGACGGACTATCTCACGAAGATAAGATGATGCCAACCATTCTGCTGTTTTCTTACTCTTAATAGAAATGAAATGAGCACTCTTAGTAAGCCTATCAACTATAACCCAGATACTGGTGTTGCCTTTCCTCGATCTAGGCAAGCCATCAATGAAATCCATAGAGATGCTCTCACACTTTCACTGTGGGACCTCCAAAGGATGAAGTAAACCATCGGGCTTCCTTTGCTCAGCTTTGACTTGTGGCAAACTAGACATCGAGAAACAAACTCTGCTACATCTTTCTTCATCACAGCCCAAAAGAAAACCCTCTTCATATCCATATACATCTTATCGCCGCCCGGATGGATAGCCATCCTAGAATGATGGGCTTCCTGAAACACCCCACCTCCATTAAGGTCACTCACAAAGGGAATGCCTTAACTTTGGTGGAGGTTTATAAGTAAAAGCCACAGATAAACTCAAGACAGATATAAATACGCATATTTTAAACAGCGGAAACCAAACAAAATTTTATTTCATCAATACGTGTATCAAACAAAAGATTTCCATAATTGTCTCAAAATACATCCAACATTACAACCTCATAATTGCCTTGATTATTAAAGAAGCATGAAAACATAAATAAAGTGACAAAAATCCCCATAGTGATATCCAAAGCCATTATCCGAGCAAGAAAGATCGAAATCATACATCTACGTTCATGGTGCTTGTAAAGGGTCTGACTGAGTTGAGCTATTTCCTCCCTGTGGACCTGGTGGGGGGGGGGAACGAAAGAAAAGAAGACGAAAAGAAAATAGGGTCAGACATAAAGCCTGAGTAAATCTAGAAACTCTTCAGCATGTGAATAAGAAAAGGGTATGATAGACATAAACTAAAAATAGGAAAGTGTCACCAGCTAAGGAAGTGTCGAATGTACTATCGCACCCATACTATATCTCTGCACCTATTTGAGTTTATTCTAACTCGCACCCCGTGGTGAGGGTGAAGTGATCCCCATTTTCTAAAGATCGGCTCCTACTCACGTTAATGTGTGTCATACGGCCCCAAAGAATTGTAGATACCTATGCTGGTCCCACCATGGGGTGCATCAAGACTCATGGTGGCGGCCCCGACACAAATCCTTGAAGGCATAGGTTATACTACTGGTGTCCCCAGTGCCTTGGTTGTCTGCTCCGGAGTGTGTGCACGCCCGTACCCCGTTAGACCTGCACTGTGCACCCACCACCGTCGTTTGACCGCTTACAATCAACCCAGTAATCGTGCCCCACCCTGCCTAGTTTCAGGGTATCGTTGATACCTAACTTTGGGTTACTGCTGAAACGGGTCCCTCGTTACCAGGATTTTCTAGTCAAACATGTTAAGTGGTTAAGTGTCTGTATTTACCTAACCCCACCCATCAATTCTTGTTAACATGTTGAATTTGGTTAAGTGTTATAGTTGACTTAACCCTACCATCTGTCCTTAGCCTCTTATGAGCACCAGACCACTCACATTAGACAGGTATTGCTACGGTTACTGGATGTGCCGGTCGGTTCCGGGCAGGTTTACACCGTAGCTCAGTCTAACCTCGGGTCCTTATTGGGCTCAATGCTTAACCACCCACATTGAATAGGTATTGTTGTGACTACTGGACAGTCGGGCGGGTCCGGGCAGGTTTACATCACAACTCAATCCAACCTTGGGTTAAGCATATCTTGTTTTCTAAATTTACATATTTTATTACTTCTCAACTATATGTAAATGTCATATCTTTTATTTTTTTGGGTATTTCAATTCATACCGCTTATGTGTCATAATCGTTGGCATGTGCCAAACATGCCAACATATATTTTCACATCTAACACCCAACGTTATTACCCCCGTTTGATCGCAACATTATAACATGTGTTGGGCTTGTCACAATTCAACCCAACTTTATAAACGTGAGGAAAAGGGGAAATCAAGAACATGTAATACATAAAGGTGTGTGGCGCATGAACTTGCAATTTGGCGATTCAACTAACATATAACATGGGTTATGTGAACTTGCATTCAAATCAAAGTATGACTAAGTAGGTGACATATGAAATGGCATAGTTTAGGCTAATACAAACTTGTGTTTAAACATGTTTAACTTGGCATAATATCGACCACAAAACTAGCATGTTATATATTCATCAAAATGTACAATTTTTGCATCTAATCATATAGCCTATTTCAACATGAACTTGCATAGTTTATGAAACCCAAACGATGTTTGACATAGAACCAATTATATTTTGCGAGTAAACATGAACTTGCATAGTTTATGAAACATAGATCCAATTATACTTGCAAATAAACATGAGAATGATATCATAGGTTTTTGGTCATGTAGGCATAAAAGGTCTATAACATGTTTACATAAATTCTTATTTAGACTAAGGGAATATACATAGTCCATGCCATTGACATATACAAAAAGGGATCAATTCCTAGTTTTTGCCACAAACTTGCAAGTGCCATTGTTTTCATATACAATTGTTCAATAGGCTTGCATCAATCAATTTATGCCACAAACATCAATACACAAGTCATGATAGAACCATTACAATACACAAAATTTATACGATATAACAACACGATTCTATTTTCATTTACATCGAATCACATCACAGTTTTTATTCATATTCTGAAAGGTCACTATACTTACAACGAATGCAGAATCTTGAATTCTGAATTCTGAAACTGAGATGCGCTCCTTTGGGTAGACTAACATTGCGTTGATTGATTTGATTAAACTTTAATCTTCTTCTTAATTTGATTCGTCTCTTAGGCTTTAGTGTTGGCTTGTCTCTAGGCTTTCTAATTGACGGCCATTCCTAGTTCCTCTCCAGCAGCATGACGGCTTTTGTATTCTATTATTTGTGTGAATTTAGGGTTAGACTTGAGTTGTATTTATAGAATTTTAAATTGTTTTGAGCCGTCACATGAAGATAGGAGGAATCTAGACCATACAAAGTTCAAAGATCCATTCAAGAGGTGACACGTAAGCCCTAGTGACTCAGCCAAGCATCAGAAATCGACCAGACCCTGACCAGGCCAGCCAGGACCTGACCAGTAGGTCATTCTGACCTGGGCGCACTTGGCAGGTGCGCCAGGCTAAAAATGTACTGGCGCACTTCCCAAGTGCGCCAGTTCAACTTTGTTCTGGTGCACTTCCCAAGTGCGCCAGTGCATTCAGACCCGTTTTCTGGTTTTTCTGCCCAACTTCATTCGTCTATATCTTCTTCATACGATATCCGTTTTACGCAAACTTGGACTCTATCTCAAGCAGAATTTCGAGACGAACGCAATGGCGTAACCCATTTCCCTTGATTTCATCATTTATAATTAATTATACTTTAATTTGTGAAGCTTAACATTATAGAATTCACGACGTGTTACATTCTCCCCCCCTTAAAAGGATTTCGTACCCGAAATCTTCAAGTTAGGAAGAATGTATATCCTACCATCCAACAGTCCGTCTACTCAACCAACAAACACAGGCATCCACTATCCTTAAAAGACTTCTAATGCTTCATGATCATATGCATAGTGTGTGTGCATGTCCTTATCTAATGCAGAAATCAGGCGGTCTACTGATTCAGTTGACCTCCTTAATGCGAATCATGTAAGTGTCATGAATCCATTATGTATGCAAAATTTTCCTACTCATAATTCTACATGAGTGCACAACTATTCATACGAATGCGACGACCATATGATAGCATATCAAGTTTTCAACCATATACAAATAAGAATACATATATGCATATGCAGTATGAAGTGATTGAGCCGATCTAAGACCTAGGTTGTGTGTGTATATGCATCCACGAGCAACCACTAGCAACCACTTGCAGCCATCAACCATAACATGTTTCAAATACATGTTTACATCCAAAGGGGTTTCTACCTAAGGATAAAGGATAATATCGAGGAGATATACCTAAAAAGATAGATACAAGCACAACTTAAGAAAAAAAAAGAGGTCAAAGATGTACCCTCAAAAAGAAAAGGGTAGGTCGCGCGTATTCTATCCTCAGTTTCCCAAGTCACGTCTTCCTCGGCGTCGCTCCACTGAACCTTAACGAGCTTCACTTCGCGGTTGCGTAGCTTTTTTATTTTAGTTCCTACGATTCGAGTTGGAACTATCCTTACAGTTGCTTCACATTCCACTTCGGCTTCTTCTAGAATGCTTGGCTCCACCACTTCCGCTGATTTATGTAGACATTTCCGAAGATGAGAAACGTGAAAGACGTTGTGAATTCCGGCCAATCTTTCAGGCAGATCTACTCTATAAGCCATTTTCCCAATCTTCTCGATGATAGGGAACGGTCCTACAAATCTTGGTGCTAGCTTTCCTGCGGATCCAAAGCGAACGACGTTCCTTAAAGGGGATACCTTAAGGAAAACCCTGTCCCCAACCTCAAACTCAAGGTCGGTCCTTCTATTGTCGGCGTAGGATTTCTGTCTATCTTGGGCTGTCTTCATTCTCCTACATATCAAGTCCACTTTCTCTGAAGTTTCTCGAATCATGTCTGGCCCAAGTATAAGCTTATCTGTAGACTCCCACCAACAAGTTGGTGATTTGCACGGTCTTCCATACAAGGCTTCGAAGGGTGACATGCCGATGGTAGCTTGGTAGCTGTTGTTGTAGGCAAATTCCACTAAAGGAAGGTGATCCTCCCACGTCCCTCCAAAGTAAAGAACGCAAAGTCTTAAAAGATCCTCTAAAACTCTATTCACCCTTTCCGTCTGGCCATCTGTTTGGGGGTGATAGGACGTGCTCAAACATAAGTACGTGCCTACAACTTCTTGCAGACTCCGCCAAAATTCACTTGTGAAAATAGGGTCTCGGTCACTAACAATGCTGGAGGGTATCCCATGGAGTCGAACTATTTCCTTGAGATAAAGAGATGTTAGAGATGAGGCAGTCCTTCTACTCTTGATAGGTATAAAGTGGGCGCTCTTAGTAAGCCTATCCACTATTACCCAAATGCTAGTGTTGCCTCTTCTCGACCTAGGCAGTCCATCAATGAAGTCCATTGAAATGCCGTCCCACTTCCACTGTGGGACCTCTAGAGGGTGAAGTAGTCCTCCAGGCTTCTTTTGTTCCACCTTGACCCGTTGGCAGGTCATGCACTTAGAAATGAAATCTGCCATGTCTTGCTTCATGCCGCTCCAAAAGAAAGTCCTTTTTATATCCTTGTACATCTTATCACCGCCAGGGTGTATAGTCATCTTGGAATGATGCGCTTCCTCGAGAACCTTCTTTGTTAACTCCCTTGCTTGTGGGATGCATAATCTTCCATCTCGTCTCATCCAACCCTTATCATCAATGGCGTATCTACTGAGGTGACTAGAAGTCTCACCCTTAATAAGTTTATCAATCACATCAACAAGCTGAGGGTCTTCACGTTGTGCAACCCCTATTGAGTCCAAGAGAGTAGGGCGTACTTCGAGAGATGCTAGCAAACCCGGTACAAAATCTGAGGAGGGCCTAAAGTTAAAACTGGCTATATACTCCAAGTTTTGCCTTTCCACAAAGAGAGGGCTTAGGGTCAGTTTCTTTCGGCTCAACGCGTCTGCTACCACGTTGCCTTTTCCGGGAGTATAGGAAATTTCAAAATCGTACGAGGCAAGAAACTCCATCCATCTTTGCTACGTCAAGTTAAGATCCTTCTAGGAGAAGAGATATTTCAACGATTTATGGTCAGTGTATAATTCAAACTTCTCACCTAGGAGATAATGGCGCCAAGACTTAAGTGCAAAGACGATGGCGGCTAACTCAAGATCGTGGGTTGGGTAGTTCTTTTCATGAACTTCCAATTGTCTTCCTCCATAAGCTACTACCCTTCCTTCTTGCATTAGAACAACGCATAGTCCCGTTCCACATGCATCCATGTATACTGTGAACATTTTGCTTCCATTAGGCAGAGTTAGAACTGGGGCTGTTGTAAGAGCCCTTTTTAATCGTTGGAAAGCAATGTCACAGTCCAAATCCCAAGCGAACGCCAGATTCTTCTTTGTTAGCCTTGTGAGTGGGGCTAAGATTTTCGCGAAATCCCTAATAAACTTTCGATAAAAACCGGCTAGCCCAAGAAAGGTTCGAACTTCGGTTGCATTTCTTGGTGTCTTCCAATCTTGCACTGCCACCACTTTTGTGGGATCCACAGCCAGCACTTCTTTGGACACTATATGCCCAAGAAACCTTACTTCTTTTCTCCAGAAGTGACACTTGGAGAATTTGGCTTTTAGTTGATGTGCACGGAGAGTATCCATGATTTCTTTCAGATGCTAAGCATGTTCTTCCTCACTCTTTGAGAACATTAAGATATCATCTACGAAGACAACCACAAATTTGTTGAGAAATTCTCTGAACACCCTGCTCATTAGGTCTACGAAATAAGCGGGTGCGTTTGTCAAGCCGAAAGGCATGACAAGCTACTCGAAGAAACCGTCTGGGGTTCTGAACGCTGTCTTATCAATTTTGTCTCCAGCTACTCTTAGCTGATGGAACCCAGTTGCCAGATCAAGTTGGGAGAAGACCGTCGCACCTACAAGCTGATCAAACAAATCGTCGATTCGGGGAAGAGGGTGCCTATTTTTCTTGGTCAATTTGTTTAACTCCCTATAGTCGACGCAAAGGCGAAGCGAACCGTCTGCTTTGGTTGCGAACACCACTGGAGCACCCCATTCCGAAATGCTCCGTCTAATGAACCCCTTTTTGAGAAGTTCTTTAACCTGCTTACTGAGCTCCTTTCTCTCCCTTGGAGCCATGTGTCTGACAGGTAAAGCTACAGGCTTTGCGTTATCCACAAGATATATGCGGAAGTCTATTTCCCGCCTCGGAGGTAAGCCTTTAACTTCCTCAAAGACATCTGGATATTCCCGGGCTACTCTAGCTGATTGCAAATTCTCATCAGAAGCATCAAGCGACTCTAGATAACTAAGCATAACAGCATTCAAGGGATTACAAGAAATTCCTAGAGTGTTACCAAGCCGAGTCAAGAATCTAACTACTCTTTTCTCACAGTCAAGAATGGCACTATTACTGGATAACCAGTCCATGCCTAAGATCAAACCATATCCCAATAAGCCCAAAACAAAGGCACTACAACTAAACTCAACGCTGAGAATAGAGATTTTCAAACCCAAACAAACCATTGACAAGTAAGCGGAGCCCCCAATTGGATTTGAAACTACTAAGGGATCTTCTACCATACTAGTGTCCAGATGCAGAGAATCTACTAAGGCAGATGAAATAAAAGAGTGTGATGCGCCAGAGTCAAAAAGTGTACGAACTGGATGATCATAAAGATAGACTACACTTTCTATAGAAATATTACTACCTCGTTCCTGCTGAGGTGCCACTAGCGCATGAACCTAACCCCCTGAAGTGGATCCGGCTTTCTGTCCCTTCCCTTTCTTCTTTGGGCAGTCCTTAGCTTGGTGCCCAGTCTCTCCACAATGGAAGCAACCACCCATCTTCGCCTTCCTTTTCCGGCAGTCTTTTGATATATGGCCCAAAATGCCATAGAAATTGCACCTTCTCTTCTCACGGGGCTTCTTGTTCTTCCCTCCTTTTTTGAATTCTGTTTTCTTTGCTTGTAGACCTTCTTTCTTCTCTTCCCCCTTTGTTTCTTTCTTGCCGTTGTCTTCCTCGTGTAGCAACACCATGTCCACCAGGCTTTCATAAGTCGCTCCCGTGGATACATGGGTCATGGCAAGGCTGTGTAGAGGCTCATTCAAACCCTTGATAAAGCGAAGTGCCTTCTTGTGTTGGATGTTTACTAAGTCTAGCCCAAATCTGGCTAGCTGATTAAACTGATTAACATATTCCCTGATCGTCATGCTTCCCTGTTTCAGAGTTAAAAACTTTTCCATTTGCAGGCTTCTTTTGGCTTGGGAGAGGAATTTCATCTCAAACCTTGTCCTGAAGTCTTCCCATGTTTCCACCGCCCTTTGAGCATTAGTAACTTCCCAGCAATAGGAAGCTTCATCCTTAAGTAACCACACCGCAAGTTGTATCTTTTGCCTGTCATCCACTCCAAAGATGACAAACAAATCCTCAGTCTCCTTTAACCAATTTATTGCTTCAACAAAAGATTCTATCCCATAAAAGTCTTTTCCACCCATAGCCTTGAAGTCTCTACATGTTTTTGCGAAGGCATTTCCACGAGGAGGCAGAGGAGGAGGAGGAACCGCGGCCACTGGAGGAGGGATGTCAGCTGGGCCCGCGCCATTGGCCCTTGCTTCTAAGTACCTCCTAAACCAGCCGGGAATCGGCACTCCTTCTGGAAGGCTAAGGTCTCCAGACATGCTGAAACAGAAAGGAAAATTTCAAAATGAAGGATAGAGAGGGATAGATAGGGCACATGGCTTTGGGGGATTTTGTCTTTTTATAAATATAACACTTTTTCAAAAAATTGCTTCTTTAAACTTTAATTTTGAAAACAATTTCAAAAACTTTTATCTTGTTTGGTAAACCTATGCTCTGATACCAAGTGAAACACCCACCTCCATTAAGGTCACTCATAAAGGGAATGCCTTAACTTTGGTGGAGGTTTATAATAAAAGCCACAGATAAACTCAAGACAGATATAAATACACATATTTTAAATAGCGGAAACCAAACAAACTTTTTTTTCATCAATACGTGTATCAAACAAAAGATTTCCATAATTGTCTCAAAAGACTTCCAACATTACAACCTCATAACCGCCTTGATTATTAAAGAAGCATGAAAACATAAATAAAGTGACAAAAATACCCATAGTGATATCCAAAGCCACTATCCGAGCAAGAAAGATCCAAATCATACATCTACGTTCTTGGTGCTTGTAAAGAGTCTGACTAAGTTGAGCTGTTTCCACCCTGTGGACCTGGGGGGGGGGGGGACGAAAGAAAAGAAGACGAAACGAAAATAGGGTCAGACATAAAGCCAGAGTAAATCTAGTAACTCTTCAGTATGTGAATAATAAAAGGGTATGATAGACATAAACTAAAAATAGGAAAGTGTCACCAGCTAAGGAAGTGTCGAATGTACTATCGCACCCATACTATATCTCTGCACCTATTTGAGTTTGTTCTAACTGGCACCTCGTGGTGAGGGTGAAGTGATCCCCATTTTCTAAAGATCGGCTCCTACTCGCGTTAACGTGTGTCATACGGCCCCCAAGAATTGTAGATACCTATGTTAGTCCCACCATGAGGTGTATCAAGACCTATGGTGGTGGCCCCGACACAAATTCTAGAAGGCATAGGTTATACTACTGGTGTCCCCAGTGCCCTGGTTGTCTGCTCCGGAGTGTGTGCACGCCCGCACCCCGTTAGACCTGCACTGTGCACCCACCGCCGTCTTTTGACCACTTACAATCAGCCCAGTAATCGTGCCCCACTCTGCCTAGTTTCAGGGTACCGTTGATACCTAACTTTGGGTTACTGCTGAAACGGGTCCCTAGTTACCAGGATTTTCTAGTCAAACATGTTAAGTGGTTAAGTGTCTGTATTTACCTAACCCCACCCATCAATTCTTGTTAACATGTTGAATTTGGTTAAGTGTTATAGTTGACTTAACCCTACCATCTGTCCTTAGCCTCTTAGGAGCACCAAACCACTCACTTTAGACAGGTATTACTATGGTTACTGGATGTGCCGGTCGGTTCCGGGCAGGTTTACACCGTAGCACATTCTAACCTCGGGTCCTTATTGGGCTCAATGCTTAACCACCCACATTGAATTGGTATTGTTGTGACTACTGGACAGCCGGGCGGGTCCGGGCAGGTTTACATCACAACTCAATCCAACCTCGGGTTAAGCATATCTTGTTTTCTAAATTTACATATTTTATTACTTCTCAACTATATGTAAATGTCATATCTTTAATTTTTTTGGCTATTTCAATTCATACCGCTTATGTGTCATAATCATTGGCATGTGCCAAACATGCCAACATATATTTTCACATCTAACACCCAACGTTATTACCCCCATTTGATCGCAATGTTATAACATGTGTTGGGCTTGTCACAATTCAGCCCAACTTTATAAACGTGAGGAAAAAGGGAAATCAAGAACATGTAATACATAAAGGTGTGTGGCGCATGAACTTGCAATTTGGCGATTCAACTAACATATAACATGGGTTATGTGAACTTGCATTCAAATCAAAGTATGACTAAGTAGGTGACATATGAAATGGCATAGTTTAGGCTAATACAAACTTGTGTTTAAACATGTTTAACTTGGCATAATATCGACCACAAAACTAGCATGTTATATATTCATCAAAATGTACAATTTTTACATCTAATCATATAGCCTATTTCAACATGAACTTGCATAGTTTATGAAACCCAAACGATGTTTGACATAGAACCAATTATATTTTGCGAATAAACATGAACTTGCATAGTTTATGAAACATAGATCCAATTATACTTGCAAATAAACATGAGAATGATATCATAGGTTTTGGGTCATGTAGGCATAAAAGGTCTATAACATGTTTACATAAATTCTTATTTAGACTAAGGGAATATACATAGTCCATGCCATTGACATATACAAAAAGGGATCAATTCCTAGTTTTTGCCACAAACTTGCAAGTGCCATTGTTTTCATATACAATTGTTCAATAGGCTTGCATCAATCAATTTATGCCACAAACATCAATACACAACTCATGATAGAACCATAACAATACAAAAAATTTATACGATATAACAACACGATTCTATTTTCATTTACATCGAATCACATCACAATTTTTATTCATATTCTGAAAGGTCACTATACTTACAACGAATGCAGAATCTTGAATTCTGAATTCTGAAACTGAGATGCGCTCCTTTGGGTAGACTAACATTGCGTTGATTGATTTGATTAAACTTTAATCTTCTTCTTAATTTGATTCGTCTCTTAGGCTTTAGTGTTGGCTTGTCTCTAGGCTTTCTAATTGACGGCCATTCCTAGTTCCTCTCCAGCAGCATGACGGCTTTTGTATTCTATTATTTGTGTGAATTTAGGGTTAGACTTGAGTTGTATTTATAGAATTTTAAATTGTTTTGAGCCGTCTGATGAAGATAGGAGGAATCTAGACCATACAAAGTTCAAAGAGCCAATCAAGAGGTGACACGTAAGCCCTAGTGACTCAGCCAAGCATCAGAATTCGACCAGACCCTGACCAGGCCAACCAGGACCTGACCAGTAGGTCATTCTGACCTGGGCGCACTTGGCAGGTGCGCTAGGCTAAAAATGTACTGGCGCACTTCCCAAGTGCGCTAGTTCAACTTTGTTTTTGCGCACTTCCCAAGTGCGCCAGTGCATTCTCACCCGTTTTCTGGTTTTTCTGCCCAACTTCGTTCGTCCATATCTTCTTCATACGATATCCATTTTATGCAAACTTGGACTCTATCTCAAGCAGAATTTCAAGAAAACGCAATGGCGTAACCCATTTCCCTTGATTTCATCATTTATAATTAATTATACTTTAATTTTTGAAGCTTAACGTTATAGAATTCACGGGGTGTTACACTTCCTCAAGGACCGTCTTCAACAGACTCCCAACTCGGGGAACACAAAGCCTTCCATCCCGTCGCAACCACCCTCTACTATCCGTGGAATATCTACTAAGGTGATTAGAAGTCTCCCCTCTACTATGCCTATCCAAGATGTCTGCTATTTGTGGGTCCACTCACTGTGTAGATTCTATCTGATCCATAAGAGTAGGTCGCACCTCTAAGGATACCAACAAACAAGGTATAAGATCCGTAGATGGCCTAAAATCGAAGGTCGATATGTACTCCAAGCTGCGTCTCTCTACAAATAGAGGACTCAAAGTCATCCTCTGCCTACTCAATGCGTCTTCCACTACATTACCCTTTCCAGGGGTATAAGCAATCTCAAAATCATAGGACGCTAGGGACTTTATCCATCTCTGCCGCCTCAAGTTGAGATCCTTCTGCGATAACAGATACTTGAGCAACTTATGGTCCGTGGATAACTCGAACCTCTCACCAAGTAAATAATGTCGCTAAGTCTTAAGCGTGAATACTATAGCAGCCAACTCTAAATCAAAGGTAGGGTATTTCTTCTCATGAACTCTCAACTGTCTACCACCGTAACATACTACCTTTCCCTCTTGCATGAAGACGACACCAAGACCTGTACCACAAGCATCAGTGTATACTGTGAACACTTCATTCCCTTCAGGAAAAGTCAAGACTGGGGCTGTTGTCAGAGCCCTCTTTAATCGCTGAAAAGCATCCTCAAAGTTAATGCTCCAAGAAAAGGCCATATTCATCTTTGCCAGTTTGGTGAGTGGGGCTGATACCTTTGCGAAGTCCTTAATAAACTTCCTATAATAGCCCGCTAAACCGAGAAAACTCCTCACCTCCGTTGCATTCTCTGGAACCTTCCAATCTTAAAATATAACTACTTTCATGGGATCTACTACTATCCCATCTTGGAGGCCACATGCCCTAGAAATGTAACTTCCTCTCTCCAAAAATGACATTTGGAGAATTTTGCCTTAAGCTGCTGCGCTCGGAAAGTCTTCAAAACCTCCCCTAAATGTTGGGCATGCTCTTCCTCGTTCTTCGAGAAGATCAGAATGTCATCCAAAAAAACCACAACGAACTTATTCAGAAACTTCCGGAACACCCTACTCATCAGATCCACAAAATATGTAGGTACATTCACCAACCTAGAAGGCATGACTAGCCACTCGAAGAAACCATATGTAGTTCTGAAAGAAGTCTTGTCTATACTGTCCTTGGCCACACTCAACTGATGAAAACCCGTGGCCAAGTCTGAATGAGAGAAAACAGATGCACCAACAAGTTGGTCAAACAGATCATCAATCCTTGGAAGTGGGTACCTATTCTTCTTAATGAGCTTATTCAACTCCCTGTGATCTACACATGAGCGAAGCGAGCCATCTGTTTTAGTTTCAACGATGACTAGAGCACCCCATTCGAATTTGCCTCGCCTAATAAACCCCTTCTCAAGTAGCTCCCCTACTTTCTTGCTGAGCTCCCTCCTCTCCTTAAGAGCCATGTGGCGCACATGCAATGCGATTGGCTTCGTATTATCCACCAAGTAAATCCGGAAATCAATCTCGCTCCTAGGAGGCAATCCCCTAACCTCCTCAAAAACATCTAAATACTCACAGAATACCGATACGGATCGCAAATCATCAACAGATGCATCAAGTGATTCTAGGAAACTAAGCCTGACAATCACATGAAATCTCAAGAGCCCTTGCTCGGCAAGTCAAAAGTCTAACGACCTTCCTCTCGTAGTTTAGAATGGAAAAATACATGGCTAGCCAATCCATCCCTAGAATCAAACCACGACCCATAATAGCAAGCACATATGCATCGCACTCAAACTCGACGCCCAACATGGATATCCTCAAACCCAGACAAATCATAGACTGTTGAGTCGTGCCCCCAATGGGGTTTAAGACAACAACGGGATCTGATACCATACTAGTACTAAAGTGTAGAGACTCAACCATAGAATCAGATAAAAAAGAATGCGAAGCACCAGAATCTAAAAGAGCCCTAATATGATGATCAGAAAGAGAAATCAAACCTTCAACAGAAACTTTCCTACCTCTGTCCGGTACACTGGCCTTGAGAACATGCATCTGCCCTCCAGAAGATCCTGCCTTTTGGCCCTGTCCTTGCTTCTTTGGGCACTCCCTATAATAATGTCCAACCTCACCACAGTGGAAACAAGCATTCTTCCTTTTTCTACAATCTTTGACCAAATGACCCACATTTCCACAACCATGACATTTCTTGTCGCCTTGAACTTTGTCGTTCTTTCCACCCTTCTTTTGTTGTTCTTACTTGGGCCACACTTTCTTGTTTTGTGCCTCATCGGTCTTAGCCCCTTTCTTCTTGCCTTTATCTTCTTTGTGCATAAATTCCATATCAACGAGCTTCTCGAAAATTGCCCCCATTGGAATATGAGACATAGCTAATTCATGGAGGGGTTCATTCAATCCTTTTATAAACCTCAAAGCTTTCTTGTATGGGGTAATCACCAGTTCCAAACCAAACCTCGCCAACTGATTGAACTAATTGACATACTCTTTGACAGACATGCTTCTATACTTAAGTGCCAGAAACCTTTCTATTTGCATTCTCTCTTCTGTCTGAGAAAAAAATTTCATCTCGAATCTCTATCGAAAATCATCCTTAGTATAAACTGGACACTCTGCTTGCGTCAATTCCCACCAGAATGAAGCATCATCCTCCAGCATCCAAGCGACCAACTGAATCTACCGATGGTCGTCAACTTCAATAATCCCAAACAAATCCTCCGTCTCTTTAAGCCAATTCTTTGCTTCCATAAAGGTCTCCGTTCCTCAGAAAGGCTTTCCTCCCAGAGCACATAAATCCTTGCAAATCTTTGAGAAATTATCCGCTCATGGAGGAGGAGGAGAACAATGTCTGTAGCTGGGAGAAGGGCGTCTACTTGGCCTCTAGTAGGCTCCTAAGCCTTAAGATACCAACGGAACCAAGCCGGTATCGTAACGCCCTCGGGTAGACTCGGTTCCCCAGACATGCTGAAAAGAAAAGGAGAAGGGATTCAAACAGAGAATCGAAAGATGTTTCATTTGACTTTGGGGAATTTGTTTTTCAAAAACAGACTTTCCTTTGAAAATACTTTCTTTCTAAAACCTTTTGAAAACAATTTTCAAAACCATTTATCCGATCTTGTAACCTTCAGCTTTGATACCAAATCTTATACCCCACTTCCGTTAATGTCACTCTTAACAGGCCGCATTCAGTTCCGTGAAGCGTTATTGGTAAATAGAAACAGAAACATCACAAGATAGATATAAAATAGCAGCAGAAATTTAAAAGTGAATTTATTTAGAAGAAAACATTGTAGTCTCAAAACCAGTTACAAAATCAGTCTGAATTACTGAAACCAGCTATATCAAACTAAAACATCTGTCTTGCACTGAAAACCATCAGAGTATATAAATATAAAATCATAGTCCCCAAAAATAGCCATAATAGAGTAGACAAGTAGTCAAAGTGGTACATCGAGCAGATACAAATCCAAGCAGAAACAGAAGAGAGAGTCTAATCAAGCCTGAGTGTTCCCACCTTGAGAATCGAGGGGAAAGGGAGAGAGAGAAAAGGAAACAAAACAGGTCAGACATTAAGTCTGTAGAGTCCAGTGACTTTTAGTATATAAATAAGTAAAAGCATCATGACAGGCATATAAACTGGATGAGGTATAGCGTTATCATATACCAGGTATAAACAGACTGAGAAGAATAAACAAAATGAAAGGTTATGCTTCTCAAATGCTTTTCTCTACACCAATACTAGTATAACAGATACGATCCCAACAGAAACATAATGGTAGACTTAGGTGTACTTCTAGTAATAGGTTTTACCCCAATAGTAATAATAGGTACCCAAACAAAAAAAAACGTGTGTTACCCCAACTAGAAACAATGGGAACCTAAACAGGCAGGACTAGTTGTACCCTAATTACTACACCCAATTGATCGGCTCCCTATCACGTAAATACCCTGTGCCTTCCCCATAGTAGGATGTATCACTTCCTAAAGTGGCAACCCCTAGAAGGACACAAACCTATTTACTGGTGTTATAGCGGCTTATTTTCCCAAGCAAGACAGACCTATGCATGCACATGACTCCATTGGAACGCGCTATCGAAATACCTCCACCCAAATGAACCTCTTATAATCAATTCAGTAAGCGTTCCCTGACCCCTACCTTGTGCGGGATCCCTCTTTGATACCAGAATGGGTTATTGACTAATACAAGGCCCACACAACAGATGACACAAACCACCACTAGGCTTGTATCCCTAACTACTATGATTTTGACAAGTTATGCCTAACAGATTAACAAGCCCGCATAGCCCCAACAAAAAAACAGGTTAAGTTTAACGAGTTGTATAACGCCCACAGATTTAACAGAGTTACTTAACCCCCACTGATTCAAACAAGTTTACTTAACCCCCACTAGTTAACATGTTCATATAACCCCCACAGATTTAAACAGGTTAAGTATTACAGGTTAACAAGTTCATATTACCCCACAGATCTAAACAAGTTTCACATGTTGTTTACAGTTTCATTACATGTTCCACTTAATCTATAAATTAAGCCTATGGATTTACATGCCCCAACCCTCAAGTCATAATTCACAGTATAAGATATGCCCTAAATTTTAGTCTTACATCACAGTATGGGTTATGCCCCCAAATCCCAGTCATGATTCGTAATACAAGATATGCCTCAATTTATCTTTCCCAACCATTCCCAATTTCGTTCGTTCGCATATTTCAGCGATAGGCCTAGGCACGGAGGTAGCTAAGGCTATCAAAATAAAAAGGGAAAGTGGGAGAAAAGAGAATAGAAATAGGCATAATAACAGAATAAGCATATGTCACAGAAATAGACATGTAAGGACTGAACAGGTATACAGAGGAATACATGTGACAACAGATTTGTTTAGGCATGAATTGGATTTTTAACATACATAGGTTTAGATCCAAATTTATAAATATGCCAGGATTACTTGTTAAATATTTATGTCGAAAAATAACATGAACTCATAGAGACTGGATCTAAAGAACAGAGAATAATATGCTAAAGTTACTGAAGAGAATCTTGTACATGAATAGGCTGTTGTTGAAGATAATAGGTTAATTCAATCCAAGCTGGGGCAACATCTCGTTGTGTCCATTGTTTTTTATGTGTAAAAACAATAGAAATGAGGTCCTACGTATAGCCTAAAGCCAACGAACCTAGACCATAAAAACGTTCATGTTTAGGAAAAAAACAATTCACTCGGATCTGCACTGGGTCGACCCATTACGCTCTGGGTCGACCCATGGGTCGACCCAACTGGTCTTGGGTTGACCCCCAGCGGGTCGATTCACTTTAGACTTTCCCAGCTTTGCTGTTTGAATTTTTTTCTTAATATTCTAACTTGGCTTATGTATATATATATTTATAATTCTCTTATACGTATACAAACTTCTAGGCTTAATAACTTTCCTATATGAAGTTCGTTTTACGCAAATTCGGAGTCTGTCTTAAGCAGAATTCCAAGACGAATGCAACGACGTAGTCCATTTTACTTAATTCCCAATATTTAATTAAGTATTCTTTAGTTTATCGTTATAGTGTTCTTTAAAATTACAGGGTTTTAGAATTATGGCTGGAGCTATACTCTGAGTTACTTCGTAGTCTTTTGTTGAATGTAATTTGTAATTTATTAAATTCTGATAATTTTCCACTGTGTATCAATTATTTGTACTCTAGTATTCTTGTACTCTGATGTAAGATTGTTTTAATAGCAATGAAATGTTATTTCGTTCTTTGTTTTTATGTGTAAGTACCCATAACAATTCGCTTTTGAGAACGTTTCGATTGGACTAACTACTAACTCGAGGAGGGCCCAAGAGCGGGTCATTACAGAAGTGGTATTAGAGCTTTGGTTTACAAAGCTTTGAGGGTATGACACATTAGAACAAGACGAAAGAATTCATCAGAGATAAGATAAGTAATATCCTATAAGAATAACTCGTTTGAGATAGGGTTAGTAGTGCCCAAGAATGACTTTGAAGAGTATTAAGTATATGAAAGAATGTAGTTATATATTAATAAAAATGGAATTAATTATGAAAAAATTTATATCTTGTAATAAGAATTTGAGTATTTTATTTGACGTTGAGTTTGGACTATCAGGTATAAGAAGATTTTGAATATATGCCTTGCAAACGTGTATCCGGAGTCTCAAATATACTTGATAAATATAGAATCACATTGTAGTCGCTCGGAGATGATTCTGATGCTGATTGTAAGCATCATCAGTATTTATTTTCGAGTTTCGAAAGTGGGATGTCTATATAATTCCAATTGACTAGTGTGAGAACCAAGAACTTAGTTAGAGTTTAATGTTTGTAAATTGACTTCGAAAATATACTATGGGTATGTAAAAGATATATGTTTTGACAACATATAAATTTGGAAAGTTAACCAACCAATTTATTATTGGTTATGATGTATGATAATTAGTTTAACTAATAAAAAAAATTGGAATGATAAAACCAATATGAGAATGGAAGGTAAATTAAGCCAGATCAAATCTAATATTGAACTGAATTGAAAATTAGTTTGAATCGGATATATATATATATATATATGTTGAACAAGTCATTGCATAGAAGCTGAGAAGAGGAATAAAATTGCATACCCGACAAAAAGGTACATGTTTACTGTATTGATTGGGTATGGTAATTTGAAGAGCCAACTGGCAAGCCATTTGGCTTCTGGATTGATGATGACCCAGAGAGGCAAGTTGTAGTTGTACTGAATGACTAGTATAAAGGAGGCGATGGCCAAAATTTTAAAAAATTTAAGGCGTTAGCCAAATTTCTAGAAATTGGGAAGTTCTTAAAAACTAAAAAGTTAAGGAACTTAAGTTAAAACAAAGGACGAATTGGTTAAGTAGATGACCTTCAGTTCCGTCTTGTTTTTCGAGGACGAAAAGTTTTAAGCGGGGGAGAATGTAACAACCTGTAACACCCCACCTCCGCCAGTGCCACTCTTGCAAGGACACTAGCTTTGGAGGGGCGTTTAAACAAGGTAAACATGCATGCAGATATCACAAGACAGAACATATAAGTAAAACAGAGTAGTAAAGCAACGGATAAAACTTGCATTTCCAAAACCACAGTTAAGTTACAATAAAGTACTTAGTCATTATTTTCCAACAAACAAAGTCTAGATAAAAGCATAAACTGAAAAACTGAAATACATAAAGTACTATCCCTAAAGTGTAGTGATAAACCATAGCTAGCTCAATGTCCAAACCCGTACATGAGCAAATCCAGTAAGCAAGCTAGAAAGATCCAAGCTAAGTTCCAATGTTCCCACCCTGAGAATCTGAGGGGGGGAAACGGAAGAAAAGAGGCGAAAGAAAACAGATCATTCAAAAAGACTGGTAAGCCCTACTACTATCTGTCTATGAACTAGTAAAGTTAACTGGCATGAGAAGCTGAGATGAACATAAGGATAACAACATACTGGCATGATGATTAACTAACAAGATAGATAAAGGTGTCATCGCATAATTAAGGTTAAGTTTTGCACAATGGGTGTACTAGCATTCTAACATGTCAAGTAAAAACAAGAATTGATCCCTTGGCCCAAGCTTGGCCCAACATCATGAGATGACCTAAATCAAGGTCCAACTACTCGGTCTAGTCGATCGGCTCCCTATAAGCCTAACTCGTCAAGTGTCGGTGTCATACGGCTTAATCATGTAATGTAGTTGACTGTGCAGGGTCCACCCTAGGGTGTATCAGGCCCTATGGTGTAACCCTCTGACACCATACCATGATGCACAGTTCAAACCTACCGTTGCCCGTGTTCAACTCCGGACTTGATGTGCACGACCATGGTCCGCCTGAACAACCGGGGCATCATTCAGCCGTCTCTTTTGGTCTCTTACAATCAGCCCAGTAATCGTGCCCCACCCTAGCCTAGTCCTAGGGTCTTATGATACTACCTAGAAGGTTACTGCTGAAAAGGACTACGCAATTAGGGTTTCTTAACGGGTTAAATGTGGTTAACCCGATCCAAACGTGGATTAAATCGGTTAAGAGTACCCAAGGCTCCTGACTTAACCTCGATTAACCCATCAAGCCCAAATTGGTTAAGTATTAAGTGAATCATGACTTAACCCTAATAAGGAGGCATTAATTAACTTAATGCGCTTTAACCTCTCACATTAGACTTTATTGTGGTTACTAGTTAAGCCGGGCGGGTCCGGGTAGCTTTACACCACAACTAGGTCTAACCTCGGGTTCGAGCACAACATGACCAACTTCTCACATTGGGTCCTATTGTTTGTAGCCACTAGTTAAGCCGGGCGGGTCCGGCTACAAACTCAACCCAATCTCGAGTTGGCCACACTCATATTTTCTAAGTGTCATGTCCATTATGTTTCCAAAACATAATTACAAGTTAACATATCACGTCATGTTACAAAAATCATGTTCATGTCATTATGTTACCCAACCCCAACGTAATCCCATCGTTTACATAATCGCAACAACGCATAAAGGATAAAATAGGGAACTTGGCATAACCTTGACATATAGGTGTTGAAGCCACAAGTTTAACATGGTGGCATATGAAATGTACATATGTTCATATACTTGCATATTGCATTATTAGGCTTCAAAAGCATGCATAAAACCAAACTTAGCATATGAGTGATACATGGTGATAAATAACATGTAGAAGTTGCTAGAAGTTCGCATTTTGCCTCACATGCAAGTTATCATAAGGGATATGATAACTTTCATGTTGCCAAAATGCAACCTTTAATATAAAGCTTGGAGCTTTATGCTCAAAACCTCAAGTTTAACTTGCATAACATGATAACATGATCAACCCAAACTTGCATAACATAGCAACATGTGTCATACATAATGATTAAACCAACTTGCATAATGATCATCCAAACTTGCATATAATGATCAACCAAACTTGCATATAATGATCAACCAAACATGCATATAATGACCAACCAAACTTGCATATAATAATCAACCAAACTTGCATATAATGATTAACCCCAAACTTGCATCATTCATTTAACTTTAGATTTCAAAGAAAGAAAGTAGAAAAGGGCTTACAATGCTATGAAGACACAAATAAATATTTATTATAAAGATTGAGACGAAGCCCTTATGCAAGCACCAAAAACCCAAATATGCAAGCTCCAAATGAAAACCCTTGAGCCAATTCAATAAAAACCCTTGCTTTGAAATAGAAATGTTGCAACTTGACTTGAATGCAAGCTAAGAACACTCATACAAGTTTGAAAACACTTGTATGAACTCAAAATCTCTCATAGAAATTAACTTAGAAATTTTAGCATGAGAGTGGATGCCATGAGAGGAACAAATTTGACATAGTTTAGTTGTAGGATTGAATAATGGTGATTTAGGCTAGGTTTGGGGTCTTTTTATAGAGGATTAGGATAGTATTAGCCATAGGATTAACCCTAAATTCAATCCAAGCCATCAAAGCATGTCCTGGGGAAGAAGTCAAGTGTAGGAACCATCTAGGGCCTTTAGATTAAAGCTGAACCATGAGAACCATTCAAATGCAAAATCTGCATTTGAGCGAATCGACCCACGGGTTGACAGCCAAACACCTTGGATTAATCCCTAGTCGACCCAGCGAGCTCGGGTCGACCTCAAAAATCGGCCGGTTCGGTTATTCCCCTCTCCCAATTTGCTGTTTTGAACATTTTTGCATATTTATTTATTTAATTTTCAATTATATATATATATATATCAATATATATATATTTCTCTACGCTACCCATTTCTCTTAATTAAGTATACTTTAATTTGTGAATTTTTCGTGAAATTTCGCGAGGCCATATCTTGGTCATACGGACTCCGATTTTCGAAAACTCGGACTCTATTTCGCGTATTTTTCCGAGACGAACGCAATGGCACAGCCCGTTTCCCTTGATTCAGATTTTACAGTTTAATTCTTCCTCCATTTATGTTATAACATGTTATTCAAAAATACGGGTTGTTACATTCTCCCCTCCTTAAAGGATTTCGTCCCCGAAATCTCCAAGTTAGGAAGAACGTATCCTACCATCCATCATTCATCTACTCAAAACATCATCCACGAGCAATCATTGTCCTTAAAAGGTTCTAAATGCTGTATGATCATATGCAAAGGTGTGTGTATATGTACTTATCTAATGCGAAAATCAGGAGGTTACTGATTCAGTAAACCCCCTTAATGCAAAATATGTTAGTGAAATGAGTCCACATGTATGCAAATTCCTAACATAATTTATAATCTCTACATGAGTGCACATAACATTCATCCATATGCAATATCCACGTGATAGCATAACAAGTTTTCATCCATGAATAAGCATAAACACTCTTGCATATGCGGTATGAAAGTGTGTGAGCCGATCTTAGTGCCTAACGTGTATTATGCATCCACGGGTATCCACGTGCAAACACTTGCAACCACTTGCAACCATCAAGCATAACATGTTTCAAATACATGTTTCAACCAAGGGTTTTTACCCAAGGTTCTCATGACAAGATCTACGAAACAAGATAAACTAGATAAACGCGGATAAAAAGAAAGATATGCTAATTAGGAAAAGAGATCGAGAATGTACCCTCAAAAAGAAATGGATAAAGCCCACGCATCTTCTCCTCGGTTTCCCAAGTTGCATCTTCGTCGGCTTCACCCCACTGAACTTTCACCAACTTGACCTCTCGATTCCTTAGCTTCTTGATCTCTGTTCCCAAGATACGAATCGGAGCTCTTCTCAAGGTTGCTTCTTTCTCTACCTTAATGTCTTCAAGAATGCTTGGTTCAACCACCTCAGCGGACTCATGTAGGCACTTTCGGAGATGCGAGACATGAAAGACATTATGCACTCCGGCTAGCTTCTCGGGCAATCCCACCTTATAGGCCATCTTTCCAATTCTCTCTATGATAGGGAAGGGTCCTACGAACCTTGGTGCCAGCTTCCCCGCTGCTCCAAAACGTACCACATTTCGCAAAGGAGAAACCTTCACGAAAACCATGTCTCCCACTTTGAATTCCAAATCTGCCCTTCGCTTGTCAGCATAGGATTTCTGTATATCTTGGGCCGCTTTCATCCTTCTTCGAATCAATTCAACCCTCTCGGATGTGTCCCTTATCATGTCGGGCTCAATTATAAGCTTATCCGTCGTCTTCCCACCAACATGTTGGTGGCTTGCACGGCCTCCCATACGAAGCTTCAAATGGTGCCATCCCTATGCTGGCTTGATAGTTATTATTATAAGCAAACTCTACAAGAGGAAAGTGGTCTTCCCAAGTACCACCGAAGTCGAGAACACAAAACCTCAAAAGATCTTCTAGCACTCTATTCACCCTTTCGGTTTGGCCATTCGTCCGGGGGTGATAGGCTGTACTCAGATTCAATCGCGTACCCATTGCTTCTTGCAAACTGTTCTAGAACTGGCTAGTGAAAATTGGGTCACGATCGCTAACTATGCTAGAAGGAACTCCATGCAGCCGCACTATCTTTTGAAGATAAACAGATGCTAGCCGTGATACGGTCCTCTTGCTTTTCACCGGAATAAAATGGGCTCTCTTTGTAAATCTATCAATTATTACCTATATCCCATAAAGCCCAAATAGTTTGGTGGCGAACTTCTTCACCCCAACCATATATCACAAATAGGCTAGCCATACTCCTTAGGGGGTTTGTAATAGAACTAAGATTGAGGATAGGACTGAGAGGATATACTTAAAAGGTAGCATGTGAGTAAGCTCTACGGAACAATAGGGATCAAGGATATACTCTTAGAAAGAGATTAAATGCGCGTATCTAGACTTCAATCTTCTAAGCCGCATTTTCTTGTGCTTAATCCCATCGTGCCCTGACCGTCTTTTATCTTCGCAATTCCGTATTTCTTAATTCTTGTTCCCAAAATATGAGTTAGAACTCATTTCACCGTTGCTTCTCGTTCCACTTCCACTTATTCTTTGCCTAAAATACTTGGCTTAAACATAACTGCGTGCTCATGGTTCATGCAAGTTTTCCAAGATTCGTTAGTGAATCTTGGATCTCATTTACATACTATACGGTATCCCACGCAGAAAACTATCTCTTGAAAACAGTGCCAATCCACGTTGCCAAACTGGATCTGAGGTAAGGGCTCTCTTGAGCCTTTGAAAAGCAAGCTCACACTACAAGTCCCATGCACAGACTAAGTTCTTCTTCGTCAACTTAGTAAGAGGGGCTGAAATCTTAGCGAAGTCCCTGATGAACTTCCTATAGTAGTCCGCCAAACCGAGAAAGCATCTTACTTCGGTTGCACTCCTAGGAGTCTTCCACAACCACTTTCGTGGGATCCACCGCTATGCCTTGCTTAGAAACTATATGTCTAAGAAACCAAACTTCCCTTCTCCAGAAATGACATTTGGAGAACTTGGCTTTCAACTGATGCGCTCTAAGCGTATTCATCACTTCCTTGAGATGCCTAGCATGCTCTTCCTCATCCTTTGAGAAGATCAGAATATCATCCACGAAGACAACAACAAACTTGTTAAGGAACTCCCTGAACACCCTACTCATCAAATCTACGAAGTTGGCGGGTGCATTAGTCAAACCGAATGGCATGACAAGCCATTCAAAGAATCCATCTGTAGTCCTAAACGCAGTTTTATCAATGCTATCCTCAGCCACTCTAAGCTGATGGAATCCGGTGGCTAGATCGAGCTGAGAGAAAACAGAAGCACTTACAAGCTGGTCAAAGAGATCATCAATTCTCGGTAACGGGTGACTATTCTTCTTTATCAGCTTGTTCAACTCTCGATAATCAACACGTAGGCGAAGCGAACCATCCGCCTTAGTAGCGAATACCACAGGCGCACCCCATTCTGAAATGCTTCGCCTAATGAAATTTTTCCCAAGCTATTCCTTGATTTTCTTATCAAGCTCTCTCATTTCTCGCGGGGCCATGTGCCTAACGGGCAATGTAACTGGCTCGGCATTGTCGACTAGATAAATGCGGAAATCTATCTCTCGTTTAGGGGGTAACCCCTTAACTTCTTCAAAGACATCGGGATAGTCTCGGACCACCCTTACAGATTGCAGATCATTGATGGACGAGTCGAGAGATTCAAGATAACATAACATGATGGGACCTCTATGGTTACAAGAAATTTCTAGGGTATTACCGAGGCGAGTCATGAGCCTCACCACCCTATGTTCACAATCAAGGATGGCTCCATAACGGGACAACCAATCCATGCCCAAGATCAACCCATATCCCGTGAACCCGAGAACATAAGCATTACACGTGAATTCTACAGTCAAGATAGAAATCTTCAAATCCACACAAATCATAGATAGATGGGCGGAACCCCCCAATTGGATTTGAAACACAAACGGGATCCTCAACTAAGCTAGTACTTAGGTGCAAACTTTCAACAATATCAGAAGAGATAAAACTATGCGATGCGTCAGAATCAAATAAGGTGCGAACAGTAAAATCAGAAATGTAAACATGAATTTCTATAAAAACTCTACCTCGATCAAAAGCTGGAAGAGCGAGGAGAGCCTGCAATTGCCCTCCAGAGGGTCCTAGTTGCTGAGTTTGTCCTTGCCCTTGTCCATGCTTCTTGGGACAATCCTTGCTAAGATGTCCAGATTCTCCGCAATGAAAACACTTTCCTAACTTCCTCTTCTTCTTCCTGCAATCCTTGGCTATGTGCCCAGTGATCCTACAGAAGTTGCACTTTCTTGTCTTTCTTGCCTTGTTGTTGTTCTTATCTCTTTTCTCGGTATCTTCCTTCTTGCCTTGGGACTCATTTGCCTTGACCTCCTTCTTGCCACTCTTATCATCCTCTTGAAGTAGGGTCATATTCACCAAACTCTCGAAGGTCGCCCCCAGGGGTATATGAGATATGGCCAAACCGCGCAAGGGCTCATTTAATCCTAGAGCAAAGCGTAGGGCCTTCTTCCGAGCGGTGTTAACCCATTCTAGACCGAACTGAGCAAGTTGATTAAACTTATCCACGTATTCTCTAACGGTCATGTCCCCTTTCTTTAGTGATAGGAACCTCTCTAGCTGAAGGTTCTCTTTTGTCGATGATAGAAACTTTAGTCCAAACCTTCTCCTAAAGTCATCCCAAGTCTCAATGGGTCTAGTAGTGATGGTGACTACCCACCAATAAGCAGCTTCCCCTTTCAATAGCCATACCGCCAACAGAACTTTCCTACGATTTTCCACATCAAAGATAGCAAAGAGGTCTTCAGTTTCCTTTAACCAGTTTCTTGCCTCCACGGGAGTCTCCGTTCCGACAAAATTCTTGCAACCCATCGCCTTAAAGTCTTTGCAAAGCTTTGCGAAATCCTCTTGCGGATGCTAAGGGGGAGGAGGAACCTCAGCTACGGGAGGAGGAGAGATGTTAGCGACGGGGGAAGGAGGAGGAATGTTCGCGGGGCCGGCTTCATTCGCCCTTGCCTCCATAAATCTCCTGAACCAGACGGGTACTTGTACGCCTTCCGGGATGTTAAAGCGATCGGCCATACTAAAACGAAGAAAAAGATAGATTCAGAACGAAGAAACGAAGGATAGTGCTATGGCTTTTGGGGAATAGTCTTTTTAAAATAACTAGACTTTTCTTGGAAAATACTTAATTGGTTTTGAAAATAGTTTTTCAAAAGGTAAGTTTCAAAAACACTTTTGCTCAAATCTTGTAAACCTGGCTCTGATACCAAATGTAACACCCCACCTCCGCCAGTGCCACTCTTGCAAGGACACTAGCTTTGGAGGGGCGTTTAAACAAGGTAAACATGTATGCAGATATCACAAGACAGAACATATAAGTAAAACAGAGTAGTAAAGCAGTGGATAAAACTTGCATTTCCAAAACCACAGTTAAGTTACAATAAAGTACTTAGTCATTATTTTCCAACAAACAAAGTCTAGATAAAAGCATAAACTGAAAAACTGAAATACATAAAGTACTATCCCCAAAGTGAAGTGATAAACCATAGCTAGCTCAATGTCCAAACCCGTACATGAGCAAATCCAGTAAGCAAGCTAGAAAGATCCAAGCTAAGCTCCAATGTTCCCACCCTGAGAACCTGAGGGGGGGGGGAAAACGGAAGAAAAGAGGCGAAAGAAAACAGGTCAGTCAAAAAGACTGGTAAGCCCTACTACTATCTGTCTATGAACTAGTAAAGTTAACTGGCATGAGAAGCTGAGATGAACATAAGGATAACAACATACTGGCATGATGATTAACTAACAAGATAGATAAAGGTGTCATCGCATAATTAAGGTTAAGTTTTGCACAATGGGTGTACTAGCATTCTAACATGTCAAGTAAAAACAAGAATTGATCCCTTGGCCCAAGCTTGGCCCAACATCATGAGATGACCTAAATCAAGGTCCAACTACTCGGTCTAGTCAATCGGCTCCCTATAAGCCTAACTCGTCAAGTGTCGATGTCATACGGCTTAATCATGTAATGTAGTTGACTGTGCAGGGTCCACCCTAGGGTGTATCAGGCCATATGGTGTAACCCTCTGACACCATACCATGATGCACAGTCCAAACCTACCATTGCCCGTGTTCAACTCCGGACTTGATGTGCACGACCATGGTCCGCCTGAACAACCGGGGCATCATTCAGCCGTCTCTTTTGGTCTCTTACAATCAGCCCAGTAATCGTGCCCCACCCTAGCCTAGTCCTAGGGTCTTATGATACTACCTAGAAGGTTACTGCTGAAAAGGACCACGCAACTAGGGTTTCTTAACGGGTTAAATGTGGTTAACCCAATCCAAACGTGGATTAAATCGGTTAAGAGTACCCAAGGCTCCTGACTTAACCTCGATTAACCCATCAAGCCCAAATTGGTTAAGTATTAAGTGGACCATGACTTAACCCTAATCAGGAGGCATTAATTAACTTAATGCGCTTTAACCTCTCACATTAGACTTTGTTGTGGTTACTAGTTAAGCCGGGCGGGTCCGGGTAGCTTTACACCACAACTAGGTCTAACCTCGGGTTCGAGCACAACATGATCAACTTCTCACATTGGGTCCTATTGTTTGTAGCCACTAGTTAAGCCGGGCGGGTCCGGGTAGATTTATGCTACAAACTCAACCCAACCTCGAGTTGGCCACACTCATATTTTCTAAGTGTCATGTCCATTATGTTTCCAAAACATAATTACAAGTTAACATATCACGTCATGTTACAAAAATCATGTTCATGTCATTATGTTACCCAACCCCAACGTAATCCCATCGTTTACATAATCGCAACAACGCATAAAGGATAAAATAGGGAACTTGGCATAACCTTGACATATAGGTGTTGAAGCCACAAGTTTAACATGGTGGCATATGAAATGTACATATGTTCATATACTTGCATATTGCATTATTAGGCTTCAAAAGCATGCATAAAACCAAACTTAGCATATGAGTGATACATGGTGATAAATAACATGTAGAAGTTGCTAGAAGTTCGCATTTTGCCTCACATGCAAGTTATCATAAGGGATATGATAACTTTCATGTTGCCAAAATGCAACCTTTAATATAAAGCTTGGAGCTTTATGCTCAAAACCTCAAGTTTAACTTGCATAACATGATAACATGATCAACCCAAACTTGCATAACATAGCAACTTGTGTCATACATAATGATTAAACCAACTTGCATAATGATCATCCAAACTTGCATATAATGATCAACCAAACTTGCATATAATGATCAACCAAACTTGCATATAATGACCAACCAAACTTGCATATAATAATCAACCAAACTTGCATATAATGATTAACCCCAAACTTGCATCATTCATTTAATTTTAGAGTTCAAAGAAAGAAAGTAGAAAAGGGCTTACAATGCTATGAAGACACAAATAAATATTTATTATAAAGATTGAGACGAAGCCCTTATGCAAGCACCAAAAACCCAAATATGCAAGCTCCAAATGAAAACCCTTGAGCCAATTCAATAAAAACCCTTGCTTTGAAATAGAAATGTTGCAACTTGACTTGAATGCAAGCTAAGAACACTCATACAAGTTTGAAAACACTTGTATGAACTCAAAATCTCTCATAGAAATTAACTTAGAAATTTTAGCATGAGAGTGGAGGCCATGAGAGGAACAAATTTGACATAGTTTAGTTGTAGGATTGAATAATGGTGATTTTGTAACACCCCACACCCGCTACGGTCACTCTCTAAGGGAATGCCATAACATCGGCGGAGTATTTTAGTGAGTATAGAACAGAGAAATTACAGCAAGACAGATATAAGTAATACTTGAAAATTTAAAACAACATTTCAATGCAGCGGAAAGTAAAACATATCTGGTTACATCACAAAACCATAATAAGAGTTAAGTACAAATATCCATTCTTGCTAAATAAAAATACATAATCCCAATACATGAACTGATAGCCATAAAAGAAAAGGGTAAGCTGAGCTCTACATCTAGGGTCCAAGCTCCAAGAGAGTAATAAAAGCAGCCTGATCAAAGCCCACTCGTACTGGGCCCACTCTGAGAACCTGGGGGTTGGGAAAAAAAGATAAAAACAACGGGGTCAGACATAAGTCTGAGCGAGTCCTATAACTTTAACAATACAATCATTAAAGTAACCAGAGAAGACATAAACTTGACATATGGTAATGTCTGGGGATGAATGGCTACACTAAGCAGCTTGGTAGACTTAGGATAAACTAAGATAACTGTAAAGACGCATTTACCCACCCAAGGATAATTACTACACTGCACCACACCAGTCATTCCTACTTAAAGGTTGATCCCTCCCAAGGGCTTAGAAAATTTACACAGTAGTTTCGTGTACCCCTAGCTGACTACATAGGTGCCGTCTGCCCCTATCTCCACTAGGTGTACCCACTACTCCCAAATGATCGGCTCCCTACCGTAGATACCTGTGCCGGCCCCACAGTGGGGTGTATCACTCCCCAAAGTGGCAACCCGATATAATTAACGGTGCACGGCTTATATCTACACGATGCAACAACGTCTTACCTATCAGCCCGGGTCCACACACGCATATGAAACCCGTTGGACTTGCGTTGCCACCGCTAACCCGTTTTGGCCTCTTATAGTCAAGCCCAGTATGCGTGTCCCGTCCTCGACATGGGTCGAGCCCAATAAGATACATATGGGTTACTGGTTGAAATGGGCCCCCACAAGCTACCCACCTAAGCTTGTTCCTTTTTCTAGTGCATCCCACTTAACCCTTTAATCATGTTTAATTACATGTTTCCACTTGGTTAAGTATTCTAATCGTATTTTCTATTGCCCCCCAAGGCAACCCACTAGATTTCCACATGCCACCCAAGGCACCCACTTAACCCCTCATGTCCCTCTACATGCTAATATGGTTAAGTGTTTCTTAATTAATTAAAGAACATGACCTCATAAAGACCTCTCACATTAGACCGTCTTTTATGACTGCTGGATAAGCCGGTTGGTTCCGGGCAGACTTCTGTCATCAAAAGGGTCTAACCTCGTGTCTTTACTTTAATCACGTATTTAATTTATGACTAAGACCTTTCTCATTGGGCCAATCATTTGTAGCTGCTGGATTTGCCGATTGGTTCCGGGCAGACTTCCACTACAAAAGGGTCCAACCTCGTGTCTTAGTTGATTAATTACACCTAATTAATCATCCCCATAATTTGTATTAATTATCCCTAATTAATTACACAATTTTAAGAATATGGGTAGACCTAACTCAATAGGTAAATTCCCAATTCCATAGTATGGGTAGACCTAACTTAATAGGTAAATTCCCAACTCCATAATATGGGTAGACCTAACTTAATAGGTAAATTCCCAATTATGTCCATTCATTTTATGTTACACACATTTCTATTAACATGCATATTAACCCCATCGTTTCCCACGTAATCCGTTTTCATAACATGTCATATAAATGGGAAGATTCACTATAAATGTAACGGGTTCAATCTTAGCACAACGTTGGCTTTTACATGGGTTTAAAAGGTGTCAACTTGCATCATGATATTAAACCCAACTAGCCTCATTAAATAACCCAACTTGCATGTGTACACATATGTCATATAAAGGTAACTTGCATAAGTGTTCATAGGTTACACAAAGGGTGAACTTGCATATGTGACTTGCATCATAAAATAGGGTAATAATGCATATGTATGCATAGCATACAAAGGTATCATCTTGCATAGGTATGCATCTTATTTAAAAAGGGTAAACTTGCATGTCATAAGGTATGCATAAAACCAACCACTTAGCATGCATGAAATCAAGTACTTAGCATGCATAAACCCAAACACTTAGCATGCATAAAACCAAACACTTAGCATGCATAAAATCATGTACTTAGCATGCATAAAACCAAACACTTAGCATGCATAAAATCAAATACTTAGCATGCATAAAATCAAATACTTAGCATGCATAAAATCAAATACTTAGCATGCATAAAACCAAATACTTAGCATGCATAAAATCAAATACTTAGCATGCATAAAACGCACCACTTAACTTGCATAAACCCGCATACTTAACTTGCATAAACCCACATATTTAACTTGCATAAACCCACATACTTTAACTTGCATAAACATAGGGTTAACATTAAACATAGATTAGCAAACTAACATCATATCATATGACTTAAAACCCACTAATCCGCATACAAAACCGCATGATCTCATCATATCTCATCTACTTAATTTAGCAATTGGTTATTAAAGTGATAGAAACTCACCAAAACCAAGATTAGCAAACTTATGAAGTAGAACTAGTTGCTATATTTGAAGATGGTGATGATTAGAGGTTGATTAGCTTGCAACTTTTCTTCATAAACTAGTGGAGGCTCCTCTTAAGTTTGATTTTGGCGGCATGATGGCATCATTTCTATTTTTAGTATGGATTAGGCTTGCATTAGGGTGTATTTATAGGATTAGGGTGTGTTTTAGACCATAGGATTAACCCTAGGCTAAATTAGGTCCATCAGATTTAGGAAGTTTCTAGAGATTAGCCCAAAACACAGCCAAACCCTAAAATGGTGCACCAGGTTTAACTGGTCGAGCACCCCCTGTCGACCCCCAAGTCGACAGGGTTGTCGACCTGGTGCTACCCAGTCGACTGCCCTGTCGACAGGGCTGTCGACACGGGTAGCTGGGCGGGAATTTTTCCCTCCAGCGCCCAATGGCCCCAATTTTGAATTTTAAACCTGAATTTTAAATCTGTTTTGAACTTTTAATTTTCTGCAAACTTCATTGGGCCATAACTGGGCCATACGGACTCCGATTTACAAAATTTCGGACTCTATTCTGCGTATTTTTCCGAGACGAACAAAATGGCGCAGCCCGTTTCCCCCAATTCCCACATCTGAGATTATTTATTCTGCAGTTAGTGAATTTTAGCATTAACCGAAATTCGGGGTGTTACATTCTCCCCTCCTTAAAGGATTTCGTCCCCGAAATCTTTAAGCTAAGGAGAATGCATATCCTACCATCCAAACAACCATCTACCCAATTCATCAAACACGGGCATCCATTGTCCTTAAAACAATTTCTAATGATGTATGAGCATATGCAAAGAGTGTGTGTATATGTTCCCTATCTAATGTATGAACATATGCAAACCATGATAGTGCCATGCATCCATTATGTATGCGAGAGAACCCTATCGACACATACAATATCTACATGAGTGCACAATCATTCACCAAAATGCATCATCCATATGATAACAAAATCATTATACATCCATAAATATAGCTTCCTACACACAATTTTATGCAATATGCAATATGAAGTGATTGAGCCGATCTAGTGCCTAGCGTGTGTGTATATGCATCCACGAGCAACCACTAGCAAACACTTGCATCCACTTGCATCCATCAACCATAACATGTCTCAAACACATGTTTCAACCATAGGTTTACCCTATCTAAAGGTCAAAAAGTACTAACGAGAGGACATACTAAAGATAAGATAAGTACTAGACAACGATAGAGGAGAAATTAAAAAAAAACATACCCTCAAAAAGAAATGGGTACAATGAACGCATCTTCGCTTCCGTCTCCCAAGTTGTGTTGCTCTCATCTTCTCCCCATTGCACTTTGACTAGTTGAACCTCTCTGTTTCTCAACTTCCTAGTCTCTGACCCAAGGATGCGAGTAGGAGCTCGTCGAATCGTTGCATCACGCTCTACTTCCACTTCTCTAAGCAAGCTCGGCTCTACCACCTCTGCGGTCTCATGTAAGCACTTCCTCAAATGTGACACATGGAATACATCATGTACACCACTAAGTCTGTCGGGCAACTCCACTCTATATGCCATCCGTCCAATCCTTTCCTTAATAGGAAACGGCCCTACGAACCTTGGTGCTAACTTCCTAACAGATCCAAAGCGAACCACATTTCGTAACGGAGACACTTTGACAAAGACCATGTCCCCAACTTCAAACTCAAGATCCGTCCTTCTCTTGTCCGCATAAGATTTTTGCCTATCCTGCGCTGCTTTCATCCTCCTTCGAATCAAGTCAATCTTCTCAGAAGTCTCCCTAACCATATCAGGCCCAAGCAAGATCTTATCCGTAGATTCCCACCAACATGTAGGTGATCGACAAGGCCTTCCATAAAGAGCTTCGATAGGAGCCATACCAATACTGGACTGAAAGCTGTTATTATATGCGAACTCCACCAATGGAAGATGCTCTTCCCATGTACCTCCAAAATCTAAGATACAAAGCCTCAAAAGGTCTTCTAGGACATGATTCACCCTCTCAGTCTGGCCGTCCGTCTGAGGATGATATGCGGTGCTCAGACACAATTGAGTCCCCACTGCTTCTTGCAAACATTTCCAGAACTCGCTAGTGAAGATAGGATCTCGATCACTCACTATGCTAGAGGGTACCCCATGCAATCGAACTATCTCTCGAAGATATACTGAAGCTAGCCATGGAGCAGTCCTCTTGCTCTTCACAGGTATGAAATGGGCGCTTTTAGTAAGTCTGTCTACCACAACCCAAATTCCTGTATTACCCTTTCTCGATCTGGGTAACCCGTCAATAAAATCCATCGAGACGCTATCCCACTTCCATTGCGGAACTTCCAATGGGTGAAGCAACCCACCTGGTTTCTTTTGCTCCGCTTTCACCTGTTGGCAGACCAAGCATCGAGCGACATATTCGGCCACATCTTTCTTCATACCGGCCCAGAAGAAAACCCGCTTCATATCTTGGTACATCTTGTCCCCACCGAGATGAATGGTCATCCTAGAACGGTGTGCATCATCAAGAATAGCCTTCCTCAAACCCTCGTCTTGCGGTACACAAAGTCTACCGTCTCTACGCAAGCACCCCCTATCGTCTAGGGTGTACCTACTCAAATGGCTGGACGACTCCCCCCTTATGAGCCTCTCTACCAACTCAACCAACTGTGGGTCGTCCCTCTGTGCATCTCCAATCCGCCCCAAAAGAGTAGGTCTGACCTCCAAGGATGCTAGCAAACCGGGTATATAGTCAATGGAAGGTCTGAAATCAAACATCGAGATAAATTCCAAGCATCGTCGTTCCACGAACAATGGACTCAAGGACAACCTTTTTCTGCTCAAGGCGTCCGCCACCACGTTACCCTTGCCAGGGGTATATGCTATCTCGAAATCATAGGATGCTAAGAACTCCATCCACCTTTGCTGTCTCAAATTCAAATCCTTCTGAGAAAACAAGTACTTCAATGATTTGTGGTCAGTGAACAATTCGAATCTCTCGCCAAGAAGATAATGGCGCCAAATCTTAAGCGCAAAAACAATTGCGGCCAACTCTAAATCATGGGTAGGGTAATTTTTCTCATGTGCCCTCAACTGCCTTCCACCATAGGCTATCACCCTTCCCTCTTGCATTAAGACTGCGCCCAGCCCTGTCCCACAAGCATCAATATAGACAACAAATGGCTTACTCCCATCTGGCAACAATAAACTGGAGCGGTGGTTAAAGCTCTCTTTAACCGTCGGAACGCATCATCACAATCTACGTCCCATGTAAAAACAAGATTCTTCTTCGTAAGGCGGGTTAAAGGGGCTGATATCTTTGCAAAGTCTTTGATAAACTTCCTATAGTAACCCGCCAACCCCAAGAAACTTCTTACTTCAGTAGCATTCTTCGGAACCTTCCAATCCTGAATTGATACTACCTTCGCGGGATCCACAGCTATCCCTTCCTTGGAGACCACGTGCCCCAAGAACCGCACTTCCTTCCTCCAGAAGTGACATTTAGAGAATTTCGCCTTAAGGATATGTGCTCGAAGAGTCTTCAACACCTCCCCAAGATGTAGGGCATGCTCTTCTTCACTCTTAGAAAATACTAAAATATCATCCACAAAGACCACCACGAACTTATTAAGGAACTCCCTGAACACCCTACTCATCAAATCAACAAAGTATGCAGGGGCGTTCGTCAACCCAAATGGCATCACCGGCCACTCATAGAAACCATCCGGAGTCCTAAAGGCAGTCTTGTCTATGCTATCCTCAGCCACCCTCAACTGATGAAACCCTGTGGCTAAGTCCAACTGAGAAAATACTGAAGCGCCAACCAACTGATCGAAAAGATCATCAATCCTCGGCAATGGGTGTCTATTCTTCTTTGTGAGCTTATTGAGTTCTCTATAGTCTACACAAAGTCTGAGGGACCCATCCGCCTTCGTAGCAAATACTACTGGAGCACCCCACTCCGATATACTCCGTCTTATGAACCCCTTCTCAAGCAACTCCCCTACTTGCTTATGGAGTTCCCTCCTCTCACGAGGAGCCATGTGGCGCACTGGTAAAGATACAGGTTTAGCATTATCCACCAGATATATTCGGAAGTCAATCTCCCACTTCGGAGGTAAGCCCTTCACCTCCTCAAACACAACCGAGTATTCCCGGACCACTCTAACAGATTGCAAACTTTCGACCGAAGCGTCAAGCGATTCAAGATAACTTAGCATAACAGAATCCATTGGATTACAAGAGATCTCGAGAGTGTTACCCAAGCGGGTCATGAGCCTAACAACTCTCCTTTCGCAATCAAGAATGGCACCATTACTGGATAACCAGTCCATGCCCAAAATCAACCCATAGCCCGTGAAGCCCAACACAAAAGCATCACATCTAAACTCAATGCTAAGTATAGAAATCTTCAAACCCAAACATATCATGGACAAGTAAGTGGAGCCCCCAATTGGGTTTGAAACAACCAAGGGATCATCTACCAGACTGGTGTCTAAGTGTAGTGACTCAACTAATGATGATGAGATAAACGAATGCGATGAGCCAGAATCAAACAATGTTCGGACAGGATGATCAAATAGAAAAACCAGACTTTCAACGGAAATAGTTCTACCTCTTTCCTGAATTGGTGGAACCGCGAGAGCCTGTACTTGCCCCCTAGCCTGACCCGGTGCCATAAGAGCTTGCACCTGTCCTCCTGAGGTAGACCCCGTCCTTTGCCCTTTCTTAGGACAGTCTTTCACTAGATGCCTTGCTTCGCCACAGTGGAAGCAGCCAGTCTTCTTCTTCTTGCGACAATCCTTGCTTAGGTGACCAGGTGTCCCACAATTGAAACACTTCTTCTTCTTGCCCTTGCCACCGTTGCCTTTCCCACCTTTGTTTTGCTGTTGTTGTTGAGGTCTCTTTTGATCTCCCTTCTTCTCGGGTGCCATATTAGCATTGGGACCCTTCTCTTCTTCATGCATGAGTGCCATGTCAACTAACTTCTCAAAGGTGGCCCCCATAGGGATATGAGTCATAGCCAACCCATGCATCGGTTCATTCAAGCCTTTCACGAACCTCAAAGCCTTCTTCTCCGGTGTATTCACCATGTCTAGGCCAAACCTTGCCAATTGATTAAACTTGTTGACATATTCCTTCACTGAGAGATTTCCTTGCTTTAGAGTCAAGAATCTTTCCATATACAAGTTTTCCTCCGCCCTTGAGAGAAACTTTGCCACAAATCTTTGCCTAAAATCCACCCAAGAGTCAACGGGGCGTTCTCCATTAGTGACCTCCCACCAGAATGAGGCCTCTCCCTTCATTAACCAAGCAGCTAACTTGACTTTCTTTCCTTCTTCCATCTCAAAGATATCTATCAACTCTTCCACCTCCTTAAGCCAGTCTCTAGCCTCCACAAAAGTTTCAGATCCTTGAAAAGGTTTCCCTCCCATAGCTTTAAATTCCTTGTAAGTCTTAGCAAAAGTATCCGTGCGAGGAGGAGGGGGAGGAGGAAGATCGGGTGCTACGGTTGGTGGAGGAACATTTGCTGGACCCGCAGTGGTGGCCCTAGCCTCCATCAATCTCCTATACCATACTGGTACCGTCACACCCTCCGGAAAGTTAAGATCCTCAGCCATGCTGAAACGAAAAAGGAAAGATTCAAAACGGAGAATTCGAAAGATAAAGATATGGCTATTGGGGATTATGCTTTTCTTTCAAAAACTTTTCTCTTTAAAGACATGTTTTTGAAAATATCTCTTCCTAAAATGTTTTTAGAAAAATAGTTTTCTAAAAATTTTATCTGTTCCGGTAACCTTTGCTCTGATACCACGTGTAACACCCCACACCCGCTACGGTCACTCTCTAAGGGAATGCCATAACATCGGCGGAGTATTTTAGTGAGTATAGAACAGAGAAATTACAGCAAGACAGATATAAGTAATACTTGAAAATTTAAAACAACATTTCAATGCAGCGGAAAGTAAAACATATCTGGTTACATCACAAAACCATAATAAGAGTTAAGTACAAATATCCATTCTTGCTAAATAAAAATACATAATCCCAATACATGAACTGATAGCCATAAAAGAAAAGGGTAAGCTGAGCTCTACATCTAGGGTCCAAGCTCCAAGAGAGTAATAAAAGCAGCCTGATCAAAGCCCACTCGTACTGGGCCCACTCTGAGAACCTGAGGGTTGGGAAAAAAAGATAAAAACAACGGGGTCAGACATAAGTCTGAGCGAGTCCTATAACTTTAACAATACAATCATTAAAGTAACCAGAGAAGACATAAACTAGACATACGGTAATGTCTGGGGATGAATGGCTACACTAAGCAGCTTGGTAGACTTAGGATAAACTAAGATAACTGTAAAGACGCATTTACCCACCCAAGGATAATTACTACACTACACCACACCAGTCATTCCTACTTAAAGGTTGATCCCTCCCAAGGGCTTAGAAAATTTACCCAGTAGTTTCGTGTACCCCTAGCTGACTACATAGGTGTCGTCTGCCCCTATCTCCACTAGGTGTACCCACTACTCCCAAATGATCGGCTCCCTACCGTAGATACCCGTGCCGGCCCCACAGTGGGGTGTATCACTCCCCAAAGTGGCAACCCGATATAATTAACGGTGCACGGCTTATATCTACACGATGCAACAACGTCTTACCTACCAGCCCGGGTCCACACACGCATATGAAACCCGTTGGACTTGTGTTGCCACCGCTAACCCGTTTTGGCCTCTTATAGTCAAGCCCAGTACGCGTGTCCCGTCCACGACATGGGTCGAGCCCAATAAGATACATATGGGTTACTGGTTGAAATGGGCCCCCACAAGCTACCCACCTAAGCTTGTTCCTTTTTCTAGTGCATCCCACTTAACCCTTTAATCATGTTTAATTACATGTTTCCACTTGGTTAAGTATTCTAATCGTATTTTCTATTGCCCCCCAAGGCAACCCACTAGATTTCCACATGCCACCCAAGGCACCCACTTAACCCCTCATGTCCCTCTACATGCTAATATGGTTAAGTGTTTCTTAATTAATTAATTAAGAACATGACCTCATAAAGACCTCTCACATTAGACCGTCTTTTATGACTGCTGGATATGCCGGTTGGTTCCGGGCAGACTTCTGTCATCAAAAGGGTCTAACCTCGTGTCTTTACTTTAATCACGTATTTAATTTATGACTAAGACCTCTCACATTGGGCCAATCATTTGTAGCTGCTGGATTTGCCGGTTGGTTCCGGGCAGACTTCCACTACAAAAGGGTCCAACCTCGTGTCTTAGTTGATTAATTACACCTAATTAATCATCCCCGTAATTTGTATTAATTATCCCTAATTAATTACACAATTTTAAGAATATGGGTAGACCTAACTCAATAGGTAAATTCCCAATTCCATAGTATGGGTAGACCTAACTTAATAGGTAAATTCCCAACTCCATAATATGGGTAGACCTAACTTAATAGGTAAATTTCCAATTATGTCCATTCATTTTATGTTACACACATTTCTATTAACATGCATATTAACCCCATCGTTTCCCACGTAATCCGTTTTCATAACATGTCATATAAATGGGAAGATTCACTATAAATGTAACGGGTTCAATCTTAGCACAACGTTGGCTTTTACATGGGTTTAAAAGGTGTCAACTTGCATCATGATATTAAACCCAACTAGCCTCATTAAATAACCCAACTTGCATGTGTACACATCATATAAAGGTAACTTGCATAAGTGTTCATAGGTTACACAAAGGGTGAACTTGCATATGTGACTTGCATCATAAAATAGGGTAAACATGCATATGTATGCATAGCATACAAAGGTATCATCTTGCATATGTATGCATCTTATTTAAAAAGGGTAAACTTGCATGTCATAAGGTATGCATAAAACCAACCACTTAGCATGCATGAAATCAAGTACTTAGCATGCATAAACCCAAACACTTAGCATGCATAAAATCAAATACTTAGCATGCATAAAATCATGTACTTAGCATGCACAAAACCAAACACTTAGCATGCATAAAATCAAATACTTAGCATGCATAAAATCAAATACTTAGCATGCATAAAATCAAATACTTAGCATGCATAAAATCAAATACTTAGCATGCATAAAACCAAATACTTAGCATGCATAAAATCAAATACTTAGCATGCATAAAACGCACCACTTAACTTGCATAAACCCACATACTTAACTTGCATAAACCCACATATTTAACTTGCATAAACCCACATACTTTAACTTGCATAAACATAGGGTTAACATTAAACATAGATTAGCAAACTAACATCATATCATATGACTTAAAACCCACTAATCCGCATACAAAACCGCATGATCTCATCATATCTCATCTACTTAATTTAGCAATTGGTTATTAAAGTGATAGAAACTCACCAAAACCAAGATTAGCAAACTTATGAAGTAGAACTAGTTGCTATATTTGAAGATGGTGATGATTAGAGGTTGATTAGCTTGCAACTTTTCTTCATAAACTAGTGGAGGCTCCTCTTAAGTTTGATTTTGGCGGCATGATGGCATCATTTCTATTTTTAGTATGGATTAGGCTTGCATTAGGGTGTATTTATAGGATTAGGGTGTGTTTTAGACCATAGGATTAACCCTAGGCTAAATTAGGTCCGTCGGATTTAGGAAGTTTCTAGAGATTAGCCCAAAACACAGCCAAAACTAAAATGGTGCACCAGGTTTAACTGGTCGAGCACCCCCTGTCGACCCCCAAGTCGACAGGGTTGTCGACCTGGTGCTACCCAGTCGACTGCCCTGTCGATAGGGCTATCGACACGGGTAGCTGGGCGGGAATTTTTCCCTCCAGCGCCCAATGGCCCCAATTTTGAATTTTAAACCTGAATTTTAAATCTGTTTTGAACTTTTAATTTTCTGCAAACTTCATTGGGCCATAACTGGGCCATACGGACTCCGATTTACAAAATTTCGGACTCTATTCTGCGTATTTTTCCGAGACGAACAAAATGACGCAGCCCGTTTCCCCCAATTCCCACATCTGATATTATTTATTCTGCAATTAGTAAATTTTAGCATTAACCGAAATTCGGGGTGTTACACATTTAGGCTAGGTTTGGGGTCTTTTTATAGAGGATTAGGATAGTATTAGTCATAGGATTAACCCTAGATTCAATCCAAGCCATCAAAGCATGTCTTGGGGAAGAAGTCAAGTGTAGGAACCATCTAGGGCCTTTAGATTAAAGCTGAACCATGAGAACCATTCAAATGCAAAATCTGCATTTGAGCGAATCGGCCCACGGATTGACAGCCAAACACCCTAGATTAACCCCTAGTCGACCCAGCAAGCTTGGGTCGACCTCAAAAATCGGCCGGTTCGGTTATTCCCCTCTCCCAATTCGCTGTTTTGAACATTTTTGCATATTTATTTATTTAATTTTCAATTATATATATATATATCAATATATATATATATATTTCTCTGCGCTACCCATTTCACTTAATTAAGTATACTTTAATTTGTGAATTTTTCGTGAAAATTCGCGAGGCTATATCTTGGTCATACGGACTCCGATTTTCGAAAACTCGGACTCTATTTCGCGTATTTTTCCGAGACGAACGCAATGGCACAGCCCATTTCCCTTGATTCAGATTTTACAGTTTAATTCTGGCTCCATTTATGTTATAACGTGTTATTCAAAAATACGGGTTGTTACACAACCCATATTTTTAGTCAATTTAAAATGTAAGTTTTAATTAATTTTAGTGGATTTTAAAAGCTTAAACACTAAATTTGGACTTGATAATAAATGAAAATGAATTCAAATTTGGTTTTAAATTTTATTTATATTAAAATAAAGTTATTAGACTTTTAAAATTAATTTAAACGTGAAAATTTTGAAAAACAATATTTTAATGTTATACTTATGACTTGAAAATAGGCCATTTTTGAAATAGTCTCAGAATCCGACAAAACCAATTTTATCGGACCCGGAACGTCAAAATATGGCAAGATTTAAAATTTCATCAATTTTGGAGGTTGTATGCGAGCGTACGTAATATAAACGTATGTTGAAAAACTAGTTAAAATTCAGTAAAACCTAGAAATAAGGCCATTTTCAAACAATCTCTGGATTCAACGAGACTATGCTCGTTGGAACTGTATTTATGAAACCTAGTAGAGTTTTAAATTTCATAGCAAACGGAGTTAGTACGTGGTCATACAATTGGAAATGAGTTAACATTTTATAATTAATTAATAAGTAATTAATTCCCTTATACACAAATTCCCATCCCTTCCCAAAATTTAACAACACGCCACCAAAGACCACTCCCCCTTTGCAAGTGTCATCTTCTTCCATACTCTCTCTTTTCCATGGTACTTAGGGACATGCCTTTCCTTTATGTCATTTCCATTTCCACTTTTCACTTTATTTTCATTTTATTCCTTTTTTTCCGTCTCCTTTTTCTCATTTCTCCTCTTCCACTTTAATGGTCTCCTCCCTTCATGAAAACTCATGCCTCCCCACTCCATCCACCACCACCTACCTTGCGCAGCCCCTATAGCCTTCCTAAACCTCCACAAAGCAAAAGCTCCTTCCTTTTATTCCAAAAATCCCATTCTTCTTCCATTTAAACTCCATTACCTTCCTCCTTCCTCTAAGCTACACGCCACTGCCTCACTTACTTCCACCCACCTCGTCACCCCCACCAGACCTGCGCCAGCCCCACCAACATGGTGGACCCCACTCCCCTTAGTCGTAGGACCCTTGGCTCCAAAACCCCTTTTCCCCCCACGCTAGGTCCCACTACCACAATCCGACCCCACTCCAGCCAAGTAACATGGTGGAACGTCCCTCCCAAGCCATGGGCCCCACACACACTTCCAAACCCTAAAAAGACTTCACTCTCCTCTTGGTTTTGCAAATAAAAGTATAATATACTTAGTAGTTACAATTGGTGAAGAAAGTTGCAATTTTGGCTTTACTAAAGCTAGAGAATCCTATATAAGAAGTGTCGTTGAGTTGGGATGGCTTTGGTGAGAACTTCTCACTTTAATTGCTTAATTAATTTAGTTAAATAGTAACTTATATTGTATAATGCTTGATTGTTGTATAATTGGTTTGGTGACGAATTCTGATATGGTTTGAATGTTGGAATTGGTTAAATAGCGTGTTAACACAATGTTAAAAATGTCAATGATAGATATTGTAGAGTTAAGCACTCATTTACGAGTTAAAATGAATTTACTAATAATTACTGGTTTAAGTCAAGAAAACTTAGTGAACGTATAATATGAAATAATGTGATATCATTGATTTTTTGATATTGATTGAAATTAATCAATTGAATTTGATGTTTGTTGATATGAATGGATTTGTAAAATACAACAATGATCTGGTTAATAAGATTAAATATCTTATTTAACAGTGGTTTGATTTTAGATTAAGTGTTAATGACCTTAACACTTAGGTCAATAATGCCAATATGTGATTATTGGGTGCTAATAGTTGTTTACAACTATTATTGGATGTATATAATGTGTGAAATCCATATAAATGGAATTATATGCTAATTGGTTGAATCTCATTCCAGTTCGGAATAAATTTGAATTTTTTATTAATAAAAGATTCAGTGATATGCGACACATGTCAAATTGCTAACAAATCTGAGGATGCGTGCTACTTTTTCCCCTCAACAAGTCATACGCTACACTGTTCCTGTAGCTACTCTATGCAGCTCTATTTGTTGTACTGTTGCAGTACCTTAGTTTAGTTGTTCGTTGTATATATTGTGTTTTCTCTTGTGTATTTTCACCATGTAACATTCACTTTGGTTGAGGTTTGTAATTTTGCTATGTTAGATTCTCCTTGTATGGAGTGAATTGTAGTATAAAAGAAGTGTCTAGCTCCAGCTCTATTACCTAGATAGGATGACGGTGAACAGTTCACCTAAAAAACTGAATTTTAAGTAGGTTGGTTATAACCAACCTCTTGTTTTATTTGTACTTATTATTGGTTATAATAAAAGTGTTTGCGGTCACTTTAAAAACCGGTCGGCTTAGCCAAAAAAAAATATTCAGTGAAAAATAAAATTTGAATTTGATGTTCGATTTTGGATGGACATGAACTTTATAATATTACAATAAATATTCATAACTGAAATGAATTGATTTCATAAAGTTATGGCTTGTTCAAGTTTTATTTTCAAAATGAATAGTAATGGGTGAAAGTAAAGTTCAGTTAGATTATCTGCGGTGAGTATTAAAAGTAGTTTCTTTTCAAAAGTATTTTATTTATTTTCATAACGAATGTCAGGAAAGTTTGGAGTTAAAATAATAAGTTTTGAAAAAATAATATTATTTTAAAAGAAAATAATTAAAATAATATTATTTTAACATAAATAATGTTAAAATAGTTTAATATTGGAATATTTGGTTTTAAAGAAAATAATTAAAATATGGTTTCCAATAATAATTATACATACATATATATATATACACACATATCTTATATAATTAATAAATTATTTTTCGGATGTTTTGCTTCGATTTTAGTTATAAATCGAATTTGGTCTGAATAGAACTCGTCATGCAGCGATAGTTCGCGAACTTCAACCCGTAACTTTGAATTGACATACCGAGAGATCCAACCATCGGATTCTCTCGAAACAAAAATCGTTGGGTCAGAAATGAGAATAATTTTCAATTGGAATAAGAAGTTTTAAAATTCAACAGTTAGATTTTGAAAGAAGTTCAATTCAAATTTCAATACAAGGAGCGTTAGTGCAGTTTAGGACCCAAAATGGGATCTGATTGAAATGGGCAAATTTTAATTAAAAATAGGAATAAATTACAACAAATCATAATAAATGATGTGTTGAATATTCCAAATTTTGGAAAGATAAAGACATTTTATCTGAGTGAGTTGTATAATGACTATAATAAAGAACAAAATGGGATATGCGATGATTCCTAAGAGGATAGTCTGGTACCACCTGTGAGATCTAACTGGAAACTTTTCCGTTAGGCAAGGGGTAGGAAAACCTGAAAGGACATCGATTATTTGACTAAGAATAGATGAAGTTTTCCAATTTAAATGATCTAGTGTTTTAAAATAACATATTGGAACGAAAGGGTTTAAATATAAAGAAAGATTTCTAATATATGAATTAGATTGGATTTGAACGGAAATAATCTTCGGATGTTTCAATATTGGATTCTTTGGTTATACGGATACTATTTGAGGAATTTGTAAGATATCGATATTGTTATTCCTTACATAGCATCGGTTAACTTTAGAATTTGATATTAAATATAAGTTGATACGATTTCTATTCAAACCCTTATATTTGCTGTCAAATTGGATTGGGGTTTGTCGTGAATGATGTTTTTGAGTAACATCTATTTTTTAACCCGGTTAACATTAGGATTCATTTCCAAAGTGAGTAAAAATGGAATAATGATTTTTGGAGATTGAAACTATGTTAGAGTTTTAATAAATCTTTCAATAAAGTCATGAAACGTAAGGCGGTAATTAAACTTACCAAACATGAAGGATATCAGATATGGTGTACCAACAGTTTTTCCGATATGAATGAGATAACAGTATGAGTGTTACTTTTTGTAAAGCTCGATAATCCTAATAAGGCTCATAAACCTTAATTTGAGTTAAATTTGAGAAAAATATTTCATTATCTTTTGAAATGATTTCCAACAAAAGAATTAAAAGAGAAGTTTAAATTAAATAAATCTTTGACAAGATTCAAGGGATTGATTCCCAATGTAAAGAATGATTTGATATTCTGAAATGGAATGAGACTTACGATATGTGTATATATCACTTGATTTTAATAGTAGTTATTCAGAAAGATTGGGTTCCAATCCATTTTGAATAATCATACGACGAGTATTGAAGATACTGAAGATGGTGGTTGAAGACTAGAGATCTTCATATTGTTTGAATTAATTCTAATGTCTTGATTTGGGTCGTACACCCAAGACGAGGTTATAAGTGGTGGTCATCCCGATGTACTTGGAGATTGTCCGGATATGCAAGGGCATCTCTCCCTTACGGATAAGGAATAGTGCCTTCAGTTTCGTTCAAAACCAGAACGAACATGTAAATGGATGTGAGCCTGATGTTGTATTTCACAACATAATCGATTAGTTGCTATTGATGATATATTTGAGGTGGTAGGAAATTTAGTCTCTTATCTTAACACCCATCTTTGAGATATATAAGCTCGAAGGTTATATTATTAATAAAAACTAATCATATATGTGAACTGATAATGTGGCATGCTAAGTTGTTGATTGATCAAAGCTTTTGTTGAAATGCAGAGCTTTGTGGATGATGATCAAAGTGACTGATATAGCACAGCTTTGTGTTGAAACGGACTTCGATAAACCTCACAGCCCGTGAATGGATGAAAACAAGATGATGGGCAGCAGAGAAAGGGCATACATTCCCTTCTAGCGAAAAGTGATGCCATGGTATAGATCCCAGACAATTTACTTATGCGGGTAACGAATTGAGGTGCCTCGGATGATGGTCAAATTTGACCAGGACGACGGTCAAATACAACCAGGGAATGTTATGCTCATGAGTAACCCGAAACCGCTGGGAATTGATGGACTGACTCTGCTGACCCAAGGGACACAAGGTGTGATTCCTGGACATCTTACTAGATATGGTCCGAAATTGGATAAGGAAGATCCTTTGCCTTGGTTCATTGATGGAATCTAATTTCCAAGACGGCTTTGTGTTTTCAGTTGTAAACCTATATAGCAACAAAATATTCTGGGGTATTATAACATCTAAGATTGATATATTTATTTTCAAAATTTATTTTAGACTATATACTAGTGATAATAAAAGAGAATTTTGTGTATCAAACATGCTTGGCTATTATAAGGTAAAACTTTATCCTCCGAATGGCACTTGCATTGTGTGATGGAACTTGAGTCTTATAATAGCTTCATTTTTCAAAAAGCATTTCGAGTTTTATAATTGGTATTCTTATGGAGGAAACCTGTTCCATGTTATACGGCGTAGTCCCGTGATATACCCAACTTTAAAATGAAGTATAATAACCATTTTGGTTCTCACATGAGCCCCATGACTAACTCAGAGTTTATTGTTTCCCACCTAAACTCTATGTGCCTATATTTTCCACATGGGCAGCTTGTAATTTTGGTTTTGTAGATATTTTATTTAGCAGGATCCTGGATTATGGCTGGAGATTTACTCTGGATTACTTCATAGTCTTCCGCTGAATGTAATTATGTTTGCTTTGTTTATTGTTTTGCAATTTATTAAACTCTGATATTTTTCCGTTGTGTATCAATTATTTGTACTTTGGTATCCTTGTACTCTGATGTAAAATTGTTGTAATAGCAATGAAATGTTATTTTGTGCTTTGTTCTGATGTGTATGTAGCCATAACAATCCACATTTGAGAACATTTTGAGTGGTCTAACTAACGACTCGAGGCAAGCCTAAGAGCGGGTCTACTAATCACACGATATGGTAAGAGAAGTGACTTCGGTTTATCCAAACTCATTATGACTTGTATGGAAAATGTCCAACATTGCACTTATAATGCGTGTATATTGATCTCCATGGATGTACCTCTATTTGGTAGGGTGGAAGTTACTCTTTTGCACTATATACACCATTCTATTAGAAATTCAAGCTCAAAGGTTTTACATTAGTGGAAATCAATTGTGTAATGATGGAATTGGCAATATGGAATTCAAAGTGAACAATGTGCTCGATAAACTTAAGCTTCATCACCAAGCAACAACAAAAAAGGGCACACATTGAGGCTATATGGTTCGAGCTTATTAGGATTCAATCATCACCTTTCTAGATTACCCTTATATATCGAGTATGTAGTATATGACATTGGATATCCTGAATATGTCAGTTACGACCGAGCTAATGTCATATTTGGTTAGTGCACCACCTTTGGATCTATGTAGCTTGGTCGGTCTAACCTGGATCAAGGGAAATTGGTCCTCGGTACATCCATATGAAGGTAGTTCTTTACCTTGACATTGTATGGAAGTCCATTCTTCTTTAGATCTTTTGGTTTTGTTTATATTGCCTAACATACTAGGAATTTAATAATGGTAAAAATTTCACAATTTGATTTGATTTATTTTATGGGTTTATCGCATAAATCATTAAAGATAATATCATATAATTTTACATAGAAAAGATTTTGTTACCATAAAGAAAAATTGTCCTATGTTGATGTGTGGTTGTGGTCTTATGGGAGACCACGTTATTTCAAAACAATAGATTTGAGTTCCTCACTCTAGTCTCATGACCGATCTGGAGTTTTTTTCCTTTAAATCCTGGATTCCTCATATTCTCGAGCATCCTAGTAGCTCATATTTTACATAGAACAATTGGATGGAGCTTGGATTTGAAGATATTATAGATAGTTATCTACTCCCATCTTCACTTGATCATTTTTATTCACAAATTGTGAGGACAATTTTATGATTGTCCAGGCTGACAATAGTTACATATGATTAAATTTTCCCTGTATATTGACATATATAATAAAAAAAGGCATTGTCCAAGATTCTATTCTGTCTATTTCTTTCCGTTTTCTTTCTTGCCAAAAATGATTCACTTCTTGGGCACTTGGATTTGCTACACGTGAACTCCAAGGATATATTGTCGAAGGTAACGAAAGTTTTTTTTTCAATTTAAGAATTTTTGAGTGTGCTTTACACATCTGAATATTTTATAATTTTTGTTCAATTATGTAGTTCAGATTTCTCATTACAACTGCGAACCCGTGCTTCGCATATAGGTTTTAGTTATATTTTGATTCTAAATCATTAATAAATTTTCTTTTTGTTTAAATCAACACAACTATAACTTAATTAGACATTTCAGTCATATCAATTTTATTTGGAAAATTTGCTAAATTTTAAATTATTCTAAAGCTTTTAAATTTAAAAATGTTTGTCCCGAACATTAATTCAAAGGAAAAAAACACTTGTAAGTAATACTTATATGTAGGTTCAATAGCACCTATTTTCCCTATGAATTCCCCATTAGCTCCGTCAAATCATAGTTTGTATTTGAAAACATTAAAAGTGAATAAAAGAAGAACTTCATATATATATATATATATATACACACACACATATATATATATACACACACACACACATATATATATATATATACATATATATATATATACATACACACATATACATATATATATATATGTTTTGCAGCACTCATTTGCATCCGAACCACAACCACTCGTTTGTATAAAATTAATAAATGAGAAGGAGAGTTAGTGGAAAAAAGAAAGAAAATGTAATGGCCCGCAAATCTGAGCTATCTGAGTTGACTAAATACACCACACGTCCAACCCAAATAACACAGAAATACGAACCATTAATAGAAAGAAGTTAGAAGATGAGAAATAGGAAGAAAGAAATATTAGAATAGAAGAAAAACGAAGATCACAACTCACAGCGGAACAAATAAAATATATTATATAACATAACTTTCGAAATACAATCAGTAACTTTATATACATACCATCATCAGAGCACAACAGTCATTTCTGGAACAGTTATAAACACCTGTTTCCAGATGCAAACAAGGTCCACAGCGGAATATATGATAGCCTATAGCTAACCGGTGAAGCCTCCTGCTTCCAGCTTCTTCAAATAGATCTGTGAAATCCCGACTACTTGACTGCCCGTACAAATTTGGGCACCCAAGAGTTTAGGGAAAACAAAACAAAATAAACTCTGGGTCAGTCATGGGACTGGTGTGAGTAAACTCCAACCACTTGTTTAACCTTTAAAAATCCTTTCGAAAGAAAAGATAATAGTAAGACTAGCCCACACATAAACATGGACGGTTTTTACCTTACTATAACCCAAAACACTTTGATACGAAAATCTAGTGATATTATACTAATGTCTACATCAAGTAAATAACCAAATAGCAGAACGCTTGCATCTCACGCTCCACATATATATTATAAAATCAAAACCCGCATGGCTCTTATTGGAGATTGGATTTCCAACATGACAAGGTATGGAACCACCTTCCGCAAGTGTATCTCTAGAGAGGAATACACTGGGTTCAACAAGAACATCTTGCAACCCGGCCCACACATGACCGACCACTCATTTCGCTTGAGTGTATCGAATGTATATCACCAACGGTTGGGATCAGCAACCGTCTCCCGACTGGGACAGCATCGAATAGAATAAGAAATTAAATGAACCTCTAGATAGGTGATTATACATCCTAATGGGTGCGACCCACATAGCCATGCTGCCTGCCCGATTTTTGCCCTTTCCCGGTTGTTGAGGCCTGAGGCTACGAATACTTACCATTCATTGATAGCACAATCACTTTGAATGCCACATTGTCAGATCCGTTAATCACTAGTTGAGTTTGCACAAATATTCTGGATATTATGCTAAGGGATAAATCCGTTGCAACCATATATATTCATACAGACCAACCCATTTGATCATTGGAAATACTCTGTCAGACATTCGTCCATTTACGTTCGTTCTGGGATTGAACGAAACCGAAGGCACTATTTCTATTAATAGAAAAAGTCCTTGCACTTTACTCCGTTTTCAATATATTCAGCATACTTGGTTCGCAACGCTTATGCCGATACGGAGTGGTTCTTCGGATAATAATCCAACCGGTCTCTCCATATTGACAACGATGGTCAAAAACTTCGATAGTCTGTGATTTAACTATTGAATAAAAACAAGTGTTCATCCAACATATCAAACAAATCACTGGGCTCTTTAATTAATATTTCATTAACTAAATCTTTTCTCCATTTCCTTATCCATATTTGTTAACCAAATATTTTCAATAATCATCTTGGCATCTTATGCCATTTGGAAAACATTTCCCAATATCAACTTCTTTTATTTTCTATATATTAGAAAATATCTCTATTTGCAACTGGAAACAATTCTAATCACTTATCTCTATCCCGACTATTTAAATTATACTCAGGAAATATTTACTTGTTATATTTCCAAAATTCCATCACTTGGGTTTAAAACGAATGTTGTGTAAAACATCGTTACAACAACCCAAAATGTTTTATTCAACTAACTCTTTTTCAAACACTTCTCTTCGAGACTGGATCTTGCTATTTATCCATTTAAAATGAAATCAATCAAGTTGGGGTAAAATTACCTCTCAGACCTTAACTGAAAACATCCTCAACTTCAAAACGGCAAAACCTCTTACCTCGAATAAACACACTATACAATCCAATTATTCATCTTTATAAAGTTTGCTTTCTATTTCTGATTTATAGATTTCCCTTTTGTTTACAATATTCGATTTTTATATTCACTTACCTATCGAATTCTATACGTCGATACAATGATTTCTAACTATCAAAATATCTTAAAAATATTCTAACTCCTTAAATTTCCGGAAAATTTCGCCATAACCTCCCCTGTATCGGGAGCATCGGGAAATTTCAAATAGCTTTCCCGGTCCTTCTTATCTCAAAAAGAAAAAGAAAAAGCCAAGCGGCTTGCCGATACGGCGCATAAAATCTCATATATGAATTAAACATGTACCTTTTTGTCGAGCACATAAATTTAAATCTTCATATACTTCATCATGTACCTGTCTAACACATGTTCACCTGTTTTCAATTCAATTCAACACTATCTAATCGTTTGAATTCAGTTCCGCCCATTTATTCTTTAAATCGGCCATTTTGGCTATTTCACTTCTTTGTTGAACATAACATGTTCAAATAAAATGTTTAACTTGCTCACAACCAAATTGAATTTCAATTCCAATTCTAGTTTCCTTTTTGATTCCGAATATAAATTTTCAAATCGAATTTACTTATTCAAACCCCAATATCCATTCGAAATCTCCTTAACTATTTTCTATTCAATTTAGTTAATTCTATTCAATAAATCAAAATCTGGTTTCTGTTTCAAAAATCATATTCATTTACACAACTTGAATTCGCATATATTTTACAACTCAACTCTGAAATTTTCTAAATAGAAACTTCGGATTTTTACCTGCTTAAAATCCTTTTATAACATTAGATAAACCGTTATGGTTTCAAAACGATTCTGGCGCTGCTTTTCTGAAAATTTGATTTTGATATAACTCAAAATCTATTCGACAAAATCCAGATTTTTCTCTTCCATTAGAAAACTATTATCAAATCGGTCCGGACGTTTCTTGTTTCGAAGAATTTCGACTTCAATTGCGTTCTGTATACTCAATTGAAGTTCGAATCGCCAATTTACGAACTGCATCGCTGCGGCGAGTTCGTTTTAATTATATTTATATATATAAACTTTTAAACTTCGTTAAATGAATTCAACTCCCTTCTAATATATATATATATATATATTCCAAATTCCATTTGAATCTTTACATTTCAAATTCCATAGTTTTAAATCCTGTATTCAAATCCCATTTGAAATCCTTTATTCAATTCCATTTCAAATCCTTTATTTAATTTCCACTTTAATTCAACTCCTTTTTGAATTTCTATATTTGAAATTCATACTTGATTTTAAATATCCAAACTCCATTTAAATTTCTATTTGAAATTCTAAATGTTTAAAATTCCATTTTTATTTGAAACTCCCAATATTTCAAATTACATTTCTTTTATTTGAAATTCCATTTTTGAATTTCCTTTATTCCAATCCCATTTGAATTCCTTTAAATTCAAATTTTATTTTAATTCCCTTGAATTCAAATTCTATTTCAAAACTATTTGGATTTCCTATTTTGAAATCCTATTTCAATCCTACTTGAAATCCTATTTTCAAAGTTTATTTCAAATTCTATTTTGAAATTCTATATTCAAATTTCTACTTGAATTTCTATATTCAATTCCCTGTTCAAATTTAACACTTGAATTTCTATTCAAATCTCTTTTCAAATTTCATGTTTGAATTTCATTCAAATCTCTATTCAAATTTCACATTTGAATTCTTCTTTGAAATTCTATATTTCAAATTCTATTCAATTCTTCATTGAAATTCTATATTTCAAAGTCTGTTTTCTATTTGAACTCTTATATCCAACTTCTTTAAACAAGTCTCGACTTCAATTCCTTTTGAAATCGATATTTCTATTTTCTTTTGAAGATAGATTTCTCATTCCAATGTCACACTTGTATTTCTATTTCTGAATTATCAAATGATAATTCTTTTCTCTTCATTTTATAACTTCGTTATAAAAGAACTATTTATAAACTTCGTTTATAAAGGAACTACTTGTTATATTTTTCAAAAACAAGTTTTATATTTTTATTCCATTTAAAAATTCAAATTCTATTTAAAAATAGAATTTTCCCTTTTAAAATCTCAAATATCCTTCCATGATATTTTAAATAAATTAACACTTAGCCCAGTGATATTTAAAACAATCAAAGCACCAAATTTTCAATCATTTTATTTTTAACACATCATATATGAAAAATATATATGTAATCAAACAAACAACAAACAAATAGATAATTTTTTTTTTTGAGGAATCCAGTTGGATTCCTCCAACCTGTTTCCTGCATCCACAGATGTTAGCACATAAATAATACCCATTCTGCTTCGTGGCAGAATATTGCGGTATAGAAGGTCATCCACTAATCATAGCATGGGGCGTATAGGGTAATCATCCGCTATGAAACTGCGGGCATCCGCTAATGAGACTGCGGGAATCCAACCAATCAATCAACCCAATATATATATATATATATATATAGCCTAAATAACTAATATATATAAAACAATCATAAAACATTCAAACAAGCAACAAACAATTATTTTTAATGAAATAAAAATAATTCTAAAGGTGAGTGAGATTTACTCACCTGATTTTATTTGCCGAATATTCAATGAAGCCAATTATAGAGATTTCACAATGTTTTCTCCAATCGTCTGTTTTTCAATCTAAAATAACATAAATAAAATCTTAGTTTTTAATTAGACAAATTAAATTTAATTAATTCTCACTTGTAAATAAATTCCAAATTTAAACATTAATCTTACTAAACTATTAGTCTACAAATTTTATTCCTTATAACTAATTTCCTTTAGATGGACTAATTAGACAAAATAATTTACTTCAATCAATTCCAATAATTTCCTTGCATTTAATTTTTTCTATTTCACACTAATTAAAATAACTAAGTGAATTACCTAACTTGAAATAAATTTCAAACCCTAAAAAATCTAATTTAGCTTATAATTTTATTTACAAAATTTCTATTTGAATTATCATGCAATTAACCTAAAAAATATATAAATAATTTATGTTTACCTTAATCCCGCTGTTTTTTTCCTTTCTTTCCGGCATTTCACCAACCACCATTACTGCTTAATCTTTTAGCACAACTTCAGCTCAATCCTTTAGATCGAACTCCCTCCATCGATTTTCAACACTCGACATCAACAAAACTCCTTCCCATCCCATCGCGCTAATACCCAGACCGACCACCTTCGAAGTAACGGATCCCCGAGTTCACCATCGAACCCTAGTTCATTCACCAGAGCGACTGTCGAACACCCAATCAAACCGACGAAGACCCCCTTCATCTTGCTGCCGAGCGTCAGAAAGGTCCAGGGTTTATCGCGATATGATTTCAAGCTCTGGTGGACTACTGGCATCAATCGTGATTCGCGGTTTCAAGTGAAAAGGGAAAAGAGTTCGATTCTATTCACTTTACTCTTTGTTTTAAACGATGGATTGATTTTCGCGAGCTACTCGAGAGGAAGAAAAATGGAAATGAAGAATTACAATATGTTTTCTGGTTTTGGTAAATGACGGTAAAAGAGGGCAGCGGCTTGATTTATAGAGGATGATAGGGAACCAAAAGTACGAACCCATTAATTTGTTGTTTGTTCGATGTTGAGGATGGGAGACAATTTAATCAGCTCGAAGAAAGAATAGCTGCGACGTGAAAACATTTAGGTCGGCTGATTTTAAACTTAGGGTGGCCATGATTAGATTAGGTAATTTATTTGATTTTATTTTTATTAAATAACTAAAATATCTCGCAGTCCCCTAGCTTAATGTCCTAAACTGCTATCTAGTCGCAATGACCGACGTTACAAGATTATAATGTCATTCTGAACCCAATGGAACCCATTCTGAATTTTAATTCGACTTGTATATAAGAGATACAATTTAAATTAAATTTGATTTAAAATATAAATCAATTCCAAACAATTAATTCTAATTCAATATAAAATTTATATAAATCGGCTAAATTGTTTTCAATATAGTTTTAACTCTAAATCCGATTGGTTTCTTCTTCATATACGATTATTCAATATATTTGATATTAAACCATATATCGATTATTAAATCGATAAATCCAATAAAAATTCATTTATATTATATATTCAACATTTAAAACCATACTAAATATTTAAAATAAACTGTTCAAAAATCTGGGTCGTTACATTCTTTCCCCCTTAAAATAATTTCGTCCTCGAAATTGCTAAGGTAGGAAAAATGGTACAAATCTATTACTTTTCAAAAATTCACTCATGTTGAAACTCAACTCCTCATATTTCAACAAATTAACTCCAACCAAAACTTTTGGTCTTCACACATTTGATTTGAATGATCTGCGATCAATCCAATCTACATTCCATTAAACCTATTCAAATTGATTCTAGTTAATTGATTCACTTCGACCCATTTAACTAGCTTAAGTTAAATTCCAATTCCAGAATTCAAATCCCAGGGTTATCATTTCAAATCCTTTTGAAATCACTTAAACATGTACATATATTTATAATCTTTTCAAATTCAAAATATTTGAATTTTTCAACTAAACTTGGTTTCCTTTAAACAAATTCCCATCAAAATTTTTCTAAGGTAGCAATCCATCACTTAGAAACTCGAAAATGAACACTGATGATGTCGCGATCATCATCAGAATTATTTCCCAGCCACCGAAGTGAGTTCAGTGCTTAACAATTTCAAAATCCATCTAAAATGATTTTCTTTCAAATCCTTCTAAAACAAATCTATATTATTTTAATATACTTTGAAAAATATTTTTCAACTTCCCAGGATTTTGAATTCTTAATTCTGGTTTGAATTTAATTTTAATTCATCTCATTTGTATATATTTCATTCATATACAAATTCAGTTTGGTTATAAATAACCATTCCAATTTTCATAATCTTATCTGATTATAATGATATCAATCAACACATCCAATAATTTCAGAAAATTATTAATTTTATATCAAAATAGAATTTTGGGTAAAATTATTTCATTTACCCACTTTAAAACAATATCGTGTTCAATCTTCTGTTCAAGTGTTTAGAAATTCCTATCGACTTTGTGGCGTCCCACTATTCGATCAGAATTCATAAACTACTCAACAGACAAGTCAACACAATATAAAACAAATCTTTATATCAATTAACAAATACGCTCTCTCGTATATATATACACTCAACTCATTCTAGGGTACTATTGACCCTATCTCTAATGAGCACATGCCACACAAGCCTAGGTATTCGCTCAACCTAAGCTCTGATACCAACTGTAATGGCCCGCAAATCTGAGCTATCTGAGTTGACTAAATACACCACACGTCCAACCTAAATAACACAGAAATACGAACCATTAATAGAAAGAAGTTAGAAGATGAGAAATAGGAAGAAAGAAATATTAGAATAGAAGAAAAACGAAGATCACAACTCACAGCGGAACAAATAAAATATATTATATAACATAACTTTCGAAATACAATCAGTAACTTTATATACATACCATCATCAGAGCACAACAGTCATTTCTGGAACAATTATAAACACCTGTTTCCAGATGCAAACAAGGTCCACAGCGGAATATATGATAGCCTATAGCTAACCGGTGAAGCCTCCTGCTTCCAGCTTCTTCAAATAGATCTGTGAAATCCCGACTACTTAACTGCCCGTACAAATTTGGGCACCCAAGAGTTTAGGGAAAACAAAACAAAATAAACTCTGGGTCAGTCATGGGACTGGTGTGAGTAAACTCCAACCACTTGTTTAACCTTTAAAAATCCTTTCGAAAGAAAAGATAATAGTAAGACTAGCCCACACATAAACATGGACGGTTTTTACCTTACTATAACCCAAAACACTTTGATACGAAAATCTAGTGATATTATACTAATGTCTACATCAAGTAAATAACCAAATAGCAGAACGCTTGCATCTCACGCTCCACATATATATTATAAAATCAAAACCCGCATGGCTCTTATTGGAGATTGGATTTCCAACATGACAAGGTATGGAACCACCTTCCGCTAGTGTATCTCTAGAGAGGAATACACTGGGTTCAACAAGAACATCTTGCAACCCGGCCCACACATGACCGACCACTCATTTCGCTTGAGTGTATCGAATGTATATCACCAACGGTTGGGATCAGCAACCGTCTCCCGACTGGGACAGCATCGAATAGAATAAGAAATTAAATGAACCTCTAGATAGGTGATTATACATCCTAATGGGTGCGACCCACATAGCCATGCTGCCTGCCCGAATTTTGCCCTTTCCCGGTTGTTGAGGCCTGAGGCTACGAATACTTACCATTCATTGATAGCACAATCACTTTGAATGCCACATTGTCAGATCCGTTAATCACTAGTTGAGTTTGCACAAATATTCTGGATATTATGCTAAGGGATAAATCCGTTGCAACCATATATATTCATACAGACCAACCCATTTGATCATTGGAAATACTCTGTCAGACATTCGTCCATTTACGTTCGTTCTGGGATTAAACGAAACCGAAGGCACTATTTCTATTAATAGAAAAAGTCCTTGCACTTTACTCCGTTTTCAATATATTCAGCATACTTGGTTCGCAACGCTTATGCCGATACGGAGTGGTTCTTCGGATAATAATCCAACCGGTCTCTCCATATTGACAACGATGGTCAAAAACTTCGATAGTCTGTGATTTAACTATCGAATAAAAACAAGTGTTCATCCAACATATCAGACAAATCACTGGGCTCTTTAATTAATAATTTCATTAACTAAATCTTTTCTCCATTTCCTTATCCATATTTGTTAACCAAATATTTTCAATAATCATCTTGGCATCTTATGCCATTTGGAAAACATTTCCCAATATCAACTTCTTTTATTTTCTATATATTAGAAAATATCTCTATTTGCAACTGGAAACAATTCTAATCACTTATCTCTATCCCGACTATTTAAATTATACTCAGGAAATATTTACTTGTTATATTTCCAAAATTCCATCACTTGGGTTTAAAACGAATGTTGTGTAAAACATCGTTACAACAACCCAAAATGTTTTATTCAACTAACTCTTTTTCAAACACTTCTCTTCGAGACTGGATCTTGCTATTTATCCATTTAAAATGAAATCAATCAAGTTGGGGTAAAATTACCTCTCAGACCTTAACTGAAAACATCCTCAACTTCAAAACGGCAAAACCTCTTACCTCGAATAAACACACTATACAATCCAATTATTCATCTTTATAAAGTTTGCTTTCTATTTCTGATTTATAGATTTCCCTTTTGTTTACAATATTCGATTTTTATATTCACTTACCTATCGAATTCTATACGTCGATACAATGATTTCTAACTATCAAAATATCTTAAAAATATTCTAACTCCTTAAATTTCCGGAAAATTTCGCCATAACCTCCCCTGTATCGGGAGCATCGGGAAATTTCAAATAGCTTTCCCGGTCCTTCTTATCTCAAAAAGAAAAAGAAAAAGCCAAGCGGCTTGCCGATACGGCGCATAAAATCTCATATATGAATTAAACATGTACCTTTTTGTCGAGCACATAAATTTAAATATTCATATACTTCATCATGTACCTGTCTAACACATGCTCACCTGTTTTCAATTCAATTCAACACTATCTAATCGTTTGAATTCAGTTCCGCCCATTTATTCTTTAAATCGGCCATTTTGCCTATTTCACTTCTTTGTTGAACATAACATGTTCAAATAAAATGTTTAACTTGCTCACAACCAAATTGAATTTCAATTCCAATTCTAGTTTCCTTTTTGATTTCGAATATAAATTTTCAAATCGAATTTACTTATTCAAACCCCAATATCCATTCGAAATCTCCTTAACTAATTTCTATTCAATTTAGTTAATTCTATTCAATAAATCAAAATCTGGTTTCTGTTTCAAAAATCATATTCATTTACACAACTTGAATTCGCATATATTTTACAACTCAACTCTGAAATTTTCTAAATAGAAACTTCGGATTTTTACCTGCTTAAAATCCTTTTATAACATTAGATAAACCGTTATGGTTTCAAAACGATTCTGGCGCTGCTTTTCTGAAAATTTGATTTTGATATAACTCAAAATCTATTTGACAAAATCCAGATTTTTCTCTTCCATTAGAAAACTATTATCAAATCGGTCCGGACGTTTCTTGTTTCGAAGAATTCCGACTTCAATTGCGTTCTGTATACTCAATTGAAGTTCGAATCGCCAATTTACGAACTGCATCGCTGCGGCGAGTTCGTTTTAATTATATTTATATATATAAACTTCGTTAAATGAATTCAACTCCCTTCTAATATATATATATATATATATATATATATATATATATATTCCAAATTCCATTTGAATCTTTACATTTCAAATTCCATAGTTTTAAATCCTGTATTCAAATCCCATTTGAAATCCTTTATTCAATTCCATTTCAAATCCTTTATTTAATTTCCACTTTAATTCAACTCCTTTTTGAATTTCTATATTTGAAATTCATACTTGATTTTAAATATCCAAACTCCATTTAAATTTCTATTTGAAATTCTAAATGTTTAAAATTCCATTTTTATTTGAAACTCCCAATATTTCAAATTACATTTCTTTTATTTGAAATTCCATTTTTGAATTTCCTTTATTCCAATCCCATTTGAATTCCTTTAAATTCAAATTTTATTTTAATTCCCTTGAATTCAAATTCTATTTCAAAACTATTTGGATTTCCTATTTTGAAATCCTATTTCAATCCTACTTGAAATCCTATTTTCAAAGTTTATTTCAAATTCTATTTTGAAATTCTATATTCAAATTTCTACTTGAATTTCTATATTCAATTCCCTGTTCAAATTTAACACTTGAATTTCTATTCAAATCTCTTTTCAAATTTCATGTTTGAATTTCATTCAAATCTCTATTCAAATTTCACATTTGAATTCTTCTTTGAAATTCTATATTTCAAATTCTATTCAATTCTTCTTTGAAATTCTATATTTCAAAGTATGTTTTCTATTTGAACTCTTATATCCAACTTCTTTAAACAAGTCTCGACTTCAATTCCTTTTGAAATCGATATTTCTATTTTCTTTTGAAGATAGATTTCTCATTCCAATGTCACACTTGTATTTCTATTTCTGAATTATCAAATGATAATTCTTTTCTCTTCATTTTATAACTTCGTTATAAAAGAACTATTTATAAACTTCGTTTATAAAGGAACTACTTGTTATATTTTTCAAAAACAAGTTTTATATTTTTATTCCATTTAAAAATTCAAATTCTATTTAAAAATAGAATTTTCCCTTTTAAAATCTCAAATATCCTTCCATGATATTTTAAATAAATTAACACTTAGCACGGTGATATTTAAAACAATCAAAGCACCAAATTTTCAATCATTTTATTTTTAACACATCATATATGAAAAATATATATGTAATCAAACAAACAACAAACAAATAGATAATATTTTTTTTTGAGGAATCCAGTTGGATTCCTCCAACCTGTTTCCTGCATCCACAGATGTTAGCACATAAATAATACCCATTCTGCTTCGTGGCAGAATATCGCGGTATAGAAGGTCTTCCACTAATCATAGCGTGGGGCGTATAGGGTAATCATCCGCTATGAAACTGCGGGCATCCGCTAATGAGACTGCGGGAATCCAACCAATCAATCAACCCAATATATATATATATATATAGCCTAAATAACTAATATATATAAAACAATCATAAAACATTCACACAAGCAACAGACAATTATTTTTAATGAAATAAAAATAATTCTAAAGGTGAGTGAGATTTACTCACCTGATTTTATTTGCCGAATATTCAATGAAGCCAATTATAGAGATTTCACAATGTTTTCTCCAATCGTCTGTTTTTCAATCTAAAATAACATAAATAAAATCTCAGTTTTTAATTAGACAAATTAAATTTAATTAATTGTCACTTGTAAATAAATTCCAAATTTAAACATTAATCTTACTAAACTATTAGTCTACAAATTTTATTCCTTATAACTAATTTCCTTTAGATGGACTAATTAGACAAAATAATTTACTTCAATCAATTCCAATAATTTCCTTGCATTTAATTTTTTCTATTTCACACTAATTAAAATAACTAAGTAAATTACCTAACTTGAAATAAATTTCAAACCCTAAAAAATCTAATTTAGCTTATAATTTTATTTACAAAATTTCCATTTGAATTATCATGCAATTAACCTAAAAAATATATAAATAATTTATGTTTACCTTAATCCCGCTGTTTTTTTCCTTTCTTTCCGGCATTTCACCAACCACCATTACTGCTTAATCTTTTAGCACAACTTCAGCTCAATCCTTTAGATCGAACTCCCTCCATCGATTTTCAACACTCGACATCACCAAAACTCCTTCCCATCCCATCGCGCTAATACCCAGACCGACCACCTTCGAAGTAACGGATCCCCGAGTTCACCATCGAACCCTAGTTCATTCACCAGAGCGATTGTCGAACACCCAAACAAACCGACGAAGACCCCCTTCATCTTGCTGCCGAGCGTCAGAAAGGTCCAGGGTTTATCACGATATGATTTCAAGCTCTGGTGGACTACTGGCATCAATCGTGATTCGCGGTTTCAAGTGAAAAGGGAAAAGAGTTCGATTCTATTCACTTTACTCTTTGTTTTAAACGATGGATTGATTTTCGCGAGCTACTCGAGAGGAAGAAAAATGGAAATGAAGACTTACAATATGTTTTCTGGTTTTGGTAAAAGACGGTAAAAGAGGGCAGCGGCTTGATTTATAGAGGATGATAGGGAACCAAAAGTACGAACCCATTAATTTGTTGTTTGTTCGATGTTGAGGATGGGAGACAATTTAATCAGCTCGAAGAAAGAATAGCTGCGACGTGAAAACATTTAGGTCGGCTGATTTTAAACTTAGGGTGGCCATGATTAGATTAGGTAATTTATTTTATTTTATTTTTATTAAATAACTAAAATATCTCGCAGTCCCCTAGCTTAATGTCCTAAACTGCTATCTAGTCGCAACGACCGACGTTACAAGATTATAATGTCATTCTGAACCCAATGGAACCCATTCTGAATTTTAATTCGACTTGTATATAAGAGATACAATTTAAATTAACAATTTAAATTAAATTTGATTTAAAATATAAATCAATTCCAAACAATTAATTCTAATTCAATATAAAATTTATATAAATCGGCTAAATTGTTTTCAATATAGTTTTAACTCTAAATCCGATTGGTTTCTTCTTCGTATACGATTATTCAATATATTTGATATTAAACCATATACCGATTATTAAATCGATAAATCCAATAAAAATTCATTTATATTATATATTCAACATTTAAAACCATACTAAATATTTAAAATAAACTGTTCAAAAATCTGGGTCGTTACAGAAAAAGGATTGTATGGTGAAAATAATGAAGAATATAGGGTTGTTGCACAGTTTAAGGTGTAAAGGTACGCGCATATGTATATATGTGTGTGCATACATCTGTGTGTGTGTGTGTGTATGTGTGTGTGTGTGTGTTTGTGTGTATGCATATATGACTTTTTTCATTCTCTTATATCCACTATTCGAGTATTATGTCATGAATTTAATGACGAAAGTTCACAAACACTTAGAATGATGATAGTTACAGGGACATCCACCATAATCGATGAAAAAGAAATAAAATATAATATAAGACATAATTAGTATTAGGAAAAGATGAACATAAACAAATTAGATATAAAAACTCAAATTGGAGAATAGAAAATACAAATATATGGGAATCGAACATTTGAAAACATTATACTTAAAATAGTAGCAGTCCAAGGTTCAAAAGGGAATTTGTGGCATTAATAAAAAAGAAGAAAAATGCAGATGTAGCACACATGTACAAAAGACCTTCAGTAGAGAAGTGGAGTTTACAATTTTTAAAAAATAGCACAATAATATTGTCTACTTCGGTTTTTACTTGTCATGACATACAATTTTACAAACACGTCAAGTATATCTATGACAATTAAAGCACAAACACTTAAAAACTAAGAGAACCCAGATTGAGTTCCTTTGGATAGGTTGTGGCAAAAAACTGATTACCTTCATTACAGGTCCATAGTATAAACCATTTTTTCCATGTCCATAATGTCCTATGCATATTGCATAACAATATGTTCATAAAAGGGTTTATCTTTGTACGCGTGGAAATGGAAAGAAAATGACATATTTGTAATTATTTGTTATAGTTAACAAATATATATTCTTGTATCACAATTTCACTTGAAGGGAAAAGGTCCCGATTTATTTATTATTGTTTTCCAACCATTCAGTCAACATTATCAGGACTATCAAACATCATGGGGAGCAATAGCTCTCTTCTTGATAATCAAGAACTAAAAAAGAATAAAAATCCTAACACTTCAAACTAAAACTACTAATATGATACATGTGTACCATTTCCAATATTTTGATGTTTAAATATCTCATTTTTTAATACTAGTTGTGATTCTATACTTACTTGCATTCTATTAGTTTCCTATAGTGAAACATACATATTTGCACTTGACTAATCAACTTTCTTATTGAGAAAAGAACCAATTTGTTAAAGGTAAGTCAGATTTTTGAGTAAAATTGTCTTTAAAAGAATTCCTACAACAATGAAACATTAAATGCTTAAATTACATTGGAAAACCTAGATAGAAAAAATACATTTAGGGTAACTTTGAATGGTTCCCATAAAGGGATGAAGGTGATTATATATCTATTCAACATTCAAAGATTTATTTTAATAGTGCAACATTAATTTTTAGTATTCTTTTGAAATCCCAGATGACAAAAATAGAAATCATTTAAAGGTTTCCATAAAGAAAAGGTGATTATATCTCTATATTCATAAGGGAAGCGGATTTATAAATGTAACAAATATTAATTTTTTGTTGGAAAATGGACGTTAGGGGTAGGTTAAGATTAATTACATGAAGTTTCATAAATAACTAAAAAGATAAATAAGTCCATACATATCGGCTATGTTTCTAGCTGAAACTGTCCTTACTAACTTGCACGATCATATAAACCATTGAATTATAAATTTTAAAATTTAAACAACTAATGAAAGACTTTTATGAACAAGTATTTCATACAAAAAATTGAGTGTATATTCCAAAATATAAACAAAAATTACACTGAACTACACAATTTTAGTCTAAGCACATCCCCCCATGTTAATAACATCAAAGGATAAATTATAGCTTTATATTAAGGTTACTAACATGAAACGACAAATAAAATGTTAAAGTAAAAAAATTTGTAAACACACATAGTTCCAAAATCCAAATATCTGAAGTTTACCCACTAACACATAGTAACTCAATTTTGATGCTAGAATTTTCATATAATGTATTCATCCAAACATTAAATTTTTATGTGCTAGGATATTCAGGCTACGAAAGAGATTACATTTCTTGCTTGAATGCTTGTATAAACCACTAAAATGTTTATTTAATAAGAAGGTAGGTTTAGTGAATGCCTTTTGTGAACATTATATTTTGTGTAAATAGTTTAGTGCAAGTCACAAAATTTATATTTTATAGTAAACGATGCCATTCTATTCTAAAATAATATTTCTCAGATTTTGCATGAATATATTTGAAGTATATAATTACCTACTTTCAAGAACCTAAGAATAATTCAATCTGCATATCCTAATAGAAAAGGAAAAAATTTCATCAAGGAGATTGCTTAGTAGGCCCCTTGCATTACTTAGAGAAATATATATAGTGTGGTGCTAAGGGCACCCCAATGTGTTCTTCCTAATACCGCAATTTAAAAAATAAAACTCATTTAAAATTTGTATGATTCCGAATACCACATTTACTTTCCATTTTAAAATCTCACTCAATCATTAATTATCGAACTAATCACGTACTAAGCTGATCCAAAAACCCTAAATCTCGTAATCGCTCTCTTCTTTGCATCCCTAGCAGAAAAATTCAAATTCATACGATAATTTCTCAATTGTTTGGTGATCTAAAAACCCTAATCTCTCACTTCCTCTTCTAGTTTTCTTAATTCAAACCTTATTCACTGCTATTGTATATTCCTCGGCATTGCAGAATCGAATTTGTTGATCGGTTATAGATCTAGGGTTTAGCTCGTTGATCGGTTTTAGAAATGAGGACGAACGAATATCGAGCAAAATAGAAATGGGGTAAAACAATGTGGTAGCCCCTAATTTGTAAGTGTATGGTATTAAGAAGAGTGTAATACTAACTTTTGTAGTTTTTTTTAGTCGCGGTATTAGGTAGAACATACTGGGGTGCCCTTACCACCACACTTTATATATCTAGAAAAAAAGTTTGGGTATTACTCGGACATAACACTGATACATTTACTCCGTTCATGAGTAATTGGTATAATTTGTTCCACCATAAAAGGAAAATAGCCAAATATAAATATTATATAAATAGGAAACTATATGCACAAATAGTAAAAGTGCCTAAAGTTAGCACTTCTGTAGTAACCCGTAACTTCCCCGGTAAGGAAAGCGTGGATACTTTGAGGACAAGACAGATCAGAACACGGACAATAGAACATTTCATTGCTTATTACAACAATTCCATCAGAATACAAGAATATACAGAGTATGAATCAATATTACACATCATAAAATATCAGAGATTACAATACATTACATAGCAGTGGAAAATAATACAAAACACAACGGAAGGAGATATACGGATACAGAGCTTTTCGGATATCATTCCAGCTGTAAATCAGGATCTTGTGAATATAAATCTACAAAACCAAAACTACTAGCTGCCCGTGCGGAAAATAAGGGCACCCAGAGTTTAGATTAAAACAATAAACTCCAGTTCAGTCATGTGACTGGTGTGAGAATTAAAACAGTTATTAATCTTTATTTTAAAGTTAGGTAAATCAAGGGACCATGCCGTATAACACGGAACGGGTTTCCTCCCAAGAATACCAGTGCATATAAAAAACAGCGCAATGCTTTTTGGAAAAATGAAGCTATTATAAGACCCAAGTCCTATCACACAATGCAACGCAAGCCGGGGGATAGGGTTTTCCCTTATAATAACCAAACATGCTTGGTGCGTTTAAAACAAATCATTTGATAGTATTATAAGTGTATATTGTATAAAACAACTTCAAATCATAAGTATCAATCATAGATGACATAAGTGCCCCATACCACTATGTCGCCATATATATGATTACAACTAAAACCGCAAAGTCATGTATTGGAAGTTGGATTTCCATCTATGAACTGAGGCAAAAGATACTCCTCACCGATTCGAGACTCTCTAGCCTGAGCCTCAGGATCAAAGCTCGAGTGACCCTTAAAGTGACAGGGTCGGTCCACCGATGTGGATTAAAATGCCTGAACACTGCGTTTCCCCGCCCTTTGGGGCGTAAATGAGTCCTATGACTCCATCGGCTCCACATAGTCATCGATATCCAAGGCGCCTCGCAACAGCAACAACTACACAGGTGAAAATAATATAAATGTCAGGGTTGGTAGGTCACTGACACCACCCTAGCTAGAAAGAAACGCATGTCCTCCCTGAGGTCCTCTCCCGTTTCTGGTTCACAACCGGGGTGTGAGGCTCGCGAATCAACGCTACACAAAGCTATGCAACACAGGCCGTGCTTTGATCATCAACCACAAGACTTTGCTTTTCAACAAAAGCCTTGATCATTTGCCACTTAGGTATGCCACACAGGCAATTCACTCCATGTGATTGATATCCACTAATATATAACCTCTAAGCTCGTATGTCTCAGAGAAGGGCGTTAAGCAAGAGAATAAATTCTCCACAGCCAAACAGATATATATATATATATATATAATAGAAATCAATCACACAGAATAAAATCCAATGTCAGACACACAGTCCATTTATAAGTTCGTTCTGGGTCTGAACGAAACCGGAGGCACCTTGTACCTCTCATATCCATCGATCTCCAAGTACGTCTAGACGATCACCAATGGATTCCCTCCTCTTGGGTGTACAGCCCAATCAAGATCATCAGTAATCACCCAAACGATGTGGAGATCTCCGGTCTTCGACCACTGTCTTCATCCTCGACACATCGTCGAATCAGTTATTCAGAATGGGATAAACCCGGTCTTTCTTAATAACTCGCGCATATAATAAACAAGTGTTACACAAACACAACATACGCCTCATTCCAATTCATAATATTCTTTTATTCAAATATTCTTACACTTTGGGAAAAGTTCCCATTAATTTATCAAAGATAAATTCTTTAAATTTATTCTTTAATCTTCTTTTGAATATCAATTCAAATTAGTCGTGATTAGCGAACCACACCGAAGTAATCATTTATTTTATTTACCAATCCCAACCTATTCATCCCATGAAGTAAAGCTGGTAATACTTCATATCTAACACCATGGTGTTATCGGTAAACTCAATTACCATTTCACATTCAAATCTAATTAAAGATTTAACTATCGCTTGAAGCAAAACTGGTGATACTCCATTCTCGGTTATTTCAATCTAATTAAAGATTCATTAAAACTCCACTTGGTTTTAATCTTCCCAATTATCACTATCAATGATTATTTAACTTGGGAAATCATATCCTGTCTTTAACTGGGTTAAAGAACCAATGTCATTTAAAACACGGTTCACTGTAAACCCAAAATCACAATCCATTAATTATCGGGTTAAATAACAAGTGTTATTTAAAACACCGTTCACGATAAACCCAAAAATCAATTCAAATTCAATTCCAATGAAATACCTTTTAATTGGTACACTTCATTAAATCTAAATAAAAAGATTTAATCTTTTTCTCAACTGGGTTTAAGAACAGTGTTAATGAAGACACCATTTACGACAAACCCAAAATCCCATTTGATATTATATACATGGCTCTGAATAGAAAATATATCGGCTTATATTCAATATCAAATTCTACGACCAAAAAATATCGTAATGGAAATAACGATATAAATATATCTTTCAAATTTCCATAACAATATCTGTATAATCACGAAATCCAACATCGAAATATTCCAAAGACAATTTCGATTAAAATCCATTCCAATTCAATTATTGGAAATTCTAATTACTTTTAAAACCCTTTCAAATCCACTTTATTTATTTTAAAAATAAATGGATTCTAATTCTAGTTCAAAACTAGTTCCTTTCGATAAAAATCTATTTTTATCTTTTCAAATATGGAGTTTTTCATCCCAATTCTTTCCAAATCATTTCTTATGATTTTACACTAATTATTGATATTTTTAATAATTTTACCAAGGCCCGTACAGTCGAATTCCATCAACAGTCATCGAACTGCACTTACAACGACCTTTTCCAAATTTGATTTGGACATAATTCCAAATCCAACCGTTAGATTTCAAATCTCTAATATTCGTTAGAAATCTCTTTTTGATACGAACCCAACGGTTCCGGTTTTAGGAGAATCCGACGATCGGATCTCCCGTAACGTCCATTCGAAGTCAATGGTCGAAATTCGCGAACTGCCGTAGCGCGGCGCGTTCTATTCAGGCCATTATATATAATATATATATATATATATATATATTTCGTCGATTTCCTTTTAAAACGTATTTTATAAATCGTTTTAAATTCGTTTTCGAAACGATTTCAACTTCATATTCAATTTCTAGTCAAAATTGAATATTTCATATCATTAATCTATAAATGAAAATATTTTCAAAACGTTATATTTTGAAATCACTTCCTTTTCTATATTCATTATAAAAATGAATAAAATCGATATAAATATCGTTCATGTCAAAATGGCGCATATCTAACCAACACGGCTTTATATATTTCAATAACTTCATTATTCTATCCAACAAATGAAAATTTTCTATTCAACACATGAATTTTCTTTTATTCAACACATGAATATATATTTTATTCAACACATGAATTTTTCTTCTATTCAGCACATGAATTTATTCTATTCAACACATGAATTTTCTATTATTCAACACATGAATATTTATTCTATTCAACACATGAATTTATTCTATTCAACACATGAATTTGTATTTTATTCAACACATGAATATTTATTCTATTCAACACAGGAATTTATTTTATTCAACACATGAATTTATATTTTATTCAACACATGAATATTTATTCTATTCAACACATGAATTTACTATTATTCTCTAAATTGGAATGAGACATACTCAATTACCATATAATATTATTTATATGGATTCCATACAACACATGTATATAATAGCAACGATAAATAATCAACCATCATCTAGAGTGCATTCTACACTGTATAAGCATCAAATATAAATATTCAACGCTCATAACAGCCTGTCAATCAATCGATCGATATACAGCTAATTATTGGGATTAGTGTATGTCCAATTTCATCCCAACACCCGTGTGGGGTTTCAAACAACAAACACAGATTTATTTGTGCAGTTGGGCAATGTGTAAAATTTATCGTCCCAATCAATATCAGTCAAATCGGTGTACATAAACAAATCGTTCGATTTATAAATGAGTATTTATTTTATTTCAAGACATGAATATATATATTTTTTATATCACAACCAACAGTCAATTTTCACAACACAAACAAATCACACAAGTCGTCCTTGGTCTGTGGACGACGGGGAGCAGTTCATATATGCAGTTATAAAATAAATAACTGAACAGAAAATTTTAGTGAGGAGTTCTCACCTTGGGGTTCCACTCCGCCATTTCATTTCTAAACGGTTCAGATTCGCTTGATATTCTAACTCAAACTTTTCCACGCTGTTCACAGTAAAAAATCACATTTTTAATAACGCTTTCCATACATAAAAATCATATTTTTATGTTCTCTACATATATAAAAAGATCGAATTTTTATTTTCACGTCATATATATAAAAGTCGAATTTTTATCTTCACGTCATATATATATATATAAATCGAATTTTTATCTTTACGTCATATATATAAATCGTATTTTTATAATCTCTACTATATAAAAAAATCATATTTTTTATAATCTCTATTATATAAAAATCATATTTTTATTACTTACATAATTAAAATCTATATTTTTATATCTTTAAAAATCTAACCTTTTTCGCCTTAAAAATCTTAACTCTTTCTAATTAAAAATCAAAACTTTACTTCCTAAAAATCAATACTTTTCATTCACAAAGGATCTATTCTTTTCCCTCATGAAAATCTAATTTTTAAATTAATTAAACTAAACTAAATATTTAAAATAAAATAAAATAAAATAACTTACAACGCAAAAGGGGGAATTAGCTGATTGAATCGGAGGAAGAGGGTCGCCGTTGTTTAGGTGGAGGAGCATTGGGCGGTGGTGGCTGTTTTGTGGAATTGGAGGGCTAGGGGTTTAAATCGACGGAGAGGGAGGTATGGGGGGGTCGCCGCCACGCCATCGGTGAGGGGGGCTCCGATGGCTATCAACGGTTGTGGGGGTTTTTGGGGGTATTTGGGTCTCGTGGAAGAGGAGGGGCGCGAAGAGAGGACGAGAGGGAGGCCGCAGCACCGTGGAGGGGGGCTATCGCCGGCGTTGACGATGGTGGATCGTGGCGCGCGAGGGTGTTAGGGCATGAACGCCCCTTTTTTTTATTAACTTCTGATCGAGAATGAAAGAGAGAGGAGGGAAGAGGGGTAACGGTAAGAGGGAGAATTATATATTTTAATTTATTTAATTTTATTTTAAAATCCTCATAAAGGAACTTTTTACAACGAACTCAAACTCGAACCCACCAACTGTTGCCCCTAGCTAATTACCCGCATTTCGAACACAATGGGATATGTATCGTAGGCTGATACGACTGTTTCGATCAATTTCCGTCAAAATCAAAATATAAATCTATATATTGAATTTGAACGTGCATTTCAATTTACCGGGGCCACATACCGACTCTAAAAATTCCCAAAAAATATTTTCTAGCTTCGTATTGACAATACAGTCCTAACAAAACTAATTTCATCGAATTCTGAGACCGTTTGAAAAATGGCCATTTTCCAGTCGATCGAAATTGACTGCAACTGTTCAAACACGTTTTACTTCTGCCATGCTCACATATTGATTCAAAAAATTATGAATTTTGGAATCTAGCAATAACTTGACATCCCGGGTCCAACAAAAGTGGTTTCATCGAAAACAGAGATCGTTTGCAAAATTTCCATTTTTAAGGGCCAGAATTCCACAACGACTATTCTGAATTTTCAACTGGGCATAACTTTTTATTCCCACTATGAAATTTTGATTTTTCGAATTCGTTGGAAAGATATTCTCAAATAGATTCAAATATTTCTAGTTTCGCTAAAATACGGTTTATTTTGAATCCTGCACACTCATTTGAACTTTGAAATCGAATTTTCAAACTACCACACCATTTTCAATTCCTTTTATATTCAAAATAAAATATTTATATTCTAACGACGATTAAAATAAATATATACATTCTAATTCTATTTAAAATAAATTTCTCGTCGTTATTATTTAAAATAATTCATTTGAAATATTCAAAATTCACTAAAATTGCCAAAATAAAAATTTTAAATTGGCTCAGATTTCCGGGTTATTACAATCTCCCCCACTTAAAACTTTTCATCCCTGAAAAGGAACGAAGCTGAAAGTTGTTTAAATAATCAACTCAACTTTCATTATTTTCATTACGGCCTAAGTTCTTCAACTTTTCAGTTTCTAAGAACATTTCAATTTTTTCAAAAATTTGGCTAACACCCTAAATTTTCGAAACATTTCGCCATAACCTCCCCTGCACCACGAGCTTCGGGATATTTCAAATAGCCTCCCATGGCCCTCACAAATCCAAACAGAAAAAGAAACAGCCAAGCGGCTAGCCAATCCGCTCATAAAATGATCAAAATCCTAAGAAATACAATAAACATGTACCTATTTGTCGGGCAAACAATTTTATTCCTCTTCTCTAGCCTCCTTGTTATGACCTGTTCAAGGTAAGTACATGTATATGCATGCAAATGCAACTAATTTTCAGTACAATTCACTATTTGGTTCAATTTGGCTAAAGGTTCAACATATGATTAATCAGACAACACAACCAGCAATCAATTAGTTGATTAGCTTTTCAAATTCATAATTTTGATACATAGCCAAAAATCAGATTTTTGATGCCAAATCACAACAATAGAACCAATCTTGTTTTTGGTTCTCACACCAGTCAATTGGAATCATATAGAAATCCCACTATCGGCACTTGAATATGAATACTGATAACGACTAGTCAATCATCAGAATCATCTCCGGGCGACTAGAGTGTGATTCAATATCTATCCAGTATATTAAAACTTCGAATACACGTGGATCAGACATATATGAAAAATCTTTATATATTGGATTGTCCAAATTCAATACAAATAAATATTCAAATACAAATAATTGAATTTAATTTTTTCAAAACAAAATTTGTTTTTATTTTATTTTAAAAACATCACTCTTCACACTCATTCTAGGATACTACTGATCCCATCTCAAACGAGTCATCCTCATTGGATATTACTAATCCAATCTCTGATGAATTCTTTCGTATGGTTCTAATGTGTCTTGTTCTCCGAGATATGTAAACCAAAGCTCTGATACCAAATGTAGTAACCCGTAACTTCCCCAGTAAGGAAAGCGCGGATACTTTAAGGACAAGACAGATCAAAACACAGACAATAGAACATTTCATTGCTTATTACAACAATTCCATCAGAATACAAGAATTTACAGAGTATGAATCAATATTACACATCATAAAATATCAGAGATTACAATACATTACATAGCAGCGAGAAATAATACAAAACACAACTGAAGGAGATATACGGATACAGAGCTTTCCGGATATCATTCCAGCTGTAAATCAGGATCCTGTGAATATAAACCTGCAAAACCAAAACTACTAGCTGCCCGTGCGAAAAATAAGGGCACCCAGGGTTTAGGTTAAAACAATAAACTCCAGGTCAGTCATGTGACTGGTTTGAGAACTAAAACAGTTATTAATCTTTATTTTAAAGTTAGGTAAATCAAGGGACCACGCCGTATAACACGAAACGGGTTTCCTCCCAAGAATACCAGTGCATATAACATAACAACACAATGCTTTTTGGAAAAATGAAGCTATTATAAGACCCAGGTCCTATTACACAATGCAACGCAAGCCGGGGGATAGGGTTTTCCCTTATAATAGCAAAACATGCTTGGTACGTTTAAAACAAATCATTTGATACTATTATAAGTGCATAGTGTATAAAACAACTTCAAATCATAAGTATCAATCATAGACGGCATAAGTGGCCCATACCACTATGTCACCATATATAGGATTACAACTAAAACCGCAAAGTCACGTATTGAAAGTTGGAGTTCCATCTATGAACCGAGGCAAAAGATAGCCCTCACCGATTCGAGACTCTCTAGCCCGAGCCTCAGGATCAGAGCTCGAGTGACCCTTAGAGCGATAGGGTCGGTCCACCGGTGTGGATTAAAATGCCTGAACACAACATTTCCCCGCCCTTTGGGGCGTAAATGAATCGTATGACTCCATCGACTCCACATAGTCACCGATATATCCGAGGTGCCTCGCAACAGCAACAACCATACAGGTGAATATAATATAAATTCAGGGCTGGTAGGTCACAGACACCACCCTAGCTAGAAAGAAACACATGTCCTCCCTGAGGTCCTCTCCCGTTTCTGGTTCACAACCGGGGTGTGAGGCTCGCGAATCAACGCTACACAAAGCTATGCAACACAGGCCGTGCTTTGATCATCAACCACAAGACTTTTCTTTTCAACAAAATCCTTGATGATTTGCCACTTAGGTATGCCACACAGGCAATTCACACCATGTGATTGATATCCACCAATATATAACCTCTAAGCTCATACGTCTCAGAGAAGGGCGTTAAGCAAGAGAATAAATTCTCCGCCGCCAAACAGATATATATTTAATAAAAATCAATCACACAGAATAAAATCCAATGTCAGACACACAGTCCATTTACAAGTTCGTTCTGGGTCTGAACGAAACCGGAGGCACCTTGTACCTCGCATATCCATCGATCTCCAAGTACGTCTAGACGATCACCAACTGATTCCCTCCTCTTGGGTGTACAGCCCAATCAAGATCATCAGTAATCACCCAAACGATGTGAAGACCTCCGGTCTTCGACCACTGTCTTCATCCTCGACACATTGTCGAATCAGTTATTCAGAATGGGATAAACCCGGTCTTTCTTAATAACTCGCGCATATAATAAACAAGTGTTACACAAACACAACATACGCCTCATTCCAATTCAGAATATTCTTTTATTCAAATATTCTTACACTTTGGGAAAAGTTCCCATTAATTTTATCAAAGATAAATTCTTTAAATTTATTCTTTAATCTTCTTTCGAATATCAATTCAAATTAGTCGGGATTAGCAAACCACACCGAAGTAATCATTTATTTTATTTCCCAATCCCAACCTATTCATCCCTTGAAGTAAAACTGGTAATACTTCATATCTAACACCACGGTGTTATCGGTAAACTCAATTACCATTTCACATTCAAATCTAATTAAATATTTAACTATAGCCTGGAGAAAAACTGGTGATACTCCATTCTCGATTATTTCAATCCAATTAAAGATTCATTGAAACTCCACTTGGTTTTAATCTTCCCAATAATCACTATCAATGATTATTTAACTTTGGAAATCGTATCCTGTCTTTAACTAGGTTAAAGAACTAATGTCATTTAAAACACGGTTCACTATAAACCCAAAATCACATTCCATTAATTATTGGGTTAAAGAACAAGTGTTATTTAAAACACCGTTCACGATAAACCCAAAAATCAATTCAAATTCAATTCCAACTAAATACCATTTAATTGGTACACTTCATTAAATCTAAATAAAAAGATTTAATCTTTTTCTCAACTGGGTTTAAGAACAGTGTTAATGAAGACACCATTCACGACAAACCCAAAATCCCATTTGATATTAAATACAAGGCTCTGAATTGAAAATATATCGGCTTATATTCAATATCAAATTCTATGACAAACAAATATCGTATTGGAAATAACGATATAAATATATCTTTCAAATTTCCATAAAAATATCTGTATAATCACGAAATCCAACATCGAAATATTCCAAAGACAATTTCGATTCAAATCCATTCCAATTCAATTATTAGAAATTCTGGTTACTTTTAAAACCCTTTCAAATCCACTTTATCTATTTTAAAAATAAATGGATTCAAATTCTAGTTCAAAACTAGTTCCTTTCAATAAAAATCTATTTTTATCTTTTCAAATATGGTGTTTTTCATCCAAATTCTTTCCAAATCATTTCTTATGATTTTACATTAATTATTGATATTTTAATAATTTTATCAAGGCCCGTACAGTCGAATTCCATCAACGGTCATCGAACTGCACTTACAGCGACCTTTTCTAAATTTGATTTGGACATAATTCCAAATCCAACCGTTAGATTTCAAATCTCTAATATTCATTAGAAAGATCTTTTCGATACGAACGCAACGGTTTTGGTTTTAGGTGAATCCGACGGTCGGATCTCCCGTAACGTCCATTCGAAGTCAATGGCCGAAATTCACGAACTGCCGCAGCGCGGCGCGTTCTATTCAGGCCATTATATATATATATAATATATATTATATATATTTCGTCGATTTCCTTTTATAATGTATTTTATAAATCGTTTTAAATTCGTTTTCGAAACGATTTCAACTTCATATTTAATTTCTAGTCAAAATTGAATATTTCATATCATTAATCTATAAATGATAATATTTTAAATTCGTTTTCGAACGCCCCCTTTTTTATTATCTTCTGATCGAGAATGAAGAGAGAGGAGGGAAGAGGGGTAAGGGTAAGTGGGAGAATTATATATTTTAATTTATTTAATTTTATTTTAAAATCCTCATAACAGAACTTTTTACAACGAACTCGAACCCACCGACTGTTGCCCCTAGCTAATTACCCCCATACCGAACACAATGGAATATGTATCGTAGGCTGATTTGACTGTTTCGATCAGTTTCCATCAAAATCAGAATATAAATCTATATATTGAATTTAAACGTGCATTTCAATTTACCGGTATCACATACGGACTCTAAAAAATCCCGAAAAATGTTTTCTAGCTTCGTATTGACGATACGGTCCTAACAAAACTAATTCCATCGAATTCTGAGACCGTTTGAAAAATGGCCATTTTCCAGTCGATCGAAATTGAATGAAACTGTTCAAACACGTTTTACTTCTGCCACGCTCACATATTGATTCGAAAAAATTATGAATTTTGGAGTCTAGCAATAACTTGACATCCTAGGTCCAACAAAAATGGTTTCGTCGAAAATAGAGATCGTTTGCAAAATTTCCATTTTTAAGGTCCAGAATTCCACAACGACTATTCTGAATTTTCAACTGGGCATAACTTTTTATTCCCACTATGAAATTTTGATTTTTCAGATTCGTTGGAAAGATATTCTCAAATAGATTCAAATATTTCGGGTTTCGCTTAAATCCGGTTTATTTTGAATCTTGTACACTCATTTGAACTTTGAAATCGAATTTTCATACTACCACGCCATTTTCAATTCCTTTTATATTTAAAATAAAATATTTATATTCTAACGACGATTCAAATAAATATATACATTCTAATTCTATTCAAAATAAATTTCTCATCGTTATTATTTAAAATAATTCATTTTAAATATTTAAAATTCACTAAAATTGCCAAAATAAAAAAATTAAATTGGCTCAAATTTCCGAGTTATTACAATTTCCCTAAAAATATGACACTATAACTACAAAAACATATAAATATAAAAACAGAAGAAAAACAATAAAATCGATCAAGTGTTTAAATGGTATGGAATCTAAATGGAAGTTTAGAAATGTATATTGTTATTGCTATTTCCGTTATTCAAAAGGAAGACTTACCTGTAGTGTTTAATATAATTCTCAATGTGGAATGGGTTCAACCATAGAAATTGCCTCAGATGAAATAAAAACTAGTATGAAATGGATGCAATGGTAGAAATCACCTCAAATGAAAAAAAAGTATAAAAGTTGAAAGTGGCAGCTGAAGAAGGTATGTCCCACATACACACACATATTTTATATGCTTATATATAGACATATATACATATATGTATACATATATATATACATACATATGCACACACCTATTTTATATGCATATACACATACACACGCACACATATATTTTATATACATATATATAGGCATAGTTTATTTAGACACAAAGGTTTGACACTAAACAATTGACAAATTCGATAATTTTCGATTTTTTGGTCGACCGAAGGCAAGATCGGCACTTTAAACCATAAATTAAAAAAGGACCATAAAAATAATAATTGCATATCCACTTTTTAAAATAACTATATATAGAGTAAACAGAAAGAATAGCCGACAAGAAAGAAAATTATAGATATTCATTTTTTAATGAAATAGTACATATATTATACATAAATATTAGTCAAAATTAGGCAATTCCTTAATTAGCTTCATTAGTAAAAGGATACATATTTATTTACAAATAACATGATTTCAAGTTGGTTTCCTTATGCACCAACTATCAAATGTGCCATATTCACTTAAAAAAAGTATTAAGGTCAACAAATCGAAATTTCCATACCCGGATACAATGTGGAAAGAAATGGATATCCTTAAAAAAGCTCTCCGTAAATAATCTTTGTAGGCTTGGTTCATGTGCCTAGGAGTTTACCTAATATTTGCAACTATAGCTATAAAAATCATCACACTTCTAGTTATACAAACACTATATATACATTGTAGCCTAATGCAAATATGAATTATAGCAAATAAATCAAATAAAAGTTGTTTCAATATCATTAATGTACGATCCAAAGAGAGTATTGAATAGAAATGGATTATAAAGAGCCCTCATAAGAGTTACAAACATTCCTTAAATTGTTAATGTATAAAATTAGAAAGTAAAATAAGGAAGCAACAATTCTATCACGATGATACTGAAACACAGGTGAACAGTAACATAATATACACACATACATACAAGAAAAAAAGAAATTATATGTTTATGTACAACTCCCATAACCCACTAGATGATTAGGTGTAACAATACACTTTCACCAATTACCGCAGACACTAAACAAAATATAACAATTTTATGTAGATGACCAGTATACCTTTTAAACAAATTAATTTTTGGATAGGAGGTAACAAAATTATATTGAAAAAAAATATTATGTACAATAATATGGATAAAATTATCAATATTAATGTTGAAAGCATGAAAATATTTTGTGTACCAGATAAATGTTTTAAGGAAATTGCCACATCATCGATTGGTACAGAATGCTTCCATTTTCAATATTTGAAATGTGTAATCTTCTAATAGAAAAGATTACCAATTGGGGTCTCCACTGACCTGGAAATTATTTCTTATTTTCAGACGATATGGAAAAACTAAGTAACCCCAGATCTTCAAAATATAAAATATTTATCTTAGTAGATTAATACCCTTTATTCGACAAAATACTTGGCACTATTATAGTATCAACTACAAAATGTGTTTGATTTTATCTCTCAAATCTCTATGTGATAGTAATCATATATCTTCTAGAGGTGAATGTTATAAATTTTCATTTACTAAGCTTAGGGCCGTAAATTTGGTATGAATGTTCGACGTCTGTTCATGTCCGCAATCGAAACACGTATGTCCGAGTCCGCTCGATTCTCATTTAGGACATGAGTTGGGACAACAAAATTTGTACGAGAAAAAATCATGCTCGGCCCGTGTTCAATCGAATTCATCCGATTTCCATGCAATTCGATATATAGTTGAGAGAAAACCTAATTAAATGTACAAAATATGATATAAATAGCCATGTCCGACTGAGTCCGCTTGTGTCCATGTCCAAAAAATGTATGTCCTTATCCAGCCGATTTTATTTAGGACATGAACTAGGACAAGAAGATTTGTCCGAGAAAAAAATTCATCTGGTCCGTGTTTGATCTGAATTTTTTTAGGATAGAAACTGAACGCATCTCCGTCCGGTCCGGTCCAAATGATTTATACCCCTAACTAAGCTAAATTATCATTGCTGAGATAAATTATTCTAACTGAGCTAAAATATTATACCAATATATGTTATTTTAACCAACAAAATGCAGCATGTTGTTGGTAATACAATAAAGAAATAAAAATAATTATAAAAAATATATGGTGCGACATTCATATTTGTAAATCAAAATCAAACTTTATTTAACTTCATCAAAGAAAATAGTTTAACATTCAAAGTAATGTAAACTCCTTCAAGCCTTGTCATCAATTAGAAACAAAATCCAAACTAAATTAGACATTAATTAAATATGTATGTGAGCTACATAAAATAAAGAAAATCCTTTTGGCACGTTATAATCTTGTAAACGAACCAAAAAGGACAAAATAAGAAAAATCAAAAAGAAAAACTAAACCCAATTTAAAGTTTTTAACCAAAGGTTGCAAAACATTAACAACTCAGAAATATGTCACAAAAACATAGCACAAATTTCTAACAAATGATGTGCTATTTTACTTTCCACTTACTGAGAAAAATATTATCTTCCTTATTTATAGTACGTACGTCAGTGCTAGATTATGTGTTCCCCTTCTTGAAATCTCAGCACTCGCTCGTTTTTCCTCCAAGCCAGGCCGATTGGTACTTTGCCTCCATTAATTACACTGAACCCTGTCAACGGTTCGGATTCTTCCCTGTAGCAAACTGAGCCCTCTTGCTCAGCTGTTTTGGGGTTCCCCTAAATATGAACTATGTAGGTTTCCATCTCTCTCTTTTACTTGGAGGAAATCCGAAACAGAGCGGATATCACCGACAACAAGATGAGAAAGAACAATCGAAAATCAATTGGTGATGATGCGTCCATATATATGGCGAAAGCTAAATTTTGGGTCAGCGTAGAGAAGGCAGTGGTTAACAAAGAGAGGCACTGAAATAATGAGGCATTAAGATTTGGCATTTCATGAAGAGAAAAGGGAAAAAGGAAGCTAACATGGCAAATTTTGTTTCACCACACAAATTTATTTAGTAGCCCCTCAAATCATCAAATAATCGGTAAACCACAAATTTAGTTAGTAGCCCTTTTTTGAAAGAAATACCCTTCTACGTAGGAGGGCTACGTGGTTTTTCATTGTATCTCGTAGATGCCCTACGTGGTTCATCAAAGTACCACATAGATGATCTCCGTGGTTCATTCATGGACCACATAGGATTATTACGAGGTACGCTGAAAAACCACATAGTGCAATTACGATGTGTTCAAAAAACTGGAAAAAAATATAACAGAAAAAGGGCATCTTTATCATTATATTTTTCTGATAAAATGGGCGGTTACTAACTAAATTTGTGGGTTGAAATAGAATTTTCCCAGTAGTATTTAGGTTCGTGGGGTAAAGGAGAATTGCGCAGAGTTGGGTACCAAAATAAGAAAATAAGAATCATTTCACAAAAATCAATTTTGACTATGCACTCTCGGTACAAACCCAGTAATTATAATATAGTACAGATTTCTATATTAATAAGGATTGACATGAATGACTCAGCATTGATATTGATTTGATATGTGATGTGATAGGATACAGTGATGATATCCCTTTTTACGATTATGTGATATTCATTTTTGCATTGCGAGAAATATGACCAAACAAAGTTATGTGAATGTTTGGCATGAGACACACATTATTAGCACTCCATTTATTTATTTTACTCGTGACATATAACAGTGTTGAGGCAGAGTGTAGTTTATGAGCATTGGATAAACGACTAAGCATCACGCGCTAGTGTAAGACACCAATGTGATGATTGTCCATTAATTTGTCACAAGTGGAAGTCACTTTAGTGCTAAAATAGTATTTTGGAATTATACTTATGCAAGTCACAGTGTAAAGCAAACTCATGAATAACTGAGACACGAGGCAATACTGTAATACCCTGCATTTTTAAATAATAATAAAAATTAACAAAATTGTCAAAATAATTAAGGGAGTAATGTGTGTTTAAAATTTGAAAACGATCACATATTATAAAATGAGCAATAAATAAAAAGTTGTCACTATGCAATGTAAATGTGCAATGGTATATATACAGAATTAAATAAAAAAGAAACAGAATAAAAAAATGGAATTTAATAAATGTACGCATAATAATTAAATTAACAAAGTGTGCTTGAATTTGAAAATAATTAACATCAATACTGCAACATTCCTTTTTAAATGACAACTAGGGATGGCAATGGGTTGGATCTAGGGTCCAAACCTGGTTGACCCGCCCCTGTTTTGACACATTTATACTCGCCCCATAGGGTCTTCGGGGCGGGTAGACTCGTGACCTGCTTTTGGAGGTCCGGGTCTACGGTCGGGTCTGGGGCACGGCAAACCTGCCCCAACCTGACCCGCATGATTGAAACATCATTAAAATAATATATAGCTATAATGATTACTTATTAATTTTCTTAGGTACACATGGTTATAACTCGAATATTATATTCTTTCAATCAACGAACTATAAATTTTTCATAGTCTTAAGCTGCATCAATGATAATCATACAATAATAAATGCGTACAATAAATGCATACATTTTGAACTATTATCTTACATCTCATTTTATAGTATTCTCTTATCATTGTGAACACATTATAATATGTATATAATTTATCGTTTATGGATAAAAAATATAAGTATATAAATTTGTGTACATTAGAAAACAATGCCATCGGGTCGTGGGGAGGATTGGGACTACCCTGACCCGTACGAGTTTCGAGTACGGGGCGAATTTCCAGACCCGCACCAGGTCTATAGACGGGTCTGGGGCAGGGTTTAAAAAGTACGGGTTGGGTCTGGGGCATGAGAAACCCGCCCCAACCCGCCCCATTGTCATTCCTAATGACAACGCACATCATAAGTAGCATTACAAGAGAATTAATGGGAATAATGCCAAAATTTGAAATAAGCAATCAATTCTACAATGTCGACAGAAGCGAACAACACACATGTAGATATAGTTAAAATAAATATATATAGATATAAGTTACAGAAATAATGCGTGTCATAAATGACATGAAACCAACAAATAAAAGGAATTTCAAATGACACTAATTAAGAAACGTTTCAAATTAATTTGGATATATGCATATTAATAGTGCACATTTGAAATCGGAATTGAACGTGTATTATTAGGATAAGGAACTGAATAAAAGTGGGAACGGAAATAAAAATAAATAAACTCGTAAAAATTTGAAAATAGAAAATTATTAATGCATACATTGGTAACGCATTTATAATTTGGACGCACGTTAAAATCAGAGAATAACATTAAAGGCAACGTTCAAAGAAAATTTATGTGCATACCGAATACGCGTTGAATTTGAAAATGATGGGCACAGAAACGAAAAGGAATAAACTTAAAACATTAAGGAAACAATAACATTAAGAGAAACATTTAAACAGAGAAAATCACGCAAAAAGTGAAGACCCAATATACAATTTTTAATCATGTATAGGTCGCCCAGTGCTAGAAGTAGGTCGACCAAGGGGTCGGCACACTTCTAGGATGGGTCGACCCATCTTCCGGCCATGGCAGCGTGTTTCTTCTATGTGAGCGACTCTGATTTATCTTCGTAAATGGATGGGCATGGTTCTTCTGGGTAGTTATAAACAAGTGGAAATTCAGCACACGTCCTTCTTTTCAAATTTGATTTGAATGGCATCCCTTTATAAAGTTTATTATAAAGCGGGTCCCTGTTTTTTGGCTGCTACATGTTTTTTCATGGAATTTTGGCGTTGCTATATAGAAAAATTTTAAAAATTGTAAATATTTAGGTGAGTAATCTGGGAAAAAAACATAAAAATCAGCAGTTATAGTGAATGATTGCTGATATATCAGCAATAATTCACTATAATTATTGATATATCATCAACAATGATAAAAATTATTGCTGATTTATCAACAAGTATTGTATATTATTGTTGAGTTGATGAATTCTTGCTGATATATTAGCAAGAATAGTGTATAACTAGTTTTTTGTATTTCAGAACCTAAACTGGACCTGAGCCAAACTTACAATGTTTTAAGACAGGGAGTTTTTGTGTATTTCAAAACCTAAACTGGACTGAGCCAAGCTTACTTTATAAATTAGGGCCTAACTTCCAACTCATATTTTTTGGGAGGGCGCCAGAGCTCTGTCATTTTCTTTTCTCCTCTAAACCCTTCACAAATAAGTTATACTTTATATTTAGGATTTCTAATTCAAAAATTGAAGGAAAATATAGTAGATTCAAGATTCAGGTGCCCAGATTCCATAGATCTATAAAAGTAAACGCATATTCGAATTAGATCCAAAACTTAGAGCACAAATCCCAGTGGATTTAAATTATATTTCCAAATAACGGTATGTTACATCGTTTGATTCCTGTTAGAATTTATAATATGTCATCTTCTTCATTTTCCTGCTTTCTACGTCAGAACATATATATAGTTTATGTTGAATTTTGGTGATGCGCAAAATATACATAAACTGAAATATTGACGTATGTATATATAATTTAATTGTGCGCCTAATTTATACAACTGATTATAATTCTTTTTGTTTGCGTGTGTTGGTATAACATAATTTAATTGGAATTATGAATAAAAGAGGATTTGGTAATTATGGGCGTGACATACTTCATATTTTGGACAGTAAATGTGCAGTTAAATGGTAAAATTGAGAATTTCTATGTTAATTGGAAAGATTACCTTTGAAATTTAGAATGTAATGAACATAGAAAGTACCGAAATTGAAAAAGTAACATAACTCAATTATATCCAAATTTATTGTAATTATGTAAAATGGGAAAATAACTTAAAAACATGAATTAATGTATACCAATTAAAATAGGAAGTCAGAAATAGCCTAAATTGATTGATTAGAAAAAATATTTTCATAGTTTGGTTTGAAGAAGAAACATAAAACATAATTGCAAGTTTAAAAATAAACAAAGGCATGGATTAGTGTCAAATAGGGATTTAATCGTATTGCGCACTGTTCAATAACCTAAAAATAATTAAAGAGATGTATTGTAATTATGGGTTTCTATGGTTGTAATTACCTTAACTATGAAAATAGGTTTTATACATTTTCGGTAACCAATCAATTGGGAATAGACCTAACTTCATGTTGATGGGCTTTTTGGGCTGCCTGTCAAAGCATAATACAGCAGCGAATTCACAACAGGAGTATTTGACTAGGGATAGGTATGAAGGCCCGGCATCAAAACTCTTTCCCAAGCACGGCCCAGGAGAGGTTTGGAACGATTAAGCATAATCAGCTATGATACATTCAAATATGGTCTGTAAGGTTTGCCTAAAGAGTAGCTCATTACAGAAATTTTTTACCTGGAAATCGCTCATGTTATAGGGATTGATTGCCACCTCACGTGATTAATAAAAAGGAGGCGCTGATAAAGAAAGAACTATTCAGCAGCGGCTATTCTCCAGGATCTTACAACATGTATTCAAGATAACTGAATATTGAATCACCTATAAATTCCTACTTTCGATTTAGAGGAGGGATCTATCTTTTTTGGAGAGAGAAGAGGATTATTAAAACTGAAACTGTTTGTAGTCTTAATTCTCTTATTCAACCATTGTAATCATTCTTCTAGTAGCAAAAACAATATATAAAAGCTTATAAAGTGGACGTAGACTCATTAACGCCGAATCACTATAAATCTATGTGTGATTTTTCCTATTTTATGTTCCTTATATTTGTTATTCTTCATTTTAATCTCTACAACTTTTGGTGTTGTGCCAGTTTTTAGTATCAACATTTTGGTGCTTTCAATGATAACTGAAATTCTCAGCTTAGTCCAGATTTTTGCGCTACTTTCGGATCACCAAGTCCGAGATGAAAATCTCATCCATGTTTATGCATTGTCGAATTATGGCTGGAAAATTAGATCGCAATACTAGAGAGCAACTGCAAGTGGGAACACCTGCACAAGCGGACGGTGGGTCGGCCACCCCCGAAACTGCTCTGGATCAACCAACACCACTCCCTACAGTGGATTCGGCTCCGCCCTCTACCTTCGCCACCCGAGATGAGTTTACGGATGTGATAGATCGACTTAAGAAACTTCATATGCCTTAAAAGCCCATGCTCAAGAAAACATCGCGATACGATAAGACATGGCTTGCATGACAAGACAGCGGGAGGAACTCAGAAACAGAAACCAAGCCCAACAAGTTCGGGACTATCAACTCCCTCCTCGGCAGGAGAAAGTGTCAGAAGGCTCCTCTTCGTCCGAGGAGAACAGAGATCAGCGTCGATATCAACGCCCGCTGGAGAGAGCCGAAAATGCCCAACCTTTGCGTCTCGAGAGACATCAAAGTCCGTCGGGGGAAGGCGACCAAGCACAGCTCAGACAAGCCGAAGTAGAAGTTGTTGATCCCATAGCTCCTCAACATCGAGAGATATCTCCCCATGCGATCACAATGCGGCTCGGAGGGAACGGGCCCCCATCCATCCTCCTCCAAATCTTGTGATCGACCGAAATATTCGAGGAGGATTAAGGAACCTTCGAGCGATATCTCTCGAGGGAAGGGCCAGAAGAGGTCGGTCTATCGAGGAAGTTGACCCGGACATGGTCATTCGACCAAATTTGACAGCCATGGTGCGGCAGATTATGTATGACAGCCGCCGACATAGGAACGAAGATTAGGGGGTTGATCGAACCCACACCCCATTCACTAACGACATCTTGCAATAGGAGTTTCCCAGGAGGTTTACTATGCCCTAGATGAACCACTATGATGGTACCTCTGACCCACAACAACATCTAATGAGATATTCTTGGCACATGGAAGCAGCGGTGGCCCCTGACACTATCAAATGCAAGGCTTTCCCAATCTTTCTAAGTGGGATAACGCTCATGTGGTTTGTACGCATACCAGCGAGATCGGTCCCCAGCTTTAAGGATCTAAGTGAAAATTTTCTGACTCAGTTCCGCCTCCACGCTACTAAGTCAAAACATGTTATGGCTCTTTCGGCAGTTAAGCAGGGAAGGGCGAATCTCTGAGGAATTACCTCAATCGATTTAATCGAGCCGCTACTGAAGTCAGCAATCCTAATCATGAAACTGTTCTGATGGCCATGGTATATGGCATCGAAAACGAACAGAATTCAGAAAATATTTGATCGGTAAACCACCGACCATAATTGAAGCTTTTTATGAAAAGGCCCATATTTGATTGAGGCAAGAAGATGCACAATTAGAAGAAAGGAATAGGCCGATAAATGTATCTACCCCATCGACCTAGAATAACGTTGCAGTTAGGCCTCTGGGAATAACTTGGAAAAAGCGGAGGCAAATGTTGAAAATCGCACCAAAAGGAATAATGAAGGAACGAAGGAGACTAATGGGAGTTCGGGACAGAGGGGGAGCGCCCGGAAACAGCCCTGATTCCATGTATTTGATACTTACACGGCCTTGAGTGGCACATTAGAAAATATCTATCTCGATACCTACAGCACGATGCAACTCAAGAAGCCGCCCCCACGAGAGCCCACAGAGAAAGAACGGGCGACTGGGAAACACTGCCTATTTCATGATATATACGGGCATACGACCAATGAATGTCGACACCTTAAGGATATCATTGAGAAACTAATTCGAGAGGGAAATCTCGACAAATACAAGATGGCCCCAAGGGATGGGGGCAAGGGACTTCAGCGCCCAATAGAACCAGGCCGCGCCTCGGGCTACCCCCCGGATAAAGGAAAGGGGATTGTTATCAATGCCATTGTTAGAGGACCACATCCCGCAGGTCATAGTATAAGAGCCATGGAGCGATATGTCAACTCCGTGAAGCACCTTGATTCTAAAGAAACAAATCCCCTTGAGGCCGCAAGTCCCATTAAGCAAAGTAAAGCAATCGACGACGATATCGTCCTCCGCGACCGGGAATCGGTCGGCATAGATGCCCCAACGGTCGACCTGTTGGTAATAACATCTATCATTGGTCCAGTGACTGTCCAAAAAGTTTTGGTTGACAATAGAAGCTCAATAAATATCTTGTTCAAACAGGCCTATGAACAAATGAAATTGGAATTAAAAGACTTAGAGCCATATGACGGCCAGATACGCGGTTTCAATGGAGTTTCCACCGAACCCGTCGGCCACTGTGGAACTAGGGGATGGAGACCATCTGAGAGTCAAAATTTTGTCGTTTATTGTGATGAACATTCACTCACATTACAATGCTTATTTGGGGCGACCCTTCCTAGCTATGCTCAGAGCATGTATCGCCCCCTAGTGTTTACTTCTGAAGTTCCCAACTACTAGTGGAATTAGGACAATACAAGGAGACCAAGTAACAGGTCGTGCCTGTTACTTGGCGGAATGGAAGGAGCTACGAGGTAATTGTCACAAAGAATATGAGGAATCTCTCCCCCTTAAACAGGGGAAAAAAGCATAGCAATTATGGAGAACACCTCGATTAGGACTGTCCATTTGCGGAGCCGAAGACATCGGCCCATGAAAGGATAATGAGTCGTGGTGCAGAGAGGCGGTCCTGAATGGGGCTATCGTAGAAACTCTGGTCGATGAAGACAACCCCACCAAGGGCTTAAATATTGGGTCCCATTTCGACTCCCTCCGGATGAGGGACGACGTCGGGGCCTTATCCATTTTGAGAGAAGGGGCTAGATATGCGGTAGCAGCAGACTACCTCACAAAATGGGTTGATAAATTTCCTATATTCCTATGGACATATTAAACCATCCATAAAATCGCAATGGATCATATCCCTTTCACCATATCTTATAGTGCGGGAGCGTTTCTCCCGATAAAGCTTGACACCCTATCTCATCAACCGATCTACTTCAATTCCTTAACCAATAAAGCATTCTCCCTGACCACGAGAGAGATGACTAATAAGAAATCTTTGAAGAGAGTAATTTTGTTTCGAAGTGAATCCCCTCGGTCCTCGTCAATATGAGCCTTGGATCAGGAAGGGCCCAACGTCATTTAGGGAGAACCTGATAATAGAAATATCAGGCTACCAATCAATGGCGAAACATTTTTGAAAAGCATGGAATGTGGAGCACTTATGATTTTATCTTTCTTAGGAATCCCCTCAAGTATTTATATTAGTTCGTTTGTTTTATGTAATAAGCACTCTTTCGTTGGTTGCATTAGTGTCTGAATAAAAGTCTCCATTCTTTCTCCGTTTTGTAATGATTGTAAAAATTTAATGATTATGACCTGATCAATCATCGCTTGTGCCCTTGACGCTCTAACAGGATAGGAAGACCATCTAAATCAAAGGAATAGGGGTCCGACCATATCGATGGACACGATTTCGGGCATTGACCAATCGATCGGCCTGTTTTTTGACTTCCACTTTAACCGACTCAAAGTAAGACCGACACTTGTCCGAACACACTGACTGATTATCGGACTTCAACTATTAAGCTCATGACTTGAGGGTGAGTATAAACGAGAAAAGAGCGTGAATGGTGCAACCTGACAAAAGACCGCTCAATTCTTAAAAACTCTACCCTTTACCTACTAAAGGATGAGTATAAAGGACTAAAAGCGCTTTCACTCGACTACATCCAACCCCTGATCAAGGTTGGATCCAGTCGAGTATGACTAAAGAGCCCGCTGCTCGAATTACTTACCCTGACACCATGGACAAGAGGATGAACGAATGCTCCCAGTTGATGTAGCATTCGAATCATCCTCAACTGATAAAAATGAGAATTAAGAATCACACGACATTTCTCATGCATAAACGATATAAGTATTTATGAAATTAGTATATTTTCTCATGACATAATAACAAAATGTTGTTGCATGATAGGTACCATTTAAACATTGTCTCCAGAGACACAAATTTCAAAAATTACAAAAGCGCAAGGGCCACACCTGCATGAAACTTTCCAAAAGGCCTTAAAGAAAACTACATTAAGAGAACTTCTAAGAAGGAGGTGGTAACATTCCTTGGTCAATCATCTCTGCTAATTCTTTCTACTTAATAATCTCCAATGCTTCCTCAGTGTTCAACATGCGTATCGACCCACCAAGTGTGCTTCCAAATGAACGAGGAGCTGATGCGGGAGCTAGCGGGTTAACAGAACCCATAGGAACAGGTGTGCTGACTGAAGAGAAGGTGGTCGGGGGAATGGCTCGAGTGGGAATAGTGTTTAGTTGATCTTTGAACATTTTAGACTTCGCGGTAGAAATTTTGTTATCGTCCCAGGATTTGGTCCCGGCCAGGGATGGGCAATTCTCTCTTTCGGATTCCCTGATCACTTCGATGTCCTCATCCCCTGACGAAGCTATGATAATCCTTTCCTCTTTCGAAGCTTCGTCTTCTCCCTCAGTGCTGCCTTTCTCTCCAAAAGTAAATCCGATCTTCGCTCTTTCCCTCACCGGCAAGGCACCTGCTAGAGGAATAAATGAACTAGGATAAGGCAAACAAACACAAAAGTAGTAAAAAGGCCTACCTCCAACATTGGGTTCGATTAGCTGCTGCTCCGCGACCTTGACTGGGTCGGATGGAGGATAGACAAAAATCCCTTTTTGATCACCGCATCCACGCAAGAAATAGGTATCTTGGGCCGACTGATTCCCACATCCCACTCGGGGACTGACTTCCCCTTCGATCTAAAGAGCTCGGCCTCTGCTGCCTTCTTCTCTTGATTCCTCTTCTCCACCACGATTTTTTGTTCCTTGTCATTTAGAATTTGGGACATTAAAAGTGGCTCATCCACTGACTGACCCTTCACCGCCTGTCTCTCTTCCCACAAAATTATCTTCCATGTATCGGTCAATAGTCTAGGGTATCCCGACATATGAGATAAATCCCTATGACGAAGGAACCTTGCACAAAATGAAAGAATATGATGAGTATACTATCTTTTCAGTTCAGTTTTCTCATGGGTATGCTCGGCCTTGATGGCCTCCACATCGCTGTTATGTTGAAGTTTCGTATTGCTAGCCGACTCAATTGCCGTCGCGCCATTTTCTTCAGCCTGGCTCTTGGCCAGCTCAGATGAATGAAGGGCAGCCTTGAGGGCCTGCACTTCAAGGTCCAACCGTGCCTTGTCCTTCTTCAAAGATTCGATCTCCCCTCTCATCGATTCGCACTCCTGATTTTTCTGTTGAACTTGGGCGTTCAGGTCCTCGATTTCTTTCCCATGCCTTTCCTTGTCAGCCGCTGCCTGCAACTCCTAATCTTTAATTTTCTTTTCAAGAAACCCAAAGGTTTTCTTGCCACTATCAATGTCCCTTTTCAGGTTGACGATCTCTGTCGATCTTTCCTTTAACACTCCGCTTACCTGCCCAGCATACTCGCGCATTGCGTCATATTGTGAAAGAGCGTAGTCGAGGTTGTTGCACAAACGGCGGTGGAAGCTGCATGGTAATGGCTGTAGCTCGGGGGCGGGATTAATTCCTGAAAAGGCAAGGTAAGGAAAATATTGTTCCAACTCTCGGATTCGATCGATGGAGGGAGGCTCGACCAAGGTTCTAGGTCGACCTAGTGCGGCCCAAGAATGCTCGACCCCTTCTACTTCCTTGGATTTTGGGTTTCCATTCCCTTTCTTCTTCTTGGAAGATCTTCCCAGCTCTTCTGTATCTCCCAACGCCTGACCAAGCTTTCTCAAACATTTTTCTCTCTGCTTGTTATTATCCCGGGTCAGCTCTTCTTTCCCTTCCCAATCTCTCTCTTTTTCTTTCTTCTTCTTCTTCTTCTCTTCTTCCTTCTATTTCTCGTTGTCCTTGTCTCTCTTCGCGCTCTCCGCCGTTCTCTCTCTCGTTATTTTTTCCTTTATCATCGCTCTCTACCCCAACGTTCGACAAAAAGGCTTGTCCAGCTCTGCGTTCATGGGAAAGGAAGCGGACAGTTCCCCATAGAATTCTTCATCGATGTCTTCTAAAAAAAGGTGGGAGAGAAGCCTTAAGGTGTATAGCTCTTAATTTACAGTAGATATAACATTGCAACATGTAATGAACCTCATACCTCTGATACCCCAATGTTCGTTCGAGGGAAACATCCCCTCGGATTTGTTAGCAAAAAATTGATTTGGTCCAGGCTTTGTGGCGAAAGGATAATATCGGGCATTGAAAGTATTCCCAATATAAGGAGGGAGATGCACCGTGCTCTACCTGGGGACCACGAGCCATAGAGGGTTCTCCCTTGCCTCCATGGTCTCTCAAAAACACGTTTCAGTAAGTCCGTCCTTACTAGATTCTCCCTTCATGGACTTAGGGGCTCTCTTGGTAGGGACTTTCTCTCTTTGAGGATGCTCGGCTTTCCGATGATCGGCCTCCTGTCTCTCGGCTTTCCAAACCTGCCTTTTGAAAGCAGGTTTTTTGGGGCCTAGTTTCCCTTTCTTCCCGGGTGTGGGGCGAGCGGAGAGCTCCCCGATCGATCAGGTCATTTGTGCGTCCTCCAATCTTTTCTTGACTGGGGGCACTACCTCCCGGTCCGGTGCTGTTGATTCAAGCCCCTCATCCGACGAGCCGATCGACCTACTTTGATCAAGAATAGCATATTACTGTAGGTTTTCATCGGTCAAACACTTCCAAAACTGCTGCAGCTTCCAATCCATCCTGATTAATTACTCGTAGCGTCCCTGGAACACCTCTTCTTCAAGCCTCGCATGGTCGTCCCCTATAAGAAGAAAAGAATACAGCAATCAATATAGGAAGCTTTAACACGAAATGTATCAAATGGCAAAGAAACTCACTACACTGAAGCCAATATCGAGCACATCCTTGCTGCTCTTTAATCCAAAACCAGTCCCGCTTCGGACCGCCTACCTTGCTCGGAATTTTTTCAATGATTTTCCAACCCCGGATAGATTCGAAGTAAAGAAGAGAGGGGGATTGTCTCTCGTTGTGCTTAAAATGGAAGAGGAAAGCCAGATCATCAAAGGTCGGAGGGTAGCCCAAATATTTCATGTACAGGTAATAAGTCGATAGCAGGATGCCATAAGCGATTGGGTGAAATTGCATGGAGCCAGATTCATCCAACATAAGATGTCGATGATAAACGGAGGGAAAGAGGGCATAGCTCCCACGTTGCACATTGGAAGGGAAATCGCCATATAACCTTGCGACGGCCTATCAGGCCGATCAGTTTTCTTAGGAACGAGGACATCATCAAAAGAAATATTATGCTTAGCTTTCAGGAATTGTAGCCATTGGAGGGTAATTTTAGACTCTTCTGCATCTGGAGGATTATCCAAGGTTTCTGCACCTAGAAGCATGTTAGGCGCTAAGGAAAAGGGTATCGCCCCAGACAGATTGACCGATACTGGGGGATTCGATTGTGGATTGGACGACCAATTATGGAGGTCATTGTCAAGAGCAGGTCTCGACTGATCCGATGATTCAGAAGAGCTATTCACCCTGATGGAGAAGGATACTCCTTCGCCCGACTCTCATTTATGAGTATCACGGGCCTTTACCATGGATGCACGGAGAGATTATCAAGATGAAGTCAAAAATAAAGAAAAAGGGATGTTATTGCCCCCGTATGGGGTAATTTCAGTAGAAGATGAACCATGGGTACCACGATTCAAAATATACATAGGTCAGCGTCCCCATATCACCCTCTATAACACAGCCACGTGTCCTAGGGTTTAGGGACACCCCAATACACGAAACACTCAGAATAGGCAGAAAAACCCTCTGCATCCAAAATACAGTTGAATCAACAAAACTGGTAATGTCAAACCCCCCTCAAAGGACGTCGGTGTCACCATAGGTTACCGCATCGCCGCCGACTCTGGCGATCCGGCACTAGTGAGCCCAACCATAGGTCAATTTAACCTTAGATCATAAAAAAGGTGGAGAAAAGGAAATACCCTAGAAAACGATGATGATATTCCGAATGAAATGGGAAATCAATTCCTACCTGAAAGACAGAACTTTGGGGGAGATGTCGATTGTCCTCCTTCTTCTTCCTAAAGGGTAGTAAAACAATCCTGGCAAATAGTAAAAGTAAAATAAAACGGATAAAAGCGATTTTTCCCCTTTATAACAAGAAGGTGCCATTTAAAATTCGGTCGATGTGACCAAACTCAACTGACGTGTAAAGAAGTCCATAAGCCAAGAGCCAGTCGAAGAGACAGAAGATAGACTGTTATCATCATTATCTGAAAAATCGTCTACATTACCTAAACAACTGATGAGATTCTTCATAACTTACGAGGCTCATTAAGGGAACGAATTGGTGCGACTCAGGAAATTCTTCGTGTAGAAGAAAAAGGTTTTGTTCACGACTTGGAATTACAAATTATGCCCCATTTGACAATGCGCCATACTTTGTGGGGAAAAGTGTTAATGGGATTTTTGGGCTACCCATCAAAGCATAATACAACGGTGAATTCACAACCGGAGTATTTGACTAGGGACAGTTATGAAGGCCCAGCATCAGTACTCTCTCCCAAGGACGGCCTAAGAGAGGTTTGGAATGATTGAGCATAATTAGCTACGATACATTCAAATACGGTTCGTAAGGTTTGCCTAAAGAGTGGCTCATTACAGATATTTTTTACCTGGAAATCGCTCATGTTATAGGGATTGATTGCCACCTCACGTGATTAATAAAAAAGGGGCACTGATTCTTTAGGAAAGAACGAACTATTCAGCAACGGCTATTCTCCAGGATCTTACAACACGTATTCAAGATAATCGAATACTGAATCACCTATAAATGCCTACTTTCGGTTCAGAGGAGGGATCTATCATTTTTGGAGAGAGAAAAGGATTATTAAAACTGAAACTATTTGTAGTCTTAATTCTCCTATTCAATCATTGTAATCATTCTTCAAGTAGCAGAAACGATATATAAAAGCTCATAAAGTGGACGTAGGCTCTTTAATATCGAACCACTATAAATCTATATGTGATTTTTCCTGTTTTACATTCCTTATATTTGTTAATCTTCATTTAAATCTCTACACTAGTCTATCTTTTGGTGTTGTGCCAGTTTCTGGTGTCAACACTTGATAAATAGAATAAATTTTAAAGATAGGAGATGAAAAGGTCACATTACTGAAAGAGGTTGTAAAAAGATAAAGGCTTAATGTAAACTTACAAGTTGATGAACATTGTTTTTTGGATTCAAATATTGGTATGTTGATGATTTTGATCCTATAATCATATTTAACTTTAATGTCTTGTATCAGATCCAAATTGATTTTTCATTATTTCATACTTCTATTATGATGACTTGTTGGATTATTGACATTTGGTACTTTGGATCCTATTTACGATTGGTTTGTTGAAGTTAAAACCAATTATAGGCTTAGAGATAATTGGTGCCTTCCCAAATACAATGATCACTTTTGGTTAAATAAACTCTTATACGAGTTTACATGTTGTTTTGTTGGAGGTTTGATGTTATCTCTTGATGTTATACTTTTGTGCTTAGTGTGACGGCCCGCCCCGCACCAACCGACATATACTCCAAAAGTACGATGTACACATGTCCAGTTAGCACGGGACGGTCGTCAGGAGAAAAGAAAGAAGAGGGTGAACGAACAAGGAACCTGTAGAATGTCTCACAGTGCATAGAATAAAATATAATAATAACATACTTGACATAAAACAGGTGAGACAGTGCATAAGCTGAAACAACTAACATAGCAGCGGAAAATATAAGTATAGCTTATGATCCAAAGTTAAACATTATTACAACTTTTCAAACTGTCTCAACAAAACAAAAGCAAGATAAATGAGGTACACAACTAATACCCAAGTAGCGACCACCAGCAACACAGGGAGAATACTATATATATCATACGTGGAAGCCTCCTGCTCGCCTCCGAATCAGCTACTCACGCATCACCAGCTAACCATAACCTGTCTCTAGTCTGCTCGTGTGAGCACCCAGAGTAATAAGAAGAGACATAAAACTCTGGGTCAGACATAAAACCTGGTATGAGCGATAAGCAACAAAACAGAACAATAACAGGTATAATCCAATCATACCTGAACCTGGACCTGCAACCAAAGAGTTAGCACTACATACTGTACAACACTTTAAGGTGCCATTTCAAGTGGTGTAAAGATAACGGGGGTGGGGTGTGCATGTCATAGTGATGTCAAACAATCAAACATAGCAAGCATCCTCACATCTCTCACTCAGTGCGTAAAGCATACGATACCCACTACCTTGGTCCTCTAATCCTTTGGGCCATGACGGAATCCAATCCCATGTAACTATCACTACAAGCCCACTATCCATCTCTCAGTGGTGGACCAAAGTTATGAATACCGACAACCCCTTTGCACACGTCCCGCAGCAAAGCCCAACCATGAAGTGAACTCATTTGTTCCCATCTGGATCCTGAGCTCTAACTTCCATTTGGACTACCTTTGCATCTCGGGTTTTTAGTCGTCATCTCCGTCCGGATCGATCTTCATCCAGTTCGCTTCGCTTCAGGTCGTGGCCATCAATGTCGGATCACGATCGCCCATTGGGTTCGGGTCGTGCATGTCCCGCAGCATCAGATTGTGGCGCTACATCAGTTCGGATCGGCTCTCCCTTCGGATCGTGGCGCTTCATCAATTCATAGAGGCATCGCTTCGGAGGATACGAGGCGGATCGGTTCGTGGCTTCAACTCCGGATCGTGAGAACCATTCGTGAGTGGATCTTGGCGCCCAAACTGAAGCGGATCGTGGAGATGACTCGCGATCGGGTCGGAGAAAATGGGGTGGATCGTGGGACCTGTTGCGATCCGATCCGGTTCTGCGCGGTTTCCTGCACTTTGTCCAGCGAGTTGTTTACGCCATTCGACGGCGTTTTCGACCATTCTAACTATTATAAACAATCACAAGTCATACCAAACAGTCATAGCAACATATATTATCGACCACAAGCATCAAAACAACAACTTGATAGGATAAAATGGATCAAACATACCCAAAACCTCATATTTTCCCTTAAGCATGTTTGGGTGAAACTTATGATATGATTAGCAAAACTTAAACAAATTATCCCACATTCACATCAGAAGTCTAAAACAATATTTCAGAATTTATGAATATTTTTCCAGATTTTTAACATGCATAAATTCGCTAATTTTCACTAATCACCCCTTAATCCCCCAAATTCCGGGATTTGCAAAATTAGTCGAAATTAACCCAAATTCATATCAAAGGCATAAAATGATGTTTTAGAATTTTAGGAATTTTTCTAGATTTTTCTGAGCCATAATTTCGCTAATCTTCGCTAATTACCATAATTAGCCGTAATTAGTGAAAAACAATGCAAATCACTCACCTTAGCCACAGACAATTTCAGATCTGAAATAATCTCTGATTTGGATCCAATCCCTATATGTTCCAGCAGCTCTCTCTCTGATTTAGTGAAGATCTTCTTTGATTTGATGTAGATTAGGCCAAAACTTGATTAGAAAGTGATTAGAAGGTGATTTGGGTGTTGGAGGCCATTGCTAGAGCTTGAAGGAGGTAAGTGGCGGCTGGAAAAATGAGTCTAAAACCGAAATCCTAACCCTAGCAGCCCTTAAATACCCCAAATCCCCCATTGGGCCTAGTTGCTAATCACCCGGTTAAGCCCAATTAGCTGTTTTTAACCCTCTAAACCTTAATTCAGCCATATCTCCCAAATGGTAAGTCCGTTTGGCTATTATGACCACTCTACAGAAAGAGAAACCATCATTCGAATTCAATGGAAGTGGTTTCAGGTCAAAACTCCTTTCTAGTCAAAAGTTATGGCCAAAACAGTACCAACTAGGGGTAAAACGATCATTTAAAAATCGACAAAAATCATGAACATAGGAAATGACTCTAATGGTTGTTTCCCAAAGTTACATGACCATACGACTTCATATGAGAAAGAAATAAATATTCTACGATCCTCCGATGCGTAGAATGCGGGTTGTTACATTCTCCCCCCCTTAAGAAATTTCGCCCCCGAAATTCCCTAACCAAAACACACAAAGGGTCTCGCATGCCTATCAACCATAAAACAACAATCAACATGTCAAACAAGTCTATCCTAGCATGCGGTTTACTAACGAGGGAAGAAACTATCACTACCAAAACCTTACCAGGCAAAGAGTTTTGGATACTTCCTCCTTATATCCTCCTCTGTTTCCCAAGTACAGTCTTTTTCATTCTCACCCACTGAACTTTGACTAGTTTAACCGCCTTCCTTCGAAGCTGCTTCGTATCGTTCCCAACAATACGCATAGACTTGCGGTTCCCAACCGCCTCGAGTTCAAATTCGATGTTATCCAACTGATCAGGTGAAATAGCCACACTAGGGTCGTGCACGAATTTCCTTAACTGGGAAACATGAAATACGTTGTGAACTCCTACCATCTTGTCAGGTAGCTCTACCTCATACGCCAAATTCCCAACTTGCTCGAGGACTGGGAATGGGCCAACAAATCTTGGTGCTAACTTACCTCTCCAACCAATCCGAATCACATTCTCTATGGAGAGATCTTGACGAACACCAAGTCGTTAACGAAGAATTCCAAATCTCTTCGTCTCTTATCGAGATAAGCCTTCTGCCTATCTTTATCCCTTCCCAGTAGTATATCTGCTCTATGTCTCAATACATCTTGTTACCACTGGGATGTATAGTCAATTTCGAGTGATGATATGCTCTAAGCACTTCACCTCCCAGTCCATCTGCGTTGGGTACAACTAGTCCCTTATTCTTTCGAAGCCACCCTTCTCGATCAAATCCTTACCTGATCATTCTCTTTCCATCGATACCCATCTCTACCCTAGAGACGGTTTCCAATAGATTAGGATCGTCCTTCTAACTGGAACCAATCCACTCAATCAAAATCGATCTAATCGTCAAGCTTACTAGTGTTTCTGAATCCAATTCAGTCTTGGGTCTGAAATCATATCTTGTGACATACTCTAGTTGCTTCCATCCTAGAAACAAAACCCCTAAACTGGCATGTCTCCTACTCAATGCAACTAGTACTGCACCCAAATCCTTTACTATGATCACTCTGCCCCATGGATTCATGGCGACTCCACTGCACTGATCCATAGTCACTAGTCCTTTGCTATGTCCACTTTGCCCCATGAAGTCATAACAACTCCACTGCACTGGCTCATAGCCTTACTAATCCTTTACTATGTCCACTTTGCCCCTCGAGTCATGACGACTCTACTGCACTGGCTCATAGTCCGACTACAATCACTTTGTTCCCCATCGCTGGAACCCTACAGGTGATAGTCTACTCAAGAGAAGAAAGATAGGAACAAACATAGCAACCATAACATCCATCAAACAAATCCTATCTATCACCTGCTAAAGTCATAAACACATCGACACCTACATGATTGGTCTAACCAATCCCAATATGTCGATTCCAGTCTGTCTGGTCCAACCAACATCAATAACTAATGGAAGCCCAGCCTCCATACATACACCGATGCCTACTTGACTGGTCCAACCAATCCCAGGCCAATGGAAGCCCCGCCTCCCTTCGGATTACCGTACGTCCAACGTACGTTTATCCTCCAAGGATAATTAAACTAATGGAAGCCCAGCCTCCAATCGGACTACCGTACGTCCAATGTACGTTTATCCTCCAAGGATAATTAAACTAATGGAAGCCCAGCCTCCAATCGGACTACCGTACGTCCAATGTACGTTTATCCTCCAAGGATAACTAGATCACGTCCAACGGATCCAAGGTAACGGGCATCCCCAGATACCCCTGCTTTTAGTCCTCCTAAAATAGTTGAGTCCAACCCAAGTCTATCCATTTTCTTGCTGCCCTCTCGAGTCCAAATCGACCTGAATCCAATTCCTTGCAGCCTTTTCGAGTCCAACTCAGACCCAGTCTTGAGTACCGACAAACTCTAGTCCAACGTGAGTCGTCTCCCTATTCGTTGCATCTCCAAGATCAACGAACACCTATTTTCTTTTACGAGTTCAAGTCCAACTTGAATCTCTCTAATCTTCGTTGTGTCATCCATGATCAACGAACACATCATATTCCTTCAAAGTTCTACTATCCAATAGAGAACATCAACATAGGGTCCTAAACAATCCATTACTTTGCATTTTCCCGAGTCCCACTCGAGCAATCTCATAACCCTATCGAGTCTAACTCTGGGCAGTCTATACCATTGAACAGTCTTATCATGTTCTGTCTGCCCATCACTCCTCGAGTAAACCAAGATATCATCCAATGAAAAATCACAACAACTATTTACCCCTCACGCAACCCATCCTAGTCGAAATCGACATTCCCCAAGCACAAGCCCCAAAGGCCTAAACCAATATCAGACAAGCACCCAAGGAACATCTCCTCCGAGTTCGGACAATCCACATGAGGTGATACTAGCAAAACAATCTAGCACTGGAGTACTCATTTTCCTCCCAGAGACAACTAGGACTTATTACAATGATAACCTCTTAGCTTCCTTAGCTCCAGTTACTATCGCCATCACTAGGTAGGTACCTAATACCACCCTATTCCTTTGGAGTAGATTGACTCCCCAAAATAATGCTAAACCCAGTAAAGCCCAAAACAAAGCAATCACAAGGAAACATACATCCATGACTCGATAAGACCACATTAACAAATCATGCCAAAACTAGTCGAACCACCAATTGGGTTCGTCACTACTAGAGGTCTATCGACTAACTCAGGTTTGTCAAACAAAACCCGATCAAAACATCTTAAATAGAAAGCATACCTTGAATAACGACACCTTTTTCCTTCTGCGCCGCAGTTGGGGGCATTTGACGAAGAAGGAACAGCGTTGATTGCATACACTTTCACAATCTGCTTCTCCCTAGGAGGTTGTGGGCAATCATCCTTGTGATGTCCCGCCTGGCCACAGTTAAAGCACTTCCTTTCCCCAGGCTTTTCTCAACAATCTCTAGCGTAATGGCCCTTCTTGCCACAACTAAAGCATTCGCCATCTTTCTTATTTTTCTTATCCTGACCATCCTTGGTCGGGTTCTGCTTCCTCTTGTTCTGAGAATTCTTCTTGCCTTCACCGCCTGCTTGCGGCTTTGGCTCCTCTGCAGATGCCGTAGCAACCTCAGTCTTTGACTTAGGGAAAAGGCTCTCTGACCTTAATGCCTTTCCTACAATAGACTCGAACGTCTCATCGATATGGTTTATAAGTCTTTCCCCCAAGTACCCATCCAAGCCAGTTATAAACTTCTCGTTCTTCTTTTCGACTGTATCGATAAGGGACCATCCATATTTCGATAAAGTGTCGAATTCAGCGATATACTCCGAGAGTGCTCTACCGTTCTGCTTAAGCTCCAAGAACTTCTTGAACAGTTCTGATTTATGAGCAGCTGGAATAAACTTATCACAAAAGCGAGTCTTAAACTGATTCCAAGTAACTTGATCTTCTGGAGTAGTTGTCCTAATGGCATTCCACCAATTCATCGCTCGCCCTTGCAGCTGATGAGACGTTAGCCTTCTCTTCATCGCATCCTCAAGACCCAAGTCGTCGAAGATACGATCACAGCTATCCAACCAATCCTGAACATCTGTGGCCGACTCCGTTCTGTGGAACGGCTTCCCACCAAGATTAGTGTAATCCTTGCACAACTTGGCGAAATCGACCCTAGGCGCCTGCACTACTGGACCACCACCATTTCCGGGATTGGGAACTGCTCCCTGAACATCTCTAAGCATGTCTCTCATGAAGTTAGTGAACATTGTCCTCATGTCAGGAGCATTCCCATGGTTGGTCCCTCTACCAACACCTCTAGGATATCGGCTCATCAATAATCTGTAAAAGGGGAAACGATTAACGATCCCATAGTGGTGCTAGTGCAGTACGACTTCATTCTTATACTACCAATAGTATATATATAGCTTTTAAAAACCAAAGTAATCACAAATACGCGCTCTCGTATACGTACTATCTCTCCCTAGTGTCTTTCCCTAGGTTAACTACGCAACCTAGAGCTCTGATACCAAGTGTGACAGCTCGCCCCGCACCAACCGACATATACTCCAAAAGTGCGTTGTACACATGTCCAGTTAGCACGGGACGGTCGTCAGGAGAAAAGAATGAAGAGGGTGAACGAACAAGGAACCTGTAGAATGTCTCACAGCGCATAGAATAAAATATAATAATAACATACTTGACATAAAACAGGTGAGACAGTGCATAAGCTGAAACAACTAACATAGCAGCGGAAAATATAAGTACAGCTTATGATCCAAAGTTAAACATTATTACAACTTTTAAAACTGTCTCAACAAAACAAAAGCAAGATAAAGGAGGTACACTACTAATGCCCAAGTAGCGACCACCAGCAACACAGGGAGAATACTATATATATCATACGTGGAAGCCTCCTGCTCGCCTCCGAATCAGCTACTCGCGCATCACCAGCTAACCATAACATGTCTCTAGTCTGCTCGTGTGAGCACCCAGAGTAATAAGAAGAGACATAAAACTCTGGGTCAGACATAAAGCCTGGTATGAGCGATAAGCAACAAAACAGAACAATAACAGGTATAATCCAATCATACCTGAACCTGGACCTGCAACCAAAGAGTTAGCACTACATACTGTACAACACTCTAAGGTGCCATTTCAGGTGGTGTAAAGATAACGGGGGTGGGGTGTGCATGTCATAGTGATGTCAAACAATCAAACATAGCAAGCATCCTCACATCTCTCACTCAGTGCGTAAAGCATATGATACCCACTACCTTGGTCCTCTAATCCTTTGGGCCATGACGGAATCCAATCCCGTGTAACTATCACTACAAGCCCACTATCCATCTCTCAGTGGTGGACCAAAGTTATGAATACCGACAACCCCTTTGCACACGTCCCGCAGCAAAGCCCAACCATGAAGTGAACTCATTGGTTCCCATCTGGATCCTGAGCTCTAACTTCCATTTGGACTACATTTGCATCTCGGGTTTTTAGTCGTCATCTCCGTCCGGATCGATCTTCATTCAGTTCGCTTCGCTTTAGGTCGTGGCCATCAGTGTCGGATCGCGATCGCCCACTGGGTTCGGGTCGTGCATGTCCCGCAGCATTAGATCGTGGCGCTACATCAGTTCGGATCGGCTCTCCCTTCGGATCGTGGTGCTTCATCAATTCATAGAGGCATCGCTTCGGAGGATACGAGGCGGATCGGTTCGTGGCTTCAACTCCGGATCGTGAGAACCATTCGTGAGTGGATCGTGGCGCCCAATCTGGAGCGGATCGTGGAGATGACTCGCGATCGGGTCGGAGAAAATAGGGCGGATCGTGGGACCTATTGCGATCCGATCCGGTTCTGCGCGGTTTCCTGCACTTTGTCCCGCGAGTTGTTTACTCCATTCGACGGCATTTTCGACCATTCTAACTATTCTAAACAATCACAAGTCATACCAAACAGTCATATCAACATATATTATCGACCACAAGCATCAAAACAACAACTTGATAGGATAAAATGGATCAAACATACCCAAAACCCCATATTTTCCCTTAAGCATGTTTGGGTGAAACTTATGATATGATTAGCAAAACTTAACCAAATTATCCCAAATTCACATCAGAAGTCTAAAACAATATTTCAGAATTTATGAATATTTTTCTAGATTTTTAACATGCATAAATTCGCTAATTTTCACTAATCACCCCTTAATCCCCCAAATTCCGGGATTTGCAAAATTAGCTGAAATTAACCCAAATTCATATCAAAGGCATAAAATGATGTTTTAGAATTTTAGGAATTTTTCTAGATTTTTCTGAGCCATAATTTCGTTAATCTTCGCTAATTACCATAATTAGCCGTAATTAGTGAAAAACAATGCAAATCACTCACCTTAGCCACAAACAATTTCAGATCTGAAATAATCTCTGATTTGGATCCAATCCCTATATGTTCCAGCAGCTCTCTCTCTGATTTAGTGAAGATCTTCTTTGATTTGATGTAGATTAGGCCAAAACTTGATTAGAAAGTGATTAGAAGGTGATTTGGGTGTTGGAGGCCATTGCTAGAGCTTGAAGGAGGTAAGTGGCGGCTGGAAAAATGAGTCTAAAACCGAAATCCTAACCCTAGCAGCCCTTAAATACCCCAAATCCCGAAATCCCCCATTGGGCCTAGTTGCTAATCACCCGTTAAGCCCAATTAGCTGTGTTTAACCCTCTAAACCTTAATTCAGCCATATCTCCCAAACGGTAAGTCCGTTTGGCTATTATGACCACTCTACGGAAAGAGAAACCATCATTCGAATCCAATGGAAGTGGTTTCAGGTCAAAACTCCTTTCCAGTCAAAAGTTATGGCCAAAACAGAACCAACTAGGGGTAAAACGGTCATTTAAAAATCGACAAAAATCATGAACATGGCAAATGACTCTAATGGTTGTTTCCCAAAGTTACATGACCATACGACTTCATATGAGAAAGAAATAAATATTCTACGATCCTCCGATGCATAGAATGCGGGTTGTTACTCTTAGCTTGAAGCTTAGCACCTTTTCAGTGGAGATTAATCCCGCCTGTTCATTTCTTATGTTGTCCTTGGATTCTTATAGCAGTTCATGCCTTAAGTATCTCAAGAATCAATTGTTGTCTTGGGACTATAATTCATTTTGTGTCAAAAGGAATTCTTGTCTGTATGGCCTCATATTTCACCTATTTTATTATAACTGATATGTAAACTAGACTGATCTGTGAACGTAATACTTGGATTAGACTGAGTTGTTTCAGGTTGCGGTCTGCTAATAATTCGTGTTTAGCTAATTTATCTTGAACTATATGTTTAGAGTTATTTCCTAATTGAAATCAAGTATTCGAGTTCTTTCATTTGAAGATGTCTTATTTTTTATGGTTTATGTATAACCAATCAAATTTTTAGCACATATATATGTTGTATTTTGTGATTATATCAATTCTATGGTTGGTTAATCATGATGAGTTATAAATTGTTCTGAATATGATCCTTAGCCAATGTTTTTTCAAATTAGATGTATTAAGTATGTCGATCCACTTGAGATAAGAAAATAAAATTTTGTACATTCAATTGACGTATTCAATAGAGAATTTTAAGCACAAGGACAAACTTAACAAAAAAATTATCCATAAGGACAAAAGGCTAAAATTTTAACCACAAGGACACTTTTTAGTATAAAGGGAGGAATTCAGGGGTCCACTATCATTTCATACTTTACACTAAAATTTTTTCTTATGGTTAAAATGTTAGCCTCTTGTCCTTATGGATAAAATATTTGTTAATTTTGTCTTTGACACTATTTTCCTATATTCAGTAGTTGTCTTATGAAAAATTATGGATGGTCTTCCCTAACCTGCCCTATTCTTCGGTTTAATAGACGGTGTTACTCCGTAGTGCTCTTTATTAGGATGTGTCTCAGGGTGGGGTGTTACCAATACATTGACACAATTTGGCAAATTAAAAGATGTTATCAATTATACACAAGGGCAAACGGTTTCTTCATAACTAAACTTGACAATTCTTAAGATTGTGAGAACTTAATAGCACCTGGTACTTATTATTATAATATAAATACAATTTTCATGAAAAGTGGTCTTCGAAAATAAAGCTTTTGCATGAATTTCTCTAATCAAATCCCATTTAGATTCAACTCCCAAATCTAGACCTTGATTTTTAGTCAGTAGAAGCGATAAGCTAGATAGCCTCTGTGCTTGGTTAGCCTATAAAATGAGATCAGGTTACCGAAGATTTAATTTGAATTTCTTATACAAGAATATTAGTGGAGGTTGATGCTAATTATAATTTTCCATCGGAAATCGCAATTCAATGACTTGACGGGAAAAGGTAGTTTACGAATGACATCCCATAGTTTGCTCAAGTTGTAAAAAATTTGGGCATGACATAAGTACATATACAACAAGAAAGATTTGGATGCAGAAAGACACTTTAAATAAAGACTCAAACAAGGCAGTGGAAGGTAAGTTATAGTGTAATACTAAGAAAACTAATTCGACCTTATTTATTTTACTAAGGGTGCAAGTGCAAATATATATTTAGAAAAGGAAGGAACTAATACAAAGAAAACTTATATTTTAATTGAAAAAGAAGATGTTTACATGTCTAAGAATGATGACAATTCCTCAAATGACAAACTTGGTGATCAACAGGAGATCCACTCCCTCAACAGAAAGATTGCAACTTTAAACCAATTTGAAGAGTTAACCTTGGATGATCAGTGCCTAAATGAGAGTAATACAATATGTCATAATTCAAAGGAAAAACCAACTAATGCAAAAAGTTATGAAGTGGTGTCTACTGAGATTACTATGGATGATTCTGATCAACTTAGATGACATCAATATGAACGATTTAGATAACGCTACATCTTGCTTTAAGAAGAGAACAAGAAGGGTCAATGTAAATAATTTACATGGTGATGAGGTGCTTAAAAGTGGGGAGCCTTTTGTTGAAATAAACCTAAAATAGAATAACCTTGTTTCAGAAATTAAAACTAGATCAAAGGCAAGAAATCTTAAAGAGGATATTGTCTTCTTGGTGGCTTAAAACAGGGGGAGTATCTAAAAAATAAACAATTCAGTGTCTCTTCTACTTTGAACATGAGAGGACCGAATTAAGTTACAAGGCCAAATTATTTATATGAATTAATTAGTAATAAAGAGATAAATCTAATGAGTATTGTTGAGCAATTGCTTTCTAATAAGTTTATTGATAATTATGTCTTGAAATTTGATATTTTCAAATAGTAAAGTGAGAATTCTTATAAGACATGATAGGAATTATTAGAAGCACCAGATTTACTAATCAAGAGTGTATCACTTGTAAACATAATAATGTCTGTGGTCTTCAAATAATTATTTCGTATATTTATGGTTATAATCTTAATTTACAGAGGCAACTTCCTTGGAAACTTATTCGTGACATTAAATCAAATGAAGAATGTTCCTGGATCAAAGAAGGAGATTTTAATGATGTTATTTTTTACTACTAATAGACTCAGTGTAACATCTACAAATATGGATAATGAAACTTTTCATTACATCAATCATCGTAATGTTATTGAACATAGTTTCAAAAAAAAACACTTGGAGGGTGGCAAAAACCTTAATACGCATTCCAAAATTGATAGAGTGTTTATAAATGATAGATGTGTTAATTTGTTTCCTGACTTAATTGTGCAATGCTTAAATCACTCCACTAGCGAACATACTCCTCTTTTTGTGAATCTATGTTGCAATAGTACTTGTTTTAACAATAACCAGAAACCACCTTCTAGATTTTAAAATAGCTGATGTTTCAAGGAAGGTTATTTTAGTATGGTAAATTCTGTCTTAAAAATGAAGCTTTCTAGTAATGCTTTATTTCAATTAATAAATAAAATAAAATGTATTGAATTAAGTCTCAATAGCTAGAACAAATCTCAATGTTGCTTTTGTAGTCTAGTAGAAGATCTAAGGAGGGAGAATGACAAAATTTGTAACCTAATGATAATTTTCCTAATGATAACTCTCTTATGCAACGAAATCAAGTAACTTAAGAAAATTGAAGGAAACACTTTTTAACCAAACTGTTAATTCTAAAAAAAAAAAAAAAAAAGCTAAGCTCAAATATCTTGTGGAGTTGGATATTTCTTTAAAAAAAGTACTCTAAATAGTCAGTAAAAAAGGGAGAAGCTCAAAATCAAATATATTTTGGATACTGATGGCAATTCATTAATAAAAAAGAGCATTTACAAGTGAAACAATTGATTATTTTCCAGATTATATGATTCTCCCAAGCTTTATATAAACTTTCCTAAGATAATTCCAAAAATGGTGGTTTTAGTAGCAGGTAAGGAAATGTTGGAAATGCCAATTTATCTGACTGAAATTGAGGATGTAATGTTTGAAATCCATCATGAAAGTAACCTAGGCCTAGATGGATTTTGTGATAAAATTTTCAAGATTCATAGGTAGGATATTAAAGAAGATCTTCTTCGAGCTTTTAATAATGTTTTCTTAATGGCAAGTTTATCAAAGAATTAAATCATAATTTTAATACTTGAATTCCTAAAAAGGAAAAATGCTTCTAAACTAATTGAGTTTAGACCTATTTCATGTTGCATTGTATTACAAAAAATTGTGTATTATTTTCTGTAATAGGTTAAATATATTTCTTTCTGAAATTATATAAGAAATCAAAATGCATTTATTTTAGGAAGATACATATTTGAAAGTAATTTACTTGCTTATGAAATGGTTAGGAGCTTTATCAGGCCTGATGTTGATAAAATGTGTTTGAGGTTAGATCGAAAAAACATATGACAAAATTAGAAGAGTGTTTATTACTCATATTTTGAAATAAGAGGGTTTCCCTCATGGTTTGTGCAGATTCATCTATAATTTCTTTTCTATACCGCCTTTTTCAGTATTGATAAATGGCATTCTAACTTATTAAGAGCAAAAGAGGTTTGCACCAAGGCGACCTTTATACACGTATTTATTCTGTATTGTGAGGAAGTATATATCAATTCTTTTTTATTTGGAATTTATAACAAGAATTTTTATCCTATTCATTAAAACTATTCTATTATTACTCACTTGATCTATGCAGATTGTTTACTTATTTTCTCTAAATGTAATTAAGAGAGTATTAATGCAATTAAAAGGGTTCTTAGTTCAACATCTATTATGGGTTTAACACTTAATGAAGGGATATAAAAACTTTATTTTTGTAAACAGGCAGAAAGAATTTTTATCCAGCCATTTAAATATTAGAGCTTCAGTTCTACTTATAAGACTTGGGTCTTCCTTTATTTAACATAAAAAAGTTCTAAGGATGCTTTTCAACTGCTGGGAAGAATTAGTGGCAAAATAAATTGTTGAAGTAATAGGATTTTGTCTGTGTTTCTCGTTCGCCAGGTCGTCTCAAATAAGTGGTAGGGACAATCGGTCGCAAATAGGGAAAAACTATTTTAATGGCATTCCTATACAAGATAACCTATACAATATATATACTACTAATATATAGATTTGAAAACCAAAATATATACAAATACATACATTCTCGTATATACTAACTCTTGAATTCAATATTGCTTAGGCTAAACAAAGCAACATAAGCTATGATACTAAATGTGATGTACAAGCACCGAATTGGTGTAAAGTGATCCTCAAGAGAAAAAATAGTAGAAAAGGGGAGAAAAGAAAAGAAGAAATTATAAGAGAAGAGAAAGTAGATAATAGAAAAAAATCACAAAAGCAGTCCTATTTCTCACAGTGCATCAGATAACATTTAATAATAACAATAGTAGATATAAAAAAAATGAGACAGTAATAACTATATAAACCACATAATCAGAGTACTTAGATTCATGCAGTTATACAGAACAGTAATATAATATATACAAGTGATAGATTAACTCAAACTGGTAAACTATCCCTACCAAGGACACATAACACTATTAATGCTCCACAGTGCTATGCATCAGAATAAAAATAAGGATACAAGTATAAATAGGTAAAACATCACCTCCTACGAATTTGCCTGTGCAGCTCCAGATAATACTCATACCTGTCACATGGTCTGCTAATCAGCATCGTCATTGAACACCCGAGGTAATAAGAGGGAAATAAAACCTCAGGTCAGACAACAATCTGGTGCGAGCGATAAACAAATCTCAAAATACTGTAAAAATCGTAATAGTATAGATAGCACGAAGGGTATAAGAATCATACCTGCCTTGCCCCTGCATCCACAGAGTTAGCACATAACAGTTGATATACGCTATATTATGATAAACATCATACAAATAGGGTGTGATAGATGTCTAATACTAAATGGCGACAAACAAATAAACATCTGTAGCATCCATCAACCATCCTTACATTCACTCACTCAATATGTAAAGCATATGACATCCAGTACTCGGTTCACCCAATCAATCATGGCACTGGCAGGCCACACCCCGTGAGCTCCACCAAACTATCGCTATGTCCCACTGCATGGACTATAGCCAATAAGCCTATCCATTCCACATCGTATTGGCTCTAGGATCCAGGCCGATCAGCCTACACCACATTGGCTCTGATCAATCCTTATTCCACTCCCCCAAAGGTGTACCAAAGTCTAGAATACTAATAACCACTTTGCATACGTTCTCCGTGGCAGAATCCATGTCTAGACCATCAACAAAACTCCTGTCTGAAATCATCCAACAAGTGGGCTATCCCCGGCGAACAACAATGTCGTGAGATCCCATTGATTGTCAAAGAGGTCGTAACAACTACATGTCATCTCATCCTCAAATGTCAGTCACTCAATACGACATTCGTCTTTTAGGCATCTCGGAGAAAAACTATCCATCGTAGCAGCCTCTCTTCCCATCTTGGAATCATCGTCGTCAAACAGAGAATCATCACATAAAAGCATCACATCCTCGTTTTAAGCCAATCTCTAATCGAAGAGCCATCGTACCGAAATCACTATCAAATGAACCATCATATCCTGCTCCTTGTAATCATACCATCGTCCATCCCAAATTGACCAAATGGTCAATAACAATAGTAATCAACATTGACTAATTCGTAGTAATCAATAACAACTACCCAAATCACATATTTAACCAAATTGGTTAAATACCTACCTAAGGAGAAAGTTTGGCATTCTTTGCGAACTCCAACTCATTGTCAAGTCCATTCGTCATCTTCATATTGTTCATCAAGCTCCAATGTCGCTATGTCTTCAAATCTACCACCAAGCTGCAATGTTGCTCTGTCGTCAAATTCATTGCCAAGCTCTAATTTTTCTTCGTCTTGAGCCCATCCATGCGTTATAAAGCTCCTTCGAGAATTTATCTCATTTGTTCATGTCTACCATCCTTTTGCACTCAATCAGTACACGCCAGCTCATGCATTCGATAGTTAAGCACCAAACTCTTACAAACGAGATTTTCCTAATGCTAGATCGCCTACGAACGACGTTTAAATCTAAACTAAGCAAATAATTAAACCATGCAACCAAAAATCAAAAAAATTCCTAAAATAGCATACGAACATCCATAATAGTAGTGATAAATATAATAGAAACTATCTATAGAAATCAAAGTGAAATAAGTGTTCAAATAGCCTAAATCTTGCAATATGGTCAAAACAGTGTGCAATAGCGCATAAATGGGTAAATAGCTCGCATATAGTGCGCAACTAGATAAAATGTGATAATCATGGTTAAAACTACTTAAATCACTTTTAATATTTTTATTTATTATTTATTAGGTTCAACTATCCTAACTACTATATTTTATACGTCAAATTCATACTATATAAACAAATATATTCCAATGAGAGATAATATCGTTCATCTTAACCAAATCAGCCTAAACAAGCTCTAAAATGTAGAGCTCATCAATACGAGTCTGTATGAAGAAACGACATCCAATTCTGACCTCGTACGCAAAAAATGTGATAGATATGAGTTTAACAGGTTATATCGACAAAAGTAAAATAAAATATTATTTGATTACCGAAATACTGCTCCAATGTTCTTCCCTAATCCTTCTTTCTCTAGGTCGTGCATATCACATTCAAACCCATCCTTATGCATGCACTTCCCATAGAGATACGCAACAATTCGCGATGAAATGAAAAAACGAAAGCATCGTTCCGATGCTCATATCGAACCCGACTCGTTAATGCCACAAATACTTGCTTTGATGCGCCTGGTAGATCACAACATCCTACAATAAACACCAAAAATGGCGCGTCGGTTTTATGTGATACAACCAACCCAAGTTGAGAGAAAAGATGCTCTTCCTCATGGTAATTCCAAATCTAAACACCCTAGTCCATAAAACCGACCACATCGTGCAAAATCCCTAACCCTAATTCACGGTCCAAACGCATGAACCACTCCTGGGTGATCAAGTGCAGAGAAAATCACATGGATGTGAAGAGATTCAACAAATGAGAATTTTGAAAGTGGTTTCGCGATTTTAGAGTGACTAAATTGAGAGAAAATGGTTTTTGAATCACCAAAGAGAAGAAGCCATTAAAGAGAAGGTAACTGTAACCTGCATTTTTGGGGAGAGAGAGAGAATTGGGTCGGGTTTTCACAAGCTATTATAGATCTTGGATTTAATATTAGTTTAAATTATTTGCAAATAAGGCCCAAAACTTGCGACCTCAAATCGAGATGTGCCGCCATCGTCATCTATGTAAAAATACCTTCTAAAAACAATGAAGCTAGTCCCAAGAACTAAATCGATCATATGTGGAAGTTATCCTTTAAAACTCAAATTACCCAATTAAAGTTTTTATTATAATCGACACATGTTTTATTATGCTAGGCCCAACGGTACATACAATCTTTATGAAACTTGACGACGTGCAACAACTCACTACTACGATTTCCGAAATATAAGTTTCGTTTTAATCCGACATTGTATTCCCAGAACAATTATTTGGTGTACATCAAGACGTTATGACCGCCAACTGGTCTGAACTCAGAATATTATGATCCATGTACGTATTCTTCATGTAACGAATAATTCAGACTCAATGGCACTGGTCCTAGGTCCTGATTCGATCATTCATGGAAAAACAAATCCCATTTTGGAACCGTCAATTGGATAACAATCAATATTTAAATAAATTATTTAAATATCTAATTGTTAAAAATACAGGTCATTACAATACTTGTATGAACTCAGCTAAGCATTAGCTTCGATGTTCACTTGGGAATCAGAAAATGACTTAGCTCAGATCGACCGACTCCGAGCATCGTCCGATCACTCAGAAATAACATAATTGACTAGCTAGATCACTCCATATTCATTCGATCGATCTCGCATAACCGCATAAGATCAGAACAATCATCTCAAAAAAGCATGGTCAGCACGGTTCGATCATCTAAAAAGGCAAGATCGCCTCATGGGATTACTTGGGATTTATAGATCGATCATTTACGTAATCTGATCTATTATCTCAAAAAAATGACGATTGACTCAAGTTGATCACTCAGAAAGCATGGATCATTATATGGAGATCAACTCTAAAATTGGATCGATCACTCCTCGGATTAGTATGGAAATAAAGGTGATCGATCACCTTGGGATAAATTTGATCACCTAAAAAGGTGATCAACACGACACGATCACATGAAAACGAAAGATCAAATCATGAAAGAGTTTGTTCGATTACCAAAAAAGCAGGGTTTGGTATTACTTCCAGCTCAGATCAGTATAAATCAAACATGGTCGATCACATTGCAAACCACGCGGATCACCTAAAATCATGTGATCAACACTAGAAAAATGAAATAATCCAAGGGATGCTCGGATATGAAGTGTAATATTTCAAATCAAATCTGAAATACACTAGCTGATCTATTAATGGAATTACAATGCGGATTAAGCAGAATAAGAAGATCAACATGCTGGATCCACAAAAAATAGGATGAACCATGCACTTGCTCGGATACCAAAACTGCCAAGCACTTCAGACATGAAGTGTTCAGATTAGAATTCTTTGGATGGATTGATCATCTAGAGCACATGCAAATTAGGGAAAATCTGGGGATTAACACAAGGGATTTGTATCGATCCCTCTACCTTAGGGTTCGAATCCAAAGTTTTATACAATGTGGTAAAATTGTAAATCTTCTTTTCCTTATACTTTTTTGGATGATCTATAAATAAGACATCTCTTGGCCATTTTAGGCGGATCTCTTCTCTGCTTTGGAACTCCATTATACAAGGACATTGTTGAGGCCTAATTACAACAACTGTTCACTACATTCGTACAAACAAATTGAATCATACTTGTAATCAAATAATCAATCAATTGCTACAAGTGTACGTAGGCTCAATTTGCCGAGCCCTACGAAACTTGTGTCTTCATTTACTTTTTTGCACTCTATGATTGCTCCAAAACTGCTATGTGATTACTTTGTAATTGAATAGTACAAATAATATCTTATTCACTTATGAATTGGGTGTTGGCATGCGATTGACCAAAATCAAGAGTCAATAGGACTATACTTGTGGAATTGGAAAAGGTGAAGAGTAAACATTATAAAAAATGGAAGAGATAAAAAATAATGATAAAAAACAAAGTTAAGAAATAAAAATGTTATAATGGAATTGTGAAGAAGGGGAAAAGAAAACAAAGTAGCAAAAGAAATGAAAAGCATATAACAGTTGGAAATAAATTTATTATTATTATTATAGTATACATATAAAATTAGAAAAGGTGATGAGAAAATATTATTAAAAAAAACTAAATGAAAGGTATAATATAATGATAGAGAACAGAGTTAAAAAATCAAAATATAAATTGAAATTATAAAGAAGAGAAAAATAAATTTTAAGAGGGAAAAAGAAATGAAAAAATTATAACGATATTATAAAGAAGAGACAAACAAATTATAAGAGTGGAAAAGGAAATGAAACACAAATTATTATAGTTTTTTGGATTTTGTGCGTTACATAATGATTTACTGTTAATTGCTTAGTTAATGATGGTAGCTTTCTGGAATAATGAAATTTTATTTAGGGGTCTAAATGGAAAATGCAATAACAATTAAAGTTAAACGCAATGTTTAGCTTGAAAGTGAAGAGAATTTTAGTAATTCTATATTCTTTTTTTAGGAATTTTCACTTAAAGGACTTCTTAGTCAACCATAATAATTTTTACAGACAACACTTTTGAGAAATTAATTTTAAGGATAGTTTCTAACAAAATGATAAATGAATTTATGATTTTTGGTTATACAGAGATAATGATGAATGAGTTTATTTATTCTCCGGATAACATAAAAAGATAAATGAATTTATCATTTTTCTATAAATTTTCCTTTAAATTAATTATTCAAAGTTGTTGTTCTTAAAATTTATTATCTTGAAGTGTGAAGTCCATCAATGTAATTTCCACTTCTTTTTTGTATACAGTATTTAAGAGATTAATGGAAGATATAACAAAAATTAAAGCAAAATTCAGTATTCAACCTAAAAGTGAATGAGAAGTGAAAATTCCAAAAGTGTTGTATTTTCTTTTTTATATAGGATTGTTGACGTCAAAAGCTAGTCTAATGACGATCAACCCCCAATCGTGTGTAGATCACACGCGAGAAACAATCACAAAGTATAGAAAAACAAATAAAGACAGGGAACACGTTTGGTTTTTATAGTGGTTCGGCGAAGTCGGTGCCTACGTCCACCTTATATTTACTGATATTGGTGGATTACGGAGTACAATTGGTTTTTTCAGTGGAAAAAAGAAGAAATTACAAGATTCTTGTATTGTTTGAGGTGCACGGTTGGATGTTTCCAATATACCAAGCATATGTCGGAAGTAGAGAATTCAACATGCCTTTCCATTTTCAGTAATGGTGCATTTATCGGTGAAGAAAGTGGGCCGAGCTAGGTGTCGCAGGGATTGCCTCTTTTATGAAGCTTAGATAGATGGTGCTCAATCCGGTGGAATAGTTGCAGAGGAGGGATCCAGTTTACTGTTGTTGAATAGTTCTCTTGATGATTGTGGCTTGCGTGGCATTTAAACTATAGTGTATCAAAAGTAGAGTTTTGGCTGGAAGCGTTGACCACTTTAATTGCCTTGAGAATTGGGCCTCGTTAGAAGTTGAATGACTCATCTAGAAATCTCCAAGTAAATCTGATCGATCCGAACTTTGAGGAGAGTTTGACTTGGTCGATAGGAAGAGCGATTATGCCGAGAAGAGATATATCGCTGTTTGAGGGAAATTGGTTCGGGCTGAGCCTTATTTGGATCTTCTGGAATAAAGGGTCGTCCGTTGGGATCGATCGGTACTGAATGGTGAACCTTTTATCATTGGGCTTCGACCCATTGAACTATGACAGCTTTTGCCAAAATGATGGTCAACAAGGATATAGTATTTATAGACCTAAATGGAAAGTATAATAAAAATTAAAACAAAATGCAGTGTTCAACAAAGAGTTTTCAAAGCTAAATCTATTTAGACGTCAAATCTTTGTTATATAGTAGAGCAGATATGATATAAAAGATTTGGCTTCAAACCAATGACAGTTTGGTTTAAGTCCCAATTAAGTTTCAAAATATTCAAAACTTGCTTACCAAACAAGATATGTAAATCAGGTTTATATAATTAATTTAATCGATAATTGTATAAATTTATGCAACCAATCAGTGAATAGTTGCAAATATTTATGCAATTATATCTAGAAATTGCGGAAAATTCCATGATTATTTAATGAAAATTTATGCAATTAATCACCCAAAAAGTTGTGGAATGTTACGCATTCACCAAAAAAATTATGGAAATTTCTACAATTTTTCAAAAAATATGTTTATTTTATATGCTTGCATAAATATCTGTAATTATTTATTGAATAATGGCATAATCTTGTGCAATTATCCAGTGATTAAATTATAAGGACTTAATTTATAGTCTTTTTTGAAAAGGATTTTCCATCAAATTTGCTTTTAACGACCTAAATCTAATATTCACACTAAATCATTTGATTTGCCCAACAAAATGGTTTTTCGACCTGATTATTTCGAAAATTCCCATAGATGGAAATCAGGATGGGACCATATAGGTTATGGGCTCTTCTGATTTCCACCAATAGAAGGTAGAGTTATTGTAACACCCCGCATTTTTAATTAAATAATAAAATAAAATTTGAAAAGCTTTCAGAATTTGGTCACGGAATCAGTGTCATTGCGTCTGTGGTGATTTTCTGATCCATTTAGTCCTATGGTTAGCAGGAAACATATTTAAGATGAAAAAAATATCTTTAAATGAAATATTGCAACAAACATGAAAAGAAGGTATACAAAGAGAACAATGACCACCATTGTTTTTAGTCTTATTAACAAAAACCTATGTAGCTCAGTTAGTAAAGACATGCCTCTCCCAAGTGAGTGGTGCAAGTTCAAGTCCCGCTGATGCCATATTTTTATTTTAGAAGAACGGAAAAAATAATACATATTCTAAGAAGAAAATATGCACATATAAGAAAAATTATACATAAAGGCGAGTATAAAAATATATGTACACATGCATATGTAAATATATATGTATGTGTGTGCAAAAATATATACATATGAAAGATAAATCTAAAATAAAGCAGTACTCAATGAAAATAGGTAAGAATTAAATGATAACATAACACCATTTGAATTTAGAAAGTGAAATAAAAGTTGCGCGTATATATATACGCATAAATTCAAATGTTGAGATAAAATGTGCAAGTTAAGAGCATAATATAATAAATGGAAAATGAATAAAGAAATTAACGACCTTTGAAATTAGAGTGCATTAAAAGGAATAAAACAACGATTTGATGGAAATATTAATTCCATTAATTATCGAGTAAGAAACTGAAAGATTTAATGTGTATACAAACGCATAGATTTGAAACTCAAACTCAACCACATATTATAATAGGAATAAAATAAATCAGGAAAGCCAAACGAAGCAGGTAATTAAAATTCGTTAATTAAAATGTTAAAATCAAAAACAACATACCAGAAAATGCACCAGAACGCGGATGGGTCGACCCATGATAGGCAGGGTCGACCCTCGAGTTAACCTACTCAAGGGAGGGTCGACCCAGGGGTCGACCCGAGCGGGCCCTAATCCGTTCCCAGTGACGTGTAATTTTCGATATGTATGGTTTAAATCTTAATGGATTAAATCTGATGGTCTAGACTTTCTTGTACACTTATAAATAGACTAGCAGGGCCTAGTTTTTAGAACATTTACTAAGATGCTGCCTAGGCTCTACGATTCTCTTTTTCCTACAAATCTCTTCAGAAAATTTGAATACTACTTTTAGGAAATTCTGATTCAAGATTTAAAGATAAAAGAAGGTAATTCTACAAATAAGTGTTTAGAATTCTGATCAACATGAGGTAAATTCTTGAATTTGATTTATTTAGGTTTCTCTTCTTTTTCCGTCTTCTTTTTGTATCAGATTTGTGAATTCGTTGTCATTTGGGTAAAATATTCAGTTAGGAAAGCCATGGAATAGCATATCTGGATTAGATTCAAGGATTGGAAAGCTGTCAGGTGAGTGGATTTAAATTATAACTTTTTAAATAATGGTATATTTACCGTTTACATTCCCCGTCATTCTTAACATATTGAATAACTGTAAGTTGTGATAATTATTGTATAATTCATTTCCGGTTATGTTAAGAATATTAATGTCGTATAGATTTATTCAATGAATTTGTTAATAGGGTTTAAATTACTGCAACAATGAATTTGTGAGATTTACAATAAAGTGGATATGTTATAGAATAAATTGATAATGACAAATTGGATATGGTAAATCAAATTATAGTGAAATTGGGAATAATTATGGTAATTGAGATTAAATCTGCGTAGAATATGTTGAGAACATTTCTGTTAAAGCCTATTTCCATTAATCATCTATTTGAATTAGGAATTACTGTAAACACTATAATTTTAGAATTTACAATAAACACGAATATTTTCTTAAGAGAATTATTATGCCAAAAGGTTGTAAATAGAATTACAGTAAATTGGGATTAATAGAAGAAGAATAGATACATCTAATTTGCATGTAAAATTTACACTAATTGTAAAATTGTTAATAACCGCACTTAGACACGAGGTTAACTTCAACATGTGGTAGAAGCCTGCCCGTAACCGCCCGACAAATCTAGCATCCACAGGTGCTCAACTTAATGTGAGGGGTCTGCTGCCTAAACATATATAAAAATATATATGTGCAATGGAGATAAATGCTATGTGTGAAAATTTACAAGATAGTAAAGAGATGAACATTTAACAGTAAGAGTTTGGTTAACATTAAAGAACCAAGGAAAATGTGATGAATGGAGAATATAACCTATTATAACTGATTATATCAATGATAATGGAATATAATAGGTTGGCTTGTCTTAGGGACAAGTGGAGATTATAACATAGGTTGTAATAAAAGGAAACTTATTAATAAGCATAAGAGAACTAAGTTAATAAGTAAACAACAATAGGTTGTGATGACAGTTTAGGAATTATGATCAAATAAGGAAGAAGGAGGTAAACTTATGAAATGAAATAAGTTGTACTTAATTAAATATATTAAGTAACATGTTAACAGAAAGCATGTGGATCGAAATAAGGTATACTTAATTACACATTAAATAAAACATGTTATTGTAACTTGTAACATGAAATTGGACGATGAATGACATTGTAATAATGTAAAAAGATTGTAGATTACTTTCGTTAATTACTTTAACAACCCACCCGAAAAGGTCCTAAATTTCGACCTAGAAAAGGCCCATCGAAACTTAGAACCATTCTAAATGAGTCATTGGTTCCTATATGGAATTAGATTTGCACATAATCACTACAAGAAAAGTAGACTAGACATCATAGTTTTAACATTGATCGCAAATTCATTCGATGTCAAAACGTTTTTTTAACATCGTTAATTTTAAAGTGATGTTGTTGATTTCTCAGACATCTATTCATTGAAGGACCGATGTCTTAAATACACTTTAAAAAAAAATCGCGCTGCTCTAATCTTTTCCCCTTACCAATTTGTTTCCCTCCCTTAACCAAATTATTTCTCCCCAGCCCCTTAGTTAATTTTTTTCGCCAAACAAAAATTAAAAACAAAACACAAAAACTCAGCTCTCTCCCATTTTTCCCCCGACCGATCTCTCGAACCCCAATTTCTGAAGTTGCTCACTCTAGTCACACTCAAAGCTCTAATTTGTAAAGCTGTTTGGTGAAGCCCGAAGCTCTGTTTAATGCTTAAATCGATTAGCTGAAGGCCCTAATTTGTGAAGCTCAAATCTTGGTTTGTAAGTAGTAAGTTGCTTAAATATATGTTCGTATAGCATTTTCTGTTCGTATTGCTTTTGGTTTGTAAGTGGTTAAGCTTGGTTTGATATTTCTAATTTATATCTATTCTAAATGGGTAAGCTTGAATTTGGTATTTCTGATTTGTGAGTGGTTGAAATGGATAATCATGGATTAAAGAAGAAAGGGATTCTTTACGATATGAAATTGGTGTTGAAAACTTCTTGATATTTGCTGAAGGAAATGCTAAAAATCCTAAGAAAATTCCCTGCCCATGTGGACGTTGTGTTAATTTTAGAAAATTTCCGGTTAAAATAATCAGAGGTCATCTATATGAAAATGGGTTTAATTAAGGGTATGTTGAGTGGATCTGCCATGGAGAAGAGTCTTCTGGGGGTACCACGTCATTTGTTGGTAGTACAAGTCTTGCTACAAAGCAGACACCTACCTCGGAAATAATAGATGTTGGCAAAACAACCTACAATGATGGGGATTACGATAAAAAATCATTTGAGTTCAAAAGGTTTGTGGCTGATGCCGAACAACCTCTATTTAAGGGAAGCGAGTGCACTAAGTTAGAGTCAATATTAAAGTTGTATAATTGTAAAGTTAGGTTTGGGATTACCAGCGCCGCATTCACTTATTTTCTCACTTCTTTTGGTTCTTTCCTACCTAAAAGATCTTGTGTTGCCTGGTGCTACATATGAAGCGAAGAAATCCCTATCTAATTTAGGACTTCAATATATAAAATTCCACGCATGTCTGAATGATTGCTTATTATACAGGGGTATGAATCTTGAGGCCTCTGAGTGTCCCAAGTGCCATATATCTCGCTGAAAGGTGGGAAAAGATGGTAAAGTTAGGATTAATATACCAGCAAATGTTATGTGGTATTTTCCCATAATTAAACGATTGTTTAAGTCTGAATGCACTGCTAAACTAATGACCTGGCATGCGAACAACCGAAATTGAAGATGGCCACATGTGTTATCCAACTGATTCTCCTTCTTGGAGAAAATTGATCACATGTGGCCTGAGTTTGGTAGTGGGCCAAGAAAATTACGCTTAGCATTGGCGGAAGATGGTATAAACCCACATACTAATGGCCTAAGTAATAGGTACAGCTGTTGCCCGGTCGTGTTAATAATTTATAATTTGCCGCCATGGTTGTTATGAAGAGGAAGTTTATGATGATAATGGTATTAATTTCTGGACCTCATGAACCAGGTAATAATATTGATGTATATCTTCAATCAATGATTTATGATTTGAAGAAGTGTGGGAGGAAGGTGAACCAAATGTATATGACGCGTTTAATAAGGAATAGTTCACTTTAAGAGCAGCTTTAATGTGGACGATAAACGATTTCCCTCCCTGCGTATGGAAATTTGTCTGGTTATGTCAATCGGGGTTATAAGTGTTGTCCAACATATGGTGATGATACTGAAGCTAAGTATTTAAGTCGTAGTAGGAAAACGTGTTACCAAGGTCATCGTCGGTATTTGGATAAAATCATCTGTATAGGAGGCAAAGGGTAGACTTCAATGGAGAACAAGAGTTCAGATGCGCACCTACACCCCTTTCTGGAGAACAAGTGTTTAGGCAACAAGAACACTTGAAATTTAAGGTGAAGAAGTCAAATAAGGTAGAATCTATATGGAAGAAGAAATCAATTTTTTTCAGGTTAGAATATTAGAAGTTTCACCATATTCATCATTGTCTTGATATAATGCACATCAAGAAAAATGTGTCTGATAATTTGATACAAACACTATTAAATTTGAAATTTAAGACAAAAGATAGTGTCGCCTCTCATCTTAATATGGTTGAAATGGGTATAAGGGATGATTTAGCTCTTGTAATTGGAGAAAAGAAAGCGTACTTACCCCGTGCCCCTTATACTTTGTCCAAGGCAGAAAAAATATTATCATCCTTGTCAAATATGAAACTTCCCTATGGACATGCATCAAATAATAAAAACTGCATATCATTACCGAATTTGAAGTTGTATGGGTTGAAGTCCCATGATTTTCATATCCTCCTTCAAAAATTGCTACGAGTTTTAGTACGTTCTATACTTCCAAAGAATGGTAGGGTTAGTATAATCTGACTATGCTTCTTCTTCAATTCTCTGTGCAACAAAGTCGTAGATATGTCTAAATATGAACAAGTTGCAATTAGATGTGATATTGACCTGTGCGAGTTGGAAAAAAAATATTTCCTCCCTCATTTTTCACTATAATGTTACATCTCCCAGTGCATTTGGTTAGAGAATTGCGTTTATGTGGATTGGTATTCTATAGATGGATGTTTCCACTTGAACGATTCAATAAAGTCTTGAAGAGTTATGTATGAAATTGATTTTCTCCGGAAGGTTGTATATATGAAAGTTATCTTGGAGAAGAATCAATTGAATTTCGCATGGAGTTTCTTAAACACAGCTATACAACTACTGGCCTTCAGAAGGATGAAGACAAACTTTCTGGTTTATTATCTGCTGTAATAATAAAGTCGGTGGAAGAAAAAGAATGAGATGAGTCGCATCCACATATCCTTCTTAAGAACAATGAAGTGGAGCCATATTTTTTTAAGTATTTTGTAATTGTATAAATATTTAATTATTTAAGAATTATTATTTTTTGTTTATATATGTGCAATAATTCTTATATTATGTAATTATATTTAGGATGCATAAGGAGTATCTGAAAAGGATTTATCGAGGAAATAGAAAAGTGTTTAGTGGTTGGTATGAGAACATAATCGACTGTTTGCTGATTGGTTCGAAAGAAAGGTTAATTTACATTAAATAATGTAAAAATATGAAAAATCATATTAAATAGAAGTCATGTTGCTTAAAATAAAATTCATTATTTTATTATTGTGTATACTTAGTTGTGATTGTTAATATTTATGATAATTTGAAGTGTGTTTACATTGTGTTGGAAATTATATTTACAGGTCAGTACAGAAATAATAGAAAATGGGGACAAAGCTATTTTTGAAAGATACGTTATTTAGCTGGTAAAACAAACTTTCTATTTTAACCTACGAAGGGTATCTAGTTGGCGGGGTTTGATACTGCAGAAAGAACTGAGATGATGCAAGGGTTGTCCAAAACAATGGGGTGTCATTAGTTGCCAAGACCATCCAAGTCGTTAGTGCTAAAGATTTACATCCCATGGAAGGTGATATGACATTTTATGGGATAATCAAAAAGAAGTTGGATTACCTCACATTCAAATCCCCCTTGTTTTTGTGTAAATGGACAGTAAATGATAGAGGTATCAAGGTTGATAAGCTTGGATTTACATTAGTGGACTTTAGTCGATAAGGCCAAAAGAAGGACAAATATTTGTCTATTGACCAAGTCCAACAATTTTCTTATGTCGAAGATCCAGTTGAAGCTACCTGGTCTGTTGTGCTTAAGTCTACGACTCGAGACTATCATGAGGTGTACTACAAAAATGGTCTAGGAGACACCTCCTTATAAAATCCACCATTCTGCTCTGAAATTCCTCTATGTGATTTCAGGGATGACGTTAAAGCTAGTGCTAGTAAGCTGTAATGTCCCGCAAATCCGTACTATCTGAGTTGACTACATACATCACACGTCCAACCCAAATATCACAGAAATATGAATCATTTTTTTAGAAGAAAAGGGTAGAAGAAGAACAGAAATAACAACACAGAATCTCACATCGTAGCGGAACAAAAAATAATATATCATATCTTTTGAAATACAAAATTTGTATATACACATATCATTATCAGAGTACAGCGCTTACAACACAGTAGAACAAAACCCTATATAACTAACACTGAAGCCTCATGCTCCAAGCTCCTTCAAATAAATCTGTAAAATCCTGAACTACTTGACTTCCCGTACAAAATAGGGCACCCAAGAGTTTAGGTAAACAAAACAAAATCAACTCTGGGTCAGTCATGGGACTGATATAAGTAAATAATTTAAAACAGTTTCAGAAACTAAATGATATCTCATATGACCACGCCGTATAACATAGAACGGGTTTTTCCGTTATGAGAATCCAAAACTCTTGATTTAATTTTCAAAATCTTTTTGGAAGAAAACGATAATCTTTATATCAAAACTCTTTTGATATTATAATAGTGTCTAAATCAAATAAATAGAATCTAGTGGAACGTTTGCATCTCACGCTCCACAGATATAATATACAATCAAAACCGCAAGCACTTATTGGGTAATGAATTTCCAACTATGACAAGGTATGGAACCACGTTCCGATAGTGTATCTCTAGAGGAGAATACACTGGGTTCAACAAGAACATCTTGTAACCCGGCCATACATGATCGACCACTCATTTCGCTTTAGTGTATCGAATGTATATCACCAATGGTTAGGATCAGCAACCGTTTCCCAAATGGGACAGCATCGAATAGAATAAGGAATTAAATGAATCTCTAGATAGGTGATAATACACCCTAATGGAAGCTACCCACATAGCCATGCTGTCTACCCGATTTTGTCATTTCCCGGTTGTTGAGGCCTGAGGCTATGCTTACTTGTCATTCATTGATAACACAATCACTTTGAATATCACATTGTCAGATCCGTTAATCACTAATTGATTTGCACAAATATATCCTGGATATTATCCTAAGAGAATAAAGCTGTTGCCACCATATATATTTATACAGACCAACATATTCTTTCATTGGAAATATTTTGTCAGACATTCGTCCATATACGTTCATTCTAGGATTGAACGAAACCGAAGGCACAATTTCCATTAAATAGGAAAAGCCCTTGCACTCTACTCCGTCTCTGATTTCCTTCATATAATCTGATTTGCAACGCTACTGCCAATACGAAGTGGTTCTCGGATAATAATCCAACCGGTCTCTCCATATTGACAACGATATTCGCAACACCTCGTTAGTCGTTTATTTAACTATCGAAGAAAACAAACAAACATTCATCCATACAAACAACTACTGGGCCCTTTAATTAATATTCATTAATTAAATCACCCTTTCTATTTCGTTATCAATATTTGTTAAACAAATATTTTCAATTATCATCTCGGTCTCTTACGTTCTTTGGAAAACATTTCCATATATTGCCTTCTTTTATTTTCTATATTTAGAAAATATATTCTATTAATAATGGGAAAATATTACAATTACTACTCTCTTTCACGACTATTCATTTCTATACTTAGGAAATATTTATTATTATATTTCCAAAATTTACTGACTTGGGTTAAAACGAATGTTATGTAAAACATCGTCACAACAACCCAAAATACTGCATTTGACTAAATCTCTTTAAACATTTCTCTTCGAGACTGAATCTTGCTATTTAACAGCTAATAATGAAATCAATCAAGTTGGGGTATAATTACCTCTAAGACCTAGACTGAAAATATTATTAACTTCAAAACAGACAAGACTGCTAACTTGAATAATCAACACTATATTAAACCAATTTTCCATTTCTAAAACACGTATACGCTTCTCTTTCTATTTTTAACAAATCTAATTTATAGATTTCCTTTTTGTTTTTAATATTCTATTTTTAAGTTCATTTTCTTATCGAATTCTATATATATCGATACATTGAATTCTAGTTATAAAATTATCTTAAAAATATTCTAACTCCTTAAATTTCCGGAAAAATTCGCTATAACCTCCTTTGTACCGGCAAATAGTTCAAACCTCAACTCGCCTCTCTAGGCCCTTTCCATTCAAAAAGAAAAAAATCAAAAAGCCAAGTGGCTTGCCGATTCGGCACATAAAACCTCATATGGAATTTAAACATGCACCTTTTTGTTGGGCACTTATATTATAATCTTCATACACTTCTTTCCATACCTGTCTAGCACATATGCATCCATTTCTAATTTATTCCAACTCAATCTGGTCATTTTAACTTAGTTCGCTAAGTTATTCTTTAATTATCTCTTTTGCCCATTTCATTTTCTATTTCAACATATCACGTTCAAATATATTTTAACTTGCTTGTAAACTAATTTAATTCTACATTCGAATTCAGGTTTCCTTTTTGATTTTTGAATATAATTTCTCACATCACATTCACTTATCCCAAAGCCCAATTCTTATCAAAATTCGATTTAACTAATTATTCTTTAAATTAGTAAATCTTGTTCAAACATTAAAAATATGATTTTTGTTTCAAAAATCATTTCATTTATACAACTTGAGTTAGTATTTATTTTACAACTCAAATATGGATTTTTAAATTAAAAATCCGCATTTTAGTAACTTAAAATACTTCGATTTTAGTTTATAAATCGTTATGGTATTAAAGTGGTAATGGCGCTGCTTTTCTGAAAATTTGAATTTGACATAACTCAAAATCTATAACACAAAATATCGATTTTTCTCTTCTATTAGAAAACTATTATCAAATCGGTCCTCAAAGTTCTTATTCCAATTATTTCCGACGTAGATTGAATTCTGTATACTCAATTGAAGTTCGAAACGCCAATTTACGAACTGCCGTGTTGCGGTGAGTTCGTTTTAATTATATTTAATATATAAACGTTTTAAACTTCGTTTATATATAAATTCCAACTCCATTCTAATATATTTTAATATATATTCCGCCTATTTACCAAACCCAACTTAATATTCTCGATTATCCCTATTCGTTGATTAATTCATAACTCAGTTATAAAATTTTTTTATAACTCAAATTTCTATATCTAATTCTAATTCATTTAGAAATAGGTTATTTTATGAAATTCGATATAATCGAATTCCAATTATAAACTCGTTGGATTTTTCTATTGCAAATTCAACTTATATTCCGAATTTCAAAATATAATCAATCGTTTTATTTCAAACACTTCCCAATTCACTTTTAAATTCATATTTGAATTTAAATATTTAAATTATCCAAGTGATAATTACCTCACTTAATTTATAAACGTCGTTTATAAATTTAACTTCCTTGTTTTACATATTAAAACAAGTTTCCATTTCGATTCCATTTCAAATTCTACTTTTCAAATTCATACTTGAATTTAAATCTCTAAGTTATCTAATGATAATTTATTTTACTAGATTTATAAATATTGTCTATAAATCCAACTTTCTTGTTTTATATATTAAAACAAGTTTTCCATCTCAAATTCCCTTTGAAATCCAATTCCTATTATATTCTGAATTCCAGAAATAAAAACCGCTATTTCCTTTTCAAAATGATTTCAACTCTCTATTTTTAAATTCAAACTTGAATTTAAAACTTCAAATTATCTAATGACAATTATCTCCCCTTATTTATAAACATCATTTATAAATTTTCTTTTCCTGTTTTATATATACTAAACAAGTTCTCATTTCAAAACCCTTTTGAAATTATAATTTCTACTTTGGAAAAATAAATTTCTCTTTTATAATTCACACTTGTATTTACACTTTCCCAATTACCAATGATAATTCATTTCTCTTCATTTATAAACAACGTTTATAAATTCACTTCAGTTCCCTGATTATCTAATGAAAATCATTCCATTTTATTTATAAACACCGTTTATAATTTACTTCGATTTCATGTATTGTTTAATTTATAAACATCTTTTATAAATTCAATACTTGTTTTATTTATTCAAAAAAAGTTAATATTTTTAGTCCATTCGAATTTAAAATTCTATTTTAGATAAATAGATTTTTCCCTTTAAATCTCAAATATCGTTTTCACGATATTTTTATATATCAATATTTTAGCCCAGTGATATTTAAATATCCAAAAAAACTCAATTATAAAATCACGGGTTTTATAACACATCATATATGAGAATATATATGTGAAAACAAACAGTAATAAATTTTGAGGAATCCAGTTGGATTCCTCCAACCTGTTTTTCCTACATTCACAGACGTTAGCCAACATAAATAGTACCTATCCTGCTTCGAGGTAGGATATCGCGGTATGAAGGTCATCCACTATATATATTGTGGGGCGCATAGGGAAATCATCCGCTAATGATACCGCGGGCATCCGCTAATGATACTGCGGGAATCCAACCACAAATATATATATATATATATATATATATATATATATATATAATAGCCACAAACACCAAACCTAAATAACTAATATATTTTTAAAATAGCCACAATAATATTTCAATGCATACAAACAAATCAACAATTTATTTTTAAATGCTAAAATTAAATTATCAAGTGAGATTTTCTCACCGTGATTTTCCATTGTTGAATATTCATTTAACTTTCTCTATCGTCTCGCCTTTCCATTCACTTGAATGAATCTCGAATAAAATCTTTTCCTATGATTATTTAATTAATTTATCGATTAATTTAAACTATCTTGCTAAATAAATAAATTGTTCTATTTTATTTTAAAATTTTATAACGTGTACCTTCTTGCTAGAGTCATTCCGAAACCAATCTTGATCAATTACAAAAGCAAGTTCATGACTATCTCCAAAGCTGAATTAGCCCAAAACATTTCAGACATCTGCTCCGGCATTTCAACAAACAACTGCACTGCACTTCCTCTTTTCTTCTTACTGTTCCGATGATCATTGTTCAACTCTGAATCTGAAACTCTACCTCACCTTCCCTTTACGCTGCACTTGAACTCCCCCTCTGCAGCCTCCGTTCTCCCCCAAATCACCTTCTTCCGTCCATCAATACTCACTGCCTCCATCCACGCTCCAGAACTCGACCCTCCTTCGCTTTCCATCTCCAATTCATGAATGCAGTAGCCCTCGATACTCGGCATTGAAGTCGAGCTCCAGAAATCTGAGCTACACACCTAAAGACAAAACGCATTGCCATGAATTCAAACACCATGTCTCTCGCAAGCCTCAAATTCGAACTTACACCCCTTACTGAGACTCGCGACATCCATCTAGTATGCTGCCTTAAAGGAGATATCACGGCTTCCTGAAATCGAACGCGTCATCGAAGCTCGCGGGCTTTGATTTTGATTGAGGAAAGAAGGTTCGAACGATTTTGAAGTTTGAAGAAGTAAAAAGGGAATTTCAGTTTAAGGAAATAAGCAAAGAGGACCACAGCCATGATCTATACAGAAGGATTCATGGTTGAGAGGGAAAAAGAAAGGGCACGCTTGCTTGCTTTCATGTGGTGGAAAATGAAGATAGTAGCCCATTTGATTTTCGCCTTGTAGTTTCGTTTCTGTCCACCAAACTATGATATTTTATTTTATTTTAATTAAAAAAAATGCATCCTTAAAATTTAAATAACCCTTGATCCTGAGCTCCTTACTAAACCCAACAACTGACATTTTTAGGGTTATACCACTATTTCGGACACACCGGGACAGGTTTCGAAGCCTAGTTCGATCATATGGAGAAGATATCAATTTAATTCTGTATAAATTAAATTCAAAACAAATAAATTATTCGATAATAAATAAATAATATAATTCTAATTCAAACTGAAGTTTTAACATTACCATCTGAACTGTTTTGATTCAGTTTAAATTTGAATCAAACCAGATTTGTTTTTGTATTATGGTTGTTCAATATATTCGAAATAAATCGTATTTCGATTATTTAATCGATAAATCAATATAAAAGTTGATTTATATTATCAGCTCAATATTTAAATCCATATTAAATATTTAAAATTACACGATGAAATATCCGGGTCATTACATTCTTCCTCCCTTAAAAGAATTTCATCCCCGAAATTACTAAGGTAGGAAAAATTCTACTAACTTAATTACTTTTCAAAATCAATTTATGTTGAACTCAACATTTTATATTTCTACAACTTTAATTCACCAAAACATTTGGTTTTTCCTTCATATGGCACCTCGTATATGTTTACATTCATTTATTCCGAATGATCTATAATTAATATATTCACATCAAATTCATATTCATTCAAATTGATTATAGATCAATTTATTCACTTCGATCCGTTTAACTTGCTTAAGTTAAATTTTAAATTCCAGAATTCAAATTGCCGGGTTTCTATTTCAAATCCTTTTGAAACCACATAAATATATACATATATTTATAACCATTTCAAATTCAAAACATTTGAACTTTCACACCCAACTTGTTTTCTTTCAAGCAAATGTGTATCAAAACTTTTCTAAGGTAGCAATTCATCACTTAGAAACTCCAAAATGAGCACTGATGTTGCTGCAGTCATCATCAGAATTATTTTCCAGCCACTAAAGTGAGTTCAGTGCTTAATTACTTTCAAAAATCCATTCAAAACAAAGGTATATTATTTTAATATACTTTAAGGAAAATATTCTTCTAAACATCCAGGATTTAAAATCCCAAGTTCTGATTTGAATTCAATTTTAATTTATCTTATTTGTATTGCATTCGTATACAAGTTCCATTTGGTTATACAACCATTCTAATTTTATAAACTTATTTGACTATAAGAACAACAACCAACACATCCAAAATATAATAATTTCAAAAAATTATTCTTTCTATACCAAAATATAGTTTTGGGTAAAGTTATTTCATTTACCCACTTTAAAACAATATTGTGTCGAATTGTTCTGCTCAAGTGTTTTAGAAACAACAATCGATATAGTTGTACTTCCTGTATCGATCAGAATTCATAAATCACTTGCTAAACCAATCAACACAATATAAAACAGTTTTTATATCAACTAACAAATACGCGCTCTTGTATATATAGACTCAACTCATTCTAGGGTACTACTGACCCTATCTCTAATGAGCACATTCCACCAAAGCCTAGGTATTCGCTCAACCTGGCTCTGATACCAACTGTAATGTCCCGCAAATCCGTACTATCTGAGTTGACTACATACATCACATGTCCAACCCAAATATCACAGAAATACGAATCATTTTTTTAGAAGTAAAGGGTAGAAGAAGAACAGAAATAACAACACAGAATCTAACATCGTAGCGGAATAAAATATAATATATCATAACTTTTGAAATACAAAATTTGTACTGTATACACATATCATTATCAGAGTACAACACTTACAACACAACGGAACAAAACCCTATATAACTAACACTGAAGCCTCCTGCTCCAAGCTCCTTCAGATAAATCTGTAAAATCCTGAACTACTTGATTGCCCATACAAAATAGGGCACCCAAGAGTTTAGGTAAACAAAACAAAATAAACTCCGGGTCAGTCATGGGACGGGTATGAGTAAATAATTTAAAACAGATTCAAAAACTAAATGATATCTCATATGACCACGCCGTATAACACAGAACGGGTTTTTCCCTTATGAGAATCGAAAACTCTTGATTTAACTTTCAAAATCTTTTTGGAAGAAAACGATAATATTTATATCAAAACTCTTTTGATATTATAATAGTGTCTAAATCAAATAAATAGAATCTAGTGGAACGTTTGCATCTCACGTTCCACAGATATAATATACAATCAAAACCGCGAGCACTTATTGGGTAATGAATTTCCAACTATGACAAGGTACGGAACCACATTCCGATAGTGTATCTCTAGAGGAGAATACACTGGGTTCAACAAGAACATCTTGTAACCTGGCCACACATGACCGACCACTCATTTCGCTTTAGTGTATCGAATGTATATCACCAACGGTTGGGATCAGCAACAGTTTCCCAAATGGGACAGCATCGAATAGAATAAGGAATTAAATGAATCTCTAGATAGGTGATAATACACCCTAATGGAAGCTACCCACATAGCCATGTTGCCTACCCAATTTTTGTCATTTTTCGGTTGTTGAGGCCTGAGGCTATGCTTACTTATCATTCATTGATAACACAATCACTTTGAGTGTCACATTGTCAGATCTGTTAATCACTAATTGATTTGCACAAATATATTCTGGATATTATGCTAAGAGAATAAATCTGTTACCACCATATATATTTATACAGACCAACATATTCGATCATTGGAAATACTTTGTCAGACATTCGTCCATATACATTCGTTCTAGGATTGAACGAAACCAAAGGCACAATTTCCATTAAATAGAAAAAGCCCTTGCACTCTACTCTGTGACGGCCCGCCCCGCATCAGCCGACATTTCAACGAAAGTGCGTTGTGCCAATGTCTAACCAGCACGGGACGGTCGCCAAAGAAAGGAATGGAAGGGTATTTGAACTAACAAGGAACCTGTAGAATGTCTCACAGCGCAAGGAGTAAAATATAATAATAACATACTTGACATAAAACAGGTGAGATAGTGCATAAGCTTAAAACTAAACATTATAGCAGCGGAAAATCCAAATACATCTTATGTTCCACACCATTATTATTACAACTTTTGAAAACTGTCTCTAAAGAAAATAAGGAAGGTACACTACTAATGCCCAAAGTAGTGACCAGCAGCGACACAGGGAGAATATATGTAGATAATAATACGTGTAAGCCTCATGCTCGTCTCCGGACAGCTACTCGTGCACAACCAGCTAACCTGTCTCTAGTCTGCCCATTTAAGAGCACCCAGAGTAATAAGAAGAGACATAAAACTCTGGATCATAAAAAAGTCTGGTATGAGCGATAAGCAGCAAAACAGAACAATAACAGGTATACTAAACCATACCTGAACCTGGACCTGCAACCAAAGAGTTAGCAATACATACTGTACAATACTCTAAGGTGCCACTAACATATGGTGTAAAGAATACGGGGGTGTGCATGTCATAGTAATGTCAGCCAATCAAGCATAGCAACCATCCTCACATCTCTCACTCAGTGCGTAAAGCATACGATATCTACCACTTTGATCACCCTATTCCTTACTATGATCACTCTGCCCCATGGAGTCGTAATGACACCACTGCACTGATCCATAGCCACTAATCCTTTGCTATGTCCACTCTGCGCCATGGAGTCATGATGGCTCCACTACACTGGATCATAGCCTTGCTACGATCACTCTGCCCCATGAAGTCATGACAACTTCACTGCACTGGTCCGTAGCCAATGTCCGTCTTTCCGTGGTGAGTCAAAGCTATAGACGTCGATAACCCCTTAGCACACGTCCCGCAACAAAGTCCAGTCATGAAGTCAACTCGTTGGTTCCCATCTGGATCCTGAGTTCTACTTCCCATTTGGACCACCTTTGCATTTCGGGTTTTGGTCTCCTCCGGATCGGTTCGGGTCTCCTCCTCATATCCGGTTCGGTTCTGGTCTCCTCCACCTATCCGGTTCGGTTTGGGTCTTCATCCTATCAGGTTCGGGTCTCTTCCTCCTATCCGGTTCGGTTCAGGTCTCCTCCTCCTATCTGGTTCGGTTCGGGTCTCCTCCTCCTATCTGGTTCGGGTCTCCTTCTCTCCTTCTCCTATCCGGTTCGGTTCGGGTGTCTTCCTCCTATCCGGATCGGTTCGGGTGTCTTTCTCTTATCCGGATCGGTTCAGGTGTCTTTCTCCTATCCGGATCGGATCGAGTGTCTTGCTCCTATCCTGACTGGATCGGGTGTCTTGCTCCTATCCGGATCGGATCGGGTGTCTTGTTCCTATCCGGATCGGATCGGGTGTTCCTCCTAACCGGTTCTGAAAATCTGCAACTTTTTCCAGCAAGCTATTTTCGCCAACGGCGCTTTCAACCATTCTAACCTTTCTATGACATCACAAAACATTCCAAATAGCGGTAACAATATATAAAATCAATCAAAAACATTAAAACAACATTCACATGAAATATTTTAGATCAAATATACCCAAAAAGCATGATTTTCCCCTTAATCCCCTTAATCATGACTTAACTATACAGTTTGTAAAACATGTCCAAATTAACCCAAATTTTTATCAGAGCCCTGAAATAATATTTAAGAATTCACAAATTTTTCCAGATTTTTCTGAGCCATAATTTCTCTAATTATCACTAATCACCCCTAATTAGCCGTAATTAGTGAAAACCAATGCAAATCACTCACCTTAGCCACAAACAAAATACCCAATCTGAAATTATTCTCTGTTTGGCGTTGTTCCCAAGGCTATACAGCAGATCCGACCTTGATTTGGTGCTATTTCCCTTTGATTAGATGTAATTAAGCTAACTCTTCAATTAGAAAGTGGTTTAGAGGTGTTTTAGATGTTGGAGGCCATTAGTAGGGTTCCAAGAATGAAAGTGGCGGCTGAATAAGTGTCTAAAGAAATGTTTTCTAACCCTAATCAGCCCTTAAATACTCCAAATCCCGAAATCCCCCTTAGGGCCTAGCTGTTAATTACCCAATTAAGCCGGGTTAAGCTATTTTTCACCTTCTAAACCTTAATTCTGCCATATCTCCCAAACGGTAAGTCCGTTTTTCACATATGACCACTCTATGGAAAGGTAACCCATCATTCGGATCTAATGGAAGTGGTTTCATGTCAAAACTCCTTTCCAATCAAAAGTTATGGCCGATACAAGATCAGCTAGGGGTAAAACGGTCATTTAAAAATCGGCAATAATCATGAACATGGGAAATAACCCCAATAGTCGTCTCCTAAAGTTATATGACCATACGACTTCGTATGTGAAAGAAATAAACATTCTACGATCCTTCGATGCGCAGAATGCGGGTCGTTACATGCCCCCCCCCCTGCCCCCCTTAAGAAATTTCGTCCCCGAAATTCCTTAACACAAAACATACAACGGATCCTGCACGCCTACCAATCATTAACAAAACAATAAAGCATACAAAACAACAAAATAAGCCTATCCTAGCATGCAGTTTACTAATAAGGGAGTACTATACCGATATAAAACCTTACTAAGCAAAGAGTTCTACATACTTCCTCCTTATGTTCTCCTCTGTTTCACAAGTACAGTCTTCCTTATCACCACCCCACTGAACTTTGACTAATTTCACCGCCATCCTTCGAAGCTGCTTCGTATCGTTCCCAATAATACGCATAGCCCTGCGGTTCCCAACCGCCTTGGGTTCAACCTCGATATCTTCCAACTGATCTGGTGTAATAGTCACATTAGGGTCGTGCACAAACTTCCTTAACTGGGAAACATGAAATACATTGTGAACTCCTGCCAACTTGTCTGGTAATTCAACTTTATATGCCAAATTCCCAACTTGCCCGAGAACTGGGAATGGACCAACATATCTCGGTGTTAACTTGCCTCTCTTGCCAAATCGAATCACGCTCTTTAACGGAGAAATCTTGACAAACACCAAGTCACCAATAGAGAACTTTAAATATCTTCTCCTCTTATCAGTATAACTCTTCTGCCTATCTTGGGTAGCCTTCATTCTATGTTGAATAATCTTGATCTTGTCTGAGGTTTCTCTTATCACATCTGGTCCAAGCACAAACTTCTCACCAGTTTCTAACCAACATGACGGTGAGTTGCACGGTCTTCCGTACAAAGCTTCAAACGGAGCCATACCAATACTGGATTGATAACTATTATTATATGCAAACTTTACTAGATGCAAATGGTCATCCCATAATCCACCAAAATCCAATACACAGGCTCTCAAGAGGTCTTCTAATATACGATTCGCCCTCTCTGTTTGACCATCGGTTTGAGGATGATACGCGGTACTGAGATGTAATTCTGATCCTAACGCCTCTTGTAAGCTCTTCCAAAACCCACTAGTAAACAATGGGTCTCGGTCACTCACAATGCTTTTAGGTACTCCATGAAATCTCACTACCCATTTCATATATAGCTCAGCTAACTTAGCTGCAGTTCTATTCGACTTGACCGGTATAAATCTTGCACTCTTGGTCAATCGGTCCACAATCACCCAAATGCTATCATGGCCCGATCTAGTCATTGGTAACCCATCAATGAAATCCATCGAGACTTGTTCCCATTTCCATTCTGGAATTTCTAATGGTTGCAACAAGCCAGTAGGCTTCTTTTGCTCAGCTTTAACAAGCTGGCAATTCATGCATTTGGATATAAACTTCCCAACGTCTCTTTTCATCCCTTCCCAGTAGTAGGTCTGCTTCATGTCTCGATACATCTTGTTACCGGGGTGTATAGTCAGTTTTGAGTGATGACATTCTCTAAGCACTTCATCTCTCTATCCATTGACATTGGGTACAACTAATCTTCCATTCTTTCTAAGCCATCCATCTCAATCAAGCCCATACTCGTTCATCTCCTCATCGATGCCCATCTCTAACTTGGAGATGATGTTTAATAAGTTAGGATTGTCCCTCTGACTGGAACCAATCTGCTCAATCAAAGTGGGTCTGACCGTCAAATTGCTAATACTTCTGGAGCCAGTTCGCACTTTGGTCTGAAATCATACCCAGCGATGTATTCCAGTTGCTTCCACTCAAGAAACATAGCCCCTAAAATGGCATGTCTTCTACTCAATGCATCAGCTACCGCATTTCCCTTTCCTGGTGTGTATGCAATATCGAAATCGTAGGAAGCCAAGAATTCTAACCATCTTTGATGTCGGCGATTTAGATCCTTCTATGAGAAAAGATACTTTAACGATTTATGATCGGTAAACAACTCGAATCTTTCTCCCAAGAGATAATGTCTCCACATCTTCAATGCGAACACGATTGCTGCCAATTCCAAATCATGGGTAGGATATCTTTTCTCATGCGGTTTCAGTTTCCGACTAGCATAAGCTACAACCCTACCTCCTTGCATCAGTATAGCACCTAGTCCGGTACCACATGCATCTGTATATACCATCATCTCTTCATTCCCTTAGGAATGACTAATACTGGTGCACATATCAACTTTTCCTTTAGACTCTTGAATGCATTCTCGCACTTTTCGTCCCAGACGAAAGCTTGATTCTTCTTAGTCAACTGAGTCAATGGTGCTGCTATCTTGGAGAAGCCTTGGATAAACTTACGATAATATCCAGCTAATCCCAAGAAACTTCTTACGTCTGTTGCATTCTTGGGCGTAGACCAATCTTGTACCGCAGCCACCTTCGCAGGATCCACGGCAATACCATTCTCTGAAACAACATGGCCCAAGAATCTCACCTCCCTCCTCTAGAAGTGACACTTAGAAAACTTTGCTTTCAATTGGTGTTTTCTCAACACCTCCATCACTATCCTCAAGTGTTCCTTGTGTTCTTCCTCTGTCCTCGAATAAACAAGTATATCATCCACGAACACAAGAACAAACTTATTCAACTGATCTCTGAATACCCTATTCATAAGATCCACAAAATATGCTGGTGCATTGGTCAACCCGAATGGCATGACCAACCACTCATAAAATCCAGACGGCGTCTGAAATGTCGTTTTAGCTATACTTTCAGCTTCCACTCTAAGCTGATGAAAACCTGTCGCGAGATCCATCTGGGAGAACACTCTCGCGCCACTCAACTGATCAAACAAATCATCTATCCGCGGTAGAGCATAATTATTCTTCCTTGTCCCCTTATTCAACTCGCGGTAGTCTACACACAAACGAAGGGAACCATCTGCCTTAGTAGCAAACACAACTGGTGCTCCCCACTCAGAAACACTTCTTCTGATAAATCCCTTCTTCAAAAGATCGCTTACTTGCACCCCGAGCTCTCGCTGCTCCCTTGGTGCCATACGACGAAATGGCATCACTATAGGTCTGGCATCTTTCACTAAATCAATACAGAACACAATCTCTCGGTATGGTGGAAGTCCGTTCACTTCCTCGAAGATGTCCGGATACTAGCCAGCCACGGGCACATCTGACAATTCATCATGCGGGATGTCGAGGGAATTTAGAAAATCATCCATTACCCCATCATTAGGTAGACCACCAAACACTACCCTCCGCCCATCATCCACTCTAAATGTCACCACCAAGCCCTCACAGTCTACCACCACCCCATATCTTTAGAGCCAATCAACAACAACAACAACAAAGCCATATATCCCAAACAAGTTGGGATTGGCTAGATATGCAATCCAAAATTAAAATAAAATAAAATTAATAATGATGATAATAATAATATATATAAAAAGGGATTAAAATAACCAAACAAATAAAAAGTCGTCCGATAAAGGTTTTTTTTTAAATAATAATAATAATAAGTAAAAAGGTTCAATAAAAGTGAAATAAAATCTAAAATAGTAATAAAAAGTAAAAAGGTTCAGTAAACATGAAATAAAGTCTTAAAAAAAACCTAAGGTTCTGGTACATGGATTGCCAATTTCCATGCACTCCTATCAACTACCAGCTCTTCCGATAAACTCCAGTTACTTAAATCTCTCTTTATTATCTCCTCCCATGTCATTTTAGGTCGACCTCTTCCTCTCTTTGGTCCTTCGGCGCGGCCTATAATTCCAACGTGTACAGGTGCATCGTATGGTCTACGTTGGATATGTCCAAACCATCTCAAGCGGTATTGGACTAACTTCTCTTCAATAGGTGCAACTCCAAGTTTTTCCCGAATATCCTCATTTCTAATCCGATCTCGTCTGGTATGCCCACTGCTCCAAAGCAACATCCGCATCTATGCTACGCTTATATTCTGGACGTGTTGCCTCTTAGTAGGCCAACATTCTGCCCCATATAACATTGCAGGCCTGATTGTTGTCTTATAGAACTTTCCTTTAAGCTTCTGAGGAATCTTCTGATCACATAGAATGCCAGATGCTAGTCGCCATTTCACCCATCCTGCTTGAATTCTAAAACTAACATCCTTATCAATCTCTCCATCAAACTACAACATAGATTCTAAGTATCGAAATGATTCCTTCTTGGGTACTACTCTACCGGCCAAGGTAACATCTCCATCATCTGACCTGGCACTGCTAAACTCACACTTCATATACTCTGTTTTAGTTCTACTAAGCCTGAAACCCTTTGATTCCAAGGTCTCCCTCCACAACTCCAGTTGTCGATTAACCCCTATTCTACTTTCATCAATCAGCACAACATCATCGGCAAAGAGCATACACCAGGGAATCTCCCTTTGTATATCTTTTGTGACTTCATCCATCACTAATGCAAAAATATAGGGGCTCAAAGCTGAACCTTGATGTAACCCTATGTTAATTGGAAAGTCTCTGGTCTCACCATCGCATGCCCTAACACTAGTCACAACCCCCTTGTACATATCCTTAATAAGGGTAATATATTTTGATGGCACTCTCTTCCTTTCTAGCGCCCACCACATAACCCACCTCGGCACTCTGCAATAAGCTTTCTCCAGGTCAATAAAAACCATGTGGAGATCTTTATTTTGCTCCCTGTATCTCTCCATAAGTTGCCTAACCAAGAAAATCGCCTCAGTGGTTGACCTTCCAGCCATAAAACCAAATTGATTCCTAGATACACTTGTCAACCTCCTCAAACGCTGCTCGCAAACTCTCTCCCAAAGCTTCATTGTATGACTCATAAGCTTAATTCCTCTATTTTGTGCAACTTTGAATATCTGCTTTATTCTTGAAGATTGGAACTAAAATGCTTCTCCTCCACTCATCTGGCATTTTGTTTTATTTGAAAATATTATTGAACAACTTAGTTAGCCATCTTATCCCTACATCTCCAAAGCATCTCCACACCTCAATAGGAATGTCATCAGGCCCTACCGACATGCCTGATTTCATATGTTTCAACGCCCTCTTTACCTCAGCCTCTTGAAATCTCCGCAAAAAATGTCTATTGGTGTTGTCGGCTAAGTCTTCCAACTCGATCGAAGAGCTATCACTTTCTTTGTTGAAAAGCTTATCAAAGTATTCTCTCCACCTATTCTTTATCTCATCGTCCTTCACCAAAAGTCTATCATTCTCATCCTTAATGCATTTAACCTGATTGAAGTCCCTTGTCATCCTCTCGCGTTGCCTATCTATTCTATAAACGTCTTTTTCACCCTCCTTTGTACTTAGCCTTTGATATAAATCTTCGTACGCTCGTCCCCTTGCTTCACTCACTGCTCTCTTTGCAGTCTTCTTTGCCACTTTATACCTGTGCATGTTCTCTTCGCTTTTATGACGGTACATGCATTAGTAGCATTCCTTCTTCTCTTTGATAGCCTTTTGCACCTCGTCATTCCACCACTATGAATCCTTAGGTTCTCGTTTTCTTCCTCTTGTTATCCCAAATACCTCAGTGGCGACTCTCTGAATGCAAGTTGCCATCGCATTCCACATGACATTTGCTTCTCCTTCCACATTCCAAGCCCCTTCTCCCATCACTCTGTCTTTAAACACCCGTGAAGCATCTCCTTTGAGTTTCCACCATTTCGTCCTGCTAATCTTCGCTCTCTTATCCTTCACCACCCGAAGACGAAACACGCATACCAAGAGCTGGTGTTGTGAGACGACACATTCTCCAGGTATGACCTTGCAATCAACACAATCCCATTTACTATCTCTCCTGGTTAGGACAAAGTCAATCTGGCTAGCCTGTTCGCCACTAATGAAGGTGATCAGATGTGATTGCCTCTTTCTAAAGAAGGTATTAGAAATCATGAGTTCAAAAGAGAGAACGAAATTCAAAATATCTTCACCCTCTTGGTTCCTACTGCCAAATCCAAAACCACCATGCACTTGCTCAAAACCCACGCTAGATGTGCCAACATGGCCATTGAAGTCTCCTCCTATAAAAAAATTCTCGCTACTATGCACATTCCTAACCATGACATCCAAGTCTTCCCAGAACTTCCTTTTGGCTTCTTCACTTAGACCTACCTGTGGGGCATATGCGCTAATGACATTCAAAACTGCCTCGCCAACTACTAGCTTAACTAGGATTATCCTATCCCCTCGTCTTCTGACGTCAACCACATTGTTCTGAAGGTTCTTATCAACCAATATGCCTACCCCGTTCTTGTTATGTACTTCTCCCGTGTATCACAATTTGAAGCCAGTGTTCTCCAACTCCTTCGCCTTCTGACCCACCCATTTAGTCTCTTGAACGCACAAGATGTTAACCCATCTCCTAATCATAGTATCCTCCACTATCTCTCTTAATTTTCCTGTTAACGACCCTACATCCCAACTACCTAATCGAACCCTACTATCGTCGACTAGCTTCCTTTCCCCTCGCATCCGCCGAGAAAAAATGTGAGGACCCTTGCTCACTTATCACTACACCGGGGCGTCGGTGTAGCGTGCCACTAAGAGAATGAAGGCCCAGCCCTTGCATATTTAACACCATATCCGAGCCTCGATATAGTGCGTCGCTAAGAGGGTTACGCCCCAATGATATATCATAAGGTTCCATATCCATAAGAGAGGCTAAGTTTTTACGTTGGCTCACCAAGCCTATCACAACCCTCCTCCTTTACCCTGACTTGGGACAGACTGCATAGAAAACTACATAGGCGGAGTTATCTTTGGAGCCAATCGACTCCCAAAATAATGCCAAACCCAGTAAAGCCCAAAACAAAGCAATCACAAACAAACATACATCCATGACTCGATAAGACCACATTTCGAAAAATCATGCTAAGGCTAGTTGAACCACCTATCGGGTTCGTCACCGCTAAAGGTCTATCGACTATCTCGGGTTCCAATCCCAACCTATCTACCAGGTCACTAGATATGAAGGAACGGGAAGCTCCGGTATCAAACAATACTCGAACAGGAACATCATAAACAGAAAGCATACCTTGAATGACGACATTCTTTCCTTTCTCCGCCGCAGTTAGGGCATTCGACGAAGAAGGAACAACATTAAGAGCATATGCTTTCACAATCTGCTTTTCTTTAGGGGGTTGCGGACACTTATCCTTGTGATGTCCCACTTGGCCACAATTGAAGCACTTCCTGTCCGTTGGCTTTGCTCGACATTCTTTGGCATAGTGTCCCTTCGTACCACAGCTGAAGCACTCAACATCTTTCTTATTCTTTTTCTTCTGGCCATCCTTGGTCTGATTCTGCTTTCTCTTATTATGAGAACCATTCTTGCCTCCACCGCTTGCTTGCGACTTTGGCTCCTCTGCAGATGCAACCTCAGTCTTCGACTTAGGGTATAGACTCTCTGATCTCAAAGCTTTCCCCACAATCGAATCAAACATCTCATCAACATGGTTTATAAGCCTTTCCTCAAGTACTGATCCAAGCCTGCTACGAACTTCTCATTTTTCTTCTCGGGAGTGTCAATGAGGGATAATCCATACTTCGATAAAGTATCAAACTCTGCAATGTACTCCGTGACTGCCCTACCATTCTGCTTAAGCTCCAAAAACTTCCTAAATAACTCTGACTTCTGAGCAACTAGGATAAATTTTTCACCGAATCGGGCCTTAAACTGATCCCATGTAACTTAGTCCTCTTGAGTAGCTGTCTTAATAGTGTTCCACCAATTCATTCCCGTCCTTGCAACTGACGGGATGCTAGCTTTCTCTTCATCGCATACTCTATACCTAAGTCTTCGAAGATACGCTCGCAGCTATCCAACCAATCCTGAACTTCTGTAGCCGATTCCATTCTGTTGAACGACTTTCCACCAAGACTAGTATAATCCTTGCAAAGCTTGCAGAAATCGGCTCTAGGCGCCTGCACCGCTGCACCACCACCATTAGCAAAATTAGGAACTGCCCTCTGAACGTCCCTAAGCATCTCTCTCATGAAGTCAGTGAACATAGTCCTCTTGTCAGGAGAATTCCCATTATTGGCTCCTCTACCAGCACCCCTCGTATATCGGCTCATCGTTCAATCTGTAAAGAGAAACGATTAACCATCCTCTTTGTGGTTTCAATGCAGTGCGACTTCATCCTTAGCTATATTAATAGTATATATATAGCTTTTGAAAACCAAAATAATCACAAATACGCACCCTCATATACGTATTATCTCTCCCTGGTGTCTTTCTCAAGGTTAAGTACGCAACCTAGAGCTCTGATACCAAATGTGACGGCCCTCCCCGCATCAGCCGACATTTCAACGAAAGTGCGTTGTGCCAATATCTAACCAGCACGGGATGGTCGCCAAAGAAAGGAAAGGAAGGGTATTTGAACTAACAAGGAACCTGTAGAATGTCTCACAGCGCAAGGAGTAAAATATAAAAATAACGTACTTGACATAAAACAGGTGAGACAGTGCATAAGTTGAAAACTAAACATTATAGCAGTGGAAAATCCAAATACAGCTTATGTTCTACATCATTATTATTACAACTTTTGAAAACTATCTCTAAAGCAAATAAGGAAGGTACACTACTAATGCCCAAAGTAGTGACCAACAACGACACAGGGAGAATATATGTAGATAATAATACGTGTAAGCCTCCTGCTCGTCTCCGGACAGCTACTCGTGCACAACCAACTAACATGTCTCTAGTCTGCCAGTTTAAGAGCACCCAGAGTAATAAGAAGAGACATAAAACTCTGGGTCAGACAAAAGTCGGGTATGAGTGATAAGCGCCAAAACAGAACAATAACAGGTATACTAAACCATACCTGAACCTGGACCTGCAAAAAAAGAGTTAGCACTACATACTGTACAATACTCTAAGGTGCCACTAACATATGGTGTAAAGAATACGGGGGTGGGGGTGTGCATGTCATAGTGATGTCAACCAATCAAGCATAGCAATCGTCCTCACATCTCTCACTCAGTGCGTAAAGCATACGATATCTACCACTTTGATCACTCTATTCCTTGCTATGATCACTCTGCCCCACGGAGTCGTAGTGACACCACTGCACTGATCCATAGCCACTAATCCTTTGCTATGTCCACTCTGCCCCATGGAGTCATGATGGCTCCACTGCACTGGCTCATAGCCTTGCTACGATCACTCTGCCCCATGAAGTCATGACAACTTCACTGCCTGTTCTATAGCCAATTTGCGTCTTTCCGTGATGAGCCAAAGTTATAGACGTCGATAACCACTTAGAACACGTCTTGCAGCAAAGTCCAATCATGAAGTCAACTCGTTGGTTCTCATCTAGATCCTGAGTTCTACTTCCCCTTTGGACTACCTTTGCATCTCGGTTTTTGGTCTCCTCCGGATCGATTCGGGTCTCCTTCTTCTACCCGGTTCGGTTCGGGTCTCCTCTTCCTATCCTGTTCGGTTTGGGTCTTCCTCCTATGCGGTTCGGTTCAGGTCTCTTCCTCCTATCTGGTTCCGTTCGGGTCTCCTCCTCCTATCCGGTTCGGTTCGGGTCTCCTCCTCCTGTCCGGTTCGGTTTGGGTCTCCTTCTCTCCTCCTCCTGTCTGGTTCGGTTCGGGTGAATTCCTCCTATCCGGATCGGTTCGGGTGTCTTTCTCCTATCCGGATCGGATCGAGTGTCTTGCTCCTATCCGGATCGGATCGGGTGTCTTGCTCCTATCCGGATCGTATCGGGTGTTCCTCCTAACCGCGTTTTCAACCATTCTAACCTTTCTATGACATCAAAAAACATTCCAAACAGCAGTAACAACATATAGAATCAATTAAAAACATTAAAACATCATTCACATGAAATATTTTAGATCAAATATACCCAAGAAGTATGATTTTGCCCTTAATCCCCTTAATCATGACTTAACCATACAATTAGTAAAACATGTCCAAATTAACCCAAATTTTTATCAGAGCCCTGAAATAATATTTAATAATTTTACAAATTTTTCCAAATTTTTCTAAGCCATAATTTCGCTAATTATCACTAATCACCCCTAATTAGCCGTAATTAGTGAAAAACAATGTAAATCACTCACCTTAGCCACAAACAAAATACCCAATCTGAAATTATCTTCCGTTTGGCGCTATTCCCAAGGCTATACAGCAGTTCCGACCTTGATTTGGTGCTATTTCCCTTTGATTAGATGTAATTAAGCCAAATCTTCAACTAGAAAGTGGTTTAGAGGTGTTTTAGATGTTGGAGGCCATTACTAGGGTTCCAAGAATGAACGTGGCGGCTAAAAAAAGTGTCTAGAGAAATGTTTTCTAACCCTAATCAGCCCTTAAATACTCCAAATCCCGAAATCCCCCTCTGGGCCTAGCTGTTAATTACCCAATTAAGTCCGGTTAAGCTGTTTTTCACCTTCTAAACCTTAATTCAGCCATATCTCCCAAACGGTAAGTCCGTTTTTCACATATAACCACTCTACGGAAAGGTAACCCATCATCCGGATCTAATGGAAGTGATTTCTAGTCAAAACTCCTTCCCAATCAAAAGTTATGGCCAAAACAAGATCGGCTAGGAGTAAAACGGTCATTTAAAAATCGGCAAAAATCATGAACATGGGAAATGACACCAATAGTCGTCTCCCAAAGTTACATGACGATACGACTTCGTATGTGAAAGAAATAAATATTCTACGATCCTTCGATGCGTAGAATGCGGGTCCTTACATACTTCGTCTCTGATTTCCTTCATATAATCTGATTCGCAACGCTACTGCCAATATGGAGTGGTTCTCGGATAATAATCCAACCGGTCTCTCCATATTGACAACGATATTGGCAACACTTCGATAGTCGGTTATTTAACTATCGAAGAAAACAAACATTCATCCATAACAAACAACTACTGGGCCCCATAATTAATATTCATTAATTAAATCACCCTTTCCATTTCCTTATCAATATTTGTTAAACAAATATTTTCAATTATCATCTTGGTCTCTTACGTTCTTTGGAAAACATTTCCATATATTGCCTTCTTTTATTTTTTATATTTAGAAAATATCTTCTATTAATAATTGGAAAATATTCCAATTACTACTCTCTTTCACGACTATTCATTTCTATGCTTAGGAAATATTTATTATTATATTTCCAAAATTTACTTACTTGGGTTAAAACGAATGTTATGTAAAACATCGCCACAACAACCCAAAATACTGCATTCGACTAAATCTCTTTAAACATTTCTCTTCGGGACTGAATCTTGCTATTTATCAGCTAATAATGAAATCAATCAAGTTGGGGTATAATTACCTCTCAGACCTTAACTGAAAATATTATTAACTTCAAAACAGTCAAGACTGCTAACTTGAATAATCAACACTATATTAAACCAATTTTCCTTTTCTAAAACACGTATACGCTTCTCTTTCCCTTTTTAACAAATCTAATTTATAGATTTCCTTTTTGTTTATAATATTCTATTTTTAAGTTCATTTCCTTATCGAATTCTATATATATCGATACATTGAATTCTAGTTATCAAATTATCTTAAAAATATTCTAACTCCTTAAATTTCCGGAAAAAATCGCCATAACCTCCTTTGTACCGGCAAATAGTTCAAACCTCAACTCGCCTCTCTAGACCCTTTCCATTCAAAAATAAAAATAAAAAAGCCAAGTGGCTTGCCGATTCGGCGCATAAAACCTCATATGGAATTTAAACATGTACCTTTTTGTTGGGAACTTATATTATAATCTTCATACACTTCTTTCCATACATGTCTCACTACACCATATCAGCAAATTTGGCACACAACGTTGCGGGGATAAAATACGGTTTATAGCTGTATCATATTTAATAGGTCTTAGAGCTGTAGCAAACTACATTTTGCGATCTTCACCACCCTAAACACCATAAATCTGACCGTCCATCGGGGATGCTCCGGATTGGTTCATTTGACATGGCCTTTGGCCAAATCTAATTTGTATCATATTGTGCACCCATTCAGGCACTCCAAACACAAATTTTGGCCGCTCCCTTTTTCTTTTGTTTTAGTTTAATGGTGACTGAAAGCCCAAATTAGGGTTTTCGATCGGTGACCAAATCATGCCTCCACCTTTCTCTGGAATCTCCTCCTCCGGCAGAGATGATTCGATTTGTGTGTCCCCAGCTTTGCACTGGTTAGATCACTGGCATCACTGGCACCAATGATCGACCAACGCAAAGCTAGAGACCCCAAATTTGGGTAATTTGAAGATTGTGGACTTTGGGTAATTCTGAGGTGCTAATCAACTTATTCTTAATTTGTATCGTTACATTCAAGTAATTCTTTTTACTTGTTCATATTATCTTAATGTCACTCTCAAGGACGGAGCCAGGATTTTAATTTCCGCCAGGCTAAGTAAAAGATTAATTAAAAAAGGAGCGATCTTGATTATAATAACATCATTCACAGAGTAGATTTGGGGATAAGAATAAACATTTGTACTTGTAGATGAAATTTAGATAACCACATTTACTTGGTTCTTCACAGAGTAGATTTGGGGATGTAGTTGGGTTGGCAGTTTTATGTGCTTTGTTAAAAACATAGAAGATTGAAACAAGATCTCCTATCTTGAAATGTAAGAAAACCATGCAGGTAGCCAAGTTGCATTGTTTCTATTCTATGTGTAATAATAGATAGATGGATTTCAAGGTGTACAACCCTTCATGTAATATGAGAAGTTGTTAGTGTTTTGAACCGTATAATAGGTTATAACTATGCAGTAAAACCTTAATTGTGCAGGGTCTGCTGGATTGGGATTTCTGTCATGGTACTTAGCAAGAAAAATCAAAGCATTTTTATATAAACTTCAGGTAATATCTCGCTTTTTTCCATCCCCTCATCTCGGATACACTACATTAGCTAGCTTAGGGTGATAGAATAGAAAGGGCAGGGCTATAGCAATGTTATACCTATAATATTGCAGCCAAGTGACAAGGAGAATTATAATGAGTTTGTGGTTTAATACTTTTAGAGTGAATTAGTGAGTCATTACGTGAAAATCATGTTTGCGGAGATTTTGGAGAATGAAAAATAAACTGGTTCAAAGCAAAGGAATTGTTTTGGAGAATGAAATCATGTCATGTAGCATTACATAAACATGTTATACATATAATTGACAAATATGCACACACGAATAAAAATACACGATATGCCCTTCACTGTTATCAGTACGAACACAAAGACACGATATTTTGTGTGCAATCAGGCATAAAATTACTTCCTTTTTCTTGTAGATTTGGGCGCTTTTGTGTTGCTGGAACTCAGGCGCTGGCTATCACAATTCAGTTTTACTGCCAATATCAGGTTAGCCTTTTATGTTTTTGTTTTAAACTGTGTACATAGTAACATATATAAATATTTATGTTGTTATATATAAAACTTTATGATCAGCATCATGAGCTAGCTTATTCTCATAGTAGTACTGCTTTGATTTACAGCAAACACATGGATTTCATCGGCATATTGATCAGCACGTACGCTCAATCTTCTCGGCCTCGACTGGAGTTATATATATCAGACTGATCATATGTTTTTACCTTTTTTTGTTAGTTTGTATTGTTATGAAAATCTTTGATAGTTTCCTTTGTATATGTTAGTATGTTATACATTGTGTTCGTGTTATGAAAAATCTTGTAAATGATTTGAGTATATATATAAGATATAAATTGTGTTATTCTTGTGTATAAATTGTGGTATATATGTTGTGTTATATGAAAAATATGTGCTACAGTTTCTGTGTATATATATATATATGCATATATATAAATACGTGCACACATAGATATAATTCGATACGGTCAAAGGTCGTGTCTGAATACTACTTAGATACGGCTATAAGCCGTACGTTATTACTTATGAGATACGGTTTGTAGCCGTATCTAAAAATTTAACACGCCGTTTTTTGATACGGCTATTGGCCGTGTTTAAGAGCCTTAGATACGGCTAAAACACAGCTTAATCAACATATATGGTGTAGTGTCTAGCACATATGCGTCCATTTCTAATTTATTCCAACTCAATCTGGTCATTTTAACTTAGTTCGCTAATTTATTCTTTAATTATATCTTTTGCCCATTTCACTTTCTATTTCAACATATCACGTTCAAATATATTTTAACTTGCTTGTAAACTAATTTAATTCTACATTCGAATTCAGGTTTCCTTTTTGATTTTTGAATATAATTTTTCACATCACATTCACTTATCCCAAAGCCCAATTCTTATCAAAATTCGATTTAACTAATTATTCTTTAAATTAGTAAATCTTGTTCAAACATTAAAAATATGATTTTTGTTTCAAAAATGATTTCATTTATACAACTTGAGTTAGTATTTATTTTACAACTCAAATCTAGATTTTTAAATTAAAAATCCATATTTTATTAACTTAAAATACTTCGATTTTAATTTATAAATCGTTATGGTATTAAAGTGGTTATGACGCTGCTTTTCTGAAAATTTGAATTTGACATAACTCAAAATCTATAACACAAAATACCGATTTTTCTCTTCCATTAGAAAACTATTATCAAATCGGTCCTGACGGTTCTTGTTTCAATTAATTCCGACTTAAATTGAGTTCTGTATGCTGAATTGAAGTTCAAAACGCCAATTTATGAACTGCCACGCTGCGGCGAGTTCATTTTAATTATATTTAACATATAAGCGTTTTAAACTTCGTTTATATATAAATTCCAACTCCATTCCAATATATTTTAATATATATTCAGCCTATTTACCAAACCCAACTTAATATTCTCGATTATCCCTATCCATTGATTACTTCATAACTCAGTTACAAATTTTTTCATAACTTAAATTTCTATATCTAATTCTAAATTATTTATAAATAAATTATTTTATGAAATTCGATGTAATCGAATTCCAATTATAAACTCGTTGGATTTTTCTAATGCAGATTCAACTTATATTCCGAATTTCGAAATATAATCAATTGTTTTATTTCAAACACTTCCCAATTCACTTTCAAATTCATGTTTGAATTTAAATATTTAAATTATCCAAGTGATAATTACCTCACTTAATTTATAAACGTCGTTTATAAATTTAACTTCCTTGTTTTATATATTAAAACAAGTTTCCATTTCGATTCCATTTCAAATTCTACTTTTGAAATTCATACTTGAATTTAAATCTCTAAATTATCGAATGATAATTTATTTTACTAGATTTATAAATATTGTCTATAAATCCAACTTTCTTGTTTTATATATTAAAACAAGTTTTCCATCTCAAATTCCCTTTGAAATCCAATTCCTTTTATATTCTGAATTCCGGAAATAAAAACCGCTGTTTCCTTTTCAAAATGATTTCAACCCTCTATTTTTAAATTCAAACTTGAATTTAAAACTTCAAATTATCTAATTGACAACTAATTCCCCTTATTTATAAACATCGTTTATAAATTTTCTTTTCCTGTTTTATATATACTAAACAAGTTCTCATTTCAAAACCCTTTTGAAATTACAATTTCCACTTTGGAAAAATAAATTTCTCTTTTATAATTCACACTTGTATTTACACTTTCCCAATTTCCAATGATAATTCATTTCTCTTCATTTACAAACAACGTTTATAAATTCACTTCAGTTCCCTGATTATCTAATGAAAATCATTCCATTTTATTTATAAACACCGTTTATAATTTACTTCGATTTCATGTATTGTTTAATTTATAAACATCATTCATAAATTCAATACTTGTTTTATTTATTCAAAACAAGTTAATATTTTTAGTCCATTCGAATTTCAAATTCTATTTTAGATAAATAGATTTTTCCCTTTAAATCTCAAATATCGTTTTCACGATATTTTTATATATCAACATTTTAGCCCAGAGATATTTAAATATCCAAAAACATTCAATTATCAAATCACGAGTTTTATAACACATCATATATGATAATATATATGTGAAAACAAACAGTAATAAATTTTGAGGAATCTAGTTGGATTCCTCCAACCTGTTTTTCCTACATCCACAGACGTTAGCCAACATAAATAATACCCATCCTGCTTCGAGGCAGGATATCGCAGTATGAAGGTCATCCACTATATATATTGTGGGGCGCATAGGGAAATCATCCGCTAATGATACCGCGGGCATCCGCTAATGATACTGCGGGAATCCAACCACCAATATGTATATAATAGCCACAAACACCAATCCTAAATAACTAATACATTTTTAAAATAGCCACAATGATATTTCAATGCATACAAACTAATCAACAATTTATTTTTAAATGCTAAAAATAAATTAACGAGTGAGATTTACTCACCGTGATTTTTCATTATCGAATATTCATTTAACATTCTATATTGTCTCGCCTTTCCATTCACTTGAATGAATCTCGAATAAAATCTTTTCCTATGATTATTTAATTTATTTATCGATTTATTTAAACTATCTTGCTAAATAAATAAATTGTTCTATTTTATTTTAAAATTTAATAGCGCATACCTTCTTGCTAGAGTCATTCTGAAACCAATCTTAATCAATTACAAAGCAAGTTCATGACTATCTCCAAAGCTGAATTAGCCCAAAACATTTCAGACATCCGCTCCAGCATTTCATCAAACAACTATCCTGCACTTCCTCTTTTCTTCTTACAGTTCCGACGATCATTGTTCAACTCTGAAGCAGAAACTCTATCTCACCTTCCCTTTACACTGCACTTGAACTCCCCCTTTGCGGCCTCCGTTCTCCCCCAAATCACCTTCTTCCGTCCATCAATACTCACTGCCTCTATCCACGCAGCACAACTCGACCCTTCTTCGCTTTCTGTCTCCAATTCATGAACACAGTAGCCCTCGATACTCGGCATTGAAGTCGAGCTCCAGAAATCTGAGCTACACACCTAAAGGCAAAACGCGTTGCCATGAATTCGAACACCATGTCTCTCGCAAGCCTCGACTTTGAACTCACGCCTCTTACTAAGACTCGCTACATCCATCTTATACGCTGACTTAAAGGAGATCTCACGGCTTCCTGAAATTGAACGCACCATCGAAGCTCGCGGGCTTTGATTTTGATTGAGGAAAGGAGGTTCGAACGATTTTGAAGTTTGAAGCAGTAAAAGGGGAATTTCAGTTTGAGGAAATAAGCAAAGAGGACCACGACCTTGATTTATACAGAAGGATTCACAGTTGAGAGGGAAAAAGAAAGGCCACGCTTGCTTGCTTTCGTGTGGTGGAAAATGAAGACAATAGCCCATTTGATTTTCGCCTTGTAGTTTCGTTTCTGTCCATCAAACTATGATATTTTATTTTATTTTAATTTATTTTAATTAAAAAAACTGTATCCTTAAAATTTAAATAACCCTTGATCTTGAGCTCCTTACTGAACCCAACAACTGACATTTTTAGGGTTATACCACTATTCCGGACGCACCGGGACAGGTTTCGAAGCCCAGTTCAATCATATGAAGAAGATATCAATTTAAATTGATACAAATTAAATTCAAAACAAATAAATTATTCGATAATAAATAAATATTATTATTCTAATTCAAACTGAAGTTTGACCATTATCATCTGAACTGTTTTAATTCAGTTTTAAATTTGAATACGACTAGATTTGTTTTCGTATTACGGTTGTTCAATATATTCGAAATAAATCGTATTTCGATTATTTAATCGATAACTCAATATAAAAATTGATTTATATTATCAGCTCAATATTTAAATCCATATTGAATATTTAAAATTAACCGACGAAATATCCGGGTCACTACATAAGCAAAGACAAGATGTTGGGATTTGGGTGAAAAAGCGAATCGTGTAGTGTAGTCTACATTAGGTCTTATGTATTAGTTAGAATTTACTTCTAGTTAATTTGTTATTTTCTTCTATATTGCAGTTCTCGTCATCCTTTGGTATGGCAATTTGCCTTAAAGAATTTATTTTTAGTTTCTTGTTTATATATGATTCTTATATTAGTTTGATTCTTCATAATTATCTAATTAATTTGTTTCATCGTTCCGTTGCCTAATTAATTTGCTTCATTATGTTCTATAACTTTGTAGATTGAACAAAGATGAGTGAAATGGCATTATCAGACTCTAGGCAAGCTTTGAAACCTACATTATCAAACTCGGCGCAACCAACGATTACAACTACTGAATCTACACAAAGGAAATGTAGTGGTATACGAAGTGTATGTGCCAGGCAAAAAGTGGTGGTGAAAAAAGATCAAGGAAAGAAGTTCAAAGTTACCTGTAATGCACGTGGAGTTCCCTAAGGGGTACTCGGAAGATATTGCAGTCCTACATTGGCATGTTAGTTAGAACAATGGTCCTCATAGACATTATAAGCTGGCTAAAAGTAGATCATGATTTAAAAGAAAAATTATGGCTCGATATTCAGGTAGTTTATTTTTCTTTAAATTTGTGATGAGATAAAGAATATTGACCTTATGGTGTGTGTTTATATATATATATATATATACATATATATATATAAGATGTGTATTTAAATGTTGTGCAGGATACATTCAAAATATATCCCTCGCTCGAGAATTTTGTGTTAAAATCTGCAGGCTATAAATGGAGACAGTTCAAGACAAATTTGACTCGTAAATTTGTGTGTCCATTTGTTGGACAGAAGAAGAAGCTTGCTAGGCCACCGAAGCAATATACGTTTGTTGGTAAGTCGAGTTGGAAAAAAATTGTTGCTCAGAGGACTTCTTCTAGTCGGAAGGTATATACGCTTAAATTAACTTATTATTTCTATTTTTATAATTTCCATGGCATACATAAGTTTATCATAAATATGAATATTAATAAGTAGATCACAATTTCAAAGTAATAAAAAAATATAAAAAGGTTAAATTACAGATTACTTATTAATAATTTTCAAAATAATAAAAACTAAATGTTCATATTTATTTTTTGGGTTGCATCCAATTCGTGAGAAACTAAGCGCTGTGGTTGGTAATAGGAAATATCATCATCGCTTGTCAAGAAAAATGTACATTAGTTTGAAGGAAGAGGAAGTAGGAACACAACTAACTAGTAAATTGTAATTTTCATCATTTTCTCGAGGATTTAAAATAATGCTTCCTCCTAGATAGATTAAGTTGGGGAAGCTAGAGGTTGGTGAAGAAGTTGATCGACCAGTTTTTTAGAAGAAGACTCGAAAGCCAAAGGATGGCACGGAAGTAAATGAAGAATTGGCTAAGATGAATGAAAAAATTGTAAGCCTTCTGTGATTTTTTTTTCAAACTCACCCTGAAACATGGTTTTTCGTTTATTTTTTGTGTGCATAGGATGCCTTGCTTGAAAAGAAACAGAAGGGGGAGTTTATTCCTTATAGAAGTTAAGATGTTCTAACTGTTGCACTGGAAACTCCTGAGCATTCAGGTAGGGTCCGGGCAGTTGGAAGCTTCGTTAATCACAAGATATACTTTAATTTTCCGAGAGAGAGAAAGCTTCAAATCAGCAAGTTTGAGATGATGGAACATGATCGGCAGAGGTCAGAGGAGCTAGAGAAAGCAAAAAAGGATCTGATGTCGGTAAAGCAAGAGATGATGGTGGAAATCGAACAACTGAAGGCAATGATCTATGCTGGAGCCAATCTTCAGTCGTTAAATTTGTCCGACAAAGCAAGTTTCTAACCAGTAGGAGATCAAGATGAAAAGAAATCAAAATCTACAAAAGGATTGGTGTTGGATGGTGATGTTGATGACTGTGCAGCTATTGCTAATCCGCTAGTTCAAAAAAAAGGTAATAATTAGATTTATATAATTTTCATCTTATGATTTATATAATTAGTTTTATATTAATAAAAATTTATATAATACACTTACCATGAGAAAAAGATGAAGAGACCTTTTATTTTAACCTTTTATTTATAATACGTAGGTTGTGCGAAAATGTGAGTTGTCGGTTGGTAGTATAGACACCAAGGTTGCATTTGGTGTTGCTTTCCTTGTTGAAGATGAATCGAGTAATAAAATATATGGAAGGGATATTCCTCCTGGTTGTCTTCATGTTTCAATGGATGGATGTACCACCCCAGATGCGTTGTTTACTGTACCGGTACCTAGTGAAATGGAGGTTGTACATCAAGCTGTTGGCTCTCTTATAACCTAGACTAAGGAATTGATCAGCTTCCCACAACCATTGGTATGTGCTTACCTAAATAATATATGTTTATTCTGTGTGCATGAAATGAGGAAATAGAAATGTGTTTGATGTTTGTATGATGGTTGACTATTTTTCTACACATCAAGCAAAAGGAGTTGCAGCCACCAAAAACAGGTGAGTCATTGCAGAGATTACAGACCTTGTATTCTCAAGCAGAGCCACGTAAGAGTGTGCCAAAGAGGTGGAGGTTGATATATAAACATGCAATGATCTTGATGAAAAATGATGGGGCCTCGATCCAAATTCCATGCGATGCAGAGGTTTTTGGGAAAGAGAAGACAATTTTTTGTTGCATGAGAATGTGATAGCATTATTGCAGTTTGAAATGATCGGGCAAGCTGTTATATCAGCCTATATGATGTTAGTATTTTTTTTATTTTATTTTTCCAATTCTACATGTTCCGTTTTAAATGTTTATATTTTATTTATCTAGGTTCTTGTTTACTAAGATACGCGAGGCAAATGATTTGGACACATTTGGCTTTTTTCATCCTGGACAAATGGTTAACCTCGACGGAGATTTTGAATCTTACGTTGTGCAAATGCTGAGATACCACAGTGATCACATATATTTCATATCGCATAATAGTAGGTAAGTTTTTAGGATTTGGAATTCTACTTATTTCTGCAGCAACAAAAAATATTCGACGTATGTGGGCTTTTACGAGTGTTTTGATGCAAACTATAGCTATGGTATTTTCTGTTAATCTTTCTATTCAGAAGATAAATGGAAACTTTATGGAAATCCTAGCTATTCTTAGCATGATATTGGGGAATCTCATTGTTATTACTCAAACAAGCATGAAACGCATGCTTGCATATTCGTCCATCAGGCAAATCAGATATGTAATTATTGGAACAATTGTTGGAGACTCAAATGATGGATATGCAAGCATGATAACTTATATGTTGTTTGATGAAACCTGTCTGTATATATATTTCGGTATATAAACATTGGTGTTAATATGTATTATTTTGACTTTGTAATATTTTTATGATAACAGCATGCACTGGATTTTGAGTATAATATGGGATGGTGATATTTATACTCCCAATCAATTGTCTCATCAAGTTGTTTTATGACATTAGAAAAAGCATTAATGAAGTTATTTTTCTTAATTGATTTTTTTGTCATCGATGCTTTTTTGCGCTTGACATGATAAAGTATTTCTATATATTTTGCAGGTAAGTTAACAGTTTCAATTCCCAAACAGGCAAGGGCAATAAAATGCCTAAAGTAAAGAATCCCACTATAAGTATTTTTCCACTGCTAACTATGGCATACTTAAATTAATGTTTAATTAATTTGGCAGCTGATATATATGTCATTACTTTATTGGAATGGGGAAGTCCAAAACAGCCTAGTGGCCATGAATGCGGTTACGTGGTGATGCGCTACATGAAAGAAATCATTAAGCATAAGAAATTTACTTTTCTTAAAAAGGTAAACATATATTGAATATGAATTCACTTTGCAGAACCATTGAATGTTGTAAAACAGTTAGCATTTGTATTAGATATACAAGGTGTACTCTATTTATTAAAATCACCATTTGGATTTAATGCTCAAAACTACAGTTTTGAGTTATAGCTACAACTTCGGTTTTGTTGAACTGCAGTTTTATTGAACTTTAGTTGCACACTACAGTTGAACATTGCATTTTGTAATTTTTGGCTTTGGGAATATTGTTGTAGTGACGGATTTTGTTATGTATTTTATTATGCTTGTCCCAAGCCAACCAAAATGCCATCAATTAGATTTCGTAACTGTTGGCATTTCAATTACAAAATAATCGTACATTACTGGATTATCAACTTTGCAGTGGAGCATGAAGAATCGAAAGTGTTACATTATGGACCTGTTGGAGGAGGTGCGTAATGAGGCGGTCAGTTATATTGAAGAACACTTGTAAGTCTTGTTTAATGTTATCTGACTGGAATGTAATGTACATGTGCTTGTTGGTGTTAGATGAATTATTGGTGTTTATTGTTTTGCTTTTGCGGATGTTGGGATAGTATCAATGACAAGTTTAATTTCAGTTATTTTTTTGGTGTTAGCAGGAAACTTTTGGCTTTGTCTTTGATATTACATGTTTGTGGTGGATGATTTATAGCAGGAAAATTTTATTTTTGGTATTGGTATTGCATTATTGTGGTAGGACATTTGTTAGGAAAAATATTAATGTCTAAAATCATAACTGACACCAGTTATGTAGAATAAAACAATGTATAGACATAACAAAGACATCACCTCCTTAAAAGGGAAATGATGTCTAAATGCCACGCATACATCATTTCACTGAAAATGAATTGATGTATGTTTGGTGTATAGACATCATTTCTTTTAGAAAGAAATGATATGGTAAAACACTTATTACAACAGTTATTCGCACTAAAAACGATGTATTAGTCATTTTTTACTACTTGGATGATATGTTTATAGTAATTCAAGACCGATAATAAGCCATTATCAACATTCAGTTGATGAAAATAAACAAAAGAAAGGGTTAACACATTGTTTTTAAATTACTATGATGTCTTAATGCTGCTTCAACATCATTTTTTAACTGATGTAAAAAAGTGGTACTTTAGACATCACCGACAAAGACATCACTCCAGAAAAATGAGGACATCGTTTTTTAGTCGATGTCTAGGTGAAGTTTTCTTATAGTGAATATATACACAGATGCTTCGAATGGAAATCTCACACAGCGGACAGAGAAAATATAATATTGAAAATAAGATGTACCACTTTATTATAAAACCACAGAGCTTCCAACACCACAGTCACAGTTACATCTGTTCTATGGGTACATCAAATAATTCATTCTCAAATGTTTCCATACAAAGTAAAGCAATAACAAATAATAATAGCATAATGACTTCTTCTTCATCTTCAGCTCCCATCATGACATCGTCCATGACTTTTAATCCATCTATTGACCTGTTGGATATGTTAAGGAGAGGGGTAAGAACATAAAGTTATGTGTAATTGAAATATGGTATTAACTTAAAGTCCATACCCTATATTTTTAGCAGGTTACATATGTCGAGGTATGTCCACGCAACACACAACATTCATACAAACACCAAGTATCTAACCAAGAGGTGGATATCCAAGTCAATCGCTTATTAGTGTTTTTAGGGTAAAGACCCAACGATGTGGGCATTTTTTGTTGTATCTAACAATTCTAAGATTTTGTTTTTTATGACAACAAATTTATATTTATTATTATAAACTAGTACACAGCCCATGCGTTGCACGGGTCTTTAAGACAGAAATTTGTTTTGGTTGGGTATTTGATAGTGGGAACATTGCATTGTTTCTTCTTAATGGATTGTGCATTTCTAATATTTATTACATATTATGAATTATAAATTCTGACATAGTCGATTGTGAAACAAAGGGCAATGGTTTAAGATATAATGAATCAACACTTACACAATCGATGCCAACAATTGCAGTTTCAAAAGAATAAATAATTAGCAATGCATGTGAACAAAATCAGCACTAACAAACCATACGGTGCACTCTTTCTTGATTATAAGACAGAGGTGATTTTCTAAAACTTTAGAATGTATGGAGGCAGAACTGATTATGAAACCCATATCAACAAAATCTATGAATAATAAAGGAAAGGTACTCTATTCATGGAAAGATGACAAATAAACATAATGCAAAGATTTCATGATATAACAGTTATGTTAGCACAGTGATTAAAATTGGAGCGAACCGAAGAGCGATGTCAAAGACTAAGCATAGCAAGAGAAATAAAGTTGATCCAGATCCCATTTAGTACAAACAAAACCTAAAAAATAAATAAATAGTTTATAACATAAAAAAATAAAAATGGACAGTAATAGTGAAATTTATAGAAAATAAATATGTATCATTGCTGTTTACATATACTGAGATGTTATTCACGTATATTGTATATTGAGAAAAATAATAAACTGTAGCCAAGCTTAGTAACAAAAATTTCTATATTACATGGTTAAAAAGAAATAATGAAAATGAACCCAATTATCCGATGAATTAAAATATATATGGCCGTTTACAGGCATATGCCATACACATTTAAGTCAACGTATTGTGCTTACGTAGATGTTGGATACAACGTGTTCTTTCATTCATTCATTTTCAAAATTATTTTTATCCATTATGTATTAATATTCTTATTATATATGCCATAATATACATATTTCATATTTTATCAAATACATTAAAAGATGAATGAAGCCATTTACAGTTTGGTTTCAGCGCAAAAAGATTAAAAGGGAATAACCAACATTGCCATATCAGCTGACTGCTATCATCGTAAATGGAGTATAATGCAGTTCGATTTAAACGCAAAATGCTTCGGTCAAACTTTTCTCTCCTAACTCATGAATCTAAAGCATTGTTTTTTAGCAGTGCTGCTATAACTGACATCAAAGTTCAAACCCAGTGAAAAGGTGAGGTGTGGAAATAAACGTTATGACCTTCCTTATCTTCCTCCGATATTCCTATTTTGTGCATCCAATCTTCACCATTTATCCTAGTTTTATACTCCTGGCAATTCAGATATATTGTTTTGTTCTAGGAATACCCTACTCTTATCCTCCTCTGCGACTAATTAGTTAACCGCAAGTAAATTCTCTCAAGGCGTAGCCATTACAGCTCACTTTAAGATTTTCTTTTTTCACTCAGGGTTTTACATCTCTTGATTTACTGCTAATACTCATCACCAGTGTCCCCTCTCTATGCTTTCTCCCATCTGAAAAAAAAATCAATGTGATTGTCCTCACATTAGATACACACAAATATTAGAGACCATAAATATCCATCGAACAATAACACCATTATCCACATGTAAAAAACGTACGTAAGTTAACAAAGTAAAACAAATACAAAAACAAAAGTAAGGGCATGAAAGTCCAAATATAGAACTTTGTATATAGTAAAATAAATAAATTATATTGATTATGAATGAGCAGAGCGTTTAATGGTAAGGATTGAAGTACAGGTGAGCAACTGAGCATAGTAAATCCAAGGAGTACTTTAAAGTTAGTGTAATGAAAAGGAGGTATGAGATAGAGGTCCTCTGATTAAAGTATCGGTCTTAGTGACAATGAATAGTTTATGTTTTTGGTCGTCCAAATGTGTAAGCTATTTGGTCTTCCTATTATATGGTTGTTGTTTCTTTTCGAAAGTCTATTGTTCTAGTTTCTACCATTTCTAACCGTTAGTAGTTTGTAGCAATAGCGTAAGTCCATATTTCATTCTCATTAATTATTTACATGTCATAGGAGTTATGTGATAATTTATTCCTTGAATGCAAAATTAGCAAGGTGATCATGAAGGTAAGGATCTCTACCAAAAGAGCCTAAAGTCGATGTCTGTCAGTGTATGAACCAGGTAAAACAAAACGTGTAGAAAAAAGAGAACCATCAAACGATGTTAGGTGAGTAAAAAATTTGGACTAATATTTGCAACAAATGGAATATGAAAAATGTTGAGAAGGAAGCACTAAAACAAATTCAGGATTGGGTAGAAAATAGAATATACGACTGATAAAATGGAGTAGCAATCGCATGAAACTGGACATACACAACATAGCTGATATTGGACATATAGGGAGAGGAGTCGATGCAAAAAGAAACTATTGTTGTAGGCTAGTATCTAAGCAAGACACTGGGACTTGGGGAGTATAAATGATTTTGCATTAATGCCATTTCAACATGGATGAGGAAATATCACATGTGTTTGTTATTGTATGTCCCGTTAGGAACCCAGTACCCAAATTCTTCTATCTCTCTATATCCAATTAATTAGAATCTCTAATTTTTTACATTTTTGCAACTAAATTGGAAAGAGAAAGAGGGTTTAATTACAAAAAGACGAAACCAGGAGGCTTTTAATTATTTGTTCGATATAGGAAGATAGGAGATTTTGGGTACATGAGATTTGATTTGCCTAACTTTGTTGCTATAATATACATTTATGCTGGCAACCGTAATAATTTTCCAACGCTTGGGGAAAGATATATATATCTTGAAGGTGGCAGCCATAATAAATTAGCTATGATATTATATGAATCTGGAGTTCAACGAATAATCTGATTTGAAACAGTGGAATACAACTGAGCATCAATTTGAATGGAGACAATGCACCATGCATATGAAGGGCCCTCATGAACAAAATAATTTCGTGCAACAGTAAAGAAACAACAGCTGATTAGCTATATTTACAAAGCTTGAGGAAAACTCAAATCATATTCTAGAGTCATATAATTTATACTAAAAAAATCAAGACAAATGAAAAGATCAATGCACGCTGACAAATAGATATTTAAGGAGAGAAAAAGGGTAAATAAACCAAGTGAACCAGAACAAAACTATGGAGATGGAATTATTTTGCAAGGAAAATACCAATATCCGTACTTCTCTACCCAATCTACATGCATATAAAAAATTCATAAATAACTGTATAACAAAACAAATCTGATAACCATCCTAATAAAGCAACACCTATTACCACAAAGGCCTTGAGTTCTAATTTACAATTTGTGGAGATACATAATGGCATGTGGCACTCCTCGGTTGTGAAGTTCTCAACTGCTGCAACTTATTGTATCAAGGGTGCTGGTGGAGGAATAATGACTGTCATCATCGACGTTGCTGCTCTGTTTCCAAAGCAGGGACGTCACCGACACCGAACAGTTGAATCTTACATCATTTTGCTTTGGTAGCCGGTGTTTCATCGTTTCACAACATTGTCAGGTATAGCCTTTTCATGTTCTTGTAATTCGATTTTCATTGTGTTACAAGAATCAAAGCTTCTGGTCACTAACATTTCTCTCTCTCAAGTTGTTTTTCTACTCTGAAATGATATAAATCAGGTAAGTGAGGAAAGCAGAGAACAATGTAACAATGTAAATCAGCCGTAGGAAAAAGTAGAATAGTGCGTGCTTTATCCTGATCCGTTGTTCGAAACATGCATTAAATGGAAGAAAAAAGGGAAAGATAGTTAGCATATAGTATGATTCAATGTTGGTAAGCTGCAGTAAACAAAAGTTACAAAACATATTGTTTGGAAAAATTTAACAGTAAGTACAACAAAACAATCAATGCAATATCGGAACGGTTTTGGTTATAAGTGCAGTTGATAAATTAAGAAATTGATGAATTAGAGAATATAATTGTACAGAAGAACGCAGCACCTGAAGGTGTAAGATTTTGGTCGAGGAGCAGAGATGGAGTCTACTATATATATGTGAAGTTGTATAATGGGAAAGTGGGAGACAAAGCAGTTAAAAGAGATAGTTGAGTTTGTGTGTATTTGTTTTACGGACAGGTGGGAAGAAGTTTACATACAGACGACGTTATTGGACTTTGATAACGGAGTTATGTGATTATGTGCTGTCAATTTCCACGCCGCCTGATATCTTTTTTCTAGGTAAATTTGAGCCGTCATTTGTCTTCTCTTTTGTCTACCAAGCTTTTTTATTATATAGATATGTTTGTAATTGTACTATTATACTACATCACAGATAGAATATAATATTTATATTTAAATAGAATACTATTGCACAAGAATTTAAATATTTGAATAGTATTTTATTTAAATATAATATTTTATTTCAACATTCCATATAGTACAAATTTATAACTGCACTATTTGTACAACTCACTGAAATACAATACATTCACATTCAATTTCATTTGTATACATTGCTCCTCGCTACAATTCACTTAATTTATACATACATTGACATACTCAGTTGTACATTCTCTCTCTCTCCCTCTCTCATATACAGTCACTTATATACATTTACATTCAGTTTCTCTCTCACATACACTGATACTATCACTCTTGTCTTATATGTTCTGCCAACATCACAGTCAGTCCAATCTTCCGTTTACCTATCACAGAAGAAACACACTGTAAACTGGAACAAAAATATTTTAAAATTCTAGAAGATATAATTTTAATTTTTAAAAATTTATTGGCCTCAGAATTTTTTTGTGTTTCTCATCATTTTTCATGACTTGATCTGATTTATTTAAGGACGTCCATCTATGTCTATACAGCTAGTGATATTCACAGTGATTCATTATAAATACCATAAGGTTGACATCATCTGTAGTGCTCACATTTATAAACTGCCAACCATGTATACACATACATGTATGTATATACATATTTTTTTCAGGCATTCATGGAAAAATCTGGTCAAAATCCAATCTTGGCTTGGCAAAATACTTTTCTGAAAATTTTACAAATATATATATATATATATATGTATGTATGTATGTATGTATGTATGTATGTATGTATGTATACAAAGTGAAAAATGGATGGTTCAGACAAATGCGCAATTTCAACTTTCTACATACACAAGCTAGAATATTCACGTGTACATAGCAAACAAAGTGGTCGAGCAATAATGGTAAATGGACATGCAACTGTATGGAACAAGATGCAAGTAGACAACTCCAAAGTATGGCACATTCAGAATGCACAGTTCAAGAAATGGGCAACAAAGTGGTCGAGCATTCAACAACACTAGTTGTGCACCGAAATTCAAGTACACATGATTTCAAGTGCTCAAATGAATCTGGGTCAGAAAGTACAATGGGCATACCATGCAAAGCAACTCAATGATCAAAAACAGTTCGTTCATGCCTAAATTATGTGATATATATATATGCAGTATATATATATACATACATATGTACATATATAAATATATAGGCATAAACAACAGTGAACAAGGGTGTCCATGCTCATCAACAAAGTTCAGAAATGCACAAGCAAAATCTCAAGAACATGTGACACAAAATGGTTCAGTAAGTAAATCCGAATGGTAACAAAAACATTGCAACATAACATGAATAAACTTGGCTGAATACAATCGAATCAAACAGACAAGTACAAGCAAATTGTGTATGTATACACATACATGAACAACAAAACTCAACAAAGAAATTAGACAAACTGGGTCGAGTACATGGCAAGCAACAACATGTCTTGTAACACCCCACATCCATTAATGTCACTCACTAAGGCAATGCATTAACTTTCATAGAGTATTAGAGTATAGAACAGAAAGTCACAAGACAGATATATAAAATAGTACTTAAGAAAATTCAAAATTTATTCATTGCAGCAGAAAAGCAAAACATGTTTGGTTACAACATCAAAACCACATACTAGATTCAAGTATATAAATATCCATCTTGAACAAACTTATTATCAGAGTACATAAAAGTAAAATCATAATCCCACTCCAAATAGCAATAATGGAAAAGGGGTAAAGCTGAGAATTACTTTCAATACTTCCAAGTACTTCAAGAAGAAACAAATCCAAGTCAAGAACCTGGTGAGTCCAGTGACTTTAACTATATAATTAGTAAAGTAATAGGATAAGGACATAAACTGGATATAAGAAATGACTGTAACATAAGCTAGTATGACAAGGTGAACAAGATGAACATGATATAACGTTGATTGCGCTTCTAATCACTATAAGATAATTCCTACACCGCACCAATGCTAGTTACACCGCACCATTACTAGTCCCATACTGAAAGTTGATCCCTCTTACTAATCATAATTATAATAATGGTAGTTTCGTGTACTCCTAGCTGCTGTCATAGGTGTCGCCTGCTCCTATCTCCACTAGTTGTACCCACCACCCTCCCTATTCGATCGGCTCCCTAACTCGTAGATACCCGTGCTAGTCCCATAGTAGGGTGTATCACTCCCTAAAGTGTCAACCCGATACTACTAAAAATGCATGGCTATACCTACACGATGCAACAACGTCTTACCTACCAGCCCGGATCCACGCACGCACATGACTCCGTTGGACTTGCGTTGCCACCGCTAACTCATTATTGACCTCTTACAATCAAACCCAGTAAGCGTGTCTCGTCCTCGACCTAGTTCGAGCTCACATAGATACAGAATGGGTTACTGGTTGAAAAGGGTCCATACACTTGACACAAGCTTCCCTCCTAAGCTTGGTCCCCACTAGGAATTCCCACTTAACCCCTTCTTATTTCCATGTCTTCTTACATGTTTCAGATGGTTAAGTGCTTCAAATTATATTTCACATGTCACCATGTCACCCACTTAACCCCCATGTCTTCCTACATGTCTTATCTTGGTTAAGTGTTTATTAATTCATTATAACCGTAATCTTGCAAGACCTCCCACATTAGATTGTCGTCTTGCGGTTGCAGGATATGCCGGGCGGTTCTGGGCAGTCTTATACCGCAATCCGAATCTAACCTCGTGTCTTTGCATTATTACATATCTAGGTTTTGCCTTTGACCTCTCACATTAGATCACAAAATTGCGGTTGCTGGATGTGCCGGGCGGTTCCGAGCAGTCTTATACCGCAATTCGAATCTAACCTCGTGTCTTAGGCGTTCATTATCACTTTCTGAATTCATGTCCCCAATTTCAAATATTGGATTATAATATGTACCCATAATTTCCAATCTAAATTATGTTCATCATTTTAATCCAAATTTGTGTCCATAATCTTATGTAAACAAATTGTACCAATTCATGCCCCAAATGAATTACATGATTTCAAGTCTTTTTATGCCCAACTGCATATTATTAAATAATTTTCCCAAACTTTTCCCACAACGTTCCCATGTCATTCGTACGTATAATAATATGTTAGGCTCGCAGTTAGCCTAATCTCATAAAACGGAAAAGAAGAGAAGAGGGGAAGAGAACCATGACATCGAACTGGCATAAAAATAAGCATAAGAAGTATGGACTGGCATAGAACAATAAAATAGATCTAATTAGGTATATGAACTGGCATAGAGCAACAAAATAGACTCTATTAGCATATGAAACATAAATTGACATAGGACAATAAGATAGATCCAATTAGCATTTGGAACATAAACTAGCATAGAACAATAAGATAGATCCAATTTAGCATTTGGAACATAAACTGGCATAGAACAATAAGATAGATCCAATAAGGCATATGGAACATGAACTTTAGGTATGAATCTAAAAGATAATAATTCACAAAACATGATATGATTCATCTTACAAGCATGTTCATATAGTCCAATTCACAAACTTACCACAATTACTTTTAATTTATTATAAGTGAAAGTAACGTGGACTCACAGTGATAGAAGAGAAAATAGATCTGAATTCTGTATTTTGAATTTGATTAGCTAAACCGTTGTTGTAAAATATGATTCTTATCTTCCAATATGAATACTCTATTCCGGTTTGCTTTAGTGTAGAAGAAAGACTAGTTTAGGTTATGGCAGCATGGAGGCGCCATGGATTTGTTTAATGAAATTAGTGTTAGGTCTAGGTGTGTTTATATAGGTGTATTAGGTGAATTAGGGCCTTTAGATTAGGTTAGGATCCATCTAAACCATCCAAACCAGAAAAACACATTACCCAGCCAATCAGAGAATGCCACATAAGCCCTATTTCTCCAAAATTCATCACTGCCCAGATCTGGCCGATAGGGTCGACCCCTGCAGGGGGGTCAACACCTATGTCGACACCCCCTATAGGGGGATCGACACCTATGTCGACTCCCCTAAGGTGGGGTCGACACCTTAGAGCGGGATAATTCGTGCCCATCCCGCTTCTTGCTGATTTGAATTTCGAATTTGATTTTAATTATTATTTTAATCCTAGTTTAAACTGAAATCTTCTAAGCTCCATAACTTCTTCATATTGTATCTGTTTTACGCAAACTCGGACTCTATCTCAAGCAGAATTCCGAGATGAACGCAATGGCATAAACCGTTTCCCTTAATTTTTCTTATAAAAATTAAGTATTCTTTAATTTGTCAAATTTAATATCATAAATTTACGGGGTGTTACATTCTCCCCTCGTTAAAAGATTTCGTCCCCGAAATCTTCAAGTTAAGAAGAATGTATCCTACCATCCAAACATCCATCTACTCATCCATCATCCACAATCATCCATTGTCCTTAAAAGATTTCAAATGCTATATAAACATATGCAAAAGTGTGTGTATATGTTCCTTATCTAATGCAAAGATCAGGCGGTTTACTGATTCAGTTGGCCTCCTTAAGGCAAAATATGATAGTGCCATGCATCCATTATGTATGCAATTATCCCTAATGCACTTTATAACTTCTATATGAGTGCACAATCATTTACTCAAATGAAACATCCACATGATAACACATCAAATTTCAATCAATAAACAAATATATGCAATATGAAAGTGACTGAGCCGATCTTAGTGCCTAAGGTGTGTGTAAATGCATCCACGAGCAACCACTTGCATCCACTAAACATAACATGTTTCAAACACTTGTTTACAACCATAAGATTTTCTACCTAAAGATCGAAGATATAATCGAGAGGATACACTAAACGATAGAACAAGTATAAACAAAGCGGTAGAAAAAGGAGAAGTTAAGAACATACCCACAAAAAGAAAAGGGTACAACGCGTGTATCTTGTCTTCAGTCTCCCAAGTCGCGTCTCCATGATCATCTCCCCATTGGACTTTAACCAACTTGACTTCTCAGTTGCATAATTTATTGACCTTCGATCAAAGGATGCATGTAGGAGCTCATATAATCATGGCATCTCTCTCCACTTCCACTTCTCTAAGCATGCTCGGCTCTACTACTTCCGCGGTATCATGTAAACACTTCCAGAAATGCGACACATGAAATATGTCATGAACATCACTAAGCTTCTCAAGCAACTTCACTCTGTAGGCCATCTATCCAATTCATTCTGTAATGGGGAATGGCCCTACGAACCTTGGTGTGCCAATTTCCCTACAGACCCAAAATGAACTACATTCCTCAACGGTGATACTTTAATAAAGACCATGTCTCCAACACTGAACTCAAGATCGGTCCTTCTCTTATCAGCATATGACTTTTGTCGGTCCTGTGCCGTCTTCATGTTTCTTCGAATCAAGTCTATCTTCTCTGAAGTTTCCCTAATCATCTCGGGCCTAAGCAAAATCTTATCCGTAGATTCCCACCAAAAAGTAGGTGATCGGCAAGGTCGTCCATATAGAGTTTCAAAAGGTGTCATGCCAATACTAGTGTGATAGCTGTTGTTGTAGGCGAACTCTACTAATGGAAGATGTTCTTCCCATGTTCCTCCAAAGTCCAAGATGCATAACCTCAAAAGATCTTCTAGAATCTGATTCACTCTTTCAGTCTGGCCATCCATCTGAGGGTGATAAGCGGTACTGAAACACAAGTGCATTCCTACCGCCTCTTGCAAGCTCTTCCAAAACTCACTAGTGAAAATGGGATCTCGATCGCTCATAATACTAGAAGGTATGCCGTGTAGATGAACTATCTCTTGGAGATAAACAGATGCTAACCATGCCACTGTTCTTTTACTCTTAACGGGAACGAAATGGGCGTTCTTGGTAAGTCTATCCACTACTACCCAAATCCCCGTAGTACCCTTCCTTGACCTCGGCAACCCATCGACGAAATCTATGGAAATACTTTCCCATTTCCACTATGGAACCTCTAAAGGGTGAAGAAAACCACCAGGCTTCTTTTGCTCAGCCTTGACTTGCTGGCACACTAAGCATCTAGAAACGAACTCGGCCACATCCTTCTTCATTCCGGCCCAAAAGAAAACTCGCTTGATGTCCCTATACATCTTGTCTCCATCGGGATGTATGGTCATCTTAGAACAATGTGCTTCTTCAAGGATTGTCTTTCTCAAACTCTCGTCTCGAGATATGCAAAGTCTCCCATCCCTACGCAACCAACCTTTCTCATCTATGGTATACCTACTAAGATGGCTCGAAGACTCCCCTCTTATGAGCTTGTCTACTATCTCCATCAACTGTGGGTCATCTCATTGTGCCACACCTATCTGTCCCGAAAGCATAGGTCGTACCTGTAACGATGCCAACAAACTGGGTACATAATCAATAGAGGGTCTAAAGTCAAAGGTAGAGATATACTCTAAGCTCTGCCGCTCGACAAACAAATGACTCAAAGTCAACTTCTTTCTACTTAAGGTGTCCACTACACCGTTACCCTTGCCAGGGGTATATGTAATCTCAAAATCGTAGGATGCTAAGAACTCCATCCACCTCTGTTGCCTTAAGTTTATATCTTTTTGAGAGAACAAGTATTTAAACGACTTATGGTCTGTATACAACTCAAACCTCTTTCCAAGAAAATAATGACGCCAAAACTTAAGCGCAAAAACTATGGCCGCTAACTCCAAGTCATGGGTAGGGTAATTCTTCACATGGACCTTCAACTGTCTTCCACCATAGCATATCACCCTTCCCTCTTACATCAAAACTGCGCCAAGCCCTGTCCCGCAAGCATCGGTATACACTGTGAACGGTTTACTCCCATCTGGAAAAACTAAAACTGGAGCTGTCGTCAATGCCCTCTTTAAACGTTGGAAAGCATCATCACAGTCAACATCCCAAGAAAAGGTCAAATTCTTTTTCGTCAACCATGTAAGTGGGGCTGATATCTTAGCAAAGTCCTTGATGAAATTTCTGTAATAGCCTGCTAAACCAAGAAAACTTCTTACTTCTATTGCATTCTTAGGAATCTTCCAATCTTGGATTGCCACTACCTTCGCGGGATCCACAGTTATCCCTTCTTTAGAGACCACGTGCCCTAAGAACCTCACTTCCTTCCTCCAGAAATGACATTTGGAGAACTTAGCTTTGAGTTGATGTGCTAGAAGGGTCTATAATACTTCCCTAAGATGTAGGGCATGCTCTTCCTCGCTCCTAGAGAATATCAAAATGTCATCCAAAAGGACCACCACGAACTTGTTTAGAAACTCCCTAAACACCCTACTCATCAGGTCTACAACATATGCGGATGCATTTGTCAAACCAAAAGGCATGACTAACCATTCAAAGAAACCGTCGGGAGTCCTAAAAGCAGTCTTATCTATAGTATCCTCAGCTACCCTCAACTGATGAAATCCTGTAGCTAAGCCCAACTGCGAGATAACAGAAGCACCAACCAACTGATCGAACAAATCATCTATCCTCGGCAATGGGTGTCTATTTTTCTTCGTGAGTTTATTTAGCTCCCTATAGTCCACACACACAGTCTAAGTGAACCATCAGCTTTTGTAGCAAAAACAACTGGAGCACTCCACTCTGAGATACTTCTCCTTATGAACCCTTTCTCAAGCAACTCTTTCACTTGTTTATTAAGCTCCCTCCTTTCTCTTGGAGCCATGTGGCACACAGGCAATGCAACTGGCTTTGCATTGTCCACCAAGTATATACGGAAATCTATCTCGCGTTTTGGAGGTAAGCCCCTAACATCCTCAAAGACATCTGCATACTCACGGACTACCCGAATAGATTGCAAATCATCAATAGATGTGTCAAGAGATTCTAGGTAGCTAAGCATAACCGAACCCTTAGGATCGCATGAGATATCGAGAGTATTACCTAAACTAGTCAACAGTCTAACTACCCTCTTTTAACAATCGAGAATGGCACCATACCTAGTTAGCCAATCCATTCCTAGAATCAACCCATAGCCCATGAAGCCAAGCACATAAGCGTTGCATTCGAACTCAACGCCATACACAAAAATTCTCAATCCTCGACATAACATAGAACGGTGAGCCGTACCCTCAATAGGATTTGAGACACTAACGGGATTCACTACTATACCAGTATCTAGGTGCAGTGTTTTAACTAACAAAGCAGATATAAATAAATGTGAAGCGCCAGAATCAAACAAAGTTCGAATAGGATGATCAAAAAGGAAAATCAAACTTTCAACAGAAATATTTCTACCTCTCTCTTGTGGAGGTGCCATGAGAGCGTGAACCTGCCCTCCAGAAGTAGACCCTATCCTTTGTCCTTGCCCTTGTCCTTGCCTCCTTGGGCAGTCTTTAATCATTTGTCCTGCCTCACCACACTGGAAGCAACCTGTCTTCTTCTTCTTCCTACATTCCTTGCTTAAGTGGCCCGGTTTTCCACAATTAAAACACCTTTTCTTCCCTTTGCCCTTGTTATCCTTACCACCTTTCATTTGTTGTTGTTGTGCCTTCTTTGGATCCCCTTTCTTATCCTGTGCCTTATCTACATTAGCACTTCTCCTCTTCATGCATCAACGCCATGTCAACAAGTTTCTCGAAAGTAGCCCCCATAGGAAGGTGGGACATAGCTAACCCGTGCAATGGTTCATTCAAACCCTTGGCAAATCTCAAGGCCTTTTGATGTGGTGTATTAACCAATTCCACACCAAATCTTACTAACTGGTTAAACTTGTTGACGTACTCCTTCATAGACAAACTCCCTTGTTTCAGAGCCAAGAACCTCTCCATGTACAAACTCTCATCTGCCAGTGAAAGAAATTTCAACTCGAACCTTCGTCTAAAGTCTATTCACGTCTCCACTGGACGCCCTCTATTAGTTACTTCCCACCAGAAGGAAGCTTCGTCCTTCATCAACCAAGCAGCTAGCTGAACCTTCCTTCCATCGTCTATCTTGAAGATACGAAACAAGTCCTCCACTTCCTTGAGCAAATTTCTAGCCTCGAAAAATGTCTCAGTCCCATAAAACGGTTTTCCGCCCATCGCACGGAAGTCTTTGCATATTTTAGAAAAAGTGTCTACACGGGGAGGAGGAGGAGGAGCGGCTGCAGCTGGGGGAGAAGGAACGTCTGCTGGGCCTGCGGCGGTAGCCCTAGCCTCCAGAACCATCCCGGTATCTGTATGCCCTCTGAAAGATTAAGATCCCCAGACATGCTAAAACAAAAGAAAAATAGATTCAAAATAAAGAATCAAGAGATAGATATATGGATTTTGGGGATTATGTTTTACAAAATAAACTTTCATTTCGAAAATACTTCCTTTTAAAATCTTTTTGAAAATAGTTTTCAAAAACTTTTATCTAATCTGGTAACCTTCAGCTCTGATACCATGTGTAACACCCCACGTCCATTAATGTCACTCACTAAGGGAATGCATAAACTTTCATGGAGTATTATAAGAGTATAGAACAGAATATCACAAGACAGATATATAAAATAGTACTTAAGAAAATTCAAAATTTATTCATTGCAGTAGAAAAGAAAAACATGTTTGGTTACAACATCAAAACCACATACTAGAGTCAAGTACATAAATATCCATCTTAAACAAACTTATTATCAGAGTACATAAAAGTAAAATCATAATCCCACTCCAAAAAGCCATAATGGAAAAGAGATAAAGCTGAGCATTACTTTCAACCCTTCCAAGTACTTCAAGAAGAAAGAAATACAAGTCAAGCTCTACTAGTCCCACCCTGAGAACCTTGGGGGGAGGAAAGAAAAGAGGTGAAATAAAACAAGTCAGACATAAAGTCTGGCGAGTCCAGTGACTTTAACGATATAATTAGTAAAGTAATAGGATAAGGACATAAACTGGATATAAGAAATGACCGTAACATAAGCAAGTATGACAAGGTGAACAAGATGAAAAGGATATAACATTGATTGCGCTCCTAATCACTATAAGATAATTCCTACACCGCACTAATGCTAATTACACCGCATCATTACTAGTCCCATACTGAAAGTTGATCCCTCTTACTAATCATAATAATAATAATAATAATGGTAGTTTCGTGTACTCCTAGTTGTTGTCATAGGTGCTGCCTGCTCCTATCTCCACTAGTTGTACCCACAACCCACCCCATTTGATCGGCTCCCTAACTCGTAGATACCCATGCTGGTCCCACAGTAGGGTGTATCACTTCCTAAAGTGGTAACTCGATACTACTAAAAATGCACGGCTTATACCTACACGATGCAACAACGCCTTACCTACCATCCCGGACCTACACACGCACATGACTCCGTTGGACTTGCATTGCCACTGTTAACTCTTTATTGACCTCTTACAATCAAACCTAGTAAGTGTGTCCCATCCTCGACCTAGTTCGAGCTCACATAGATACAAAATGGGTTACTAGTTGAAAATGGTCCACACACATGACACAAGCATCCCTCCTAAGCTTAGTCCCCACTAGAAATTCCCACCTAACCCCTTCTTATTTCCATGTCTTCTTACATGTTTCACCATGGTTAAGTGCTTCAAATTATATTTCACATGTCACCATGTTACCCACTTAACCCCCATGTCTTCCTACATGTCTTATCTTGGTTAAGTGTTTATTAATTCATTATAACCGTAATCTTGTAAGACCTCCCACATTAGATTGTCGTCTTGCGGCTGTTGGATATGCCGGGCGGTTCCGGGCAGTCTTATACCGCAATCCGAATCTAACCTCCTGTCTTTGCATTATTACGTATCTAGTTTCTGTCTTTGACCTCTCACATTAGATCACAAAATTGTGGTTGCTGGATGTGCCGGGCGGTTCCGAGCAGTCTTATACCACAATTCGAATCTAACCTCATGTCTTAGGCGTTCATTATCACATTCTCAATTCATGTCCCCAATTTCAAATCTTGGATTATAATATATACCCATAATTTCCAATCTAAATTATGTTCATCATTTTAATCCAAATTTATGTCCATAATCTCATGTAAACAAATTGTACCAATTCATGCCCCAAATCAATTACATGATTTCAAGTCTTTTTATGCCCAACTGCATATTATTCAATAAATTCCCCAAACTTTTCCACAACGCTCCCACATCATTCGTAAGTACAATAATATGTTAGGCTCGCAGTTAGCCAAATCTCATAAAAAGTAAAAGAAGAGAAGAGGGGAAGAGAACCATGACATCAAATTGGCATAGAAATAAGCATAAGAAGTATGAACCGGCATAGAACAATAAAATAGATCTAATTATGTATATGAACTGGCATAGAGCAACAAAATAGATTCTATTAGCATATGGAACATAAACTGACATAGGACAATAAGATAGATCCAATTAGCATTTGGAACATAAACTGGCATAGACAATAAGATAGATCCAATAAGGAATATGGAACAGGAACTTTAGGTATGAATCTAAAAGATAAGAATTCACCAAACATGATATGATTCATCTTATAGGCATGTTCATATAGTCCAATTCACAAACTTATCACAATTACTTTTAATTAATTATAAGTGAAAGTAACGTGGACTCACAGTGGTAGAAGAGAAAATAGATCTGAATTCTGTATTCTGAATTTGATTAGCTAAACCATTGTTGTAGAATTTGATTATTATCTTCCAATATGAATACTCTACTCCGATTTGCTTTAGTGTAGAAGAAAGACTAGTTTAGGTTGTGGCAGCATGGAGGCACCATGGATTTGTTTAACGAAATTAGGGTTAGGTCTAGGTGTGTTTATATAGGTGTATTAGGTGAATTAGGGCCTTTAGATTAGGTTAGGTTCCATCTAAACCATCCAAACCAGAACAACACATCACCCAGCCAATCAGAGAATGCCACATAAGCCCTAATTCTCCAAAATTCGTCACTGCCCAGATCTGGCCGATGGGGTCGACCCCTACAGGGGGATCGACACCTATGTCGACACTCCTACAGGGGGGTCGACACCTATGTCGACACCCCTATAGGGGTTGACACCTATGTCGACTCCCCTTGGGGGTTCGACACCCTAGAGCGGGATAATTCCCGCCCGTCCCGCTTCTTGCTGATTTGAATTTCGAATTTGATTTTAATTATCATTTTAATCATGGTTTAAACTGAAATCTCCTAAGCTCCATAACTTCTTCATATTGTATCTATTTTACGCAAACTCAGAATCTGTCACAAGTAGAATTCCAAGACGAACGCAATGGCGTAACCCATTTCCCTTAATTTTTCTTAATAATTAAGTATTCTTTAATTTGGCAATTTTAATATTATAAAATTACAGGGTGTTACATGTCACTTTTGGCACGAGCATGTATACAAGGAACCAAATGCATACACAATTAACTAGAGCCAAAGAATGTTTTTTTTTTGGAAAGAAATAATGTCTGCATCTCATAACGGTTTAAGAAATTCTCAAATGTTTCATGGAAAATATCCCTATTTTGAAAGCAATAAATTTACAATGTAATATTCTTCCAAAAACACATATTTGGCACCCGATTTAAATGTATCCAGAAATCACAATATCATAGTTGGGAAAATTCAACATTTTTTGGGCAAGAATGTAATACATGTTTTTGCCAAAATGAATCGAAATTTCTTTCATGAAAATCAATCACGAAAGGGACCAGATGAGAACAATTATATCACCAAGTTTTGTTTATTTCCTGAAGTGTTTATGACATGATTAAATTAGCATGAATTAAACTTGGTGTTCATGGTTTTTGCAAGCAATTTCTACAAAGACAATAAATCGACCAGATTCATAGAAGGCCAAAACCATGTCTTGATTCATCACAAGAAACTCATGCAAATTTTAAATCCACAAATTCAGAGATGCTAATTCTTGAAACAAATCAATTTTCATTCAAGAATTTTTCTAGAAATGATCAACTCGAAATCGGGGACCAGATCAAGTGTTGCAAAATCACACAAGAAACCAGATCAAGAAATTTGAATAAATCAGAGTTAGTTTAGGGTTTTTGAAAACCTATTTAAATTGCACCATTCCTCATCGATAAATTATCGAAAAAATCAATCAATAAAAAATCGAGACCAAACAAAATCGATTCATAATACTCACATATTTTTTAATCGCTAGAGACCAAATCATTCATAAGAAAGAACAACTTCATCCAAAGATAATCAAAGAACATTTTTTGCAATAATTCAAAGTGGTGATTTGGGATTCACAAAACCCTATTTTTTAGGGAGTCGGCCGACATTTTTGAGCAAGCATCCAAAGCGTTAAAGAGAAGAAATGGGTCGGCCTATGTTTTTAATTAGAAAAGGGGTCTTTTATTTTGTTTTTATTTTAAATGTTTTATTTTTTTCATTTGTAAATCGTCGCTCAGTTTTCTAACGTCTGTAATAAGTAGGGTTACTAGCTATAGGTTTGTAGCCAGGGGAAAATCCAGTTTCGGGGACATAAATCAGTGTAGGGTTTTGAGTGTAGGATTAGAACAAAAGTAGGTCGTGCCGGTATACAAAAATATATAGGCGGTTAGCGAGGGGTTCACGAGTTTATAGTTTTTTGTATGTGGGAGTCTGTTTAATACCTTGTAGAGACCTTGGGGAATGCAGCAGGCAGGGTTTGCCTAAGCTGGGTAAAATCTTTGTGTCATTTACTTTCGGCATTTACTTACTCCAATGTTATATGTGCTATGATTATTATTATTTGTCGTGAATGGTATTATTAATCTAGATCCAACAAGTGGTACCAGAGCAGGTGTCTAATTAACTCTAGAGTCACGAGTTTAATGAATAATGCTTTTTCTGAGGGTCAATCCATCGTTAGGCCTCCTTTGTTCATTGGTAGTGGTTATGCTTATTGGAAAGCTAGGCAGAAAATTTATTTAGTATTTGTTGATTACGATGTTAGGATATTATTGAAACGTGATATAAAACTCCCATTGTAATTATCAAAGAAACCGAATTTCCTAAACCAAAGGATAAATGGGATGCTAATTATAAGAAGCTGTACTCTATTAATGTTAAATATATGAATGCTTTAATTTGTGCTCTTCACAAAACTGAATTTAATAGAATTTCTCAATGTAATACAGCATAGGAAATCTGGCATACTCTGGAGGTCACCCATGAAGGAACATCCCAACTAAAAGAATTTTGTCTTTCCTTATTCAGCAATGAATATGAAAACCTCACCATGCAAAAAATGAGAGTATAAAAGATATGTATGGTCGTTTCTCTGTGTTGGTTTAAAACGCTATAGCTCTTGGAAATGTATATATTGAAGTAGAACTTGTAAGGAAAATTCTACATGTTCCGCCAATGAACTTTGAAGCTAAAGTCACGACAATCCAAGAATCAAAGGATTTGAGCAAGCTGAACATGGAAGAGCTGATTGGAAATATGATGACTTATGAAATGGAGCTGAAGGCATGTGAAGATCGCAACAACTCAGAACTAAAGAAGAAGTCAATTGCCCTGTCCAATTTTTTTGACAGCGATGACGAAGATCCCATCGAGAAGGTTGTTATGGCTGTTAGAAAGCTCACGAAATGGAACAAATTCAAATCACGAAGGAACAAACCAAAAGCTAATCATTCAAGCAGCTCTTAAAATTTAGATAAAGAATCAACCTGCTTCAAATGCAAGAAGCCCGGGCATATCAAACCAAACTGCCCACTGCTTCGGAACAGTAAAGGATACAAAAAGAAGAAAGATTTTGCAATAACATAGGATAATGAGAAAGGAGATGAAGTCTCTGATAGCAACAAGGAAGAGGTTGCAGATCTCTGCTTTATGGCATAATCAGATTCACAAGATAACGGGGAAGAATCTAATGAGGCAAAACAAATCTGGGTCCTTGAAGGCACATTAGTGAATTCTAATGGATTATTATACAAACAAGTCTTGTACCAAAGCATATGAATGAAGCCGAGAGTGGTTTTACAAATTTTGTTAGTCCACTCAATCTCCTAAATTATTTGGTACTGGAGGAGGCAGAGGAACTGTTGTACAAAAGAGAATTGAATTCAAGTTGTTCCATATTTCTGTATCTTTCAGAGTTCCTAAGCCAAGATTACTAAGTTAGAGATTCATTTGCTAACGTCGAATTTAGGTATGATCTTTAGACTCATATTTTTTATTCTTCTTTGTATATTCCTCTTTCTACCCCTTTTCTTTCTTTCTTTTGATTATGGTGATTTGTTTTGACACTGTCGTATATTTTTGTTTCTTTTTGAGCTTCTAAACTTCCAATTGCAGAATTCTTGGTTTTCTGGAAATTCGCTTCATTTGAATAAAACACTCATGTTTTAATCATTTCCAGACCCTGAATTTAAGCTTGTAAATATCTGCAATTGTTTTGAAGTTTTATTTTTTTGGTTTTGAATTCCTATCAGTGTTTAAGCATTCTTATCATATCTTGAACACTGTTAATTTGAATTCTAAATTTTTGAAGATCAGAAAAATAAATGGAATTTCACACACCTTTGTTGTTTTGAGTTTATTCTACTTCTTTCTGGAAAGGCTTGAAAAATTACACTCATTATAGTACACTACTATTTTTCAGTAGTGATAGTTTCATTTGTTTTTTTGGATTGGCTTCGATATTTCTAAATTGAAAAACTTCTGGCTTGAATTATTGTGTTACATCTTGAAATTCATTATTATTCATGATCATCTAACTTAGATATTTGTTTGTTGAAATCATTTGAAATTTTTGATATTCTGAATCTCACACACTTCTTAGAATTGAAATTATTAATCTTGTGTGATTGATTCATTGTATCTCAAAATTTACATTTCTTCAGGTGATTTCAAATGAACTTTTTTGATCATGAATATCTCTCATGCTTGATGTAATTATTATGAAAAATTCTCTTGTGGTTATCAAAAATAATTGTGAAAATTATTTGAAGAACTAGTCTTGAAACTCGCTTTTTTTCATGATCATTTGGCTTGAATATTTGATTGTTTGAAATCATTTGAAATTACTGAATTCTTGAACCTCACACATATCTAGGATTTGAAATTTATAATCTAGTGTTATCAACTCATTGAATCTTGAGATTTTCATATTTCCTCAAATGATTTCAAATAAACTGTATTTTGGATCATGAATCATTTTTTATGACTTCAGAAAAAACTATAAAAAATTCTCTTGAGTCTGCTTTGAATTTGTTTGTTGTGCTACTTTGATAAAAGGAATTGTTTTTGAAAATGTGAATCTTATTCTGAATGTGTCTTGCTGCTCTAATAGATGGAATTTGTTCGTTTATTTTTCTTGCTTGGCCTTTGTGATTGGATACAGTTGTTGGAGATACCTTCGCTAGCTATCAGCGGTATTAAAATTCTCGTTAATGGAGACAACAAGTGGTATAGGAAGTATCTTATAATTTTCTCACTCGTTTGTTTTGATTCTTTATTCTGATCTTCATTGTATATAGATATTTTTAAATCTTTCTTGTCTTGTATAAATCTTTCTGATTCCATCTTGTAATTGATTTTTCAGTTTTAAAAACAATCATTGATTATTTATTTAGAAATTGAAATCAATAACCAAATTGAACTGTATTTAGAATTCATCAAAATTATTATCAGATAATTGAGATTGTGATGAGTTATGATTATAGTGTATTTCACAACAAGAGGAAATTTTATTTAACTTTTCATGATGATTGAAAAGTTTTTATAATATCTTTGAATTGGCATTTATTTCACGAACATCTTCTTATTATACCACTATTCTTCCATCCATCATGATTTTATATTAATGTGGAGAGTGTAATATTTTCAAAATCAACTTAAATAAACAGTGGAAATATTTGTGATGGAATTGTGATTATATTATTTTTCAAAATTAGTAATAATTGAATATTTTCAAGAATCCTAGTACAGTTGAGCATATTTCAAAATATGATTAATTTAGAAATTTATTTCACAACCATTTCTGTACCTTCCACATTTCTGCTGTCCATATTGTTTTATATACTAAGGAGTTTTTTTTTTGGGAACGGAAGATAATAAAAATATAATATTCATAAGTGTTTCTTTAACCTCATTTAAAAATCCAAGCTCTAGTCATGCATGGTTATGAGATTACTTATTTTTCAGCTGCAACTGATCTCATTTAAAAATCAAAGATCTGGTCATGCGTAGTTATTGTGCACTTAAATAAAAAAGGGAAATAATTTGCTACAAATAAATTTTTATATGAAGTTCTCCTTGGTGTGTAAAAATATGACGACCCCAAACCCCGTTCCACGGTGGCAAGGGCAATCTTTGGAATATAACACATAAACAGATAACAACAGAACAGAAATAAATAAATAGACCAGATAATGTACAATAGAATACACTGGATAAACGTAATCATCAGATTTACACAGTATACAGGATCATACTTAGTACAAATACAGTTCAGCTATACATAAATGTCTACAGCGGAAAACAAAACATAATATGTACAATAGGAGCTGAACAGCATAAAAAGAGATAAATGATAGAATCCATCTTCAGCTCCATAGCTATCCAGAAAGAGCCTGCTAAAACCTGAATACAAGGTTGCCCATGTAGAAAAAAGGGCACCCGAGTTTGCAAGTGAAACAAACTACGAGTCAGTCATGGGACTGATATGAGAAATATACTTAACTTACTTTATAATATGGCCAATCACAGGACCACGCCACTTTCGCGGAACGGGTTTACTCCATTGGATTGATAGTGCTTCAAAACAAATAAATCTTTTAAACATCGCAATGCTTTTTTATAAAAATAAAGCCATTGTAAGACTCAGTTCCCATCACACAATGCAACACAAACCGGAGGATAGAGTTTTACCTGATTATGGCCAAAATATGCTTGATACGAATAAAAAAAGCATTTGATATTATTACTAGTGTTTATATGTTTCAAAAACAATTTCAATCATAAGTATCAATCATAGACGGCATTAATGCCCCATACCACTATGTCGCCATATATAGGTATACAATCAAAACCGCACGATGTCGTATTTGGAAATTGGATTTCCATTATGAACCAAGGCAAGGGATCGTCCTTACCGCTTCGAGACGCTCTAGCCCGTGTCTCGGGAACAGCCGCAACTGCACCTTGGATCGTCAGGGCCGGTCCACTCGATGTGGATTATAATGCCTGAACACTGCGTTTCCCCGCCCTATGGGACGTCACTGGTCATATCCGACCAAATCATCAGCTCCGAAGAGACCGAACTAATCGAGGCCTCGCTTTCCATCATCCACATAAGTAAAATACTCGGGCGTGTAAAACCCAAAGCACCACTCCTAGCTAGAAGGAAACGCATGTTCTCCCTGATGTCCTCTCCCGTTTCTGGCTTATACCGGGGTGTGAGGCTCGCGAAACAATGCTAAACACAAAGCTAGCCATTCAAAGCCATACTTTGATCATCAACCACAAAGCTCTGCTTTTCAACAAAAGCTTTGATCATTTGCATCTTAGCATGCCACACAGGCAAACCACTCCATGTAACCGATATCCTTCAATCACACAGAATGATATCCAATGTCAGACATGCAGTCCATTTATAAGTCCGTTCTAGGTCTGAACGAAACCGGAGGCACCTTATACCTCGCACATCCGTACAATCAACAAGTACGTCCGGACGGCTACCACTTCAGCCCCTTCAAGGTAGCTACTCCTATCATGAGCATCAGTAGCACCCCTCCATCCGACGTGAAGATCATTGGTCTTGCACCATCTTCATGTGTTCGACTTTTAATCGTCGATCAATTATTTGAAACGAGAATTAACTCGGCCTTTTCAAATAATTCACGTATATTTAGAATTTCAAATCAATTCATTTCAATGGTTAAATTATTCGACACCAATAATTCAATTCATTAATGTAATTTTCACGTCAAACACATTCAACCATCAAATATCCAATAAACCAAGAAAATTCAGTTTATTTCCATTCCATATTGTTTATAATATTTTATCGCTATTTTTATTTATCTAAAAATAACCAATTCATTCAAACGACGCTTCAGGCCATAACGCGGCTGTGGCGCTGTTTTTCTTCAGATTTGATTTACACATATCTGAAATTCCAACCGTTGGATCTTTACAAATTTTATATCATTAGAAAGATCTTTTCCAAACAAATCTAACGGTTCCAGTTTTGGGAAAATCCGAGGGTCGGATCTCCCGGTGCAATCGTTTAAAGTTACGATTTCAAAATACGAACTGCAGCGTCGTTATTCGATTTATTTTAATTATATATATGTAATTGATTCTGGCGCTGTTTTTCTTTAGATTTGATTTACACATATCTAAAAATCTAACTGTTGGATCTTTACAAAGTGGGTGCCGTTGGAAAGATATTTCCAAAGCGAACCCAATGGTTTCGGTTTCGGGAAAATCCGATGGTCGGATCTCCCGCAATAATCGTTTGAAATCACGGTTTCAAAGTACGAACCACAACTTCGTTATTCGATTAATTTTAATTATATTTATTTATATATATAAATATAATCCATTCTTCGATTTCAAAACCATATTCACTTCATATATTTGATAAAAATGATATTTTTATCCAATAGATATTTATTTCGACACATCACTATTTTTAACAGTTCATATATATCATAAAATTGTGATTTTTGTTGTAAAATAATTTATTTCAAAACACGATTATTTTATATAGTTCATACATAAGGTAAAAATGTTATTTTTGGTGTTAAAACAATTTATTTAAAACACTAATAATTTATATAGTCTATATATATGATAAAAATGTTATTTTTATCTTTCAAAGAATTTATTCAATACAAGAACTTCATTCAACACAAGAATTTTATTCAACGCATGAATTTAAATCAAACATAGGAATATTTCAAAAAAAATCGGCAGCATAACGGCAGGGTAGTTAAAACCGACACCGTCCCTAGAACGACTCCTCGCTCTACCTTAAAGCCTCGCAGCTTTTGACAATGGGGATTTCAATATCTAGTTCGTATGCAGACGAATTTTCCCATATACTAATCCTATTAGGATTTCAACCACAAATAATCATTTCCAATCAACCATTCATGATATTCACTAAATTTCACATCAACCAATAATCCAAACAATATCACAACCAATATATATTGTCCATGGTCTGTGGACGAGGGGAGGATACACACACACGCACACACGCACACATATATATATATATATACACACACACGTATATAACTATATTTCGATTTCATTTCAATATCATTTCAATTCATTTCAGCGAATATATCATTTTTACAACGCATATATAACTTATACATCGAACATACAACTTATACAACGCTTATACATGAGGTGTACAACGCTTATATAACTCATACATCGACTATATAATTTATACATCGTTGTTTCCATATCGTTTATAAATCAGAAATATCACATTGTGTTCCACTCCTCCAAAAATTGCAGAAGGCTCAGAAAAATATCCGGTCTCTTCTAAAATGTAGAAGACGTCCACATGGTCCCGGTGTCTCTTGTTTCACTGGATTTCGATGACATAGCAAAAAGATATGATTTTTATTGTAAAATCAAAATTTGTAGCGCTTTAAAGTGCTATAAATCATTTAATTTATTTCAGCCGTGTACCTTTCGAAATAGCTCGAAACTAGGTTTCGATTTCTCGCCAAATCCGTGAAGTTTGGCCTCGATCAGACTATATAGCGTCGAAGAGCCTCGAATCAGCTTCCTGGCGGTGGCGGTTTCACCTGATTGACGTCAGCATCAAGGCGCGGTGGAGCTCCAAAGTCATGGTCTTTGAGGCGTCGGATCTCGGCGATGGCGCAGCTATAGTTATCGAGTCAGGTATGGATGTGGAGAGGGCATCGAGATCTTCAAAACCCCAACTGGGTTGACGGGTTCTGGTGATCAGATTCGCTAGAAAAGAGGAGAGAAGGTTGGGAGCACAGTCACCGTCGGTTGCGAGGTCTCGGGGAAGAAAGCGGGGAGAGAGAGAAATGAATTTGATTGGTCTATTATTTTATTTATATACTTTATTAAATCCGAAAATACCCGTTACCTCATACGAACTCCAATTCAAACCTAACGACTGTCGCCCCTAGCTAAATACCCCCATTCCAAACACAATGGGATATGTTTCGTGGGCCCATTCGGCTGTTTCAGTCAGTTTTTCTTCAAATTAAAATATAAAACATTCAATATTTGATTTGAACGTATATTTCAATTTGCCGAGGCCACATACCGATCCCAAAAATTCCAGAAAAATAATTCTAGCTATGTTTTGATGATACGGTCCCAGCAAAACTAGTTTTGTCGAATTCTGAGACCGTTTGCAAAATGGCTATTTTCTGGTCGATCCAATTTAACAGAAATCGACCAAACATATTTTCCTTCGCCACGCTCACATATTAACTTCAAAAATTCTGGAATTTGAAACCTAGTAATAATTTAACATCCCGGATCCAAGAAAAGTGGTTTCGTCGAATTCTGAGGTCGTTTGCAAAATGGCTATTTTCACGGGCTATATAAATTCTATAGCGACCTTTCTAAAAATTCATTTGGCCATAACTTTTGACTCCCGCTACGAAACTTCGATTTTTCAGATATGTTAGAAAGATAATCATAAACAGATTTAAATATTTTTGGTTTCACTAAAATCCGTTTTATTTTGCACCCGGTATAGTCAGTCAAAGTTCGAATTCAAAATTTGAAACTGCCGCGCCATTTCAGGCCTTGTTTATAATTTAAAATAAATATATTTATTTTCAAGCATCGATTCAAACATACTTTTCGTCGTTATTATTTAAAATAATTTATTTTAAATATTTAAAATCCACTAAAATAGCAAAATTAAAATTTTTAAACTGGTTCAGATTTTCTGGGTTGTTACAAAAAACCAGCCTATCAATCCATTTTCTAATCTATGAAATGTGTTAATATTTTATGATATATTATGATTTATTGATTGATAGCTATCGGGATTTGAGATTATTTGATTGCATCACTTAAACTGAATTTACAATCGTTGTCCGAATCCATCACTAATTTTTGTTCATCTTTCATTAAAACTTTTTTGAAAATAATTAGAATCATATTTTTTTTAACTCTCTCCATTTGTATAAAACTCATCGTAAATCCATCATTTTACAATGTGAAATTTGCTTCTAGTTCTTAGAATATTAGGATTTTTTTTTGATGATTGAGATTTATAATTGACGCTCTTCCTCTTAAGCTAACACTGTAAGTTAAGTCATTTTCAATCACTGTTTTAATTTCTATATCCTTTTTATGATAACAAAAAGGGGAAAATGGGTTAAGATTTTGATCAATGAGTGGATTTTCTTTGAATATTTTAATATTGAAATTTTAATTATTGTTTTTCACTCATGCACAAATCTAAGGGGAGTTTTGTTGTAGAGGAGCATTCAAATAGGGGGAGTTCAATAATTCATTGTTAAACACATTTATTATAATATTATATTTAAAATCTTATTTTATGTTTGTCATCATCAAAAGGAGGAGATTGTTTATCTAACAATTCTATGATTGTTTTTTGATGATTACAAACATATATTTGTTATTTTAAATATGTTTGTAATTGGACTATTATACTACATCACAGACAGAATACAATATTTATATTTAAATAGAATACTACTGCACAAGAATTTAAATATTCGAACAGTATTTTATTTAAATATAATAATTTATTTCAACATTCCAAATAGTACAAATTTATAACTCCACTATTTGTACAACTCACTGAAATACAATACATCCACATTCAATTTCATTAGTATACATTGATTCTCAATACAATTCACTTAGTTTATGCATACATTGACATATTCAGTTGTACAATCTCTCTCTCTCTCTTTCATAAATAGCCACTCATTTACATTCAGTTTCTCTCTCACATACACTGACACCATCACTCTTGTCTTCTATGTTCTTCCAACATCATAGTCAGTCTAGTCTTCTGTTTACCTATCATAGAAAAACACACAATAAACTGGAACAAAAATATTTTAAAATTCTAGCAGATATAATTTTTATTTTAAAAATTTATTTGCCTTAGAATTTTAGTGTATTTCTCATCATTTTTCATTACTTGATCTGAATTATATGGACATCCATCTATGTCTATACAACTTGCGATATTCACAGTGATTCGCTGTAAATATCACAAGGTAGACATCGTTTGTAGTGCTCAAATATATAAACTGCCAATACATGTATACACATACATGTGTATATACACATTTCTTTCAGGCATGCAGGGGAAAATTTGGTCAAAATCCAATCTTAGGTTAGCAAAATACTTTCCTGAAAAATTCATATATATATATATATGCATATATACATATATGTATATATGGTGAAAAATGTACAGTTCGGACAAATGTGCAACTTCAACTTTCTGCATACACAAGCTAGAATACTCATGTGTACATAGCAAACAAAGTGGTCGAGCAGTAATGGTAAATGGACATGCAACTGTATGGAACAAGATGCAAGTAGACAACTCTAAAGTATGGCACATTCAAAATGCACAGTTCAACAAATGGGCAACAAAAGTGGTCGAGCATTCAACAGCATTAATTGTACATAGAAATTCAAGTACACATGATTTCAAGTACTCAAACAAAACTGGGTTAGAAAATACAGTGGACATACCATGCAAAGCAACTCAATGATCAGAAACAGTTCGTACATGCCTAAATTATGTGATATATATATGTATATGTGCAGTATATATATATATATATATATATACACATATGTATCTACATAAATATATAGGCAGAAACAATAGTGAACAAGGGTATCCATACTCCTCAACAAAGTTCAAAAATGCACAAGAAAAATCTCAAGAACAAGTGATACAAAATGGTTCAACAAGTAAATCAGAGTGGTAACAAAAACATTGCAACATAGCATTAATTAACTTGTCTGAATACACTCAAATCAAACAGACAAGTATAAGCAAATTGTGTACGTATAAATATACATAAACAACAACTCTCAACAAAAAAAATTAGAGAAACGGGGCCAACTACATGGCAAGGAACAACATTTCTCTTTTGGCAACTGCATGTATACAAGGAAGCAAATGCATACACAATTAACTAGAGCCAAAGGAATGTTTTCTTTGGAAAGAAATAACGTCTGCATCTCATGCTGGTTTAAGAATTTCTCATATGTTTCTTGGAAAATATCCCGGTTTTCAAAGCAATAAATTTACAATGCAATTTTTTTTCCAGAACCATATATTTTGCAACCGGTTTAAATGTGTCCAGAAATCACAGTATCATAGTTGGAAAAATTCAACATTTTTTAGGCAAAACTATAATCAATGTTTTTGCCAAAATAAATCAAAATTTCTTTTCTAAAAATCAATCACGCAAGGGACTAGATGAGAACAATTATATCACCAAGTTTAGTTTATTTCCTGAAATGTTTATGGCATGATTAAATCAACAAGAATCAAACTTGGTATCCATGGTTTTTGCAAGTAATTTCTACAAAGACAACAAATCGACCAGATTCACAGAAGGACAAAAACATGTCCTGATTCATCATAAGAAACTCACGCAAATTTTAAATCCACAAATTCGGAGATGCTAATTCTGGAAAAAAAATCAATTTTCATTTAAGACTTTTTCCAGAAATGATCAACTCGAAATTGGGAACCAGAAAATCAAGTATTGCAAAATCACGCAAGAAATCAGATCTAGGCATTTGAAGAAATCAGAGTTAGTTTAGGGTTTTCAAAAACCTATTTAACCTACACCATTCATCATCGACAAATTATCGAAAAAATAAATAAATAAATAAACAGAAAATCGAGACCAAACAAAATGAATTCAAATTGCTCACATATTTTTTCGATCGCTAGAGACCAAATCATTCACAAGCAAGAACAATGTCATCCAAAGATAATCAAAGTACATTTTTTTGTAGCAATTCAAAGTGGTGATTTGGGATTCACAAAACCCTATTTTTTCAAAGAGTCGGCCGACATTTTGAGCAAGCTTCCAAAGTGTTAAAGAGAAGAAATGGGTCGGCCTATGTTTCTAATTAGAAAAGGGGGATTTTTATTTTCTTTTTATTTTAAGTGTTTTTTTGTGAATCGTTGTTTAGTTTTCTAACATCTGTAATAACTAGGGTTACCTACTACGGGTTTGTAGCTAGGGGAAAATCGGGTTTCGAGGACAGAAATCAGTGTAGGGTTTTGAGCGTAGGATAAGAACAATAGCAGGTTGTACGAGTGTACAAAACTGCATAGGCAGTCAGCGAGAGGTTTGCGAGTTTATAGTTTTTTGTATGCGGGAGTCTGTTTATTACCTAGTAGAAATCTTGGGGAATACAGTAGTAGGCAGGATTTGCCGTAACTGGGTAAAATCTTTGTGTCATTTACTTTCCGTACTTATTTACTCCTCCCTTATCTATGCTGTGATTATTATTCTGTGTTGCGATTTGTTTTATATTCTCGATAAAGTTCAATAAACCCTATTCATCCTCTTTAGGGTTATCTTGGTCCAACATTCTCGGTCTCTTATTCCCTTCTTAAAGGTGGATAATTATGATCTCTTATAACCCTTAGGAGGACCCCTGCCCCTTAAGACCCTGTCCTAGTACGTTAACATTCTTAAGTCGAGACTCTCAATTGTAATATGTGAAGTAGTATTGCAAACGTCACTACTTAACTGATATTACATTTGAACACCTATGTCACTTAAGACTTCCCTTAAACAGTTGGCGAGCATGCAATGGTCACATATCTTTTATATACCAATCATGTCCTTAGTTGAGCCCTTTACAAGCTTCTAGAGGAAGTGGACATCCCTCGTGAACTACCCTACTCCATTATCGCTTATGCTTAACCACTTTTAGAGAAGGAGGACCCAAAGACTTACTTCGAATCTAATAAGGGTGGGTCCCATGACTTCGGTTTATCTCCAAGGAATAAACCTTAGGAGGGATCCTAGTCCTAACCACTTAAGACCCAAATTAGACAAGAAGAGAGTCAGCCACTTAAGACCTTCTCAAGGTATAGTAAACCTGCTTATTTTCACATATAATAGACTTATATATACATATATAGTTACATATATATACACACACTGGACCTCTCACATTAAACCATATACCTGTAGATGCTGGATATGTCAGGCTGTTCCGGGCATGCTTTTACAACAAGTCGGTTTAACCCCGTGTCATAGTGTACTAAGTTTATGAATGGCCCATGGCACCTGGACATCTCACATTAGTTGGGCCTAATTGTGGTTGCTGGATTTGTCGGTCGGTTCCGGGCAGGCTTCTACCACAAATGGAAACTAACCTCGTGTCTATGTGTTACTATCTAAATATATGTAAAGGCATTCAATACGCATACACAAGCAATCAATTATATATTTATTATGGGGACATTTAAAATTCAAATTCTAACCTAATGGCATTTGTTACGCTAATACAATGTTAATTACGTTGATTACGTTTATATAAGTATAATAATTATAACGCCTACATAACTTTAAATTCATATGAACGAGGGACGTTCTAACAAGATAAAATTGCTAATTTGTCTAAATCAAGGTATACAAGTTAGTTTTTCCATATCTTGACTACTATAATTTGGACATGATGGCATAACGGAATAAGAACATAATAACATATAACAGTGAATGGAAAAATACAATCATACATATAAACTTGAACTTGCATCCTAGGCTTATTAGGATGATTTCAATATTGGATCAAAAATAGAGTATAACATACACACAAAATATATACATGTATGTTTATAAATTCCACTTTATCCAATTTACGCCTTTTGGTGGTTTGCACATAAAAACGTTTACATTTCATATATTTTAAATATGAATACGTTTGGATTCAAAATAGAACCCAAACATAATCTAATCATGAAATAACAAAATTTAAACCCTTTTAGGTTACAATCAAATATTTACATAAGGGTAGATTACACAAAGTAGAAACAACATCAACATCCCTTTCATTCTCAATCCAATATAAAAATCAAAAACCATAAACCCAAATAACAATAAAGTGACAATTCATACGTAAACATAAGATAGAGGATTTGGGGATTTTAGTATTGATGTTATCGATTTCCAAATCCTCCTCGGCATAACTATCAACATGTTAATCTATTGAAAAAATAGAATATGCCTAAGAACACTATATTCAACTCATAGATCTTAGGAAGAACAAAGAGGATTTCTTGTTGTAGATCTAAATCTGTGCTTAATCTTTGCGATAGACGTGCTCTAATTCTCATAATATGTATGTAAGAAACATGATCTAGAATCTTATATGTGTGTATATGTATATATATATTCTAAATTCTAGAATTCATACTAAACCGATATGAATTAGAAAGAAGATAAGAAGAAAGGTTAGAAGAATATAAGAAATTCTTAACACTTTTTTCTAGAATTTAGCAATAGCAGAAAGGCAACATGAAGGTAGTTAGAATAGAGTGGCTAGGGTTTTCAAGTGTGATATGAGGGCCTATGTATAGTTGCTTGTGTGAGCGTAGGCCGTTAGATTACTTAGATTTTATTCAGACCTTTTATTTATATATATTCCCTTTGAAAACTTTAACAAACATAGATTCATTAGGCTGTTTAGTCGTCAGGCGATCGACCGGCGGTTGACACCGCTCTTATGGTGGAGGTCGACCTCCTGGTCGCTGAAATAGCCAATGAGTGTACATTGCGCTGATGTGTTAGTTTAATTAATACATTTCTTTATTTCTTAATCTCTTTCCTTACCTGAAATATTTTCTGTCCCCATGATCTTATCCTTAGTTTGAATTTCAAATTCTCCCGCTTTTATTTAAATATATTTTGGACATATATATATATATATATATATATATATTGCAAAAATAATTATATATATACTGTGTTTTATTGCCCAAATTCATTTGCTCTTAACTTATTAATACATTTACCGTTTTTAGCATATTATATATGAAAACAATTCAGAATTTCGCCATGAATCCAAATAAAAGATTTTCGTAGCCAAATTCCTAATGCTACAAAATCTCATTTTCTAGCCGTATTATTAGATTGTTTAATTTTATTCTTATGTATTATTATTAATATTTATGCATTTTGCAGGGTGTTACATTCTCTCCCCTTTAAAATAGATTTCGTCCCGAAATCTATTTGAAGGGGGGAAAACACAACTCGCTCGAAACATCCATGTTGTATATCCATGTTATTATTAAATCATCCATGACTTGCAGTGATTATGAACTGCAGACCCACTAAAGTGAACTCAACCCTATTGTGTAGGTGTAACTAAATAATGCAATATGTATGAAAACAACCTAATTACGCTTATATTTCTGTATGGGTGCGCTTGTGCAATGGCGTTGCATCCATTTCCTAACATCCAATCTAACAATCACAATGCATCCATAAGCGTAAAATTGAGGAAAAATTACCCGGGAATAGCTCTGGGTGAGTCTTTCTTGAAACACCCCACCTCCGTTAGGGTCACTCTCAAAGGGAATGCCCTAATTTTGGTGGAGGTTTATAAGTATAAGTCACAGATATACAAGACAGATATAAGAACACATATTTTTGAATAGCGGAAAAACAACAAATTTTATTTCATTAAAAATACGTGTTACAACAACCATACCATAATTGTCTTACAATACTTCCAAAAACATCATAACTGTCTTGATTACATTATTTAAAGAAGCATAAAGAAAACATAAATAAACTGCAAAAGTCCCATTGTTGCTGTCCAAAGCCATAGTCAAAAACGAAAAGATCCAAGTAATACATTCTTTCTCTTCAAGCTGGATATGAAGGCTGGTCAAGCTGCGGTATTCCCTCCCTGTGGACCTGGGGGGGACGGAAGAAAAGAAGGCGAAAGAAAAGTAGAGTCAGACATAAAGCCTGAGTAAGTCTAGGACTATTCAGTCTATGAATAAAGAACTGGGTATGATAAGTATAAACTAGAAATGGGGAAAGCACCATAAACTTAGTTAAGTTGTCTAGGGTCGAATATACTATCGTACCCCATTTTAAATCTCTGTACCCATATAAACTAGTTCCCAACAGGCACCCCATAATCAGGGTGAAGTGATCCATTTTATGATGATCGACTCCTACTCGCATAGTTACATGTGTCTTACGGCCCCCGATGTTGTAGTTACCTATGCTGGTCCCACCATGGGGTGTATCAAGTCCCATGGTGGCGGCCCGACACAATCCTAGAATGCACAGGTATGCTACTGGTGCCCAGTGCCTTATTTTTCTGCGCCGGAGTGTGTGCACGCCCGCACCCCGTTAGAACCTACACTGCTGCACCACCACCGTCGATTTGACCTCTTACAATCAGCCCAGTAATCGTGCCCCACCCTGCCTAGTTTCAGGGTATCATGATACCTTGTAGGGTTACTGCGAAAAGGGTCCTCCGCTACTAGGTTTTCTATTTCTAGCCAACATGCTAAGTTGGTTAAGTGTTTTATAAACCTAACCCCCAATCAGTATGTTTAGTTTAGCATGTTCCATTTTGATTAAGTATTAATATAATTTACTTAATCCTATCAATCCTGGCTCAGCCTTAATTGTCTTATTAAAGCCTTGACCTCTCACATTAGACATGTATTGTTGTGGCTGCCTGTTGCCGGTTGGGTCCGGGCAGTCTTACGCCACAACTCAGTCTAACCTCGGGTCCTTATTGGGCTCCGTGTTTAACCACCCACATTGGATAGGTATTGTTGTGACTACTGGACAGCCGGGCGGTTCCGGGCAGGTTTACATCACAACTCAATCCAACCTCGGGTTAAACACATCGTATTTTTCTACATTTACATATTTTGTCTCTTTTCTTTTTATATGTAAATATTTGCGGCCCATTATTCAAATTCATCTTAAGCTAATGGTGTAAAGGTTTACACCAATCATGGGCCCAACCCATTCTTGAATTTGGGCCCCTCTACTTTTATATTTTCATTTATTAATTAATTTGGCCCAACACTATTTCCCCCGTTTAATACGTTCGTTTATTATAATATATGTTGGGCTTAGCCTTTTAAGCCCAACTTAGCCACGTGAAAAAGGGGAGGCTTAAAACGTGAGTATATACACAAAAAGGGGAATGTGAACGCATGAACTTGCAACATAACGTTGGAACTACAAAATAGAAACTGGTGTACTTGCATTGTAGTAACATATACTTTGGTCATAAAGCATAAGTGACATGAATCAAACCATGTAAACTTGTAGTTAAGTTAAGAATCTAACTAAATTAGATATCATTATTGACACATAGTCTTAACTACAACATAATCCTATATTTTTACTTAGGCATAATGTCAAACATAAGCAAATCATGTTTATAAAATTACTATATGTTAACAAAAGGTACTTACTTTTGTAACTAATACAAAAGTATGGTTCAACTAGGATTATCCCAACCTAATTCTTATATGAATCATGGTTTTTAATCCATTTATAAAATTATAGCATAAACATATCTAAACTTACATCATGGTTTTCATTTTTATCTATGTAAACTTGCAAGAGGAATGTAACTCTAATGTAATTCTAATGTAACTTATGATAACAACATGAGCCTAAAAACATGTTTTTCAATTGGGCATAATAACGAACATAGTTTAGTCATGTTCATAAAATTAATACAAATTTACAAAGATGCGTGCTTTTGTCACTATCACAAAAATATGATTTTTATACTTGAACTATGATGCCAATTTCAACATAACCTTCATATGAATCATAATACTTAAGTGGATCAAATTACACTAAGGATGACCATAGAATTATACATCATGTTGTCATAACAATAGATCATAGACTTGCATGAATTTCAAAATAAACTATTACAACATATAGTTGTTGTTTCAACATGAATCTTATACTTGCGTTTACCAAATGGGTGTTGTAAATAACTACCACAAACATGTAGTTTCCAATATGAATCATATGCTTGCATAAGTCCCAGTCAAAATTCCACAACATGTGGTTGTCAACATAAGCCACATACTTGTATGAATCAAACCATAGCATTGCCAAATCGTTTAGAATCAAAATAACATACAAATATAATTCATTATTGCCACAATTCCATTTCATTTCCAACGCAAATCGCGTACTTGCAAATATCCAATCGTATACCATAATATTCCCAAATCATTTTGCATCAAAGCAACATACAAATATAGATTATTATCACCACAATTTCATTTCTTACATTACACAAATCAACACAATTATTTAATTCATATCGGAATAGCACTCTACTTACAGCGTATGACGACTCTTCAATTCAGAAATCTGAATTCTGAATTTGGAGATGCTATCCTTTGTTGTAGGCGTTGTTTTGATTTGATTAACGTTGCTTTAGGCTTTGAATTATCTCCTAGTTGTCTCTCTATTTCTGACGGCTATCTTCAGTCTCTCCTCAGCAGCATGACGGTCTCATCTCCATTTTAGTTTGTGTGAATTAGGGTTAGTCTTAGGTCCTTTTTATAGAGTTTGTGAGTTTGTAATGACCCGCATTTTCTGCGATATATAATTAATTTATTTAATTATATAATTGGTGATTTAGAGAAGTTAATGATCGTTTAATTAAATAATATTGAATATTTAATAAATAATTATAATATAATAAATATTATAATGTCGAAATAGTCGGAAATAGTGAAATTCAAAATATCGTATGAATTGAATAGCATACGAGATTTGGTGGAGTTTCGATTCGAAATATAATAACAATTTTTATTGAATCGACGACAGTTGAACGTATAGTTTATAATATATTTATAAACGAGCTCGAAATGGCGCTGCAGTTCGCTATTTGGCGATTTGAACTTCAACTGAATGTACAAGATTCGTTTTAAGCCGGATTTCTGTGAAACAAGAAACGTGTGGAGCTGGTGGAGTATATCTTTCTAGTGGAAGAGAAAAATCAGGATTTCGTCGTGTAGATTTTGATTTACGTCCAAATCAAATTTTAGAAAAGTCGCTATGGAATTCCTTTATAATTTGCGACGCTTTATTTACGTTATAAATGGATTTTCAATATAAATTGAATATCGATTCAACCTGGACTTGAAATATCAAGTATATAATTTTTCTGAAGCTGTATGGTATTCCACTGTGAATATATACGACAATATAAATTTATTTATATTTAATTTAATTTTATTTAAATATATTTACATATTTAAATGGGCTATTTAGAGCTTTAAAAATAGCCGGTTTTGCAAACGAAGTCGGAATTCAACGAAACAAATTTTGTTGGATCCGCAATGTCAAATAGTTGTTAGATTTCCAGTTTCGTGATTTTTAGAGTCACTGTGTGGTCGTACGGATTTTTAGAGTGAGAAACAGTCAGTATTTTGACAGTTAAAAATACGCTGTGTGAGCATACGGAGTCGGAATTCGACGAAACCAGTTTCATTAGGACCATAATGTCGAACTCTAGCTACATGTCCGGTTTGGTGATTTTTGGGTATCGTATGTGATCACACGGATTTTAGAAGCCAAAAACGAATATAAAATGATAAAATAAAATATCGAAAAAATATCTAAAAATATCTAAATCTCTTATAAATACCCCCTAATAATTTTCCTAACCTAATTCAGTTTTTCCACAGCTCAAATAGGCGCCGCCACATTTATTCACTTTCCAGTAAAGTTCGAACCAAAGATAAATCAAAAACAAATGAGAGAATAACCTATAAATCAAGTAATATATATGTATGGATTCCGGGTGTTATCCTCTTCACTTTCATACCATTTTGGTATGGTTCGACACTCGTTCTGGGGTTCGTCGTTTAGCAAAGAGGATTTAGGGTTGAGGGATTCGCGAGTATGAAGCATCGATTCAGGATTTAAATGTTGGAATCGGGTTTCTGGTAGGCTTTAGCTTCGGTGATGATCTTCTGAGGGTGTTCGGTGGATGTTTTTGACGACGAGTTCCCTGTAGCTTCTCGAGATCGTGTTCGACTGGGTAGCGTCGAGTGGTATGATGTTGAGGTGGTTAGAAGGAGATTCAGATGAGGTGAAGATTTGTGGTGGTATCAGGAAATTCGGTGGAGTGTAGGAGGAGATTGGATTGAATGAAATTGTGGTAATGGACATTGGAGCTCCAGCGTGTTTTGTTTGGGGAGATGAAGTAATACGGGTATGGGCTTTTATGTGGTGGTGGGCCGGAATGAAATGGGGTGAGCCCAACAAGATTTTAATTTAAGTTATAAATTCAAATAAGTGTACGAACTTGTTTATTTAATATCTCGTTCGTATGTGGTCAGAATTTCGAACCGTAAGTTGCGTTGGGATCGTATGGACGGACACTACGCACTGGAGCTGACTGGGAGTGAATCCGAGCTCGTTACAATTTATGGAAAATTAAATTGTCCGACTGAATCAAATAACGCAAACCGTTATTTAACGGCTAACGCGCAAATGTGAGTAAATCTCACTAACTCTGAACAGTTTATAATTTCATGTTATATTTTTAGAACTGTTAAATATGGACTGATTGATTGTGTGTTGACTGTTTGATTGAACTGCTAGTCAGTTAGTTAAATTTCTATATTGATTCTGTTTAACAGAATATATCATATGGAACTGAAAGTGATATTATCTATACCGTCTAACATCTGTGATACAGGGAAACAGGTTGGAGGAATCCGACTGGATTCCTCAACAGTTATTTTATTGTTTTTCATATATTTTGATATATGATGTGAATTATAACCTGTTGTTGATTGTGTGCGTATGGACGATATTGAACATCGTGATTTGATATGAATGAATACCATAACATATCGAAATGTTGATAAAGGGATTTTCAAAGTGATATTGAAAATAGAATATTTATAAAATGGGATATTTATAATATAGAGATATTTATAAAGTGGAATATTTATAAATAAGGAATATTTATAAATTGGGATATTTATAAATAGGAGATATTTGAAAATGAAATAAATTCAAAACGTTTCTTTTTGAATGGAAAGGCCTGTGTGGCGAGTTTGGGGATTTTCCCGATGCTCCCGATACAAAGGAGGTTATGGCGAATTTTCCCGGGAATTTAAGGAGTTAGAATATTTCAAGAATAAATTTGAAAAGGAAATATTTGTAAACCATTTACAAATAGAATTAAAAGGAAACGTTATAAAAAGGAAATCATTTTTAAAGTGTAGAACCGTTATTTAAAAGTACATCTTTTCAAATGAATAAAACGTTGTTAAAAAGGAAATCTTTATGAAGTGAATAAAGTAAATCGAATATGGTATTCGAAGTTAGTTAATCGAATATAGACATTCGAAAGTTAGTTAATCGAATATGGTATTCGAAGTTAGCTAATCGAATATAGACATTCGAAAGTTAGTTAATCGAATATGGTATTCGAAGTTAGTTAATCGAATATAGACATTCGAAGGGAGAAATCGAATATGGTATTCGAAGTTAGTTAATCGAATATAGACATTCGAAAGGAGAAATCGAATATGATATTCGAAGTAAGTAAATCGAATATGGTATTCGAAGAAGTTAATCGAATATGGTATTCGAAGTTAGAGAAATCGAATATGGTATTCGAAAGTTAGTTAATCGAATATGTTATTCGAAAGGGGTTAGTCAAGTCGAGTTAGTCAAATAGAGTTAACCAGTTAGAGTTAACCAGTTAGAGTTAATCAGTTAGAGTTAACCACTTGGGGTTAATTGGTTAGAGTTAATCGATTAGAGTTAAATGAACTAGAGTTAATCAAATATAGTTATTTGAGACAGAGCTAGTCGAACATAGTATTCAGGGTAAGTTGCCATCTTGTACGACTGCTAGCGTAATTTGCAGGGCTGTAAATAGCCTAAGGCGGTCGGATGTTTCCTGAGGGAATCAGGCGTAACCATTGTGATCGCTGCGATCTAGAGTCAAGCGAATGGAGTTAAATAGAGTTAATCAAATAGTAGTTATTCGAATAGAGTTAAATAGAGTTAAATAGAGTTAATCGAATAGTAGTTATTCGAATAGAGTTAAATGGAGTTAAATAGAGTTAATCGAATAGTAGTTATTCGAATAGAGTTAAATGGAGTTAAATCGAATATTAGTTATTCGATAGGAGTAAATCAAGTTGAGTTAAATAAACCAAGTTAGTCGAGCCTAGTTATTTGAATCGAATTGGTCGAACCAAGTAAGTTAAGTTAGTCGAGTTAAGTTCGTCGAGTTAAATAAATCGGTGTTAGTTTCATTGAAAGGAATTATCGATGTTAGTTTCATCGAAAGGAATTATCGATGTTAGTTTCATCGAAAGGAATTATCGATGTTAGTTTCATCGAAAGGACTTATCGATGTTAGTTTCATCGAAAGGAGTTATCGGTGTTAGTTTCATCGAAAGAAGTTATCGATGTTAGTTTCATCGAAGGGAGTTATCGATTATAGTTTAATCGAAGTGAGATTTTCAAATATGAGATATTTGAAAAGGGAAGAGTTATCGAATACTAGTTATTCGAAGAGAGATTATCGAATATCGTTTATTCGAGAAGGAGTTAATCGAATATAGGTTATTCGAAGAAGAGTTAATCAAATAGAGATTTCTCGAAGAGAGTTAATCGGCAAATTCGATTTATATCGAATTCGGGAAAGTACTTATACTTCCCAGTGTCTAAAATAGAGATTTATTTATTTATAAATAAATAAGTGTTAGGTCAATTATTCACTAATAAGAATAGAAGTTATAATTAAAGTTAGATAATTCGAAAGCAAGGATTATAACGTTATCGTTATAACCAATGTTTTAAATATAGAAGTAGATTAGTAAAATTGAATCCGAGAAAGGTGTAAAGAAGTTGTTAAAGATTAAAAGATAAACTTGGACCATTTCGAAGTTATAACGTTGTTCAGTCAAGGTCTGAGAGGTAATTATACCCCAACTTGAGTGACTTCCTTCTTAACTAAGAAATGGTAAAGTTTGATCGTAAAGGAGTTTTGGAAATGTTTTCCAAACGAGAATCAGAAATGTTTTCTGATAAAAGAAAATAAGAATTTAGAATATAGGGAAATAGGAGATAGTAAATAAATGAACTAAAGAGATTAATGTTAAATGATGTTTGTTCGATAAAATTTCCAGCTGGGAATAATATCGTTGTTTGCACACTTGCTTTTCTTTGATAGTTAACTCACCAACTATCGAAGTTTTGACCATTTTAACGTTGTTAATATGGAGAGACCGGTTGGATTATTATCCATAGAACCACTCTGTATTGGCATAAGCGTTGCGAATCATATATGCCAAAGATAATTGAAGACGGAGTAAAATGCAAGGGCTACCATGTTTACAGAATAGTGCCTTCGGTTTGTCCAGTCCCAGGACAACTTGTATGGACGAAGGTCTGACGGAGTATATCCAATGGATCGCGTAAGTTGATCTGTTCAAACGTATTCACGTTTGGTGGCGGAGGAATTCGTTTCTCTTAGCTGTATACCCGTGTTATTTTTGGATAAGTCAATTTGTGATTTGGCGGGTATGACGATGTGACATTTCTAAGTGAATGAAGATGGATGTATGACAGAGTATTTCCAGACGGTCACGTACATTGATTTCTTCAACTATACCAAGAGTGGAAGCGGAGAAGGAAACTTCTTTTAGCTAACACGTAATGTATGGTTGTAGACATCAATTAGTGATTTTCGATGGATTTGACAATGTAGCATTCGAAGTGAATCTGATGTGATGATAAAGCGTAGCTTCTAGCCTCATCAACCGGTAAATGACAGAAATCGGGCAGGCAGCATGGCTAAGTCGGTCGCACCGAAGTAGGGTGTATAATCACCTATCTAGAGAATATTCATTTGTTTCTTAAATCTATCAATGCTGTCCCATATATATACGGGAACGGTTGCTGATCCCAACCGTTGGTGATGTACATTCGATACACTCAAGCGAAATGAGTGGTCAGTCATGTGTGGCTGAGTTGCAAGATGTTCTTGTTGAACTCCAGTGTATCGTTCCTAGAGTACACTGATCGGAAGGTGATTCCATACCTTGTCATAGTTGGAAATCCATTACCCAATACGTGCTTGCGGTTTTGATTGTATACTATATATGTAGAACGTGAGATGCAAGCGTTTCTACTAGACTGGTATTTATTTGTACTTAGACATTATTATAATATCAGAATGATATTGCTTTGCAAAAATATTTTGGATTCTCATAAGGGAAAAAACCCGTTCCGTTCTGCGGCGTGGTCTTATGAGATATCGTTTACTTGTTTATATACTTGTTTAAATTGTTTTACTCATACCAGTCCCATGACTGACCCGGAGTTTATTTGTTGTTTTCCCTAAACTCTTGGGTGCCTAAATTTGTACGGGCAGTCAAGTAGTCGGGTTTTACAGATATACTGGAAGAGCTTGGAGCAGGAGGCTTCAAGATCATATAGCTATAGTTATTTCCGCTGTGTTGTAAGTGCTGTACTCTGATAAGTGCTATTGTATACATAACTGTTATATTCCAAAGTTATGTTATCTATTATATGTTATTCGTTCCGCTGTGAGGTTCGTGTTACTCTGATGTTATGTTCTTCTCCTTCCTCTATTCTAAGTTTCTATCTTATCTTTCCTCACCCTCTGTCTTCTTTCTATTAGTTTCTTGAATTTCCAGTGCGATTTGGGTTGGACTTGTGTTATTTAGTCAGCTCAAATTCCCCCGGATTTTCGGGTCACTACAGTTGGTATCAGAGCTTATGTTTTAGTGATCGGACATAACTCTGTGGCGTAACTCAGTAGAGATGGGATTAGAAATATCCTAGATTGAGTTGAGTGTATATATATACAAGAGAGCGTATATGTTATTGAATATAAAATGGTTTTATATTGTGGAGATTTATTGATTGAGTGGCTTATGAATTCTGGACGATCAGTTTGATCCACTGTCTCGGTAGGAGTTTTATAAACACTTAAATACGATGAACCGACATGATATGTTTTGAAATTACTATAGTATATTGGTTGTGTTGGTTGTTAGAAAAATCGAATGAGATTATAAAAAGATGAAATGGTTATAAATAACTAATCAGAATTCATATCAGTAAAGTATATGAAGTAAGACGAATTGAATCTGAAGTTAAATCAGAATTGGAATTAAAATAAGTAAATTTTAAGTTCCTGGGAGATTTTGAACTGTTTTCAAAATGGAAGTGTTTAGAAATGATTTTAGAAAGTGAAATAGTATTGAACTCACTTCGATTACGGGAAAATAGATTCTGATGAGTGTGGCCACATCATCAGTATTCATTTTCGAGTTCCAAAGTGACGGATTACTACCAAAGGTTTTGTTTTTGAATTGTTTTGAGAAAACAAGTGTTTAGAAATTCAAATGTTTTGAATTGGTGTTATGATTTCAAATTTGATTTGAAATGAACTCAGGAATTTAAGTTCTGGAATTAAAATTTAACTAATGAGGTTAAATGGATTAAAATGGAAAAAGGTGAATAAATAAATTTGAATTTTTCTTGAACTAAGTTAAATGAAATTGGATTGGATTATAGAATAATCTGGATTGGGATTTGAAATGATAAGTTAAGAGTTTGGAATTTGAAACTCGAATTTGAAATTGAATTCGGCTTGAATAAGCGAATGGTTGTGTTAAGAATAACTTGGTTGGAGTTTGATGGGAAATACTTTGGTATATGCTGAATTGACAGCAGGTGAAAGGGATAAAAGTTGATATGCCCGACAAAAAGGTACAAGTTTATATTTCATATGAGTTTGGTGATTTATGAGCCGATTTGGCAAGCCGCTTGGCTGTTTGATTTTCTTTGGGATTGGAGAGGGCCTGTGTGGCAAGGTTTGAATTTTTCCGGTAACCCCGTACAAAGGAAACGCTGGCGAAATTTTCCGAAAATTTAAGGCGTTAGAAAATTTTCAGAATTTTTGAAAATTTTAGTTAGTCGGAAGGAATTAATATTTTAGTCGATATTAATTGGTTCCGTTGAAATCAGAAATAAGGGGTAAACAAATCTTAGGAATTCCAATAGACAGGGTCGTCCACTACCTTAGCAATTTCGAGGACGAAATTATTTTAAGTGGGGAAGAATGTAATGACCCGCATTTTCTGCGATATATAATTAATTTATTTAATTATATAATTGGTGATTTAGAGAAGTTAATGATCGTTTAATTAAATAATATTGAATATTTAATAAATAATTATAATATAATAAATATTATAATGTCGAAATAGTCGGAAATAGTGAAATTCAAAATATCGTGTGAATTGAATAGCATACGAGATTTGGTGGAGTTTCGATTCGAAATATAATAACGATTTTTATTGAATCGACGACAGTTGAACGTATAGTTTATAATATATTTATAAACGAGCTCGAAATGGCGCTGCAGTTCGCTATTTGGCGATTTGAACTTCAACTGAATGTACAAGATTCGTTTTAAGCCGGATTTCTGTGAAACAAGAAACGTGTGGAGCTGGTGGAGTATATCTTTCTAGTGGAAGAGAAAAATCAGGATTTCGTCGTGTAGATTTTGATTTACGTCCAAATCAAATTTTAGAAAAGTCGCTATGGAATTCCTTTATAATTTGCGACGCTTTATTTACGTTATAAATGGATTTTCAATATAAATTGAATATCGATTCAACCTGGACTTGAAATATCAAGTATATAATTTTTCTGAAGCTGTATGGTATTCCACTGTGAATATATACGACAATATAAATTTATTTATATTTAATTTAATTTTATTTAAATATATTTATATATTTAAATGGGCTATTTAGAGCTTTAAAAATAGCCGGTTTTGCAAACGAAGTCGGAATTCAACGAAACTAATTTTGTTGGATCCGCAATGTCAAATAGTTGTTAGATTTCCAGTTTCGTGATTTTTAGAGTCACTGTGTGGTCGTACGGATTTTTAGAGTGAGAAACAGTCAGTATTTTGACAGTTAAAAATACGCTGTGTGAGCATACGGAGTCGGAATTCGACGAAACCAGTTTCATTAGGACCATAATGTCGAACTCTAGCTACATGTCCAGTTTGGTGATTTTTGGGTATCGTATGTGATCACACGGATTTTAGAAGCCAAAAACGAATATAAAATGATAAAATAAAATATCGAAAAAATATCTAAAAATATCTAAATCTCTTATAAATACCCCCTAATAATTTTCCTAACCTAATTCAGTTTTTCCACAGCTCAAATAGGCGCCGCCACATTTATTCACTTTCCAGTAAAGTTCGAACCAAAGATAAATCAAAAACAAATGAGAGAATAACCTATAAATCAAGTAATATATATGTATGGATTCCGGGTGTTATCCTCTTCACTTTCATACCATTTTGGTATGGTTCGACACTCGTTCTGGGGTTCGTCGTTTAGCAAAGAGGATTTAGGGTTGAGGGATTCGCGAGTATGAAGCATCGATTCAGGATTTAAATGTTGGAATCGGGTTTCTGGTAGGCTTTAGCTTCGGTGATGATCTTCTGAGGGTGTTCGGTGGATGTTTTTGACGACGAGTTCCCTGTAGCTTCTCGAGATCGTGTTCGACTGGGTAGCGTCGAGTGGTATGATGTTGAGGTGGTTAGAAGGAGATTCAGATGAGGTGAAGATTTGTGGTGGTATCAGGAAATTCGGTGGAGTGTAGGAGGAGATTGGATTGAATGAAATTGTGGTAATGGACATTGGAGCTCCAGCGTGTTTTGTTTGGGGAGATGAAGTAATACGGGTATGGGCTTTTATGTGGTGGTGGGCCGGAATGAAATGGGGTGAGCCCAACAAGATTTTAATTTAAGTTATAAATTCAAATAAGTGTACGAACTTGTTTATTTAATATCTCGTTCGTATGTGGTCAGAATTTCGAACCGTAAGTTGCGTTGGGATCGTATGGACGGACACTACGCACTGGAGCTGACTGGGAGTGAATCCGAGCTCGTTACAATTTATGGAAAATTAAATTGTCCGACTGAATCAAATAACGCAAACCGTTATTTAACGGCTAACGCGCAAATGTGAGTAAATCTCACTAACTCTGAACAGTTTATAATTTCATGTTATATTTTTAGAACTGTTAAATATGGACTGATTGATTGTGTGTTGACTGTTTGATTGAACTGCTAGTCAGTTAGTTAAATTTCTATATTGATTCTGTTTAACAGAATATATCATATGGAACTGAAAGTGATATTATCTATACCGTCTAACATCTGTGATACAGGGAAACAGGTTGGAGGAATCCGACTGGATTCCTCAACAGTTATTTTATTGTTTTTCATATATTTTGATATATGATGTGAATTATAACCTGTTGTTGATTGTGTGCGTATGGACGATATTGAACATCGTGATTTGATATGAATGAATACCATAACATATCGAAATGTTGATAAAGGGATTTTCAAAGTGATATTGAAAATAGAATATTTATAAAATGGGATATTTATAATATAGAGATATTTATAAAGTGGAATATTTATAAATAAGGAATATTTATAAATTGGGATATTTATAAATAGGAGATATTTGAAAATGAAATAAATTCAAAACGTTTCTTTTTGAATGGAAAGGCCTGTGTGGCGAGTTTGGGGATTTTCCCGATGCTCCCGATACAAAGGAGGTTATGGCGAATTTTCCCGGGAATTTAAGGAGTTAGAATATTTCAAGAATAAATTTGAAAAGGAAATATTTGTAAACCATTTACAAATAGAATTAAAAGGAAACGTTATAAAAAGGAAATCATTTTTAAAGTGTAGAACCGTTATTTAAAAGTACATCTTTTCAAATGAATAAAACGTTGTTAAAAAGGAAATCTTTATGAAGTGAATAAAGTAAATCGAATATGGTATTCGAAGTTAGTTAATCGAATATAGACATTCGAAAGTTAGTTAATCGAATATGGTATTCGAAGTTAGCTAATCGAATATAGACATTCGAAAGTTAGTTAATCGAATATGGTATTCGAAGTTAGTTAATCGAATATAGACATTCGAAGGGAGAAATTGAATATGGTATTCGAAGTTAGTTAATCGAATATAGACATTCAAAAGGAGAAATCGAATATGATATTCGAAGTAAGTAAATCGAATATGGTATTCGAAGAAGTTAATCGAATATGGTATTCGAAGTTAGAGAAATCGAATATGGTATTCGAAAGTTAGTTAATCGAATATGTTATTCGAAAGGGGTTAGTCAAGTCGAGTTAGTCAAATAGAGTTAACCAGTTAGAGTTAACCAGTTAGAGTTAATCAGTTAGAGTTAACCACTTGGGGTTAATTGGTTAGAGTTAATCGATTAGAGTTAAATGAACTAGAGTTAATCAAATATAGTTATTTGAGACAGAGCTAGTCGAACATAGTATTCAGGGTAAGTTGCCATCTTGTACGACTGCTAGCGTAATTTGCAGGGCTGTAAATAGCCTAAGGCGGTCGGATGTTTCCTGAGGGAATCAGGCGTAACCATTGTGATCGCTGCGATCTAGAGTCAAGCGAATGGAGTTAAATAGAGTTAATCAAATAGTAGTTATTCGAATAGAGTTAAATGGAGTTAAATAGAGTTAATCGAATAGTAGTTATTCGAATAGAGTTAAATGGAGTTAAATAGAGTTAATCGAATAGTAGTTATTCGAATAGAGTTAAATGGAGTTAAATCGAATATTAGTTATTCGATAGGAGTAAATCAAGTTGAGTTAAATAAACCAAGTTAGTCGAGCCTAGTTATTTGAATCGAATTGGTCGAACCAAGTAAGTTAAGTTAGTCGAGTTAAGTTCGTCGAGTTAAATAAATCGGTGTTAGTTTCATTGAAAGGAATTATCGATGTTAGTTTCATCGAAAGGAATTATCGATGTTAGTTTCATCGAAAGGAATTATCGATGTTAGTTTCATCGAAAGGACTTATCGATGTTAGTTTCATCGAAAGGAGTTATCGGTGTTAGTTTCATCGAAAGAAGTTATCGATGTTAGTTTCATCGAAGGGAGTTATCGATTATAGTTTAATCGAAGTGAGATTTTCAAATATGAGATATTTGAAAAGGGAAGAGTTATCGAATACTAGTTATTCGAAGAGAGATTATCGAATATCGTTTATTCGAGAAGGAGTTAATCAAATATAGGTTATTCGAAGAAGAGTTAATCAAATAGAGATTTCTCGAAGAGAGTTAATCGGCAAATTCGATTTATATCGAATTCGGGAAAGTACTTATACTTCCCAGTGTCTAAAATAGAGATTTATTTATTTATAAATAAATAAGTGTTAGGTCAATTATTCACTAATAAGAATAGAAGTTATAATTAAAGTTAGATAATTCGAAAGCAAGGATTATAACGTTATCGTTATAACCAATGTTTTAAATATAGAAGTAGATTAGTAAAATTGAATCCGAGAAAGGTGTAAAGAAGTTGTTAAAGATTAAAAGATAAACTTGGACCATTTCGAAGTTATAACGTTGTTCAGTCAAGGTCTGAGAGGTAATTATACCCCAACTTGAGTGACTTCCTTCTTAACTAAGAAATGGTAAAGTTTGATCGTAAAGGAGTTTTGGAAATGTTTTCCAAACGAGAATCAGAAATGTTTTCTGATAAAAGAAAATAAGAATTTAGAATATAGGGAAATAGGAGATAGTAAATAAATGAACTAAAGAGATTAATGTTAAATGATGTTTGTTCGATAAAATTTCCAGCTGGGAATAATATCGTTGTTTGCACACTTGTTTTTCTTTGATAGTTAACTCACCAACTATCGAAGTTTTGACCATTTTAACGTTGTTAATATGGAGAGACCGGTTGGATTATTATCCATAGAACCACTCTGTATTGGCATAAGCGTTGCGAATCATATATGCCAAAGATAATTGAAGACGGAGTAAAATGCAAGGGCTACCATGTTTACAGAATAGTGCCTTCGGTTTGTCCAGTCCCAGGACAACTTGTATGGACGAAGGTCTGACGGAGTATATCCAATGGATCGCGTAAGTTGATCTGTTCAAACGTATTCACGTTTGGTGGCGGAGGAATTCGTTTCTCTTAGCTGTATACCCGTGTTATTTTTGGATAAGTCAATTTGTGATTTGGCGGGTATGACGATGTGACATTTCTAAGTGAATGAAGATGGATGTATGACAGAGTATTTCCAGACGGTCACGTACATTGATTTCTTCAACTATACCAAGAGTGGAAGCGGAGAAGGAAACTTCTTTTAGCTAACACGTAACGTATGGTTGTAGACATCAATTAGTGATTTTCGATGGATTTGACAATGTAGCATTCGAAGTGAATCTGATGTGATGATAAAGCGTAGCTTCTAGCCTCATCAACCGGTAAATGACAGAAATCGGGCAGGCAGCATGGCTAAGTCGGTCGCACCGAAGTAGGGTGTATAATCACCTATCTAGAGAATATTCATTTGTTTCTTAAATCTATCAATGCTGTCCCATATATATACGGGAACGGTTGCTGATCCCAACCGTTGGTGATGTACATTCGATACACTCAAGCGAAATGAGTGGTCAGTCATGTGTGGCTGAGTTGCAAGATGTTCTTGTTGAACTCCAGTGTATCGTTCCTAGAGTACACTGATCGGAAGGTGATTCCATACCTTGTCATAGTTGGAAATCCATTACCCAATACGTGCTTGCGGTTTTGATTGTATACTATATATGTAGAACGTGAGATGCAAGCGTTTCTACTAGACTGATATTTATTTGTACTTAGACATTATTATAATATCAGAATGATATTGCTTTGCAAAAATATTTTGGATTCTCATAAGGGAAAAAACCCGTTCCGTTCTGCGGCGTGGTCTTATGAGATATCGTTTACTTGTTTATATACTTGTTTAAATTGTTTTACTCATACCAGTCCCATGACTGACCCGGAGTTTATTTGTTGTTTTCCCTAAACTCTTGGGTGCCTAAATTTGTACGGGCAGTCAAGTAGTCGGGTTTTACAGATATACTGGAAGAGCTTGGAGCAGGAGGCTTCAAGATCATATAGCTATAGTTATTTCCGCTGTGTTGTAAGTGCTGTACTCTGATAAGTGCTATTGTATACATAACTGTTATATTCCAAAGTTATGTTATCTATTATATGTTATTCGTTCCGCTGTGAGGTTCGTGTTACTCTGATGTTATGTTCTTCTCCTTCCTCTATTCTAAGTTTCTATCTTATCTTTCCTCACCCTCTGTCTTCTTTCTATTAGTTTCTTGAATTTCCAGTGCGATTTGGGTTGGACTTGTGTTATTTAGTCAGCTCAAATTCCCCCGGATTTTCGGGTCACTACAGAGTTGATTTAGACCGTCGATGAAGCTTGGTTCAATGATAGCCGTTCGTTTGAAGGAGAGACCAACCAGGAGCTGACACCTAGCCCTAGTGACAAGGCAAGGCTCAGAAAATCGACCAAACACACACCTGGCCAGCCAGGGTGGGCTGGGTTCGACCTGGCTCTGGGGCCAGGTCGACAGCCCTGTCGACACCGTGTCGACTTGGCAGTCGACATGGGTTACCCAGGTCGACAGCCCTGTCGACCTGGCTAGCCCAGGTCGACTGCCAAGTCGACCTGGGTGCCTTAGGCGGGAATTTTCCCGCCCTGGCCAATTGGGCCCGATTTTGAATTTTAAACTTGTTTTTCTGAGCTGTTTTCGTCTGTTTGAATTTTAACCTGAATTCTGAAACTTCCGGAGGCCATATCTTCTTCATACGGACTCTGTTTTTCGAAAACTCGGACTCTATTTCGCGTATTTTTCCGAGACGAACACAATGGCGTATCCCGTTTCCCTTAATTCTTTGATTTGAAATTAATTATACTTTAATTTGTGAATTTCACTGTTATAGAATACACGGGGTGTTACATTCTCCCCCACTTAAAAGGATTTCGTCCCCGAAATCTTCAAGTTCGGGAAGAATGTACATCCTAACATCCAAACATCCATCTACTCATCCATCAAACACAAGCATCCATTGTCCTTAAAAGACTTCTAATGCTTCATGATCATATGCGAAGTGTGTGTACATGTACTTATCTAATGCAAAATCAGGCGGTCTACTGATTCAGTTGACCTCCTTAATGCGAATTATGTAAGTGCCATGAATCCATTATGTATGCAAATTTTCCTATTCATGATTCTACATGAGTGCACAATCATTCATACAAATGCAACATCCATATAATAACACATTAAAGTTCAACCATATACGAATGCAAACATATATGCATATGCAATATGAAGTGACTGAGCCGATCTAAAACCTAGATTGTGTGTGTATATGCAACCACGAGCAACCACTAGCAATCACTTGCAACCACTTGCAACCATCATCCATAACATGTTTCAACTACATGTTTTCATCCAAAGAGTTTCTACCTAAAAGATAGGGTCGAGGAGAGAAATAGGATAAAACAAAGCATCTAGAATAAGTTAACGATGTACCGCCAGAAGGTCAGGTCTGCTTCTGAGGGCAGTCTTTGCTGATGTGTCCAGTCTTCCCACAATGAAAACATTCACCTTGCTTTCTCTTCCTCTTTCTACAATCCTTGGCTATGTGCCCTTCCGTACCACAGTAATTGTATTTCCTTTTATCACGTGAGTTGTTGTTCTTGGCTCCTTTCTCGGGGTCTACCTTCTTATTCTTAGAATCGTTGGGCTTGACCTCTTTCTTCCCTTGAGAGTTTTATGCCTCTGTCTCCTTCTTGTCCTTATCTTCCTCGTTCAGCAATGCCATCTGCACCAACCTTTCGTACGTAGCTCCCATGGGTATATGGGTCATGGCCAAACTGTGTAATGGCTCATTCAACCCTTTGACAAAGCGGAGAGCCTTCTTGTGCGGGGTGTTGACTAGGTCCAGCCCAAACCTAGCCAGCTCATCGAATTGATTAACATACTCTTTGACTGTCATATTCCTTTGCTTAAGAAATAAGAATTTTTCCAACTGAAGACTCCTTTCAGCTTCTGAGAGAAATTTAGCCTCAAACCTTGCCCTAAAGTCCTCCCATGTTTCCACCGGTCTTTCTGCATTAGTGACTTCCCACCAGTAGGAAGCCTCACCTTTTAGTAGCCACACTGCCAGTTGTACCTTCTGCCTATCTTCTACCTCAAAGATGACGAATAAGTCCTCGGTTTCCTTTAACCAATTCCTAACTGCCACGAAGGACTCAGTTCCATGAAAGTCCTTTCCTCCCATAGCCTTAAAATCTTTACATATCTTAGCAAAAGTGTTTCCCCGCGGAGGAGGTGGAGGAAGAGGTGCTGCTGCAGCTGGATGATTTCCTGCAGCTGGGGGAGGAGGAACGGTAGGACCTGGCTGGGTGGCCCTTGCTTCTAAGAATCGTCTAAACCAACCAAGTATTGGTACACCCTCTGGCAAGTTAAGTTCTTCGGACATACTGAAACAAAAGGATAGATTCAAAACGAAGGATAAGAGATAATACCTATGGCTTTGGGGGACTTTGCCTTTTTTAAAATAAAATAATATTTTATCTTTTTAAAAATGCTTCTTTAAATTTTCTTTTGAAAATAAATTTTCAAAACTTTTTATCTTATCTGGTAAACCTATGCTCTGATACCAAGTGAAACACCCCACCTCCGTTAGGGTCACTCTCAAAGGGAATGCCCTAATTTTGGTGGAGGTTTATAAGTATAAGTCACAGATATACAAGACAGATATAAGAACACATATTTTTGAACAGCGGAAAAACAACTTTTATTTCATTAAAAATACGTGTTACAACAACCATACCATAATTGTCTTACAATACTTCCAAAAACATAACATCTTCATAACTGTCTTGATTACATTATTTAAAGAAGCATAAAGAAAACATAAATAAACTGCAAAAGTCCCATTGTTGTTGTCCAAAGCCATAGTCAAAAACGAAAAGATCCAAGCAATACATTCTTTCTCTTCAAGCTGGATATGAAGGCTGGTCAAGCTGCGGTATTCCCTCCCTGTGGACCTGGGGGGGAACGGAAGAAAAGAAGGCGAAAGAAAAGTAGAGTCAGACATAAAGCCTGAGTAAGTCTAGGACTATTCGGTCTATGAATAAAGAACTGGGTATGATAAGTATAAACTAGAAATGGGGAGAGCACCATAAACTTAGTTAAGTTGTCTAGGGTCGAATATACTATCGTACCCCATTTTAAATCTCTGTACCCATATAAACTAGTTCCCAACAGGCACCCCATAATCAGGGTGAAGTGATCCATTTTATGATGATCGGCTCCTACTCGCATAGTTACATGTGTCATACGGCCCCCGATGTTGTAGTTACCTATGCTGGTCCCACCATGGGGTGTATCAAGTCCCATGGTGGCGGCCCGACACAATCCTAGAATGCACAGGTATGCTACTGGTGCCCAGTGCCTTATTTTTCTGCGTCGGAGTGTGTGCACGCCCGCACCCCGCTAGAACCTACACTGCTGCACCACCGCCGTCGATTTGACCTCTTACAATCAGCCCAGTAATCGTGCCCCACCCTGCCTAGTTTCAGGGTATCATGATACCTTGTAGGGTTACTGCGAAAAGGGTCCTCCGCTACTAGGTTTTCTATTTCTAGCCAACATGCTAAGTTGGTTAAGTATTTTATAAACCTAACCCCCAATCAGTCTGTTTAGTTTAGCATGTTCCATTTTGATTAAGTATTAATATAATTTACTTAATCCTATCAATCCTGACTCAGCCTTAATTGTCTTAATAAAGCCTTGACCTCTCACATTAGACAGGTATTGTTGTGGCTACCTGTTGCCGGTTGGGTCCGGGCAGTCTTACGCCACAACTCAGTCTAACCTCGGGTCCTTATTGGGCTCCGTGTTTAACCACCCACATTGGATAGGTATTATTATGACTACTGGACAGCCGGGCGGTTCCGGGCAGGTTTACATCACAACTCAATCCAACCTCGAGTTAAACACATCGTATTTTTCTACATTTACATATTTTGTCTCTTTTCTTTTTATATGTAAATATTTGCGGCCCATTATTCAAATTCATCTTAAGCTAATGGTGTAAAGGTTTACACCAATCATGGGCCCAACCCATTCTTGAATTTGGGCCCCTCTACTTTTATATTTTCATTTATTAATTAATTTGAACCAACGCTATTTCCCCCGTTTAATACGTTCGTTTATTATAATATATGTTGGGCTTAGCCTTTTAAGCCCAACTTAGCCACGTGAAAAAGGGGAGGCTTAAAACGTGATTATATACACAAAAGGGGGAATGTGAACGCATGAACTTGCAACATAACGTTGGAACTACAAAATAGAAACTGGTGTACTTGCATTGTAGTAACATATACTTTGGTCATAAAGCATAAGTGACATGAATCAAACCATGTAAACTTGTAGTTAAGTTAAGAATCTAACAAAATTATATATCATTATTGACACATAGTCTTAACTACAACATAAACCTATATTTTTACTTAGGCATAATGTCAAACATAAGCAAATCATATTTATAAAATTACTATATGTTAACAAAAGGTACTAACTTTTGTAACTAATACAAAAGTATGGTTCAACTAGGATTATCCCAACCTAATTCTTATATGAATCATGATTTTTAATCCATTTATAAAATTATAGCATAAACATATCTAAACTTACATCATGGTTTTCATTTTTATCTATGTAAACTTGCAAGAGCAATGTAACTCTAATGTAATTCTAATGTAACTTATGATAACAACATGAGCCTAAAAACATGTTTTTCAATTGGGCATAATAACGAACATAGTTTAGTCATGTTCATAAAATTAATACAAATTTACAAAGATGCGTGCTTTTGTCACTATCACAAAAATATGATTTTTATACGTGAACTATGATGCCAATTTCAACATAACCTTCATATGAATCATAATACTTAAGTGGATCAAATTACACTAAGGATGACCATAGAATTATACATCATGTTGTCATAACAATATATCATAGACTTGCATGAATTTCAAAATAAACTATTACAACATATAGTTGTTGTTTCAACATGAATCTTATACTTGCATTTACCAAATGGGTGTTGTAAATAACTACCACAAACATGTAGTTTCCTATATGAATCATATGCTAACATAAGTCCCAATCAAAATTCCACAACATGTGGTTGTCAACATAAGCCACATACTTGTATGAATCAAACCATAACATTGCCAAATCGTTTAGAATCAAAATAACAACAAATATAATTCATTATCGCCACAATTCCATTTCATTTCCAACGCAAATCGCGTACTTGCAAATATCCAATCGTATACCATAATATTCCCAAATCGTTTTGCATCAAAGCAACATACAAATATAGATTATTATCGCCACAATTTCATTTCTTACATTACACAAATCAACACAATTATTTAATTCATATCGGAATAGCACTCTACTTACAGCGTATGATGACTCTTCAATTCAGAAATCTGAATTCTGAATTTGGAGATGCTATCCTTTGTTGTAGGCGTTGTTTTGATTTGATTAACGTTGCTTTAGGCTTTGAATTATCTCCTAGTTGTCTCTCTATTTCTGACGGCTATCTTCAGTCTCTCCTCAGCAGCATGACGGTCTCATCTCCATTTTAGTTTGTGTGAATTAGGGTTAGTCTTAGGTCCTTTTTATAGAGTTTGTGAGTTGATTTAGACCGTCGATGAAGCTTGGTTCAATGATAGCCGTTCGTTTGAAGGAGAGACCAACCAGGAGCTGACACCTAGCCCTAGTGACAAGGCAAGGCTCAGAAAATCGACCAAACACAGACCTGGCCAGCCAGGGTGGGCTGGGTTCGACCTGGCTCTGGGGACAGGTCGACAGCCCTGTCGACATCGTGTCGACTTGGCAGTCGACACGGGTTACCCAGGTCGACAGCCCTGTCGACCTGGCTAGCCCAGGTCGACTGCCAAGTCGACCCGGGTGCCTTAGGCGGGAATTTTCCCGCCCTGGCCAATTGGGCCCGATTTTGAATTTTAAACTTGTTTTTCTGAGCTGTTTTCGTCTGTTTGAATTTTAACCTGAATTCTTTGATTTGAAATTAATTATACTTTAATTTGTGTATTTCACTGTTATAGAATACACGGGGTGTTACATTTCTTATCTTATTCTTGGTCCCCCTTGTGCTTTCCGTAGGATCCTTTCCCCATTATACTCGGATGAGGGAACAGTTTTGTTGTGGAGTATCTTGATTCCATGCTCTACAATCCTTGTAGTGGCACGGGGCATCCTGGAGTCTAACTCAAGTTTTTCTATGTCTCCAATTTCATCAAGCTCGAGTCTAATTGTAGAATCATGAAGGCATTTCCTTAGATGAGATACATGGAAAACATTATGGATTCCCGATAGGCGATCGGGGAGATCCACTCAATAACCCAAAGATCCAATCTCCTCAATGATCCGAAAAGGCGGAATAAAACTAGGAGCCAACTTCCCAGAATTCCCAAAACGAATCGTTTTCTTAAGACAGGATACTTTTATGAACACAAAGTCTCAAATATTAAACTCAAGTTCCCTCCTTCGCTTACCAGCATACTATTTCTGGTAGTCTTGGGTTGCCTTCATCCTCAGCCTAATCAAATATATCTTCTCCGTGGAATCACAGACAATGTCAGGTTCGAGTATAACCTTGTCGGTAGTTTCCCACTAACAAGTTGGCGATTTGCATGACCTCCCGTAAAGCGCTTCAAAAGGGGCCATAGCAATCGTCGTTTGAAAACTATTGTTGTAGGTGAATTCTAAGAGCGGTAGGTGCTGCTCCCAAACTCCTCCAAAGTTGATGATGCGAGCTTTGAGCAAGTCCTCCAAAATTCGATTTACTCTTTCTGTCTGTCCATCAGTCTGCGGATGATAGGTTGTGCTTAGGTTAAGGGTCGTCCCTAAGGCTGCTTGTAGTCCTCTCCAAAATTCACTTGTGAACAAGGGGTCTCTATCACTTACAATACTTGATGGGATATCATGAAGTTTGACTATCTCTTTGACATATAATTGGGCTAACGAGGTTGTAGTCCTTGTCTTCTTGACTGGTATAAAGTGGGCGCTTTTGTTTAAACGATCTACCACTACCCAGATGGCCTCATTACCCTTTTGGCTTCTAGGAAGTCCATCTACAAACTCCATGGAAATGTGTTCCCACTTCCACATGGGGATCTCTAATGGTAGTAACATTTCTCCGGGCTTCCCTTGCTCCGCTTTCACTTTTTGGTATGTTAAACATTTGGCCACGAACTCGGCTACATCTCCTTTAAATCCTGCCCATTGGAGATTCCTCTTCATATCCTTGTACATTTTATCCCCACCGGGGTGTGTGGTCAATTATGACCTATGTCACTCCTCTAGAATTTATTTCCTCAACCCTTCGTCCTTAGGGACGTGAAGTCGTATATCCCAAAGTAAACTTCCATCATTGCCAATCAAATATCTAACTGAATGGCTTCCATCTTTCCCACTTTCTCTTTAATGCTTCTTAATTATTCGTCAAGGTCTTGTGCACTTCGAATCCTCTCTTTTAGAGTAGGTCTGATAATAATAGCTCCAAGAAAACCATTAGAAGTGGTTGGTGAGGGTTGTAAATTAAAATTAGAGAGGAACTCTAATTATTTCCATTCTAAGATCGCAGTCAAAGTCGCATGTTTCCTACTTAAAGCATCTGCCACAACATTACCCTTTTCCAGGATATATTGAATCATGAAATCAAATGCGGAAATATATTCCATCCATCATTGTCTTCTCAAGTTTAGCTCACGTTGAGAAAATAAATATTTTTGGGATTTATGGACGGTATAATTTCAAATTTCTCCCCTAAAAGATAATGCTCCACATTTTAAGGGAGACTACTACTACGGTTGACTCAAGGTCATGAACTATGTATCTTTTCTCTAGATCCTTGAGTTGTCTACTAGCATAAGTTTTACTTTTCCTTCTTTAATAAGGACCTCTCCTAAATTGGTCCCACATGCATCAGTGTATAACGTAAACAATTTTGAACCATCAGGTATAATTAGGAATGGTGCACTAGTCAATTCTTCCTTTAATTTCTTAAAAGCTATATCACATTTATTACTCCAAGAAAACACCAAATTCTTTTTTATTAGTTGGGTTAAAGGAGTAGAAATCTTTGCAAAGTCTTTAATGAATTTCTGATGATATCCATTTAATCCAAGGAAGCTTCTCACTTCCATAGCATTTCGAGGTATCCTCCATTTCTTGATTGCCTCAATCTTTGCGGGGTCTACAGTTAAGCCTTCATTTGACACAATGTGCCCCAAAAATCTTACTTCTTCCCTTTAGAATGGCACTTTGAGAATTTTGCTTTTAGTTGATTCTTTCTTAATATCCCTAACACTTATCTTAAGTGATTTTCATGCTCTTCATGATCTTTTGAAAATATAAGGATATCATCTACGAAGACTACCACAATTTTATTTAGAATGCCCCTAAACACTCTACTCATAAGGTCAACAAAGAAGATGGGTGCATTCGTTAGTCTAAAGGGCATAACTTCCCATTGGAACAGTCCATCTGGCGTCCTAAATGCAATTTTTTCCTTGTTGTCCTTCACAATTCTTAACTGGTGAAATCCAGTAGCAAGGTCTAGTAGGAAAAATTCTCGAGCTCCTCCCAAGTGGTCAAAAAGGTCATTGATTCTGGATAAGAGATACCTATTCTTTTTGGTCAACTTATTAAGTTCTCTATAACCCACACAAAGTCTTCAGGATCTGTTTGCTTTGGTGGCAAACACAATAGGTGCACCTTATTCTGAGGTACTTCGTTGAATGAAACCTTTTCGTAATAATTCTGAAATCTGTTTATCCAGCTCCCTTCTTTCCTTAGGCGCCATGTGCCTCAAGGGTAGTGCTATAGGTCTGGCGTCCTTCTCTAGGTCAATACGAAAAGAAAATTGTATATGGGTGGAAGTCCCGTGACATCCTCAAAAACATCCAAGAACTCGCAAATTATAGGGACTAAAGATGATCATTCTGAACTAGAGATAAGGAATATAACAAGGCTTTATCCTTGTTCCTAGTATTACAAGAGATACTCAGACTACGTCCTCCTCGGCTCCTAAGACGGGCGATTCCCCTATCGCAATCTACAACGACCCCATAAAATGATAGACAATCCGTACCTAGGATAAGGTCATACCCCATAAAATCCAATGCATATGCTTCGCAAATGAACTCGACATTGTAGATCTCTAATACTAGGTCTTTACACAAAAACTCAAGATACTTAGATCCTCCAATAGGGTTAGCCACCTTTATTAGACTATCAGAGATAGACAAGGGAAGGTTCAATAGATTAACAAGTATCTTAGAGATAAAAGAATGGGTCACTCCGGAATCGAACAAGGTGTATACAGAATTTCCTAATACAAAAGTTATACCTTCCAGTGCGGGTTTCCCTTGATCTTTTGGGGGTCGACTTTGAATCGGTGCTGCCTCTATTGCATAGATCTGGCACTCTTGATGACTTTAAGCTTTGAGAACTCCTTGGACATGTGTCCTTCTTTGGCAGTTGTAACACTTTCCTTTGAATTCTTTCTTCGCTATCGAGGTCTATAATTTTTGGCCTCATGGCCCTTACGGTTGCACCTCGTAGAAGTCTTTGCTTCCTTTTTGAATTTGTTTCGCTTCTTCTTGTTTTTCCACCATTCCTTCTTCTTATTTTTGTTGGTACTTCCTTCTCCTTTTTCACCTTCTTTTTCCTCCTTGGGACCCTCGGCCATGTATAGGATAACTGTCTCTGCAAGGGCTTCAAAAGTTGCCCCAAAAGTTACTTGGGCTAATAGAGTTTCCTTCAACGGAGAGTTCAACCCTTTAACAAATCTCAAGGCTTTGTTCATGGGGGTGTCTACCAACCCTCTTCCAAACTTCCTCAACTTGATAAACTTGGCTACATACTCTTGCAAGCTCAAGCTTCCTTACTTGAGGTGAATAAATTTCTCCAACTGGATAGTTATTTCCACCCTTGGTAGAAACTTTGCTTTGAAACGGGTACTGAATTCGGCCCATGTAAAAATCCGGCCCTCTTTCTCAATAGATATTAAATTCCACCATTTAACTGCCTCCTCTTTCAAATGCCAGGCTACTATTCTTCTCTTTACTTCATCGGGCCAACCAGTACCTTTGAAAATTCCTTTGCAGTCCGTTATCTAAGATTGGGCATTAGCAAAACCTTCCTTTACAGTGAATGGATTCCCTCCAAGATTCGTGAAGCTCTTACAATAACGGGAAAAATCAAAGGCTACCTCAGCGGCAGGATCTACAGGAGCTGCTGTGGTGGATTAACAACAGGGACCTGTTCCACAGTACAGAGGTATTGTTGGAACCATTCTGGCAAGTATCTGGGCCTTGCCTGGTTGCCCTGCTCATTAGGATTTTAAGCCATTCTACTATCCGAAAAGAAAAGGAAGAGTCCTTTAGTGGATACTCCTGAGATAGTATATAAGCTGAAAAGGGAAGAAAACGATAAAGTTGCCTAGTATAAATGTGTATGCTTATTGGGGGTATATATATATATTATAGTTTGCAAAAACCTTTTTCAAATTACAAATACGCCTCTCATACGTATAATTCCCTTACAAGCGGGTAACCTATGATCCGATACCAAATGTAACAACCCGCTCGAAATGGGCCTAAATTTCGACCTAGAAAAGGGCCATCGAAACTTAGAACCATTCTAAATGGGTCGTTGGTTCTTGTAAGGAATTATGTTTGCATAGAATATATAAACAGATACTTCGAATGGAAATTTCACACAGTGGTAAGAGAAAATATAATACTGAAAATAAGATGTACCACTTTATTTAAAACCACGGAGTTGTTTCCAACACAACAGTCACAATTACGTCTATTATATGGGTACATCAAATAATTCATTCTCAAATGTTTCCATACAAAGTAAAGCAATAACTACTAATAGTAGAATAATGACTTTGTCTTCAGCTCCCATCATGACATCGTCCATAATTTTTACCCCATCTATTGATCTGTTGGATATGTTAAGGAAAGGGGTCAGAACATAAAGCTCCGTGTGACAGAAATATTGTGTTAACTTAAAGTCCATACCCTATATTTTTAGCAGGTTACATGTGTCAAGGTATGTCTACGCAGCACACAACATTCATACAAACACCCAGTATCTAACTAATGAGGTGGATATCCAAGTCAACCGCTAATTAGTGCTTTTAGGGTAAAGACCCAACGAGGTGGACATTCTCGGTCACTTATAGACCTATTAAAGGTGGATTCTTACGATCTCTTATAAATTTGAGGCGGACCCCTAGCCCCTTAAGATCCTGTCCTAGTACGTCAACATTCTTAAGTCTGTACTCTCAATTGTAATAGAGAAGTAGTATTATGGACATTACTACTTAACTGATATTACGGTAAGACACCTATGTCGCTTAAGACTTTCCTCAGACAGTTGGTGAGCATGCAATGGCTACATATTTATGAACATTACTACTTAACTGATATTACGGTAAGATACCTATGTCGCTTAAGACTTTCCTCAGACAGTTGGTGAGCATGCAATGGCCACATATCTTTTATATACCAATCATGTCCCTTGTTGAGCCATTTACAAGCTTCTAGAGGAAGTGAACATCCCATGTGAACTACCCTAATCCATTACTGCATATGCCTAACCACTGTTAGAGAAGGAGGACCCAAAGACTTACTTCAAATCTAATAAGGGTGAGTCCCATGATTTTGGTTCCGCTCCAAGGAATAAACCTTAGGGGGAATCCTAGTCCTAACCACTTAAGACCCAAATTATACTAGAAGAGAGTTAACCACTTAATACCTTCTCAAGGTGTAGTAAACCTGCCTATTTCACACACAGTAGACTTATATATTGTTATATATACACACACACTAGACCTCTCACATTAAACCATATACCTGGAGATGTTAGATATGCAGGGCGATTCCGGGCAGGCTTCTACTACAAGTAGGTTTAACCTCGTGTCATAATGTGCTAAGTTTTTGAATGACCCGTGGCACCTAGACATCTCACATTAGTTGGGCCTACTTGTGGTTGCTGGATTTGTCGGTCGATTCCGGGCATGCTTCTACCACAAATGGCAACTAACCTCGTGTCTATGTGTCACTATTTATATATATGTAAAATCATTATATATGCACACACAAGCGATCAATTATATATTTATTGTGGGGACATTTCAAATTCGAATTCTATCCTAATCGCATTTATTATGCTAATACAATGTTAATTACGTTGATTACGTCTATATAAGTATAACAATTATAACGCCTAAATAACATTAATATTCGTATGAACGAAGGAACATTCTAACGAGATAAAATTTCCAATTTTTCAAAATCAAGGTATACAAATTGGTTTTTCCATATCTTGACCGCTACAATTTGGATATGATGGCATAACGAAAAAAGAACATAATATCATTTAGTAGTGAATGGAAAAATACAATCATACATATAAACTTAAACTAGCATCCTAGGCTTATTAGGATGATTTCAATATTGGATCAAAATTAAAGTATGACATACAAATATAATATATACATGTATGTTTATAAATTCCACTTTATCCAATTCACCCCTTTTGGTGGTTTGCACATAAAAATTCTTACATTTGATATATTTTAAGTATGAATACGTTTGGATTCCAAATAGAACCCAAACCTAATCAAATTATGAAATAACCAAATTTAAACCCATTTAGGTTACAATCAAATGTTTATATAAGGGTAGATTACACAAAGTAGAAACAACATCAACACCCCTTTCATTCTCAATCCAGTATAAAAATCAAAATCTATAAACCCAAATAACAATAAATTGACAATTTATACGTAAACATAAGATAGAGGATTTGGGGATTTTAGTATTGATGTTATCGATTTCTAAATCCTCTTAGGCATAACTATTAACATGCTAATCTATTTAAAAAAATAGATTATGCCTAAGAACACTGTATTCCACTCACAAGTCTTCGGAAGAACAAGGAGGATTTCTTGTTGTAGATCTAGATTTGTGTTTAATCTTTGCGGTAAATGTGCTCCAATCCTCCTAATATATATGTAGGAAACATGGTTTAGAATCTTATATATATATTCTAAATTGCAGAATTCATATTAATCCTATATGAATTAGAAAGAAGATAAGAATAAAGGTTAGAAGAATAGAAGAAATTCTTAACCCTTTTTTTATGGAATTTAGCAAAGGTAGAAGAACGACATGAAGGTAGATAGAATGGAGTGGCTCGGGTTTTCAAGTGTGATATGAGGGCCCATATATAGTTACTTGTGTGAGCGTAGGCTGTTAGATTACTTAAATTTAATCCAGGCCTTTTATTTATATATATTCCCTTAGAAAACCTTAACCAACATAGATTCATTGGGCTGTTCAGCTGCCAGGCAGTCGTCTTGGGTGGTCGGTCGACGGCCGACACCGCTCTTAAGGGGGCGGTCGATCTTCTGGTCGCTGAAACGTCCAATGAGCGTGTGTTGCAATGAGGTGTCACTACAACAAAAATACCATTTCACAACAATGAAAAAGTGTTGTTGATGTATTTTAACAACATTTATCCTAATGTTGTTATATCCACAGTTGTGAAAGATGGGGTCCCTTTTACAACATTCACTTAAATGTTGTATAAAATGTTGTGGAAGATTACAACAAAATGTAAATATCGTGAAAGCACCAACAAATAAATGGAAAACTATCTGTCGTGTTTTTTAAACGTTATGAGATAAACAATGACAACATATTTCAAATATTTTAACACACTTTTTAACGATAATTTTTATATGTTATATATCTATTATTTTTTCAATGTCCTCCATATGTTGTATCTTAGTTTCAACAACTTTATTTGTCCATGGTAGAATCATCATTCACATCTTTTAGCAATAGTTGTGTATTAATTTTATACAACAATGTCTAACTATAACATTTTATAAGCTTTTATCATATTTAATCAACGTTGTAAATACAAACCAGACAACGTTGATTTTATATAGTACATGTAATATATAATGGATGTAATTTTCAAATGTTGTATTTTATAACATTTGTTACAGAACTAATTGGTTACATTATTTCATACTTTTATATACAAAAATAGATAATGAATAGAGTTTTTGCTACGCCCATGTTTTTTATATTATTTGTTAACCATAGTAAACTATTACATATATATATATAAAAAAAGGCATATTATTCATTGTTTAATTATTGTACTAGATTTGGTTGTTAGGCAATGGCAGACCTAATATAGGCCCAGTGGTCGTAATTAATTCTTGCAGGCTTCTTCTTGTTCGCAATGAATTCTTCAGTCACATAAAATGGACCGATGCTTTCCGTAGATAAAATTTTTTATTTATTGTTAGAATGTAATGTTTCAGAAATTAAACGATTCTAGCACTATGAACTTGTAACCTTTAAGTTCACAATTACTTTTACATGTCCATTTTTTACACTCACTCATGACACAAGATTTTATATATATATATATATGCTTAATATTCTATTTTTATATTTTTTTTATACACGATGTTTGTTACAACTAAGGTACAATTTGGATGAAACACACAAAGACTACATATTGCAGAGAATGTCAGATTCTCTGAGAGAGCATAGATGCCTTGTAGGGAAAGGTGTAGCTGAAGCTCAACTGTTAGGTGAGGAAGAAAAGAAAAAAAACTGGCTGAGTTAAAGCCTATAAACTTGACTGTTAATGAGTGGAGTGAATTCATAAAGAAAAGATTGTCGGTAAAATTTCAAGTTGCAATTATCCCTGAAATTAATATTGCAGCAGATGTTATTATTAGAAATGAATAAATTGTTATCACTGCTAATTATAAGCATTAGAAATGAAGCGGAAATTTACCTCAATTTTTTTTTTAAATGTATAATGATTTTTGTTCTTATAGGATAAAATTTCTTTAATGAAAAAAGTAAGAGAAAAACACACTCAATCACGCACGATGAGTCGGCGAGGCTATGCAAGATTAGAGCAAAAACTAGTAAATATACATTTTTGAACTTTTGTACTTATTGTTGCTTGATAAATACATACATTTGTCAAACGATCACTAAATCATTTTTGAAACATTGCAGAAGAACAAAAATCCAGATCAAGAAATAACTAGGGTCCTCTTGTGGACTGAAGGACGCTTAACCAAGGATGGAAATCCAACAAATACAGCTGTTGCAATATGGATGGTAAGACAAACATCAATATTTATTACATAAAGGTAGATAAAATTAATAGAGGTTCAAAATAGCATGTTGATTTTGTTTTTATTCATAGGATAAAAGAAATAATGTGGTATTAGTAAAATTATTCATGTAAGTTCCTTCGTATTTTTCTTGCATAACAACTATTTGATATTTTCCAGAAAAAAATACAGCAGTTTAATAGCTTGCTGTCAAAAAATCCAAGACAATCACTGACTGATGATGCTCTTTCAAGCGTTATTGGTAAAGACCGTCCTCGTAAAGTAAAAGGACTGGGATTCGGGGTTACAATGTCAAAATTAAAAGCTCAAGCACATACAAGTAAAATGATGCTTGCACTTGAAGATAATGTGAGGGAACTTCAAGCAAAAGTGGATCTACTTATGCAGGTAAGTACTAGCAGTTTTTTTCCACATTTTTACAGTTTTTTGAAATTCATTGTCTAATTGGTTAATTTTATTATGCTTATGATAGGCAAATCAACAAGCCGATAATGCAAACTCTCTTGAGCTTGATAATTCCATGGTAAATGTGAAAATAATGCAAATTGTACTTTTTACTATTGCCACTTCGTGAAAACCATGTCAACGTGAAAAAATTGGGGCAGTCGTTTCACCTGATCCAGCGATTGGAACTAAATGCAAATTGATGAGCTGGTATAAGAAAGGGGAAGTGGTGGCTGAAGGTGTGATTTTCTCCACGAATCCTTGTGATTTGGTTCACTTCAAGCCTTTAGGACTTAATTCTTGGAAAGTGTCTGTTGATTATGCTAAGGATGAAGAATCCTATTTGTGGCGAAGTACAAATAAATTTAAAGTTGTTGGAGATGCCGTCAGCTATACTGTTGCTTGAAGCAAGGAGTTCATCAGTCTAGATCTTTCTTAACAATTATATAACAATTTGATTTTGTCATAAAGTAGTTTGACTTGGCATGTTTGATTTAGTTTTCCAGATTGAAATGTTTATAATGTTTTGAAGTTTTGATATTCAGTTGACTTTTGCCTTTTGTATAGTTTCTAATTTTATTTCTCCAATTATTTGTCTATGGCTTGTTTGCTTTAATCAATTCATTTCATAAAAGGTTTGTATTGAAAAACAACAATCTCATTGTTTGCATATTCCAGTTTGTACATAATGTAACGAAACTGTAATATTTTTTATGCACTTAATAGTTGATTGCAGTAAATTGACAAATTGTATATATTTTACTTGTTACTTGATACTTGTTACTGTAAATGCAAATTGACAGCAACTGGCAGTAGACATCATCAAGGGAAAGGTAATTTCTTACAACTGATATCTTTTGTACTATGTTATAAAATAAATAAACTATATGACAGAATAGAGTGTTAAGAATGGTTTTGTTTTAAGAACTCGGTATTTTCAAATTTCTTAGTCCATATATGTTAATTTCGTATTCACCAATGTTTCGCATCTTTAAATTACAACATTTTTTAACTCTGCCGATGTGTATTTGACATTGCTGGTCCCAAGACCTGATAAAGGAAGAGGGGAAAGGTGAAAAGAAAAGAAAATTTGATTCTACCTGTACATGGAAATGAATATCTAATTAAGGGTTCTAAGATTCTTAATCAGTATCCTCCACGTAAATTCATTTAATTTATTTCATGTTATTATCATTGTCATATTAATTAACCAACATGTGTTATTGTTGCTAGTTTACATTGAGTTGTTGGCTTGTTCCTCTGATAATGCTTAGTTTATATTGAGTTTTTGGGGTAAAATGAAGATCAAAAAACGTTTTCCCACTGCTGCTTCAACAGCCAAGTGGGAGGAATTGACATATTTTTTCTCATTATAAAAAGGAAAAAAAATCTATTTACTGTTTTTTGAATTTTCAAAATATAGTGTATAGTTTAATATGGTTTCTCATTCTCATATTGATAATTAATACTGTAGTGTAGAGATTAGAAAAGAGTCGCTCCTAAGACAAAAACAACTTTTATCAAAATTTCAAAAAGTGTATTTGGCTCTAAATATTCACTATTAAATCTTGGCCAAAACAAACCAATTATGTGAACCTGCTTTATTACTGATGTTTAATTATAAATCAAATTGTTTTCATTCATAGGTGCATCAGTACTCTAGCAAAATTACGATAATTTTCTCCGTCAAGTGCTAATTTTAGTTAACGTGAGTGTGACTGCATTTTTGTTTTGTAGTTTAATTTTAAAAAACAGCGTTCTTATGGGGACTTTAAACCAGATTGCTATTTTCTGTTAAACATATGTACACTAAAATTTTAAGTTCTTTTTTTAATGAGAAGCCACACTCATTTATAGTCACCTGATTGATCTTTCTCTAATTACCCATAACACCGTTCTCTATCTTCGACGACAATTGAACTTGGTCCTGAGTTTAAAAAGGATGGAAATTTCCTTAGTCGCTTTAAGTCGATTCCTAGCATCGTTGAACTTGATAGCTTGAAGTTTGGATCTAGATTAACCCTAGAGGGGGGTGAATTGGGTTTATCACAGTTTTTAGCTGAATTGAAAATCTAATGGGATATATAATAATAAACAGATCATAGAATATAGCAGAAACAGAAATGCAGAAAGTAAATGACACGAGATATACCTAGCTTCGGCAAAATCCTGCCTACTGCTGCATTTCTAAGGTTTCTACTAGGTGATAGAACAGATCCCGCTTACAAGACCATGCAAACTCGCACTCATTGCTCTTGTACTAACCCTACGCTTAAAACCATAGACTGGTCTACATCCACTAGACCAGATTTCCCCTTAGTTTTATAGACACTAGTAAATTGTCAGTTAATCCCTAACTGATTCCCCCTAGAATTTACAGACCTAGAAAAACTGTTAAGACGATTTACAACAAAAAATAAAAAAAACAATACAAAATAATAAAAACAAAGAAACCCTAGGACTTAAACATAAGGGTTATCTCCTTTTTCAAATTAAAACACTTGGCCAAACATAGAGTAGGCCGACCCATCTTTATTTCCATTTGCCCCCGATCCTTTGGTCTTTGGAGAAATACATATGGTGGCTTCAATTTGGCGATTAGGGTTTCCTCAAAATCAAATCGCGACGCAGTTGTTTGTTTGTTGAAATTAGACTTTGGAATTAATCTTTGGTGCTCGAATTTGATGCTCCTTCGTCGTTCGATTTAGTCTCTCTATTTGGCGATCGAAACTATGAGTAAAATTTGATTTTGAATTCTTGCTTGAGTTCCGTGTAGTTTTCGATGCTATGCTAACGAGGATAGTGGTGTTAATTTATAGGTTTATGAAAACCTAATTCTCTTATTTCGATTAATTGACTTCCTCTGATTAATTGCATGATTTCCTCTTTACTTTCTCGGCTTAAATGATTTGGCTCTTGTATGAATTTGAATTGTTGCCTTTAAAAAAAAATCATGATTGATTCCAATTCTGGAAACATCGGTATCATTTCTGGAATTAAAGATTCTTGCATGTTAATCCACTTGAGCATTCTCGACCCATGTATTACTGCTGATTTATAGAAAGAAATCTAACCTAGTTAAGCTAAAAAAATGTGATTTCTTTCCAAATACTACTCCTCTGATTTTCCTGAAAATAAATCAATGCCTAGCACATTTAACCTGATAATATACATTTATGACCTTGGTTTGCTCCATCAACTGTTGTCACAAATGCAAATTGAATTTCTTGCCAAAATATGTGGTGCTTGATATATTTCAGAAAAAGAATTAAACTTTTACCAAACTGATACTGCCATTTCTGGAAGATTTGCCTGTTCCCAAAAAATTATTGGTCCCACTAAAAATGTTCTGGTGATTTCCCTGATTGGACAAAAGTAAATCATTTCTTGCTCCAAAATGTGTTCATTTGTTTCTTTGTGAATGTTTGTTGCCGAGAAAGAAAATAGATTTCAGGAAATAATTTTAAAACTTGAAAGCTGATTAATACTTGATTGTAAACTAGATGACCATGCTCGTACACATATTTGCATTTGTGTATATTTGTGTTGCCATTCATATGTACACTTCATTGTACACTGTTCATGTATTTACTCCACCATGCAAATAGATTTTGCTGCGTCATCCATATTGCCACCTTGTCTTAATAATGTTATTTGCAACTGTACACATTTGTACATGCATGCTGAACCATTGTTGAGCATTGATATTGAACATTGTGTCATGTTGAAATGAACGCTTTGAAGACTTGTGAAACAACACCTCAAGTTTTTCTTTGCAACTGAAAATTTCCTTGTATTTGCCCATTTGCTCGACCACTTGCTTTAATATTAGTTGCACTTGAGAATTGATTAGATAGTTGTGTAGACCTTGAACTATTAATATGGATGCACCATACTACTTCACCTTGTTAGCATTGTGATGTTTGCTTTCTTGTGAGTGTGTGTATACATGAACACCTTTGTTCCATTTGATTACTGTGTTGGTGCATCTATCATTTTAAAAGAAAACATGTCGTCATCTTCTTGTGCTTGGCCCCTGCATGAACATGTTAGCACCATTTCTTATTTCCTGTGTTGTGTACACACAATGTTGCCATGTACACTAGTTAATATGTCTTGATCTTTATTATGCTAAAACATTATTTGTCGACTTGTTGCATTTGGCACTTTGTTGCCTTGACCATTCTGCTTTGTACTTTGAGATGCATCACAAGTGCCATATCTTGTTTGCACTTTGGCTTGTGTATAAATGATCTGCCATGTTTGTCCATACCTTTGGGAGTGATCTGAAATCTGAACTTTAACTCGACCATTTCCATGTATATGTTGCCATTGCATTATTTATGTTGAGAGCTCGACCATTTTGACCAAATTGGCTTGACCCATTTGCACGTTGATTTGGATTGTGCACTGAGTCGAGATGGTCCATGTGGCTACTCCTCAGTTACACGCTGATTGGCGAGGCAGTGCACACGTGTATAACTATACATGTGTGTACATGCAGCCATCAGACAAGATTTCCTGTCCCTGTACTATACATATACAAACTGACTAGACATAGATCAAATCAAGTCATGAAAAATGATAAGAAACACACAAGAAATCTGAGGCAAATAAAATTTTAAAAATAAAATTTATATTCACATGTATTTTGAAAATTATTTCTGTTCCATATAATGTGTGTGTGTTTCTGTATATGACAGGTATGAAGATGATAATTGGACTGATAGTGATGATGCTGTGAAAACAGAAGACTGAAGACAGTGAATGAAGCAGTGTTAGTAAATGTGTCTGTATACATGATTTGTATAAACAAAGTGACTGTATGAGTGTTGTAGAGAGAATTGTACTGATATTTGTAACAAACAAGTTTGAATGAAATAAAATATCATTTTGTTGTGTTCAAACAAACTTGTCTATCGTATTTAATTTATTTACAAGTATAATATCATGTGTAATATATGTGAATGTGTACAAATAGTATAGTCATATATTTGTTTTGTTTGAATGTTGAAACATAATATTTTATTTAAATAAAATACTGTGTGAATTTATGAAATTCTGTACAGTCGTATTCTATTTAAATATAAATATTATATTCATGTCTGTGAAGTTATATAACAGTACAATAACAAACACATTTATATTAATATATATTTGGTTGTTATCATCAAACAAAATCATATAAGTGTGTATACAACACCGTTATATACAACAATCTCCCCCTTTTGATGATGACAAACAAATATGAAGATATTGAATATAATAAATGTGTTTGAGAGTGAAGAATTGAACTCCCCCTATTTGAAAGCTCCCCCTACAACAGAAACTCCCCCGATAATTGTGCATGAGTGAAGTAACATGAAAATTGAATAAATTTTCAAAATTAAAAATATTTCTAGAATATTCACCCATAAATCAAAATCTCAATCCATTCTCCCCCATTGTTATCATCAAAAGGATGTTGAATTTAAAATATTGTTGAAAAATGACTAATAACTATAATTTCAGCTGAAGAGAAAGAGCAATCACCATAAATCTCAATCAGTCAAACAAAAATCATAATAAACTGAGAATAGGTGTCTTATTTCACATTGTAGAGAATAATGGATTTACAATGAATTTTATAAAAATGGAGAGAGTTTAAAAATATGAATATTTTTCAATTATTTCCAAAAGAATTTTGTAAAATTAAGCTCAAAAACAGTGATGGATTTGGACTTTAATTAATAATTCAATTTAAGTGACAAAATCGTATAATCTCAAATCCCAATACCTATCAATCAACAAATCATAATACGTCATAAGATTTCAACACATTTCACACATTAGAAAATGGATTGATAGGCTGGTTTTTATACACCAAGGTGAATTTCAAATTAATTTCAATTTATAGCACAATATTTCCTTTTTTAAAATTATTTAAGAGCACACTGACCACGCATAACCAGAGCTTGGATTTTTAAATGAGGTCAGTCGCAGCTTAAATTATAAGTTGTCTGATAAACATGCATGACCAAAGCTTGGATTTTTTAATGAGGTTTGAGACACACTTATGTATTAATTTTATATTTATTGTTTCAGCATTTAAAGGAAAAACTCCTCAGTATATAAAACCAATATACGAATGATTGGAAAATAGGGTAGGTACAGAGATGGACTGTGAAATAAATTTCTAAATTAATTATATTATGAAATATGCTCGACTGTACGGGATCATTGAAAATTTTCAATTATCACTAATTATGAATAATAACGTACTTCGATTTCTATCACAAATATTTCCACTGTTTATTCAAAAAGAATGATTTTTTAAAAAAAATACATTAAACTCTCCACATTAATATAAAAACATGTTGGATGGCAGGATAATGGTAGATAAAGAAAATGGTCGTGAAATAATTGTCCATTCAAAGATATTATAATATATGTTCAACCATCATGAAAAATTTAAATAAAATCTCCTCTTGTTGTGAAATATACTGCAATCATAATTCATCACAATTTCAAAATCTGATAATAATTTTGATGAGTTATAAATACAGTTCAATTTGGATATTGATTTCAATTTCTGAATGAATAATCAATAAATAATTTTAAAATTGAAAATCAATTACAAGAGGAAATTGAAAAGATCTATACAACACAAGAGGGATTAAAAATATATACAAAAAAAATTCAGCATTACTGATACCAATTGGTGTCTCTATTGATGAGGATTATAACAAAACACCGGAGACAAACCAGGATATCACAAATAAACAGAAATTCAATCATAAGGTCCAAGCAGACAAGATAATAGATTATGCACATGTATCAAAGCAGCAAATAAATGATTCCAAAACAAACATTTTTCAAAACAGTATCAGAGCAGTACAAATATCGTTTTCAAAGCAGACTTGTAAAGGAGATGCTTCAAAGATATTTTAGACAGTCAAAGAATGGTTCATGATCCAATGATTAAATATATGGTTTATTTTAAATCATTTGAAGGGATATGAAAAGATCGAGATTCAATGAATCAGTCACACCAGATTATAATTTTAAATTCACGATGTGTGTGAGATTCAAGAAATCAATAATTTCAAATGATTTTAAACAATCAAATATTTAAATAAAAATACATGACATAATAGTGAGTTTCAAGACCGGATTTTCAAAGAATTTCTCCAAATTATTTCTGACAAGCACAAAGAATTTTTCAAAATATTTACATCAAGTTTGAAGACATATTCATGATCCAAAAATAGTTTATTTGACATTACTTGAATGGATGTAAATCATGAGATACAATGAATCAATCACACAACATTAATAATTTCAGATTTGAGAGGTGTGTGAGATTCAAAATATCAGAAATTTTCAAGTGATCTCAAACAAACAAAAAATCCAAAATAGATGATCATGAATTACAGTGAATTTCAAGATGTAAGCAATGATTCAAGACCAAACAAAATATCCAAGCCAATCTGAAATCAATGGAATTATCACAATGATAAATAGTAGAGTGCGGTAATGAGTATATTATTTCAAGCTTTTCTAAAATGAATTAGAAGGAACACAAACAGCAGAGGTGTATGAAATTTCATTAAGTATTCAGATTTTCAAAAATTTAGAATTCAGAACAGCAGTGTTCAAGATATGACAAGAATACATCAACACTGTTAGGAATTTAGAAATCAGAAGAAAAAAAATAAACTTCAAAACAATTGCTGATATTTACAAGATTAGATTCAAGATCTGGAAATAATCAAAACATAAGAGTTCTATTCAACTAAAGCGAATTTCCAGAAATATGAGTTCTACAATTGGAAGTTAATGAAGCCCAAAAGAATTACAATGATATGACAGTGACAAAACAGAAAACAGAAAAAGAAAAAGGGGTAGAAGAAGGAATACATAAAAAATATTTACAAAGATGAGTTTAGAGAATATACCTGAAATTGATGTAAGCAAATGAATTTCTAACTCAACAAATCTTGGCTAAAGGAACTGTGAATGATATAGAAGTATAGACTGCTTTGCTTCACATTTCTTTTTGCATAGCAATTCCTCAGCCTCCTCTAGTACTTAACAGTTTAGGGGTTTGAGTGGTCTAACAAAATTAGTAAAACCACTCACAGTTACGTTAACATCTTTAGGTACCCAGATTTGTTTATACAACAAACCATTAGAATTTACTAAAGTTCCTTTAGGGACACAAATCTGTTTGAATTTATATGAATTCTCTTTGTTTCTTTTTAGGGTCCAAAATGGATTAGATAGACTGTTATCGAACAATTTCTTTTCATGTTTGTGATTAAAAAAACTTTGGAAATATCCAGAGTTCAACTTTTCAAAACTATCCTTCTTGAAGCAACTTGAGGGATTTTTAAAACCATTTGAATTGACATTTTCAAAAACATTATTTATCCCAAAGCCAATACCATATTTATTTCCAATGGAAACTTTATTTTGCAACAATATATTCAACGATTTTCCCCATTAGAAAATTTATCCCAAGTTGATTCTAATCATTGAATTTTGGATTTAAGATCCTTGTTTTCTTTTATTAAATCAGAACATCGATTATTAGTAATCTTCCTTTCAATATCATGTTGTTTCGAAACCAAATTTTCAGATTCAAGTAATTTAATTTTGGCTTGGGACTCAGAGATCTCAGATTCAAATCGTTTTTTTTTCATACTCAAATTTCTTGGATTTTTCAATCTCGTTTTCAAGTTCTTTCAAAATCAAATCAGATTTCAACAAATTCTCCTTTTCAGCGATTTCAAATTTGGAATATATATCAGTCTTAAAATTTTCAAATTCCTTTTGTAGAAAATTGTTCAAACTTGACAACTCAATCTTGTTTTCTTTTAAGATCAGAATTTCCTTTTCAAATATTTGAATATTTTTATTGAGATGAACAAGATTGGTTTTCAATTTCAAACAATTTTTGCAATCTGAATTTGAAGAATTTTTAAAATATTCAAGTTGTGATTCCAAATCAACAATTTTGCTGGTCAACTCAGAATTCTTAGATTTCAGAGATTTATTTTTCAGTTGGATTTTATCAACAGATTCGGTTAAATCAACCCAAAAATAAACCAGATCTTCATATGAAAAATTTCTTATTTCATCATCTGTTGAATCTCCAACACTATCATCATCTGATTCTTCTTTAGTAAATCTTGTTAGACATACTTCTGAATCTAAGTTGATCATTGCAGGTTTTGAGCACTTGTTGTCATTTTGTCCAAACTTTGCATTAAGAGTTCTCCAGATTTCCTGCGCAGATAATTAAACAATGACAGATAAGATTAAACTGTTCAGTGCTAAGATAATCAAATATAATTTTCATAGCACGAGCATTGAAAGTAATATCTACACTATCAAACCCGTTGATAACAACATCCTAACATTTAATATTAACAAATTTTAAATAAAATTCCATTTTGGATTTCCGTTTTAAAAAATCTGCTCCATCGAAAATAGTTGGAGATGAACTGGACTGACTCTCTATCGGTTGACAACTAGGATGACCCATGACTCTAGAGTTAATGAAATAACCTACTCTGATACCACTTATTGGATCTAGATTAACCCTAGAGGGGGGAATAGGGTTTATCATAGTTTTTAGCTGAATTAAAAATCTAATGGGATATATAATAATAAATAGATCACAGATTATAGCAAAAATAGAAATGCAGAAAGTATATACCCAGCTTCGGCAAAATCCTGCCTACTGCTGCATTTCTAAGGCTTCTACTATGTGCTAGAGTAGATCCCGCTTACAAGACCATGTAAACTCGCACTCCCTGCTCCTGTTCTAACAATACGCTCAAAACCCTAGACTAGTCTATATCCACTAGACCAGATTTTCCCCTAGTTTTACAGACAATAGTAAACTGTCAGTTAATCCCTAACTGATTCCCCTTAGATTTTACAGACCAAGAAAAACTGTTCAGATGATTTAGAACAGAAAAAAATACAAAATAATAAAAACAAAGAAACCCTAGGACTTAAACATAAGGGTTATCCCCTTTTTCAAATTAAAACACTTGGCTAAACATAAAGTAGGTCGACCCATCTTTATTTCCTTTTGCCCCCGATCCTTTGGTCTTTGGAGAAATACAAATGGCGACTTCAATTTGGCGATTAGGGTTTCCTCAAAATCAAATCGCGACGCAGTTGTTTATTTTTTTAAATTAGGCTCTGGAATTAATCTCTGCTGCTCGAATTTGAAGCTCCTCCGTCGTTCGATTTAGTCTCTCTATCTGGCGATCGAAACTGTGAGTAAAATTTGATTTTGAATTCTTTCTTGAGTTCCTTGTAGTTTTCGATGCTATGCCAATGAGGATAGTGGTGTTTATTTATAGGTTTATGAAAACCTAATTCTCTGATTTCGATTAATTGACTTCCTTTGATTAATTGTGTGATTTCCTCTTTGCTTTCTTGACTTAAATGATTTGGCTCATGTATGAATTTGAATTGTTGCCTTTTAAAAAAATCTTGATTGATTCCAATTCTGGAATAATCAGTATCATTTCTGGAATTAAAGATTCTTGCATGTTGATCCACTTGAGCATTCTCGACCCATGTATTACTGCTGATTTATAGAAAGAAATCAAACCTATTTGAGCTAAAAAATGTGATTTCTTTCCAAATACTACACCTCTGATTTTCCTGAAAATAAATCAATGCCTAGCACATTTAACCTGATAATATACATTTATGACCTTGGTTTGCTCCATCAACTGTTGTCGCAAATGCAAATTGAATTTCTTGCCAAAATATGTGGTGCTTGATTTATTTCAGAAAAAGAAATAAACTTTTACCAAATAGATACTGCCATTTCTGGAAGATTTGCCTGTGCCCAAAAAATTATTGGTCCCACTGAAAATGTTCTGGTGATATCCCTAATTGGACAAAAGTAAATCATTTCTTGCTCCAAAATGTGTTCATTTGTTTCTTTGTGAATGTTTGTTGATGTGAAAGAAAATAGATTTCAGGAAATGATTTTAAAACTTGAAAGCTGATTAATATTTGATTGTAAACCAGATGACCATGCTTGTACACATATTTGCATTTGTGTGTATTTGTGTTGCCATTCATATGTACACTTCATTGTACACTGTTCATGTATTTACTCCACCATGAAAATAGATTTTTCTATGTCATCCATATTGCCACCTTGTCTTGATCATGTTATTTACAACTGTACGCATTTGTACATGCATGTTGAACCATTGTCGAGCTTAGATATTGAACCTTGTGCCATGCTGAAATGAACACTTTGAAGACTTGTGAAACAACACCTCAAGTTTTTTTTTACAACTGAAAATTTCCTTGTATTTGCACATTTGCTCGACCACTTGCTTTAATACTTGTTGCACTTGTGAATTGACTAGATAGTTGTGTAGACCCTGAACTGTTAATATGGCTGCACTATACTGCTTCACCTTATTAGCATTGTGATGTTTGCTTTCATGTGAGTGTGTGTATACATGAACACCTTTGTGCCATTTGATTACTGTGTTGGTGAATCTGTCATTTTAAAAGAAAACATGTCGTCATATTCTTGTGCTTGGCCTTTACATGAACATGTTAGCACCATTTCTTATTTCCTGTGTTGTGTACACACAATGTTGCCATGTACTCTAGTTTATATGTCTTGATCTTTATTATGCTGAAACATTATTTATCGACCAGTTGCATTTGGCACTTTGTTGCCTCGACCATTCTGCTTTGTACTTTAAGATGCATCACAAGTGCCATATCTTGTTTGCACTTTGGCTTGTGTATAAATGATCTGCCATATTTGTCCATACCTTTGGGACTGATTTGAAATCTGAACTTTAACTCGACCATTTCCATGTATATGTTGCCATTGCATTACTTATGTTGAATGCTCGACCATTTTGACCAAATTGGCTTGACCCATTTGCACATTGATTTGCATTGTGCACTGAGTCGAGATGGTCCATGTGGCTACTACTCAGTTGCACGTTGATTGGTGAGGCAGTGCACACGTGTATATCTATACATGTGCGTACATGCAGCCATCAGACAAGATTTCCTGTCCATGTACTATACATATACAAACTGACTAGACATAGATCAGAACAAGTCATGAAAAATGATAAGAAACACACCAGAAATCTGAGGCAAATAAAATTTTAAAAATAAAATTTATATTCACATGTATTTTGAAAATTATTTCTGTTCCATATACTGTGTGTGTTTCTGTATATGACGGGTATAAAGATGATAATTGGACTGATAGTGAAGATGCTGTGAAAACAGAAGATTGAAGACAGTGAATGAAGCAGTGTCAGTAAATGTGTCTGTATATATATGATTTGTATATACAAAGTGACTGTATGAGTGCTGTAGAGAGAATTGTACTGATATTTGTAACAAACAAGTTTGAATGAAATAAAATATCATTTTATTGTGTTCAAACAAACTTGTTTATCGTATTTAATTTATTTACAAGTATAATATCATGTGTAATATATGTGAATGTGTACAAATAGTAGAGTCATATAATTTGTATTGTTTGAATGTTGAAATATAATATTTTATGTAAATAAAATACTGTGTGAATGTATGAAATTCTGTACAGTCGTATTCTATTTAAATATAAATATTATATTCCTGTCTGTGAAGTTATATAACAGTACAATAACAAACACATTTATATTAATATATATTTGGTTGTTATCATCAAACAAAAATCATATAATTGTGTATACAACACCATTATATACAACAATCTCCCCCCTGTGATGGTGACAAACAAATATGAAGATTTTGAATATAATAAATGTGTTTGAGAGTGAAGAATTGAACTCCCCCTATTTGAAAGCTCCCCCTACAGCAGAAACTCCCCCTATAACTTTGCATGAGTGAAGAAACATGAAAATTGAATAAATTTTCAAAATTAAAAATATTTCTAAAATATTCACCCATAAATCAAAATCTCAATCCATTCTTCCCTTTTTGTTATCATCAAAAGGATATAGAATTTAAAATATAGTTGAAAAATGACTAATAACTATAATTTCAGCTGAAGAGAAAGAGCAATCACCATAAATCTCAATCAGTCAAACAAAAGTCATAATAAACTGAGAATAGGTGTCTTATTTCACATTATAGAGAATGATGGATTTACAATGAATTTTATAAAAATGGAGAGAGTTTAAAAATATGAATATTTTCCAATTATTTTCAAAATAATTTTGTAAAATTGAGCTCAAAAACAATGATGGATTTGGACTATAAATAATAATTCAATCTAAGTGACAAAATCGTAAAATCTCAAATCCCAATACCTATCAATCAACAAATCATAATAAGTCATAAGATTTCAACACATTTCACACATTAGAAAATTGATTGATATGCTGGTTTTTATACACCAAGGAGAATTTCAAATTAATTTCAATTTATAGCACAATATTTCCTTTTTTTATTATTTAAGAGCACACTGACCACGCATAACCAGAGCTTGGATTTTTAAATGAGGTCAGTCGCAGCTTAAATTATAAGTTGTCTGATAACCATGCATGACCAGAGCTTGGATTTTTAAATGAGGTTTGAGACACACTTATGTATTAATTTTATATTTATTGCTTCAGCATTTAAAGGAAAAATTCCTCAGTATATAAAACCAATATATGAATGATTGGAAAATAGGGTAGGTACAGAGATGGACTGTGAAATAAATTTCTAAATTAGTTATATTATGAAATATGCTCAACTGTACGGGATCATTGAAAATTTTCAATTATCACTAATTATGAATAATAACATAGTCCGATTTCTATCACAAATATTTCCATTGTTTATTCAAATAGAATGATTTTTTTAAAAAAAATATTAAACTCTCCACATTAATATAAAAAACATGATGGATGGCAGAATAATGGTAGATAAAGAAGATGTTCGTGAAATAATTGCCAATTCAAAGATATTATAATATATGTTCAACCATCATGAAAAAATTAAATAAAATCTCTTCTTGTTTTGAAATATACTACAATCATAATTCATCACAATTTCAAAATCTGATAATAATTTTGATGAGTTATAAATACAGTTCAATTTGGATATTGATTTCAATTTCTGAATGAATAATCAATAAATAATTTTAAAATTGAAAATCAATTACAAGAGGAAATTGAAAAGATCTATACAACACAAGAGGGATTAAAAATATATACAAAAAAAAAATCAGCATTACTGATACCAATTGGTGTCTCTATTGATGAGGATTGTAATAAAACACCGGAGACAAACCAGGATATCACAGATAAACAAAAATTCAATCATAAGGTCCAAGCAGACAAGATAACAGATTATGCACATGTATTAGAGTAGCAAACAAATGATTCCAAAACAAACATTTTTCAAAACAGTATCAGAGCAGTACAAATATCGTTTTCAAAGCAGACTTGTCAAGGAGATGCTTCAAAGATATTTTAGACAGTCAAAGAATGGTTCATGATCCAATGATTAAATATATGATTTATTTTAAATCATTTGAAGGGATATGAAAAGATCGAGATTTAATGAATCAGTCACACCAGATTACAATTTTAAATTCACGATGTGTGTGAGATTAAAGAAATCAATAATTTCAAATGATTTTAAACAATCAAATACTTAAATCAAAAAATCATGACATAACAGTGAGTTTCAAGACAAGATTTTCAAAGAATTTTTCTAGATTATTTCTGACAATCCCAAAGAATTTTTCAAAATATTTACATCAAGTTTGAAGACATATTCATGATCCAAAAATAATTTATTTGAAATTACTTGAATGAATGTAAATCATGAGATACAATGAATCAATCACACAACATTAATAATTTCAGATTTGAGAGGTGTGTGAGATTAAAAATATCAGAAATTTTCGAGTGATCTCAAACAAACAAAAAATCCAAAATAGATGATCATGAATTACAGTGAATATCTAGATGTAAGCAATGATCCAAGACCAAACAAAATATCCAAGCCAATCTGAAATCAATGGAATTATCACAACTAATAAATAGTAGAGTGCTGTAATGAGTACATTATTTCAAGCTTTTCTAAAATGAATTAGAAGGAACTCAAACAGGAGAGGTGTGTGAAATTTCATTAAGTATTCAGATTTTCAAAAATTTAGAATTCAGAACAACAGTGTTCAAGATATGACAAGAATACATTAACACTGTTAGGAATTTAGAAATCAGAAAAATAAACTTCAAAGCAGTTGCAGATATTTAGAAGATTAGATTCAAGATCTGGAAATAATCAAAACATAAGAGTTCTATTCAACTAAAGCGAATTTCCTGAAATATGAGTTCTACAATTGGAAGTTAATGAAGCCTAGAAGAAATTACAATGATATGACAGTGACAAAACAGAAAACATAAAAAGAAAAAGGGGTAGAAGAAAGAATACATAAAAAATATTTACAAAGATGAGTTTAGAGAATATACCTGAAATCGATGTAAGCAAATGAATCTCTAACTCATCAAATCTTGACTAAAGGATCTGTGAATGATATAGAAGTATAGATAGCTTTGCTTCACATTTCTTTTTGCACAGCAGTTCCTCAGACTCCTCTAGTACTTAACATTTTCGGGGACTGAGTGGTCTAACAAAATTAGTAAAACCACTCATAGTTACGTTAACATCTTTTGGTACCCAGATTTGTTTGTACAACAAACCATTAGAATTTACTAAAGTTCCTTTAGGGACTCAAATCTGTTTGAATTTATATGAATTCACTTTGTTTCTTTTTGGGGTCCAAAATGGATTAGATAGACTGTTATCAAACAATTTCTTTTCACGTTTGTGATTCAAAAAACTTTTGAAATATCCAGAGTTCAACTTTTCAAAACTATCCTTCTTGAAGCAACTTGAGGGATTTTTAAAACCATTTGAATTGACATTTTCAAAAACATTATTTTTCCCAAAGCCAATACCATATTTATTTCCAATAGAAACTCTATTTTGCAACAATATATTCAACGATTTTTTGCCATTAGAAAATTTATCCAAAGTTGATTCTAATCATTGAATTTTGGATTTAAGATCCTTATTTTCTTTTATTAAATCAGAACATTGATTATTAGTAATCTTCCTTTCAATATCATGTTGTTTCAAAACCAAATTTTCAGATTCAAGTAATCTAATTTTGGCTTGGGACTCAGAGATCTTAGATTCTCGTCTTCGTTTTTCAGACTCAAATTTCTTGGATTTTTAATCTCGTTTTCAAGTTCTTTCAAAATCAAATCAGATTTCAACAAATTCTCCTTTTCAGCAATTTCAAATTTGGAATGTATATCAGTCTTAAAATTTTCAAATTCCTTTTGTAGAAAATTGTTCAAACTTGACAACTCAATCTTGTTTTCTTTTAAGATCATAATTTCCTTTTCAAACATTTGAATATTTTTATTGAGATGAACAAAATTGGTTTTCAATTTCAAACAATTTTTGCAATCTGAATATGAAGAATTTTTAAAATATTCAAGTTGTGATTCCAAATCAACTATTTTGCTGGTCAACTCAGAATTCTTAGATTTCAGAGATTTATTTTTCAGTTGGATTTTATCAACAGATTTGGTTAAATAAACACAAAAATAAACCAGATCTTCATATGAAAATTTTCTTATTTCATCATCTGTTGAATCTCCAACACTATCATCATCTGATTCTTCTTTAGTAAATCTTGTTAGATGTACTTCTGAATCTGAGTTGATCTTTGCAGGTTTTGAGCACTTGTTGTCATTTTGTCCAAACTTTGCATTAAGAGTTCTCCAGATTTCCTGCGTAGATAAATAATGACAGATAAGATTAAACTGTTCAGCGCTAAGATAATCAAATATAATTTTCATAACACGAGCATTGAAAGTAATATCTACACTATCAAACCCGTTGATAACAACATCCTAACATTTAATATTAACAGATTTTAAATAAAATTCCATTTTGGATTTCCGGTTTAAAAAATCTGTTCCATCGAAAATAGTTGGAGATGAACTGGACTGACTCTCTATCGGTTGACAACTAGGATGACCCGTGACTCTAGAGTTAATGAAATAACCTACTCTGATACCACTTATTGGATCTAGATTAACCCTAGAGGGGGTGGGGGTGAATAGGGTTCATCATAGTTTTTAGCTGAATTAAAAATCTAATGGAATATATAATAATAAACAGATCACAAAATATAGCAGAACTAGAAATGCAGAAAGTATATACCCAGCTTCAGCAAAATCTTGCCTACTACTACATTTCTAAGGTTTCTACTAGGTGGTAGAGCAGATCCCGCTTACAAGACCATGTAAACTTGCACTCCCTGCTCCTGTACTAACCCTATGCTCAAAACCCTAAACTGGTCTATATCCGCTAGACCAGATTTTCCCCTACTTTTACAGACACTAGTAAACTGTCAGTTAATCCCTAACTGATTCCCCTTAGATTTTACAGACCTAGAAAAACTGTTCAGACGATTTACAACAGAAAATTAAAAAAACAAAACAAAATAATAAAAACAAAGAAACCCTAGGACTTAAACATAAGGGTTATCCCCCTTTTCAAATTAAAACACTAGGCTAAACATAAAGTAGGGGCCCATCTTTTTTTCCTTTTGCCTCCAATCCTTTGGCCTTTGGAGAAATACAAATGGCAGCTTCAATTTGGTGAATAGGGGTTCCTCAAAATCAAATCGCGACGCAGTTGTTTGTTTGCTGAAATTAGGCTCTGGAATTAATCTCTGCTGCTCGAATTTGAAGCTCCTTTGTCGTTCGATTTAGTCTCTCTATCTGGCAATCGAAACTGTGAGTAAAATTTGATTTTGAATTCTTGCTTGAATTCCTTGTAGTTTTCGATGCTATGCCAATGAGGATAGTGGTGTTTATTTATAGGTTTATGAAAACCTAATTCTCTGATTTCGATTAATTGACTTCCTCTAATTGATTGTGTGATTTCCTCTTTGCTTTCTCGGCTTAAATGATTTGGCTCTTGTACGAATTTGAATTGTTGCCTTTTAAAAAAAATCTTGATTGATTCCAATTCTGGAAACATCAATATCATTTCTGGAATTAAAGATTCTTGCATGTTGATCCACTTGAGCATTCTCGACCCATGTATTACTGCTGATTTATAGAAAGAAATCGAACCTATTTCAGCTAAAAAATGTGATTTCTTTCCATATAATACTCCTCTGATTTTCCTGAAAATAAATCAATGCCTAGCACATTTAACCTGATAATATACATTTTGACCTTGGTTTTCTCCATCAGTTATTGTCATAAATGCAGATTCAATTTCTTGCCAAAATATGTGTTGCTTGATTTATTTCAGAAAAAGAATTAAACTTTTACCAAACAAATACTACCATTTCTGGAAGATTTGCCTGTGCCCAAAAAATTATTGGTCCCACTAAAAATGTTCTGGTGATTTCCCTGATTGGACAAAAGTAAATCATTTCTTGCTCCAAAATGTGTTCATTTGTTTCTTTGTGAATGTTTGTTGCCGAGAAAGAAAATAGATTTCAGGAAATAATTTTAAAACTTGAAAGCTAATTAATACTTGATTGTAAACCAGATGACTATGCTTGTACACATATTTGCATGTGTGTATATTTGTGTTCCCATTCATGTGCACACTTCATTGTACACTGTTCATGTATTTACTCCACCATGCAAATAGATTTTGCTTTGTCATCCATATTGCCACCTTGTCTTGATCATGTTATTTTCAACTGTACACATTTGTACATGCATGTTGAACCATTGTCGAGCTTTGATATTGAACCTTGTGCGATGCTGAAATGAACACATTGAAGACTTGTGAAACAACACCTCATGTTTTTCTTTGCAACTGAAAATTTCCTTGTATTTGCACATTTGTTCGGCCATTTGCTTTAATACTTGTTGCACTTGAGAATTGATTAGATAGTTGTGTAGACCCTGAACTATTAATATGGCTGCACCATACTGCTTCACCTTGTTAGCATTGTGATGTTTGGTTTCATGTGAGTGTGTGTATACATGAACACCTTTGTGCCATTTGATTACTATTTTGGTGCATTTGTCATTTTAAAAGAAAACATGACGTCATCTTCTTGTGCTTGGCCCCTGCATGAACATGTTTGCACCATTTCTTATTTCCTGTGTTGTGTACACACAATGTTGCCATGTACACTAGTTTATATGTCTTGATCTTTATTATGCTGAAACATTATTTGTCGACTTGTTGCATTTGGCACTTTGTTGCCTCAACCATTTTGCTTTGTACTTTGAGATGCATCACAAGTGCCATATCTTGTTTGCACTTTGGCTTGTGTATAAGTGATTTGCCATGTTTGTCCATACCTTTGGGACTGATCTGAAATCTGAACTTTAACTCGACCATTTCCATGTATATGTTGCCATTGCATTATTTATGTTGAGTGCTCGACCATTTTGACCAAATTGGCTTGACCCATTTGCACGTTGATTTGCATTGTGCACTGAGTCGAGATGGTCCATGTGGCTACTCCTCAGTTGCATGCTGATTGGAAAGGCAGTGCACACGTGTATATCTATACACGTGTGTACATGAAGCCATTTGACAAGATTTCCTATCCCTGTACTATACATATACAAACTGACTAGACATAGATCAGGTCAAGTCATGAAAAATGATGAGAAACACAACAGAAATCTGAGGCAAAGAAATTTTTAAAAATAAAATTTATATTATCATGTATTTTGAAAATTATTTCTGTTCCATATACTGTGTGTGTGTGTTTCTGTATATGACAGGTATGAAGATGATGACTGGACTGATAGTGAAGATGCTGTGAAAACAGAAGACTGAAGACAGTGAATGAAGCAGTGTCAGTAAATGTGTTTGTATAAATATGATTTGTATAGACAAAGTGACTGTGTGAATGTTGTAGAGAGAATTGTACTGATATTTGTAACAAACAAGTTTGAATGAAATAAAATATCATTTTATTGTGTTCAAACAAACTTGTCTATCGTATTTAATTTATTTACAAGTACAATATCATGTATAATATCTGTGAATGTGTACAAATAGTGGAGTCATATAATTTGTATTATTTGAATGTTGAAATATAATATCTTATTTAAATAAAATATTGTGTGAATGTATGAAATCTTGTACAGTCGTATTCTATTCAAATATAAATATTATATTCCTGTTTGTGATGTTATATAACAGTACAATAACAAACACATTTATAATATATTTGGTTGTTATCATAAAACAAAAATCATATAATTGTGTATACAACACCGTTATATACAACATGATGGTCACTAGAGTGAAATTGGACATCACTGATGGTGTTGTCCTTACCAATAAGGTTATCAATGGCCCTGAGGACATCTGAAATTTTTTCTTAGTTTTTCTCTTGCCTATCATAAAATTTTGTGTTTTATTTTCTCTGATGAGCCGGAGTGCAGTTATACATGAACGATAATTGCATATTTTTGCTTCATATATGGAAATTGCAAGTTGCACATGCTATATGACATTTCTCAATAAGATGCATGATACTTGCAAGTTTAGGTTTAATATGGTCATCATCATCTTGCTTAAGCTATTTTCTGTTTAATACTCGATCACCACTATTCACTGACTTAAATTAACATGAACCATTTATACATGATGTTTTCTCCTCTTCAGTCAACCTTAGTTATTTTTAAATCAGCTACTCAAAAGACTATAGATGGAACTTATTCTAAGGATTGGAGAGGTGGAAGGGCTAGCAACTTCAACATTATTCCTAGTATCATTTGGAGTTGCCAAGGTAAGAGCGTAGTTTTTAATGATTCGTCCCAATGGTCTGATAGAAGGTTTTTTTTTTTTTTTTTGAGAAGAGGACGAAAGGGATTAAGAGGAAGAAGAAGACATGAGGAAAAGAAAGAAAACTCGAGAGAAATATTTAGCAAAACAACTTCTGTATATTTCACCTAACCATTCAAGTACATTTAAAGGATTCTCCACTAATTTCTCCTACTTTTTGTCCATCGTGGCTACTCACGAGCCTACATTGCTTTTTGTAACCAATTCCTTTACATAACAGAATTTCATAAAATGACAATACTTTTTTTTAATTAAAATAACAATAGAAAAACTATTTAAAACTTCACTGCATTTGTTTGTTCCCCTACATCTCCAATAGCAATCATTCTAGTCCAGCAGTCTTTTTGGCCTCTGAATATTTCTCCTGGGCCGAATATTTCCTCCTGTTTCAGTTGCATGTGTGTCACTGGCCTGCCCATGCATATCAATACCCATGTCTTCGAGATTGACCGTGTCCTCAAGGTCAGTAGTGGTAATATCTAGTGGTATTGGTTGGATGGTTGTTTGTGTGGGGTTCAGGCATCGTTTGAGCATAGAGACATGGAATACATGGTGGATACGAGCATCGTCTGGTAGGGCTAGTTTGTATGCAACACTTCCTATTCTTTCTAGGATTTTGTAAGGCCCAAAGTAGCGTTTTGACAATTTGTGGTGGTTGGAGCGTACTGAAAATTAGTTGTATGGCTGAAGTTTCACAAAGACCCACATTCCAATTTCGAATTGTTTATCCTGCCCATGTAAATCTGCTTGAGCTTTCATACGAGCTTGAGCTTTTTGTAGGTTCTCCTTGATGTTGTGTAGTAGCTGATCACGCGGAACTGCCCAATTATTAAGTTCTGGAAGATAGGATGTGGAGCCTAGATAATTGGATAGAATAGGCAGTGGTCTGCCGTAAACGACTTGAAAAGGAGACATATGTAGTGATGTATGCTTAGTGTATTGTACCATAACTCGGCCCATGGTAAGCACGTTTCCCACTTTGATGGAACATCACTGATTACTTCACGTTGGTAGTTTTCCAAGCATCCGTTGACGACCTCCGACTGACCGTCGGTTTGTGGATGGTATGCACTGCTCATCTAGAGTTTGATGCCGTATAGCCTAAACAATTCTTTCCAGAAGTTGCTCATAAATAAGCGATCGCGATCTGAAACTATTAAGCGGGGAAATCCATGTAGGCGGACATATTGGTGCAAGAATTGCAAAGCTAGTTAAACAGCAGATACTGAAGTTGGCAGGGAGCAGAATTGTGCATATTTTGATAATCGATCGACTATAACCCATATTTGTGTTTTACCAGCAGATGGAGGCAGATTGGTTATAAAGTCCATGGAAATATCTTGCCAAATTTGGAGTGGAATTGGGAGTGGTTGCAGCAGTCCTTTATATGGTGTGTGCTCTGGTTTGGTCTGTAGGAAAATATTGCATTGGCAAACGAATTCTTGAACTGCAGTGGCAAGCTTTGGCCAAAAGAAATTGGCAGAAATTCTTGTAGTAGTGGCCTTAATGCCTGAGTGTCCCCCAATTTTTCAATTGTGGAAATCATCGATGATTTTGTGTTGTAACTCACGGACAGCAGGAATGTAAATTTTATTTCCCCAAGATAATAGATCATTACGAAATTGATATTTAGGGTTTTGGCATGTACCTTCTCTTAGTTGCTTGATTATTTCCTGAGCTGCTGGGTCACTGCGCAGTGCTTGTTGGATATCCGTTAGCAGCGAGAATGAAGGTCCCGATACTGCAGACATGGTCGCTTTGGTTGTGAATCTAGATAGGCCATTTGCAACCACATTCTTTGTACCTGGTTTATATTGGATGTTGAAATCGAACCCTAGCAGCTTCGTCAGCCAACGTTGTTGCTCAGGTGTCTGAATAGTTTGGGACATTAGTTCTCTCAAGCTTTGGTGATATGTAATTATTGTGAATGGTCGGCCTAGTAGGTAATGCCGCCACTTTTTAACAGCAGAAGTGATAACAAACATTTCTCTTGAGTAGGACGAATCCTTTTGAAGGTGGTGAGGGAGTTTAAGACTGAAATAGGCGAGAGGGTGGTCGGTTTGTGATAATACGGCTCCGATGGCCATGGAGGAAGCATTGGTTGTCACCGTAAATGCTTTGTTGAAATTAGGGATTGCTAGAATGGGGGTGGAAGACACAGCATTTTTCAAAGTGTCAAAAGCGATTTGGGCCTGTGGGCTCCAATTGAAAGAATTGTGCTAGAGCAATTCGATTAATGGGCTTGCAATTCCAGCATAATTATTTATAAACCTACAGTAATAACCCATTAAGCCCAAAAACCGCGTATTACAATAACGATTGTTGGGGCTGGCCATTGTGTCAATGCTTTTACCTTATCCGGGTCTACGCGGACGCCTTGATGAGAAATGAAGTGGCCCAAATAATCGATTTCTTGAAGGCCAAATTTGCATTTGGTCCAATTGGCAAATAATTTATGTTTTTTTAGGATTTGTAAGGTGGTGTGTAGGTGGTTGATATGGTCATTCTATGTAGCACTATAAACGACGATGTCATCGAAGAAAATGAGGATAAATTTGCTTAGGTGTGGTAATGGGATGTTTTGGATATTGAAAGATAGGAGGGGAAGTACGAGAGTGAAAGCACCAGATGATAGAAGGTTTTTTTTAGCAGAGGACGAAGGGGATTAAGAGGAAGAAGAAGACATATGGAAAAGAAAGAAAACTTGAGAGAAATATTTAGCAAAACAACTTCTGTATATTTCACCTAACCACTCAGGTACATTTATAGGATTCTCCACTAATTTTTGTCCATCGTGGCTACTCACGAGCCTACATTGCTTTTTGTAACCAATTCCTTTGCATAACAGAATTCCACAAAATGACAATACTTTTTTTAAATTAAAATAACAATAGAAAAGGCTATTTAAAACTTCACTGCATTTATTTTTTCCCTTGCATCTCCAATAGCAATCATCCTAGTCCAACAGTCTTTTTGGCCTCTGAATGTTTCCCCTGGGCCGAATATTTCCTCATGTTTCAGTTGCATGTGTGTCACTGGCCTGCCTATGCATATCATGGTCATACAATTTTGATGTTTAAGATATTAGAAAATGGCAAAATATGATGAAAATATGGTGTAGGAAACTTGCCCTGTATTAAATGGAAAGCTTACTGTTTTGTGATTTAGAATATACCTATTAGCATATCAGTCAGAGTACCTGCTATAGACGATTTTGTTGTCAATCTTACAGTTAGATTGGAGAGGCTACCGCTTATGATCGGTTCATGAATGTTATCAAATAATTACAGTATTAGCGTACCTTATTGTTTTTATTTATGAAAATAGGATATAATTTATTTTTTTACATTTGACCATCTTGTCAAATTCACAAAGAGGAGTCTAATACTAATCTAAAAGGCGTCTTGAGGTACATGGAAGAGGATTTGGTATTTACCAACTTTATCCGTGGCAGTGGGTATATTTTACTACTATAATGTTCTAGTATTGGTTTTTACTTTCGAATAAATTAATTTTATTTTATATACTGAAGGTCGACCATTTTGAGTTATGGTCCAGATGTTAAAAGGATTATGGCTTATGTGTAGCTTCAGGTAGAGAGTGGGAAATGCAATTTGTCTGCGTGGTTGAGTATATGAATAAATGTCAATGAGATATTATGTGAAAGCTTTTATTTTCTCTATTTGCATCAAGTTTTGCAGATCCTTTTATTGAATATGGGTTCAAGTTAATTTAGATTCTTATTCCGTTTTTTCAATGTCTTTGTGCAATGTTCTGCCATGATGTAGTTTGAAGTAAGTTTATGTTAATCTGGGCTCAAGGTAATTCAGATGTTGTTTGAAGTAAATTAATGTTAGTTTGCAGCTACATGATTTTCTTTCCCTGATTTCCATGACATAAGGAGTTGGTGGATCAATAACTGACTGAAAAGGAAATTCTGGAGGGCATTTGCAGATTCAGTAGTTACAAGTAAGACTCTTTAACCAATGTATTTGCCAAAAAGCTCGGTAAAATGTTACTAACAACATGACCTTTTTAAATATATGTAGACCTCCAACCTTATAATTTGTCTATATTATATGTGGCTTTTTTTAATCTTCTTATCCTTAAGGTTTCAATGTGGCAGCGGCAAGAGATATGCACGCACAGAAAGGAAAGCGAGGTGCTACACTGGACATGACTCAAATATGCACACTGATGTATTATTATGGACACACTTACAGTGGAAAGAAGAGAGTTCCCCTTTTGATGATTTCTAGAAAACCATGGCAGCTGAATTGTGAGGATTGAGTTTTCTAACCCCAAATTTATTTGATCCTATCTTTCAACTTCTTGATCATGCTAGGCCATAGCCTCTCTATATTAGGTGCAAGATTAAACATCGCTTCTGCCAAAGTTGAGTCCCTTTGTGACTTCCTGCTCGATGGTGGTGCCGCTGCTACTTCGGTTGATGCACTTGCTCCCTCCGTGAAGAAGTTTTGTGCAAGCCCGAAGGGGCTGAGTTGGTTAAAGGCAGCCACAACATGTAATCATGCTACGACAACGACTGGCAAATACCTTCAGTTCATTGAGCCCGGAATTGTTTCAGGTAGTTCTCAGGCTTATGCCAATGAAGCGATGTTAAAAAAATCAGTCACTGATGGATTAATACTTTGGTACTTCCTATGGTTAGTGCTAAGCTCAATATTTTAATTTAGTGCTTACATGTGTCTTATATGGAATTTATTAGACAAGATTGAGTTAGTTTCAAAAAACAATGGGTTTCTCTTCATGAATTTTGAGATGGTTGAGGATTACAAGCATATTTTAAAGTGTGTTCCGTCCTTTACTTTCATTTGATCATTATTTAGAAGTGGAAGTCGGGTCCTCATTTATCTATGGACTCGTTTTCCTCTTTACCTGTTTGGATGTGCCTGGACCTTGAATCTGAATTTTGGAATCTCGATATTATTAGCATGATTTCTAGCATGCTTGGTACTCTAATCACGATGGATAAGCGTACAGAAGATTTTTCTAGATTGGAATATAGTTGGGTTTTAGTGAAAATGCATGCTTCATTGGCATTAACAAAGTCGCTCATGGTTGACATCTTTAATGGAGACCTTAATCTGTTTCAGTAATTTATGAATTTAATCCTCCGTGCTACAAGAATTGTATGGTTTTTTGTTGGTCTCAGCCTGATGTTTGGCAGCCTGATTCGGCTTCGCTGGATGGAGAAGTTATTGGTAGGTTAATGTAAATGAATAAAATTACATTTTTTTAAGGATAAGCGCCTTGTTTTAACAAATGGAGAATCTTCCTGAAGCATTGCCTCATTTCTAAATTTGGATCTGAACTTGTTAATTTCAAAATTCCTGCTTTGATTTATGATTGATTACCAATATTAAGCTTCAGGATTCAGATTTACTCAGTTTTGATTTATGATTGCATTATTTTGATTTATAATTAATTACCAATATTATTACTTTTAATTGTAATTTGCTAGATTTTTTCACTATGCTTATTCTGAAACTATATCACTCAAAACAATGCAATCACCGAAGGGTAACCATTGAAAATAGGAGGAGATGTTGGAAACGTTGTGATTAATCCGATTCAAGACCACTCGAATCAAGTATCTAAACCACAAGCGCTAGCGGAAGACTAGATCATTGTTAGACTTGTAAAAACAACCAAACCAATAACTCTAGTCACAAACAATTATCAGCCAATCACGAATAATCCAAATCTCAATCAAATGCAAGAAACTAATTATAATAGTAGCAAAAATAAATCACACAAGGATTCATAGTGGTTCCACTAACATCTTGTTAGTGTACATCCACTTTGGAGAGAGTATTTTATTACCACGATGAAAGGAATACAAGAGATTGATCCAATGATCACTATATTTCAATATAGAAAAGAGTTTGAGGAGAATAGAATTGAGGAATTGGAATTAGGTTATAAACTCTAATTCACCCTTGATAATAAAACCTTGATTTCAATCAAGTTTCCAAGCTCTAGATCCTTGCCTTTTGAAAGCCAGAGGATAGCTTATATAGGCATAGAGAAGTATATGGAAATTCCCGAAATTTCCTCCTGATCCGAAATACCTGAAATTTCCTCCAGATCCGAAATTTCCTCTTTAATCTAACACATAGTATTGTTGGATCTAGATTAACCCTAGAGGGCGGATAAATAGGGTTTACTGAAATTTAAGCGAGATAATAAAAGCATCAGATGACAGAATACAGCAGAAATAAAAATGCAGAAAGGTAAATGACACAAGATATACCCAACTTCGACAAAATCCTGACTACGGCTGTATTCCTACGGTTTCTACTAGGTAATAGAACAGATCCCGCTTACAAGACCATGTAAACTTGTGAACCCCTCGCTCCTATTCTAATCCTACGCTCAAAACCCTAGACTGATCTAATCCCCTAGATCAGATTTCCCCGGATTGCAACTCTGTAATCAGTAACCCTAGTTTTTACAGACTCTAGTAAATTGCCAGTTAATCACCCAAACTGGTTACCCTAGTATTTTACAGACACTAGAAACTGAATCAGATGATTTATAAAACAAACTAAAATGCAATACAAAATAAAAACTAATGAAACCCTTGGAGTTAAATTAAAAGGGTCATCCCCTTTTCAAATGAAAACACAGCCGGCCCATTTACAATTCCTTTAGCCCGATTGTTCCTCTTTCTCTGGAAATGGCGGTTTAGAAAATGAAACTAGGGTTTCTTCAAACTTCCCCAAATCGATCTGCGGCTTTGAATGAGATCACTGAACAAATTGTTGCCCGTTGCTTATTTGTTGTTTCTCCTTGTCACTGATTTGAGATGTTTCTCTCTAGCTCTTGATCGAAAACAAAGTGAGTTCTTCTCAATTGATTATTCGATTTTGTTCTTGAATGTTGTGGGTTTGGTTTTCGATAATCGCTCGTGATGATGTGGTGTAATATATATAGGGTAAATTAAAAATCCTAAAATGATTCTCTTATTTCAATAAAAAGATTCGATTTGATTGCTTGGTTTTCCTTTTTGATTGGTTTTGAAATTCTCGACTTTGAATGGATGATCTATGTTGCCTTGTTTACCTTGATGAAATCTGGACTTGATTGTGGCCTTTTGTTGTCTAATTTGAATAATTCTGAAAAAATAATTGCCCCTTTTTGTAGCCTGATTGAATGTGGAAATTCTGGAAAAATTGAAATGCTGCTTTCCATTTATTTCTATGCTCAAATTCAGAAATATATGAAAACATCTTCTTGCTCGAAATAGAATCCATGAATCAATGGTTTTCTAGAAATATTTTTTGACCTTGCCATAAAAGGAATTTTATTGTGTAATTCTGGAAATATTTGTATAGAACTTGCCGAAAACATGAGCACTATATTTCCAGAGGAAAGATGTGATTTTTGTAAACAATTAAATGTTTTCCCTTTTCCATAGACTGATTGTGCATTCTTGGAGAAAAATCGTTTCCTTGCCAAACATGATTTCCTGTGATTTCTGAGGCTTGCTTTCACCTTCCATGAATATGAACTACCATGTTTTAGTTGCACTTGAGTTCATAAACTTAACTTCCTGCTTCATGTTGATCATCATTGAGTTTGCACCATTCACCATCTACATTGTTGCAACTTGCTGCTGCCATGTTTGTCTATGTATGATGTTTTGAACCTTTGTTGTGTTACTAGTCCACATGTGTATATCTCACTTCCATGACCCAATAGTGATGAGCTTTTTGCATTTATATATATATATATATCATCTTTATCACGTGTGCACTGTCTTGTTGCTTGTTCTAGTAGATGCTGCTACATCATCATGCTACATTTATACATGAGTTGATGTGCTTCATTTGTGTCAGTATATTCTGCCATAACAACTTGATCACTTGCTGAGTAGATTTTCAACCTGTTGCATTTTGGCTCGTTCCATACTAACATATTTGTACCATTTGAGCTTGACCATTTCATGTTGTATTTGTTGTTGTGTCCATGCCTTGATCACATGTGCATACATGCATTGAGTATTTGATTACCATCATACACATGTATTCTGCATATACATAAATGTACATTCATGCTTTGGCTTGTGTACAATATGTCCAGTCCATGATGACTTGTGCTGAAATTGTCTTTCTTGTGTTGACTATGCTGATCCATATGGTTGAGCTCGACCACACTATATACTCCACCATGTATCATTGCTTGCTGACCACCTTTGTTTTGAGGATGACTTGATCATTCTTATGTCACTAAGTTGCACCACTGTGTTGTTTGGTTTACTTGACCACTTTTGTTTACCATCAACATATGTTGGCTTATTGAACTTCGTTTAGCCATGCACCTATGTTTGACATGCTCTATTGATGTTTTTGGGTTGCCTCGACCATATTGATTATTGTTGCACTAAGTCGAGATGGTCCACGTGGCTACTCCTCTGTTGCTATACAATATACTGATTAGCGAGGCAGTGCACACGTGTATATCTATACACGTCTGTATATGCAGCCATCAGACAAAATTCTTGCCCCTGCACTGGAAAAATTTGTATATACACTAACTATCTTGTGGTATTTACAGTGTATCATTGTGAATGTCACAAGCTGTCTAGACACAATTGGATAGATTAATAAATCAGATCGAGTCAGAAAAATGATGAGAAACACACCAGAAAACTGAGACAATTAAAATTTTAAAATAAAAACTATATCAGCTGGAATATGAAATTATTTCTGTTCCAAATACTATGTGTGTGTTTCTGTATATGACAAGTATGGATGACTGGACTGACTGTGAGCTGTGAAGACAGAAGACTGAAGAACAGAGTGTCAGTGTGTGTCTGTATATATGAAATGTAGACCGAGTGAAAAGATGTATAATCAAGTGTCAGAGTGAATCTGTAGTGAGGAGTTATGTATATGAAATCTGATATGATATGTAATGAAATACAAAGTTGTACAAATAGTGGAGTATAAAATTTGTACCGATTGATATTGAAATAAAATATTATATTTAAATAAAATACTGTGTGAATATTTAAATTTCTGTACAGTTGTATTTTATTTAAAAATAAATATTACATTCATGTCTGTGATGTATATGTGAAACAGTACAATAACAAACACATTAATAATAATATATATTTGGTTGTTATCATCAAACAAAAATCATATAATTATGTATACAGCTGCGTTATATACAACAATCTCCCCCTTTTGATGATGACAAAAAAATATTTAAGATTTTGAATATAATAAATGCGGTTGACGGTGAAACACTGAACTCCCCCTATTTGAATGCTCCCTCTACAACAGAAACTCCCCCTTATAACTGTGCATGAGTGAAATGGAATGAAAGTTGAATGAGATTTTCAAAATTAAAATGTTTATAAAATATTCAATCATAAATCAAAATCTAAACCCATTCTCCCTCTTTTGTTATCATCAAAAGTATACAGAAGTTAAAATATAGATGAAAAAATGACTAAAAATATAGTATCAGCTTAAGAGGAAGAACGACCATCATAAATCTCAATCAGTCAAACAAAAATCATAATAAACTAAGACCTAGTGGCATATTTCATAATGCAGAGAGTGACGGATTTACGATGAAATTTATATATAATGGAGAGAGTTTCAAAAAAAAAATCCAATTATTTTCAAAAGAATTTTATAAAAAATTAGCACAAAAATAGTGATGGATTTGGACTATAACTAATAATTCAATTTAAGTGACAAAATCGAATAATCTCAAATCCCAATAGCTATCAATCAACAAACCATAATACGTCATAAAATATTAACACATTTCACAGATTAGAAGATGTATTGATAGGCTGGTTTTTATTTAACACTGAATTTCATATTAATTTCAATTTAGCATATTATTTACTTTTCTTTTATTTTTTTAATTTAAGAGCACACTGACCACACATAACCAGAGCTTGGATTTTTAAATGAGATCAGTCGAAGCTTAAATTATAAGTAATCTCTTAACCATGCATGACTAGGGCTTGGATTTTTAAATGAGGTTAGAGAAACACTTATGAATATTATATTTTTATTATTTTCAGTTTCAAAATGAAAAACTCCTCGGTATATAAAACCAATATGAGTGATAGAAATGTGGTAGTTAGAGAAATGGACTGTGAAATAAATTTCTAAATTAATTATATTATGAAATATGCTTGACTGTACCGGGATCATTGAAAATTTTCAATTATCACTAATTCTGAATAATAATATAATCCAAATTCTATCATAAATATTTTCACTGTTTATTCAAAATGATTTTAAAAAAAAAATAAACTCTCCACATTAATATAAAATCATGACGGATGGCAGAAATATGATAGATAATGAAGATGGTCGTGAAATAATTGCCAATTCAAAGATATTATAATAATTGTTCAACCATCATGAAAATCTAAATAAAATCTTCTCTTGTTGTGAAATATACTACAGTCACAATTCATCACAATTTCAAAATGTGTTAATAATTTTGATGAATTATAAGTATAGTTCAATTTGGATATAGATTTCAATTTTTGAATGAATAATCAATAAATAATTTTAAAATTGAAAATCAATTACAAGAGGGATATGAAGATCTATACAAGATAAAAAAAAATATACAGGATGAGAATAAGAAAAAAAATTAGCACTTTCTAATCTGATATCACTTGATGTCTCTATTGATGGGGATTTTAAAAATGACACTGGAGACGAACAAGGATATCATAGACAAAAGAATTTTAAGCATAAAGCCCAAATAGACAAGACTAACAATCAGGCACTTCTATCAGAGTAGCAAACAGTTTTTCTCAGAAACAAGTAGTCACTTAAAGCATTTTCAAAACAGTATCAGAGCAGCACAAGAAACAGTTCAAAGCAGACTTGTCTAGAAGATGTTTCACAGATATTCTCAATGGTCACAAAAAATATATTCCATGATCCAGGATTATAGAATATAGTTTATTTTAAATCATTTGAGGAAATGTGAAAAATCAGGATTCAATGAATCAATCTCACCAAACTATAAATTTCAGATCCAAGATATGTGTGTGATTCAATAAATCAATAATTTCAAATGATTTTAAACAAACATATATTCAAATCAAATAATCATGAAATAACAATGAGTTTTAAGACTAGATTTTCAAAGAATTTTTCACAAGTATCTCTGACAAGTACAAGAGTAATTTCAGATCATTTTCATCAGGCTTGAAAGATATTCATGATCCAGAAAATTAAAAATAATTTATTTGAAATCACTTGAATCAATGTCAAGTTTGAGATGTAATGAATCATTCACACAAGATTGATAATTTCAGGATTAAGAGGCGTGTGATATTCAAAAATATCAAGAATTTCAGATGATTTCAAACGAACAAATTTCAACCATAATGATCATGAATAAATATGAATTTCAAGATGTATCACTGATTCAATATAATTCAAAATATCCAAGCCAATCTAAAAAATAATGAAATTATCACAACTGATAAATAGCAGAGTGCTGTAATGAGTATAATATTTCAAGCTTTTCTAAAATGAATTAGAAGAAACTCTGAACAGCAGAGGTGTGTGAAATTTCAATAAATATTCATATCTTCAAAAATTTAGAATCCAAGTTAAAAGTGTTCAAGATATGACATGAATACTTCAGCACTGTTATGAATTCAAAAATCAGAAAATAAACTTCAAGACAATTGCAGATATTTACAAGATTAAATTCAAGATCTAGAAAAGATTAAAAATATCAGAGTTTTGTTCAAATGAAGCAAATTTCCAGAAGATCATGAATATTGCAATTGGAAGTTAAGGGAGCACAAGAAATTACAATGATATGATGGTGACAAATCGAATCAGAAAAATAAAAAGAAGGGGAATAAGAAAAAATAGGAAAAATAAAAACAGGGAATATACAAAAGAAATTGTGAGTCTAGAGATCATACCTGAAAATGATATAAGCAAAAGAATCTATAACTTAACAGGTGTGGCTTAAGGAACTGTGATGATTCAGTGACATGAAGCGGTTTGAATCCAGTTTTTCTTTAGCAATGCAGTTCCTCAACCTCCTCTGGTACCTAACAATTTAAGGGTCGAGTGGTCTAACAAAATTTGTAAAACCACTCACAGTTGTATTCATATGTTTTGGTACCCAGACTTGTTTATATAACAATCCATCCGAATTTACCTTTGTACCCTTGGGAACCCAAATCTGTTTGAATTTAACAAAGTTTGTTTATTTCTTTTTGGGATCCAGGATTGTTTAGATGGATTATTACAAAACAAATTCACATCACATTTATGAATTAAAAGTCCTTTGAATTTATCAGAGTTCAAAATTTCAAATCGAATCTTTTCAAAGCAGTTTGAAGGATTTTTAAAATCATTGGAATTCCACCTTTCAGAAAGATTATTTTTCCCAAAGCCAAGACCACATTTATTTTCAGAAGAAAATTGGTTTTTCAACAACATATTCAAAGATTTTTCACCGTTATAAAATTTAGTCAATGTAGTTACAAGTTGTTGAATTTTAAATTTAAGATCACAATTTTCCTTCATTAAACCTGAACAACGGTTTTTAGTGATCTTATTCTCTTTAAAATCAATTTTCAAAACAAAATTTTCATCTTTAAGAAATTTAATTTTGGCTTGGTGCTCAAGTATCTCAGATTCAAAAAGTTTTCGATTTTCAGATTCAAATTTCTTGAAATTTTCAATCTCATTTTCAAGTTCTTTCAAAATCGGATCACTTTTCAACAGATTTTCTTTTTCAGCAGTTTCTAATTTGGAATTTATAACAGTCTTAAAATTTCAAATTCCTTTTGTAGAAAATTGTTCAAACTTGATAACTCAATCTTGTTTTCTTCTAAGATCAAAATTTCCATTTCAAACTTTTGAATGTTTTTATTGAGATGAACAAGATTGGTTTCCAATTTCAAACAATTTTTGCAATCTGAATTTGAAGAGTTTTTAAAATGTTCAAGTTGTGATTCCAAATCATCAATTTTGCTGGTCAACTCACGATTCTTAGATTTCAAAGATTTATTTTTCAGTTGGAGTTTATCAACTGATTTAGTTAAATCAACACACATATAAACTAAATCTTCATATGTGAAATTTCCGTTTTAGCACCTGTTGATTCTCCATCAACTGAACCATCTGAATTTTCATCTACATGACCTGTTAAGCATAGATCTGAATCTGAGTTAACATCCTGGGGTTTTGAGCTGTTGTCATATTCTCCATACAACGTGTTGAGAGTTCTCCAGATTTCCTGCGCAGTCAAACAATGAGAAATAAGGCTATACTGGTCATCATCAAGATAAGAATATAAAATATGAGTAGCGCAAGAATTAAATTCAATATCAGCCATATCATATCCATTTAAAATTATATCCCAACATTTAAAATTAACTGATTTTAAATAGGATTCCATTTCTAATTTCCATTTTAAAAAAGTTGTACCATTAAAAATAAACGAAATAAGACTGGACTGACTCTCAAAGGACTGACAACTAGGGATCACCATTTACTCTAGAGTTAACAGAATACCTGCTCTAAGACCACTTGTTGGATCTAGATAAACCTTATAGGGGGTGAATAGGGTTCATTAAAATTTAAGCGAGATATTAAAAGTATTAGATCACAGAATACAGCAGAAATAAAAATGCAGAAAGGTAGATGACACAAGATATACCCAGCTTCAGCAATATCCTACCTACTGCTGCATTCCTAAGGTTTCTACTAGGTAATAGAATAGATACCGCTTACAAGACCATGTAAACTCGCGAACCCCTCGCTCCTATTCTAATCCTACGCTCAAAACCCAAGACTGGTCTAATCCACTAGATCAGATTTCCCCTGATTACAACTCCGTAATCAGTAACCTTAGTTTTTACAAACTCTAGTAAACTGCCAGCTAATCACCCTAATTGGTTACCCTAGTATTTTACAGACACCGGAAACTGATTCAGATGATTTACAAAACAAATTAAAATGCAATACAACATAAAAATAATGAAACCCTTGGAGTTAAATTAAAAGGGTCATTCCCTTTTCAAATGAAAACACGGCCGGCCCATTTACAATTCCTTTAGCCCGATTGTTCCTCTTTCTCTGGAAATGGCGAATGAGAAAATGAAACTAGGGTTTCTTCAATCTTCCCCAAATCGATCTGCGGCTTAGAATGAGATCTCTGAACAAATTGTTGCATGTTGCTTATTTGTTGTTGCTCCTCGTCATTGATTTGAGATGCTTCTCTCTGGCTCTTGATCGAAAACAAAGTGAGTTCTTCTGAATTGATTATTTGATTTTGTTCTTGAATGTTGCGGGTTTAGTTTTCGATAATCACCTGTGATGATGTGGTGGAATATATATAGGGTAAATTAGAAACCCTAAAAATGATTCTCTGATTTCAATAAAAAGATTTGATCTGATTGCTTGGTTTCCCTTTTTGATTGGTTTTGAAATTCCCGACTTTGAATGGATGATCTATGTTGCCTTGTTTGCCTCAATGAAATCTGGACTTGATTGTGGCCTTTTGTTGTCTAAGTTGAATAATTCTTAAAAGAGTAATTGCCCCTTTTTGTAGCTTGATTGAATGTGGCAACTCTGGAAAAATTGAAATGATGCTTTCCATTTATTTCTATGCTCAAATTCAGAAATATTTAGAAACATCTTCTTGCTCGAAATAGAATCCATAACTCAATGGTTTTCTGGAAATATTTTTTGACCTTGCCATAAAAGGAATTTGATTGTGTAATTCTGGAAATATTTGTATAGAACTTGCCAAAAACATGAGCACTATAATTCCAAAGGAAAGATGTGATTTTTGAATACAATTAAATGCTTTCCCTTTTCCATAAACTGATTGTGCATTCGTTTCCTTGCCAAACATGATTTCCTGTGATTTCTGAGGCTTGCTTTCACCTTCCATGAATATGAATTACCATGTTTTAGTTGCACTTGAGTTCGTAAACTTCACTTCCTGCTTCATGTTGTTCATCATTGAGTTTGCACCATTCACCATCTACATTGTTGCAATTTGCTGCTGCCATGTTTGTCTATGTATGATGTTTTGAACCTTTGTTGTGTTACTAGTCCACATGTGCATATCTCACTGCCATGACCCAATAGTGATGAGCTGTTTGCACACACACACACACACACATATACATACGTACATACATACATACATACATACATACATACATACATACATACATATATATCATCTTGATCACGTGTGCACTGTCTTGTTGCTTGTTCTAATAGATGTTGCTACATCATCATGCTACATGTATACATGAGTTGATGTGCTTCATTTGTGCCAGTATATTCTGCCAAGACAACTTGATCACTTGCTCAGTAAATTTTCAACTTGTTTGCATTTTGGCTTGTGCCACACTTACAGATTTGTACCATTTGAGCTTGACCATTTCATGTTGTATTTGTTGTTGTGTCCATGCCTTGATCACATATGCATACATGCATTGAGTATTTGATCACCATCATACACATGTATTCTGCCATATACATATATGTACATTCATGCTTTGGCTTGTGTACAATATGTCCAGTCCATGCTGACTTGTGCTGAAATTGTCTTGCTTGTGTTGACTATGCTGATCCATATGGTTTAGCTCGACCACAATATGTACTCCTCCATGTATCATTGCTTGCTGACCAGCTTTGTTTTGAGGCTGGCTTGATCATTCTTGTGTCACTAAGTTTCACCACTGTGTTGTTTGGTTTACTTGACCACTGTTGTTTACCATCAACATATGTTGGCTTATTGAACTTAGTTTAGCCGTGCACCTATGTTTGACATGCTCTATTGATAATTTTGGGTTGCCTCGACCATATTGATTATTGTTGCACTGAGTCGAGATGCATGGTTCACGTGGCTACTCCTCAGTTTCTATATAGTATACTTATTGACGAGGCAGTGCACACATGTATATCTATACACGTGTGTATATGTAGCCATTAGACAAAATTCTTGCCCCTACACTGGAAAATTTTGTATATACACTGACTGCCTTGTGGTATTTATAGTGTATCACTGTGAATATCACAAGCTGTCTAGACACAGTTGGACAGATTAATAAATTAGACCGAGTCAGAAAAATGATGAGAAACACACCAGAAAACTGAGGCAAATAAATTTTTAAAATAAAAACTATATCTGCTAGAATATGAAATTATTTCTGTTCCAGATACTATGTGTGTGTTTCTGCATATGACATGTATGGATGACTGACTGACTGTGAGCTGTGAAGACAGAAGACTGAAGAACAGAGTGTCAGTGTGTGTCTGTATATATGAAATGTAGACCGAGTGAAAAGATGTATAATCAAGTGTCAGAGTGAATCTGTAGTGAGGAGCTGTGTATGTGAAATCTGATATGATATGAAATGAGATACAAAGTTGTACAAATAGTGGAGTATAAAATTTGTACTGATTAATATTGAAATAAAATATTATATTTAAATAAAATACTATGTGAATATTTAAATTTCTGTGCAGTCGTACTTTATTTAAAAATAAATATTATATTCATGTTTGTGATGTATATGTGAAATAGTACAATAACAAACACATTAATAATAATAATATATATTTGGTGGTTATCATCAAACAAAAATCATATAATTGTGTATACAACTGCATTATATACAACAAGTATCGCATACTTCAACACTCCACCTTGATACTATATCCATCTCCATCACAAACTCTAATGCATCCAACCATTTCCTTCTACCTTCAACCAATAAAGCTTGAATGTTTCCCCAATGAAGTCCGACATTGTCACCTCCCATTGCACTTCACTAATGAGTTCAGACATAGCCCCCACCCGTCAATGAAGTGTTGAAAGATCCAACTCCTAAACCAGTCTCACAAATAGACAATGTACTCGGGAGTGAAAACGAGTACTTACCATGAAGACAGATATCCAATCTCTCACCGTTATTCCTTTCCAAACAAACAAACCGCTCTCTCCAACCATGCCACCCTGTGGCACCTAGCAACTCAACAAGCGAATTAAGTTCGAACAATGCTCGAACTTCCCAACTGGCAATGCTTTAGTAAACATACCCGCCGCATTATCCTTTGTGTGCACTTTCCGAAGGTATACTAACTTACCCACATCCATGGCTACAAGAAATGACTCTCTCACCTCAATATGCTTGGTCCATGAGCTAAACGCCAAATTCTCCGCCAAATGTATAGCACTCTGGCTATCACATCGAACATCGATACTCTCATGTTCGAAACCCAAGTTACACAACAATCGCTTCAAATAGAGTGCCTCCTTTGCCGCTTCCACCGTGGCAATCAACTCCACTCCGTAGTGGATAAAGCAACTACGGTTTGCAATCTCGATCTCCAACTAATGGATGTCCCGCCAAGTGTGAAGACATACCCGGAAGTTGATTTCCTCCGATCCCTATCACCGGCGTAGTCCGAGTCATAATAACCAACCAACTTGCAACTCCTCTCATCACTACCTCCAAAAACAAGACCATGAGATGTTGTGCCTTTCAAGTATCTCAATATAGCCTTCACGGATTCTCAATGCAATTTTCCCGGATTAGCCATATACCGACTAACCACCCCGACGGCATTTGCAATATTGGGCCTTGTACACACCATAGCGTACATTAAACTACCAACCGCACTTGCATATGGCACATTTTCTATATAATCCTTGTCTTTCTCTCCGATAGGCGATCCTTTATCTGAAAGCTTCATATGCAAAGGTAAAGGTGTATTTAATGCCTTTGCATTCTCCATGCTAAATCGGCAAAGCACTTTCTTAATGTACTCCTTTTAAGTCAATCTTAACTCAAAATGCTTTTGATCCCTTTCTATTTCCATGCCCAAGATTTTCCTTGCTTCTCCAAGATCCTTCATTTCGAATTCCGATTTCAAAAGCATCTTCAACTTGTTGATTTCATTTTTATCCTTGGAAGCAATGAGCATATCATCCACATACAAGAGTAAATACACCCAACAATCATTTCCTAACCTCTTAAAATGTACGCAAGCATCCTTGATGCTTCGATGGAAGCCACTTTCAAGCATGAAATGATCGAATATCTTGTACCATTGTCTAGGTGATTGCTTTAACCCATATAGTAATTTCTTCAACTTGCAAACCATTTTAGACTTACTATCTACAACAGACCTATGTGGTTGCTTCATGTAGATGTCTTCATCCAAGTCTCCATGCAAGAAGGCGGTTTTCACATCAAGTTGCTCCAACTCCAAGTCATGGATAGCAACTGTGGTTAGTAAAACCCGGATAGAAGTATGATGTACCACCAGTGCAAAAATTTCATCATACTCCTTTCCTTTTCTTTGTGCAGACCCCTTTGCCACTAACCTTGCTTTATACCTTCCATCATCCTTCACCTTGTAAATCCTTTGCAACCTATAACACGGTTTCCTTGAGGAAGTGGAACCAAATCCCAAGTTTGGTTCTTTATCAATGATTGCATGTCTTCCTCTATGGCGCAAATCCACTTCGAGCTCTCTCTCGACTCCATGACGTCATTAAGGTCCATCGGCTCATCTTGGACTACATTGAGAGCATAGTCCAAATGATCACAAAAGCTAAGGTAGTTCCAATCACCATATCTTTCGGGAGGTCTTATTGCACGTCGACCAACCCGAGTAGCAATACTATCACCCAAACCTCTTTCAGCTCCACCTTGAGTCGAAACTTCTCTAGTATCATGTACATCACCAACATCATTAGAGGAACCCCACGAGCTTCTTCTTCAACTCTACTACCACTTGGATGGAATGTGGGAATAACTTCCTTCTCCTTTGATTCACCATGAACCAAATCCGGAACATCCGATGAGCTCTCATTGTCCTTGAATAAATCCGACTTATCAAAAATGACATAACGAGAACTAACAACCTTCTTCGTTTCCGGATTCCAAATCCGATAGCCTTTCACGTCGTCCGTGAAACCAAGCAAGACCCCCTTGAATGCTCTAGCTCCAAGCTTATCATTCCCCGGATCATGCACATAAACCGGACTACCAAACACACGAAGATATCTCAAGTCAACACTCTTCCCCTTCCACACTTCCTTCGGAATTTTGTTATCAATAGCCGAGCACGGAATTCGATCAATAATATACACCGCGGTTGACAAAGCTTCAGCCCAAAACCCCTTAGACAAACCCGATGTCAATCTCAAGCATCGAGCTTTCTCAAGTAGAGTTCAGTTCATTCTCTCCGCTACTCCATTAGATTGCGGATCTCCCGGTGTAGTAAAATATCTACGGATTCCGTGATGCTTACAATAATCCAAGAATTACTGGGAAACATATTCGCTACCATTGTCGGTCCTTAACATCTCCAAAGTCTTGCCACTCTCATTCTCAACAAGAGCCTTCCACACTTTGAACTCAGCAAATGCCTCCGACTTGGCCTTCATTACATACATCCATACCTTTCGAGACAAATCATCAATGAATGAAATGTAATAACGAGCTCCACCCAAAGAAGCAACCGGTACCGGTCCCCAAACATCCGAATTAACATACTCAAGAACTTCCTTTGAGTCATGTTTGCCTTCATCGAATGATACCCTTGTTTGCTTCCCCATGACACATTCCTCGCAAAATTCTAGTTTGTTGAAACTCTTACCCTCAATCATCTCCCGCTTTCGAAGAATATCCAAACTCCTCTCTAAGACATGACCAAATCTCAAATGCCATAACCGTGTCGCATCCAATTCACGAGAACTATCAACACCTACACAAGTCTCACCTCCTACGGTCACACCTTGAAGCAAATATATACCATGAGTCCTAGAACCCTTTATAACCACAAGTGCCCCCTTCGAAACACTCAAGCAATCCTTCTCGATAGTGATCTTGCATCCTAGAGAATCCAATTTCCCCAAAGATATAAGCGACTTCCTATGTTCCGGAACATAGCGAACATTGGTGAATGTGCGTACAACTCCATCAAACATCCTTATTTGCACGGAGCCACTACCCATCGACTAGCAAATAGCACCATTTCCCATAGCAATTGCATTTCCCTCTTTGATTTCAAAGGATGAAAAATAATTTCTATTTGGCGTCATATGATACGACGCACCCGAATCGAGCACCCATTCGTTATCCGAAACACCCAATGCTACCGCCGTTAACACATTCTCATCTATCTTACCATCCCCACTCTCCACCACTACGGATGAAGATGCTACTTCTTTCTTATCTTTTTCCGGACATTCATTCTTCCAATGTCCCGGTTTCTTGCAAATAAAGCACTTTCCATTTCTCTCTTTCGATTTACCTCTTCCACCGTGCTTCCTTGATTTAGAACGCCCCCGATTTCCTTTCTTCACATTCTTTTCTTTCTCTACAAACAACTCGTGCCCACTACTAGCTCCACTACTACCTTCACTCATCTCCTTCATTTGATCTCTCAACTCCTCACTAAGAAGACCCGTCTTGACATCATCAAGAGTCAAAATATCCCAACCATAAATCAAACTATTTGGGAAACCCGTATAGCGGTCCGACAACAAACACAATAATATCATCGCCTTTTGCTCTTCCTCAATCTTCAAATCAACGGCCTTCATCTTCATAAGCAAGTCATCAAAGTCATTCAAGTGTGCCTTAAGCAAATTACCCTCCTTCATCTTGAAGGTGAAAAACGTCCACAACAAGATCAAACGGTTAGTGAGCGACTTCTACATATACAATTTCTCCAACTTGTCCCAAATACCTTTAGCGGTAGTCTCACCACTAATTTCAGAGATCACGTTCTCCCCCATAGCAAGTTGAAGAGTAGTGTAAGCTCATTCCTCCATCTCCTCTTTCTCAACATCTGAGATATCACTTGGCAATAAGTGAGTATCAAATACTACTCGGTGTACCCGATTCCGCCTAAGAACCGCTTTCATTTTCCATTGTCACTTCTCAAAGTCATTATCACCATTCCACTTGTCAATTACCAATTGAGAACCTGACGCTGCATTCGAACCCCGTACATAAGGCTCCACACTATTCGGACTTCCGGTTGAAGGACTTACCGAGCTATTATCCGTTTCCGGCATTTTCACAAACACCTAACAAGCACCAATTGCTCTGATACCAACTGTTGGAACTGTTGCAATTAATCCGATTCAAGACCACTCGAATCAAATATCTAAACCACAAGCGCTAGTGGAAGACTAGATCGTTGTTGGACTTGCAAAAATAACCAAACCAATAACTCTAGTCACAAACAATTATCAACCAATCACGGACAATCCAAATTTCAATCACAAGCAAGAAACTAATGACAATAGTAGCAAAAATAAATCACACAAGGATTTATAGTGGTTCCACTAACATCTTGTTAGTGTACATCCACTTTGGAGAGAGAGAGTATTTTATTACCACGATGAAAGGAATACAAGAGATTGATCCAATGATCACTATATTTCAATATAGAAAAGAGTTTGAGGAGAATAGAATTGAAGAATTGGAATTAGATTATAAACCCTAATTCACCTTTGAGAATAAACCCTTGATTTCAATCAAGTTTCCAAGCTTTTGATCCTTGCCTTTTGAAAGCCAGAGGATAACTTATATAGGCATAGAGAAGTATATGGAAATTCCCGAAATTTCCTCTAGATCCGATATATCCGAAATACCCAAAATTTCCTCCAAATCCGAAATATCTGAAATACCGTAAATTTCCTTCAGATCCAAAATACCTGAAATTTCCTCCAGATCCGAAATACCCGAAATTTCCTTTTCAATCTAACACATAGTATCGCATACTTCAATAGGAGAATCATGCAGCATAGGACATGAGCATATACACGCAGTGACCAGGTGTACATGACAGTTCTACAGGCCGAGCTGATGCATCTGGAGCTTGAACTGGTTCTAAAACATTGTACTGAGCTGATGCAGTAATTACAACATTGGGAATTTCAGAGCATGAGTACGGGCCTTAAGAGTTTGATGCTGAATCAACAGTGCTCATGTTGTTATACTATGAAATGTGTGGTAAACAGGATGCATTTGGAACCTGAGCTGCTTCGAAGACATTGTGCTGAGATGATGCAGTAATTGCAACATTTGGAATTTTAGAGCATGAGCACGAGCTGGATAAGAGTGTGCTACTGAGCCAACAGTGCTCATGCTGTTATACTATGAAATGTGTCGTAAACTGAATATTTTTTTATACAAATAAACAATATCTTGAATAGTCGACATCCCACAATAAAACGTCTTTTTTTGAGGCAAATGCAACCATAAATGATCAGGTGTAAATTAGGTTATTTTATGTGTATTATCTTTTTAATTATTTTAATTGGCATTGTAATTTATTATTGTAAGTACAAGGCTACATTATATGTCAAGCAAGAATGTATAGTTTATTGTAAGCGTGTTATTTTTCTGAATAATGCAATTGCCAATCTAGTATTGGGAATAACTTGATAGTAGTGTATTGAATATACCTCACAAGTTGTCTTAAATTTGTGTCTACCATATTTTTGTTCGTCATGCTCGACCTTTTATTTCTTGATTGATAGACAAAAAGATAGCCTTTTGATGATATGGATGTTTTTTGCGTCAAGATGTTCAGCTATGCATAATTGTCATGTGAACTGATCTGGATGCGATAGAACTTATTCTCATTACAATTTCTATTATTCTCTGAACAGAACCAGAGTATCTTAATGTTCTGCCTCTACGATCCAATAGAACGAGCTCCATATTAGGCTTTTTGATCCAATGGATAACCAATATTAACGTAGGATCAGAGACACATTGGTGGAATAAAGCATATTAAGAATGAAGCTTTTTAAGGTAGTTTTCTTGAAAATTCATTTTGTGCCTAATGCTAATTGTTAGGTGTAATGATTTAGTTCCACATACGACATTGGAATGATTTGGTGTCATAACTGTTAATGTTCACTCTCAATATTTGTATCGACTTCCTGATGTTGCCCACTTGATATCTTTGGCTCTCTAATTGTGATGAACTGGTATTGTATTTGAATGCATACCTGTCTCCTAGAAAAATAGAAAAAAATCGTTATGTGGTAACTTCATTTTCAATTCTGAAGAGTTTGACATGTACGCATTAGTCTTAGCCACTTCTACAAATTAATCTAACTTTTTAGGCATATATACCAACCTTTGTTAAATATAAATAATTTCAATCTTGGTTAGAGTATATGTGTATGAGAAGTGACAATACAATGTAGAAGTTATAAAGCATGCTTATGACAATGCTATTGATCTGTTGGTGAAAATATTAAAATCAACAATACCAATCAAATGTTATTAAATGTAATGCTACTAACATGTTAATAAACATCGTCCTAAATATGAATTGTAATAACATAATGTAGATGTTGTGAAATTAAAAATAAATAGAACTCACAACTATTCTTTGGTGTTGTTTAACTAACACTGATTCAAAACCTTTTATAAATATTGTTGAACAACCAAATTTACAATGTTAACAAAATATGGTTTTAATTGCATATCTCAACAACATTATATATATGTTATGAAGAGGTAAATATAAGACAATACAAAAAAATCACTGTTAAAAGTTATTTTCTATGACATCTAAAATGAACGTTGTAGATATCTTTTATTTTACAACATTTGTACGGAGAACGTTGTTTGGAAAAATCTACTACAACATTTTTCGTAACAAATGTTATGAAAGATCTACCATTTTTACAACATTCTGGCGAACTGTTGCAAAATCAGTGTTGTAAAATGGTACTTTTGTTGTAGTGTGTTAATTTAATTAATACGCTTATTTATTTCTTAATCTCTTTCCTTACCTGAAATATTCTTTGTCCCCATGATCTTATCCTTAGTTTGAATTTCAAATTCTCCCTCTCTTATTTAAATATATTTTGGACATATATATATATATATATATATATATATATATATATATATATATTACACAAATAATTATATATCTTTATTAATAATTCTCTTGGGAGCACAAAGTTTTGGTTCGACCGTGAACTTCCCAAAATGCCCTTACGTATAAGCTTTTAAATATACAAAATTATTATTTAACATAATATCCCTAATAAATTAGGCATTTAATGTCACTTAAATTAGGATTTAATAAACCTTTTCAACAAATTCAAATTGCCTCTTGCCTCAAAAATTCAAATTGCCTCTTTAATATCACTCAAAAAGAGGATCTCTAAATAGGCTTTAATTGCAAATTTTAATCGCTTCTCATTTTAGTTGCCATTTCCTATTTTTTCTTGCAATAAATTAAGAAAATTTTGGATTTATTCAATTTACTTGAATTAAAGATTTGAAATACATGCTGGGTTTGTAATGCGTTTTTTTATTAATCAAACCAGATTTAATTATAAAACGTATATGGACAATTATTAAATTGTATACGCCGTGTTATTTGTATTTAGGATTTGATGTATATTATGGTTTTAAATAAGTTTTTTCAAATATGCCCTTTAACTCAATCTATTTCCTAATTTTTCTCGCAACAAATTAAGAAAAATTTCCATTTATTTAGTTTACCTGAATTAAAGATTTGAAATACATGCTGGGTTTTGTTGTGCATTTTGTTATTAATCAAATCGGATTTAATACCTTATAAAACATATATGGACAATCATTAAATTGTATACGCCGAGCTATTTGTATTTAGGATTTGACGTATATGCTGATTTTAAATAAGCATTTTCAAATATGCCCTTTATCTCAATCTATTTCCTAATTTTTCTCACAATAAATTAAAAAACAATTCCATTTATTCAGTTTACTTGAATCAAAGATTTGAAATACATGCTAGGTTTTGTTGTGCATTTTTATATTAATCAAATCTAATTTAATACCTTATAAAACGTATATGGACAATTATTAAATTGTATTTAGGATTTGACGTACTAGCATTTTCAAATTAAAATCGAAAGCTTACGTCATAAAAGCTTTTCTTTTGGTATGTTATTATATATAAACATATGTAGTGTCTTATTTACAAATATTTTTCTTATTCAAATTAGCACTGCAGCACCTACCACCATAACTCAGGTACTTTTCATACCTTGATGATATACTTTATACTGTCAAGATGTTTGTCTTACGCCGTGTTTTTTGAAGCTGAAGCTTCATTGTTGTTTGGATTTTTGCCTGATGTTCTCTTTGTTTTTTCAACAAAAATTTTAGGGGCTTCTCTTTCCTTCTGCATCGGACATTTAATTTTCCAGAGTTCAAAATCAACGATGGACTAGGCCGAAAGCAGCAAATACTTTCATCTACTCACTTAAGGAGTCAAAAAGGATGGCTGGAGCTGCATTATCTTCTTCTACTGGCTCACAGAAAGATTTCTTTATGTTTTTTTTTCTTTAATTCGAATTGGTTCCAATATATTGATATCTTTGAGGATTAAGAAATACTCCTCTGGATTGGTTGTCATTGAGGACCAAAAGCCACATTTGTCCGAAAGAAGTAATTGAAATTGTGAACATTTAACACTCTAATTATATGTTGTTCTTGCTGTTTCATGATAATGAATGTTAAAATTACTCACAAACTCTGAGCATAGATTGAACTTGCATTAATCTTAGATTTATACCATTGATCTTAGATTTTTTTTTCTTTTTAAAACTTTATTTTTGTATGCGTTGGCCGTTGAATAATGAGTCAATAACAATCCACGCGCGGAGCGCGTGCCGTCATCACGCGCGGAGCGTGTACCTTCATCACGCGCGAAGCGCGTGCCGTGACGCTCGTATATATATATATATATATATTCTGTGTTTTACTGTCCAAATTCACTTGCTTATAACTTCTTCATATATTTACCGTTTTTAGCATATTATATATGAAAATGATTCAGAATTTCTCCGCGAATTCAGGTAAAAGATTTTCGTAACCAAATTCCTAAAGCTACAAAATCTCATTTTCCAGCCATATTATTAAATTATTTATTTTTATTCTTATTCATTTATTATTAATATTTGTGTATTTTACGGGTTGTTACAATTACAGTCTTAGGAATAACATGTTATGGGCTTATTAATGAAGTTAAACGAGTTAAGTTATATCACTGAATTAGTAAGCGAGAGGGGTCCGTTTCTTAGAGATATAAGGGGCTTAGAGAAAACTTGGCAACTTGAAAGAAAAGATAAAATTTTATAATCAATCTGATAAGATAAGACAAGTACACGATTAAAAGATTAGACATAGGAACTAATAACACGTTAGCGTGATGAGCTTGGACCAGTCCATACGTACGAAAGTGAAGAACCCAACATGGTAGATCATCGAGGTGTTTGGAGGCACGAGAGGAGCACGTCCATCTGATTCTTCTGCCTGATATTCTGCTTGTTGGCTCTGCGGGATTGGAAGGAAGTATGCGACCTCCGAGGGTCGTGGTAGGGTACTCCGTGGTGGTCCTCTGTTCCGGTGCATGCTCAAGCTGTCCTCGTAGGGTTTGGGTCTACGCTTACCACCCGGGGAGTATACCTTGACTGCAACGGTAGTTCGGTAGTCAGAAGGCTGCGACGGTATGACATTGGGGTGATTCGACGATTTTCCTACAGATAGGCTGGTCAAAACCAAATAAAGGATAATAACCGTCGGGTACCTGTGATCGACGGTCAGTGTGATGCGGAAACGCTAGAGCTAAACCTACAGACCATCGAACTTTCACTATCGAGACTTTGGTTGTGCGACACGCCAATTTGGATGTAGGTTGTTTGCTAGGGACACGTCACTTAGCTCTTGATTTAGTCTTTCACTAGTTGAGGGAGGGGTCGAGATGAGACCATAGCCGCCGTGAAAATGCAGACCATAGTTTGAAAATTTGTACTTTAGGCCCTTTTAGCAGACGTATACAGATATGGAAAAGGCTCCCGACCAAGTTCCGTGCATTGGATGCACTATTACGGGACTAGGGACTCACTAAACAGTACGTACGTGTAAGGGTGTAGGTACACGCACACCGCACCGTGTGATGTATCGTAGACGATAGGGAATTACTCCGTATTAAGATTTGATTCGACCGAGAAGTTTGGATATGGCTGTCTGTACGCTTACATAGCATGGCGATGGTAGTTCTGTGCGGAACGTGTGGTGTGGTAGTATGGAGGTCCGTACGTCGTTCGACATAGGCTGATAGTTGTATACGCTTCCGTGGAGTGGCAGCGAAGACTGTACGATGAGGGTACCATGGGAGTACTTTGATATATCGGGGGTAGCTACATATACTGTATTAGATTAATCTACTGGAATGTAGATGAATATGACGTGTGTGTAAAACCTTGAGTGTTATTAACCCAAAACAACCTAATAAACAAGAAAATGTGACTGAACGGTATATGTAGGGTTATTTCAGAATGTGTAATTTAAGTCCAGTCGCCAGAACTTGTGTTCTGACCTCCTCCTCATAACATACTCGCATGTTAGGTTTGTCGTAGAGATATGATAGTTTTAAATACTGTTTTGATAGTATTATTACTTTGGTAAGACTATATTTGATTATATTTTATTTTATTTCATTCCGCTCTGAGATGTTTTCTGAGCTATGATATATTTTATATCTCTGTCTTTTCTGCAGAATACCAGACAAGCCAATTCGAATTTCGATAAATTAAGTTTTTTTTTTTTTTTAAATTCGATATGTCGGAATTCAGGTTGTTACAATTATGTTCACACAGTTAAAAATAGTATGAACAAACTCAGTCTTGTTATTTCGGCCTCTTTTATCCTAAAGGATTTTTCAACTATTCATTGATTTACAAACCGACTGTTCCAAGAAATTCGTGTTTCGCGAGAAAATCATGGATATTGTAAGAGAACAAACCGACCAGCAGGAAGGTTCGAAATAAGTTCCTCGTTAATAACATGTCCAAGTCAGTACATAATAATTACATTGCTTTTAATGCGTAAGTCGTTTTTACTCAAATGAAGCGGAATTGAATGGGGTCGATTTTTAATTCCAAATCCATTATATGGTAATAGTTACGTCCATGCTTTGCTTTCTTTTTCTTACGTCACATCTGAATGTTGAAGATCAACTTCAAATCCCTAATTTCCTCGAATCTTATTCTTAAGAATCGCTACTATAAATCAACCATGTCTTCCTCTTTGAATCACGTCACGGCTACCATGGCTGCTCCTATTTCCACTGTTTCAAACAACGATCTAAAGCACGTGGAAAAGCCATTGCAGGTACCTAGTTTTGTTTTTCTCCTTCTTCTAGAGTAAATCTTTTCTATTATTGATTGATTACCAAGGGATTTGCTTGGTTTCAATTTTTGCTTTTGATATGTGCCTTTTTTTTTCATGGTGTTTTGCTAGCGTATTGATTATTTCAGCATCGAATTTGGTAATCAGAATAAAGTAATTTACAAATTTAACCTCTACTCAATATGTATTCACCAAGAAGATATAGAAACGTACGCTCTGATGCAACCATCGCTTTCTTTATAACAAAATTTGTTAAGCAGCAACCGAGTTAGGCTTATGCTTTGGCACCATTTAAACGAAACTGACCACGGATTGTTCTCCAATTTCTAAAAGCTACCTTTTCTTATAATATTGTATTCCGAGCCTGTTTTGAGTATTGGAAATTTCCTGACATTGGAACTGGTTGTTTCTTTCACAAACAATGGAAATGCCACTTCAGCTCACAGGAGTTAGTATACCCTTTGCTCAACTTTTATTCATACTAGCCCATAATATTTTCATATTCTTTGTTTAGGCATCTATAAGATCTGCTAAGTTCTATGTGATTCAGCCATTTAATGGTATTATAGTGCTTATCTTATATCTTCGATTATGTCCCTTGGACATTTTTTCCCTGTGAATGATGGGTATCTTACAAGAACTTTGTTTACAAAATTTCAGACAATTTTCTTTCCTTTGATTGTTTAATTATTTTTGAGAATAAGACTTGAGGAGAGCACTTAAAAGTTTATCCTAAAACAAAGCGAGGGGTGAATGTACTGCCAAGATGCCTGGTAGGTGGTCAACGGGTGTAAAGTAACAAAATTAGCTGAGAGTAAGTCCATCGGTGAACCGACCACAAAAAAGTTCCAGTGCTGTCAGGCTAAGGGCAAAACCATGACAAAATAGATCTACATATAAAAAATAGAAGCAAAGGGAGGAAAAAAAAAACTAGAGCATGATCATGATAAAGGCAACATATACAACCAGGGCCGGTTCCTTGGAGTTTTGATACCTAAAGCGATTCACGAATCCAATGCCCTTGTATGAATTAATGCTATTATTGATAATTTAATAATCTAAATAATTCATGTTGTTTTTAATAATGAGGAGAGGGACAAAAGGAAACAAATTTGTTTGTAACAATAATTCAAGTTATGCAATAAAAATTAATATTATTAACTTATGAACATTTTTTCTATTTCACTATGTTTTATGAAAATTTTACATATAACGTCATTCTATGAATTAATGGGTTCATATAGCCTTATTTTAATAACCCTTTTAGCATGTCTAGATTCATGTTTCCGCATATCTAGGCATTATAAAACTTAAAAGAATAGTATATATTAATAAGTATTAAATATTGTAAACAAATAAGTTGATCGGTTTTTCACTGGATTACATAATTTTCTATCTGTAAGTAACAGTACAAAATAAAATATCTACATCAAGAAAATGTATTTTCCAAACCGTCTAGAAGTCAACATTGATTCTTGAAAAGAAAAAAAATAGTTGACTTCCTTATCTATTTGAAGTACTTGCAAAAAATAATTCACAACATAAATTCCCTATTTCTGTTCAATTTGACTTATAAATTTCGCAAACTCATGAACATAATTTATATTTAGTAACCATTAAAAAAAAAATGTTAACTACTACTTAAACCAAAAAACCATCTGAACTCAACACTTGTATCACAACCACTCAAAAACAAAAGCTATTACAAATAAAAAAATTTACGAATCATCCTAAACAAAAATCAGATATCCTTATCTCAGTGGATCATGAGAATACCAAATATGTTTCAGTTGCAATTTTCTAAATATGAATTAGCTCCAAAAAAAAAAAAAAAAAAAAGCGGATTACATTAATTTTTGACAATTGTTAATTGTTCGTTAGAAATTTAAAAATTAGAATTTGCAGCTCATCCTACCTTTTAGCGAAACCTCCACAGTATGCTACAATGCTACTAATATCGACTGCCTACACCTATGAACATGTACTGGTATCTTCTGATGGCCCACTGCCAACTTGAGCATTCATTGGCTCGTGACTCATAGCCATCCAAATCAAGGCATCGAGCATCTATCTATAGTGAATTTTTCGGTCGTGTCCGCCAGTTCAGCTGCCAATGTCGATTTAGGGACTTGGAGTTTTGGCTGCTTCTCAGTTTGTATTTTTTGTTTCGTTGTTTGAGTGGTGATTTTTTTATCATCTGCGGTTGTGCATTTGAATATGCGGACAGAAAGTGGTGCCCTAGTTTTTTATGAGGCCCAAAGCAGTAGCTTCTCTTGCTTTACCAAAAGGCCGGGCCTGTATACAACTAAATGAACTTAAAATGCATGAAGATGAATTTGTCACAATTTGTGATAAGATTGTGGTTTTAAACTTTACAGACTTTTTTCTATAGTGTAAAACTATGATCTTATGACATGAAATTTACATCCGCCAATTAAGGTACGTGTCACATAAAAAATAAACGTATTACCAACATGCTTAATAGGTGGCTATAAGGTGCAAAGCTGGCTGATAGAAGATAAACAGAGAACTGATAGCAAAAAAGCTCCAGCATTGTCAAAAAAGGTGGATACCCAGTGCCGAAGGCTCCCGTACTCAAGCGTGAGGACTTCCTAGACAGTCTCCCATCTGGTACTATTCTCACGGCTTTCCGAGCTCTGGGGGTGGTCGATTAGCACGCGCAGCCTTTCTCTCACATTATGTGAAGAGGCCGGGGCTCGAACCTGTGCGCTTCAGATTACCAGCCGAGTAACCTTACCGTTTGCGCCAGGCACCACCTTATTGTCAAAAAAAAAAAAAAAAAAAAAAGAATTGCATATCAAAGATTAAGCTGATTAAATGGAAATTATCGCATATTCAAGACGAAGGCCAAAAATACAAGCTAACTAAAATTTGAAAGACATGAATACTAATTTACCAAATTACATGGAAGATTATATGTTTTACACCTCACATAAATTTATTCTGTAGTTTAAAACTAAATATCACATTCAGTTGTAAATTCATCATCGTGTCTTTATTAATGTTTTATGGTATATTTGCCTTGCAAGAATGTTTAGTTAGCAATAAAGAAAAGCAGTTAAGCGCATGTCATGTAAAATTATTTATAGCTAATAGATTATTAGTATCATAGTAATTATAGCTGTTATAGCATAAATTACGAAAAATTAAGGGCCCATTTGAATTTTGAGTTTTGTGTTTTCGGTAAGAAATTCCAAGAAATATGATAAAAAGATTTTCAATTATTAGCCATTGCAACAATCAGCGGGCAACAGAGGAGTTTGATTGCTCTCCATATCTTTGTTATCTCCAAAGGACGAAAAATAAAATAAAATTGTTTTCTATTTTGCATGTTAACTTTTTTTTTAAAATTGTTTGTTTTCCAACAATATGTAAGACGGTCGCACTTTTGTGTAGACGATAACAAATAAAACTAAAAAGGCCAAACCAAACATGGCCTAAGATTTTCATGTAATACTGATGCTGTCTTATAATAAATTTTCTTGCACACCGGCTTCTCGAACTTTTCCCTTCTATACTTGCATTGCCAAAGTTCACAGCTACAAAGAAACCTGTTAGAAGATTGTTTCATGAAGGTTAATTAGAACGAGTGAAGGTGGAATTGGAAAAAGATAATAAAGGTATGCATGTCTTTGGCCACAACATATTTGTATTTTTAAATTGAAAATGAAAATTTGGAAAAAAATTTAATACTTAGTGTATAAAATATGTATATGAAGAAAGTGATAGCTAGAAACAAGTAATGACATGTTTTTTTAATATTAAAATTAATCTAGCCAATCGAAAGCCAATTAGAAGATATTTTCCTTTTCTTTTTTCCTCTGATGAGGAGAGTTTTTCTTTTGCCACCACTTTTGCGTGGTGTAAATTTCTTTACCTCCAAAATTTATCTGCCCTCTGTCCCCATTGAAATCTAACCGTTTATATCATGTGCGGATTCCAACTTTTAATTTTTTAAACAAATAATGTAGGGTTGTAATTTGATGTGCATGTTTGGTATATAGAATTTGGGGACAGAGGAATTGGTCTCCTTTATGTTCTTTCAGCAAAAAAATTGTGTAGTAGAAAATCATAATGCCAAAGTTGTTTTAATGTGCATCGTGTATTTATGTATGTATCAAAACATGTAGAAGGATAGCGTGTTTATGTGTGTGTACAGATGGGCTACATATGATAGTTTAGTGTTACCATCAGTTGCTTAAATTGAAATGGATGTAACCACAAGAGACCTTGTGAACTTCAAAGCTAATGTACAGGGCACATGATTTCAGGCTAAACACACTTGTAATACTAAATTTATTAGGCATTTCTTATGTATCTTGGATCTGACATGCCATAATTCACCCATGGGACACCTTCATAGAAATACCAATTCTGTATCTCATGGACTGTCATAGCAGGTCTGTCAACAAACACAAACAGATACTAATAATGTCACATTCGTTTCCGAAATTGTTTCTGAATTTCGGATATCTGTATCCATGTTTGGAAGATGGATATCAAATTCCTATCAGTTATTGCAATTGTTAAATCTATATAAATAAGTAGATAATTTTATTTGAAATAAAAGCTTTCAGTACTAATGCTCATGAAAATACAACAAATAAAAATTGTGAGCATAAAAATTAGTTGTAAACAATGAATATGCATATATATATATATATATATATATATATATATATATATATATATATATATATATGTGTGTGTGTGTGTGTGTGTGTGTGTGTGTGAACACGCACGTATACACCGAAACTATAACCTTGATAAAATGTTACAATCCTTAATTGTGCTAAAAAAATACATAATATGAACTATTACCTTAGATTGTTGAATGATTCTCGATTGCGATTAACGTCATACACACATTATGTTTGGATATAGGTTCGGATGGATTTAGGTTAATGTCATACTCTCAAAAACAAGTCTCGTACCACATGACCCATCTATCATCCATGTCAGATAAATTCAAAATATATGCAACGGGAACGGAGTCTCGAGTATTATTATATTCTTCTGCCTTTTTTTCCTTTCGAATATTGGATATTGTTTTTGTGCGAGCTAAATTTTCCCAAAGAAGTCTGTGAAGGTTAAACTATGTAAATTGAGTTAAAATTTGTAGCATTTTCTTGATGTTACAGATTACTCTCACATACTTTTGAAATACCATTCAAACAAAAAAAATTGTTCATCTTGTTCGCGTTGATCATTATCAGACTTTTGGTTTCTGTCTCATTTAAAACATGCATGAATTGCTATAAACTAGTTAATCAAATCATCCATTCATCTGACTGTTCCTCTTCTTTATTGAAGATTTCAAAGCGTCTGGAAAAATTCAAAAGCTCAGTCTTCACTGAAATGAGCATACTTGCAACCAAACATGGAGCCATAAATCTAGGCCAAGGCTTCCCAAACTTCGATGGACCTGATTTCGTCAAAGAAGCTGCTGTCGAAGCTATAAGAGCTGGGCACAATCAATATGCAAGAGGCTACGGCGTTCCTGCCCTCAACTCAGCGATAGCCGAAAGGTTCCAAAAAGATACGGGCTTAGTTGTAAACCCAGAGAAAGAAGTTACAGTGACAACCGGCTGCAGTGAAGCAATAGCAGCAACTATCCTTGGACTAATCAATCCAGGCGATGAAGTGCTTCTTCTTGCCCCATATTTCGACCTATATGAGGGCACTATCTCAATGGCTGGAGGCATAGTAAAATCAGTCACCCTACACCCTCCAGATTTTGCCCTCCCTCTCGATGAGATAAAGGCAGCAGTCACCAAAAACACTCGTGCCATATTCCTAAACACGCCTCATAACCCAACTGGGAAAATGTTCACCAAATCAGAACTCGAAACAATCGCAAGTCTTTGCATAGAGAACGATGTCTTGGTATTCTCCGATGAAGTGTACGATAAGTTAGCTTTCGAAGAAGAGCATATATGCATCGCTTCTATTCCAGGCATGTTTGAAAGAACCGTAACGATGAATTCAATGGCCAAGACTTTTTCTATAACAGGATGGAAAATTGGATGGACCATAGCGCCAGTGCATTTGACATGGGGGGTCAGACAAGCGCATGCATACCTTACGTTTTCTACTTCTACCCCTATGCAATTTGCTGCTGCAGCAGCACTTAGAGCTCCTGAATCTTACTACGAAGAGCTGAAGAAAGGCTATGTGTCAAAGAAGAAGATACTGGTAGATGGGTTGAAGGAAGTTGGCTTTGCGGTGTACCCTTCTAGTGGGTCGTTTTTCGTAGTCGTGGATCATACTCCGTTTGGGTTTGACAATGATGTCGAGTTTTGTCAGTATTTGGTGAAGGAAGTTGGTGTTGTTGCCATTCCTATGAGCGGATTTTACCTTGATCCGGAAGAAGGGAAAAAGCTCGTAAGGTTTGCTTTCTGTAAAGACGAGGAGACTCTTAAGTTGGCAGTTGAGAAAATGAAAGAGAAACTTGTAAAGAAAGCTTAGGATCATATGAGATGATGATTCATCTCATTTATGTGTTTGTATGTTGTTAAATCAGAAGACTGAAATGATGTCAAAGCTCGTATTTATATGTACGAGTGAATTTATGAATGAAGCAGGGAAGGGGATTAGTGGATATTTGAATGTTTAGCTAATACAGGCGTTATTAAATGCTGCAAAATGTAAACCAGTGACACAATAACTGGAATAGATATCGTTTCCCCTCTGTTGTTGTCCTTCGTGGTTCTTTTGACAATTTTCAGTTGTGATGTTTGTGACGCTTCCCAATAATTCAATGTACGTTGTCCCTTTGGTTATTTGTAAGACAGTTGGATATGGGTGCTGCTAATGTCAGCAATGATTGTTCTTCTACGAGAAAATAAAAAATAAGTTGCACTAAAATCGACTTGGATGTGAAGAGGTATTGTAAGGTTGTGTTTGCTCGTAACGGTAATGTATCATTTCAGCGGAGTTTTAACAGAGTTGAAAGTTAAACATGGCATTTAAATAGAACATTTAAACGGATTATTTTAGTTTGTAATTTGTTGTAATTTAATTCAATTATAGTTAATTAATTATTTGTTTTGATGTGATGTTAATAGTTGTTTTTTTTATTTAACTTTTGTCCATTATGAAGGGTGTGGTAGACCCTTAAGTTGGGGTGCAAAGGTGATGCCTCTGCTGACCCCCGCTGACGGCGTTTGACCTAATTGGTTAGGTCGAGAGAGTCTAGAAGACAACACCCTTTTCGAAATGGTACACCTTACAAGCGGTGAAATTTGAGTTCAAATGGCACCGGTAGAACTTCAGTAGCAATCTGTCACGGTCGTTTAAACTTCCAAAATAAACATAATCATATAACGATTCTTAAATGATAACTATTCATTCACGCCTAGAAGCGACTAATCCTTTATGATTTAGAATAAATTAATTTAGAACATAATGTGTGGTTAAACGAAATAATTAAGAGGGGATTAAAAGAGTTAACTATTTCATTTCCTTAAAGGAGCAAAATGAGCGTCTGACGCTACAACCTCATCTTGTTCCTTTAAGGAAACGAGGCAATTTGCGTAGATACCGTGTTAGACGTATTTGCCGCGTTTAACACGGTTACCTTGGTAAAATTTGCATCCGAACAATATCTAAGTTGTGGCCAAGACGTATATATACAAAACCGATGCAAGATTGTTTTGGGCACAAGTATAATTTTCGGCCAATTCATATAGTTGCTAACTTATTCGTATAAAAATTGGATGGAAAACATATACGAAAATTATCAAGGACAAACTTAGATGCTTTTCAACTACTAAAACAACTCGTTCAACTTTTATTTATATGGATAAGGCATTAATCCTAATTATCGTTCGCTTTCTTCTTCCTCTTCGATGATATCTTCATCAACCATGTTCTTCCTTCTCAAAATTATACACCACCAGCTTCACTAAACCCAGATGCTTCTGACAAATCTTTCGACCACCATCAATCTCAGATTGTGAAATTTCGACGAACCCAAAAGTAAGTCCAATGTGAGTTGCAATGGTTAAAGATCTTAGTTCTGACCAACAAGAGCTGATCGAGGACCGTCTCGGTGCTCAGCACATTAAGACGACTTCATCCATACGAAGATTAACCATTTCGACCCATCCAGCTGAAACTAGCTTCCACAATGTCCTTATTTTTTATTTCTACTGCCTTTACCAACAACCACTATGGGAAAATGAACACAGCGTTATATTACTTGATCATCGAACATCGACAAAACTGTATTATTATCCAACGTTATCGTTTTTTTCTTATTAATTTCAACATCAGACTTTAGGTATCGATTTTATATTATATATGGTATCAGGATTTAGTTATCAATTTTTTAAGTTAATAGTGGCAGTTTTTAGGTATTAATTTGTGAAGCGTTGCTTTAATGTTATCTTTTAATTATTATTTGTAGATCTTTTCCATCTGTAGTTATAGGTGCAGTTTCTCTTGAAAATATGGATAACTGAAAACTGAGACGACCCCAAACCCCGTACTGACGGCGGCAAGGGTAATCCTTGGAATATAACACATAAACAGATAACAGCAGAACCGAATTAAATAAATACACCAGATAATGAAGAAATAATACACTGGATAAACATAAACATCAGAGTTACACAGTATACATGATCATACTTAGTACAAATACAGTTCAGCTATACATAAATGTCTACAGCGGAAAACAAACATAATGTACAATAGGAGCTGAACAGCATAAACAGAGATAAATGATAGAATCCATCTTCAGCTCCAGCTATCCAGAGAAAGCCAGCTAACCTGAATACAAGGCTGCCCGTGTAGAAAAAGGGGCACCCGAGTTTGAAAGTGAAACAAACTACGAGTCAGTCATGGGACTGGTATGAGAAATCTACTCAACATATTTAAAATATGGCTAATCACAGGACCACGCCACTTTCGTGGAACGGGTTTACTCCATCGGATTGCCAGTGCTCTAAAACAAATAATTCTTTTACACATAGCAATGCTTTTTGTAAAAATGAAGTCATTATAAGACTCAGTTCCCATCACACAATGCAACGCAAACCGGAGGATAGAGTTTTACCTTATAATGGCCAAAATATGATTAATACGAATAAAACAAAAGCATTTGATATTATTACTAGTGTTTATAGGTTTCGAAAACAATTTCAATCATAACTATCAATCATAGACGACATGGGTACCATATATCATGTCGCCATATATATATACAATCAAAACCGCACAGTCACGTATTTGGAAATTGGATTTCCACCATGAACCAAGGAAAAAGATAGTCCTTACCGACTTCGAGACTCTCTAGCCCGAGCCTCAGGGTGAGAGCGCATCGACCCTTGGATCGTCAGGGCCGGTCCACCGATGTGGATTAAAATTCATGAACACTGCGTTTCCCCGCCCTTTGGGGCGTAAATGAGCCAACGAATGACTCCATCGGACCCGGATCGTCCGATCTAACCGAGGTGCCTCGCAACAGTAACAACCACATAAGTCAAACTCGTCATGGCGTGTAAAACCACTGACGCCATTTCTAGCTAGAAAGAAACGCATGTCCTCCCTGAGGTCCTCTCCCGTTTCTGGCTCATAGCGGGGTGTGAGGTTCGCAAATTTACGTTGTACACAAAGCTACGCCACACAGGCGGTGCTTTGATCATCACCACAAGACTTTGCTTTTCAACAGAAGCCTTGCTCAGTGCATCTTAGCATGCCACACAGGCAATTCACACCATGCAACTGATGGCTATCAATCACACAGAATAAATTCCCATGTCAGACACACAGTCCATTTACAAGTCCGTCCTGGGTCTGAACGAAACCGGAGGCACTATATACCTCGCAAACCCATCGACCTCCACGTACGTCTGGACGATCACCACTCATTATCCATATTTCGGGATGCCTCCCAATCAGGACATCCGTACCATCCAAACGAGGTGAAGATCTCCGGTCTTCGACCACCGTCTTCATCTTCGATTTCTTATCGTCGATTCAGTTATTCAGAATGGGATAAACCCGGTCTTTCTGAGCAACTCACGTATATAATAAACAAGTGCTACACAAACACTACTACGCATCATTTCAATTCATTAGTCACTAACCGTCAATTAGTAAGAGAACGATTTCCCAAATATTAACCCCGAAGGCCGAAACCAACATCAGATCAATACCCAAGAAACCATTCGACTTAGCCAACCTTCAGTTAGTTTCTAAATTTCACATCCATATCGTTTATAATATTTTATAATGATTTATCGCTATTTTTATTTATTTTAAAATAGCCAATTTATTCAAAACGACGCTTCGGGCCATAACGCGGCCGTGGCACTGTTTTTCTTCAGATTTGATTTACACATATCTGAAAATCTATCCGTTGGATCTTCACAAAATTTACATCATTAGAAAGATCTTTTTAAAATGAATCCAACGGTTCCAATTTCGCGAAAATCCGACGGTCGGATCTCCCGGTATAATCGTTTGAAGTTTCGATTTCAAAATACGAATTGCAGCGTCGTTATTCGATTTAATATAATTATATTTATATTTATATAAATATAATCGATTTTGGCGCTGTTTTTCTTCAGATTTGAATTAAACATTCCAGACAATCCAACTGTTGGATTTTTACAAAGTTGGTGCCGTTGGAAAGATATTTCCAAAGCGAACCCAACGGTTGCGGTTTCGGGAAAATCCGATGGTTGGATCTCCCGCACTAATTGTTTGAAATCACGGTTTCAAAAATACGAACTGCAGCTTCGTTATTCGATATATTTCAATTATATATATATATATATATATATATATATATATATATATATATATATCGATTCTTCGATTTCAAAACTATATGATTTTCATACTTTTGATAAAAATGATATTTTTATCTAACTGTTTTCTATTTCAACACTTCACTATTTTTAACAATTCATGTATATAATAAAAATGTGATTTTCAATGTAAAACAATTTATTTCAAAGCTAGACTATTTTATATAGTTAATATAGGTGATAAAAATAGGATTTTTATTATAAAACAATTTCTTTCAAAATATGAATACCATTCAACACATGAATTTCAATTCAACGAATGAATTTCGATTCAACACATGAAGGTTTTCTATAGTTTATATATATAGTGTAAAAATGTGATTTTTATTGTTAAAACAATTTATTTAAAACACGAATACCATTCAACATATGAATTTCTATTCAACGAATGAATTTCAATTCAACACATGAAGGTTTTCTATAGTTGATATATATAGATAAAAAGGTGATTTTTATATTTAAAACACGAATACCATTCAACACATGAATTTCAATTCAACGAATGAATTTCGATTTAACACATGAAGGTTTTCTATAGTTTATATATATAGAGTAAAAATGTGATTTTTATTGTTAAAACAATTTATTTAAAACACGAATACCATTCAACACATGAATTTCTATTCAACGAATGAATTTCAATTCAACACATGAAGGTTTTCTATAGTTGATATATATAGATAAAAAAGGTGATTTATATATTAAAAACACGAATACCATTCAACACATGAATTTCTATTCAACGAATGAATTTCAATTCAACACATGAAGGTTTTCTATAGTTGATATATATAGATAAAAAGGTGATTTTTATATTTAAAACACGAATACCATTCAACACATGAATTTTATTCAAAATTTCGGCAGCATAACGACAGGGTAGTTAAAACCAGGACCGTCCCTAGTACGGCTCCTCGCTCTACCTTAAGGCCTCGCAGCTTTTGACAATGGGGAATCTTGCATCTAGTTCGCACGCAGGCGGCATGTATATTTTTTTCATTTCCACAAACTAATCCTATGTGGTTTCAACCAAATATTTCTCAACCACAAACGGGTATTTTTCAGCCACAATCAATCAATTTCAACCACAAACAATTTCAATCAACCATTCGCCATCAATCAATTTTCACACCAATCACAACCAATAAATATCGTCCATGATTTATGGACGAGGGGCGTATTTATATATATTTGTATATAGCATTTCACTTCTATTTCAACACATATATAATTTTTTTTACAACGCATACACAACTTATACATCGAACGTACAACTTATACAACGCTTATACAAGAGGTGTACAACGCTTATATAACTCATACATCGACTATATAATTTATACATCGTCGTTTTCCATATCGTTTATAATTTAGAAATTCACATTGGGTTCCACTCCACCAAAAATTGCAGAAGGCTCAGAAAAATATGCGGTCTCTTCTAAAATGTAGAAGATGTCCACACGGTCACGATGTTTCCTGTTTCATCGAATTTCGTCAATACACAAAAAAGATATGATTTTTCAAAGTTTGCAATGGTTTAAAGGTGTTAAAATTGTTGAAAATAAACATAGCCGTTACCTCAGTTTTTGATTCGAAACTAGGTTTTCACTTTTCGATCAAATGGTGCAGCGAGGCGTCGATCGGGTTGTACCACCGCGGAGAGCCTCGAGAGGCGCGCAAATGGGTGGTGGCGGCGCTAGGTGCGACGGTGCCTAGAGGTGGCGGCGGCGGTTAGAAGTCGTCGACTTCAGGAGGTCGATTCGGCCTCGACACGCAATGAAAAAATACAACCTTTATATGGATTTGAAGATCTCGAGGAGCTCTACAAAATCTTCAACTGGAGGAAGGGCTAATTTTGCGTGGATTGATCGGAAATCGAACGGGAAGGTTTGAGCAATATTCCGTCGTTCGTCGTGGGCGAGGGAGAGAGAGAGTGCTGAGATGGACGAATGAGGTTTTATTTATTTATTTATATATTTTTAAATTTCGAAAATACCCTCTTTCACCCACGAACACCAATCCAAACCCAACGACTGTCGTCCCCAGCGTTTTACCCCCATTCTGAACACAATGGGATATGTTTCGTAGGCCCATTCGACTGTTTCAGTCAGTTTTCCTTCAATTTAAAATATATAACATTCAATATTCGATTTGAACGTACATTTCAATTTGCCAGGGCCACAAACTGATTCAAAAAATTCTAGAAAAATAAATCTAGGTATGTTTTGACGATACGGTCCCAACAAAACTAGTTTCGTCGAATTCTGAGATCGTTTGAAAAATGACCCATTTCTGGTCGATCCAATTTAACTGTAATTGACCAAAACACGTTTTCCTTTGCCATGCTCACATACTAGCTTCAAAAATTATGAAATTTGAAACCTAGTAATAACTTCACATCTTGGATCCAACAAAAGTGGTTTCGTCGAATTCCTAGGTCGTTTGCAAAAGGGCCATTTTCACGGGCTATATAAATTTCATAGCGACCTTTCAGAAAATTCATTTGGCCATAACTTTTGCATCCCGTTATGAAACTTCGATTTTTCAGATTCTTTAGAAAGGTATTCACTAACAGATTTAAATATTTTTGGTTTCACTCAAATCCGCTTTGTTTTGCACCCGGTACGACCAGTCAAAGTTTTAATTCCAATTTTGAAACTACCGCGCCATTTCAGGCCTTGTTTATAATTAGAATTAATTATATTCCTTTTCAATTGTCGATTCAAACTCAGTTTTCATCTTTATTATTTAAAATATTTATTTTAAATATTTAAAATCCACTATTATAGCCAATTTAAAATTTTTAAATTGGTTCAGATTTTCCGGGTCGTTACAATCTCCCCCACTTAAAACTTTTCGTCCCCGAAAAAGAACAAAGTCGAAAGTGGTTTGATTAATCAACTCTACGTTCGATCTGGCTTCCATTCTCCAACTTTTCAGTTTCTGAGAATTTTCAAATTCTTCAAAAATTTGGCTAACACCTGGAATTTTCGAAAAATTTCGCCATAACCTCCTTTGTACGGGGAGAGGTTTTGAAATTTATTGGGCCGTATTAGGTACCCAATAAATCCTAATAAGCATACACATATTTATAGTGATATATTCTGGTGTTTACAAGGGAGCGTGTATAGATAATAACTCCAGAGAATAAATTCTCGTCACCCTGTCAAAGCCTGAGGGAGTGTATATTTTAATTGCTCCAGAGGATAAATCCTCGTCACCTCGTCCCGTGTGGGAAATAAATAGTCCATGTGTCGTATCTAATGACTAGAGAGACGTGATTATTGTGAACTCCAGACCGTGTGGGGTTTTTATTAATATGGCAATTTATCATTACAAATTTTATATGGTCATATCAGTCATCAGTTCAACTTGTAAAATATAGTCATCGCCATACAAGCCTCTCGCTCGTATGGTAAATCTTCCACCTCGTCACACAAGCCCCAAATGCTTATGTGGTATATGATGAAATATGCCTAACTTCAGAAGTATGCCATGCAGTGTAGTTCAAAATTAATTGTTACTACCTTATGGCGATGTTTATTTTTTTCACACAGAACAACCAGCACTCCGTATCCAATGGCATTCACAGGAGTTGATATAATAATATTTCGCATCCAACTCATTAAGGTTTACCTATATGTCGGGCACGCAAATAAATTCTTTACTCAACAGCTATCCAATTACTTGTTCAAACATATAAATTCGTTACCTATATGTGGGGTTCCATCTATCTATTTTTAAATCATTTCAATGTGTGAGTTAATCGAATAAATCCTACCATTCATTCTCTGTGACCTCAGGGATATTTTCTATTTGAGCAGGAGAAACATCCAAAGCTGCCTAGAACAGAATTCCTTTCTATTAGAATTCTGACCTTCACAGGGAATGGTTATATAATCACCTGATTTTATCTTCGCCTTTACGACTCTGTCGGCGCATTTAACTTCAGCTTCATATTTGGTCAACCAGTCTAACCCCAAGATAAGATCAAACTCTGTAAAATTCATGACGACCGCGATGGTAGGGAACCGATAACGGGAAAAAGAAACCGGCACTCCACAAACCCAACTGAGATCGATGGAACCCCCGACCGGATTTTGGACAGTCATTGGTTCTTTGAGTTTCTTCAAATTCAAATCCAGTTTCTTCACCGCATTCTTTGCAACAAAACTTCATGACGCGCCGGTGTCAAATAGTACTTTAACTAGGATATCTTTGACAGTTAGCGTGCCTTCTAAAACATCTGGCCTTTCCTGAACAGACGAAGATGCAGGCACTTCTGCCACTTCATTCACTTGAACTACTTCGAGCTCGTTTAAGAGCGGGCAATCCTTTGCAAGATGACCAGCCTTATGGCACTGTTTGCACTCCCTATTCTCTTGAAACTCCCCATCAGTTCTAAATCTCTTCTTCTTTTGCTTTCGATTGGCTCTATATCCATTTTTCTTTGTTTCTTTAAAGATCTGCAACTCATCGACAAATGTCCTTTCTTACTACCGTTAGAGCAAATAGCAGTTGTTACTGGTTCTTTCCCAGATTTAGCCCTTTTCTCTTGGCACTGGGCTTCTCACTGACCTCAGGACTATCAGTCACCGACTCCACTTTTTTACTCGAACTGACTTCTTCTTCGTCACGCAACATACCTTTCTTATGGAGATCTTCATACTGATAAGCCATATAAATCATTTCAGAAAAAGGAAGCTTCACATTCCTCATCACACTATTCTGATATTTTCTTTGCAGGCCATGGATAAATCTCAGATTCTTCCTCTTTGGATCTTGAATCAGATGAGGAGCAAAGTGAGAAAGTTCGTTGAATCTCTTATGATATTCTAGAATGGTCATATCTCCTTGTATCAGATAAGAGAATTCATCACATAATCGCTCCGTCACTTCAGGAGGAGTAAATCTTTCTAGGAAAATCTCTTTAAATCTATCCCAGGTGATATCACCTTCTGGATTATCCTTGATAACTGTTTCCCACCAGATTAAAGCTTCTTCTTTAAGCGCCCAAGATGCTACTAATCTTTTCTGATCATCTCTCAACTGGATACGCTAAAAAATTCTTTCGACAGAACTCATCCAAGCTTGAGTCTGAATTATAGATTCATTGCCCGAGAACTGTGCTCCGTTCAGATTTCGATATCTCTTTAATAGAGCCTCTAGATCGGGTTCTGCATTTCTTCTGTTTCTGACACTCATTTTCTAGTACTTCTGCAAATAGCAGATCAAGTGTCAGGTCATGGAAAAGATAATTTAAAATATAGAAACACATACTTCAAATGTAAATGTGTATATCGAAGTGTAATTTCATTCTGCTTTACTCATACTAGGATATTACTGATCCTATCTGTAATGAGTTACCCGTCCTAGAACTCTACTGGTTCTATTTGTGACGAGTTCGTTAATATGTTATATTCCAAAACTAAGCTTAACCAAAGCTCTGATACCAAATGAGACGACCCCAAACCCCTTGTTGACGGCGGCAAGGGTAATCCTTGGAATATAACACATAAACAAATAACAGTAGAATCGAATTAAATAAATACACCAGATAATGAACAAATAATACACTGGATAAACATAAACATCAGAGTTATATAGTATACAGGATCATACTTAGTACAAATACAGTTCAGCTATACATAAATGTCTACAGCAGAAAACAAACATAATGTACAATAGGAGCTGAACAACATAAAAAGAGATAAATGATAGAATCCATCTTCAGCTCCAGCTATCCAGAGAAAGCCAGCTAAAACCTGAATACAAGGCCGCTCGTGTAGAAAATGGGGCACCCGAGTTTGAAAGTGAAACAAACTACGAGTCAGTCATGGGACTGGTATGAGAAATCTACTCAACATATTTAAAATATGGCTAATCACAGGAACGGGTTTACTCCATCGGATTGCCAGTGCTCTAAAACAAATTATTCTTTTACACATCGCAATGCTTTTTGTAAAAATGAAGCCATTATAAGACTCAGTTCCCATCACACAATGCAACGTAAACCGGAGGATAGAGTTTTACCTTATAATGGCCAAAATATGATTGATACGAATAAAACAAAAGCATTTGATATTATTACTAGTGTTTATAGGTTTCGAAAACAATATCAATCATAACTATCAATCATAGATGGTATGGGTACCATATATCATGTCGCAATATATATATATACAATCAAAACCGCACAGTCACGTATTTGGAAATTGAATTTCCGCCATGAACCAAGGCAAAAGATAGTCCTTACCGACTTCGAGACTCTCTAGCCCGAGCCTCAGGGTCAGAGCGCATCGACACTTGGATCATCAGGGCCGGTCCACCGATGTGGATTAAAATTCCTGAACACTGCGTTTCCCCGCCCTTTGGGGCGTAAATGAGCCAACGAATGACTCCATCGGACCCGGATTGTCCGATCTAACCGAGGCGCCTCGCAACAGTAACAACCACCTAAGTCAAACTCGTCAGGGCGTGTAAAACCACTGACTCCACTTCTAGCTAGAAAGAAACGCATGTCCTCCCTGAGGTCCTCTCCCGTTTCTGGCTCATACCGGGGTGTGAGGTTCGCGAATTTACGTTGTACACAAAGCTACGCCACACAGGCGGTGCTTTGATCATCACCACAAGACTTTTCTTTTCAACAGAAGCCTTGCTCACTGCATCTTAGCATGCCACACAGGCAATTCACACCATGCAACTGATGGCTATCAATCACACAGAATAAATTCCCATGTCAGACACACAGTCCATTTATAAGTCCGTCCTGCGTCTGAACGAAACCGGCGGCACTATATACCTCGCAAACCCATCGACCTCCACGTACGTCTGGACGATCACCACTCATTATCCATATTTCAGGATGCCTCCCAATTAGGACATCGGTTACCATCAAAACGAGGTGAAGATCTCCGGTCTTCGACCACCGTCTTCATCTTCGATTTCTTATCGTCGATTCAGTTATTCAGAATGGGATAAACCCGGTCTTTCTGAGCAACTCGCGTATATAATAAACAAGTGCTACACAAACACTACTACGCATCATTTCAATTCATTAGTCACTAACCGTCAATCAGTAAGAGAACGATTTCCCAAATATTAACCCCGAAGGCCGAAACCAACATCAGATCAATACCCAAGAAACCATTCGACTTAGCCAACCTTCAGTTAGTTTCTAAATTTCACATCCATATCGTTTATAATATTTTATAATGATTTATCGCTATTTTTATTTATTTTAAAATAGCCAATTTATTCAAAACGACGCTTCGGGCCATAACGTGGCCGTGGCGCTGTTTTTCTTCAGATTGGATTTACACATATCTGAAAATCTAACCGTTGGATCTTCACAAAATTTACATCATTAGAAAGATCTTTTCAAAACGAATCCAACGGTTCCAGTTTTGGGAAAATCCGACGGTCGGATCTTCCGGTATAATCGTTTGAAGTTTCGATTTCAAAATACGAACTGCAGCGTCGTTATTCGATTTAATATAATTATATTTATATATATATATATAAATATAATCGATTTTGGCGCTGTTTTTCTTCAGATTTGAATTAAACATTCCAGACAATCCAACCGTTGGATTTTTACAAAGTTGGTGCCGTTGGAAAGATATTTCCAAAGCGAACCCAATGGTTGCGATTTTGGGAAAATCCGATGGTCGGATCTCCCGCACTAATCGTTTGAAATCACGGTTTCAAAATACGAACTGCAGCTTAGTTATTTGATATATTTCAATTCTATTTATATATATATATATATATATTGATTCTTCGATTTCAAAACTATATGATTTTCATACTTTTGATAAAAATGATATTTTTATCTAACTGTTTTCTATTTCAACACTTCACTATTTTTAACAATTCATGTATATAATAAAAATGTGATTTTCAATGTAAAACAATTTATTTCAAAACTAGACTATTTTATATAGTTAATATAGGTGATAAAAATATGATTTTTATTATAAAACAATTTCTTTCAAAATATGAATACCATTCAACACATGAATTTCAATTCAACGATTGAATTTTGATTCAACACATGAAGGTTTTCTATAGTTTATATATATAGAGTAAAAATGTGATTTTTATTGTTAAAACAATTTATTTAAAACACGAATACCATTCAACACATGAATTTCTATTCAACGAATGAATTTCAATTCAACACATGAAGGTTTTCTATAGTTGATATATATAGATAAAAAGGTGATTTTTATATTTAAAACACGAATACCATTCAACACATGAATTTCAATTCAACGAATGAATTTCGATTCAACACATGAAGGTTTTCTATAGTTTATATATATAGAGTAAAAATGTGATTTTTATTGTTAAAACAATTTATTTAAAACACGAATACCATTCAACACATGAATTTCTATTCAACGAATGAATTTCAATTCAACACATGAAGTATTCTATAGTTGATATATATAGATAAAAAAGGTGATTTTTATATTTAAATCACGAATACCATTCAACACATGAATTTCTATTCAACGAATGAATTTCAATTCAACTCATGAAGGTTTTCTATAGTTGATATATATAGATAAAAAGGTGATTTTTATATTTAAAACACGAATACCATTCAACACATGAATTTTATTCAAAATTTCGGCAGCATAATGGCAGGGTAGTTAAAACCGGGACCGTCCCTAGTACGGCTCCTCGCTCTACCTTAAAGCTTCGCAGCTTTTGACAATGGGGAATCATGCATCTAGTTCGCACGCAGGCGACATGTATATTTTTTTTCATTTCCACAAACTAATCCTATGTGGTTTCAACCAAATATTTCTCAACCACAAACGGGTATTTTTCAACCACAATCAATCAATTTCAACCACAAACAATTTCAATCAACCATTCGCCATCAATCAATTTTCACACCAATCACAACCAATATATATCGTCCATGGTTTGTGGACGAGGGGCGTATATATATATATATATATATATATATATATATATATATATTTATATATAGCATTTCACTTCTATTTCAACACATATATAATTTTTTTTACAACGCATATACAACTTATACATCGAATGTACAACTTATACAACGCTTATACAAGAGGTGTACAACGCTTATATAACTCATACATCGACTATATAATTTATACATCGTCGTTTTCCATATCGTTTATAATTTAGAAATCTCACATTGGGTTCCACTCCACCAAAAATTGCAGAAGGCTCAGAAAAATATGCGGTCTCTTCTAAAATGTAGAAGACGTCCACACGGTCACGATGTTTCCTGTTTCATCGAATTTAGTCAATACACGAAAAAGATATGATTTTTCAAAGTTTACAACGGTTTAATGGTGTTAAAACTGTTGAAAATAAACATAGCTGTTACCTCAGTTTTTGATTCGAAACTAGGTTTTCACTTTTCGATCAAATGGTGCAGCGAGGCGTCGATCGGGTTGTACCACCGTGGAGAGCCTCGAGAGGCGCGCAAATGGGTGGTGGCGGCGCTAGGTGCGACGGCGCCTAGAGGTGGCGGCGGCGGTTCGAAGTCGTCGACTTCAGGAGGTCGATTCGGCCTCGACACGCAATGTAAAAATCCAACCTTTATATGGATTTGAAGATCTCGAGGAGCTCTACAAAATCTTCAACTGGAGGAGGGGCTAATTTTGCGTGGATTGATCGGAAATCGAACGGGAAGGTTTGAGCAATATTCTGTCGTTCGTTGGGGTGAGGGAGAGAGAGAGAGTGCTGAGATGGACGAATGAGGTTTTTTTAATTTATTTATATATTTTTAAATTTCGAAAATACCCTCTTTCACCCACGAACACCAATCCAAACCCAACGACTGTCGTCCCTAGCGTTTTAACCCCATTCCGAACACAATGGGATATGTTTCGTAGGCCCATTCGACTGTTTCAGTCAGTTTTCCTTCAATTTAAAATATATAACATTCAATATTTGATTTGAATGTACATTTCAATTTGCCAGGGCCACAAACTGATTTGAAAAATTCTAGAAAAATAAATCTAGCTATGTTTTGACGATACGGTCCCAACAAAACTAGTTTCGTCGAATTCTGAGATCGTTTGAAAAATGGCCCATTTCTGGTCGATCCAATTTAACTGTAATTGACCAAACACGTTTTCCTTTGCCACGCTCACATACTAGCTTCAAAAATTATGAAATTTGAAACCTATCAATAACTTCAAATCTCGGATCCAACAAAAGTGGTTTCGTCGAATTCCTAGGTCGTTTGCAAAAGGGCCATTTTCACGGGCTATATTAATTCCATAGCGACCTTTCAGAAAATTCATTTGGCCATAACTTTTGCATCCCGCTATGAAACTTCGATTTTTCAGATTCGTTAGAAAGGTATTCACTAACAGATTTAAATATTTTTGGTTTCACTCAAATCCGCTTTGTTTTGCACCCGGTACGGCCAGTCAAAGTTTGAATTCCAATTTTGAAACTACCGCGCCATTTTAGGCCTTGTTTATAATTAGAATTAATTATATTCCTTTTCAATTGTCGATTCAAACTCAGTTTTCATCTTTATTATTTAAAATATTTATTTTAAATATTTAAAATCCGCTATTATAGCCAATTTAAATTTTTTTAATTGGTTCATATTTTCCGGGTCGTTACAAAAACGGTGTTGTTGCTAATGTGTATGAATTTGAAGAAGCATATTCTTAATTTTGTGAAATTGGTTTTGTTGCTACTATGAATTTCTTAAATTTTCCTTCAGATGATCGGATTGATTTGTTCGTAAAATGAAAATGAGGGTTTGAATATTTTTAAAATAAGAAAAATAAATGTGGTATATGCAAACAATATAGTCAAATAAATGTAATTGTCATGGTTCTAAGAATATGCGATCTTGTTGAAATTCAAATTTGATTGTAATTTTTTTTGCAATTTTATTTAACTGAACTTAGTTATATAACTATATTAATTTAGCACATATTAATATGTTCATTGATTTACCCTTTATAGTTGAACTTACTTATATACTATCACTTCTACATAGTTATTATGTGTTGAAAGTATATAGATCGCACAAAAAATTGTGAGTTATTACCTTTCTTATGTTGGTCAACTTGTTCACAAATATTTATGGTTTTTTATTAGTTTTTAATATGATTAGTGTCAATTTCAAGCATGTAAAACTTTATCAGCTTATGTATGATATTTGTATCAGTTTCAAGCATTACAAATTAAGATATTAATTTTTTACATGCTTATAATATTAGTTTTAAGTATAAACAATTTGGTACAATTTTCGATAGGCTATTAGTAACATGTTTATATGGTAATTTTTATTACCATTCTAATTTTAAAGTGACTGCAATGATTTGTATGTTGAGTTGTAATATGCAAATTTATGAGAAAAACTATGAGCTTAGATATCGCTATGCTAATTAGAGTGTGTTATAATTAACTGGTGACAACTCTATATATGATGTAGAAGTGTAGAAGTCATGTTTGACCTTACTATTATTGCCAAATCTTATTAGACAACCATTGGGTATCAATTTGCATATAGGTAGGTATCAGTTTTGTTGGAAATAACATCAAAATTAATTTACATGATAACCAAACATAAATTCAGATAATAAAGTCTAATAGATATGAGTTTGCATTGACCAGTTCTGTCAAACATGACAGTGAATTAAATAATCACATTTACAGAGCATCACATTATACCAAACAGCTTCTGGATATCGTTATTATATATATGTGGGTATCATTTTTGTAGAAAATAAATTTTATAAAGCAACGAATGATGGATTCGAATTAAAATGCTATTGGATATGAATTTGAATTGTTTTGTCATCACCTTTTTCATGCGTAACAATGAACTAAATAATTAAATTTATAGCGCACCATATTATATCAAACAACTATTTGGTGCTAATTTTGCATGCATATGGATATTATTTCTGTTGGAAATAGCACTTAAAATAATTTATAACATATGCCAGCTTTAAATCGTGTTAGGTATCTAGTGGATATGAGTTTTCATTGATTTCATATCCCTTTTTGCATGTCTGATAGTGAGCGAAATAATTAAATTTATAGTGCACCATATTATATAGCACATCATATTGGTATCAGTTTATGTAGATGTCAGTTTTGTGATTGAAAAAGCATCTATAATAATCTACCAAAAATAAGGTATCAATATTTTATATACATAGATATTACTTTTGTTATAAATAACAATCAAAATATTTTATAGAATAACCAATAATGAATTCCAACCATATAATTAGTAGTTATCAATTTTGCGCTATTTTTGTATCATTATGTTGTTTATAAAACATTTCGGCTTTGTCAATCTTATGTCATGTCTTGAACTATTTGGATACATAAATCTTTGAATTTTAGTTAGGATTGCAACTGAATTAATGCTTGGATGCGAATATATGCCGATCTACATTTTTATATAGAAAACGCCAAACCAACATTGTCATACATAATACTGAAGTTTGAAAGTGGTCAAAACTTACACAGTACATCTCCTTCTCTACTCATATTTTTTTGTTATTCTAACTTTTTTGTCTATGTTGTTCGATTCTTATTAGTGTGTTTATAGATTCAAATACTATTTTTATTAATTTATTTATCATTATTTAGTTTTTTTCTATTAATTTATATAGTAGATATTAGGTATTAGTTTTATAGACTTAGAGGTATCATTTATTTTAAATGTCATATTTGTTTTTAATTTTTTATTCTATAAAAAATAAATTTGTTACATATTAAATATGATGATAAATGAGTTTGAGTTAATGTTTTGTTACCATCAAATATTTATTGGCATTTGCTAGTACCAAACATTTATTTAGGCCTATAGGATTCATTTTCCAATTAATTTCAGCAGCAGATTTTAGGTATCGGTTTTATGGTTTCTAGGTGTTATTTAAAAAAAAACTATACTCTTTTGTTTATGTGGGTTTTGGTCATATTTCTGATCATCACCAGATTTGTCATGAGTGGTATCAATTTGTGGATCTTGGAAAATTAAGAAAGAATACGATGGTCTCGGTGGCGAAGTCGGTCGAAGCTAGGAGCAATCCTCCGTCAAAGTTATGGTTATTGGTGGTTGACTGTGGTGGATAATGACCGGGAAAGGGATAGAGATTATAAAGAAGCTCGTTTTAACGTGCTGAGTTGTCTGGTATTGGTCGCTTTGGTCGTGGAGGATAATGGAGGCAGTGTGGTGAGGCAAAATTTCACCTTGGTCGAGAGGGAAATCACTGGTGAAGCGCCAAACTTAGCATTGTTAGTTGGGAAAACGACGAGGCAACATTTGACCGTGGTCGAGAGGGAAATCGCTGGTGGAGCACCAAACTTAGCATTGTTGGTTGGGAAAACGACCGTCTAGAGTAGCTAATCTCAAGAGAGTTATTCTCGAGTGATTTCATAGTCGGAGCTGAATGAATAAGGTAGTGGATGGTGGCGTACTTTCTTACTATGCAATCGACCGTTAATATCTTTCACTAGGCTTTGGTTTTTTTCTAGACGAGAAAAGAAACACGTCTTCCTTAGCCTATTTTTTAATAAAATTTTTCCTTTAAAAGATAATATAACAATTTTTTAATCTACAAATGTTAGTTCTTCTATAAAACAAAATTTTACTAGTTTAAATACAATCTGATCACTAGTATAGCATATATCTTATTATTTGTATATATATTGCAGAAAATAACATTGAATGTACATAATGGCTATAATAGAGTTTTTGTTATTCGTATTAACAGCTACTCTAGGAGGAATGTTTTTATGTAGTGCTAACGATTTAATAATTATCTTTGTAGCTCCAGAATGTTTTAGTTTATGTTCCTACCTATTATCTGGATATACCAAGAGAGATGTACGGTCTAATGAGGCTACTACGAAATATTTACTCATGGGCGGGGCAATTTTGAGTGGAAAATCACATGAGTTATAGCTGTCAAAGAAGTTACATGTTTCTCATTTAAAATAAAAGTGCTCACCTTTCAATTGTAAAACTTTGATTTTATCAAATATTTGTATTTTAAGTCATTCAATCATACGTGCAATTCTCTCTTGAAATGTGATAATTGCTCATTTTAATTTTTTATAATTCCTTAGTTGTGCGTCAACTTAAACCAACTGATCAATTCTTTACTACAAGTGAATGCTAGAATTCAATTTTCAAAGAAATACAATGAAGCTCAAAACTTGCTTAAAACTGAAATTATTTATTTATAATACTTAACTGAATCCATTGGCTGTTGATTTCATTTACTGTTTGATTAAAGTATCTATCACTTATAGTTAGAGAACCTGATGTTCAATTTAACTTTACAATGACTTGTTTGGATTGAAATGGATGCATCCACACTCGGGAACACCTGCACACAACTTGGGATCAAGTCATTACCAAAAGTCGACTATATGCACTTCTAGAGATGGAATAACTCTACAATTTATCACCACATGTTGACCAGTGGCAACACCCTGGATCTATCCCAGCTTCATGTAATGTCCCTTGGTTCGATTATTCGTCATCCTGTTAAATGTTGATGTTGTTATGCATTCAGATGACTTATTATACATACTATGGTAGCAATTTCAACTTAAATTTTGTTAGATAAAATATTTAATAAATTCATATATATATATATATTGTGACAAAAAGGAATTTCGCTCGATCCGAACCAGTCGTTAAACCGATCTAGACCGTTCGAAACGCCTGATTGTTTTGAGAACACGACAAAATAGAACGTAGACGGAAGTACATTTCATTGTATATTACAACAATGCACCAGAATACAAGAATATACAGAGTATAAACGAATCAATATTACACAGGAATATCAGAGATTTAAATTACATTTAAATACATAGCAGCGGAAAATAATACAATACACAACTGAAGGAGATATACGGATACAAAGCTTTCCGGATATCGTTTTAGCTGTAAACCAGGATCCTGTGAATATAAATCTGCAAAACCAAAACTACTAGCTGCCCGTGTGGAAATAAGGGCGCCCAGAGTTTAGGTTAAAACAATAAACTCCAGGTCAGTCATGTGACTGGTGTGAGAACTAAAACTGTTGTAAATCTTTATTTTAAAGTTAGGTAAATCAAGGGACCACGCCGTATAAGACGGAACAGGTTTCTTCCCAAGAATACCAGTGCATAAAACAACAACGCAATGCTAAATAAGGAAAAATGAAGCTATTATAAGACCCAGGTCCTATCACACAATGCAACGCAAGCCGGGGAATAGGGGTTTTACCTTATAATAGCCAAGAATGCTTGATACGTTTAAAAGAAATCATTTGATACTATTATAAGTGTATAGTGTATAAAACAACTTCAAATCATAAGTATCAATCATAGGCGGCATGAATGCCCCATACCACTATGTCGCCATATATAGGTTATACAATCAAAATCGCAAAGTCACGTATTTGGAAATTGGGTTTCCATCTATGAACCGAGGCAAAAGATAGTCCTCACCGACTTCGAGACTGTCTAGCCCGAGTCTCAGGGTCAGAGCGCATCGACCCTTGGATCCTCAGGACCGGTCCACCGATGTGGATTAAACTTAGATCCTGAACATGCATTCCCCGCCCTACGGGGCGTAAATGAGCCAACGAATGACTCCATCGGACCCGGATCGTCCGATCAAACCGAGGCGCCTCGCAACAGCAACAACCACACAGGTGAAAAGTATATAAATGTCAGGGCTAGTAGGTCACTGACACCACCCTAGCTAGAAAGAAACGCATGCCCTCCCTGATGTCCTCTCCCGTTTCTGGTTCACAACCGGGGTGCGAGGCTCGCGAATTCACGTTACACAAAGTTGTGCCACACAGGCTGTGCTTTGATCATCACCACAAGACTTTGCTTTTCAATAGAAGCCTTGATCATTTGCATCTTAGCATGCCACACATGCAATTCACTCTATGCAACTGATATCAGTCACACAGAATGAAATCCAATGTCAGACACACAGTCCATTTACAAGTCTGTTCTGGGTCTGAACGAAACCGGAGGCACTTTCCTCGCATATCCATCGATCTCCAAGCACATCTGGACGACCACCGATTAATTCCCTCATCTTGGGTGTACAACCCAATCAAGATCATCAGTAATCACCTAAACGATGTGAAGACTTTCGGTCTTTAACCACCGTCTTCATCTTCGACTTACCGTCGTATCAATTATTCAGAATGGGATAAACCCGGTCTTTCCGAATAACCCGCGTATATTTTAAATAAGTGTTACACAAACACAACATACGTCTCATTCCAATTCCTCAGTCACTAACCGTAAATTAATCAAGAGAATAATTTCCCAAATATTAATCCCGAAGGCCGAAACCAACATCAGATCAATATCCAGAAAACCATTCTGCTTGGCTAACCGACAGTTAGTTTCTAAATTTCACATTCATAGGGAAAGGTTCCCATTAATTTTATCCAAGATAAATTCCTTGAATTTATTCTCTAATCTTCTTTTGAATTTCGATTCAACCAGTCGAGATTAACGAACCTTACCGAAGTAATCATTGGTTTTAATTTCCCAATCCCAACCTATTCATCCCATGAAGTAAAACGGGTCTTACTTCATATCTAACACCACGGTGTTATCGGTAAATTCAATTACCATTTCACGTTCAAATCTAATTAAAGATTTAACTATCGCCTGGAGCAAAACTGGTGATACTCCATTCTCGATCATTTCAATCTAATTAAAGATTCATTAAAACTCCACTTAGTTTTAATCTTTAACGGGGTTAAAGAATCAGTGTCATTTAAAACACGGTTCACGATAAACCCAAAATCACATTCATTAATTATCGGGTTAAAGAACAAGTGTTATTTAAAACACTGTTCACGATAAACCCAAAAATCAATATCAATTCAATTCCAATTAATTATTATTTAATTGGTACAATTCATTAAATCTAAATAAAAAGATTTAATCTTTTCTCAACTGGGTTCAAGAACAGTGTTAATGAAGACACCATTCACGACAAACCCAAATCACATTTGATATTCAATACAAGTCTCTGAATAGAAAATATATCGGCTTATATTCAGTATCAAATTCTACGATTAACAAATGTCATATTGGAAATAATGATATAAATATATATCTTTCAAATTTCCATAACAACATCTGTATAATCACGAATTCCAACATCGAAATATTCCGAAGACAATTTCGATTCAAATCCATTCCAATGCAATCATTGGAAATTCTGGTTATTTTCAAAACCATTTCAAATTCAATTTATTTATTTAAAAATAAATAGGATTATAATTCTAGTTCAAAACTAGTTCATTTCGATAAAAATTTATTTTTATCTTTTCAAATATGGAGTTTTTCATCCCAATTCTTTCTAAATCATTTCTTATGATTTTACACAAATTATTACTATTTTTAATAATTTTATCAAGGCCCGTACAGTCGATTTCCATCAATGGCCATCGAACTGCACTTACATCGACCTTTTCCAAATTTGATTTGGACATAATTCCAAATCCAACCGTTAGATTTCTAATTTCTAATATTCGTTAGAAAGCTCTTTTCGATACGAACCCAACGGTTCCAATTTTAGGAGAATCCGACGGTCGGATCTCCCGCAATATCCATTCGAAGTCAATGGTCGAAATTCGCGAACTGCCGCGGCGCGGCGCGTTCTATTCAGGCCATTATATTATATATATAATATATATAATATATACTTCGTCGATTTCCTTTTAAAACGTATTTTATAAATCGTTTTAAATTCGTTTTCAAAACGATTTCAACTTCATATTCAATTTCAAATCAAAATTGAATATTCCAATATAAATTCATTTTCATTTCATTTCGAATTGATTTAATTCAAATTGATTTCTAATTCAATTTCTGTTCGTTTTCAATTCAATTTCAATTCGAATTCATTTGTATTCAATTTCAATTCGAATTCATTTATATTCAGTTTCAATTCGAATTCATTTATATTCAATTTCAATTCGAATTCATTTATATTCAATTTCAATTCGAATTCATTTATATTCAATTTCAATTCGAATTTATTTATATTCAATTCTTTTCGAATTTATTTATATTCAATTCTTTTCAAAATATTAGATTTTGAAATCACTTTCGATATTCATTATAAAATGAATAAAATCGATATAAATATCGTTCACGTCAAAATGGCGTCAATCTAATCAATACGGCTTCATATATTCCTATTTTCAAATATTCTATTTCAAATATTTCTTTTTCAAATATTTCTATTTTGAAACTGGAATGAGGCCCAATCAATTACCATATAATGTTAATTATATGGATTTTCTACAACACATGTATATATCAACAGCGATGAATGATCAACCATCATCCAAAGTGCATTCTACACTGTATAAGCATCAAATATAAATATCCAACGCTTATAACAGCCTGTCAATCAATCGATCGACATACAACTAAATAATCGGGATTAGTGTACGTCAAATATCATCCCAATACCCGTGTGGGGTTTCAAGCAATCCAACACGGATTTTTATTTGTGAGTTGGGCGATGTGTAAAATTTATCGTCCCAATCAATGTCCTTCAAATAGGTGTACATAAACAAACCGTCCAGTTTGTAAATGAATATTTATTTATTCACATTCACGTTAAAAATTATATTTTTAATGATTAAACTATTTTATTCAACCTATGAATATTCTATTCGGTTCATTTATTAAATAAAATGTTGTCTTTATTTTTCTAACTTATTTTTAGAAAATTTCGGCGGCATAACGGCACGATACTAGAAACGGGACAAGGCCTAGCCTTATCCCCGGTCTAGTGAAGGCCCACGCCATTCACACATCAATCAAATCAATTTCATTTCACCAAACAATTCAATTCCAAACCAAATAATCTAACAACTACACAACCAAACAATTAAACAAACAAGCCATCCATGGTCTGTGGATGACGGGTGTCGGGTGCTACTAAGCACCGTCTGCATCCTAGTATATATATAACTAGAAAAAGAAATTGAAGAGTGAGAAGTTCTCACCGATAGCTATCCTAACTTCACGACACTTCATTTATAGAAATCTTCGCCGTTCTCGCCTTTCGCCACATTCGTTGCCCGTAGCCACTACATATGTAAAAATCGAATTTTTACTTTGCTATTCAATATATAAAAATCATATTTTTACTTTGTTATTCAATATATAAAAATCATATTTTTACTTCGTTATTCAATATATAAAAATCATATTTTTACTTCGTTATTCAATATATAAAAATCATATTTTTACTATGCTATTCAATATATAAAAATCGAATTTTTACTATGCTATTCAATATATAAAAATCGAATTTTTACTATGCTATTCAATATATAAAAATCGAATTTTTACTATGCTATTCAATATATACAAATCGAATTTTTACTATGCTATTCAATATATAAAAATCGAATTTTTACTATGCTATTCAATATATAAAAATCGAATTTTTACTGTGCTATTCAATATATAAAAATCGAATTTTTATTTCGCTATTCAATATATAAAAATCGAATTTTTACTTCGCTATTCAATATATAAAAATCAAATTTTTACTTCGCTATTCAATTTATAAAAATCAAATTTTTACTTCGCTATTCAATATATAAAAATCGAATTTTTATTATGCTATTCAATATATAAAAATCGAATTTTTATTATGCTATTCAATATATAAAAATCGAATTTTTACTATGCTACTTCTATAAAGATCACATCTTTTTTTCTACTATATAAAAGTCACATTTTTAATTGCTCCATATAAAAGGATTGATTTTTATTTGATAATATCGTGTATAAAACTGATTTTTTTTTCTATATAGCTAATCACCCTATATAAATAAAATAAAGAAAAAAATAAAAATGAAATAAATTAAACTTACAGTGCTTTTTTTTCCTGTGAGAAGGGGGGGGACGCTTCGGTTGCGGCAGAGGAGGAGGAGGGGGGTGGGTGCTTCGATCGCGACAGAGGAGGAGGGGGGTGGGTGCTTCGATCGCGACAGAGGAGGAGGGGGGGTGGGTGCTTCGATCGCGACAGAGGAGGAGGGGGGTGGGTGCTCGGTGGCGCGCCGCCTGGGGGGGGGGTATCGCGGTAGTTAGGTTTTTTTTTTCTGAATTGATTTGAATGTGGAAAACGGGGGAGGGGGGGGACAGAGGGATTTAAGGGGAGGAGAAGGAGAATTTTCTTTTTTAAATTATTTAATCCCAAAAAGTTGACTTTTACATATGACCTCTAAACGATACCCACCGCCTGCCGTCCCTAGCTAATTACCCCCATTCCGAACACAATGGGATTTGCCACGGAGGCTGATTCAATTGTTTCGATCAGTTTTCGCCAAAACCAACATATAACTCTATATATTGAATTTGAACGCGCATTTCAATTTACCGGGGTCACATACTAACTCGAAAAATTCCCAAAAAATATTTTCTAGCTTCGTACTGACGATACAATTCTAACAAAACTAGTTTCGTCGAATTCTGAGACCGTTGGAAAAATGGCCATTTTCCAGTCGATTAAAATCAACTGAAACTGGTCAAACACATTTTCCTTTGCCACGCTCACATATTGATTCGAAAAATTATGAAATTTGGAATCTAGCAATAACTTGACATCTCGGATCCAACAAAAGTGGTTTCGTCGAAATCCGAGGTCATTTGCAAAATGGCTATTTTCAAGGGCCTGAATTCCATAGCGACTATTCAAAATTTTCAACTGGACATATCTTTTGATTCCCGCTATGAAATTTCGATTTTTCGGATTCGTTGGAAAGATATTCACGAATCGATTCTATTGTTTTTGGTTTTGCTAAAATCCGGTTTGTTTTGCACCCGGTACATTCAATTGAAGTTTGAAATCGAATTATCGAACTACCGCGCCATTTTCAATTCCTTTTATAAATATAAATAATTATTTATATTCTAACGACGACGTATATAATATATACGTTCGAATTTTGTTCAAAATAAATCTCTCGTTGATATTATTTAAAATAATTCATTTTAAATAATCAAAATTCGCTAAAATTGCCAAAATAAAAATTTTAAACTGGCCCAGATTTTCGGGTTGTTACAATCTCCCCCACTTAAAACTTTTCGTCCCCGAAAAGGAACAAAGTCGAAAGTGGTTTGATTAATCAACTCTACGTTCGATCTGGCTCCCATTCTCCAACTTTTCAGTTTCTGAGAATTTTCAAATTCTTCAAAAATTTGGCTAACACCCTAAATTTTCGAAAAATTTCGCCATAACCTCCCCTGCACCGGGAGCCACGGGAAAATCCCGAAATTTCCATATAGGCCTTCTGATCTCAAAAAGAAAAAGAAAAAGCCAAGCGTCTAGCCAATAGGCTCATAAAATCATCATCACCCAAACAAAACAGTAAATTATAGTAAATATGTACCTATTTGTCGGGCAAACAAATTTTATTCTCTGCTCTAGCCTCCTTGCTATGACCTGTTCAATGTAAGTACAAGTATATGCAAGAAAATGCGACCAAATTTCAATACAATTCAATATTTGATCAAATTGGCTATACGGTTAAAATATCAATTAATCAAAACAGTAATCAAACAACACAACCATCAATCAATTAGTTGATTAGCTTTTCAAATTCATAACTTTGATATATAGTCAAAAAATCAGATTTTTGAAGCAAAATCACAACAATAAGCCCTATCGAATTTTGGTTCTCACACCAGTCAATAGGAAATATATAGAAATCTCACTTTCGTCACTCGAACATAAATTCTGATGATGATGCATCAATCATCAGAATTCTCTCCGGGCGACTAGAAGGTGATTCTATATCTACCCAATATATCAAAACTTCGAATACACGCGGATCAGACGTATACGAAAAATCTATATATTGGATTGTCCTCATCAATATAAATAAATAACCAAATACGAATAATTGATTTATATTTCAAAACAAGATTTGTTTTCACTTTAAAAATTTACTCTTCACACTCGTTCAAGGATACTACTGATCCCATCTCTATCGAGTCATTCTCGTTGGATATTACTAATCCAATTTCTGATGAATTCTCTCGTATGGTTCTAATGTGTCTTGTTCTCTGAGCTTTGTAAACCAAAGCTCTGATACCAAATGTGACAAAAAGGAATTTCGCTCGATTCGAACCAGTCGCTAAACCGATCTAGACCGTTCGAAACGCCTGATTGTTTTGAGAACACGACAAAATAGAACGCAGACGGAAGAACATTTCATTGTATATTACAACAATGCACCAGAATACAAGAATATACAGAGTATAAACGAATCAATATTACACAGGAATATCAGAGATTTAAATTACATTTAAATACATAGCAGCGGAAAATAATACAATACACAACTGAAGGAGATATACGGATACAAAGCTTTCCAGATATCGTTTCAGCTGTAAACCAGGATCCTGTGAATATAAATCTGCAAAACCAAAACTACTAGCTGCCCGTGTGGAAATAAGGGCACCCAGAGTTTAGGTTAAAACAATAAACTCCAGGTCAGTCATGTGACTGGTGTGAGAACTAAAACTGTTGTAAATCTTTATTTTAAAGTTAGGTAAATCAAGGGACCACGCCGTATAAAACGGAACGGGTTTCCTCCCAAGAATACCAGTGCATAAAACAACAGCGCAATGCTAAATAAGAAAAAATGAAGCTATTATAAGACCCATGTCCTATCACACAATGCAACGCAAGCCGGGGAATAGGGTTTTTACCTTATAATAGCCAAGAATGCTTGATACGTTTAAAAGAAATCATTTGATACTATTATAAGTGTATAGTGTATAAAACAACTTCAAATCATAAGTATCAATCATAGGCGGCATGAATGCCCCATACCACTATGTCGCCATATATAGGTTATACAATCAAAATCGCAAAGTCACGTATTTGGAAATTGGGTTTCCATCTATGAACCGAGGCAAAAGATAGTCCTCACCGACTTCGAGACTGTCTAGCCCGAGTCTCAGGGTCAGAGCGCATCGACCCTTGGATCCTCAGGACCGGTCCACCGATGTGGATTAAACTTAAATCCTGAACATGCGTTTCCCCGCCCTATGGGGCGTAAATGAGCCAACGAATGACTCCATCGGACCCGGATCGTCCGATCAAACCGAGGTGCCTCGCAACAGCAACAACCACACAGGTGAAAAGTATATAAATGTCAGGGTTGGTAGGTCACTGACACCACCCTAGCTAGAAAGAAACGCATGCCCTCCCTGATGTCCTCTCCCGTTTCTGGTTCACAACCGGGGTGCGAGGCTCGCGAATTCACGTTACACAAAGCTGTGCCACACAGGCTGTGCTTTGATCATCACCACAAGACTTTGCTTTTCAATAGAAGCCTTGATCATTTGCATCTTAGCATGCCACACAGGCAATTCACTCTATGCAACTGATATCAGTCACACAGAATGAAATCCAATGTCAGACACACAGTCCATTTACAAGTCCGTTCTGGGTCTGAACGAAACCGGAGGCACTATTCTTGCATATCCATCGATCTCCAAGCACATCTGGACGACCACCGATTAATTCCCTCATCTTGGGTATACAGCCCAATCAAGATCATCAGTAATCACCCAAACGATGTGAAGACTTCCGGTCTTCAACCACCGTCTTCATCTTCGACTTACCGTCGTATCAGTTATTCAGAATGGGATAAACCCGGTCTTTCCGAATAACCCGCGTATATTTTAAATAAGTGTTACACAAACACAATATACGCCTCATTCCAATTCCTCAGTCACTAACCATAAATTAATCAAGAGAATAATTTCCCAAATATTAATCCCGAAGGCCGAAACCAACATCAGATCAATATCCAGAAAACCATTCTGCTTGGCTAACCGACAGTTAGTTTCTAAATTTCACATTCATAGGGAAAGGTTCCCATTAATTTTATCCAAGATAAATTCCTTGAATTTATTCTCTAATCTTCTTTTGAATTTCGATTCAACTAGTCGAGATTAACGAACCTTACCGAAGTAATCATTGGTTTTAATTTCCCAATCCCAACCTATTCATCCCATGAAGTAAAACGGGTCTTACTTCATATCTAACACCACGGTGTTATCGGTAAATTCAATTACCATTTCACGTTCAAATCTAATTAAAGATTTAACTATCGCCTGGAGAAAAATCTGGTGATACTCCATTCTCGATCATTTCAATCTAATTAAAGATTCATTAAAACTCCACTTAGTTTTAATCTTTAACGGGGTTAAAGAATCAGTGTCATTTAAAACACGGTTCACGATAAACCCAAAATCACATTCATTAATTATCGGGTTAAAGAACAAGTGTTATTTAAAACACTGTTCACGATAAACCCAAATATCAATATCAATTCAATTCCAATTAATTATTATTTAATTGGTATAATTCATTAAATCTAAATAAAAAGATTTAATCTTTTCTCAACTGGGTTCAAGAACAGTGTTAATGAAGACACCATTCACGACAAACCCAAATCACATTTGATATTCAATACAAGGCTCTGAATAGAAAATATATCGGCTTATATTCAATATCAAATTCTACGATTAACAAATGTCGTATTGGAAATAACGATATAAATATATATCTTTCAAATTTCCATAACAACATCTGTATAATCACGAATTCCAACATCGAAATATTCCGAAGACAATTTCGATTCAAATCCATTCCAATGCAGTCATTGGAAATTCTGGTTATTTTCAAAACCATTTCAAATTCAATTTATTTATTTAAAAATAAATAGGATTATAATTCTAGTTCAAAACTAGTTCATTTCGATAAAAATTTATTTTTATCTTTTCAAATATGGAGTTTTTCATCCCAATTCTTTCTAAATCATTTCTTATGATTTTACACAAATTATTACTATTTTTAATAATTTTATCAAGGCCCGTACAGTCGATTTCCATCAATGGCCATCGAACTGCACTTGCAGCGACCTTTTCCAAATTTGATTTGGATATAATTCCAAATCCAACCGTTAGATTTCTAATATTCGTTAGAAAGCTCTTTTCGATACGAACCCAACGGTTCCAGTTTTAGGAGCATCCGACGGTCGGATCTCCCGCAATATCCATTCGAAGTCAATGGTCAAAATTCGCGAACTGCCGCGGCGCGGCGCGTTCTATTCAGGCCATTATATAATATATATAATATATATAATATATACTTCGTCGAATTCCTTTTAAAACGTATTTTATAAATCGTTTTAAATTCGTTTTCAAAACGATTTCAACTTCATATTCAATTTCAAATCAAAATTGAATATTCCAATATAAATTCGTTTTCATTTCATTTCGAATTGATTTAATTCAAATTGATTTCTAATTCAATTTCTGTTCGTTTTCAATTCAATTTCAATTCGAATTCATTTGTATTCAATTTCAATTCGAATTCATTTATATTCAATTTCAATTCGAATTCATTTATATTCAATTTCAATTCGAATTCATTTATATTCAATTTAAATTCGAATTTATTTATATTCAATTTCAATTCGAATTTATTTATATTCAATTCTTTTCGAATTTATTTATATTCAATTCTTTTCAAAATATCAGATTTTGAAATCACTTTCGATATTCATTATAAAATGAATAAAATCGATATAAATATCGTTCACGTCAAAATGGCGTCAATCTAATCAATACGGCTTCATATATTCCTATTTTCAAATATTCTATTTCAAATATTTCTTTTTCAAATATTTCTAGTTTGAAACTGGAATGAGGCCCAATCAATTACCATATAATGTTAATTATATGGATTTTCTACAACACATGTATATATCAACAACGATGAATAATCAACCATCATCCAAAGTGCATTCTACACTGTATAAGCATCAAATATAAATATCCAACGCTTATAACAGCCTGTCAATCAATCGATCGACATACAACTAAACAATCGGGATTAGTGTACGTCAAATATCATCCCAATACCCGTGTGGGGTTTCAAGCAATCCTACACAGATTTTTATTTGTGCAATTGGGCGATGTGTAAAATTTATCGTCCCAATCAATGTCCTTCAAATAGGTGTATATAAACAAACCGTCCGGTTTGTAAATGGATATTTATTTATTCACATTCACGTTAAAAATTATATTTTTAACGATCAAACTATTTTATTCAACCTATGAATATTCTATTCGGTTAATTTATTAAATAAAATGTTATCTTTATTTTTCTAACTTATTTTTAGAAAATTTCGGCGGCATAACGGCACGATACTAGAAACGGGACAAGGCCTAGCCTTATCCCCGGTCTAGTGAAGGCCCATGCCATTCACACATCAATCAAATCAATTTCATTTCACCAAATAATCTAACCAAATACACAACCAAACAATTAAACAAACAAGCCATCCATGGTCTGTGGATGACGGGTGTCGGGTGCTGCTAAGCACCGTTTGCATCCTAGTATATATATAACTAGAAAAAGAAATTGAAGAGTGAGAAGTTCTCACCGATAGCTATCCCAACTTCACAACACTTCATTTATAGAAATCTTCGCCGTTCTCGCCTTTCGTCACTTTCGTTGCCTGTAGCCACTACATATGTAAAAATCGAATTTTTACTTTGCTATTCAATATATAAAAATCATATTTTTACTTTGTTATTCAATATATAAAAATCATATTTTTACTTCGTTATTCAATATATAAAAATCATATTTTTACTTCGTTATTTAATATATAAAAATCATATTTTTACTTCGCTATTCAATATATAAAAATCAATTTTTACTATGCTATTCAATATATAAAAATCGAATTTTTACTATGCTATTCAATATATAAAAATCGAATTTTTACTATGCTATTCAATATATAAAAATCGAATTTTTACTATGCTATTCAATATATAAAAATCGAATTTTTACTATGCTATTCAATATATAAAAATCGAATTTTTACTATGCTATTCAATATACAAAAATCGAATTTTTACTATGCTATTCAATATATAAAAATCGAATTTTTACTATGCTATTCAATATATAAAAATCGAATTTTTATTTCGCTATTCAATATATAAAAATCGAATTTTTACTTCGCTATTCAATATATAAAAATCGAATTTTTAATTCGCTATTCAATATATAAAAATCGAATTTTTACTTCGCTATTCAATATATAAAAATCGAATTTTTATTATGCTATTCAATATATAAAAATCAAATTTTTACTATGCTACTTCTATAAAGATCACATCTTTTTTTCTACTATATAAAAGTCACATTTTTAATTGCTCCATATAAAAGGATTGATTTTTATTTGATAATATCGTGTATAAAACTGATTTTTTTTCTATATAGCTAATCACCCTATATAAATAAAATAAAGAAAAAAATAAAAATGAAATAAATTAAACTTACAGTGTTTTTTTTTCTTGTGAGAAGGGGGGGGGGCGCTTCGATTGCGGCAGAGGAGGAGGATGGGGGTGGGTGGGTGCTTCGATCGCGACAGAGGAGGAGTGGGTGGGTGGGTGCTTCGATCGCGACAGAGGAGTGGGGGTGGGTGCTTCGATCGCGACAGAGGAGGAGGGGGGGTGCTCGGTGGCGCACCGCCGGGGGGGGGGGGGGGTATCGCGGTAGTTAGTTTTTTTTCTTTTCTGAATTGATTTGAACATGGAAAACGGGGGGGGGGGGGGCAGAGGGATTTAAGGGGAGGAGAAGGATAATTTTCTTTTTTTAATTATTTAATCCCAAAAAGTTGACTTTTACATATGACCTCTAAACGAGACCCACCGCCTGCCGTCCCCGGCTAATTACCCCCATTCCGAACACAATGGGATTTGCCACGGAGGCTGATTCAATTGTTTCGATCAGTTTTCGCCAAAACCAACATATAACTCTATATATTGAATTTGAACGTGCATTTCAATTTACCAGGATCACATACTAACTCGAAAAATTCCCAAAAAATATTTTATAGCTTCGTATTGACGATACGGTTCTAACAAAACTGGTTTCGTCGAATTCTGAGACCGTTGGAAAAATGGCCATTTTCCAGTCGATTAAAATCAACTGAAACTGGTCAAACACGTTTTCCTTTGCCACGCTCACATATTGATTCGAAAAATTATGAAATTTGGAATCTAGCAATAACTTGATGTAACACCCCGAATTTTTGTTAATACTAAAATTCACTAATTACAGGATAAATAATCTCAGACGTGGGAATTGGGGGTAACGGGCTGCGTTATTGCGTTCGTCTCGGAAAAATACGCAAAATAGAGTCCGAGTTTTCGAGAATCGGAGTCCGTATGGCCCGGTTATGGCCCAATGAAGTTTGCAGAAAAATTTAAACTTAAAACAGATTTAAAAATTTAAACTTCAGATTGTGGAATGGAACAGGCGGGGTCAGGCGGGAAGATTCCCGCCCTACCCATGTCGACAGGGTTGTCGACAGGCCTGTTGACAGGGGTGTCGACTTGCCTGTCGACAGGGGCGCGCCGTCCAGTGAACCTGGGTGCACCAGGTTGGGTTCTAGGCTGGCTTGGAGGGCTGGTTCTAGAGATTTCCTAAATCTAACAGACCTAAATTAATCTAGGGTTAATCTAAGGGCCTAAAACACTCTCTTAATCTATAAATACACCCTAAACCTACCTTAATCCATACTAAAAATAGAAATGAAGGCCTTATGCCGCCAAATTAAATCCTAGAAGGAGTCTCCACTAATCTAAGAAGGAAGTTGCAAGCTAATCCCTCTCAAATCATTCTCTAATCATCACCATCTTCATATTTAGCAACTAATTCTACTTCATAAGTGGATTAATATTGGGTTTGGTGAGTTTCTATCACTTTAACATCAATTGTTAAAGTAAGTAGATTGGGTGTAATGAGGCTTATGGTCTTAAATGCGGATTAGTGAGTTTGAATCATTTATAATGATATGTTACTCTATGTTGTTCTATGTTTATGCATACTTGATAAGTTGGTTTATGCATGCTTAATAAGTTAATTTATGCATGTTTAACAAGTTGGTTTATGCATGTTTAACAAGTTGGTTTATGCATGCTTAACAAGTGGATTTATGCATATTTAATGAGTGGAATTATGCATGTTTAACAAAGTGAGTTATGCAAGTTAAGTATATGTTTAAATGCAAGTTTAATGTGATATGCAAGTTATGCATGCTTATGCAAGTATATGGATGCTTATGCAAGTCATGTATATGTTTAAATGCAAGATTTATGTGATATGCAAGTTATGCATGCTTATGCGAGTATATGAATGCTTATGCAAGATATGTATATGCTTAAATGACATGATATGCAAGTTATGCATGTTTATGCAAGTATGTGAATGCTTATGCAAGTATGTGAATGCTTATGCAAGTATGTGGATGCTTATGCAAGTATGTGAATGCTTATGCAAGTTATGTGTATGCTTAAATGCATGTTTAACATGTTATGCAAGTTATGAGAATGCCTATATGCAAGTTCAACATGTTATGCAAGATATGTGTATGATAATATGCAAGCTCATATGCAACATGTTATGCAAATCATGTGTATGATAATATGCAAGTTTGGGTTAAATGTAGTTGGGTTAATATATGCTCATATATGCAAGTTGACATCCTCTTAACCCATGACATAGTTTTATGCTAAACCCATGATATTTGTGATGGATCTTCCCCTTTATTATGTCATGTAATGAGAACGATTTACGTGGGGAACGATGGGATTGGTAAATATGTTAATAAATGAATGATTGGGTATGATTAAGCATACCATAAAAATAAATTACCATAAGTGGGAATTTACCTATTGAGTTAGGTCTACCCCATGGGAATTTACCTATTGAGTTAGGTCTACCCATGTTATGGAAAACTTGATATTAATTAGGGATAATTAATATGGGGGTGATTAATTAGGTGTAATTAATCAACAAAGACACGAGGTTGGACTCATTTGTAGTGTAAAACTGCCCGGACCCGACCGGCTTAACCAGTTGCTACAAATGTCAGCCCAATGTGAGAGGTCTTAGCCATAAATTAAATACGTGATTAAGGTAAAGACACGAGGTTAGACTCTGTTATGACGTAAGACTGCCCGGATTCTACCGGCTTAACCAGGCGGTCATAACAGCCAGTCTAATGTGGGAGGTCTTTATGGGAGATCACGGTCTTAATTAATTAAGAAACACTTAACCATAGTAGCATGTAGTGGGACATGAGGGGTTAAGTGGGTGCCTTGGGTGGCATGAGGAAATTTTGTGGTTGCCTTGGGTGGCATGTGGAATCTAGTGGGTTGCCTTGGGTGGCAATAGAAAATACGATTAGAATACTTAACCAAGTGGAAACATGTAATTAAACATGATTAAAGGGTTAAGTGGGATACACTAGATATTTGACAAGCTTAAGCGGGTAGCTTGTGGGGGCCCATTTCAACCAATATCCCAAAACGTATCTTTGTGGGCTCGACCCATGTCGAGTGACGGGACACGCATATTGGGCTTGACTATAAGAGGCCAAAACGGGTTAGCGGTGGCAACGCAAGTCCAACGGGTTTCATATGCGTGTGTGGGCCCGGGCTGGTAGATAAGCCGTTGTTGCATCGTGTAGATATAAAGCCGTGCACCGTTAGTATTGGGTAGCCACTTTAGGGGAGTGATACACCCCACTGTGGGACCAGCACGGGTATCTACGGTAGGGAGCCGATCGATGGGGAGTAGTGGGTACACCAAATAAAGATAGGGGCAGACGACACCTATGTAGGGGTACACGAAACTACTGGGTAAGAATTACTGGGTACACCTAGTGGAGATAGGGGCAGACGGCACCTATGTAGTGGGCTAGGGGTACATGAAACTACTGGGGAAATTTTCTAAGTCCTTGGAAGGGATCAACCTTTAAGTAGGAATGACTGGTGTGGTGCAGTTAGTAATTATCCTTGGGTAGGTAGATGCGTCCTGACGGTTATCTTAGTTTATCCTAGGTCTACCAAGCTGCTTAGTGTAGCCATTCATCCCCAGATATTACCGTAGGTCAAGTTTATGTCTTCTCTGGTTACTTTAATGATTGTATTGTTAAAGTTATAGGACTCACTCAGACTTATGTCTGACCCCGTTGTTTTATCTTTTTCCCAACCCTCAGGTCCTACGGTGGATCCTAGCGGTAGTAGAGCTTGATCGGATTGCTGTTCCAGTCTTTAAGAGCTTGGGTAGATGTAAAGCTCCAGTTATTCAGTTATCTTTTCTTTTGTTCTGGCTATTGTATGAGAGAGTGGGATTATGTACTTCTTTATTTTGATGGATATTGTACTTGACTTTTATCATGGTTTTATGATGTAACTAGACATGTTTAATTCCGCTGTTGTGAGATGATATTTTTTTTTTTTAAATTTCAAGTACTAATTATATCTGTCTTGTTGTAATTTTTCTGTTCTATATTCACTAAAATACTCCACCGATGCTATGGCATTCCCTTAGTGAGTGATCATAGCGGGCGTGGGGTGTTACACGTGGTATCAGAGCCAGGTTACCGGAACAGATAAAATTTTTAGAAAACTATTTTTCTAAAACATTTTTGGAAGAGATATTTTCAAAAACATGTCTTTTAAAGAGAAAGGTTTTTGAAAGAAAAGCATAATCCCCAATAGCCATATCTATATCCTTCGAATTCTCCGTTTTGAATCTTTCCTTTTTTTCGTTTCGGCATGGCCGAGAATCTTAATCTTCCGGAGGGTGTGACGGTACCAGTATGGTATAGGAGATTGATGGAGGCTAGGGCCACCACAACGGGTCCAGCAAATGTTCCTCCACCAACCGTAGCACCCGATCTTCCTCCTCCCCCTCCTCCTCGCACAGATACTTTTGCTAAGACTTGCAAGGAATTTAAAGCTATGGGAGGGAAACCTTTTCAAGGATCTGAAACTTTTGTGGAGGCTAGAGATTGGCTTAAGGAGGTGGAAGAGTTGATAGATATCTTTGAGATGGAAGAAGGGAAGAAAGTCAAGTTGGCTGCTTGGTTAATGAAGGGAGAGGCCTCATTCTGGTGGGAGGTCACTAATGGAGAACGCCCCATTGACTCTTGGGCGGATTTTAGGCAAAGATTTGTGGCAAAGTTTCTCTCAAGGGCGGAGGAAAACTTGTATATGGAAAGATTCTTGACTCTAAAGCAAGGAAATCTTTCGGTGAAGGAATATGTTAACAAGTTTAATCAATTGGCAAGGTTTGGCCTAGACATGGTGAATACACCGGAGAAGAAGGCTTTGAGGTTCGTGAAAGGCTTGAATGAACCGATGCATGGGTTGGCTATGACTCATATCCCTATGGGGGCCACCTTTGAGAAGCTAGTTGACATGGCACTCATGTATGAGGAAGAGAAGGGTCCTAATGCTAATAAGGCACCCGAGAAGAAGGGAGATCAAAAGAGACCTCAGCAACAACAGCAAAGCAAAGGTGGGAAAGGCAACGGTGGCAAGGGCAAGAAGAAGAAGTGTTTCAATTGTGGGACACCTGGCCACCTAAGCAAGGATTGTCGCAAAAAGAAGAAGACTGGCTGCTTCCACTGTGGCGAAGCAGGGCATTTAGTGAAGGATTGCCCTAAGAAGGGGCAAAGGACGGGGTCTACCTCAGGAGGACAGGTGCAAGCTCTTATGGCACCGAGTCAGGCTAGGGGGCAAGTACAGGCTCTCGCGGTTCCACCGATTCAGGAGAGAGGTAGAACTATCTCCGTTGAAAGTCTGGTTTTACTATTTGATCATCCTGTCCGTACATTGTTTGATTCAGGCGCATCGCATTCGTTTATCTCATCATCATTAGTTGAGTTATTGCACTTAGACACCAGTCTGGTAGATGATCCCTTGGTTGTTTCAAATCCAATTGGGGGCTCCACTTATTTGTCCATGATATGTTTGGGTTTGAAGATTTCTATACTTAGCATTGAGTTTAGATGTGATGCTTTTGTATTGGGCTTCACGGGCTATGGGTTGATTTTGGGCATGGACTGGTTATCCAGTAATGGTGCCGTTCTTGATTGCGAAAGGAGAGTTGTTAGGCTCATGACCCGCTTGGGTAACACTCTCGAGATTTCTTGTAATCCCATGGACTCTGTTATGCTAAGTTATCTTGAATCGCTTGACGCTTCGGTCGAGAGTTTGCAATCTATGAGAGTGGTCCGGGAATATCCGGATATGTTTGAGGAGGTGAAGGGCTTACCTCCGAAGCGGGAGATTGACTTCCGAATATATCTGGTGGATAATGCTAAACCGGTATCTTTACCAGTGCGCCACATGGCTCCTCGTGAGAGGAGGGAACTCCATAAGCAAGTAGGGGAGTTACTTGAGAAGGGGTTCATAAGACGGAGCATATCGGAGTGGGGTGCTCCAGTAGTATTTGCTACGAAGGCAGATGGGTCCCTCAGACTTTGTGTAGACTATAGAGAACTCAACAAGCTCACAAAGAAGAATAGACACCCATTGCCGAGGATTGATGATCTTTTCGATCAGTTGGTTGGCGCTTCAGTATTTTCTCAGTTGGACTTGGCCACGGGGTTTCATCAGTTGAGGGTGGCTGAGGATAGCATAGACAAGACTGCCTTTAGAACTCCGGATGGTTTCTATGAGTGGTTGGTGATGCCATTTGGGTTGACGAACGCCCCCGCATACTTTGTTGATTTGATGAGTAGGGTGTTCAGGGAGTTCCTTAATAAATTTGTGGTGGTCTTTGTGGATGATATCTTAGTATTTTCTAAGAGTGAAGAAGAGCATGCCTTACATCTTGGGGAGGTGTTGAAGACTCTTCGAGCACATAGCCTTAAGGCTAAATTCTCTAAATGTCACTTCTGGAGGAAGGAAGTGCGATTCTTGGGGCACGTGGTCTCCAAGGAAGGGATAGCTGTGGATCCCGCGAAGGTAGTATCAATTCAGGATTGGAAGGTTCCGAAGAATGCTACCGAAGTAAGAAGTTTCTTGGGGTTGGCGGGTTATTATAGGAAGTTTATTAAAGACTTCGCGAAGATATCAGCCCCATTAACCCGCTTAACAAAGAAGAATCTTGTTTTCACATGGGACGTAGATTGTGATGATGCGTTCCGACGGTTAAAGAGAGCTTTAACCACTGCTCCAGTTTTAGTGTTGCCAGATGGGAGCAAGCCATTTGTTGTCTATACCGATGCCTGTGGGACAAGACTTGGCGCAGTCTTAATGCAAGAGGGAAGGGTAATAGCCTATGGTGGAAGGCAGTTGAGGGCACATGAGAAAAATTACCCTACCCATGATCTAGAGCTGGCCGCTATTGTTTTTGCGCTTAAGATTTGGCGCCATTATCTTCTTGGTGAGAGATTCGAGTTGTTCACTGACCATAAATCATTGAAGTACTTATTCTCTCAGAAAGATTTAAACTTAAGACAGCAAAGGTGGATGGAGTTTTTAGCATCCTATGATTTCGAGATAGCGTATACCCCTGGCAAGGGTAACGTGGTGGCGGACGCCTTGAGCAGGAAGAGGTTGTCCTTGAGTCCATTGTTCGTGGAACGACAAAGCTTGGAATTTATCTCGATGTTTGATTTCAGACCTTCCGTTGACTATGTACCCGGTTTGCTAGCTTCTTTGGAAGTTAGACCTACTCTTTTGGGGCGGATTGGAGAAGCACAGAGGGGCGACCCACAGTTGGTTGAGTTAGTAGAAAAGCTCATAAGGGGGGAGTCGTCCAGCCATTTGAGTAGGTACACCCTAGACGATAGGGGGTACTTGCGTAGAGACGGTAGACTTTGTGTACCGCAAGACGAGGGTTTGAGGAAGGCTATTCTTGATGATGCACACCGTTCTAGGATGACCATTCATCCCGGTGGGGATAAGATGTACCAAGACATGAAGAGGGTTTTCTTCTGGGCCGGTATGAAGAAAGATGTGGCCGAGTATGTCGCTCGATGTTTGGTGTGCCAGCAAGTGAAGGCGGAGCAAAGGAAACCAGGTGGGTTGCTTCACCCATTGGAGGTTCCGCAATGGAAGTGGGATAGCGTCTCGATGGATTTTGTTGACGGGTTACCCAGGTCGAGGAAGGGTAATACAGGAATTTGGGTGGTGGTAGACAGACTTACTAAGAGCGCCCATTTCATACCTGTGAAGAGCAAGAGGACTGCTCCATGGCTAGCTTCAGTATATCTTCGAGAGGTAGTTCGATTGCATGGGGTACCCTCTAGCATAGTGAGTGATCGAGATCCTATCTTCACTAGCGAATTCTGGAGAAGTTTGCAAGAAGCAGTGGGGACTTAATTGTGTCTGAGCACCGCATATCATCCTCAGACGGACGGCCAGACTGAGAGGGTGAATCGTGTTCTAGAAGACCTTTTGAGGCTTTGTATCCTAGATTTTGGAGGTACATGGGAAGAGCATCTTCCATTGGTGGAGTTCGCATATAATAACAGCTTTCAGTCCAGTATTGGTATGGCTCCTTTCGAAGCTCTCTATGGAAGGCCTTGTCGATCACCTACATGTTGGTGGGAATCTACGGATAAGATCTTGCTTGGGCCTGATATGATTAGGGAGACTTCTGAGAAGATTGACTTGATTCGAAGAAGGATGAAAGCAGCGCAGGATAGGCAAAAATCTTATGCGGACAAGAGAAGGACGGATCTTGAGTTTGAGGTTGGGGATATGGTTTTTGTTAAGGTATCTCCGTTGAGAAATGGTGTTCGCTTTGGATCCGTTGGGAAGTTAGCACCGAGGTTTGTTGGGCCGTTTCCTATCAAGGAAAGGATTGGACGGATGGCATATAGGGTGGAGTTGCCCAACAGACTTAGTGGTGTTCATGATGTATTCCATGTGTCCCATTTGAGGAAGTGCTTACATGAGACCGCAGAGGTGGTAGAGCCAAGCTTGCTTAGAGATGTAGAGGTAGAGCGTGATGCGACTATTCGACGAGCCCCTACTCGCATCCTTGGGTCAGAGACTAGGAAGTTGAGAAACAGAGAGGTACAGCTAGTCAAAGTGCAATGGGGAGAAGATGAGAGCAACGCAACTTGGGAGACGGAAGCGAAGATGCGTTCATTGTACCCATTTCTTTTTGAGGGTATGTCTTTACTTTCTCCTTTATCGCTTGTCTAGTATTTATCTTATCTTTGGTATGTCCTCTCGTTAGTACCTTTGACCTTTAGATAGGGTAAACCTATGGTTGAAACATGTGTTTGAGACATGTTATGGTTGATGGATGCAAGTGGATGCAAGTGTTTGCTAGTGGTTGCTCGTGGATGCATATACACACACTCTAGGCACTAGATCGGCTCAGCCACTTCATATTGCATATTGCATAAAATTGTGTGTAGGAAAATATATTTATGGATGTATAATGGTTGTGTTATCACATGGATGATGCATTTTGGTGAATGATTGTGCACTCATGTAGATATTGTATGCGTCGATAGGGTTCTCTCGCATACATAATGGATGCATGGCACTATCATGGTTTGCATATGTTCATACATTAGATATGGAACATATACACACACTTTTTGCATATGCTCATACATCATTAGAAACTGTTTAAGGACAATGGATGCCCGTGGTTGATGATTTGAGTAGATGGTTGTTTGGATGGTAGGATATGCATTCTCCTTAGCTTAGAGATTTCGGGGACGAAATCCTTTAAGGAGGGGAGAATGTAACACCCCGAATTTTTGTTAATACTAAAATTCACTAATTACAGGATAAATAATCTCAGACGTGGGAATTGGGGGTAACGGGCTGCGTTATTGCGTTCGTCTCGGAAAAATACGCAAAATAGAGTCCGAGTTTTCGAGAATCGGAGTCCGTATGGCCCGGTTATGGCCCAATGAAGTTTGCAGAAAAATTTAAACTTAAAACAGATTTAAAAATTTAAACTTCAGATTGTGGAATGGAACAGGCGGGGTCAGGCGGGAAGATTCCCGCCCTACCCATGTCGATAGGGCTGTCGACAGGCCTGTCGACAGGGGTGTCGACTTGCCTGTCGACTTGCCTGTCGACAGGGGCGCGCCGTCCAGTGAACCTGGGTGCACCAGGTTGGGTTCTAGGCTGGCTTGGAGGGCTGGTTCTAGAGATTTCCTAAATCTAACGGACCTAAATTAATCTAGGGTTAATCTAAGGGCCTAAAACACTCTCTTAATCTATAAATACACCCTAAACCTACCTTAATCCATACTAAAAATAGAAATGAAGGCCTTATGCCGCCAAATTAAATCCTAGAAGGAGTCTCCACTAATCTAAGAAGGAAGTTGCAAGCTAATCCCTCTCAAATCAATCTCTAATCATCACCATCTTCATATTTAGCAACTAATTCTACTTCATAAGTGGATTAATATTGGGTTTGGTGAGTTTCTATCACTTTAACATCAATTGTTAAAGTAAGTAGATTGGGTGTAATGAGGCTTATGGTCTTAAATGCGGATTAGTGAGTTTGAATCATTTATAATGATATGTTACTCTATGTTGTTCTATGTTTATGCATACTTGATAAGTTGGTTTATGCATGCTTAATAAGTTAATTTATGCATGTTTAACAAGTTGGTTTATGCATGTTTAACAAGTTGGTTTATGCATGCTTAACAAGTGGATTTATGCATATTTAATGAGTGGAATTATGCATGTTTAACAAAGTGAGTTATGCAAGTTAAGTATATGTTTAAATGCAAGTTTAATGTGATATGCAAGTTATGCATGCTTATGCAAGTATATGGATGCTTATGCAAGTCATGTATATGTTTAAATGCAAGATTTATGTGATATGCAAGTTATGCATGCTTATGCGAGTATATGAATGCTTATGCAAGATATGTATATGCTTAAATGACATGATATGCAAGTTATGCATGTTTATGCAAGTATGTGAATGCTTATGCAAGTATGTGAATGCTTATGCAAGTATGTGGATGCTTATGCAAGTATGTGAATGCTTATGCAAGTTATGTGTATGCTTAAATGCATGTTTAACATGTTATGCAAGTTATGAGAATGCCTATATGCAAGTTCAACATGTTATGCAAGATATGTGTATGATAATATGCAAGCTCATATACAACATGTTATGCAAATCATGTGTATGATAATATGCAAGTTTGGGTTAAATGTAGTTGGGTTAATATATGCTCATATATGCAAGTTGACATCCTCTTAACCCATGACATAGTTTTATGCTAAACCCATGATATTTGTGATGGATCTTCCCCTTTATTATGTCATGTAATGAGAACGATTTACGTGGGGAACGATGGGATTGGTAAATATGTTAATAAATGAATGATTGGCTATGATTAAGCATACCATAAAAATAAATTACCATAAGTGGGAATTTACCTATTGAGTTAGGTCTACCCCATGGGAATTTACCTATTGAGTTAGGTCTACCCATGTTATGGAAAACTTGATATTAATTAGGGATAATTAATATGGGGGTGATTAATTAGGTGTAATTAATCAACTAAGACACGAGGTTGGACTCATTTGTAGTGTAAAACTGCTCGGACCCGACCGGCTTAACCAGTTGCTACAAATGTCAGCCCAATGTGAGAGGTCTTAGCCATAAATTAAATACGTGATTAAGGTAAAGACATGAGGTTAGACTCTGTTATGAGGTAAGACTGCCCGGATTCTACCGGCTTAACCAGGCGGTCATAACAGCCAGTCTAATGTGGGAGGTCTTTATGGGAGATCACGGTCTTAATTAATTAAGAAACACTTAACCATAGTAGCATGTAGTGGGACATGAGGGGTTAAGTGGGTGCCTTGGGTGGCATGAGGAAATTTTGTGGTTGCCTTGGGTGGCATGTGGAATCTAGTGGGTTGCCTTGGGTGGCAATAGAAAATACGATTAGAATACTTAACCAAGTGGAAACATGTAATTAAACATGATTAAAGGGTTAAGTGGGATACACTAGATATTTGACAAGCTTAAGCGGGTAGCTTGTGGGGGCCCATTTCAACCAATATCCCAAAACGTATCTTTGTGGGCTCGACCCATGTCGAGTGACGGGACACGCATATTGGGCTTGACTATAAGAGGCCAAAACGGGTTAGCGGTGGCAACGCAAGTCCAACGGGTTTCATATGCGTGTGTGGGCCCGGGCTGGTAGATAAGCCGTTGTTGCATCGTGTAGATATAAAGCCGTGCACCGTTAGTATTGGGTAGCCACTTTAGGGGAGTGATACACCCCACTGTGGGACCAGCACGGGTATCTACGGTAGGGAGCCGATCGATGGGGAGTAGTGGGTACACCAAATAAAGATAGGGGCAAACGGCACCTATGTAGGGGTACACGAAACTACTGGGTAAGAATTACTGGGTACACCTAGTGGAGATAGGGGCAGACGGCACCTATGTAGTGGGCTAGGGGTACATGAAACTACTGGGGAAATTTTCTAAGTCCTTGGAAGGGATCAACCTTTAAGTAGGAATGACTGGTGTGGTGCAGTTAGTAATTATCCTTGGGTGGGTAGATGCATCCTGACGGTTATCTTAGTTTATCCTAGGTCTACCAAGCTGCTTAGTGTAGCCATTCATCCCCAGATATTACCGTAGGTCAAGTTTATGTCTTCTCTGGTTACTTTAATGATTGTATTGTTAAAGTTATAGGACTCACTCAGACTTATGTCTGACCCCGTTGTTTTATCTTTTTCCCAACCCTCAGGTCCTACGGTGGATCCTAGCGGTAGTAGAGCTTGATCGGATTGCTGTTCCAGTCTTTAGGAGCTTGGGTAGATGTAAAGCTCCAGTTATTCAGTTATCTTTTCTTTTGTTCTGGCTATTGTATGAGAGAGTGGGATTATGTACTTCTTTATTTTGATGGATATTGTACTTGACTTTTATCATGGTTTTATGATGTAACTAGACATGTTTAATTCCGCTGTTGTGAGATGATATTTTTTTTTTAAAATTTCAAGTACTAATTATATCTGTCTTGTTGTAATTTTTCTGTTCTATATTCACTAAAATACTCCACCGATGCTATGGCATTCCCTTAGTGAGTGATCATAGCGGGCGTGGGGTGTTACACTTGACATCACGGATCCAACAAAAGTGGTTTCGTCGAAATCCGAGGTCGTTTGCAAAATGGCTATTTTCAAGGGCCTGAATTCCATAGCGACTATTCAGAATTTTCAACTGGACATATCTTTTGATTTCCGCTATGAAATTTCGATTTTTCGGATTCGTTGGAAAGATATTCACGAATTGATTCTATTGTTTTTGGTTTCGCTAAAATCCGGTTTGTTTTGCACCCGGTACATTCAATTGAAGTTTGAAATCGAATTATCGAACTACCACGCCATTTTCAATTCCTTTTATAAATATAAATTATTATTTATATTCTAACGACGACATATATAATATATACGTTCGAATTCTGTTCAAAATAATTCTCTCGTCGATATTATTTAAAATAATTCATTTTAAATAATCAAAATTCGCTAAAATTGCCAAAATAAAAATTTTAAACTGGCCCAGATATCCGGGTTGTTACATATATTCATAAGTCTAAACCGCATGTACGTGCATGTAATGGTTAGATATATTTATTTTTATATAATAAAAAAATGAGTTGATGGATGTATGTTTCGAATGCAAAAAAGTTGGTAGGCGCAACACTTTTATTTCAAGTTGTTTCTATTAACGGTATTGCATCAAATTGGTAGTAAGATTACGCAAATGGCTAATCAAAAAGGGAATAGTGGTGGAGGTTGTGGTGAGGTCATGTTGATGGATGTGGTATTTTTGGAATTTCAAAAAGACATCGTGGAAATTATATTTATTAAAATTTATTTACTAATAAAAGATTTTTCATATATATGTATGTATACATACATACAGAAATGTGTTTTGTGAGCACAAAAACTTACAAGGATTCCGAATGGCACTATATATGTATATATGTTTTCAAATATTGTAGGACTCATATTTATCGATCAAATATTTAAATATTGATTGTTAATTATTTAATTGATGGTTCCAAAATGGGATTTTTCATAAATGATCGAATCATGACTTAGGACAAGTTCCATTATGTCTGAATTGTTCACCACGTGAAAATAAATATATAGATCTGTGATGACCAAAACCCTCGATCCTGGGCAGAATGGATAATCGTTGGAATATAACACATTAACAGATAACAGAACATAGCATAATATATTGCATCGGAGAATAATTTACATTATTTTACAGCAATGGAAATAAGTATCAGAGTTACATCAACATCACACGATCACACTTAGTACATGACATTGTGTTAGAAAACGAATAATTACACAGCAAAATTTAAAAGATAGTTTATGACATAAGGAGTCATGACAAAGTTCAAAAGAGACAAGAAAGGTCCACACTTCAACTTCAAATCCAAAACAGCTACAAAAGCTCCGGTACGCATCCCAAAAGAAAGCAAGCTTAAAGACCTGTTTACTTGACTGCCTATGTAAAAATTATGGACACCCGAGTTTTCAAGGGAAAACACAAACTACGAGTCAGTCATGGGACTGGTATGAGAAACCCTACAGTTAATTTATCTTATTTAAAATAAGGCATATCATGGGACTATGCCGTATAACACGGAACAAGTTTACTCCACACAAATACAGTGCATTTAAAGGAAACAAATGGCGCAGTGTTTTTTTTTTTCGAAAAATGAAGCCATTATAAAACTCAGGTCCCATTACACAATGCAACATAAGCCAGAGGATAAAGTTTTACCGTATAATGGCCAAACATGCTTGATACGAGGAAAATAAAAATCATTTGATATTATTATTAGTGTCTAACTTAAAATAGCTTAGAACATAGATGTATCAATCTTATATGACATGATACCCCATCCTATTATGTCTCCGTAAGTATACAACTAAAACTGTAAAATCACGTACTGGAATTTGTATTTCCATCATGAGCCAAGGCAAGGGATCCTTCCTCATCCGAGCTTCGGAACTTCTCTAACATGGGAGCTTTACAACCCTTTATCAAATTGCCCTGGCTTGTGACAATTGTAACATGTAACACCTTTCCATCTTTCATCTCTGGGCTTCTCTCCTCCTTGGCTTGTCTCCGACTTTTTATTTGAGAACTTTCTTTACTTACAAGAATAGCCCTTCTTCTTATCCTCCAAAGCATTTCTTTTATCTATACTCTCGTATCGCCAAGCCATTTCAACCATTCCAGCAAATGTGAGCCTTATGTGAGTTGTCACTCTGCTTCAATACCTTCTCTGAAGACCGTTAAAGAACCTTGTATTCTTCTTTTACTGGATTCTAAATCAATTCAGGGCTAAATTGAAAGAGTTCATTAAACTTGTTCCGGTATTCATGGATAGTCATGTCCCCTTGCTTGAGATTAGAAAGTTCATAATATAGATGCTCAACTTCCTCTGGGGGAACGAATCTTTCCTCGAAAATATATTTAAATTTTACCCAGGTAATATTACCTTCTGGATTACTCATGACAACAGTTTCCCACCAGATCAGGGCTTCGCCTTTCAGTACCAAGATGGTTGAAATCTTTTCCGATTATCGTTTAATTCCAAGACTTCAAAGATTCTCTCACAAGATCGCATCCAGGCTTGCGCTTCAACAACAGATTCCTTACCCAAGAATGGCACTCCCCCCGAATTCTTTTATTTCTTAGCAAGCGTATCTAAATCAGGTTGTTGTTGTTGTTGAGGAGGCAATACTAGTGCATTACAGCTCCTACGGGGTCGGGCTGCTGATCTTCACCCTGAACATTTCCCCATCCTCTCCCTTTACCTCTTCTACCTTTGTCACTCATTTTCTACTAAGTCTGCAAATAGCAAGAAAAGAGTTAGGCCAGCATAAAAGATATCTTAAAAAATATAAAAGCATAATTATATGTAAGTAAAGAGAAATTTACTTACTAGGGATGTATGCTATTCTGCTATACTTATTCTAGGATATTACTAATCCTATCTCTAATGAGTTACTCATCAAAGAATACTACTGGTTCTACCTCTGATGAGTCGGTTAATATGTTACACTCCAGAGCTAAGGTTAACCCTTAGCTCTGGTACCACCTATGACGACCCAAACCCCCAATCCCGGGCGAAATGGATAATCGTTGGAATATAACACATTAACAGATCACAGAACATAACTTAATATATTTAATTAGAGAATAATTTACATCATTTTATAGTAGTGAAAATAAGTATCAGAGTTACATTAACATCACATGATCACACTTAGTATATAGCATTGTCTCAGATAATGAATAATTACACAACGGAATTTAAAAGATAGTTTACGACATAAGGAGTCATGACAAAGTTCAAAAGAAACAAGAAAGATCCACACTTCAGCGTCAAATCCAAAACAACTACAGAAGCTCCGGTACACATCCCAAAAGAATGCAAGCTTAAAGATCTGTTTACTTGGCTGCCCGTGTAAAAATTATGGGCATCCAAATTTGCAAGAGAAAACACAAACTACGAGTCAGTCATGGGACTAGTATGAGAAACCCCACATTAACTTATCTTATTTAAAATAAGGCATATCATGAGACCACGCCGTATAACACGGAACACGTTTACTTCATATGAATGCAATGCATTTAAAAGAAAACAAATGACGCAATGCTTATTTTTGAAAAATGAAGCCATTATAAGACTAAGGGCCCATCACACATTGCAACGCAATCCGGAAGATAGAGTTTTACCTTATAATGGCCAAACATTCTTGATACGAGGAAAATGAAAATCATTTGATATTATTATTAGCGTCTAACTTAAAAACAGCTTCGAAAATTAATATATCAATCTTAGACAGCATAATACCCCATCCTAATATATCGTCGTACGTATACAACTAAAACCGTAAAATCACGTATTGGAATATGGATTTCCATCATGAGCTGAGGCAAGGGATCCTTCCTCATCCGAACTTTGGAACATATCCAGCGGAATGTCCCAGGGAAAACAACATCCCTTTTGGAGCGGTAGGGTCGATCAGTGTGTTCCCGTTGATTGGTCAGTGCCTAACAATATGTTTTCCGGTCCTATCAGACCTCTTGGTCAGTATGTCGACCACTCTGGCCTTGTACGGCCATACCCGAGGTGCCTCGCTTTCGAACATTCATATAAATAAAATTGTCTGGGCTTTATACCATGGAAACACTTCTAGCTAGAAAGAAACACATGTTCTCCCTACGGTCCTTAATCCCTTTTTTGACTCCACTACTACAAAACTGGAAAAATTCGACACTAGTTTTATGCAGCCTTAGATCGAAAAAGCGTTGCATTTTCCCTTTTTTTCAAATAGGCAACACCGGAAGGGCGTGACTTCCGCGGTCGTTGCCTTAGCCCTCTAAGGCAATGCTTTTGCTCATCTACTACCACGAAAAGAAAGTGTTGCATTATAGACGTGATGCAACACTATTTGCACGTAATGAAACAATATTCAGCGTTGCTTGAGCATTAGTTAGAGCCTGGATTCCAGGTCACGATAGTGGGGCCACGTCAGCTGCCTACATGTCACACGACACGTCAGCTCTCCACGTCAGTTGCCCACGTGTCACATGCCACGTCAGTTGTAGGGTCCACGTGCTATGTGGAATTAATACTATTTTATATAATGCAACACCACTGTATTATGGAATGCAATACCGTTTTCTTGAAATACAACATCAGGATAAAAGCAAATGCAACAGTAAAAGAAGGCAAATACAACGCTTTAATTATAAATTTTGCAATAGCAGTTTCGTACATAGAAGAAATACATCCAAAACATTCATCATCACATTCAAACCATCCAAAATGTTCTACATACCATACAAATTCTTCAAATATACCACAAGTGCCAATACATATGTTAAAATACATATGTTAAAATACATAATTTAAAAGTACAATTCAAATATTCTACATACCATAAGTGCCAACACATACCACCTTCAATGCAAGTGCCAACACATACGATCGAATGCATTCTACAAAGTAACAATGCCATGAACCAAAAACTATATCTGTCGACGTCATTTCAGGTCCTCCACATGCTGGCTGTATCTCTCATCATCATTTCAGATCTTGCAATTTGATTTTCACAAGTTATTTGGTAAGTGCATTTGTGCATGTATATCATATAAATATATCATAGCAATGAACCATCTGGTCATCTTAACTAAATATTATGCATACAATTATAACAACTGACCATTCACCATTGGTCACTCGTGCCAGCGATGCCCAACAAAAAAGCACTTTCAGTGTGCTTCGTCTTCTGTGCATAACATTTCCAATTCGCATATTTTGTGACACCCTACAGTGGGTCCCTTGTGTATCCTTTCAAGCTTCAGAACCGTCATCATCTCCATATCCCCTAAACCACAAGCTTCAAAAGTTTCAAAAAAATATTCAATGGAGGACTCGTTGCTATGCATCACTGCCACTGTTCTTAAAGGACATTAGGATGTTGAATATAGTGGAAATTAGGCTAAGGTCCCTATTTTGAAACTTAATTAGGCTCACATCCGGTCATAAACTTATTATAAATTAGGTCCCTATTTTTCTATTTAGAAAAATTGCATACATTTCTGCAATAATTCATCCGCATTAGTTCAACTTTATTTGCATACATGTATGCAACAATTCAGAATATTTGCATACATGTATGCAAATATTCGTTCAGAATAGTTGCATACATGTATGCAAAAATTTAGAATATTTGCATACATGTATGCAAATATTCGTTCCTTGAATCTATGCATCACTCGCTCCAGGTGACTCTGAATCATAATGCGTGGCCGATGCGGAAAATACCATATAACTCTTTTCTGGTATCATGCCCATCTTACAGTAAGCATGATCATGCACTAATGTTGAAATTCTTAACAAAACATGAGGTGCTATTTACCTGCAAGCATGGTCTGATGAAGAATTTGAGCCTGAACCAGCGTTAGAAGTGGAATCATGGGCTAAAGTTGATGGCTTTCCTGAGTTCCTATAGAATAATGTTCCTGCTGTTGAAGAAATAATGAAACCAATGGGACGTGTGCTTGCAATTGACGACTGTGACTGGTCTCATTTTGACCATAGATCTTTCTACCTGAAAATGCAATTGTATGAAGGCATTGGATTTATCAATACTTTTTGTTGCTCGATTCAATAACAAGGTTCACCTCATTAAAGTTCAGCGTTGTATATGTTTGTGTGATCACAGAGTGGAAATGGATTCAGATGAAAGATTCGACGCGATGATACATGAAGTTGGTTTGCTACCCCCTTGCCAAGATTATTTCCTGAAGCCACCCATGACATACATGTTGATAACCAATCCCCAATGAACTAGAGGAATGATCAGTGGGTAGATTTGGAAGTTGATCAAGAAGTTTATTTCCCTCTTCATCAATCGCCACCTTTGCTTCCATCACCTCCTCAGCTGGATATGGACATGGAATATGATTGGCCAAACTACATCACCCTTTCCATCACATGTGGCTTCTCACTTCAGACTGTCTCTCCCACAGCTGCAAAGCCCTAACGGATCTATTGGAAGTTCCACAGCCGCAAAGCCTGATCTGGTATGAATTGATGCTACTAATGTCATTGTTTGGGTGTCTATATATGTACGTATTAAGTTATGTTTTATGTATGACTGCTTTATGATACTTTTCCTACCTTTTGATGCTCACTACCAACTGGGCATGTCAGTTTGGCTTATTACTACGTATTATATTAAATTAATCGGCCGTATACGTAGCACCAAGCAAGGCATAACATGGATGCATACCTGAAGTGAGCTCAGTTTGCAAAACCGAGCCTAAGGACCTAGAACTCCTCGGTCTCCGAGGAGAAGAGGAAGAACGGATTGCCTTGAGGACAAGACGAACCAGCACACAAACAGAAGAACATTTCATTGCTTATTACAACAATTTCATCAGAATACAAGAATATATAGAGTATGAACAAATATTATACATCAAAAAAATATCAGAGATTTCGTTACATTACATAGCAGCGGAAAATAGTACAAAAACACAACTGAAAGAGATAAACGGATACAGAGCTTTCTGAATATCATTCCAGCTGTAAACCAAGATCCTATGAATATAAATCTGCAATACCAAAACTACTAGCTGCCCGTGTAGAAAATAGGGGCACCCAGAATTTAGGTTAAAACAATAAACTCCAGATCAGTCATGTTAATGGTGTGAGAACTAAAACAGTTATTAATCTTTATTTTAAAGTTAGGTAAATCCAGGGACCATGCCGTATAACACGGAACGGGTTTCCTCTCCAGAATACCAGTGCATAAAACAACAAGCAATGCTAAATAAAGAACAATGAAGCTATTATAAGACTCAGGTCCCATCACACAATGCAACGCAAGCCGGAGGATAGAGTTTTTACCTTATAATAGCCAAGAATGCTTGGTACGTAAAATTTCATGTATTATTATTACTATAAGTGATAATGTCAAAACAATTTCAATCATAAGTATCAGTCATAGACGGCATAAGTGCCGCATACCACTATGTCACCATACTAGGCTCTAAATCAGAACCGCAAAGTCACATATTGGAAGTTGGATTTCCGTCTGTGAACCAAGGCAAGGGACCGTCCTTACCACTTCGAGACAATCTAGCCTATGTCTCAGGCAAGCGCGTAGACAAGCCTTGGATCGTCAGGGCTGGTCCACTCGATGTGGATTAAAATGCTGAACACTGCGTTTCCTTGCCCTATGGGGCGTAAATTGGTTATATCCCGACCAAACTATCAGCCCCGGAATGACCGATATAACCGAGGCGCCTCGCAATCCATTATCCGCATAAGTACAATGTCAGGGCTAGTAAAATGCTGACACCACTCCTAGCTAGAAGCAAACGCATGCCCTCCTTGATGTCCTGTCCCGTTTCTGGTTCACACCGGGGTGTGAGGCTCGCGAATTAACGCCACTAAAAGCTACGCTATATTAAAGCCGTGCTTTGATCATCAACCACAAAACCCTGCTTTTCAATAAAAGCCTTGATCATTTGCATCTCAGCATGCTACATAAGCAATTCACGCTATGCAACCGATGTATATCCATCACACAGAATGAAATCCGATGTCAGACACACATCCATTTACAAGTTCGTTCTGGGCCTGAACGAAACCGGAGGCACCTTATTCCTCCCCCATATGTCCAATACAGGGGAGAGGTCCTCGCATTTTCGGTCGATCTCCAAGTACATCTGGGCGATCACCACTTATTACCTTATCTTGGGTGTACAGCCCAATCATGACATCAGTAATCATCCAAACGATGTGAAGACCTCCGGTCTTCAACCACCGTATTCATCTTTGGCATATCATCGAATCAGTTATTCAGAATGGGCTAAACCCGGTCTTTCTGAATAACTCGCGTATATAATAAACAAGTGTTATAAAAACACAACATACGCCTCATTCCTATTCAGAATATTCCTTTATTCAAATATTCTTATACTTTGGGAAAGGTTCCCATTAATTTTATCAAAGATAAACTCTTTAAATTTATTCTTTAATCTTATTTTGGATATCATTTCAATTTAATTAAAGATGCATTAAAACTCCACTTGGTTTTAATCTTCCCAAAAATTAATATTAACGATTGTTTAACTTGGGAAATCATATCTTGTCTTTTGCTGGGTTAAAGAACCAATGTCATTTAAAACACGGTTCACGATAAACCCAAAATTACATTCCATTCCATCAGCCTTTAACCGTAAATTAGCAAGTGAACAATTCCCCAAGTATTAACCCCGAAGGCCGAGACCAACATCAGATCAATACCCAGGAAACCATTCAACTTAACTAATCTCCAATTAGTGAAATGACCCGAATTTCCGTACTCTTTGAGTTGACTAATAACACCACACGTCCAACCCAAATTGCACAGAAACACGAATCATTATTAGAAAGAAGTTAGAGGATGAGAAATAGAAGGAAAGAAATATTAGAATAGAAGAAGGCGAAGATCACGAACTCACAGCGGAACGAGTAAAATATATTAGAGAACATAAACTTTTGAAATACAAATCGGTAAGTGTATATACATACCATTATCAGAGCACAACGGTTATCCCTGGAACAGTTATAAACACCTGTTTCCAGATACAACATAGTACACAGCGGAAAATATGATAGTTTATAGCTAACTGGTGAAGCCTCCCGCTTCAAGCTCCTCCAAGTGAATCTGAAAAATCTCGACTACTTGACTATCGGTACAAATTTGGGCACCCAAGAGTTTAGGGAAAACAAACAAAACAAACTCTGGGTCAGTCATGGGACTGGTGTGAATAAACTCCAACCACTCGTTTAACTTTCAAAATCTTTTCGAAAGAAATGATAATCGTAAGACCGATCCACACATAAACACGGATGGTTTTTACCTTACGATAACCAAAATATTTTTGATATCAAATCCAGTGATATTATCATAATGTCTACATCAAATAAATAGAATCTAGCGGAACGCTTGCATCTCACGCTCCAAAATCAAAAACCGCAGGGCGCTTATTGGAGATTGGATTTCCAACATGACAAGGTATGGGACCACCTGCCGATAATGTATCTCTAAAGACGAATACACTGGGTTCAACAAGAACGTCTTGCAACCCGACCCTCACATGACCGACCACTCATTTCGCTTGAGTGTATCGAATGTATATCACCAACGGTTGGGATCAGCAACTGTCTCCCGAAAGGGACAGCATCGATAGATTAAAGAACAAATGGAATTTCTCTAGATAGGTGATTATACATCCTCATGGGAGCGACCCACGTAGCCATGCTACCTGCCCGATTTTTGTCATTTCCCGGGTGTGAGGCTTGAGGTTTGAATTATCTTTCAGAACATCTGGCCACCATTCACTTTGAATGCCACATCGTCAGATCCATCGGAAATCACTAATTGATCCCACAAAAATACTCAGTTTGTGAGGCTAAAGAAGTTTCCCTTCTATGCCACCAACTTCGTACGTTTGAAAGAATCAACGTACGTAATCCCTTTGGAAATACTTTGTCAGACACTCGTCCTTACAAGTTGTCCTGGGTCTGGACAAACCGAAGGCACTACTCTATAAACAGGATAGCCCTTGCATAACTCCATCTTCAATTATCTTCACATAAGTCGATTCACAACGCTTATATGTGAAAACCCGTAACTTCCCCGTAAAGGAAAGCGTCGGATAGTTCGAGAACAAACCACAGCAGAACACATACAGAAGAACATTTCATTGTATATTACAACAATGCATCAGATTACAAGAATATACAGAGTATAAATGAATATTACACAGAAATATCAGAGATTTAAATTACATTCAAATACATAGCAGCGGAAAATAATACAATACACAACTAGAATGAGATATACGGATACAAAGCTTTCCGGATATCGTTCCAGCTGTAAACCAGGATCCTGTGAATATAAATCTGCAAAACCAAAACTACTAGCTGCCCGTGTCAAAATAAGGGCACCCAGAGTTTAGGTTAAAACAATAAACTCCAGGTCAGTCATGTGACTGGTGTGAGAACTAAAACAGTTAATCTTTATTTTAAAGTTAGGTAAATCAAGGGACCACGCCGTATAATACGGAACGGGTTTCCTCCCAAGAATACCAGTGCATAAAACAAACAGCGCAATGCTAAATAAAGAAAAATGAAGCTGTTATAAGACCCAGGTCCTATCACACAATGCAACGCAAGCCGGGGGATAGGGGTTTCCCTTATAACGGCCAAAGAATGCTTGATACGTTTAAAACAAATCATTTGATACTATTATAAGTGCATAGTGTATAAAACACTTCAAATCATAAGTATCAATCATAGGCGGCATGAACGGCCCATAACACTATGTCGCCATATATAGGTTTACAATCAAAACCGCAAATGTCGTATTGGAAGTTGGGTTATCATTTATGGTATGAACCGAGGCTAGGGGCAAGATCCTCAATGATTCGAGACTGCCTAGCCCGAGTCTCAGGCAAGCGCGCAGGCAAGCCTTGGAGCGACAGGGCCGGTCCACCGATGTGGATTATTATACCTGAGCACTACGTTTCGCCGCCCTTTGGGGCGTAAGCGAGCCAACTAAATGACTCCATCGGTTCGAGAACGACCGATCAATCCGAGGCGCCTCGCAACAGCAACAACAACATAAGTCAAACTCGTCAGGGCGTGTAAAACCACTGACGCCACTTTTAGCTAGGAGGAAACGTAGGCCCTCCCTGAGGTCCGTCTCCCGTTTTTGATTCATACCGGGTGTGATACTCGCGAATCAACGTTACATAAAGCTACGCCACAAAGGCCGTGCTTCGATCATCAACCACAAGACTTTGCTTGTCAACAGAAGCCTTGATCATTTGCCACTTAGGCATGCCACACAGGCAATTCACTCCATGCGATTGATATCCATCAATATATAACCCCTGAGCTCGTACGTCTCAGAGAAGGGCGTTAAGCAAGAGAATAAATTCTCCGCCGCCAAACAGATATACATTTAATAGAGATCAATCACACGGACTAAAATCCAATGTCAGACACATAGTCCATTTACAAGTCCGTTCTGGGTCTGAACGAAACCGGAGGCACCTAGTACCCCGCATATCCATCGATCTCCAAGTACGTCTGGACGATCACTAACTGTTTCCATCTTCTTGGGTGTACAGCCCAATCAAGATCATCAGTAATTACCCAAACGACGTGAAGACCTCCGGTCTTTGACCATCGTCTTCATCTTCGACTTATCGTCGTATCAGTTATTCAGGATGGGTTAAACCCGGTCTTCCCGAATAACTCGCGTATATTTTAAATAAGTGTTACACAAACACAACATACGCCTCATTCCAATTCATTAGTCACTAACCGTAAATTAATCAAGAGAATAATTCCCCAAATATTAACCCCGAAGGCCGAAACCAACATCAGATCAATATCCAGAAAACCATTCTACTTAGCTAACCGACAGTTAGTTTCTAAATTTCACATTCATTGGGAAAGGTTCCCATTAATTTTATCCAAGATAAATTCTTGAATTTGCTCTTTAATATATTTTTGAATATCAATTCAAATTAGTCGGGATTAACGAAACTTACCGAAGTAATCATTTGTTTTAATTTCCCAATCCCAACCTATTTATCCCATGAAGTAAAACTGGTAATACTTCATATCTAACACCACAGTGTTGTCGGTAAATTCAATTACCATTTCACGTTCAAATCTAATTAAAGATTTAACTATCGCCTGGAGCAAAACTGGTGGTACTCCATTTTCGATCTTTTCAATCTAATTAAAGATTCATTAAAACTCCACTTAGTTTTAATTTTTGACTGGGTTAAAGAACCAGTGTCATTTAAAACACGGTTCACGATAAACCCAAAATCACATTCATTAATTATCGGGTTAAAGAACGAGTGTTATTTAAAACACTGTTCACGATAAACCCAAAAATCAATATCAATTCAATCCCAATTAAATATCATTTAATTGGTACACTTCATTAAATCTAAATAAAAAGATTTAATCTTTTCTCAACTGGGTTCAAGAACAGTGTTAGTGAAGACACCATTCACGACAAACCCAAATCACATTTGATATTCAATATAAGGCTCTGAATAGAAAATATATCGACTTATATTCAATATCAAATTCTACGATTAACAAATGTCGTATTGGAAATAACGATATAAATATATATATATCTTTCAAATTTCCATAACAACACCTACATAATCCCGAATTCCAACATCGAAATATTCCGAAGACAATTTCGATTCAAATCCACTCCAATGCAATCATTGGAAATTCTGGTTACTTTTAAAACCCTTTTCAAATTCAGTTTATTTATTTAAAAATAAATAGAATTATATTTCTAGTTCAAAACTAGTTCATTTCGATAAAAATCTATTTTTATCTTTTCAAATATGGAGTTTTTCATCCCCATTCTTTCTAAATCATTTCTTATGATTTTACACAAATTATTACCATTTTTAATAATTTTATCAAGGCCCGTACAGTCGATTTCCATCAATGGCCATCGAACTGCACTTATAGCGACCTTTTTCAAATTTGATTTGGACATAATTCCAAATCCAACCGTTAGATTTCTAATTTCTAATATCCGTTAGAAAGCTCTTTTCGATACGAACCCAACGGTTCCGGTTTTAGGAGAATCCGACGGTTGGATCTCCCGTAATTCCCGTTTGAAATAAATGGTCGAAATTCGCGAACTGCCGCGGCGCGGCGCGTTCTATTCAGGCCATTATATTATATATATAATATATATTTCGTCGATTTCTATTTAAAACGAATTATATAAATAGTTTTAAAATTCGTTTCCAAAGCAATTTCAACTTCCATTTCAATTCAAATCAAAATTGAATTCTTCTTTATAACTTCGTTTTAAAATTCATTTCTATTCAATTCAATTTTCTATTCAATTTGAATTCATTTTCAATTCACTTTCAATTCAATTTGAATTCGTTTTCAATTCAATTCATTTCGAAATCGTTTTCAATTCAATTCATTTCGAAATCGTTTTCGATTCAGTTCATTTCGAAATCGTTTTCGATTCAATTCATTTCGAAATCATTTTCAATTCAATTCATTTCGAAATCGTTTTCAATTCAATTCATTTCGAAATCGTTTTCAATTCAATTCATTTCGAAATCGTTTTCAATTCATTTTGAATTGAATAAAATCGATATAAATATCGTTCACGTCAAAATGGCGTCAAACTAATCAACACGGCTTCATAAATCTCTATTTACAAATATTCTATTTCAAATATTTCTTTTTCAAAAATAGTTGTTATTATCAAAATATTTCGTTCAACACATGACTAATCTCAATGGATGAGTACTGTCAACACATGAACTTTTATTTTATGTTGTTCTTTATTTTCTAAATTGGAATGAGGCCCAATCAATTACCATATAAAGTTAATTATATGGATTTTCATACAACACATGTATATAATAACATTGAAGAATAATCAACCATCAACCAAAGTGCACTACACTGTATAAGCATCAAATATAGATATCTAACGCTTATAACAGCCTGTCAATCAATCAATCGACATATTTAATCAATCAGGATGAGTGAACTGCTTATTTCATCCTAACACCCGTGTAGGGTTTCAAACAATCAAACAAATATTTTATTTGTGCTATTGGGCGATGTGTAAAATTTATCGACCCAATCAATATCATTCAAATAGGTGTACATAAACAAACCGTCCGGTTTGTAAATGAATATTTTATTTATTCACATTCACTATATTCATATTCACGTTAAAAATTATATTTTTAACGATCAAACATTTTATTTTAACATATGAATTTCTATTCAGTTCATTCTTTAAATAAAATGGTATTTTTATTTTCTAACATATTTTAGAAAATTTCGGCGGCATAACGGCACGATACTAGAAACGGGACGAGGCCTAGCCTTATCCCCGGTCTAGTGAAGGCCCACGCCATTCACACATCAATCAAATTCACCAAACAACCAAATTCAAATCAAATCATATAACTAAGCTATGCATCCAAACAAACAAGTCCATGGTCTGTGGACGATTGTGTCGGGTGCTACTAAGCACCGTCTGCATCCTAGTATATATATATATAAATAGAAATGAAATTGAAAGGTGAGAAATTCTCACAGATAGCTATCCTAGCTCCCCGACACTTCCTTGCATAAAATCTTCGCCAATCTCTCCTTTGTCGCTTTGTTGCCCGTATTCTCTACATATGTAAAAATCGAATTTTTTACTATGTTATTCAATATATAAAAATCATATTTTTACCTCGATGTTTAATATATAAAAATTCTATTTTTATTTCGAAGTTCATTATATAAAAATTCTATTTTTATTTCGAAGTTCATTATATAAAAATTCTATTTTTATCTCGAAGTTCATTATATAAAAATTCTATTTTTATTTCGAAGTTCATTATATAAAAATTCTATTTTTATCTCGAAGTTCATTATATAAAAATTCTATTTTTATCTCGAAGTTCATTATATAAAAATCATATTTTTATTTCGAAGTTCATTATATAAAAATTCTATTTTTATCTCGAAGTTCATTATATAAAAATCATATTTTTATTTTGAAGTTCATTATATAAAAATTCTATTTTTATCTCGAAGTTCATTATATAAAAATCATATTTTTATTTCGAAGTTCACTATATAAAAATTCTATTTTTATCTCGAAGTTCATTATATAAAAATTCTATTTTTATCTCGAAGTTCATTATATAAAAATTCTATTTTTATCTCGAAGTTCATTATATAAAAATCATATTTTTAATTCTCTACTGTATAAAAATCATACTTTTATCAACGCTATATATTTCAAAAATCATGTTTCTAATTCAAAACTATATATATAAAAATCATATTTTTATATTGTTATTTCTATTTTAAAACAAAGCAAATTTTCTATATTTTTCCAACAAAGTAAATTTTGTTTTGAAAGCAAAGCAAATTTTGTTAAAAAAAAAACATACGCTATTTTATTTTCAAAAACATATGCTATTTTATTTTCAAAAACATATGCTATTTTTATTTTCTAATTTAAAAATAATGCTTTTATAAAAAAAACTGATTTAAAAATCTAATTAATTTATTTTCAGCTTTAAAAAAAACAATATATTTTCAGATTTATAAACTATTTATTTCCAAAACAGTATGGATTCTATATTTTAAAACAAGTTTAAATTTCTATTTGAAAATTATGAAATTTTCTCTTTTATAAAACAAAGTAAATACATCAAGAAAATAGGGTTTGTTACCATCTCTTTCACGTTGAAATCAGCCCAGGGAAATCGAAAGTCGTCATCGCCTAGGGTTTGGGATTCCAGCCACCACGAGGCATCGGAGGAGGATCGGTCTTCACCACGAGAAGCAGCTTCAAGAGAACCCTCGGCGCCCCCCAACACTGGCGAACTCGATCGTCAGCAGCGGCGGCGAAACGGACCCGAACGCCTGTTCCTTGGGAGCAAAATCTGAGTGGTTCCCAAAATGAAAATCGATCAATGTTGTTGGATCTTGAAGCGTGGAAGAAGCTCTTCCATTTTCGGGTTTGAAGTCGGGTTTGATTCGAATCCGATTATGAGGATTTGAGGGATTTCTTCTTGACCTAAATCGGCCGTTAGTTTGAAAGAGGTGGCGCGATGGAGCGTTGACCATAGGCTGAGAGTAATGAGGGTTTGACTTAGCTTTGTCCCTCTTATATATTTAATTTAATTATTATTTTTTTCCATCAAAGAGTTACCTTTTATTTCGGCCTCTAAACGAGACCCACCGCCTGTCGCCCATAGCGTTTTACCCCCATTCCGAACACCATGGGATATGTATCGCAAGCTGATTTGATTGTTACAATCAGTTTCCATTAAATTTACATTTAAAACACTTTATTGAATTTTAAACGCACATTTCGAATTACCGGGGTCACATACTGTCTCTTTAAATTCCAGAAAAATATTTTCTAGCTTCGTATTGACGATACAGTCCTAATGAAACTAGTTTCGTCGAATTCTGAGATCGTTTGAAAAATGGCCATTTTCCAGTCGATTAAAATCAACTGAAACTGGTCAAACGCGTTTTCCTTCGCCACGCTCACATATTGATTCGAAAAATTATGAAATTTGGAATCTTGCAATAACTTAACATCACGGACCCAACAAAACTGGTTTCGTCGAAATCCGAGGTCGTTTGTAAAATTGCTATTTTTAAGGGCCTTATATATATAAAATATATATATATTCCACAGCGACTATTTCTAATTTTAAACTGGACATATCTTATCATTCCTAAGATGAAATCTCAGTTTGTTAACTTCGTTACAAAGACATAGTTATACAGATTCAAATATTTCTTGTTTCGTTCAATTCTGACTTATATTGAATTCTGTATATTCATTTGAAATTAGAAATCGAATTTTCGAACTACCGCGCCATTTTCAATTCTATTTATAATTATATATAAATATTTATATTCTATCGACGACGCGTATAATATATACGTTCGAATTCTATTCAAAATAAATTTTCTCGTCGATATTATTTAAAATAATTCATTTTAAATAATCAAAATTCGCTAAAATTGCCAAAATAAAAATTTCAAACTGGCTCGCATTTTACGGGTTGTTACATTATACCAATACGGAGTGGTTTTCAGATATTCAATCTGATCCCGGTCTCTCCATATTGAAAACGGAGGTATAAAATAAAATAAAACTTTGATAGTCAGTGATTTAACTATCAAAGAAACACCCATACAATCAACGGTCCTATTTCCAATCGGAAATTCTACCGATCAAGCATCAAACAACACTCGCCCTCTTTTGATTTAATTTCTTGTTAAATTATCGATTCAAAAATCCATTTCCAATCTTCACTACCGAACCTTAACCATTTCTTAGTTAATCATGAGGTCAATCAAGTTGGGATATAAGTACCTCTCAGACCTTAACTTAACAACATTCTCAACTTTGAAACAGTCAAAGCTCACACTTCACACAAAACATCGCTTACGTGACTCTCAGATTCGATCTAAGAACACACTTCTTTTACAGAAAAATATTGATTATAACGGTAGCGTTATAATCGCTGTCCCCAATTATTTGATTTAAAAAACATTGCTTTAAACAACAGCGTTACAATCGCTGTCTAGAATTATAGAACTTCTATTATAACAATAACGGTAAGATCGCATTATAACGACAGTGTTAAAATCGCTGTTTAGAATTTACAAAACATTTATTATAGCAGCAGTGTTATAATCGCTGTATAAATCTACAAAACCATTTATTATAACGGCAGCGCTAAAAATCGCTGTTTCCAACTATAATTTGTACTTATAAATTTCAATAAATAAATTAATAAGTAAACAGATAAATAATTAAATTTGATTCAAACCGAAAGTAAAAGTACTACTTCCCTCAATTCAATGTAATCGAATTTCCAACAAATAACTCTCATTCGAATACAATATATTTGATTTATATTCCGAACTTCAATTTAAATCTATCATTTTAGTTTAACTCAATTTCACTGATAACTATACCCATTTGCAAACTTTTTGCTTTCAAATTGTTTATTCACTTCCAAATATAATTATCATTCCGTAATTGAAATCTAGACTAGTTTATCAGCTCAACCTAATTTTTATTGGAAAATACCAATTCAGATTCAAATCGAGTTACGTTATAACTCTCTGTCATATTTATAAATTCCATTTATATAACTATTTCTGACCCCTTTCCTTTTTATATAAAACAACTCAAATTTTCTTTTAAAATATATATACAACTATACATTTCATAACATCTGAAAGCAAATATATTTGATTTCTACAAATTCTCTTCTCGTTCAATGATTCTAATTAAAATAACAATAACTTATCTCATACAATTTTATTTAAATAGCCATAACCATTTAGGTATTAGTTCTTATCATATTTTATTTTAACTATAGATTCACACTAGACAAAGTTTAAATATCTTTTCTAAAATAAACTATTTTAACAATATTCATCATAGTCGAATTCCAAATATAAATCACTAAGGGTTTATTTCAATTTATTTTACATTCCAACTTTGGGATAAAACCCATCATTTCCTTCTGAAAACAATTCCTCATTTCCCTTATTTAAATTCCCATTTGAATTTATTTTTCCCAACTCAAATCTCTTCTATAATTACTGCTTTTAAATTCCACTTCCAATATCGGTGTCAACTACTTTCCACTTTAATTATACAAAATCAACTTGAATTTATATTTTAATTTATCCTATGATAAACATGTATTTAAATTATAAACATCGTTATAATCAACTTCTTGTTTAATCCACTAAACAAGTTCCTATTTCCAGTTCATTTGAAATCTAATTTTTATTTTGAAAAATAAAATTCCGTTTTAAAATCCCAAATCCCTTCTCTACATCTAAAATATTTTACGGTATTTAAAATACCAAATTTCTAGGGTCAGGGAATTCAACACAACATAATTTATCACAGTAAACAAAAGTATAAATGTTGAGGAACCCAGTTGGGTCCCTCCAACCTGTTTCCCTGCATCCACAGATGTTAATGACATTAATAATATTATTTCACATCAATATGAAGTATCAAACTAATAATCGATCAACGATGTAATCCTATCAACCAATTTTATCAATTATTCAACCAAGCAACCATCACGCAGTATAAAATAAATTTAAAAACTCATTTATAAAAATATAAACGAAGCAGAGTTAGTGGGTTTACTCACCTCGGTTTGCAGTTGACGATCCTGCTTTGGTCTCGTTTAAAATCAAACAAGCGTTTGATTTTTTCACGGAATTTCTGTAGCTCAGTTCCCGGTAGAAATAATTCCACAATATAGATTTCGTCATTACGAGTGCATTATAGCTTGTTCCGTCAAATTCTGTTAAATACATTCCTTTCCCGACTGTATCAACCACTGCTTTTTCACCAAACTCATGGACGAGTGTACTGCTACCTCATCGTCTTTAGCTATTCATGAAAACACGTACCACCTTCCCAATTCTTACTGAGCAAAACAATTCGAACTGTTAATATGTTTTTAACATGGGATTAGCTTCCCAATTTGTTCCTCCTTCCCAATTCTCTTTTGCCTGTTCAAAACAACCATTACTGGCCGATGCTTCCTCACTCAGCCATCTGTACTTCACAAATTTCATAGTTCCTTGAAAAGCCAAACAGATCCCCATCCGCTAATTAACTCCTTCATAAAGAAATTGCGATTCCCAATTGTCTTCTTCTTATTTCCTACTGTTTCACCCATTTTATCACCACTACAGAAAACAATCTGCAACACTCCTATAGTCAAATGGAATCCCGTAACCATTTCATGGCCATCATCAGACTCCCAGGCATCCAGTCTCCCCATTCTCACTATACTCTCTGCGAAATGAATTCTTACCCAAAAATGAAGGCTCGCTTCACCACTATTTCGACGAACACAGGCTCGGCAAAACCACTTTTACCGCCGTCACCAGCATACGCCGGACCTCGATCACTATCTCCTCGTCAATCGCCGTCCCACACCGCTTCTATCCCCCCAGATACGGCCCTGCCTTATCAACCACAGCTCTCGAAAACCCCGAAAATCCATGCTTCCTTCACAACGCTGCCACTGAGAAACCGAGCCACCAGACATCAGCCGCCTCCGGCCACCAGCAGCTCTCACTTAGATGAGCAATATTGCTTCCGGGTCATTGCCAAATATAGCATGAGGGTGGAGATCGACGGCGATCTTTGTAGGAGGAATGTTGGCCGTTCGTTTGAGATAGAAGGCAGCGCAAAAGGTTCAGCATGGGATTTTGGTTTAATTTCATATTATTTTCTCTCTGATTTAGCAACTTGCGTCTTGAGTTGAGGAAAGGGATAATTGAACCGGAAGCAAACGAGATTTGTGTATTAGGGATTTCAGAAGGAACGTAAGACTTAGAACGGTTTCCTATGGAAGAAGCATATGAAAATAATGGGAAATTTCTTTTCTTTTTATAAGGTAAGACAGCTTGATCTCCACGGAAATGAAGATAGCTTGATCTCCACGGAAATGAAATGGCGTGACTGGCACGGTATCAAAATTCTTGGCTCTTACAAAAATTAACCTTGGCCAACACGGTGTTGTAAAACAACTTAGCAAACACGCTGTTCGAACGTACAGGGTAGGATAATTTTTTTTTTAGTTCTAAGCTTGGCATGCGGGTCTTCTGTCCATAGCGTTAATAAAATGTACAATATCAGTGTTTTGGTTAGTCAATGCCAAGCCCAATCGCTCCCTACCTGATTTGTTTGGTTCTCCAATAAAACAAACAATTTAAAGTATTATTTGTTTTTGACTCATTTAAGTAAACATGTAGGATAATGATTTCATTTAGGTTTGAGCCGCTATAGACAGAAGTAAGAATACAATCGTGTCCAACGAGGTACCATGATCCCGAAAATATAATAATAACGGTAGATTAACTCATATTGTGAAACCCCAAAATATTGATATAGGGTGCAAAATACTCAAAATAAAAAGTTGCATATTTTATAAATTAAAAACTACAGTAAAATTCTAAAAATTAAATTAACACTACGCCTTAAAAGAACCTTGCCCAAATTCGAACCCAGCATGCAGTTATTTCAAATAAACTGTTACGGCCGATGAACGATTCTATAGCGACTATTTCTAAATTTGATTTGGACATAACTTTTTATTCCCGCTGTGAAATCTGGATTTTTCACATTCATTGGAAAGATATTTTCAAACAGATTCAAATATTTCTTGTTTCGCTAAAATCCAATTTATTTTGAATCCTGTACATTCATTTGAAATTTGAAATCGAATTTTCAAACTACCGCGCCATTTTAGACTCGTTTTATAATTAAATTATAAATTATACGTTCAAACTTCGTTTTATAATTAAATTCCTTATAAAACCCTTTTTAAATTATTAATACAACATTTAAAACCAATTTAAATGTTCAAAATAAAATAGCTAAAAATCCGGGTCGTTACATTCCTTCCCCCTTAAAATAATTTCGTCCTCGAAATTGCTAAGGTAGGAAAAGATGCGACATACCCTATTAACTAGATCCAAAAACCCTTTTTGTTCAATTCTTAACTTCAATTTAACTGGGCCAATTCATTTCAGTTAAAATATTTATTTATTCTTACTAACGAAAATTTTCAAAAATTCTGAAAATTTTCTAACATTTTAAATTCTGAAAAATTTCGGCAGCATCTCCTCTGCACGGCTCAATCGGTACAACTACAACTCACCTTTCTAGGCCTTCTCCAATCCAAAAGAAAATCAAAAAGCCAAGTGGCTTGCCCCATAGGCTCATAAAACCATCAAACCCAAGTAATTTTGTAAACATGTACCTTTTTGTCGGGCATAATTCTATCTCTTGCATTTGCTTCCATTCAATACCTGCTCAGCATACATATATCCATTTCCAGTTGGTTTCAAACCAATCCAACTTCTAGTTTTTAAATCTCTAATCAACATCTGATTAGTTTACTTCCATTCACTAATCCAAACTGAGTTCTATTCTCAAAAAAAATCAACCCCCTTACCCTGCTTGAGTTCAATTCCATCACAGTTTACTTCCAAACAACATCATCCAATATACATTCAACTTGTTTATTTATAAGTCAAATTCATATTAATAATTCGAATCTCAGCATTTATCTTTATTTAAATTTATTCGGAATTATTTTTAATCCAATCCAATTTTGCTCAACTTAACTTAAGTTAAATTTCAATTCATTTGATACATTTTACCATTTTAATCTATTCAACTTATACAAGTTAAATTTTATTTTCGAAATCCAAATTCCCGGGCTTTATTTCAAATTGGTTTGAAATCATATATATATATATACATATATTCATAATCAACTCAATTTAAAACATTTGAATTTCTAAAAGATCTTGTCCTTTTCAAACAAACTTTTCATTCTAAAATTTACTGTGGTGGCAATCCGTCACTTAGAAACTTAAAAATGAATACCGATAATGTCGCGACCCATTATCAGTACTATTTTCTCGCCCCTGAAGTGATTTTAGTGCTTAATCACTTTAAAAATCCCTTTAAAATCATCCTTACTCAAAAATTCCTTTAAAACAATGCTATATTCATTTATAATATTTGAGAAAATATTTTCTAAACACCCGGAATTTAAATTCCAATTCTAGTTTGAACTTAATCTCGGTTTATCTCATTTGTATAAATTATCCGTATACAAATTATATAACCATTTCAATATTTCATAATTCCATTTGATTGTAATAATAATCAACACATTCAAATATAATAATTCAAAAATTATTCCTTTTATATCAAAATAATTTTGGGCAAAAATTACTTCATTTACCCGCTTTAAAACAATACTGCGTCGAATTGTTCTGTTCGAGAGTTTAGAAACACCTATCGATACAGTTGTACATCCTGTATCGACCAGAATTCATAAACCACTCAACAAACTAGCCAACACAATATAAAACAATTTGATATCAAATCTACAAATACGCACTCATACAAATACACTCAAACTCAATCTAGGGTGTTACTAACCCCATCTCTATTGAGTCACGCCACAGAGCCAAGGTTACTACTCAACCTTCAGCTCTGATACCAAATGAAATGACCCGAATTTCCGTACTCTTTGAGTTGACTAATAACACCACACGTCCAACCCAAATTGCACAGAAACACGAATCATTATTAGAAAGAAGTTAGAGGATGAGAAATAGAAGGAAAGAAATATTAGAATAGAAGAAGGCGAAGATCACGAACTCACAGCGGAACGAGTAAAATATATTAGAGAACATAAAATTTTGAAATACAAATCGGTAAGTGTATATACATACCATTATCAGAGCACAACGGTTATCCTTGGAACAGTTATAAACACCTGTTTCCAGATACAACATAGTACACAGCGGAAAATATGATAGTTTATAGCTAACTGGTGAAGCCTCCTGCTTCGAGCTCCTCCAAGTGAATCTGAAAAATCCCGACTACTTGACTACCCGTACAAATTTGGGCACCCAAGAGTTTAGGGAAAACAAACAAAACAAACTCTGGGTCAGTCATGGGACTGGTGTGAATAAACTCCAACCACTTGTTTAACTTTCAAAATCTTTTCGAAAGAAATGATAATCGTAAGACCGATCCACACATAAACACGGATGGTTTTTACCTTACGATAACCAAAATATTTTTGATATCAAATCCAGTGATATTATCATAATGTCTACATCAAATAAATAGAATCTAGCGGAACGCTTGCATCTCACGCTCTAAAATCAAAAACCGCAGGGCGCTTATTGGAGATTGGATTTCCAACATGACAAGGTATGGGACCACCTGCCGATAATGTATCTCTAGAGACGAATACACTGGGTTCAACAAGAACGTCTTGCAACCCGACCCTCACATGACCGACCACTCATTTCACTTGAGTGTATCGAATGTATATCACCAACGGTTGGGATCAGCAACTGTCTCCCGAAAGGGACAGCACCGATAAATTAAAGAACAAATGGAATTTCTCTAGATAGGTGATTATACATCCTCATGGGAGCGACCCACGTAGCCATGCTACCTGCCCGATTTTTGTCATTTCCCGGGTGTGAGGCTTGAGGTTTGAATTATCTTTCAGAACATCTGGCCACCATTCACTTTGAATGCCACATCGTCAGATCCATCGGAAATCACTAATTGATCCCACAAAAATACTCAGTTTGTGAGGCTAAAGAAGTTTCCCTTCTATGCCACCAACTTCGTACGTTTGAAAGAATCAACGTACGTAATCCCTTTGGAAATACTTTGTCAGACACTCGTCCTTACAAGTTGTCCTGGGTCTGGACAAACCGAAGGCACTACTCTATAAACAGGATAGCCCTTGCATAACTCCATCTCCAATTATCTTCACATAAGTCGATTCATAACGCTTATACCAATACGGAGTGGTTTTCAGATATTCAATCTGATCCCGGTCTCTCCATATTGAAAACGGAGGTATAAAATAAAATAAAATAAAACTTTGATAGTCAGTGATTTAACTATCAAAGAAACACCCATATAATCAACGGTCCTATTTCCAATCGGAAATTCTACCGATCAAGCATCAAACAACACTGGGCCCTCTTTTGATTTAATTTCTTGTTAAATTATCGATTCAAAAATCCATTTCCAATCTTCACTACCGAACCTTAACCATTTCTTAGTTAATCATGAGGTCAATCAAGTTGGGATATAAGTACCTCTCAGACCTTAATTTAACAACATTCTCAACTTTGAAACAGTCAAAGCTCACACTTCACACAAAACATCGCTTACGTGACTCTCATATTCGATCTAAGAACACACTTCTTTTACAGAAAAATATTGATTATAACGGTAGCGTTATAATCGCTGTCCCCAATTATTTGATTTAAAAAACATTGCTTTAAACAACAGCGTTACAATCGCTGTCAAGAATTATAGAACTTCTATTATAACAATAGCGGTAAGATCGCATTATAACGACAGTGTTAAAATCGCTGTTTAGAATTTACAAAACATTTATTATAGCAGCAGTGTTATAATCACTGTATAAATCTACAAAACCATTTATTATAACGGCAGCGCTAAAAATCGTTGTTTCCAACTATAATTTGTACTTATAAATTTCAATAAATAAATTAATAAGTAAACAGATAAATAATTAAATTTGATTCAAACCGAAAGTAAAAGTACTACTTCCCTCAATTCAATGTAATCGAATTTCCAACAAATAACTCTCATTCGAATACAATATATTTGATTTATATTCCGAACTTCAATTTAAATCTATCATTTTAGTTTAACTCAATTTCACTGATAACTATACCCATTTGCAAACTTTTTGCTTTCAAATTGTTTATTCACTTCCAAATATAATTATCATTCCGTAATTGAAATCTAGACTAGTTTATCAGCTCAACCTAATTTTTATTGGAAAATACCAATTCAGATTCAAATCGAGTTACGTTATAACTCTCTGTCATATTTATAAATTCCATTTATATAACTATTTCTGACCCCTTTCCTTTTTATATAAAACAACTCAAATTTTCTTTTAAAATATATATACAACTATACATTTCATAACATCTGAAAGCAAATATATTTGATTTCTACAAATTCTCTTCTCGTTCAATGATTCTAATTAAAATAACAATAACTTATCTCATACAATTTTATTTAAATAGCCATAACCATTTAGGTATTAGTTCTTATCATATTTTATTTTAATTATAGATTCACACTAGACAAAGTTTAAATATCTTTTCTAAAATAAACTATTTTAATAATATTCATCATAGTCGAATTCCAAATATAAATCACTAAGGGTTTATTTCAATTTATTTTACATTCCAACTTTGGGATAAAACCCATCATTTCCTTCTGAAAACAATTCCTCATTTCCCTTATTTAAATTCCCATTTGAATTTATTTTTCCCAACTCAAATCTCTTCTATAATTACTGCTTTTAAATTCCACTTCCAATATCGGTGTCAACTACTTTCCACTTTAATTATACAAAATCAACTTGAATTTATATTTTAATTTATCCTATGATAAACATGTATTTAAATTATAAACATTGTTATAATCAACTTCTTGTTTAATCCACTTAACAAGTTCCTATTTCCAGTTCATTTGAAATCTAATTTTTATTTTGAAAAATAAAATTCCGTTTTAAAATCCCAAATCCCTTCTCTACATCTGAAATATTTTACGGTATTTAAAATACCAAATTTCTAGGGTCAGGGAATTCAACACAACATAATTTATCACAGTAAACAAAAGTATAAATGTTGAGGAACCCAGTTGGGTCCCTCCAACCTGTTTCCCTGCATCCACAGATGTTAATGACATTAATAATATTATTTCACATCAATATGAAGTATCAAACTAATAATCGATCAACGATGTAATCCTATCAACCAATTTTATCAATTATTCAACCAAGCAACCATCACGCAGTATAAAATAAATTTAAAAACTCATTTATAAAAATATAAACGAAGCAGAGTTAGTGGGTTTACTCACCTCGGTTTGCAGTTGACGATCCTGCTTTGGTCTCGTTTAAAATCAAACAAGCGTTTGATTTTTTCACGGAATTTCTGTAGCTCAGTTCCCGGTAGAAATAATTCCACAATATAGATTTCGTCATTACGAGTGCATTATAGCTTGTTCCGTCAAATTCTGTTAAATACATTCCTTTCCCGACTGTATCAACCACTGCTTTTTCACCAAACTCATGGACGAGTGTACTGCTACCTCATCGTCTTCAGCTATTCATGAAAACACGTACCACCTTCCCAATTCTTACTGAGCAAAACAATTCGAACTGTTAATATGTTTTTAACATGGGATTAGCTTCCCAATTTGTTCCTCCTTCCCAATTCTCTTTTGCCTGTTCAAAACAACCATTACTGGCCGATGCTTCCTCACTCAGCCATCTGTACTTCACAAATTTCATAGTTCCTTGAAAAGCCAAACAGACCCCCATCCGCTAATTAACTCCTTCATAAAGAAATTGCGATTCCCAATTGTCTTCTTCTTATTTCCTACTGTTTCACCCATTTTATCACCACTACAGAAAACAATCTGCAACACTCCTATAGTCAAATGGAATCCCGTAACCATTTCATGGCCATCATCAGACTCCCAGGCATCCAGTCTCCCCATTCTCACTATACTCTCTGCGAAATAAATTCTTACCCAAAAATGAAGGCTCGCTTCACCACTATTTCGACGAACACAGGCTCGGCAAAACCACTTTTACCGCCGTCACCAGCATACGCCGGACCTCGATCACTATCTCCTCGTCAATCGCCGTCCCACACCGCTTCTATCCCCCCAGATACGGCCCTGCCTTATCAACCACAGCTCTCGAAAACCCCGAAAATCCATGCTTCCTTCACAGCGCCGCCACCGAGAAACCGAGCCACCAGACATCAGCCGCCTCCGGCCACCAGCAGCTCTCACTTAGATGAGCAATATTGCTTCCGGGTCATTGCCAAATATAGCATGAGGGTGGAGATCGACGGCGATCTTTGTAGGAGGAATGTTGGCCGTTCGTTTGAGATAGAAGGCAGCGCAAAAGGTTCAGCATGGGATTTTGGTTTAATTTCATATTATTTTCTCTCTGATTTAGCAACTTGCGTCTTGAGTTGAGGAAAGGGATAATTGAACCGGAAGCAAACGAGATTTGTGTATTAGGGATTTCAGAAGGAACGTAAGACTTAGAACGGTTTCCTATGGAAGAAGCATATGAAAACAATGGGAAATTTCTTTTCTTTTTATACGGTAAGACAGCTTGATCTCCACGGAAATGAAGATAGCTTGATCTCCACGGAAATGAAATGGCGTGACTGGCACGGTATCAAAATTCTTGGCTCTTACAAAAAGTAACCTTGGCCAACACGGTGTTGTAAAACAACTTGGCAAACACGCTGTTCGAACGTATAGGGTAGGATAATTTTTTTTTTAGTTCTAAGCTTGGCATGCGGGTCTTCTGTCCATAGCGTTAATAAAATGTACAATATCAGTGTTTTGGTTGGTCAATGCCAAGCCCAATCGCTCCCTACCTGATTTGTTTGGTTCTCCAATAAAACAAACAATTTAAAGTATTATTTGTTTTTGACTCATTTAAGTAAACATGTAGGATAATGATTTCATTTAGGTTTGAGCCGCTACAGACAGAAGTAAGAATACAATCGTGTCCAACGAGGTACCATGATCCCGAAAATATAATAATATCGGTAGATTAACTCATATTGTGAAACCCCAAAATATTGATATAGGGTGCAAAATACTCCAAATAAAAAGTTGCATATTTTATAAATTAAAAACTACAGTAAAATTCTAAAAATTAAATTAACACTACGCCTTAAAAGAACCTTGCCCAAATTCGAACCCAGCATGCAGTTATTTCAAATAAACTGTTACGGCCGATGAACGATTCTATAGCGACTATTTCTAAATTTGATTTGGACATAACTTTTTATTCCCGCTGTGAAATCTGGATTTTTCACATTCATTGGAAAGATATTTTCAAACAGATTCAAATATTTCTTGTTTCGCTAAAATCCAATTTATTTTGAATCCTGTACATTCATTTGAAATTTGAAATCGAATTTTCAAACTACCGCGCCATTTTAGACTCGTTTTATAATTAAATTATAAATTATACGTTCAAACTTCGTTTTATAATTAAATTCCTTATAAAAGCCTTTTTAAATTATTAATACAACATTTAAAACCAATTTAAATGTTCAAAATAAAATAGCTAAAAATCCGGGTCGTTACAATTAGTTTCTGATTTCTTAACTCCATTGGGTCTAAGAACAGTATTATTAAAGATACCATTCACGACAACCCAAAATATTATTCCACTGTCAATCGGGTTAAAGAACAAGTGTTATAAAAAACACCATTCACGATAAACCCAAAGACCAATTTCAATTCCATTCCAATTAAATATCAATTAATTGGTATACTCCATTAAATCTAAACAAAAAGATTTAATCTTTTCTCAATTGGGTTCAAGAGCAGTGTTAATGAAGACACCATTCACGACAAACCCAAATCACATTTAATATTAAACACAAGGCTCTGAATAGAAAATATATCAACTTATATTCAATATTAAATTCTGGAATTAACAAATACCATATTGGAATAACGATATATATATCTTCCAAATTCCGCCACAATATCTGTATAATCACGGAATCCAATATCGAAATATTCCGAAGATAATTTCTATTCAAATCCATTCAAATTCATATATTGGAAATTCCGGTTATTTTTAAAACCATTTCAAATCCAATTTATTTATTTAAAAATATTGGATTTCATAATTCTAGTTCATAACTGGTTCATTTCGATAAAAATATATATTATATCTTCTGAAAAATGAAAATTTTCATCCTAATTCTTTCCAAATCATTTATTATGATTTTACACAAATTATTGATATTTTTAATAATTTTATGAAGGCCCGTACAGTCGATTTCCGTAAACGACCATATTTTTAAATTCGTTTTCAAAACGATTTCAACTTCATATTCAATTTCAAATCAAAATTGAATATCCCATATCATCGATATATATATATATATATATATATATATATATATATATATATAAATGATATTATTTTCAGAACATTATATTTCGAAATCATTTTTCATTTTGATATTCACTATAAAAACGAATAAATATCATTCACGTCAAAATGACGTTAATCTAATCAACACGGCTTTATATATTTAAATATTTTTGTGTCCATCCCAAATCGGACATCAAAATCATATTTTGATTCTTTTCTGAATATTATTTGAAAATATTCGTTATTTTAAAATATTCATTCTTTCTAAATTGGAATCAGACACAGTCAATTACCATACAATGTGATTATATGGATTTCATACACACATGTACACAACAACAATCAAACACAGTCAACCATCGTCCAAAGTGCACTCTACACTACATAAGCATCAAATATAAATATTTAACGCTTACAGCAGCTTGTCAATCCATCGATCGACATACAGCTAATTATTGGGACTAGTGTATGTCATATATCATCCCAATACCCGTGTGGGGTTTCAAACAACAAACATAGATTTATTTGTGCAGTTGGGCGATATGTAAAATTTATCGTTCCAATCCATATCAGTCAAATGTGTGTACATAAACAAATCATCTGATTTGTTTATGAATATTTATTTTATTCATATACACGTTAAAAATTATATTTTTAACTATAATATATTTATTCCATTCCACATCACACAATCCATTTTCTCAACACAATCAATCAAACAAACAAGTCATCTATGGTCTGTGGCCGACCGGAGCACCGTCTACATCCTAGTATATATTTTAACTAGAAAATAAAATAAAAGTGAGAAGTTCTCACCTAGAAGCTAAACCAAACGCCGCGACTCTTCATATGTAGAAAATCTTCGCTGCGTTTCCAACTAGGTCTGTTTCACGTAGTATATGTTAAAAATCACATTTTTAACATTGCTATATATATAAGTAAAAAAAAATCAAATTTTCATCCTTATACTATTCGTATAAAATCACATTTTTAGTCTTATACTATTCTTATTTTTATATACTAAAAATCTTAACTTTATATGACTGGAAATCATGTTTTTATAAAATCAAAGAAATCATATTCTTTCTTTTATAACAAAAAAATCAAATCTTTTTGGACTATAAAAGTCTTATCTTTATAACTATAAAAATCTAATCTTTATAACTATAAAAATTTGAACTTTTTAACTATAAAAATTATTCTTTTTAACTATAAAAATCTTATCATTTCACAAATAAAAAAATATAAACTTTTCTACATTAAAAATCAAAAATTTATTCCTAAGCTATTTACATAATAGAAGCTGAAATTTAACACGATATTATTTATATTAAAACTGAAATTAAATTCAATATATATATAAAAAAAATTACTGTGTGTTTACTAGGAGGGGTGGGGTGTCGCGTTTTCACAGAGAGGAGGGGGTGCGCTGCGTTGCTGAGGAGGTGGAGGGGGTTAGCGTTGGCGGAGGTGGGGGGGTCTAGGTGGCGAGCAGCGCGGTTTTCAGATGAGGGGGGGGGTTTGGGTTCTTCGATCGGAGGAAGGGGGTGGGCTACGGCGAGAGGTAGGGTGGCCAGAGGTGATGGGGGAGGCGGCGCGGTGGACGTTGGAGGCGCTTGGAGGGATAGCGACGGGTAGCGGCTTTGTGTTTTTTTTCCATTTAAATCGATTTGGAGACTGAGGTCAACGGGGGAAGGAAAGGGGATATAAGGGTTTTTATTTTTTTTATTATTATTTAATTATTTATTTTCGTAAAGTTACATTTTAAATTCGGACTCAAAATTGAGCCCGCCGACTGTCGCCCCTAGCTAATTACCCCCGTTCCAAACACAATGGGATATGTTTCATAAGCCAGTTCGGCTATTACAATCAGTTTTTATCAAATTCAAAGTATAAAATAGTATGTATTGGATTAGAAAGTACATTTTAATTTAGCGGGGCCACATACGGACTCCAAAAATTCCAGAAAAATAAATCTGGCTATGTTTTGACGATACGGTCCTAACAAAACTAATTTCATCAAATGTGGAGATCGTTTGAAAAATGGCCATTTTTTGGTCGATCCAAATTGACTGAAACTGAATAAACACGTTTTCCTTTGCCACGCTCACGCATTGATTCAAAAAATTATGAATTTTGGAACCTAGTAATAACTTGACATCCCGGATCCAACAAAAGTGGTTTCGTAAAATACGGAGGTCATTTGCAAAATTTCCATTTTTAAGGGATATAATTCCATAGCGATTGTTTTGAATTTTCAACTGGACATAACTTTTTATTCCCGCTATGAAAATTTGATTTTTTGGATTCGTTGGAAAGATATTTTCAAATAGATTCTAGTATTTTTGGTTTCACTAAAATCCGGTTTATTTTGAATCCTGTACGTTCATTTGAAATTTGAATTCGAATTTTCAAACTACCGCGCCATTTCCAATTCCTTTTTTAATTAAAATAAATATTTATATTCTAATTTCGATTCAAATAAATATATACGTTCTAATTCTATTCAAAATAAATTCTCGTCATTATTATTTAAAATAAATCATTTTAAATATTCAAAATTCATTAAAATTGCTAAAATATTTTTTTTTAATTAGTTCTGATTTTCCAGGTTGTTACAATCTCCCCCACTTAAAATCTTTTCATCCTCGAAAAGGAACGGAACTGAAAGTTGTTTTACAAACCAACTTAACTTTCATTATTTTCATTATGGCTTAAGTTATTCAACTTTTCTGTTTCTAAGAACTTTCCAATTTTTCAAAAATTTGGCTAACACCCTAGATTTTCGAAAAATTTCATCATAACCTCCTTTGTACGGGAGCATTGGAAAATCCCCAAACTGCCACACAGGCCTCTCCAATCAAAAAGAAAAAGAAACAGCCAAGCGGCTAGCCAATAGGCTCATAAAATCATCAAAAACCCCAAGAAATACAATAAACATGTACCTATTTATCGGGCAATCAATTTTATTCCTCTTCTCTAGCCTCCTTGCCGTGACCTGTTCACACATATATGTGCACATGCATGCATTTCCAAACAATTTTCAATACAGTTCAATATTTGATCAATTTGGCCTAAATTTACCATACATCTACATGTTGGTTCAAATGAATAATCACACAATGAAATCAGCAATCGGCATCAATTAGTTGATTATCTTTTCAAATTCATAATTTTGTTATATAGTCAAAAATCACATTTTTGGTGCCAAATCACAACAATAAGCCCTATCTAGTTTTGGTTCTCACACCAGTCGATTGGAAATATATAGAAATCCCACTTTCGAAACTCAAACATAAATTCTGATGATGCTCGAGCAATCATCAGAATCATCTACGAGCGAGTAGAGTGTGATCCTATATCCGTCCCATATATTTGAGGCTTCAATACCCGTGGATCAAACGTATATTAAAATCCCTGTATACTCGATAGTCCAAATCGATTTAAAATAAATATCCAAATACGTATATTGGATTTAGTTTTCAAAACAAAATTCATTTTCATTTTTATTTTAAAAGTTATTCTTTCACACTCGTTCTAGGATATTACTGATCCTATCTCTAACGAGTCATTCTCATTGGATATTACTAACCCAATCTCTGATGAATTCTTTCATTTGGTTCTAATGTGCCTTGTTCTCTGAGCTCTGTAAACCAAAGCTCTGATACCACTGTAAGGAACCAGAACTCCCCGGTCTCCGAGAAGAAGAGGAAGAACAGATTGCCTTGAGGACAAGACGAATCAGAACACAAACAGAAGAACTTTCATTGCTTATTACAACAATTTCATCAGAATATAAGAATAAAAGAGTATGAACAAATATTATACATCAGAAAAATATCAGAGATTTCAAAACATTGCATAGCAGCGAAAAATAATACAAAAACACAACTGAAAGAGATACACGGATACAGAGCTTTCCGAATATTATTCCAGTTGTAAACCAGGATCCTGTGGATATAAATCTGCAAAACCAGAACTACTAGCTGCTCGTGTGGAAAATAGGGGCACTCAGAGTTTAGGTTAAAATAATAAACTCCAGATCAGTCATGTGACTCGTGTGAGAACTAAAACATTTATTAATCTTTATTTTAAAGTTAGGTAAATCCAGGGACCACGCCGTATAACATGGAACGGGTTTCCTCCCCAGAAAACCAATGCATAAAACAACAACGCTATGCTAAATAAAGAACAATGAAGCTATTATAAGACTCAGGTCCCATCACACAATGCAATGCAAGCCGAAGGATAGAGTTTTTACCTTATAATAGCTAAGAATGCTTCGTACGTAAAATTTCATGTTTTATTATTACTATAAGTGATAGTGCCAAAACAATTTCAATCATAAGAATCAATCATAGACGACATAAGTGCCCCATACCACTATGTCGCCATACTAGGTTCTACAATCAAAACCGCATAGTCACGTATTGGAAGTTGGATTTCCGTCTGTGAACCAAGGCAAGAGATCGTCCTTACCACTTCGAGACAATCTAGCCTATGTCTCAGGCAAGTGCGGACAAGCCTTGGATCGTCAGGGCTGGTCCACTCGATGTGGATTAAAATGCCTGAACACTGCGTTTCCCCGCCCTATGGGGCGTAAAATGATCATATCCCGACCAAACTATCGGTCCCAGAACGACCGATATAATCGAGGCGCCTAACAATCCATCATCCACGTAAGTAAAATGTCAGGGCTAGTAAAACGCTGACACCACTCCTAGCTAGAAGGAAACGCATGCCCTTCCTGATGTCCTCTCCCGTTTCTGGTTCACACCGAGGTGTGAGGCTCGCGAATTAACGCCACTCAAAGCTACGTTATATTAAAGCCGTACTTTGATCATCAACTACAAGATCTTGCTTTTCAATAGAAGCCTTGATCATTTGCATCTCAGCATGCCACACAGGCAATTCACGCTATGCAGCCGATGTATATCAATCACACAGAATGAAATCCAATGTCAGACACACATCCATTTACAAGTTCGTTCTGAGTCTGAACGAAACCGGAGGCACCTTATTCCTCCCCCATATGTCCAATACAGGGGAGAGGTCCTCGCATTTCCGGTCGATCTCCAAGTACGTCTGGACGATCACCACTTATTACCTTGTCTTGGGTGTACAGCCCAATCAAGACATCAGTGATCATCCAAACGATGTGAAGACCTCCGGTCTTCAACCACCGTCTTCATCCTCGACATATCGTCGAATTAGTTATTCAGAATGGGGTAAACCCGGTCTTTCTGAATAACTCGCGTGTATAATAAACAAGTGCTATAAAAACACAATATACGCCTCATTCCAATCCAGAATATTCCTTTATTCAAATATTCTTATACTTTGGGAAAGGTTCCTATTAATTTTATCAAAGATAAACTCTTTAAATTTATTCTTTAATCTTCTTTTGGATATCATTTCAATCTAATTAAAGATGCATTAAAACTTCACTTGGTTTTAATCTTCCCAAAAATCAATATTAACGATTGTTTAACTTGGGAAATCATATCCAGTCTTTAACTGGGTTAAAGAATGTAATAACCCGCAAATTCGAGCCAATTTAAATTTTTTTATTTTGACAATTTTAATGAATTTTGAATATTTAAAATGAATTATTTTAAATAATAACGACGAGAAATTTATTTTGAATAGAATTAGAACATATATATTTAACAGAATCTTTGTTAGAATATAAATATTTTATCTTAAATATAAAAGGAATTGGAAATGGCAGGGCAGTTTGAAAATTCGATTTCAAATTTCAAATGGATGTACAGGATTCAAAATAAATCGGATTTTAGCGAAACCAAAAATATTAGAATCTATTTGAAAATATCTTTCCAACGAATCCAAAAAATTGAAATTTCATAGCGGGAATAAAAAGTTATGCCCAGTTGAAAATTCAGAATAGTCGCTATGGAATTTTGGCCCTTAAAAATGGAAATTTTGCAAACGACCTCTATTTTCGACGAAACCACTTTTGTTGGATCCGGGATGTCTAGTTATTGCTAGATTCCAAAATTCGTAATTTTCTGAATCAATATGTGAGCATGACGAAAGAAAACGTGTTTTAACAGTTTCAGTCAATTTCGATCAACCAGAAAATGGCCATTTTTCAAACGGTCTCAGAATTTGACGAAATTAGTTTTGTTAGGACCGTATCGTCAATACAAAGCTAGAAAATATTTTTCGGGAATTTTTGCGCCCGTATGTGGCTCCGGTAAATTGAAATGCGTGTTCAAATTCAATATATAGATTTATATTTTGATTTTGACGAAAATGGATCGAAACGATCAAATCGTCTTATGATACATATCCCATTGTGTTCGGAATGGGGTAATTAGCTACGGACAACAGTCTGTGGGTCTCGTTTGGAGGTCGAAATAAAAAGTTGCTTTTAGAAAGTAATAATATATATATATATAATTATATAATCCTTCCCTCTTCTCTCTCTTCTTTTCAGATCGGTTGTCTAAAATAAAAAGAAAAAAAGATAAGTAAAGAGAGCGCGATGGAAGAGGGAGCCGCCGCCGCTCCTGGCGCTGCGCCACCTGACGCGGGCGATCGCGCCACCCCTCCCTCTCCTTCTTCCCCTCCTCTGATCTGCCTGCCTCCCCTCTCCACCGTAAAACCCCCTAAACCCTTCACGAAAACCGACGCCGCCTTCCAGAGGCCCCACAGCCGCCGCACTCCCCTGCCTGAGCTCCGCCACCGCGCCAGAGGTGCGCCACCATCACAATGACACCCCTCTGCCCCTTAGCCCGCCCCCTGTAAGTTGATTTCCCTTTTTTTGTGATTAAGATAGAAATTAAAAATATGATCTTTAATAATATAGTAATTAAAAATAGGATAATAGTATAAAAAGTTTGTATTTTTAATGATGAAAAGTTTATATTTTAATGACGAAAAGTTTATATTTTTAATTAGAAGAGTTTAGATTTTCAAAATAACGAAAAGATTAGATTTTTAAAGGGAAAGATATGATTTTTCATAATATAAAAATATTATTTTTATATAAGTAAAGAATTAAAATATGATCTTTATAGGTGTAGCATATAAAAATATAATTTTTATACATGAAGTGGTATAATAAAAATATGATTTTTATATATGTATGATAATAAAAAATATAATTTTTATATATGTAGCAAAGTAAAAATATGATTTTTATGTATGGAACGTTAGAATAAAAATGTGATTTTTACTTGTATAGTAATAGAATAAAAACATGATTTTTAATATAAAAATGATTTGAAACAGATTGTGATGGAACTGGTGCAAAACAAACCCTAATCTGAACCGTTCAGAAATATAGAATGGAGGAATGGATCCCAAAGGTGAGAATTCCTCACTAAAATTTTCTGTTCAATTATTTATTTTATAACTGCATATATAAACCGCTCCCCGTCATCCACAGACCATCGACGACTTGTGTGATTGTTTGTGTTGTGTAAATTGACTATTGATTGTGATGTAAAATATATATTCATGTGTGGAAATAAAATATATATTCATGTGTTGAAATAAAATATATGTTCATGTGTTGAAATAAAATATATGTTCATGTGTTGAAATAAAATATATATTCATGTGTTGAAATAAAATATATATTCATTTACAAATCGAACGATTTGTTTATGTACACCGATTTGACTGATATTGATTGGGATGATAAATTTTACACATCGCCCAACTACACAAATAATATTCAGTATTTGTTGGTTGAAACCCCACACGGGTGTTGGGATAGTATTTGACGTACACTAATCCCAATTGTTTAGCTGTATGTCGATCGATTGATTGACAGGCTGTTATAAGCGTTAAATATTTATATTTGATGCTTATGCAGTGTAGAATGCACTCTGGATGATGGAATGTTGTTTTCATTGTTGTTATACATATTTATTGTGTGATATCCATATAAATCACATTATATGGTAATTGACTGTGTCTGATTCCAGTTCATATAGAATGAATATTTTAAAATAACGATTATTTTAAAATAACGAATATTTTTCAAATAATATTCAGAAGAGAATCAAAATATGATTTTGATGTCCGATTTGGGATGGACACGAATATATTTAAATATATAAAGCCGTGTTGATTAGATTGACGCCATTTTGACGTGAGTGATATTTATATCGATTTTATTCATTTTTATAATGAATATCAAAAAGGAATAGATTTCAAAATCTAATGTTTTGAAAATATTATCATTTATATATCGATGATATGGAATATTCAGTTTTGATTAGAAATTGAATATGAAGTAGAAATCGTTTTGAAAACGAATTTAAAATGATTTATAAAATACATTTTAAAAGGAAATCGATGAAATATATATAATATATATGTATGTATATTATATATAATGGCCTGAATAGAACACGCCGCGCTGCGGCAGTTCACAAATTTCGACCATTGACTTCGAATGGACATTACGGGAGATTAGACCGTCGGATTCTCCCAAACCGGAACCGTTAGGTTCGTATCGACAAGAGGTTTCTAACGAATACAAGAGATTTGAAATCTAACAGTTGGATTTGGAATTATGTCCAAATCAAATTTGGAAAAGGTCGTTGTAAGTGTAGTTCGATGGCCGTTTATGGAAATCGACTTTACGGGCTTGATAAAATTATTAAAAATAGCAATAATTTGTGTAAAATCATAAGAAATGATTTGGAAAGAATTGGGATGAAAAATTCCATATTTGAAAAGATAAAAATATATTTTTATCGAAATGAACTAGTTTTGAACTAAAATTATAATCCAATTATTTTTAAAAATAAATAATTTGGATTTGAATTAGTTTTAAAGATAACCAGAATTTCCAATATATAGATTGGAAACAGATTTGAATCGAAATTGTCTTCGGAATATTTCGATGTTGGATTTCGTGATTATACAGATAGTGTTATGGAAATTTGAAATATATATTTATATTGTTATTTCCAATACAATATTTGTTGGTTATGGTATCGATATTGAATATAAGCCGATGTATTTTCTATTTAGAGCCCTTTATTTAATATCAAATGGAATTTGGGTTTATCGTGAACGGTGTTTTAAATAACACTTGTTCATTAACCCGATAATTAATGGGATGTTAATTGGGTTTGTTGTGAACCGTGTTTTAAGGACATTCGTTCTTTAACCCGATTTACAGTGAAATGTGATTAGGAATTCATAAATCTTTTGTAAAGATTTAAAGGAGATTTTCCAAAGTAAAGTTTTCCAATTTAATAAAATAAATTGGAATGGAATGGAATTCGATTTGGTAATAATCGAAGTGAATTTCCGTGGAGGAAGACTACTAATATATCTGGAATTTAAAAGGCGTTGTCGTTATTCCATTTATATTATTAGTCAGATATGGAATTTTATATCGATTATATATATCGATTTGTTTTCCATGAAGATTCTATCGTTAATGGAATGTGAGTTTGGGTTGTCGTGAATGGTATCTTTAATAATACTGTTGTTAGACCCAAAGGAGTTAAGAAAACCAGAAACTAACTGGAGATTGGTTAAGTTGAATGGTTTCTTGGGTATTGATCTGATGTTGGTTTCAGCCTTCGGGGTTAATACTTAGGGAATTGTTCACTTGCTAATTTACGGTTAAAGGCTGATGGAATCGAATGTGATTTTGGGTTTATCGTGAACTGTGTTTTAAATGACATTGGTTCTTTGACCCAGTTAAAGACAGGATATGATTTCCCAAGTTAAATAATCATTGATAGTGATTTTTAGGAAGATTAAAACCAAGTGGAGTTTTAATGAATCTTTAATTAGATTGAAATGATCAAGAATGGAGTATCACCAGTTTTGCTCCAGGCGATAGTTAAATCCTTAATTAGATTTGAACGTGAAATGGTAATTGAATTTACCGATAACACCGTGGTGTTAGATATGAAGTATGACCAGTTTTACTTCATGGGATGAATAGGTTGGGGTTGGAAAATTTAACAAGTGATTACTTCGGTAAGGTTCGCTAATCCCGACTAGTTTGGATAAACCATAATTTGGTTTGAATTGATATCCAAAAGAAGATTAAAGAATAAATTTAAAGAATTTATCTTTGATAAAATTAATGGGAACCTCTTCCAAAGTGTAAGAATATTTGAATAAAAGAATATTCTGAATTGTAATGAGGCGTATGTTGTGTTTGTGTAACACTTGTTTATTATATACGAGAGTTATTCAGAAATACCTGGTTTATCCCATTCTGAATAACTGATTCGACGAGGTGTCGAGGATGAAGACGGTGGTCGAAGACCGGAGGTCTTCACATCATTTGGATAATTACTGATGATCTTGATTGGGCTGTACACCCAAGAGGAGGGAATCAGTTGGTGATCGTCCAAACGTACTTGGAGATCGATGGATATGCGAGGTACAAGGTGCCTCCGGTTTCGTTCAGACCCTGAATGGACTTGTAAATGGACTATGTGTCTGACATTTGATATCATTCTGTGTGATTGATGGATATCAGTTGCATGGAGTGGTTTGCCTGTGTGGCATGCTAAGATGCAAATGATCAAGGCTTTTGTTGAAAAGCAAAGTCTTGTGGTTGATGATCAAAGCACCGCTTGTGTGGCATAGCTTTGTGTAGCGTTAATTCGCGAGCCTCACACCCTGGTTGTGAACCAGAAACGGGAGAGGATCTCAGGGAGGGCATGCATTTCCTTCTACCTAGGGTGGTGTTAGTGACCTACCGGCCCTGACATTTATATTATTTTCACCTGTGTGGTTGTTGGATTGCGAGGCGCCTCGGATATATCGGTGACTAGAGCCGATGGAGTCATAGGACTCATTTACGCCCCAAAGGCGGGGAAACGCAGTGTTCAGGCATTTTAATCCACATCGGTGGATCGGCCCTGACGATCCAAGGGTCACTCGAGCTCTGACTTGAGACATGGGCTAGATTTTCTCGAACCGGTGAGGACGATCCCTTGCCTCGGTTCACATATGTAAATCCAACTTCCAATATAACATTTTGCGGTTTTGATTATAAACCTACATATGGCGACATAGTGGTATGTGGCACTTATGCCGTCTATGATTGATACTTATGATTGAAATTGTTTTGACACTATGCACTTATAATAGTATCAAATGATTTGTTTTTAACGTACCAAGCATGTTTGGCTATTATAAGGGAAAACCCTATCCTCCGGCTTGCGTTGCATTGTGTGATAGGACCTGGGTCTTATAATAGCTTCATTTTTCCAAAAAGCATTGCGCTGTTTTGTTATATGCACTGGTGTTCTTGGGAGGAAACCCTTCCGTGTTATACGGCGTGGTCCCTCGATATATCTGATTTATAGTAAAGTCTTAAATAACTGTTTTAGTTCTCACACCAGTCACATGACTGACCTGGAGTTTATTGTTTTAACCTAAATTCTGGGTTCCCCTATTTCCACACGGGCAGCTCGTAGTTTTGGTTTTGCAGATTTATATTCATATGATGCTGGTTTACAACTGGAATGATATTCGGAAAGCTCTGTATCCGTATATTCTTTTCAGTTGTATTTTGTATTATTTTCCACTGCATTGTAACTTGTAAATCTATGATATCCATCGAATGTGTAATATTTATTCATACTCTGTATATTCTTGTATTCTGATGGAATTGTTGTAATAAGAAATGAAATGTTTTCTGTTTGTGTTCCGATTCGTCTTGTTCTCAGTACAATCCGGGCTTTCCCGTAAGGGGGATTTCGGGTCGTTTCAAAGAACCAACGTCATTTAAAACACGGTTCACGATAAACCCATAATCACATTCCATTCCATCAGCCTTTAACCGTAAATTAGCAAGTGAACAATTCCCCAAGTATTAACCCCGAAGGCTGAAACCAACATCAGATCAATTCCCAGGAAACCATTCAACTTAACTAATCACCCGTTTGTTTCTGATTTTCTTAACTCCAATTGGTCTAAGAACAGTATTATTAAAGATACCATTCACAACAACCCAAAATCTTATTCCATTGTCAATCTGGTTAAAGAACAAGTGTTATTTAAAACACCGTTCACGATAAACCAAAAGACCAATTTCAATTCCATTCCAATTAAATATCAATTATCTGGTATACTTCGTTAAATCTAAACAAAAAGATTTAATCTTTTCTCAACTGGGTTCAAGAGCAGTGTTAATGAAGACACCATTCACGACAAACCCAAATCACAGTTAATATTAGATACAAGGCTCTGAATAGAAAATATATCGGCTTATATTCAATATCAAATTCTGGAATCAACAAATACCGTATTGGAATAATGATATATATATCTTTCAAATTCCTCCACAATATCCGTATAATCACGGAATCCAGTACCGAAATATTCTGAAGATAATTTCGATACAAATCCATTCAAATTCATATATTGGAAATTCCGGTTATTTTTAAAACCATTTCAAATCCAATTTATTTATTTAAAAATATTGGATTTCCTAATTCTAGTTCATAACTAGTTCATTTCGATAAAAATATATTTTTATCTTTTCAAATATGGAAATTTTCCATCCCAATTCTTTCCAAATCATTTATTATGATTTTACACAAATTATTGATATTTTTAATAATTTTATCAAGTCCCGTACAGTCGATTTCCGTAAACGAGCATCGTACTGCACTTACAGCGACCTTTTCCAAATTTGATTTGGACATAATTCCAAATCCAACCATTAGATTTCAAATCTCAAATATTGTTAGAAAGCTCTTTTCGATATGAACCCAACAGTTCCGTGAAACACCCCACCTCCGTTAGGGTCACTCTCAAAGGGAATGCCCTAATTTTGGTGGAGGTTTATAAGTACAAGTCACAGATATACAAGACAGATATAAGAACACATATTTGTAAACAGCGGAAGAACAACAAACTTTTATTTCATAAAGTCAAATACGTGTTACAACAACATCCTTTCCAAAAACATAACATAACACTTTCATAATCTATCTTGAGTACATTATTTTTAAAGAAGCATAAATAAAACACGAGTAAACTGCAAAAGCCCCATAGAGTGTGTCCAAAGCCATAGTTCAAAACAGGAAAGTCCAAGCAATACATTTCTCTTCTTCAAGCTGGATGTCAAAGCTGATCAAGCTGCTGTGTTCCCTCCCTGAGGACCTGGGGGGGGGGGGGGGAAACGGAAGAAAGAAGACGAAAGAAAAATAGAGTCAGACATAAAGCCTGAGTAAGTCTAGTACTATTTTGTCTATGAATAAAGAACTGGGTATGATAAGTATAAACAAGAAATGGGCATGCACTATAAACTTGGTTAAGTTGTCTAGGGTCGAATATACTATCGTACCCCATGTTAATCTCTGAACCCATATAAACTAGTTTCCCACTGGCACCCCATAATCAGGGTGATGTGATCCATTCTATGATGATCGGCTCCTACTCGCATAGTTACATGTGTCTTACGGCCCCCGATGTCGTAGTTACCTATGTTGGTCCCACCATGGGGTGTATCAAGTCCCATAGTGGCAACCCGACACAACCTTAGAGTGCACAGGTATGCTACTGGTGTCCAGTGCCTTATTTTTCTGCGCCGGAGTGTGTGCACGCCCGCACTCCGTTAGAACCTACACTGCTACACCACCGCCATCGATTTTTGACCTCTTACAATCAGCCCAGTAATCGTGCCCCACCCTGCCTAGTTTCAGGGTATCATGATACACCGTGTAGGGTTACTGCTGAAAAGGGTCCCCCGTTACTAGGTTTTCTATCTCTAGCCAACATGCTAAGTTGGTTAAGTGTTTTCTAACCTAACCCCACCAGTCCGTTTAGTTTAGCATGTTCCATTTTGATTAAGTCTTAGTCCACTTAATCCTAACAATCCTGATTCAGCCTTAATTGTCTTATTAAGGCCCTAACCTCTCACATTAGACAGGTATTGCTGTGGCTGCCTGTTGCCGGTTGGTTCCGGGCAGTCTTACGCCACAACTCAGTCTAACCTCGGGTCCTTATTGGGCTCCATGTTTAACCTCCCACATTGGATAGGTATTGTTGTGACTACTGGACAGCCGGGCGGTTCCGGGCAGGTTTACATCACAACTCAATCCAACCTCGGGTTAAACATATCGTATTTTCTACATTTATATATCTTGTCATTCTTCTTTATTTCTTATATGTAAATATTTGCGGCCCATTATTAAGTTAATGGTGTAAAGGTTACACCAATCATGGGCCCAACCCATACTTGAATTTGGGCCCTTCTACTTTAGTTTTCATTCATTAGTAATTTTAACCCAACATTATTTTCCCCCGTTTTACACGTCCGTTTATATATATTGGGCTTAGCCTTTTAAAGCCCAATTTAGCCATGCGAAAAGGGGAGGCTTAAAGCGTGATTACATACACAAAGAGGGGAAGGTGAGCGCATGAACTTGCATATGACGTTGGAAATACATAATAGAAACTGGTGTACTTGCATAGTGGTAACATAGGTGACATGAATCAAAGCATGTGAACTTGTAATTGAGATATCATTATTGACCCATGAACCTATATTTTTACTTAGGCATAATGTCAAACATAAGCATGGCATAAATACTTTTAGCATAAACATGGCATAAATACTTCTAGCATAAACATGGCATAATGTCAAACATAAGCATGGCATAAATACTTCTAGCATAAACATGGCATAATGTCAAACATAAGCATGGCATAAATACTTCTAGCATAAACATGGCATAATGTCAAACATAAGCATGGCATAAATACTTCTAGCATAAACATGGCATAATGTCAAACATAAGCATGACATAAATACTTCTAGCATAAACATGGCATAATGTCAAACATAAGCATGGCATAAATACTTCTAGCATAAACATGGCATAGGTATAGTTAAATTTGTTCATGGCATAAATATAAACAAGTCATGTTCATAAGGTTTCTACATGTTTACAAAGAGGATACTTTGTTACTAACACAAAAGCATAGTTCAACTTAATTAAATTTAATCACATAACGATGGTATACTTATGCATAAATATTCCTAATCATGGTGTTTGCTTTTAACTTGCAAAAAAGGGATTTTTGTGTCTAACTTAGCCATGTCTCACATATGTCATCATATAATTCTTTTAAAACAAGATAGACTTAATCATGAATTTCAATTATGCCCAATATCATTCATAGCCTAGCCATATTCATAAGTTTTGCAAAAGCATGACTTAATACATGGATTATGGTGTCAAAATTCCAACATAGTTTCATATGAACTATAACAACCAAACTTGTCTCAATTACTTGCAAAATGATTTATGCACAAAATAGACATCATGATGGCATAATAACAAAGCCCCAAACTTGCATGAATTTCAATCAACTACATACATGTAGCTTCAACATAGACTACATAATTTGCGCAATATTCCAAACGTATATTTGCATAGAACTACCGCATGTAGTTCTTTATAATTGAATGACATAATTCAGAATATCCAAAAGTATATAAATCGCACAAATACGAATTTCATTGCCACAATTCAAGCATACATATCTACACAATCATTTGTTCATACCAAAGTAATACTCTACTTACAATGGTTGCGGCAAATTCTCTAATTAAGAGATATGATTCCTTTGTTGAATTGATTAGCTTTAGGTTGCTTGAATTGCTTTAGGCTTTAGAACTTTCTCCCTAATCCTCTCTCTCTAGATGGCGGCTACTCTTAGTCGTTCCTCAGCAACATGGCGGCTATGCTCTTAATTTGAATGAATAGATTAGGGTTTAGTCTAGGGTTGTTTATATAGAGGTTAGGAATTGATTAGAACCATTGATGTTGCTAGGTTAGATCGTAGCCATTCATTAGATAGAGAGACCAATTAAAACTTGCCACCTAGCCCTAATGACAAAGCAACCCACAGAAATTCGACCAAACACAGACCAGGCCAGCCAGGAGGGACTGGGTTCGATTTTCAAAAATTAAACTTTAAATTGAGCTGTTTTAGTCTATTTGAATTTTATCTATTGTATACATATATTTTTGCATATATATATATATTCTCATATATATACATATATTTTCTTTATTTCCTTATATGTACGTTCTTATCCTTTCAAAATTTGAATTTGTATACGTACATGTATTTGCATGCTCAGTTGGCCCTCTCTAAAACAGAGATAAAAATTATGTCGCCGCCGGGGTTCGAACCCCCGACCTCCATGCTACAAATCCAATGCCTTAACCAACTAAGCTACAGAGGCTTTTGTTAATAAGTCTTAGAATAATAATAATTATTGTCCTCTCCTTACTTCTCTTTTTTCATGTTTTGCTGTAATATTTAAATTAAAGATATCTTCTTCATACGTTATCCGTTTTGCGCAAACTCGGACTCTATCTCAAGCAGAATTCCGAGACGAACGCAATGGTGATGTCCGTTTCCCTTAATTTTTCTGTTACAATTTAATTATACTTTAATTTGTTAATTTACTGTTAACGGAAAAATCCGGGGTGTTACATTCTCCCCCACTTAAAAGGATTTCGTCCCCGAAATCTTCAAGTTTAGGAAGAATGTAAATCCTAACATTCAATCATCCATCTACTCATCCATCAAGCACGAGCATCCATTGTCCTTAAAAGACTTCTAATGCTTCATGATCATATGTGAAGTGTGTGTGTTCATGAACTTATCTAATGCAAAATCAGGCGGTCTACTGATTCAGTTGACCTCCTTAATGCGAATCATGTAAGTGCCATGTATCCATTATGTATGCAGATTTTTCCTATTCATGATTCTACATGGGTGCACAATCTTTCATACAAATGCAACATCCATATGACAACACATTACAATTCAACCATATACGAGTGCAAACATATATGCATATGCAATATGAAGTGACTGAGCCGATCTAAAACCTAGATTGTGTGTGTATATGCAGCCACGAGCAACTACTAGCAATCACTTGCAACCACTTGCAACCATCATACATAACATGTTTCAATTACATGTTTTCATCCAAAAGGTTTCTATCTAAAAGATAAGGTCGAGGAGATATTCCTAAAAAGATAGATAAAAGCGCAACTTAAGGAAAAAGAAAGATCAAGGACGTACCCTCAAAAAGAAAAGGGTAAGCAGTGCGTATTCTAGCTTCAGTTTCCCAAGTCGCGTCTCCCTCGGCGTCGCTCCACTGAACTTTGACGAGTTTGACTTCGCGGTTGCGTAGCTTCTTCACTTCCGTTCCTAGTATGCGGGTTGGAACTTTTCTTATGGTTGCTTCGCGTTCCACTTCGGCCTCTTCGAGGATATTTGGCTCTACCACTTCAGCAGACTCATGTAGACATTTTCGGAGATGTGAAACGTGAAAAACGTTGTGGACTCCGGCCAATTTCTCGGGTAGCTCTAATCTATAGGTCATTTTCCAAATTTTCTCAATGATAGGAAATGGTCCTACCTAAAGGTATAGTCGAATGATAGAAGCAAGTAAAAATTTTGTGCCCATTAGGCAATGTCAAAACTGGAAATCTATGCCACATATATATTGATTAGGAGAAGAACTCTCTAAGCATCAGCCCCGAAGACCGAAATCAACATCAGACTGACACCCAAAGAATTAATCAACCCAACCACCACATATGATTCTAGGAAACTAAGCATGATGGACTCCTTTTAGGTCACAAGGGAGTCCCTTCCTAAGTCCAACTATGTTGCCAAATGTACTTACTAAGGTGATTCTTTACAACTCATGCATAAGTGAAATGAACCTTCAGCCTTAGTGGCGAACACTCCTGGAGTGCCCTATTCTGAAATGCTCCACCTAATGAACCCCTTCTCTAGAAGCTCTTTAATCTGTTTACTGAGCTCTTTTCTTTCTCGTGGAGCCATGTGTCTAACGGGCAACGCAACGGGCTTTGCATTATCTACAAGATATATGCGGAAGTCTATTTCCCGCTTCGGAGGCAAGCCCTTCACCTCTTCGAAGACATCCGGATATTCCCGGACCACTCTAACTGATTGCAAATTTTCAACAGAGGCATCTAGCGAATCAAGATAACTAAGCATAACCGCATACGAGGGATTACAAGAAATTTCCAAAGTATTACTGAGCTGGGTTAGGAGCCTAACAACCCTTTTCTCACAATCAAGGATGGCCCCATTACTGGATAGCCAATCCATACCCAAAATCAAACCATACCCCGCAAAGCCCAAAACAAAGGCACTACATTCAAATTCTACACTTAGAATAGAAATTTTCAAATCCAAACAGATCATAGACAAATGAGCTGGGCCCCCAATTGGGTTTGAAACAATTAAGGGGTCCTCTACCATACTAGTTTTTAGGTGCAGAGATTCTACTAAAGCAGACGAGATAAAGGAGTGTGATGCGCCAGAATCAAACAAAGTGCGAACGGGGTGATCATAAAGATAAACTACACTTTCTACAGAAGTGTTTGTACCTCGCTGTTGCAAAGGTGGCGCTTCCAGCACATGAACCTGTGCCCCTGGAGTGGATCCAGACCCCTGCCCCTGCCCTCGTTTCTTTGGGCAGTCCTTAGCTCTGTGGCCTGTCTGACCGCAAGAAAAGCACCCACCATTCTCCTTGGCCTTCTTTTTCCGGCAGTCCTTTACTAAGTGCCCCACTTTGCCACAGAAATTACACGTCCTCTTCTCTTTGTTGCCTTCCCCGCCTTTCTTAAAGTCTGTCTTCTTAGGCTGCAAACCCTCTTTCTTCCTTTGAGAGCTTTCTGCCTTTGCCTCCTTCTTGCCCTTATCCTCCTCATTCAGCAATGCCATTTGCACCAATCTTTCATACGTGGCCCCCATGGGTATATGTGTCATGGCCAAACTGTGTAATGGCTCATTTAACCCTTTGACGAAACGGAGAGCCTTCTTGTGCGGGGTGTTGACTAGGTCAAGCCCAAACCTAGCCAGCTCATCAAACTGATTCACATACTCTCTAACAGTCTTGTCTCCTTGCTTAAGAAATAAGAATTTCTCCAACTGCAAACTTCTTTCCGCATCTGAGAGAAATTTGGTCTCAAACCTTGCCCTAAAGTCCTCCCATGTTTCTACTGGTCTTTCAGCATTAGTGACTTCCCACCAGTAGGAAGCCTCGCCCTTCAATAGCCACACCGCCAATTGTACTTTTTGTCTGTCCTCTACCTCAAAGATGATGAATAGATCCTCAGTTTCCTTCAGCCAATTTCTAGCTGCTACGAAGGACTCAGTTCCATGGAAATCCCTTCCTCCCATAGCTTTAAAATCCTTACATATCTTAGCAAACGCGTTTCCTCGTGGAGGAGGTGGAGGAAGAGGTGTTGCTGCAGCTGGATGATTCCCTGCAGCTGGGGGAGGAGGAACGGTAGGACCTGGTTGAGTGGCCCTAGCTTCTAAGAATCGTCTAAACCAACCAGGTATCGGTACTCCTTCCGGCAAGTTAAGATCTTCGGACATGCTGAAACAAAAGGGATAGATTCAAAACGAAGGATAAGAGATAGTACCTATGGCTTTGGGGAGTGGACTTTGCCTTTTTTAAAATAAAATAATATTTTTATCTTTTAAAAATGCTTCTTTAAATTTCCTTTTTGAAAATAAATATAACAACCCGTATTTTCAATAAACTATTATAACATAAATCGAGGCAGAATTAAATTCAAAAATCAGAATCAGGGGAAACGGGCTATGCCATTGCGATCGTCTCGGAAAAATACGCGAAATAGAGTCCGAGTTTTCGAAAATCGGAGTCCGTATGACCCAGTTAAGGCCCATTGAAGTTTTCAGAAATTTCTATGCTAAAGACAGATTTAAATTTTAAATTAAAATCATGGATTTGGGCTAATCAGGGGTAGGCGGGAAAATTCCCGCCAGGGGGCCCATGTCGACAGGCATGTCGACAGGGCACCCAGGGTGTCGACTGCCCTGTCGACAGCCCTGTCGACAGGGGGTGCCCAGGCAGCCCAGCCTGGTGCACCATTTCTGATTTGGGTTGGGTCAAGTGGCTTGGTTCTGGAGAATTCTAAGATCTGACGGGCCAAACCTAATCTAGGGTTAATCCTAGGGCCTAAAACACTCTAATTCTCTATAAATATACCCCTAATCCTACCCTAAAGCCTCATTAATCAATCTTGCAACTAAATTATGCCAAATTGAAACCTCAAATGGCCTCCATCTAAAATCCCTAGCCTCCACCTTCCTCAAAGTTTAATCCTATGATGATATGATGATCATACAACCTTTTCTATGTTGTATGAATGCTTAATAACTTGCATACTTCATTAAGTAGCAAGTTTGATTTGCTAAAGTTTGTGTTTTTGGGATTTTGCAAAAGGGTTTTCTTATTTGAGGCTTTGTTTTGGTTTTTAAAAGGGCTTCTTCATCTTATTTGGTGGATTTGTGGCTTGTTTATATTTGTAAGCCCTCTTACCTTCACTTTACAAACTTTAAAGTTAATGTTTGGTGAAAGTTGAGATTTGTGTGAGTTTAGTTGATTATGCATGCTTATGCGAACTCACTATGTCATGTTCTACATGTTTCATAAGTTATGCATGCATATGCAAGATTTCTATGCCATGTTTTACATGTTTCACAAGTTATGCATGCTTATGCGAGCTTATTATGTCATGTTCTACATGTTTCATGGGTTATGCATGTTTATGCAAGATCACCTTACCATGTTATGCAAGTTTAATGGATTATGCATGTTCATCTTACCATGTTATGCAAGTTTAATGGATTATGCATGCCTATGCAAGCTCATCTTACCATGTTATGCAAGTTAAATGGATTATGCATGTTCACCTTACCATGTTATGCATATTTAATAAGCTATGCATGTTTATGCGAATTCATCATGACATGATTTGCAAGTTTAACATGTATGCATGTTTATTATGACATGTGAAGTCCACCATGTATGTTATGCCAAGTTACCTTTTATACCCTTATACGTTATGACGAATATGTAAGCGAGATAATGACGTTGGGAGGGTTTGGGTAAACTTAAAAATACATGAAACTAAAAGATTGGGAATTTACCTATTAAGTTAGGTCTACCCCTTGGGAATTTACCTATTAAGTTAGGTCTACCCAAGTATATGTTAACTTGTAAATATGTTTTGAAGTGGACATGACATTAGATAACACGATATGGCCAACTCGAGGTTAGACCTAGTTGTGGTGTAAATCTTCCCAGGTAACCACAACGTGGGGTCTAATGTGGGTAGTTGGTCATGTGGCACCATAAGACCCGAGGTTAGACCTAGACGTGGTGTAAATCTTCCCAGGTAACCACGGATGTCTAATGTGAGAGGTTGGGTGCGTTAAGTAATTAATGCCTCATGATTAGGGTTAAGTCATGGCCCACTAATACTTAACCAATAATGGGGATGCGAGGATTAGATGGGGATAAGTGGTTACACTTAGCTAATCTAATCCAGGTTTAGTGAGGGGTTAAAACCACACTTAACCCTCTTAGAAACCCTAGCAACGTGGTCTGTTCCAGCAGTAATCCCAGTTTGGTATCATTCACAACCCTAGAGGCTAGGCTAGGGCGGGGCACGATTACTGGACTGATGTAAGCGACCAAAGCGACGGCTGAGTGGTACAGCGGTGCGGGTCCGGCGGGCTACGGACGTGCACGTAGTCCGATGTTGGACAAACTCGAGGCACGGGTACCAGTAGGCTTAGACTGTGCATTATTGCTTAGGTGTCTGGGGTTGACACCCGAGGGCTTGATACACCCAAGGGTGGACCCAGCGCAGTCTGACTACATCCATGTGGGCCGTATGGACACCAACACTCGACGTGGTAGGTTTATAGGGAGCCGATCGACTAGACCGTTGGGCTGGGCCTTATACTAAGGTCACTTCATGTTATTGGGCCAAAGTTTGGGCTAAGGGATCAAGATTTGTTTTGTGGGTTTGCTAGTACACTGTGGTGCAAAGATTAAACTCGTCTATGTGATGTCACCTTTATCTGTTGCCAGAATGTTCCTCTCAGTTTCCATCATACTGTTAACTTTATTAGTTTATAGATTGATCGTAGTAGGGCTTACCAGTCTTTTTGACTGACCTGTTTTCTTTCGCTTCTTTTCTTCCGTTTCCCCCCCCCCCACAGGTTCTCAGGGAGGGACTACATCTGCTTAGTGGATCTTTGACTTGCTTGTTGGATAGCTCATGTATGGATCTGAGCTAGCTGTGGCTTATCTTTTATTTCTGGGGATTAGTACTGATGTTTACTATGTATTTTGTTATCACGTATCTAGACTGGAGTTGTATTTTGGATCATGACATTTTGATATTATGTACTTGACTATGTGGGTTTTTCTGAGATGATGATGATGGGTTTTTATCTGCTACCGCTGCTTTACTTATATTTATTTTTATATACTCTGTCTTGCTATATCTCTGTGCATGTTTACCTTCACAATAACGCCCCTCCAAAGCTAGTACATTCTAGGGAGTGATCCTAGTGGAGGTGGGGTGTTACATTTGGTATCAGAGCCAAGGTTAACAAGATTGAACAAAAAACTTTTGAAAAAAAAAAAACCTTTTCGAAAAACTATTTTCAAAAACCTACTAAGTATTTTCCAAAATAAAGTCTAGAGTATTTTAAGGCTAATCCCCAAAAAGCCATCAGCGTTATCCTTCGTTCCCTTGACCTAATCTTATCTTATCTCTTGTTTCAGTATGGCTGAGAATCTTGACATCCCAGATGGAGTGAACGTACCACTCTGGTATAGGAGACTCCTAGAAGCTAGGGCGGCTGCTGGTCCCGCCAACCCTACTCCCACTCCCCCTCCTGTGGTTGAGAATCCTACCCCTAATATCCCTCCTCCGGTGGTCCCTGCTCCCCCTCCTCCAGCAGCTAATATTCCCCCTCCCGTTGCTGAGGCTCCTCTTCCTCCTCCTCCCCCTCAGCACCCTCAGATTGAGTTTACAAAGGTGTGTAAAGACTTCAAAGCAATGGGGGGCAAGAATTTTCTAGGCACAGAATCTTTCGTTGAAGCTAGGAATTGGCTGAAGGACACGGAGGACTTGTTTGCCATTTTTGGAATAGATGACGAGAGGAAGATCTTATTGACCGTATGGCTTCTGAAGGATGAGGCGGCCTATTGGTGGGAGGTCACCAATGGGACGAGGCCCGTTGAGACTTGGGCCGATTTGAGGGCTAGATTTGTGACCAAGTTTCTATCTTCAGCTGAAGCAAATTTACAAATGGAGAAGTTCATTGCACTAAAGCAAGGGGATATGTCTGTCAAGGAGTATGTGAACAAGTTCAATCAGCTGGCCCGCTTTGGTTTGGATCTAGTAAACACCCCGGAGAAGAAGGCTCTTCGATTTGCCAGAGGATTGAATGAGCCGCTACAGGGCTTGGCAATGTCACATATTCCGCATGGAGCCACTTTCGAGAGTTTGGTCAATATGGCTCTGCTTCAGGGAGAGGGAAAGAAGGAAGTCAAGTCAGGCGATACTCAGGCAAAGAAGGCTGATTCTCAAGGCAAAGGCAACCAAGGTCAAAGCAATCAAGGAAATCAAAATAAGAACAAGAAGGGCAACAACAAAGGCAAGGGGAAGTGCAATTACTGTGGTATAGCTGGGCATTTTGCTAAAGATTGCAGGAAGAAGAAAAGGAAGCTTAATGGTGGATGCTTTTCTTGTGGAGAGGCTGGGCACTTCAGCAAAGACTGCCCAAAGAAGAAAGGACAGGCTGGATCTTCAGGAGGGCAAGTTCATGCTCTCAATGCCGCTTCAGTTCCCGAGAGAGGTAGTGTTTCTGTTGAGAACCTTGTTTATATCTCTGATCTTCCGGTACGTACCTTGTTTGATTCCGGTGCATCACATAGCTTTATTTCATCTGATCTTGTTGATAGTTTGCACCTCAGTACTAGCTTAGTGGATGATCCCGTTTGTGTTTCGAATCCCATTGGGGGTTCTGCTCATCTATCCATGATATGTGAGGATCTAAGGATCTCTATACTCAGCGTTGAGTTCTTGTGTAGTGCGTATGTTCTAGGTTTCAGGGGATATGGATTGATCTTGGGCATGGATTGGCTGTCTAGATATGGAGCCATTCTGGATTGTGAGCATAGGGTTGTAAGGCTTGTGACTCGCCTGGGCAACACCTTAGAGATTTCATGCAATCCGAAGAATCCCGTCATGTTATGCTATCTAGAATCTCTCGACTCATCAGAGGAGGCCCTTCAGTCTGTAAGGGTGGTCCGAGATTATCCAGATGTGTTTGAAGAAGTTAAGGGGTTGCCCCCTAAACGAGAGATTGACTTTCGCATCTACCTGGTAGATAATGCTAAGCCTGTTTCTTTGCCCGTTCGGCATATGGCTCCGCGTGAGAGACGGGAGTTGAGCAAACAAGTGAAAGAATTGCTTGAGAAGGGCTTCATCAGAAGGAGTATATCCGAATGGGGAGCGCCTGTGGTGTTTGCAACTAAGGCAGATGGCTCTCTCCGACTCTGTGTGGATTATAGAGAGTTGAATAAGCTAACTAAGAAGAACCGACACCCGTTACCAAGAATCGATGATCTCTTTGATCAACTTGTTGGTGCTTCTGTTTTCTCTCAGCTTGACCTTGCTACGGGTTTCCATCAGCTCAGAGTGGCTGAAGACAGTATAGACAAGACTGCATTCAGAACTCCAGACGGATTCTTTGAATGGCTTGTTATGCCGTTCGGTTTGACAAATGCACCCGCATATTTTGTGGATTTGATGAGTAGGGTGTTTCGGGAGTTTTTGAATAAGTTTGTCGTGGTCTTTGTTGATGACATTCTGGTCTTCTCCAAGGATGAGGAAGAGCATGCGAGGCACCTAGTAGAGGTGATGGATACACTCAGAGCACACCAGTTAAAAGCTAAGTTCTCCAAGTGCCACTTTTGGAGAAGGGAAGTCAGATTTCTTGGGCATATCGTATCCAAGCAAGGCTTAGCGGTGGATCCCGCTAAGGTGGTTGCAGTTCAGGATTGGAAGACTCCAAGGAATGCAACCGAGGTGAGAAGCTTTCTGGGTCTTGCGGGTTTCTATCGGAAGTTCATTAAAGACTTCGCAAAGATATCCGCTCCTCTTACTAAGTTGACGAAGAAGAACTTAGTCTTTGCTTGGGATATGGATTGTGAGCTCGCTTTTCAGAGACTCAAAAGAGCCCTTACCTCCGCACCAGTTCTAGCCTTACCCGATGGGGGTAAGATATTTACCGTGTACACTGATGCTTGTGGCACGGGATTGGGTGCCGTTCTGATGCAAGAGGGCAGAGTGATATGCTTTGGTGGAAGGCAACTGAAGGTGCATGAGAGGAACTATCCCACTCATGATCTAGAGCTAGCAGCGATTGTATATGCGCTCAAAGCATGGCGTCATTATCTTCTGGGAGAGAGATTCGAGCTATACACCGATCATAAGTCTTTGAAGTATCTCTTTTCGCAGAAAGATCTGAACTTAAGACAGCAGAGATGGATGGAATTTTTGGCTTCCTATGATTTTGAGATATCCTATACCCCTGGCAAAGGGAATGTTGTAGCGGATGCGTTGAGTAGGAAAAGGTTGACACTAAGTCCTCTGTTTGTTGAGATGAAGAATTTAGAGTTCTTAGCGACCTTTGATTTCTCTTTGGCAATGGGGTCGGTGACCGGTTCCTTGGCATCTTTAGAGCTCAGGCCTACCCTCCTAGATCAAGTTGGGGCTTCGCAAAAGGAAGACCCTCAGATAATTGAGATCTTGGATAAGCTGGTTCGAGGGGAGACATCTAGTCACCTTGCTCGATATTCTATAGACGATAGGGGTTGGCTGAGGAGAGAAGGAAGGCTTTGTGTCCCGATGGTAGAAGGCTTGGTGAGGAAAGTTCTCGAGGAAGCACATCGCTCCAAGATGACCATACATCCAGGGGGTGATAAGATGTATAAGGACATGAAGCGCGTTTTCTTCTGGCCCGGAATGAAAAAGGATGTGGCGGAGTTTGTCTCGAGATGTGTTATTTGTCAAAGAGTAAAAGCTGAGTCGAAGAAGCCCGGTGGGCTATTACATCCGCTAGAGGTCCCGCTATGGAAGTGGGAGAGCATTTCTATGGACTTTATTGATGGGCTTCCAAGGTCCAGGAAGGGGAATACGAGCATATGGGTTATTGTGGATAGGCTCACGAAGAGTGCTCACTTTATTCCAGTAAAGAGCAAAAGGACCGCATCTGGACTAGCATCAGTATACCTTCGTGAGATAGTACGACTACATGGAGTCCCTTCCAGCATAGTCAGTGACCGAGACCCCATCTTTACTAGTCAATTCTGGAACAGCTTACAGGAGGCTATGGGCACGAAGTTGAACCTGAGTACGGCCTATCACCCACAAACAGACGGCCAGACAGAAAGGGTGAATAGGGTACTTGAGGACTTGTTGAGGCTTTGCATTCTAGATTTTGGTGGTGCTTGGGAAGACCATCTCCCTCTTGTCGAGTTTGCATACAACAACAGTTATCAGGCGAGCATAGGGATGGCACCCTTTGAGGCTTTATATGGGAGGCCGTGCAAGTCACCTACATGTTGGTGGGAATCCACGGATAAGCTTATACTTGGACCCGACATGATTAGGGATACATCCGAGAAGGTGGAGTTGATTAGAAGACGGATGAAAGCGGCCCAAGACCGGCAGAAATCCTATGCTGACAGGCGAAGGTCCGAATTGGAGTTTGAGGTTGGGGACAAGGTTTTCGTGAAGGTTTCTCCTTTGCGGAATGTGGTCCGATTTGGAGCTGTTGGGAAGCTAGCACCGAGATTTGTTGGACCCTTCCCCATCATTGAGAGAATTGGGAAGATGGCATACAGAGTGCAATTGCCCGAGAAGTTGTCCGGAGTGCATAATGTCTTTCATGTCTCGCATCTCCGAAAGTGCCTGCATGAGTCCGCTGAGGTGGTTGAGCCTAGCATGCTTGAAGACGTGGAGGTAGAGAAAGAAGCAACTTTAAGGAAAGCTCTGATTCGTATCTTGGGGACAGAGACCAAGAAGCTAAGGAATCGTGAGGTCAGATTGGTGAAGGTGCAATGGGGTGAAGCCGAAGAGGACGCAACTTGGGAAACCGAGGAGAAGATGCGTGGGCTTTATCCATTCCTTTTTGAGGGTACACTCTCAATCTCTTCCCTTTGTTGGTATATCTTTCTCTTTGCAATCCATATTTATCTAGTTATCGTGCTAAGCTTGTCATGAGAACCTTAGGTAGAAACCCTTTGGATGAAACATGTGTTTGAAGCATGTTATGGTTGATGATTGCAAGTGGTTGCAAGTGTTTGCAGGTGGTTACTCGTGGATGCATGATACACATTAGGCACTAGATCGGCTCACACACTCCTCATATTGCATGTGCATGGGTGTTTATGCATATTCTTGGATGAAATTTGTATGCAATCACATGGATGTTGCATATGGATGTATGATTGAGCACGCATGTAGTTATTATACATTATGTTAGGGATTTGCATACATATGGATACATTTCACTAACATATTTTGCATTGATCGTTGCATTAGATAAGTACATATACACACACTTTTGCATATGTTCATACAGCATTTAGAATCCTTTAAGGACAATGGTTGCTCGTGGATGATGTTTTGAGTAGATGGATGTTGGATGGTAGGATATGTTCTTCCTAACTTGAAGATTTCGGGGACGAAATCCTTTAAGGAGGGGAGAATATAACAACCCGTATTTTCAATAAACTATTATAACATAAATCGAGGCAGAATTAAATTCAAAAATCAGAATCAGGGGAAACGGGCTATGCCATTGCGATCGTCTCGGAAAAATACGCGAAATAGAGTCCGAGTTTTCGAAAATCGGAGTCCGTATGACCCAGTTAAGGCCCATTGAAGTTTTCAGAAATTTCTATGCTAAAGACAGATTTAAATTTTAAATTAAAATCAGGGATTTGGGCTAATCAGGGGTAGGCGGGAAAATTCCCGCCAGGGGGCCCATGTCGACAGGCATGTCGACAGGGCACCCAGGGTGTCGACTGCCCTGTCGACAGCCCTGTCGACAGGGGGTGCCCAGGCAGCCCAGCCTGGTGCACCATTTCTGATTTGGGTTGGGTCAAGTGGCTTGGTTCTGGAGAATTCTAAGATCTGACGGGCCAAACCTAATCTAGGGTTAATCCTAGGGCCTAAAACACTCTAATTCTCTATAAATATACCCCTAATCCTACCCTAAAGCCTCATTAATCAATCTTGCAACTAAATTATGCCAAATTGAAACCTCAAATGGCCTCCATCTAAAATCCCTAGCCTCCACCTTCCTCAAAGTTTAATCCTATGATGATATGATGATCATACAACCTTTTCTATGTTGTATGAATGCTTAATAACTTGCATACTTCATTAAGTAGCAAGTTTGATTTGCTAAAGTTTGTGTTTTTGGGATTTTGCAAAAGGGTTTTCTTATTTGAGGCTTTGTTTTGGTTTTTAAAAGGGCTTCTTCATCTTATTTGGTGGATTTGTGGCTTGTTTATATTTGTAAGCCCTCTTGCCTTCACTTTACAAACTTTAAAGTTAATGTTTGGTGAAAGTTGAGATTTGTGTGAGTTTAGTTGATTATGCATGCTTATGCGAACTCACTATGTCATGTTCTACATGTTTCATAAGTTATGCATGCATATGCAAGATTTCTATGCCATGTTTTACATGTTTCACAAGTTATGCATGCTTATGCGAGCTTATTATGTCATGTTCTACATGTTTCATGGGTTATGCATGTTTATGCAAGATCACCTTACCATGTTATGCAAGTTTAATGGATTATGCATGTTCATCTTACCATGTTATGCAAGTTTAATGGATTATGCATGCCTATGCAAGCTCATCTTACCATGTTATGCAAGTTAAATGGATTATGCATGTTCACCTTACCATGTTATGCATATTTAATAAGCTATGCATGTTTATGCGAATTCATCATGACATGATTTGCAAGTTTAACATGTATGCATGTTTATTATGACATGTGAAGTCCACCATGTATGTTATGCCAAGTTACCTTTTATACCCTTATACGTTATGACGAATATGTAAGCGAGATAATGACGTTGGGAGGGTTTGGGTAAACTTAAAAATACATGAAACTAAAAGATTGGGAATTTACCTATTAAGTTAGGTCTACCCCTTGGGAATTTACCTATTAAGTTAGGTCTACCCAAGTATATGTTAACTTGTAAATATGTTTTGAAGTGGACATGACATTAGATAACACGATATGGCCAACTCGAGGTTAGACCTAGTTGTGGTGTAAATCTTCCCAGGTAACCACAACGTGGGGTCTAATGTGGGTAGTTGGTCATGTGGCACCATAAGACCCGAGGTTAGACCTAGACGTGGTGTAAATCTTCCCAGGTAACCACGGATGTCTAATGTGAGAGGTTGGGTGCGTTAAGTAATTAATGCCTCATGATTAGGGTTAAGTCATGGCCCACTAATACTTAACCAATAATGGGGATGCGAGGATTAGATGGGGATAAGTGGTTACACTTAGCTAATCTAATCCAGGTTTAGTGAGGGGTTAAAACCACACTTAACCCTCTTAGAAACCCTAGCAACGTGGTCTGTTCCAGCAGTAATCCCAGTTTGGTATCATTCACAACCCTAGAGGCTAGGCTGGGCGGGGCACGATTACTGGACTGATGTAAGCGACCAAAGCGACGGCTGAGTGGTACAGCAGTGCAGGTCCGGCGGGCTACGGACGTGCACGTAGTCCGATGTTGGACAAACTCGAGGCACGGGTACCAGTAGGCTTAGACTGTGCATTATTGCTTAGGTGTCTGGGGTTGACACCCGAGGGCTTGATACACCCAAGGGTGGACCCAGCGCAGTCTGACTACATCCATGTGGGCCGTATGGACACCAACACTCGACGTGGTAGGTTTATAGGGAGCCGATCGACTAGACCGTTGGGCTGGGCCTTATACTAAGGTCACTTCATGTTATTGGGCCAAAGTTTGGGCTAAGGGATCAAGATTTGTTTTGTGGGTTTGCTAGTACACTGTGGTGCAAAGATTAAACTCGTCTATGTGATGTCACCTTTATCTGTTGCCAGAATGTTCCTCTCAGTTTCCATCATACTGTTAACTTTATTAGTTTATAGATTGATCGTAGTAGGGCTTACCAGTCTTTTTGACTGACCTGTTTTCTTTCGCTTCTTTTCTTCCGTTTCCCCCCCCCCCCCCCCCCACAGGTTCTCAGGGAGGGACTACATCTGCTTAGTGGATCTTTGACTTGCTTGTTGGATAGCTCATGTATGGATCTGAGCTAGCTGTGGCTTATCTTTTATTTCTGGGGATTAGTACTGATGTTTACTATGTATTTTGTTATCACGTATCTAGACTGGAGTTGTATTTTGGATCATGACATTTTGATATTATGTACTTGACTATGTGGGTTTTTCTGAGATGATGATGATGGGTTTTTATCTGCTACCGCTGCTTTACTTATATTTATTTTTATATACTCTATCTTGCTATATCTCTGTGCATGTTTACCTTCACAATAACGCCCCTCCAAAGCTAGTACATTCTAGGGAGTGATCCTAGTGGAGATGATGATGTAAGCGACCAAATTTCCAAAACTTTTTATCTTATCTGGTAAACCTATGCTCTGATACCAAGTGAAACACCCCACCTCCGTTAGGGTCACTCTCAATGGGAATGCCCTAATTTTGGTGGAGGTTTATAAGTACAAGTCACAGATATACAAGACAGATATAAGAACACATATTTGTAAACAGCTGAAGAACAACAAACTTTTATTTCATAAAGTCAAATACGTGTTACAACAACATCCTTTCCAAAAACATAACATAACACTTTCATAATCTGTCTTGAGTACATTATTTTTAAAGAAGCATAAATAAAACACGAGTAAACTGCAAAAGCCCCATAGAGTGTGTCCAAAGCCATAGTTCAAAACAGGAAAGTCCAAGCAATACATTTCTCTTCTTCAAGCTGGATGTCAAAGTTGATCAAGCTGCTGTGTTCCCTCCCTGAGGACCTGGGGGGGGGGGAAACGGAAGAAAGAAGACGAAAGAAAAATAGAGTCAGACATAAAGCCTGAGTAAGTCTAGTACTATTTTGTCTATGAATAAAGAACTGGGTATGATAAGTATAAACAAGAAATGGGCATGCACTATAAACTTGGTTAAGTTGTCTAGGGTCGAATATACTATCGTACCCCATGTTAATCTCTGAACCCATATAAACTAGTTTCCCACTGGCACCCCATAATCAGGGTGATGTGATCCATTCTATGATGATCGGCTCCTACTCGCATAGTTACATGTGTCTTACAGCCCCCGATGTCGTAGTTACCTATGCTGGTCCCACCATGGGGTGTATCAAGTCCCATAGTGGCAACCCGACACAACCTTAGAGTGCACAGGTATGCTACTGGTGTCCAGTGCCTTATTTTTCTGCGCCGGAGTGTGTGCACGCCCGCACTCCGTTAGAACCTACACTGCTACACCACCGCCGTCGATTTTTGACCTCTTACAATCAGCCCAGTAATCGTGCCCCACCCTGCCTAGTTTCAGGGTATCATGATACACCGTGTAGGGTTACTGCTGAAAAGGGTCCCCCGTTACTAGGTTTTCTATCTCTAGCCAACATGCTAAGTTGGTTAAGTGTTTTCTAACCTAACCCCACCAGTCCGTTTAGTTTAGCATGTTCCATTTTGATTAAGTCTTAGTCCACTTAATCCTAACAATCCTGATTCGGCCTTAATTGTCTTATTAAGGCCCTAACCTCTCACATTAGACAGGTATTGCTGTGGCTGCCTGTTGCCGGTTGGTTCCGGGCAGTCTTACGCCACAACTCAGTCTAACCTCGGGTCCTTATTGGGCTCCATGTTTAACCTCCCACATTGGATAGGTATTGTTGTGACTACTGGACAGCCGGGCGGTTCCGGGCAGGTTTACATCACAACTCAATCCAACCTCGGGTTAAACATATCGTATTTTCTACATTTATATATCTTGTCATTCTTCTTTATTTCTTATATGTAAATATTTGCGGCCCATTATTAAGTTAATGGTGTAAAGGTTACACCAATCATGGGCCCAACCCATACTTGAATTTGGGCCCTTCTACTTTAGTTTTCATTCATTAGTAATTTTAACCCAACATTATTTTCCCGCGTTTTACACGTCCGTTTATATATATTGGGCTTAGCCTTTTAAAGCCCAATTTAGCCATGCGAAAAGGGGAGGCTTAAAGCATGATTACATACACAAAGAGGGGAAGGTGAGCGCATGAACTTGCATATGACGTTGGAAATACATAATAGAAACTGGTGTACTTGCATAGTGGTAACATAGGTGACAAGAATCAAAGCATGTGAACTTGTAATTGAGATATCATTATTGACCCATGAACCTATATTTTTATCTAGGCATAATGTCAAACATAAGCATGGCATAAATACTTTTAGCATAAACATGGCATAATGTCAAACATGGCATAAATACTTCTAGCATAAACATGGCATAATGTCAAACATAAGCATGGCATAAATACTTCTAGCATAAACATGGCATAATGTCAAACATAAGCATGGCATAAATACTTCTAGCATAAACATGGCATAATGTCAAACATAAGCATGGCATAAATACTTCTAGCATAAACATGGCATAATGTCAAACATAAGCATGGCATAAATACTTCTAGCATAAACATGGCATAATGTCAAACATAAGCATGACATAAATACTTCTAGCATAAACATGGCATAATGTCAAACATAAGCATGGCATAAATACTTCTAGCATAAACATGGCATAGGTATAGTTAAATTTGTTCATGGCATAAATATAAACAAGTCATGTTCATAAGGTTTCTACATGTTTACAAAGAGGATACTTTGTTACTAACACAAAAGCATAGTTCAACTTAATTAAATTTAATCACATAACGATGGTATACTTATGCATAAATATTCCTAATCATGGTGTTTGCTTTTAACTTGCAAAAAAGGGATTTTTGTGTCTAACTTAGCCATGTCTCACATATGTCATCATATAATTCTTTTAAAACAAGATAGACTTAATCATGAATTTCAATTATGCCCAATATCATTCATAGCCTAGCCATATTCATAAGTTTTGCAAAAGCATGACTTAATACATGGATTATGGTGTCAAAATTCCAACATAGTTTCATATGAACTATAACAACCAAACTTGTCTCAATTACTTGCAAAATGATTTATGCACAAAATAGACATCATGATGGCATAATAACAAAGCCCCAAACTTGCATGAATTTCAATCAACTACATACATGTAGCTTCAACATAGACTACATAATTTGCGCAATATTCCAAACGTATATTTGCATAGAACTACCGCATGTAGTTCTTTATAATTGAATGACATAATTCAGAATATCCAAAAGTATATAAATCGCACAAATACGAATTTCATTGCCACAATTCAAGCATACATATCTACACAATCATTTGTTCATACCAAAGTAATACTCTACTTACAATGGTTGCGGCAAATTCTCTAATTAAGAGATATGATTCCTTTGTTGAATTGATTAGCTTTAGGTTGCTTGAATTGCTTTAGGCTTTAGAACTTTCTCCCTAATCCTCTCTCTCTAGATGGCGGCTACTCTTAGTCGTTCCTCAGCAACATGGCGGCTATGCTCTTAATTTGAATGAATAGATTAGGGTTTAGTCTAGGGTTGTTTATATAGAGGTTAGGAATTGATTAGAACCATTGATGTTGCTAGGTTAGATCGTAGCCATTCATTAGATAGAGAGACCAATTAAAACTTGCCACCTAGCCCTAATGACAAAGCAACCCACAGAAATTCGACCAAACACAGACCAGGCCAGCCAGGAGGGACTGGGTTCGATTTTCAAAAATTAAACTTTAAATTGAGCTGTTTTAGTCTATTTGAATTTTATCTATTGTATACATATATTTTTGCATATATATATATATATTCTCATATATATACATATATTTTCTTTATTTCCTTATATGTACGTTCTTATCCTTTCAAAATTTGAATTTGTATACGTACATGTATTTGCATGCTCAGTTGGCCCTCTCTAAAACAGAGATAAAAATTATGTCGCCGCCGGGGTTCGAACCCCCGACCTCCATGCTACAAATCCAATGCCTTAACCAACTAAGCTACAGAGGCTTTTGTTAATAAGTCTTAGAATAATAATAATTATTGTCCTCTCCTTACTTCTCTTTTTTCATGTTTTGCTGTAATATTTAAATTAAAGATATCTTCTTCATACGTTATCCGTTTTGCGCAAACTCGGACTCTATCTCAAGCAGAATTCCGAGACGAACGCAATGGTGATGTCCGCTTCCCTTAATTTTTCTGTTACAATTTAATTATACTTTAATTTGTTAATTTACTGTTAACAGAAAAATCCGGGGTGTTACATTCCGGTTTTAGGAGAATCCGACGGTTGGATCTCCCGTAATGTTCATTCGAAGTCAATGGTCGAAATTCGCGAACTGCCGCAGCGCGGCGCGTTCTATTCTGGCCATTATATATATATATATATATATATATATATATTATATTTCGTTGCTTTCCATTTAAAACGTATTTTATAAATCGTTTTAAATTCGTTTTCAAAACGATTTCAACTTCATATTCAATTTCAAATCAAAATTGAATATCCCCATATCATCGATATATATATATATATATATATATATATATATATGATAATATTTTTAAAATATTATATTTCAACATCATTTCCTTTTTGATATTCATTATAAAAACGAATAAAATCGATACAAATATCGTTCACGTCAAAATAGCGTTAACCTAATCAACATGGCTTTATATATTTAAATATTTTCGTGTCCATCCCAAATTGGACGTCAAAATCATATTTTGATTCTTTTCTGAATATTATTTGAAAATGTTCATTATTTTAAAATAATCGTTATTTTAAAATATTCATTCTTTCTGAACTGGAATCAGACACAGTCAATTACCATATAATGTGATTATATGGATTTCATACACACATGTACACAACAACAATCAAACACAGTCAACCATCTTCCAAAGTGCACTCTACACTGCATAAGCATCAAATATAAATATTTAACGCTTACGGCAGCTTGTCAATCCATCGATCGACATACAGATAATTATTGGGACTAGAGTATGTCATATATCATCCCAATACCCGTGTGGGGTTTCAAATAACAAACACAAATTTATTTGTGTAGTTGGGCGATGTGTAAAATTTATCATCCCAATCCATATCAGTCAAATGTGTGTACATAAACAAATCATCCTATTTGTTTATGAATATTTATTTTATTCATATACGCGTTAAAAATTATATTTCTAACTATAAAATATTTATTCCATTCCACATCACACAATCCATTTTCTCAACACAATCAATCAAACAAACAAGTCGACCATGGTTTGTGGACGGCGGAAGCACCGTCTGCATCCTAGTATATATTTTAACTGGAAAATAAAATAAAAGTGAGAAGTTCTCACCTAGAAGCTAAACCAAACGCCGCGACTCTTCATATGTAGAAAATCTTCGCCGTGCTTCCAACTAGGTCTGTTTCACGCGGTATATGTTAAAAAATCACATTTTTAACATTGCTATTTATATAAATAAAAAATCACATTTTTATCCATATACTATTCGTATAAAATCACATTTTTAGTCTTATACTATTCTTATTTTTATATACTAAAAATCTTAACTTTATATGACTGAAAATCATGTTTTTATAAAATCAAAGAAATCATATTCTTTCTTTTATAACAAAAAAATCAAATGTTTTTGGATTATAAAAATCTTATCTTTATAACTATAAAAATCTAATCTTTTTAATTATAAAAATCTTATCTTTTTAACTATAAAAATCTTATCTTTTCACAAATAAAAATAAATATAAACTTTTCTACATTAAAAATCAAAACTTTATTCCTAAGCTATTTACATAATAGAAGCTGAAATTTAACACGATATTATTTATATTAAAACAGAAATTAAATTCAATATATATAAAAAAAACTTACTGTGTGTTTACTAGAAGGAGGGGTGGGGTGTCGCGTTTTCACAGAGAGGAGGGGGTGCACTGCGTCGTTGAGGAGGTGGAGGGGGTTGGCACTGGCGGAGGTGGGGGGTCTAGGTGGGGGCGGCGCGATTTTCAGATGAGGTGGGGGGAGGGGGGGTTGGGTTCTTCGATTGGAGGAAGGGGGTGGGCTGCGGCGAGAGGTTGGGTGGCCAGAGGTGATGGGAGAGGCGGCGCGGTGGACGGTGGAGGCGCCTGGAGTGACAACAATGGGCAACGGCTTCATGGTTTTTTTCATTCAAATCGATTTGGAGACTGAGGTCAACGGGGGAAGGAAAGGGGATATAAGGGTTTTTATTTTTTTATTATTATTTAATTAATTATTTCCATAAAGTTACATTTTAAATTCCGACTCGGAATTGAGCCCACCGACTGTCGCCCCTAGCTAATTAACCTCATTCTGAACACAATGGGATATGTTTCATATGCTAGTTCAACTATTACGATCAGTTTTTATCAAATTCAAAATATAAAATAGTATAAATTGAATTTGAACGTACATTTTAATTTACCGGGGCCACATACGGACTTCAAAAATTCCAGAAAAATAAATCTGGCTATGTTTTGATGATACGGTCCAAAAAAAACTAATTTTGTCAAATTTGGAGACTATTTGGAAAATGATCATTTTCTAGTCGATCCAAATTAATTGAGACTAACAAAACACGTTTTCCTTTGCCACGCTCACATATTGATTTGAAAAATTATGAATTTTGGAATCTAGCAATAACTTGACATCTTGGATCCAACAAAAGTGGTTTCGTCAAAAACGGAGGTCATTTGCAAAATTTCCATTTTTAAGCGCTATAATTTCATAGCGACTATTCTGAATTTTCACTTGGACATAGCTTTTAATTCCCGTTATGAAATTTTGATTTTTCGGATTAGTTGGAAATATATTTTCAAATAGACTCTAATATTTTTGGTTTCACTAAAATCCAGTTTATTTTGACTCCTGTACGTTCATTTGAAATTTGAATTCGAATTTTCAAACTACCGCGCCATTTCCAATTCCATTTTTAATTAAAATAAATATTTATATTCTAACTTCGATTCAAATAAACATATACGTTCTAATTCTATTCAAAATAAATTTCTCGTCATTATAATTTAAAATAAATCATTTTAAATATTCAAAATTCATTAAAATTGCTAAAATAAAATTTTTAAATTGGTTCTGATTTTCCGGGTTGTTACAATGAGCATACGTTTCGAAAATTGAAACATTGAAATTGGTAGTTTCCAAAATCAAATGGAAAATACATGTGCGTGTAGCATACTAGATACAGATGAATGGCTCGTACGGATCGGGAAATTGGTAGTCTCCAATGCTTGTACACAAACATACTACAGCGTAACACATTGTAGTAAGTCATAAACATCAATATCTGCTGACCCGTAACCCCGCATATCTTATACATAACCAAATACCGAAACTTTAAATGATTAAATACAATATTATATAACTATATATAACATATAAGTTTACTCATATACAAATGTTTGTGTTTGAATAATAAACTATGGAACCTTTGTTCATAAATAGAATTGTTTATTACACATGTATCTATATCACAAAACCTCAACCATATAATTATATGTTAATGTAAGTGAACCCAAGTTGAAAATCAATTTTGACAGTAAAAGTGATTTACCTTTATATAAAAATACCCTTACTTCAAAGGTTTTTTGCACGCTTTTTGCATAGTATGTTAGTGTACTTGTCAAGACTCTTCTTATTTCATAATCAGTGTATAAAAATCCAAAAACATGTTGTTGATAACCACACGCTCAACCAAAGTATGTATTTCACGCAGAAAAAGGGAAAATATTATATGGAATAATAGAAGAAACTTTCAGTTAACAGAAGCAACACATGTAGGTGGATTAAGATTTTGACCACCTGCTTCATGGTTCGAACACCATGCATCATCTGTTATGAATTGCATCCATGCATCGTCTTTGTCATCTTCATCCACGAATGAAGCTGAGCTCATCGGACCAACATCAGGGGACATGTTTTTGTATTGATCGTTATTGATATTATTCACTAGTGGTTGCTTGAGAGCTCTCCATTAATGCTATTTTATTACATTGTCCATGGTCCTCTACTTCGGCGCACACAATGTTTTTCTTGAAAACTCTACATAATGCATATGAGTCCCACAAACCCATAGTATCTTCGCATTCCTTTTCATCAAGTCGATACTCATGTATAACCCAGTTAGTCCTCATTCCTCAAGGAGCTCGACCTCTATAATAAACCAATGTCTTTTTCATGCCAATAGCCCGGTTCTGATAACAAAGCCGCCCGTCTTTTCCAGTAGATTTCCAGTATCCTGCTCTAGTTGCTCTGTTCGTTCGAAACCCATTTGGGTACTTCCGATCCCATGTCCTAAAAAAGTACCACTCAGGATCCCTACTCTGCAGAAATGATTTTTGTGACAAATCCCATGGTTCACATTTATGAATATCAACTTCAGGAATAATATCTAGCTCAATGTTGAGGCCATGAACCTTCCTTTTAAGATAATAATTAACAAACTCCTCGTCTATTGGTTGAAACCTTAATCCTGGTGGCAAACCCACTGGCGCCATCCCCTTTTTTTAGTTTTTTGCTAGGTACAATTTTCGAATAAACCTCTTCGCCATAATCCCAGTTCCCAAATCAATGGTCAAAGCGTAACTAATTACTCATAATGTAATCTTTCACCGACTAAATACTCATAAGCGAATGGGTTTTCATAAGTTTGGGATGTCCACACAACTAATTACAGATAAGGGAATGAGTTTTCCAAAGTATAACAAATAAACTAATTACTAATTACTCATAGTCTAATTTATATTAAGCGCAACTAATTCCCATTGCTATCCAAACTGAACCTAAGGGAAATTACTGGCGATATCAATGCCTTGAGCAATCAAAGCTAGAAAGCGTTTCAAAGCTTCAACCTTTTCGGAATAAAATTTACTTCGAGGAGAGGAGCGATACTGACGTGAATTTAGGTTTAAATTTTTGTCAATAGTAAATAGGGGGAAAGAACGATTAGATGATAGAGAAGAAGACTGATTAATGACCATATTATTTTTACATTATTTCGTGAAGGGGGAAGATCATGCCAAAATTTTATCAAAAGAATACAATAAGGTGGCTGTCATTGATTGGATGATGGATATATAATGTTTAGAATCATCAGAACCGTAGATTGGTTTGAACCGTTGGATTAATCATGCATCTACGGTTGGGGTTTAGTTATGCTGATAACGCGGATCGCTGAGCTAGATTGTATATATGTAAAGCTATGCTTTTAACTGATGTTGCACGTCAAACACTAGAATTCCCACCACAATAGTGTAATCACGTCTAATGCAACAACATATGAGTATTTATGCAGAAGATCAAAGAAAGCATAGCTTTCGCTACACTTTTCATGCAACACACACAAATTAGTGTCGAATATGCCCACTTTTGTAGTAGTGCTCATACCGGGTGCGAAGCTTGTGAATTAACGCACCACAAAGCTTTGATCTATCTGCCCGCAGCACTCAGCATGCCACACACATACAATTGATAACTAGCAATGTATAACCTCTAATCTCATACGTCTTAGAGAAGGGTGTTAGGCTAAGAGAATGAATTCTCCGCCACAAAATCGATATATATTTAGTAGAAATCAATTAATATAGCTCAGAATAACATGTCAGACATGCAATCCATTTACAAGTTCGTTCTAGGTTTGAACGAAACTGAAGGCACCTTATTCCTCGTCTCGTATGTCCAATATAGGAGTGAGGCCCACGTACATTCGGACAATCAACAAATATGTCCAGACAACTGCCACTTTAACCCCTTCGAGGGAGCTACCTATATCCAAGGCATAAGTAGTAATCCATTTGATGTGAAGATTCCTGGTCTTGCACCGTTTTCAATCTCTTCTACTTTTGGTCATCGTTCAATTATTCAAAATGGGTTAATCCCGGTCTTTACGAATAATTGGAGCGAAAACAAATCCAATCAAATATGTATTTGGATTATTGGTTCACCAATTAAGTCCCCTTTAATTGGTTATATTTTATAACACATAAAATCTTATTCTCAAACCTGGTTAAATTATTTAGCTTTCAAAATTCAATTCATATCCTTATTTAAAAGGTTTACTCTAGAATTCAGTACAAATTAAAAATTAAAATTCTTATTTCCAAATTCTTTCTAAATCAGTTATTTAAGCTTTTATACCAAAATCTCCAAATTCAACTTATCCACTTTTTATCATTTACAAACCATGTGAAATTGGTTTATATCCGCTCCAAATAACTTATAATATTTTATAATGATTTTACACTTGACATTGACACTTGTCATTGAAACTTGATGTTGACACTTGACGTTGACACTTGACGTTGACACTTGTCGGGATCCTACGCAACTTCTCAACAGCTTACAAGGCTCGAACAACTTGTAAATACATTCACACTCACGAATATTTGTAGATCTTGAGGTTTAAAGCAAAACGGAGGGGGAAATAGGATGTAAGGGGGCATGACGGTAAGGGAGGGCATGGTGGAGTGTTGTTCAGGCTGATATGGGCGTAGGGACTGCCTGATGTGGAAGGAGAGGGGTGCAAAAGGTGCTAACTTGAAGATTTTAAGGGGCTAAAGTGCTAAAATGAAGTGAATTTGGGTATTTAGGGTTTAAAGGAGGAGACGAGAAGGGGGTGGTTGTGGTGGCTGTCATGGGTGCTGGGGAGGTGGGGAAGTGGGCGGAGCCGGTCAACACGGATGGCAGGTAGGTGATGCGACCACTGGAAGAGAGAACGGAGAAGAAGGTGCAAAGAACAAAATGAAAGAGAAGGAAAAAGAAAAGGAAAAGGAGGAGGGGGTTTCAACAATTTTTCTAGAATATGACACAGATTGATGAGGTGGCGCTACGAGGGAGAAAGGAGCTAAAACAGTTGAGGTGCTTGGATGCACGACACCTCATTTTTGCAATTTAAAAGAAAGTTTTGTCGATGCACGTTAAATTGTGCTAGTTCGTCTCCACCTCTTCTGATCGCACAACCACACATTGTTTCCGTTTGTAATGAAAATTTGGATTCTAATATTAAACGTAATTCCGGATCCAACAAGACAGGTTTCGCTGAATTCCGAGTTCGTTTGACCTTTCGTTTTATTTTTCGATCGCGTTTTGACGTGTTGTCATAACGTACGTTTAATTCACGCATGGCTACACACTAGTTACAAAAATTATGAAACTTGGAACCTGACCATTATTCGACACTACAGATCCGATAAAAAAATTTCGTCAAAATCCGAGGTCATCTCAATTATGTTCTTTTGTAAATTGCTGAAATCAACATTAAAATATCGAATCTTCAAACTTGATCGTATTTTCTTATAAACTTAAATCAAAAATAATTTTTAAATTAGTTACAATATTCAGGGTTGTTACAAGATCGCTATATTTCGAGTTCGGACCAATTGGCGGTCAAATGATATCGAACTACGTGTGAATTATCGCTTCAAAATTACGTGTTGGATTACGGAAAAGCTTATATTTATGGAATTGTTGTAGTGAGTTGTTAGATGCGTTCTCAAGTTTCATAGAGATCAGATGTACCGTTTGATCGTGCGTAAATAAAACACAAATCGATTTTTATAAAGAACTGTAATTGTATCGAATTTGGTCTCAAAACTAGTTCCATTATTTTCAGAAGGCATTTTTACATAGTTGCCGACAGACAGCATGTGCCGATTGGAGTTCATTGATTGTTCGGCTTATATGTGAATAAATTAAATGCAATAATAATACATTATTCGATATGGGAGATTTTGATTGGTCCAACACTATTCATCTCTTCCTTTACTTTCCCAAACACCATTTCGTTCATTTTGTCTACAGAGAATGGTCGCCACTTATTTTGGCAATCAAAAATTGAAATCAAACAATCTACTCAGCTAAAAACCCATGAACTTTCATTCAGCTCGTGAAATGACCACCATACACTTACGACATCCTAAGCAATGTAAGGTGGCCATTTACGAAGAAAAGAACTAAAACTATACAGAACATATCGCAGATCTCACAGCGCATGGAATAAAATATAAAAGTAAAACATACCCATATAAAATAGGAGAGATAGTAAATAACTGGATAAATCCCCAAAATCAGATTAACAGATTCAAAACAGCAAACCACACTATCACAGGGTTATACAAAAGAAATACTGTCTCTAAGCCGAATAATAAAGATACTACTTAGCCTCACACTAGTGAACAGTGAAATGAGATAGAATACATATAATAATACGTGGATAACCTCCTGCTCGTCCCCTAATCAACTACTCGTGCTCACACCTAAGTTGCCTTTAATCTGCTTATATGAGAGCACCTAGAGTAATAAGGAGCAAAGCATAAAACTCAAGGTCAGATAAAGTCTGGTGTAAGTGATAAAATCTGAACCGTAGAAAAATAAATGGAACATACAATATGGTAAAGCTGACCTGTTCCTGCATCCAAAGAGTTAGCGGATAAAAGTATATATTACTCTAATAAAATCAGTAACATGGGTGTACTCTACGTATGAGCACTGGGGTGTCTAAATATCTGCATTAGCACTACCTGTTTCCGTGTTAATGCTTCCTATATCTAATGTCATTCCTAAGGCGATAAATGATTTAAACAAGCATAAAAAAATAATCCATTCTCACATTCACTCACTCAATGCATTAGATATATAGTGCGTTTAGTTTTGTAGTAGTTGTACCCTATCTGAGGTGAAACAGTCTACGTAAGACTGACAATCTCTGCCTGGTTGAGAATGAGTATAAGTGGTATTCATGAGTCACCTTGGAATAACCATCTATATCCAATGGGCAACCTCCAAACTGGCTGAGAAACTACATAAGGTCGAAGATACGATAGACACTCAAGCCTTAGCTCTTTAAGTACCCGCCTAAACCTATGTACTAATGATCCCCATCTCTACTACAAAGCTATTTCAGAACCGTTTTCCTACTCCTTCTTAAGTTCTCTTCTCATGAACTACCTAGACAACTACATCTGTCGTCTAACCCTATTCCCAAGCCTTCCCTTGACAACTTTTCCATCTTGACTCATGGCCTATTACTCTGCCCTAGGAGTTCGACTAGTCGTTGTTGGAGTTGTTCTTCAAGAAGAAAGGATCGTTGATATAAACCATCCCACGTATGCCATTCCAAAATATTCAAATCTGGTGTTACTCTTATTCAAATTCACTCTCTTCCAAAAGATTAGAGATAGTCACCAAGATTCCAATGCAAAAAATTGTGTCAAAAAAGGACTTTGTATGCAAAATTTATGCCTATTTGAAGTTAAACAAAGATAATACACTGACCCACGATTTAAGGAATGCTAATATGGATTTTAAGGAAGGACAATCCGGATTTTAAGGATGGTTGAACTGAAATTTAAGGAAGTCTGACACGGATTTAAGGAATGTCAATCTGTTCTATGTTGGACCAGATTTCTTTTCTCCATATCTCCTTCATTTTTGATCCAATTGACTTGAAATTTGAAACGTGGCCTCCTCTAGGTCACGAAATAATTTCATCCAATGTTAGGCACTTTTGAATTTTTGGATTTTAGGGAATGTCGATATAAATGTTTTTCTCCATATCTAGTTCATTTTTGATCGAATTGAATTGAAATTTGAATTGTGAGCACCTCTAGATATTCTTCAGCTGCCATAAAAATTTCATTCAAATATAAGCATTTTTGAATTTTAGTCGAACTGGACCTTTTCGACCATAACTCCGGTGTATGAACTTCAAAGGACCCCAAATTTTTGCAAAACCTCTAGAGACCGTTTAGCTCGTCTCTTCTAAATTTGGTGTGATTCTATGCAATTTTGGTTTATGGAATTTTTTTGCAAAATCCTAATTCTAGGTCGCAATTCATAGGCCTTTTTCAATTATTCAAGCCACAACAAAGAAAACATAAAATCATCCAAAATAACATGCAAAAACAATTAATCACTCTAATTGAATTATAGAATTCAGATCTAAAATGCAAGTCACGGATTTGCACAGATCTGCAAGTGGTTTTGCAGGAAAAGCAACAATCTAACTTCTAACCTTTTAAATTCATAGTTTTAATCTAAAGTTGAAAATTCCTAATTAATATGTTTTCCTTTTTTTCAAAACTTATTTTAAATTAGAAATTTAGAATTCCATAAATACGATTAAATCACTTACCCATGTTTATGTAATCTCAAATCCGGAAGAAACCATCGAATCTGAACAGATCTCTCCTCCTAGCAGTCATAGATGTGTTTCTCGATTCTAGATCTATCAGCCTCTATATTTGAATTTAAGTTTTTGTGGAGATTTTAGGTTTCAAATGATGAAAAATTTACTATAATTGAGGTAGAAGCTCCGGAGAAGAAGGAAAGAGAAATGAAATGATAGAAATGAGTAACGGTAACTCATTCCAGCCCTTTACCTCCCTAACCCCAAAACACACACTAGGCCTGTGATAAAATGGGCACAAATGGCTGGAAATGAGTTATTTGTGTTATAAAAATCATTCTAACAACCATAACTTGCAAATAGTTTATTCATTTTTGACATGTAGCCAGTCTACAAAAAGGAAACCATCATCCTGATCTAATGGAAGTGGTTTCAGATGAAAATTCCACTTCAGTCAAAAGTTATGGAACAAATAAGACTTCATCAGGGGTGAAATAGTCATAGAGAAATCCCAGGAAAATCCCAAAAATGATAAAGGTCTTTAATATCCATCTCTCAAAATTACAAAATGCTACGACCTTGTATGAAAATAATATCTCATATTTATGCGTTAAAAATGCGTAAAACTATGGATCATAATAGCTCGTATCAAAAATCTCTCTCTACCCGTCCTTATTGTTCAGTGTGACATTGATATAAAGAGGGTCATGGCCAGGCAGTTTGTAACGACCCGGAAAATCCGAACCAATTTAAAATTTTTATTTTAAATTATTTGGTGGAAAAATGTGATAGAAATTAAAATTTTCATTTTTAAATAATATTAAAGCCAGTGAAAATAGTCAATTTTCGAATGATCTCTGTTTTCGATGAAACCACTTTCATTGAAACCGGAATGTCATATTATTGCTAGGTTTCGATTTTTAGAATTTTTCGAATTAATATGTGAGCGTGGCGAAGGAAAATGTGTTTGGTCGATTACAGTCAAATTTAACCGACTGAAAAATAGCCATTTTTCAAACAGTGTCAGAATTCGATGAAATTAGTTTTGTTAGGACCGTATCATCATAACATAGACAAATATATTTTTTCCGGAATTTTCTGAGTCCGTTTGTGGCCTCGGTGAATTTATTTATGCAGACGAATTAAATTAATAAAGGAATTAAATATTAAATTAAATAATACAGGCCACAGAAAATCGTTTGGGCTGACGGGACCTGTCCCATTGGATCCAGAATATGGGCTATTGGCTAGGGTCACTTTCTGCTGGACTAAAATTGAACCGGTTTGAAAGATATGTTTTTTTTTTGTAAAAATACATTAAATAATATTATAAATATAGGATTTTTAAAACCCTAGTTCACTATTCATCATCTCCCAGCCTCCACCCCCTTCATCTCAATGGCCGAATTTGCTCCCCCTTCCTCCACTAATTTTTCCTTCATCTCTTCGAATTAGAACCCCTCACATATACCAAATCGAAGCCCTTTCCTCCCCCTTTAATTCCATACGGATAGATCATCCTCTCATCGCCTGAAGTCTGAGCAGCAACTCCCCGAAGTCCGCCGTTTTCCACCGCGTCGGCCCCTACTAGGCTCGACCGAGCTCGGCCAAACAACCCCCCCACGTGCGTCGCCCTGAGCCCAACCACCCTACACCCTCTGATCATCCCGAAGCCCCACGGTTTGTTCGATAATTTCAGACCTAGGATCGAACAATAGGAAGAAGCTACGGCCGATAGCTTATCTGGGGAAGAAAGGGTATTTGCCTAACTAATTTATTAATTAATTTATTTAAATTGTTTTAAAACTTCATTTAACCATAACTGATTCATTTCAACTCAGAATCTGACGATTTCGGAAGCGTTGGAATCGTAACAGCGAATAGAACGCGTTGAGACTAAAACGGGACCATTCTGAATAGTTTGAATTTTGTCCAAAATCTTCAATGACTGTGAGATTTCTGAATTTGTATAATTAAATAATTTAATTATATTTGATCAGTTGAATCATTGTATGTTATTTCTGTTCTGTTATGTGGTGATTTGTTGTATAGTTGAATTATATTCATTGTGATATCACGATATAGTATATCAGTTTGGATCTGTATAATTCTGATGTAATTTCAATAAAGTTCTCATCTAAACTGTTTTCATTTTTATTCTATTTTTATTTTTATTTTTATTCCTTTATAGAAATGAAAAATTGAATCTTTGTTGCTTTACAAACAAAGATGAAATTTTGAATCTTTATTTTGTTTTTACAAAGAAAATGAAAAATTGAATCTGTGTTTATTTTACAACAAAGAAAAGAAAAGTTAAATCTTTATTTTTGGTTCAACACATAAAATGAAAAGTTGGGTTTTTGTTTTGATTAGCAAAATAAAACAAAGGTTTGATCTTTATTTTTGATTTACAAAATAAAACAAAAGTTAAATCCTTATATTTTGATTTGCAAAGTAAACAAAAATTGAATCTTTATTTTTGATTTACAAAGAGGGAATCTTTATTTTGATTTACATAAAAAGAACAAAAGATTAAATCTTTATTTGGTTTATGATTTAAAAAATAAGGAAAGTTAAAATCTTTTAAATTTTAATTAAAAGATGAATTAAGGTTAGATATTTTATTTTGATATCAAATAAAGATTAGATATTTTATTTTACAAATAAAGATTTGACATTTTATTTGTTTTACAAATAAAACAAAGATGAGACCTTTTATTGTGATTCATCATATTTATACACCGAATCATATATTGTGTTGTATGTGTGGACATTGTAATGACTATGTCAGGTAAATAGAAATGTTTAGACAAAAACCATTATTTTTGGTTATCATATTTCGATACCAAATTGAGTTGAGTTAGATAGGGAAAAAAATCCCTATAGAAAAATGTGCATTAATGAAAACAATTAGGAAAATTTACATTTTTCTAGTGTAATAAAGATGAATAAGAAAATTTACATTTTTCTAATGTAATAAGGAGGAAAAGGAAAATTTACATTTTTCCAATGTAATAAAGAGTAATATGAAATTTACATCTTTCTATTGAAATGAAGAGAGATAGAAAATTTACATTTTTTCTATGTAAAATATAAGATTTACCTTTTTCTAGGTGAAGATGAAAGATTTACTATTTTCCTTTGTAATAATGAAAGGTTTACATTTTCCAATGTAAAGATAAAAGAATTTACATTTTTCATTGTAAAAGAAAAGGAGATAAAATATATACATTTTATAAAAACATAAAAGGTTCATTTTTATGTTATAAAAATGAAATAGGATAAAGGTTCATTTTTATGTTATAAAAATGAAATGGCATAAAAGGTTAATTTTTATGTTATAAAAATGAAATAGAATAAAAAGTTCATTTTTATGTCTTTAAAACTAATAGGATAAAAAGTTCATTTTTATGTCTTTAAAACTAATAGGATAAAAAGTTCATTTTTATGTCTTTAAAACAAATAGGATAAAAGCACATTTTTATAATTAAAAAATAATATACATTTTAAAAACATCATTTTTGTCGCATTAGAGTTGGCGAACAAAAATGTCATTTTTATTGAATATGAAATATACATTTTAAAAACATCATTTTTGTCGCATTAGAGTTGGCGAACAAAAATGTCATTTTTATTGAATATGAAATATACATTTTAAAAACATCATTTTTGTCGCATTAGAGTTGGCAAACAAAAATGTCATTTTTATTGAATATGAAATATACATTTTAAAAAAATCATTTTTGTCGCATTAGAGTTGGCGAACAAAAATGTCATTTTTATTTATTATAAAATTATACATCGTTGAAACATAATTTTTGTCGCATTAGAGTTGGCGAGCAAAAATGTCATTTTTATTGAATATAAAATATACATTTTAAAAACATCATTTTTGTCGCATTAGAGTTGGCGAACAAAAATGTCATTTTAATTTGATATAAAATTATACATTGTTGAAACCATCATTTTTGTCGCATTGGAATTGGCGGACAAAAATATCGTTTTTATAGAATACAAAAGGAATGGATTTTAATAAGGGAAATCGCCACATAGTTTATATAAATATAAAATATAAAATTAAACGAAATGAGAGCGGCAGTTCGCGTATCGACAATCGTAACTTCAAACGATTATATAGAAAGATCCGTCCGTTGGATTTTCCCAAAACTGGAACCGTTAGGACCGCTTTGGGAAGAGCTTTCCAACGATATAAATTTCATCAAAATCCGACGGTTAGATTTTATGATATGTGTAAATCAAATTTTAGTAAAAGCAACGCCAGGGCTGCCCATTGACCTGAAACGTCGTTTATTTATTTCGAGCTATTTTTAATAAATAAAAATAGCGATAAATAGTTATAAATATATATATATATATATATAATGTTCTAAATTATAATTATGCGACAATTATTTGAAAAGGCCGAGTTTAACTCATTTCAAATAATTGCACGGCGATTAAATCAAAGATGTAAGAAGACGATGGTTGAAGACCGGCGATCTTCACATCGAATGGACGATGACTTCTGATACTTTAGACTGATTTGCTCCCAGGACAGGGTTGAAGCAGTAATTGTCCGGACGTGTGTGTTGGTCGTGCGGATAAACGAGAACCTCTTTGGTGTCTCCGATTTCGTTCAGACCTAGAACGGACTTGTAAATGGATGCGTGTCTGACGTTGAAATTCACTTCATGTAATTAAATCGATTTCTATTAATATATGTCTGTTTGGTGATAGAGGATTTATTCTCTACTTAACACCCTGATACATAGTAATAGTTATCGATCGCATGGCGTTGAATTGTCAATGTGGCACGCCAAGATGCAATGATCAAGGCTTTGTTGAAAAGAAGGTCTTGTGGCTGATGATCAAAGCATAGCCTGTTTAGGCATAGCTTTGTGTATGTCATGACTTCGCGAGCCTCACACTACGGTATGAGTCAAAAACGGGATTAGGACTGCAGGGAGTGCACACCTTTCTTTCTAGCTAGTGGTGTTTGGGCTTTAACACGGCCTGGCATTTTACTTATGTGGATTTTGGATTGAGGTACCTCGGATTTTTATAGGCCGGAAGTGGTCATACTATAGGTTCATAGGAACCAGGAAACGTGTGTTCAGGCATAATTAATCCGCTACCGTTAGGTGAGGACCGGCTCTGAAGATCCAAGGGTTCACTGCGGGGGATCCTGGGGCATTTGCTAGAGTGTCTCAAATCGGAAGAGGACGATCCCTAGACTCGATTTCATGATAGAAAACCAATTCCCAATACGATAACATTTCGGTTTTGATTGTAAACTAAAATACGGCGACATAGTAGGATGGGGTACTATGCCGTCTAGGATTGATATATTTATATTGAAATATTTTAATACTGCTTAAACACTAATGATAATATTAAAATACTACTTTTCACGTATTAAGCATGTTTGATCATCATAAGGGAAAACTCTATCCTCCTGTGTGTGTTGCATTGTGTGATAGGATCTGAGTCTTATGATGGTTTCATTTTTCGAAAGTCATTTCGCTGTTTTATCCAAACTTTATAAAATTATGCACTGGCAATCCAATGGAGTAAACCCGTTCCGCATTAGCGGCGTGGTCCTGAGATTTGCCACGTAGTTAGATAATTTAGTTAAGAATTCTCACACCAGTCCCATGACTGGCTCGTAGTTTGTTTCACTTTTGCAAACTCGGGTGCCCTCTTTCCACACGGGCAGCCAACTGACAGGTTCAGGTGATACATTCTAATTGGAGCTTGCTTGGACGGACGAAGAAGAAAACTTTTTCTCTAGTTTTTATTTCTGCTTTGAGACATTTTTATCTGTAGCTTTGATGTATGTGACGGAGTTTTGAGATTGTTTCTTTTCCATTTGGAAACTTATTTCCCTTTTTGTATCGACTCTTTATATGGCTAAGTTGTATCCTGTACTGCGTACTTTGATGTATTGGATATTATGATGCTGATGACATTTATTTCCACTGCAATGGTTTATGTGTTATGATAATTATCTGAGATCTGTTTTTGTTGTAAATATGTTGTATTCCTAAATGATTATCCTTACTTTCGGTCTAAATAGAATCCACACAATTCTAAGACGAGTAGCTCATTAGAGATAGGACTAGTAATGTCCTAGAGTGAGCACAGCAGAATAGCACATATTTACCGGTCATTACATCATCATCTTTTCATCTCGTCCTTATCTTATCTTTTCTTGAAAAATTCTCATTTTTGTTGGTCTGACTCTTTCCTTGATGGTACAGACTGATTTAAATGGATACTAGAGCAAGAACAGCCCGAGGTGGAGCTCGAGGCGAGGCTAGAGGAGGAGCCCGAGTAGGAGCTGGAGGGCAAGCTAGAGACGAGACACCCATCACTCAGGAACAGCATAATTCAGAGGTCGTAGTCGAACCACCTCCACCTCCACAGCCTTTTGATTTGGAGAGAATGTCAAAGAAATTCAAAAACCTTGGAGGTGTACCTTTTACAGGGCGAGAGTCTGCGATTCAGGCAGAAGCATGGCTTAAAGATTGCGAAAATATCCTAGAAGGCTTGGAACTGGAAGATCAGCGAAAGCATTACCTAGCAGTTTGGCAACTAAAGGAGGAAGCAGGGCATTGGCGGGATACGATCAAAATCTGCAATGACGTGGCCAATATGTCTTGGGCCAGATTTAAGGAGCTTTTCAATGAGATGTATATACCCCCACAAGCTAGAGAGCGCCTGCGCGAGCAGTTCGTTAACCTTCAGCAAGGGAATATGACCGTTTCTGAGTATGTGAGGAAGTTTGATGAGCTTTCACGATATGCTCCTAGTTTGATTCAAGATCCGGTAGAGAATAATAAGAAATTTATCAAGGGGCTGTCCAAGAAATATTTGAACCGAGTCACTGCCCATATCAAGCTTCCTTTCAATTAAATAGTAGAGATGGCGTGCCGCTACGAGGAAAATGACGAGTCTGGACCGCAGGATAGGGGGAAAAGTCAAAGCAACAATCAGAAGGAACAAGCTAACAAGAAACAGGGGCCGAGTAATTCTTCTACAGCTAAACCCCAACGGAAGAAGAGGGATAGGAGCAAGGTGACCTGTTATAACTGCGGCAAGATTGGACATTTCGATTACGAGTGTAGAGCTCCAAAAAAGGTCAAGAGAAATGATTCAGGCCCTAGTCAGAACCGTGGTCAAAGTTCCCAGAACCATGGTCAAAATCCTTAGAATCGTGGCCAGAATTCGCAGGACAAAAGGGAATGCTACAATTGTCATCAAAAGGGGCACATTAAGGCGAACTGCCCACTGCTAAGGAATGCTCAGGTGGCACATGTTTATGAGGGAGCAGATACACCAGCTTCGACTGAGGAGCCTAATAAACCCGATATCTTAGGAGGTACGCTTAATATTAAGAACATCCCTATTACTTTCTTATTTGACACTGGTGCTACACGAAGTTTTATTTCTAATGATGCCATTCAAAAGTTGAAATTGAAACCAAGAAAACTTAAAGAGTTGATTAGAGCAAATAGTCTGATAGGAGGTTCTCTTATACTCGATAAATACTATAGAGTGCCAATCTCCTATTCTTGCTACCAATTCCCTATAAATCTAATAGTTATGAATTTCTTTGGGTATGATGTAATCCTTGGGATTGATTGGTTATCGAGGCATGGGGATGAAGTCAAGTGTGCCGAGAGGATTGTCAAAGTTAAAACTAAACTCGGTAATGTATGTATCCCCTGTCATGGCTCAGCCACCGACAGGAAAACATTCTGGTCTTCTCTAGAAGTTGCCCCTACTTCTATTGAGGATATCCCTGTTATCAAAGATTACGCTGATATATTCAAAGAAGTTGAGGGCCTACCTCCGCATAGAGAAATCAGCTTCCGAATTGATTTAGCTCCGAATGCAAGGCCTGTTGTACATCCCATTCGGAGAAAGTCGCCAAAAGAAAGAGAGGAGCTGAAAAATCTAACCAAGCAGCTTTTGTGGAAGGGTCTGATCAGACCCAGCTTCTCAGAATGGGGAGCAGCAGTGGTGTTCGTCCCAAAATCAGACGGTACTCTCAGGCTATGTGTAGACTACCATGATCTCAACAAACAAACTCTAAAAAATAAATACCCACTGCCTCGTATAGATGACTTACTTAACCGCTTGCATGGAGCACGAGTATTCTCTAGGATGGACCTAGCTACTGGCTTCCATCAACTTCGCATTGCGGAAGAGTGTGTGCCTTTAACTGCTTTCAGAGAACCGGATATCTTTTATGAATGGCTAGTATTGCCTTTCGGTCTATGTAATGCTCCAGCATATTTTGTTGATCTGATGAATAGAGTGTTCAGAGATGTTTTAAATAAATTTGTGCTTGTGTTCATCGATGACATCCTCATCTTTTCTAAATCCACTGCTGAGCACGAACAGCATCTGAGAGAAGTCTTAGAGATTTTGCGAAGAAATGTGCTGAAAGCAAAATTTTCTAAATGCATATTCTGGCAAGAAGAGGTGAAATTCCTCGGCCATGTTGTATCAATGGAAGGAATCTCAGTAGATCCAGGAAAGATCTCTGCCATCCAGGAATGGAAGCAGCCTAGAACTCCCACAGAGGTCAGAAGTTTCTTGGGACTGGCTGGCTATTATCGGAAATTTGTCAAGGGTTTTTCGAAGGTAGCTTGCCCATTGACAAACCTGACCAAGAAACATACAAAACTCAAGTGGACACCGGAATGCGAGGCAACTTTCCAAGAGCTAAAGAAGAGGTTGACCAATGCTCCTGTGTTGACCATCATAGATGGCAATCAGGATTTGAAGGTCTGGACCAACACTTCTAAGCTAGGTTGTTTCTTTTATAAATTAACATGTCAGAGGTAAAGTTTTTCCTTTGATGTCAAATCTCATTTTAACATGTTATCCCTTATTTATTTAAGGTAATGGTGCGGTGCTGATGCAAAGAGGCAGAGTAGTCGCATATGCTAGCCGTCAGTTGAAACCGCACGAGAAGAATTACGTCACGCATGATCTTGAACTAATGGCCTTTGTGATTGCTCTTAAAATATGGAGGCATTATCTCTTGGGTGAGAGGTTTGAAATTTACACGGATCACAAATCCTTGAAACACCTTTTTACCCAAAAAGATTTGAATATGAGGCAGCAACGTGGGTTGAATTCCTTGCATCACATGACCTAGATATCCTATATACTCCAGGAAAAGCCAACGTTGTAGCCGATGCGCTCAGTAGAAAGAATGCCGAATGCAACAATCTCATTATCGCCAGTCTCATTATCACTCCTTCTTTGATTGATAAAATTTCTGCTCTTCAGAAGAATGATAAATTAATTCAGAAGCTTTGTGAGCGAGTTCGTAAAGGCGAGGCCTCAAGTTTCCAGATTGACGATAATGGGACCCTTAGATTGCAAGGGCGAATTTGTGTGCTAGACATTGCTGAGCTAAAAAGAGAAGTGATGGATGAGTGCCACAAATCTAAAATCAGCGTCCATCCAGGTGTAAAAAAAATGTACCATTATCTCAAGCGCATCTTTTGGTGGAAGTCGATGAAGAGAGATATTTCTATTTATGTTGTTAGATGTCCCACTAGTTAGCAAGTTAAAAGTGATCAACAGAAACTGGCAGGGTTGTTGCAACCACTGGGAGTTCCAGGTTGGAAGTGGGAGGAAATTTCTATGGACTTTATAGATGGCTTGCCCCGAAGCAGAAAAGGCAACAATAACATATGGGTGATTGTCGACCGCTTAACAAAGTCTGCCCATTTCATCCCTGTTCGGTCCAACAGAACAGCTCGAAGTTTAGCACAGCTCTATCTTAAAGAGATAGTCAGACTGCATGGGGTTCCCAAAAGCATTGTCAGTGATCGGGATCCATTATTTACCAGCAAACTCTGGGAAGATTTTCAAGAAGAGCTTGGGACCAAGTTAAATCTGAGCTCTTCATATCACCCTCAAACAGATGGCCAGACTGAGAGGGTGAATCGTGTTTTGGAAGACTTATTGCATGCATGCATCCTTGATTATGGCGGTTCATGGGAGGACCACTTGCACTTGGTGGAGTTTTCCTATAATAATAGCTACCAAGCAAGCTTGGGGATGTCACCGTTTGAATTACTTTATGGCAGACCATGCAGATCTCCGGTATGTTGGGTGGAGTCAGGCAATCGACTAGTCTTGGGCCCCGACATGGTCCATGAAGCATCGGATAAGGTTGACATGATTAAGAAGCGCTTGTTGACTGCTCAGAGACAACAGAAGAGCTATGCAAACCAGCGAAGAAGAAATCTAGAATTCTCTGTGGGCGATCAAGTATACTTGAAGGTTTCTCCTTTGAGAGGCGTGATTCGTTTTGGGAAGACGGGAAAGTTGGCACCGAGATTCATTGGTCCATTCCCTATTCTCGAAAGGATTGGTACTCTCGCTTATAGAGTGCAGCTGCCCGACTGGTTGCCAGGGGTGCATGATGTATTTCATGTGTCTCAACTCCGCAAGCATGTTCATGATCCAGATCTAACTGAGGATGAACTAAACCAACATGTCCTAGATATTGCTCCGAATCTGATAGTGAGGAAGGACCCGATTAAGATCATTGGCAAAGAAACCAAAATCTTGAGGAACAAGAAGATCAACCTAGTCAAGGTTCAATGGAGTGGGGATCCTAGAGACTGTACTTGGGAGACAGAGGATAGCATCAAAAAGGCTTACCCCAAATGCAGAGTGGATATCTCCGAGTAACTCTTGTACTGAGGTACGTTTATACCAATTTACGTTTTCCATCTTGGTTCCTACTTTTCTTTGTTTCCTTTTCGAGGACGAAAATTCTTAAGTGGGGGAGATTGTAACGACCCGGAAAATCCGAACCAATTTAAAATTTTTATTTTAAATTATTTGGTGGAAAAATGTGATAGAAATTAAAATTAAAATTTTCATTTTTAAATAATATTAAAGCCAGTGAAAATAGTCAATTTTCAAACGATCTCTGTTTTCGACGAAACCACTTTCATTGGAACCGGAATGTCATATTATTGCTAGGTTTCAATTTTTCGAATTAATATGTGAGCGTGGCGAAGGAAAATGAGTTTAGTCGATTACAGTCAAATTTAGTCGACTGAAAAATAGCCATTTTTCAAAAAGGGTCAGAATTCGATGAAATTAGTTTTGTTAGGACCGTATCGTCATAACATAGACAAATATAATTTTTCTGGATTTTCCTGAGTCTGTTTGTGGCCTCGGTGAATTTATTTATGCAGACAAATTAAATTAATAAAGGAATTAAATATTAAATTAAATAATACAGGCCATAGAAAATCGTTTGGGCTGACGGGACCTGTCCCATTGGATCCAGAATATGGGCTATTGGCTAGGGTCACTTTCTGCTGGACTAAAATTGAACCGGTTTGAAAGATATGTTTTTTTTTGTAAAAATACATTAAATAATATTATAAATATAGGATTTTTAAAACCCTAGTTCACTATTCATCATCTCCCAGTCGCCGCCCCCTTCATCTCAATGGCCGAATTTGCTCCCCCTTCCACCACTAATTTCTCCTTCATCTCTTCGAATTAGAACCCCTCACATATACCAAATCGAAGCCCTTTCCTCCTCCTTTAATTCCATACGGATAGACCTTCCTCTCATCGCCTGAAGTCCGAGCAGCAACTCCCCGAAGTCCGCCGTTTTCCACCGCGTCGGCCCCTCCTAGGCTCGACCGAGCTCGGCCAACCCCCCCCCCCCCCCCCCACGTGCGCCGCCCTGAGCCCAACCACCCTGCACCCTCTGATCATCCCGAAGCCCCACAGTTTGTTCGATAATTTCAGACCTAGGATCGAACAATAGGAAGAAGCTACGGCCGATAGCTTATTTGGGGAAGAAAGGGTATTTACCAAACTAATTAATTAATTAATTAATTTAAATTGATTTAAAACTTCATTTAACCATAACTGATTCATTTCAACTCAGAATCTGACGATTTCGGAAGCGTTGGAATCGTAACAGCGAATAGAACGCGTTGAGACTAAAACGGGACCATTCTGAACAGTTTGAATTTTGGCCAAAATCTTCAACGACTATGAGATTTTTGAATTTGAATAATTAAATAATTTAATTATATTTGATCAGTTGAATCATTGTATGTTATTTCTGATCTGTTATGTGGTGATTTGTTGTATAGTTGAATTATATTCGTTGTGATATCATGATATAGTATATCAGTTTGGATCTGTAAAATTTTGATGTAATTTCAATAAAGTTCTCATCTTTATTTTTTTATTTTTATTCTATTTTTATTTTTATTTTTATTCCTTTATAGAAATGAAAAATTGAATCTTTGTTGCTTTACAAACAAAGATGAAATTTTGAATCTTTATTTTGTTTTTACAAAGAAAATGAAAAATTGAATCTTTGTTTATTTTACAACAAAGAAAAAAAAGTTAAATCTTTATTTTTGGTTCAACACATAATATGAAAAGTTGAGTTTTTGTTTTGATTTGCAAAATAAAACAAAGGTTTGATCTTTATTTTTGATTTACAAAATAAAACAAAAGTTAAAGCCTTATATTTTGATTTGCAAAGTAAACAAAAATTGAATCTTTATTTTTGATTTACAAAGAGGGAATCTTTATTTTGATTTACATAAAAAAGAACAAAAGATTAAATCTTTATTTGGTTTATGATTTATAAAATAAGGAAAGTTATAATCTTTTAAATTTTAATTAAAAGATGAATTATGGCTAGATATTTTATTTTGATATCAAATAAAGATTAGATATTTTATTTTACAAATAAAGATTTGACATTTTATTTGTTTTACAAATAAAACAAAGATGAGACCTTTTATTGTGATCCATCAGATTTATACACCGAATCATATATTGTGTTGTATGTGTGGACATTGTAATGACTATGTTAGGTAAATAGAAATGTTTAGACAAAAACCATTATTTTTGGTTATCATATTTCGACACCAAATTGAGTTGAGTTAGATAGGAAAAAAAATCCCTATAGAAAAATGTGCATTAATGAAAACAGTTAGGAAAATTTACATTTTTCTAATGTAATAAAGAGGAATAGGAAAATTTACATTTTTCTAATGTAATAAGGAGGAATAGGAAAATTTACATTTTTCTAATGTAATAAAGAGGAATAGGAAAATCTACATTTTTCTAATGTAATAAAGAGTAATAGGAAATTTACATCTTTCTATTGAAATGAAGAGAGATAGAAAATTTACATTTTTTCTATGTAAAATATAAGATTTACCTTTTTCTAGGTGAAGATGAAAGATTTACTATTTTCCTTTGTAACAATGAAAGGTTTACATTTTCCAATGTAAAGATAAAAGAATTTACATTATTCATTGTAAAAGAAAAGGAGATAAAATATATACATTTTATAAAAAAATAAAAGGTTCATTTTTATGTTATAAAAATGAAATAGGATAAAGGTTCATTTTCATGTTATAAAAATTAAATGGCATAAAAGGTTCATTTTTATGTTATAAAAATGAAATAGAATAAAAATTTCATTTTTATGTCTTTAAAACTAATAGGATAAAAAGTTCATTTTTATGTCTTTAAAACTAATAGGGTAAAAAGTTCATTTTTATGTCTTTAAAACTAATAGGATAAAAAGTTCATTTTTATGTCTTTAAAACAAATAGGATAAAAGCACATTTTTATAATTAAAAAAGAATATACATTTTAAAAACATCATTTTTGTCGCATTAGAGTTGGCGAACAAAAATGTCATTTTTATTGAATATGAAATATACATTTTAAAAACATCATTTTTGTCGCATTAGAGTTGGCGAACAAAAATGTCATTTTTATTGAATATGAAATATACATTTTAAAAACATCATTTTTGTCGCATTAGAGTTGGCAAACAAAAATGCCATTTTTATTGAATATGAAATATACATTTTAAAAACATCATTTTTTTCGCATTAGAGTTGGCAAACAAAAATGCCATTTTTATTGAATATGAAATATACATTTTAAAAACATCATTTTTGTCGCATTAGAGTTGGCGAACAAAAATGTCATTTTTATTTGATATAAAATTATACATCGTTGAAACATCATTTTTGTCGCATTAGAGTTGGTGAACAAAAATGTCATTTTTATTGAATATAAAATATACATTTTAAAAACATCATTTTTGTCGCATTAGAGTTGGCGAACAAAAATGTCATTTTTATTTGATATAAAATTATACATTGTTGAAACCATCATTTTTGTCGCATTAGAATTGGCGGACGAAAATATCGTTTTTATAGAATACAAAAGGAATGGATTTTAATAAGGGAAATCACCAAATATTTTATATAAATATAAAATTAAACGAAAAGTGAGCGACAGTTCGCGTATCGACAATCGTAACTTCAAACGATTATATAGAAATATCCGACCGTTGGATTTTCCCAAAACTGGAACCGTTAGGACCACTTTGGGAAGAGCTTTCCAACGATATAAATTTCATCAAAATCCGACAGTTAGATTTTAAGATATGTGTAAATCAAATTTTGGTAAAAGCAGCGCCAGGGCTGCCCATTGACCTGAAACGTCGTTTATTTATTTCGAGCTATTTTTAATGAATAAAAATAGCGATAAATAGTTATAAATATATATGAAATGTTTTAAATTATAATTATGTGACAATTATTTGAAAAGGTCGAGTTTAACTCATTTCAAATAATTGCACGGCGATTAAATCAAAGATGTAAGAAGACGATGGTTGAAGACCAACGATCTTCACATCGAATGGACGATGACTTCTGATACTTTAGACTGATTTTCTCCCAGGACAGGGTTGAAGAAGTAATTATCCGGACGTGTGTGTTGGTCGTGCGGATAAGCGAGAACCACTTTGGTGTCTCCGGTTTCGTTCAGACCCAGAACGGACTTGTAAATGGATGCGTGTCTGACGTTGAAATTCACTTCATGTAATTAAATTGATTTCTATTAATATATGTCTATTTGGTGGTAGAGAATTTATTCTCTACTTAACACCCTGATACGTAGTAATAGTTATCGATCACATGACGTTGAATTGTCAATATGGCACGCCAAGATGCAATGATCAAGGCTTTGTTGAAAAGCAGGTCTTGTGGCTGATGATCAAAGCATAGCCTGTTTAGGCATAGCTTTGTGTATATCGTGACTTCGCGAGCCTCACACCCCGGTATGAGTCAAAAACGGGATTAGGACTGCAGGGAGTGCACACGTTTCTTTCTAGCTAGTGGTGTTTGGGCTTTAACACGGCCCGACATTTTACTTATGTGGATTTTGGATTGAGGTACCTCGGGTTTTTATAGGCCGGAAGTGGTCATACTATAGGTTCATAGGAACCAGGAAACGTGTGTTCAGGCATAATTAATCCACTACCGTTAGGTGGGGACCGGCCCTGAAGATCCAAGGGTTCACTGCGGGGGATCCTAGGGCATTTGCTAGAGTGTCTCGAATCGGAAGAGGACGATCCCAAGCCTCGATTTCATGACAGAAAACCAATTCCCAATAAAACAACATTTCGGTTTTGATTGTAAACTTATATACGGCGACATAGTAGGATGGGGTACTATGCCGTCTAGGATTGATATATTTATATTGAAGTATTTTAATACTGCTTAAACACTAATGATAATATTAAAATATTACTTTTCACGTATTAAGCATGTTTGATCATCTTAAGGGAAAACTCTATCCTCATGTGTGCGTTGCATTGTGTGATAGGATCTGAGTCTTATGATGATTTCATTTTTCAAAAGTCATTTCCCTGTTTTATCCAAACTTTATAAAATTATGCACTGGCAATCCAATGGAGTAAACCCGTTCCGCGTTAGCGGCGTGGTCCTGAGATTTGCCACGTAGTTAGATAATTTAGTTAAGAATTCTCACACTAGTCCCATGACTGACTCGTAGTTTGTTTCACTTTTGCAAACTCAGGTGCCCCCTTTCCACACGGGCAGCCAATTGACAGGTTCAGGTGATACATTCTGATTGGAGCTTGCTTGGACAGACGAAGAAGAAGACCTTTTCTCTAGTTTTTATTTCTACTTTGAGACATTTTTATCTGTAGCTTTGATGTATGAGACGGAGTTTTGAGATTGTTTCTTTTCCATTTGGAAACTTATTTCCCTTTTTGTTGAGACTCTTTGGTTGGCTAAGTTATATCCTGTACTTCGTACTTTGATGTATTGGATATTATGATGCTGATGACATTTATTTCCGCTGCAATGGTTTATGTGTTATGATAATTATCTGAGATCTGTTTTTGTTGTAAATATGTTGTATTCCTAAATGATTATCCTTACTTTCGGTCTACGGAAGTTTGGGGTCATCACAGAGTTGAACTAAGGTTTCGATTCCCGAGGATTAGGGATAGATTCGGTTGAAACGGAGAGTATAAATACGATACTCTCGACATTTGGCATCTCCCCATACTTTCAGATCAAAGATTGAATTCGTCAAGGTGGGCACGATTTTCTAATGCCATGACCTAGGCCGTATTTTCATTATAGGTCACGATATAGGGAGGGCTGAGCCGGGTGATTCGAGTACGTGCACATCGGGCATTCGACAAGGATCATAATGGTCAAGATAGCATTGGATTATGTCAGGTATTTCTTTGTATCATGTTTTTTGATGCACATGTGATTTGTGTTGGAGTAGCTGTTCTCGTGGACATAGAACTGAAGAAGAGGGGTTTAAATAGGTAATTATACTAGCATTTAATTAACTATGTGGATAGGTGATTTAATTATTTAAATAATGGTGAAACTTACACATTTTATACTTTTGCATATAAGGTTGAATTTGGATGCCATTTCTTTCGTTGGACTCGTATTGAGGAGCTTTACGCATTAGAGCTTGTTTAGACCGATTTGGTCGAGGCAAGTGATATTTTCTCTTTCACTTAACTATCGTTGTTCACGTAGTACTTAATTGACGTTTAAAACTAATTCTAATTATAAAGCATAATATTTAGGATAGTCGAACCTAGTAAATACTTAATAAAAATACTTAAATGTGATTTAAGTCATTTTCACTTGATTATCACATTGCTACCTATTTGCGTGTTATTTATCCGTTTTCACGCCATTGCTTGCTATACAGACCATATTGCTAGATTTAGGCTATTTGGACATTTATTTTACTTTAATTTATATATAGGTTCTATTTAATTTATTACTACTATTATGGATGTTTTTGTATTAGTTTAGAAATTTTTTTACTGTTGGTTGCATGGTTGAATTGTTTGCTTAGTTTAGCTTAAAAACCACTCTTAAACGATCTAGTATTAGGAAATCTCATTTTTTATAATTTGGTTGAATGCGCAAGGATTACATATTTGAACGGATGAGATAAATTTGCGAAGGAGATCTAGAGTTCCTAGATGGATTTGATGATGGGGAAACATTGGAGCTTGGCGAAGAAGTGACACTGGAGCTTGATGGCCGATTTGAAGATGGAGGATGGACTTGACGATAAGCTGGATTCCATGATAAATGATAAATGTTTTCCATTGATGTATATTTAACCAATTCTAGTTGAATACATGATCTGAGTGGTCGTTGTCAATTACTACGAAGTGATCGATACCAACTCTATTGTTGTTGGCTATTTTGGCCAATTTGACATGGATAATGGTGCATTTCTAGGAGCAGAATATGGTGGTTCGTTCGATAGCTAGTTTGGAATGGTGGCTCTTCAATCAGTGGCCTCGGCTTGAGACAAGGATGTGGGACTTCTTTGGTGATCCATTATTAAACGATGGTGATTTTGGGATGGGAAGCAAGGCTTCTATGATTGATAGTTTCTTTCGAGTTATAGAAAAGACGACATCAAATCATATTGAACTGACTTTTAGAAAGAAAGAGATAGAAGACATAAGATGATATTGTGATGACCTGAATTTATAACTTTATCTTATACTGATTCACCACTGAATTTCCTTGTATATATATGTAGGATGGATAAATAAATAATTATACTTTGTGTACGTACATGATAAATGGATGAATTCGTTGTATATAACAATATGACTTTTATTTGATGATAACAAACATATATATTATAATATTAATGTGTCTGTAACTATACTATTCTATACTACATCACATAAAGAAATAAATATTTATATTTGAATAGAATATTATTGCACAAGAATTTAAATATTCAAACAGTGTTGTATTCAAATATAATAATTTATTTTAACGTTTGAATAATACAAACTTCTAACTCCACTATTGTATACTCCATTGATATAATACATTCAATTTCATATTCAATTTTATATACAGTAGTTCCTTACTACAACACTCGGTCACTCAGTATCGCATACAGACTCTGTCACACACTCTCATGTACAGACACATATTCACTCGGTGATACACTTGTCTTCAAGATGCTTTAGAGTCAGTCCAGTTACCTGTATACCTATTATAGAAGCATACACAGTAAACTGGAACAAAAACTGATTTATATTCTGGTAGATATACATTTTGTTAGACCAAAAAGTGGTTCTAACACCCAAATTGACTAAAAATACGATAAAAACAAGATCAAAAACAGAAAAGAGACACAAGATTTATAGTGATTCGGCGTTAAAGAGCCTACATCCACTTTATATCACTTTGTTTGATGATGTAGATGAAAATACAACAAGATATTCACTCAATCTCACTCACTTTTCATATACATTCACTCAATTATCCTCAAAATATACTTTGAATGATGATTTAGATTGTTTAGGAGTGCTGGAATTCGGTTCTCAAAGATATTCAAACTCTCAGAATGCCAAAAAGATCCCTTTAAGTGAGCCTTAGAGGTCTATTTATAGGTGCAAATTCTCCCAAAAACGGGTTCGGATCGGAGGTACGTGGCATCCATCCCTGGAGATGCGGGTTCGGAGCTCTCCAGATGGTGACAGCGCATCAAGAGAGTGGTAGAACGTGGGCAATCATGCGTGTAACTGCTCCACATCTTTAGGAGAACATGGGAATGAACCAGCTTTCATTCTGTGCTCGGGTTGGATAGGCCAGGTAATGGGGTTTGGATCGGAGCATCATATCCGATCCGGACCGGTTCGAGTTCTGTCTTTCCTCACTTTGTCTAGCTTTGTTTTTCTCTGACTACCTCCGATCCGATCCGGTTTCTAGGCAGATTATTCTCTAATAATTGATCCTTTAGCTTTGTGTTGCCTATTTCACAAAGTAGGCTAACATTTTGCCCCCTCAAAGAATGCTTCTGTTGAAGACGAAGCGTGCTTTGATGTTATCTGCTCATTGGTCTTTGAATTTGATTTTGAATTGTTGAGAAGTCATTTCTACTGACATATAAAGACACGTTGCTTCATAAAGTTGCATCCTTTGATGTCTATATATACTTCGCATAGTATGTGAATCCCTTTCTTTATTTTCAAACAACTTGGAGAACTCTTGTTAACATCCAGTTATCCTTCCAGGTGATTTTCTTTTTGATTTTTCTTTGTATTTAATTCAATTCAGATGCTAAGTTAATAAATGAAATTCCACTCGGTTCGGGTTCCGACCCGAACAGTCTCACCTCTTCTTTCATTTGGTATCAAGTTAGCGGGCCAGACTACGTCACTGGGCTCTCACTCCGGTCCGAGCGGAAAAGTAGGCAGGAATACGAGTAGTCACCGTAACTCTATATAAGCCTATCACCTTTTTCTTTCTTCCTCTCTTTCTTCTTATTTGCTTTTTCTCAGCCGATTGAACACAGAAACCCTAGCCCTCTGAAACTTAAAAAAACTTATTTATTAATCATCAAATCGAATTCATAAGTGAATCTTAAACTTGATTTTCTTGATAATAATCGATTTCGATTATGAATTACAGTCGGTTTGATCGATTTGGGCATGGGTTTGGTTTGATTTGCTAGTACAGCCTCCTCTTCCCTCATCATCGTCGTTGGTGGCTCAGTCGCCACTTCGAGGCACTGGGAAGATGGAATTAGGGCTCTCCATAATGGATAAAACCAATGAAAACTTGATCTTGGTTGGGGCCATGAGTACGAAATTAGGTTCTAAGTTTGAAAAAGAGGAAGAAGAAAGAGGTTGTAGGGGATCGGTTCGGGTGATGGAGTGTGGATCATGGAGAAGAAGAAAGGGAAGAGAAGTTCACAAAATCGGATCGGGTCGGAGTAAAGAATCATGAAGAGAAGCTGGACTTACTCAGTCGGATCGGGTCGGACTTGTAAACAAAAAGGAGGACATGAATCGCCTTATCGGATTGGATCGGGAATTGAAACAAAGGAAGTAAAAGGGGATGTCTGCTTAATCCGATCCGGACCATTTCAGAAGTCCTCCTCTGAACCGATCCGATTTTGATCCCTGGACACCAATACTGATTCTCAGCTAAGATGAGGCCTTACCCTTCGATCCGATCCCAAAGCACACATCCGAACCGAACCGAAGAAAACAATCCAATTTAACACTTAAGAACTTGCTTAACTAGCCCATTCAATTCTTGACATGGTCTTCCAACTTAATGGACAGTTAGGATAGTGCCTTACGAATCATAAACAAACGTCGAGAAATGTTCTGAACATCATCGCTTCATCAGAACTTTACATTACGCTTTCAAATGTTCACTTTACATCTCCTGCACACACCGTACACACTTTAGTTCACACATGTGCACAGGGGGACACGAACTAATTTACTCTAACTTCTGTTATTACTTCTTCGATAGTTTAGTGATGATGGCCAAAAGACATTCTTCTAGACTGGCAGAAAAGAAAGAGATCCCAGAGACATCCAATAAAGTCACTCTTGACGACATATCTTCTTCCTCAGACCCTAATGGGATTACGAGGGATTAGATTATGAAGTAGAGGCGCATAACAGCGAAACGCCTTCTGACAGTGAAGTTTCCCTGGGCTATGAAGAGGAAGGAGGGGTTGGAGATAATCGAGCTCCTGACGAATTTGAATCTGCCATCATATTGGAATCACCTCAAGATTCTGTTGAATCGACGATTGACAACGACAGACTTACTCGAATACGCTTAAAGCACGGGATACTGAAAAAGGATACCCTGGTGCCGTCGAAGACTGGTCGTCCTCATAATCCTCCGGAGGGATTTATGGCAATCACCCGATTGATGTGCATGGTTGGAGCTATTCTACCGTTTTCTCCTTTTGTCGTCGACTTTCTAGGACAGATGCGGATTGCCCCCATGCAGCTACATCCCAACTCCTAAGCTTACTTGTATACCTTATATGTAGCATATCGCGAGTAGGCACAGAGCTCACTTTTGATGACGTTCATTTCTTTTATAACTTCAAGCATCGGACTCGAGAAACTCCTTCTTTCTCTTACTTCGAGTCTGTCCCAAAAAGGAAAATAATTTCAGCACCGTTCAGCAGCAAGGCCGGCGATTCCAAGATGGAATAGTTTTATATAAGGCAACAGCCGGGGTGTGCTAGGAGATGGAAAAAATCGAGTAAGGCACTGGTTTTCTAAACCTCAACTTTGAATGTCCACGCCAGCACATTAATCCATTTTCTTTTTGTTTGCAGTTGATAATCCAAAACAAATATCGGGTCAAGTGTATTTTGATCGGATGCATCAGCCCCTCAATGGTGACCAAAAATTTCTAACTATCGACGAGGTCCTCAAGGACGAATATCTTCATCACCACAGGCTGCTGTCCATTACCCGTAGCATAGGTCACGGGTCAGGTCCATATGTATATATCCCTCCGGTGGATGTAATTCCAGAAATGGGCGAAAGCTCGAAAGGCCCCACCATGCCACTTCGAACTTCACCTTCTCCAAGTTCGACTCAAGACGATGAGTTGGCTAACATACCTGAAAAGCACCGAGAAGGGTACATCACCCTTGGGGATGCTATTTCTCCTGAAAAATCATTGTCTCCTAAAGAACCGCCAGTAGACGCTTCCCAAGGAGATGCCCCTACTACTGATAACCCTATATTCCAGGGCTTGGGAAATCTCCCCCTACCTGAAACTATCTACACTTCCGAGGATTTTGGCACAAATCCTTTAGTTTTTACATCTTCAGAGGAGACTACTCCTGTTAAGGCCAAAGAGCCCACTCGCACTGGCTCGGCTTCAGACTCTGGTTTGTCGGAGGGGGGACACGACTTAGGATGCACTTAACTTCACAGCACTTACTTCTTATGAGAATACCGGTTCTGAATTCCACTTACATTGTTGTTCAGGTACAATGTCTCGTGCTCACTATGACATCAGGAAACTACGCCGCAGCATGACCAGACCCCCTCATGATGTTGAGCATGATCGCCGCGAAAGCCACGGTAGGGAGGATAGAAGGCCTTATGATTCTTATCAGTCGCGGACCTCGCGCTCTCGCTTTCCCGTTCGGTCGGATCCAAAGTGATACAAAGGCTACCAAGGCCGTCGAGAAGATGAAAAATCACAGTCAAAAGACCCAATTTCTTTTCAAGAAAAACGCAGTAGGGAAAATAGCCCGCCGAGAGATACCGACTCGCGAAGCAAGCTCAAGGTTCCTGCTAAGCGGCCTAGAACGGGTGAAGAGGCTATTGAGCCCTCCACACATAAGAATACCGAGCTGACATTCCCCGCACCTCCACCACTGGACGTTGAAACTGCAATTAAGCGAGCATACCTGGAGGAGCAGTTCCCCGATCACTACTTTAAAAACTTGACTTTCTTACCTGCTCTTGAGCCTGTTTCCTCGAGGTGGGCATACGAGGCCAAAGCAAAAATTGATGCAGTCGAAAAACAATATTCGGAGATGTTCAAGTACTTGCGCAACCTCTCCATAATTATCTGAACTCTAATCACGGATACTTACTCGATGAAGAAGACTGTAGAAGCTGATGCAAAGGCCTTGAAAAATTTAGGGAAAGACCTTGAGGATACACAGGCCCAATTTGCTATCACTCAACGGGATGCTGCTAGCTTCAAGCAACAATTTGAAGATCTACAAAAACGTTATCATGACTTGCTCGAGTTCCATAATCAAGAGCGTTCGGAGCTGAAAAAACAAGAAGAAGACGCCAAGTCGGATAATGCCAAAATGCAACTTGCTTATGCAGCCCTTGAGCGAGAGAAGGCCGAGTTAGCGAAGAAAAATACCGAATTGGAGAAGAAAAATGCTAACTTGGCTTCCAAGTTGATGGAGGCCGAGAACAGAGCTGCCCTGGCGGAGGGTAATGTTGAAAGTTTCATCAAGTCGGCCGAAGAGTCCCGCAAGCAGTTGGCAGAGGCCCATGAGGATGTATAGGGCTTTGGTGAATTACTGATCGAATTTTTTGCACATATAATCCGTCACCGAAACATCTCTTGGATCGATGATTATCCGACTACCTTGGTCCATGTGTGGAGCCAAATTGTTGAATGGGAGAAAGAAGAACTCAAGGTAGATTCCATCGACGAGGACAAACTCATGGAAAAATATCTAAGAGATGACGAGCCGGCAAGTCTGGCTGAAGGGCGTCGCCTGATTGCTGCTGCCATGGAGGAGGAAAAGCGGAACGCTAAACAAAAGGACATCTTGGAGGCTGGTTCTTCTTCCACTGCCGCTGAAACTTCTAAAGTAGAGGGATATGACCCCGAAAACCCGGTGATCCCTCAGGCATCTCTTTTATCTCCTATTCCTGAGTCGGTTTCAGAGACGGCAGCTACTCCAGCTGAGAAATCATCGGAAGGTATTTCTACCTTTTCACCCCCAATTCGTCAAAGCTGTCTCCACTTTCCATCGCATAGTCGGGCAATCGATGAAGGACCCTTTATTTTATCCCGAGTTGATAACTGTTGCTTCTCATTCCGCAGGTGTTGAACCGTCTGAGAAGGCAGACGTGCCTCAAGGAACCACTGCTGAAGCAAATTCAGCGGAAAAGGCTGAAGGATACAAGGTAAGGCTAACGCTCCTTACGATGGTAAGATGATAGACGCCTTAAAGGATGACAGTGGCAATGAGGGACATGAGGAAGACCCTGAGGTGGCTATAGTTGGGGAGTCAAAAAGCGCTGATGACATCACTTTAGCTGCCTTGAAAGCCGAACAAGACAAGCGTATGCAGCTTAAAGTTGAAGATCTGGAACCCGAAAGCCTTAAACCTCTCGCTGTGGTGGATGCTGGATCAAGGTTAGTTGTTAAGCTTTCGACTAGGTCTATCACAGAAGAACTTGCTAAAAAGTCTTCTCTTGATTCCAGTGTTCCGATTCCTGGGAAAATATCAACTGATTCCAGCACTTCAGTCTCAGGGAAGGAAAAGCCAAGGCGCATTTTAACTGATGCTGAAAGAGAGGCGAAGGATGCCCAGAAGGCTGCTAAAAAATCCAAGTCCACTTCAACGTCTAAGTGATGAAGTGTTTTGCTTTACTTTAGTATTTAATTGGCACACAATTGTTGTAACGAGTGTGGCCCTCGCATCTTCTTTTTTGCTTGTTTTCCTGTACAAACTCATACGTTTGTAAATAAAAATAATTCATTTCCTGCAATGCATGTTAGTCGTTAGTTCAGTACTTATGTAAAAATGCAAATGCATGTCCTACTAAAGTTGTGTAATGGAGTCATAGTGGGGGGGGGGGGAATATGTGTGTACATGTATGCCCCCAGTCAATCTTGAAAAACTATTCAAGATTAAAATTAAAAAGTCCGAATCTCCTTGATTCTCTAACGGGGGTCGCATTCCTTTCATCATTAATGCCTATTCTTTTCCGGCATCTTTTATACTCTCCTGTCTTATATCCAGGTTAGAGTTCTTGCTGAGGCGGTCTCTCATCTGGGTGCACCTTCACGCCTCAGAGGAGGTCGTCTTCCCGTACTTTATACTCTCTCTCAATTCTTGAGAGTTAGAGTTAAGAATGTTGTCTTCCCATTCTTTTATGTCTTATTGTATAGACAATCGTTGTGTTTGTTCCTGCATATAAGCCATCTCCAACTTTCCAGATTTTAATTTAACATCTCGTATTCCACAGTCACAATAGAATAATAGTTGAAGATATAAATAATGCAGGAAAGTAAATGGCACACAATATTTTTATAGTGGTTCGGCTAAGTCATAGCCTACATCCACTTTATAGTCCTTTGTTCGCATCAACAGACTTTTATAAGGCAAGTCGTGCCTTTTTACCGGGTTCATAAAAAAAACAAAAGAAAATACAACATCCCTAATTCAAATATCGCATCAAGTGTTGGGCATTCCAAGCCCTAGGCACTTCTTCGCCATCTACGGTCTTTAACTTGAAGGCTCCTGTCTCAAGTTTCCGTTGGACGACGAATGGTCCTTCCCACTTTGGACCGAGATGAGGAAGGGATGGAAAAACTCGCTTTAGCACCAAATCTCTTGGTTCAAAAGTTCTAAAATGAACTTTCTTGTCATAATAGCGTGCCATCTAACGTCGATGTCTTGACGTACGCAAGTCGGCCTCGTCCATTTTCTCTTTGACCTCATCAAGGGACTCGAGGCGGAGTGCCCGCGGGTTATAATATGTCACCCTGTGAGAGGGAACTTCAATCTCTACCGGGATTACCGCTTCTGAACCAAATGAGAGAGAGAAAGGAGTATGGCCGGTAGCTATCTTAAACGTTGTTCGATATGCCCACAGAGCCAAGGGCAATTCATCCACCCATTTTGCTTTTGCACGTTCCAACCGCTTCTTGAGGATGGACTTTATGACTTTATTTATTGCTTCTACTTGCCCATTCGATTGTGGATGAGCGACTGCAGTGTACCGCTTGTCGATCCTGTATTTCTTGCAGAAATTTTGGAATTCGGCACCATCGAACTGGGTTCCATCATCAGTTATAATGGTCCTTGGAATCCCAAATCGGCATATGATATTTCTAACCACGAAACTTATCACCTTTCTCGCTGTGATTTTGGTTAAGGGCTCAGCTTCCACCCATTTCGTAAAATAGTCCATGGCGACTATTGCGTACTTCGCTCCTCCTTTGGCAATCGGTAGAACTCCGATGATGTCAATTCCCCACATGGCAAACGGCCACGGACTCACCATCGACTTGAGCTGGGTCGGTGGTGCTCTGGGGATCTTGGCGAACTTTTGGCATTTGTCGCAGCATCATGAGTAATCAGCTGCATCTTTATTAATAGTGGGCCAGAAATATCCATACCGCAATACCTTTTTTGCTAAAGTCAGACCCCCCATATGATCTCCACACTCACCTTCGTGTACTTCCCTTAGTACACGCTTGATGTCATCGTGCGCTATACATCGTGACAGGGGCATAGAAAATTCCTTGTCGATAAAGGGTATCATCTTGAAGGATGTATCTGGTAGCTTTACGAACTATGGCTCGCCTCTCACTCTTCTTTGGCGGGAGTACTCCATTTCTAAGGAAATTCTTGATTGGGGTCATCCACGACTCCCTCTCCGGTTCTGCTTCGAAAGCTAATTCAATTTCCATTAACTCAAAGCTTGGCGATCCCAACGTCTCAATTGGAACCATTTCGGTTTCCTTCGGATTGTCGGAACTTGCCAGCTTTGCTAGCCGGTCTTCCTTCTGGTTTTCAGCTCTTGGGATATGCGTTATGTTATACCGTTCCAAGTTGCTCAACAGCTCCTTCACTTTTCCAAGATAGGTAATAAGTCGAGGTCCCCGGGCCACAAACTCCTTTCGCACTTGGCAGACGACTATTTTGGAATCGTAGAATATGTCCAATGCCTTTATTCCGAATTCCTTAGCAAGTTTCAGCCCGGCAATCAGGGCTTCATATTCATAGTCATTATTGGTCGCTGAAAATTCTAGTCGCAGAGCATAATATAACGATCGTCCTTCAGGAGTAACTAAGACGACTCCCGCTCCGAACCTTCAGTCATTCTTGGCTCCGTCTGTGTACAACTTCCATGGATCTAATTTTAATTCCTCCTCTGATTTTACCACCTTATCATCGATCGTCTCTTCCCCCGAAATTGTGAACTCTGCTATAAAGTCAGCCAGAGCTTGCCCCCTGATCGATCTCCGCGGCTGAAAATTTAAATCAAACTGACTTAATTCAATATTCAACTTGATCAACCGTACCGATGCTTCGGGTCTTTGCAACACCTATCTCAGAGGCTGATCAGTGTATATGATTATTGGGTGAGCTTGAAAATAATGGCGAAGTTTTCGGGAGGCGATCAGAAGGCTGTAAGCAAGCTTTTCAATCCTTGGGTAGTTACGTTCTGCAGCTTCCAATTTCTTACTTACGTAATATACTGGCCTTTGTACCTTGTCTTCTTCCCTGACCAAGGCGGTGCTAACGGCGTGAGCCGATACTGCTAGATAAACAAACAGCTCTTCGTGATCCACCGGCTTCGAAAAAATCGGTGGTCTCTCTAGTAAGTACAATAGATTTCGAAAGGCCTCAACACAGTCCGGAGTTCATTCGAAATTTTTCTTTCCCCTTTTTATCAAGTCAAAAAACAGGACGCATTTGTCTGTTGCTTTGGAGATAAATCTTCTCAACGCAGCCACTCTCCCTGCAAGACTTTGGACATCTTTGATTCTTCATGGTTCCTCAATGTTCCTTATCGCTGCTATTTGACTGGGATTAATTTCAATTCCTCGCGAGCTCACGATGAAACCTAGAAACTTTCCAGATGCCACCCCAAATGAACACTTCGAAGGATTAAGCTTCATCCGATACTTTCGTAGGATACCGAACGTCTCTGCCAAGTCTTGCGTATGGCTAGAGGACTATCTCAATTTGACAAGCATATCGTCCACGTAAAACCTCCATAGTCTTCCCTATTTGGTTATAAAACATTCTATTCACCAAGCGTTGGTAGGTAGCTCCAGCATTTTTCAATCCGAAAGGCATGACCACATAGCAATACAACCCCAAATTTGTAATGAAGCTTGTGTGCTCTTGATCGGGCACATGTATGGGAATCTGGTTGTATCCGGAATATACGTCCATAAAAGAAAGAAGTTCATGTCCCGCCGTCGAATACATAAGCTGGTCTATTCTGGGGAGTGGGAAGCTATCTTTCGGGCAGGCTTTGTTCAAGTCTGAAAAGTCAATACACGTCCGCCACTTTCCGTTTGACTTCTTTACCAAAACAGGATTCGATATCCAGTTGGGATATGTCGAATCTTGAATAAATCCGTTTTCTTTCAGCTTCTCCACTTCTTCTTTCAGAGTTACCGACCTCTCTGGGCCCAGCACACGTCTCTTTTGCTTTACAGGCGAGTGTTTCGGGTTTATACTCAGCGAATGACTCATGATGGATGGTGATATCCCACACATGTCAGTGCGGGTCCACGCAAACACATCCAGGTTTGCCTTCAGAAAGTTAGCCAGTTCTTTGGCTCGGTGCGGATCCAACTGGGATCCAATCTTCAAAACTTTTGTTGGATCGGCTTCATCAATGGGTATATCCACTGTCGTTTCGTTAGGAGTCGCCTTTCTATCCTCATGTTCCTCATCTTCTCTAGGATCCAGGTCTTCAGGCATTCCCTTAGGCAACTCCTTCGGGGCTAATCCCTCTAATTGCTATGCTGAACCCTCCTTTGGAGGAGGTGAAGTATTTTTAGTTTCGATGTTGAGTCCCTTTATCAGCATCTTTAATTCAGCAATATAACAAGCTCGTCCGGAGACTTGATCTCCCCTCATTACTCCTGTTCCGGCTTTAGTTGGGAACTTTAGCAATAAGCACCATGGCGCAATACAAGCCCGGAACTCTGCAAGGGCAGGCCTTCCTAAAAATACGTTGTAGGGCGAATCGATATCTAGCACTACGAACTGAAGCATTCGTACTCTTCGACGATCCCCTTGTCCCAATGTTACGGGCAATTCTATATACCCCATTGGAGTTGTCGATGCCCCATTGAAGCCTCGGATCCAACCTTCACAGGGCTTCAAATCTCCAGACTCGAGTCCCATCTGATCAAACGACTTCTTAAACAAAATGTAGACAGAGCTTCCATTGTCTACTAGTACCTTATGGACCAGTGCCGGCCCTTATGGACCAGTGACGACTTCAAATCTCAACGGATCTTCGGTAGGTGATTGGATTTCGGTATCGTCTCTGCTACAGAACACCACATCATTGAACATTGTCCTCTGCTGCTTCACAGGGGTGATATCTTCCAAATCATTACACTCATCCACATCTATGTGCTTAATTGCATTAACGTATTGGTCCATTGCTCTGAAAATGTGGATGGCTGGATGGGGTCCACCTACTATGGTGTTAATGACAATCCCTTTGCCCTTTTGTTGCGCTGTAGGCTTGGGAGCAGGCTGATTCTGGTTTGGGGCCTGTCCTCCTTGTCCCCTGTCCTTTGGGGCAGCCTTATACTCATCCAACTTACCTTCATGCAACAACTTCTCAACCACATCTCTCAAGTGTCGACATTCGTTCGTTGAATGTCCATGGGTTTCGTGAAATAAACAAAATTTTCCGGTAGCAATTTCTTTTTCTGTCGAATCTTGCGGCGGTGGTTTTTTGTATTGCAAAACATTGTACATGCCCAAATAAATGTTCTCCAAAGTGTCATTCAACGGTGAATAATTTTCAAAGGTCTGGAACCGGGGTCTTTTCTCAGAATTACTTCCTTGGTTCCTGTTTCTCCTATTACCATTCGCATTACGGTTGCTGTTGCCTCCATTTCCATTATTATTGTTTCCATTCTTGTTTCCAACATTCACTTCGACTTTCCCAGAGCTTTCTCCAGACTGCTTTACAGTAACATTACTCTGAACAGCTTCTTTTGAGGCCGCTCCGGATTTCCTTTTTCTGTTTGCCCTTGCTTCCTCCCGTCTCAACTGAATATTGGCCTTCTCATAAAACAACTCTCTTATGGGAGGCGGCTTCACAGAAAGATGATCTCCAAACTCTGAATCAGGATCAACTCCCTACATTAAGGCCATCAAGATGGTAGGCTCATGAGGGTCGCTGACTTCTGTTACAGCTAAATTGAAATGGTCTAAATACGACTTCAAGGACTCACCCGGCGCTTGCTTAATTCTCGATAATTCGATAACAGTCTTAGACTTTCGGGAGTGAAGTCAGAATTGAATCATAAAACGTTCACTTAGTTCTTTGAAATTCGATATTGATCGAGGAGGAAGTCGGGTAAACCATAGTAATGCTACGTCTTCTAAGTAAATCGGGAAAGCTTTACACTTCACAGCGTCAGGAGCAGCTGTAGCATTCATAAGCCATGCCTATCGCATCAAATGTTGTCTCAGGTCAGTTCTCCCATTATATATGTCCATCTGCGGCAAATTAAAACGTCGGGGGAACTGAAAGTCAAGAATGTCATTAGTAAAGGGAGTATGGCTTCGCTCAATACCATAATCTTCATTGGTGTAATTTCGACTCTCAGACATGATCTGGCGTACCATGGCCCATACATCAGCATCGGTCAAGGGCCGTTCGGGCTCCGTGGCTCTAATGTTCGGGTTTCCTCTGGGCTCCTGATTCAGGGACACTCTCCTTCTTCTAGCGGCTTCTTCTCTGCTTTGCTCCCTACGTTCCCAGTCGATCTCGGGAGGAAGGGGATGAAGCATTTGTCCCTGAGTGGGGTTAGTGAGGTTAGGATCTCTAGGCAGAACATGGGATCCTCGCATTGGTAATAGCATAGGCTCTCTCAAGCTCGGGTCATCGGGTCATAACACACGAGCAGCGTCTTCGTGGGATCCCAGAGATCCGAAAGTCATTTGTTCCAAATTTTGAGGTCGTTCGAGCGGCCTTCTTTCACGAGGCCGTTCTTCCTCAGAAGAAGAAGACTGATCCATTGCAGTGTGATGAATTGGGGAAGGGGTTCTCTGCCTGCGAAGCGCGCCAATTTTCCTACTCATGATTCTCATATTCTCTAGCATCATAAGGTTGGTGCGCTCGTGGATTCTCATAGCCTCCCTAGTGCTCTCAAGCATGTCAAGAAGGCGCGAAAAATCTCCTTGGGTGACAGGCGCAGATGGATTGATCTGGTCATTGGTCCTGGTGGCTGGAGTCGGAGCATTTGGAGGGGCTCGAGTAGAGGTTCCAGCATCACCTAGAGTCGGATCGGAGCAAAGTGACCTAGCCAGATCGTTTCGGGTTGGGGGAGTGCACCTCTTCAACATCTTCTACTCGGTTCGGATCGGAGCTCTCCCTCTGCGATCGGTTCGGATTTCCTAAGCCACTCTGATCCGCTCCCGTGCTTTGCCCACGAGACCTCGTCATGACCGGGTTTTGTTGATCTTCACCAACTTCGTTCCCTCGACTGGTTTGAACTTCCTTGCCTTTTCCTTTGGCCATAATTCTTCAACAATCAACCAACAAGTACTTAAAAGCGTCGGAAATTAGGGATTAACTTCTTTGAACTCAATGGTCCAAAAAGTAGAACGATAATCCAGAAAAACAAAGAATTCAAATTGTTCTCAGTGAAAGCACCAAAATGTTAGACCAAAAAGTGGTTCTAACACCCAAATTGACTAAAAATATGATAAAAACGAGATCAAAAACAGAAAAGAGACACAAGATTTATAGTGGTTCGGCGTTAAAGAGCCTACATCCACTTTATAACACTTTGTTTGATGATGTAGATGAAAACACAACAAGATATTCACTCAATCTCACTCACTTTTCATATACATTCACTCAATTATCCTCAAAATATACTTTGAATGATGATTTAGATTGTTTGGGAGTGCTAGAATTTGGTTCTCAAAGATATTTAAACTCTCAGAATGCCAAAAAGATCCCTTCAAGTGAGCCTTAGAGGTCTATTTATAGGTGCAAATTCTCCCAAAAACGGGTTTGGATCGGAGGTACGTGGCATCCATCCCTGGAGATGCGGGTTCGGAGCTCTCCAGATGGTGACAGCGCATCAAGCGAGTGGGAGAACGTAGGCAATCATGCGTGTAACCGCTCCGCATCTTTAGGAGAACATGGGAATGAAGCAGCTTTCATTCTGTGCTCGAGTCGGACAGGCCAGGTAATGGGGTTCGGATCGGAGCATCATATCCGATCCGGACCGGTTCAAGTTCTGTCTTTCCTCACTTTGTCTAGCTTTGTTTTTCTCTGACTACATCCGATCTGATCCGGTTTCTAGGCAGATTATTCTCTAATACTTGATCCTTTAGCTTTGTGTAGCCTATTTCACAAAGTAGGCTAACACATTTATTTTAAATTTTATTTTCCTAATAATTTTGGTGTGTTTCTCATCATATTTCTTGACTTGGTCTGATATGTATATACATATATTTGTGTCTAGACTGCATGTGGTATTCACACTGATTCACTGTAAATACCACAAGGTAGACTATATATCGAGTGCCCGCAGATCAGCCTCAACATAGCTATAGAGGTCTGCTGATGTAAATAGAAAATATAATTCCACATGCACAATATATACATATACATGTGTATACACATATATAATATGCATGGGCAATATGGTCAAACTTCTGTGAGTACACAGTTTAAACCAATTCAGTGAACAAGGGCAATCATACACATGTACATGAGTGAAAGCACATTAATGCACCATACAAATCAATGCTACAACGAGTGGCATGGAAGCTTCATCAAGCAAATGCACAAAGGCTAGAAATGCAAACAAACAACATGGAGCCAATTCAGTATGACACAATGGGATAAGCAAAACAACATGGAATGCAAACCAGACCAGTATATACAAGCTACAAGAACGCAAGCTTAACCCATGCAGTCACAAGATCATGCACACCCAAGAATATGCTCGAGCCAATGCATGTTCATGCAAGCACACAAATCTGGACATTCAAGTGTAGTGCACATGTTTCAAGTAGCATGTGCCAATACACACACACACACACACACACACAAAACATGGCATATATATATAGACTCATGCCAAGTAACGAACACAATGTGCTACAACCAAATACATGCAATGGTGAAGCAAATGATTCAGTTCAGCCAAATACGTGCGATGGTAAATCATTAGCTCAATTTATCTCAACGAAAAGTATAGTCTCTGCTTTTACCAATGGTTGTAGCAACTACAAGCAAAGTAGAGGAGCTAACAAGCTACAGATGCAACATGCCAACTCGAGCAACATGGAGACACATTAAGGGTAAATCAACAAGCACACATACACACACACGCACACACACACACACACACATATATATATAGTAGTGTGTATATAGAAATGTAAGCAAGTACCACAAGTTTGTAGAACAAAGTGGATTGGTGCAACTACACAGCAAAACAAAGGAGCACATGGACATAATGGGCATGCAAAGCACATGATCAAGAACATATGCACAAACCAGCAAACATGCCAGTGTTCAAGATGAACACTCAAAGCAAAGCTTAGGTCAGTTTTATACGGCAACAACAACACTGATATGCCAAGTACACAAGAACAAAGCATATCAGAGTACACAAAAGTGAATGCACACATACAAGGAGATCAAGTATATGGCATGCATCAGGATACTACATTGTTATGGAGCAGCCAAGACATAAGATGCACCATGCAACATAATGGAAAGTACACATGGTCAGCTACAAATGAAAACACAAATTACGAATGTTTTAGATGCATGGTGAAGCTATATCCCAAACTGCATGACAATAGTGCGGCATAGATCAGGTGCATATGAAGCAAGAAGAGGAACATGGTGCTGCAATGCAAATAAATATGGTTCTGATACATAAAGGCAAACATATAAACGATAAAATATTTGCATGAACATGTTCAACCATGAAAGTTGTAATCTTCCTCAATCTTCGCAAATGTTAAAATTGACACGAAATACAGATCTCAGGAAGAAGTATTTCTCCAAATATGCAGTGCGCCGAAAACTTGGGAAAATTCATTCAAATAAAATCAGGCTAGAGTTTATCAATAAAATCAATGGTTTTTTTTAAGCAAGTGAGCATTTACGATTTTGTATACTTTCCAGAAAATCGCAAGTTTGTTTAGGTAAGAAAATAATACAATGTTTCTAAAAATCAATCGGCATTTTTAGGTAGGAATCTCAATCAAAAGTTTCTAGATATACATTACAATTCTGAGTCATGGAAACCAAATATCAATCAAGCAATATCAAGGCTAAGTCGTGCATGAAATCAGTGAATCGAAAGGGTTTGTAAGTCCTATATATTAACCAATTCATCACAGGCAATTTGAGCATCGAAAACAAAGCAACCAATTCGAGTGTAAGAGAAGTTAAACTCAAAATTACTCACGTGTTTTCGATTGCAATCCTAGACCAGATCCATCGACCAAGAGCAACAATGAATCAGCGCTTCAAAGAATAAAATCCCAGAGCAAAAAATATCGCGATTTCATTTGGAGGCAACAAAAACCCTTATTCCATATTCGGTCACCATTGAGGAGCAAAGAGAAGCTGACTCAAGTTGCAAAAGAAAAAACAAGAGGAGGCTGGCTTTTTGATTCATATAAGGGGTTTTGTTTTTTTATTCAAGTGTTTTTATTTTTACAAACAATGTATAAGTTTTCTTGTTTACTTTAAACTAGGGTTTACGAGTTACGGGTTTGTAATTCGAGGAAAATCTGATCTCGGGGATAAAGATCAGTGTAGAGTTTTGAGCGTAGGATTATAACAGTTGGGAGAGGGTATCGCGAGTTTACAGGGATTTTGTAAGCGTTGAGATATTTTCAATTCTAGTAAAATCCTTGGGGAATGCAGTAGTAAGCAGGGTAAAATCTATATCATTTATTTTCTATATTTATTTTTGCTACTACAATCTGTGCTATGGTAATCGTAATATCTCGTAAAACTGCAATAAACACTGTCCCCCCCCCCCCGGGGCCTAGGGTTAATCTAGATACTACAAGTGGTATCAAAGCCTAGCAATTTTAACTCTAAAGTATGGATCTCCCAAATTGTGATTATTCTAGTTGTCTGTCTAGCGAGAGTTAGTCCAGTAATATTCCAACTATTTCCAATGGAACAAAAATTTTAAATTGGAAATTAAAAATTGAATTCTATTTAAATCTATTAATTATGGACATTGGAATATTATTGAAAATGTGGGTGATATGCTAGATAAGAGGAATAAAGTTATCAATGCTCATGCTATGCACATTATTTATTCTTATCTTAATAATGATCATCCTAATCATATATCCCATTGTTTAACTACGTATGATATTTGGAAAACTCTCGATGTGAAGTATGAAAGAAAAGACAACTTCTCAAGACGCCCAAAGGGCAACTAAAGCTCAGAGTTATGCTTAACAGGATATACAGATGATGGAGAGCCAACATATGATGATTCAGACAATGGAGATTTCTCATATGAAGATTTGGTTTATTTTTGTACTGAATTAACAAAAGTTGTTGATAGTCTCAAATCAAAAAAATAAAAACTTGAAATTTGAAAACTCTGAGTTGCGATGCAAAATAATGATTTGGAATTAAAACTTCAAAGCTCTAAAGAATTTTTAAACTCTAATTGCAAAGATTGTTTTTATTTCAAAACTGATTTAACTCGTCTAAATAAAATAAAAAATCAAAAGCTTGAAAAAGAAATTATGACTTTAAAAGAAAACAAGATTGAGCTAAAAAGGGAAAACATTTTTTTTGCAAAAGGAGTTGGAAATTTTTAAGATGACTGAAAAGTCCAAAAATTCTTTGAAAATGATAGTTTGCCAAAAACTGAAACAATCCTGAATGAGCTTGAAAAAGAAATTGAAAAATTCAAAGAATTTGAAAATTTTGAATTTGAAATGCAAAAACATTTTGAATATGAGATTTCTGAGTCCAAGGCCAAAATTAGTTTGCTTGAAAATGAAATTTTGGTTTTGACACAAACTAATACTAAAAAGAGGAAGGTCACTATAAATTGTTGTTTACTCTGATGAAAGAAAATAGTTTGAATAAAAAATTCAATGACTTGAATCAACTTTGAATAAATTTTCTAATGCGGAAAAATCGTTGAATATGTTGTTACAAAACCAATATTATGTTGGAAATAAAAGTGGTCTTGGCTTTGGAAAACTTGATAAATTTGTTCAACTGCAAAATTCAAATGATTTGAAAAACTCTTCAAGTAGCTTGGTTTATGATCGATTTGAGATTTTGAACTCTAATAATTTCAAAGGATTTTTAAATCATAAACAATATTTTTTTTTTTGTAACAATCCATTTAAACAAGTTTGGATCCCAAGAGGAAATAAAATGAGCTTGGTTAAATTCAAACAGTTGGGTTCCTAAAGGTACAATGGTAAATTCTGACGGGTTATCATACAAACAAGTTTGGGTACCAAGACGTTTGAATACAGTTAATATTGGTTTTACAAATTTTGTTAGACCTCTCGATTCTATCAACAGTTAGGTACCGGAAGAGGCTGAGGAACCGCGTTGGCAAAGAGAATTTGAATTCCAGTTATTCCATATCTTTGAATCATTTAGTGTTCCTTGGCCTTGGTTGTTGAGTTGGAGATCCACAATGTCTATTGAAAATCGGGTATGATCTCTGAACTCACATCTCTTTTTACTTTTTTCTGTTTTTTTATTCCTCCTTCTATTTTTTTCTTTTCCTCCTTTCTGTTATTACTGATTTTAGACTAACTCTGCCATAACATTTTTTGACTTCTTGTGCTTTCTTAACTTCAAATTGCAAAACTCTTGGTTTTCTGGAAATCAGATTCATTTATCTAAAAATTTCATGTTTTGATGATTTCTAGATCTTGAACTGATAAATTGTAAATATTTTGCAATTCTTTTAAAGTCTAATTTTTTTACCGATTCCTGAATTTCTAACAGTGTTGTAGTATCTTGTATATACCTTGAACATTATTTCTTGAAATTCTGAAATTCTAGAAATTCTGAAAAGCTAATGAAATTTTCCACAACCTTGATGTTTTGAGTTTTATTCCAATTCATCTTGGAAAAACTTCAAAATTTGCAATCATTACATCACACTACTTGAAAACTGTTTTGATAGACTATGATAATTTCATTGGTTTTTGGATGGGCTTGACCATGTTTACTTGAAAATCATTTGGCATGGATTATCATGTTGCATTTTGAAATTCATTTTTAAAGCATGATTATTTGGCTTGGATATTTGATTTCTTTAAATTATTTAAAATTTTTGATACCTTGAATCCCATACACTTCTTCGATTTGAAATTGATAATCTTGTGTGATCGATTTATTGAATTTTAAATTTACATATCTCTTCAACTGATTTCAAATAACTTGCTTTTAATCTTGAATCATTGATTGTCACTTGTCCTTACTGTAAATGTTCTAAAAAATTCTCCTGAAAATCTTGTTTAGAAATTGATGACTGTTGCTTTGATAAAAGACTGAAATGTTTTCTGTAAATTTGATGACTGCTTGACACTTGTGTATACTTCATTGTAATCATGGGCATTAGGACCTAAAAGTGATTTCTATCTTAGATATATTTCACATTCACCTGACTGATTGTTTGAAAATGATTCTCATCTTGTGTAATTCTTTCAGAACCCCCCCCCCCCGTAATTATTATTTTTTTCTATTTTAAAATCATTTTTGGTTATTTCTTCAAAAATTGAAATCATTGATCAAATTGAACTATTTTTGGAACTCATCAAAATTATACTAGATTAATGAAACTATGATGAATTGTGACTATAGTACATTTCAAGAGTAGATTGCATTTAAATTCTCATGATGTTTGAACAAAATTTTGTAATATCTTTAAATTGGTGCTTATTTCATGAACATCTTCTTTTCTTATCATCCTTATATTATTCATCATGGTTCTATTTATGTGGAGAGTTTATCTTTTTTAAATCATTGAAGAAAGTACAGTTTCAAAATTTGTGATGGAAATGTGACTATATTATTTTTCATAATAAGAGATAGTTGAAAATTTTCAAAAATCCTTATATGATTGAACATATTTCATAATATGATTAATTTAGAAATTTATTTCACAACCATCTATATCTGTACCATATTTATGTCTTCCATTATTGGTTTTAAATACAGAGGAGATTTTGTATATAATAAGTGCTTCTTTAACCTCATTTAAAAAACCTAGATATGTTCATGCATGGTTAGAGATTACTTATAATTTAAGCTGCAACTGAACCCATTTAGAAGTCCTAATAGGCTATGTATGGTTAGTGTGCTCTTAAAACAAAAAGAAAAGAAAAGGAAAAGAAAATAAATAAAAATTTATGTATATGAAATATTCCTTGCTATCTAAAAACCAATCCATCAATCCATTTTCCTTGTTATGAAACACCAATCTATCAATCCATTTTCTAAATTGTGAAATGTGTTTATATTTTAGGATTTTTTGATTGATAGTTTTTTTGGGATCTGCGATTATTTGATTTTGTCACTTGATTTAAATTTTGTAACCGTAGTCTAAATCCATCTCTATTTTGTGCCCATTTTTAAAATTTGATTGAAAATAATTAGAATTCATATTATCTTATAACTCCCTCCATTTTTAAAAAATTCATGTAAATTCATTATTCTAAAGTGTGAAATTTGCTTCTAGTTTTAAAAATAGTATGACTTTTGTTTGGTTAGATGAGGTTCACGATATACATTATCTCTCTCTCTCTCTTGTTTTTTAATTTATTTTTCTAGTCTATATTCATGGCCATTTCAATTTTTATATCCTTTTGATGATAACAAACGAGGGAGAATGGTTTTATATCCTTTTGATGATAACAAACGAGGGAGAATGGTTAAGATATTTACCGACGAGTGAATATTTTGTGAATATTTTTAATATTGAAAATTCAATTATTTTTTCTTCACTCATATGCATATATATAGGAGGATATCTGTTATAGGGAGAGCATACATATAGGGGGAGTTCTCATACTTCACAGTTAAACACATTTATTGTATTCAAAATCTTAAGTGTATGTTTATCATTATCAAAAGGGGAGAATATTGTATATAATAATATGATTTTTTTTATTATAACAAACATATTTATTATAATATAAATGTGTTTGTAACTGAACTATTCTATACTACATCACATATAGAAATAAATATTTATATTTGACTAGAATACTATTGCACAAGAATTTAAATATTCAAACAGTGTTTTATTCAAATATAATATTTTATTTTAACATTTGAATAGTACAAACTTCTAACTCCACTATTGTACACTCCACTGATATAATACATTCAATTTCATATTCAATTCTATATACATTATCTCTTCACTACAACACTCAATTACTCAGCCACCTACAGACTTTGTCACACATTCTCTCTTGTACAGATACATATTCACTCACTGACACACTTGTCTTTAAGCTGCTTTAGGGTCAGTTCAGTCACCTGTATACCTGTCACTGAAACACATACAGTAAACTACAAAAAAAATTTGTTTTATATTCTGGTAGATATAAATTTATTTTAAGTTTTATTTGCCTCGAAATTTTGGTGTGTTTCTCATCATATTTCTTGACTTGGTCTGATATGTATATACATCTATTTGTGTCTAGACTGCTTGTGATATTCACAGTGATTCACTGTAAATACCATAAGGTAGACTATTTATCGAGTGCCCGTAGATTAGCCTTAACACAGTTATAAAGGTTGGCTTATGTAAATAGAAAATACAATTGCACATGCACAGTACATGTATACACATACATGAGTATGTACATACACACATATAATATGCAGGGGCAATATGGTCAAACTTCTGTGAGTGAACAGTTCAAGTCAATTCAGTGAACAAGGGAAATCGTACACACGTACATGAGTGGAAGCACATTAATGCACCAGACAAATCAATGAGGCAAGGAGTGACATGGTAGCTTCATCAACACAAATGCACAAAGGCCAGAAATGCAAACAAACGACATGGAGCTAATACAGTATGACACAATGGGACAAGCAAAACAACATGGAATGCAAATCAGACCAGTAGAAAGGAGGCTCAACCCATGCAGTCACAAGATCGTACACACACGGGAAAATGCTCTAGCCAATGCACATTCATGCAAGCACACAAATCTGGGTATTCAAGTGTAGTGCACAAGTTTCACATAGCAAGTGTCAATATATATATATATATATATATATATATATATATATATATATATATATATATATATGCGCACAACATGGTATATTATATATAGCCTCATGTCAAGTAACAAACACAATGTGCTACTGCCAAATACATGCAATAGTGAAGCAAATGATTCTGGTTCAATACAAATACATGGTTGCAGGATGGCAAGCAACAAGCAATGGCACAAAAAATATTCTAAAGCATCAGTTCAAGTATAGTATATGCTTTTACCAATGGTTATAGCAAGTACAAGCAAAGCAGAGGAGCTAGTAAGCTACACTGATGCAATATGATGACTCGAGCAACATGGAGACTCATTAAGTAAATCAGCAAGCATATATATAGTAGTGTATATATACAAATGCAAGCAAGTACCACAAGTTCAAGTGAAACAATATGATGCACAATAAAGTGGATTGGTGCAAATACACAGCAACGCAAAGGAGAACATGGACATAATGGGCATGCAAAGCACATGATCAAGAACATATGCACAAACCAGAAAACATGTCAGTGTTCAAGACGAACACCTAAAGCAAAGCTCAGGTCAGTTCTATGTGGCACCAACAACACTAATATGCCAAGTACACAAGAACAAAGCATAACAGAGTACACAAAAGTGAATGCATACATACAAGGAGATCAGGTATATATATGGCGTGCTTCAAGATATTACATGGTTATGGAGCAGCCAAGACACAATATGCACCATGAAACATAGTGGAAAGTACACGGGGTCAGCTACAAATGCAAATTATGAGTGATTCAGATGCATGGCGAAGCAGTATCCAAAGCTGCATGACAATGGCGCAGCATAAATCAAGTGCCTATGCAGCAAGAAGAGGAATAAGGTGCAACAATGCAAACAAATATGGTTTAGATACATAAAGGCTAACTAACAAACAATAAAATATTTGCATAAACAGGTTCAAATATGAAAGTAATAAATTTCCTCAATCTTGGCAAATGTTAAAATTGGCAAGAAATACAGATCTCGGAAAGAATTATTTCTCCAAATATATAGTGTGCCAAAAACTTGAGCAAATTCATTGAAAGAAAATAAGGCCACAGTTTGTCAATAAAATAAATGGTTTTGTTTTTTTAGTAATAGAGCATTCACGATTTTATATACTTTCTAGAAAATCACAATTCTATTTTAGGCAAGAAAATAATATGATTTTCTAGAAATCAAACGACAATTTTTAGGCAAGAATCTCAGTCAAGAATTTCCAAATATACATTGCTATTCAAAGTCGTGGAAACCAAACATCAATCAAGAAATATCAAAGCCAAGTCACGCACGAAATCAGAGAATCAAAAAGGTTTGTTAGCCCTATATATATTAAGCAATTCATCACAAGCAATTTGAGCATCCAAAACAAAGCAACAAATTCTAGTGTAAGAGAACTTAAACTCAAATTACTCACATGTTTTCGATCGTAACCCCAAACTAGATCAATCGACCAGGAGTAGCAATGAATCGGAGGTTCATAGAATAAAATCCCAAAGCAACAGAAATGGCGATTTGATTTGGAAACAACAAAAACCCTAATTCTATATTCGGTCACCATTGAGGAGCAAAGAGAAGCCGACTCAGGTTGCAAAAGAAATAATAGGAGGAGGCCGGCTTTTAATTTATATAAGGGGTTTTGTTTTTTATATTCAAGTGTTTATATTTTTACAAATATTGTATATGTTTTCTAGTTTACTTTAAACTAGGGTTTACGAGTTACAGGTTTGTAATTTAGGGAAAATCTGAACTTAGGGATAAAGATCGGTGCAGGGTTTTGACCATAGGATTACAGCAGTTAGGAGAGGGTATTGCGAGTTTATAGGGATTTTCTAAGCGTAGAGATTGTTTTAATTCTAGTAGAAAACTTGGGGATTGAAGTAGTAGGCAGGGTTTGCCAAAGTTGGGTAAAATATGTATCATTTATTTTCTGCATTTATTTTCTCTACTACAATCTATGCTGTGGTAATTTTAATATCTCGTAAAACTGCAATAAACCTTATTCACCTTCCCTCTAGGGTTAACCTAAATCCTATAGAATTGTGCATGGTTAACTTGGGAATAAATATACATGTTTGTTTTGATGTTGAGAGCAACATGTGAAAATTGGCTTAAGTATGATAAAAGCTAATATAACTTAGGTGTAAAATAGGTATTTTGTAAAGGATAGAAACCCTAATAGAGTAACTGAGTAAACAACAAATTTCTTGACTATTAGTTCGCTTAGCAATTAAAATAAAATAGAAATGGAAGAAGCTTTCGCAGACCAGGTCGGAGGATCGAAAGCTATCTTCTCATAAATAAAAGTAAAGGATGGAATAGAGAGGGAGAAAGGCGGCAGTTCTCGGAGGATCGGAGGCTAGGATTAGAAAAGATAGAAGCCGAGGGAAAATAGGCGACTATGATTCATTTTCGATTGGCATTAAGACCTATTTTAGGTAGCCTTTTATTTGTGTACTTTGTTATAGGATTAGTGCAATCAAAATATAAATGACGATCACTTGATTGATAACTAAGTATTGACGATTTTTATGAATGGATGCCTATATAGATTTGATTAGTATATCTCTATGGTTGAAATAGATGCACACTGCTGATTTGTATGCAAGAAAGTATTAATAGAATTGAATGAAAATAGTAAACATCTTTAAGTGTTATTAGCTGTGTGATAGGGTTGAATAAATAGGATTAAGCAACTTAAACTGGTTGGTTTGAGCTTATGTTTATTTCTATATAGATGAGATAAATGGAGCAATGGAATTAATGTACTAATTCATTTATCCTTTTTATTTTTTTTAGAGCTAGATTCCTATATTTATATTGGGAAATTTTGTGAAGAGAAAGGGTTAGGAGGTATCCTAATACCTCTATCATATGCACACAACAATATATAAAAATCTATATGATTAGTATTATGACTAGTAAGATAATCTAAATGCATAAATTAAGTTTAAGTCATCCAATAAGAGATTAAACTAATACTATGATATGCCAGTTTTAAATATGGATGCTTGACTTTTATATAGATAGTTGCTTGAATGTGTTTTTGTGTTGAATGAGTAAATCTGGATGATTTGTTATATGTTTGCATTAGTTTTTACATCAGGATTACCACATAAAAATGTATATCGTTTAAGATGTAAAATATGGAATCATGTGATTGTTTGGTGCGTAGGGTAAAAGGGGTTAGGTTAATGAAGTCTTGAACCTAATTTATAATTAAAGTATGAGTCATGAGAGTTGCTAGTCACCAGGTTTACACTGTTCTACTTAGCATCAGGAAGGATGTCAAGTATGCACATGGCTTGTTTAATCCTAGTAGGCCTTTGTGTGCTAGGAATAATTCGGGTGGTCCTAGGAAATGTGCACCTATATGTTCAATTTATGGACAGATTTGACCCATTGAAGTATAATAAACAGGTCCTAGTTGATATTGTATACTTAGAGATGATATAAGTCAAGATACAAATCAATGGGGATGGACTGGAGATGCATATTTATAGGAAATGCATGTGTTTGCTTGAATGCTTTGTTCTCAAATTTATGTATTTTGATTATCATTTATACTTGTTTTTAATCTTAAGAAAAAGCTTGGCCTGAGGACACTTAAAAGATATCAATGAAAGAAGTGATTATTAAGTTTATTTGTAAACCTGATAAACTTAGGTTGAACTAGGAGTGACTATGTTGTTTTAAACAGTTTTAAAGTACTTAAAGTGACTTAAAGAAATTGTTGCAGTATTGAATAATTTCTAAGTTGTTTATGTTTTGATGTTATGTGTGAAGCATGCTTTTTAGTCATCTCTGGAAACTTGTATGAATGTTTAAGATAATTTGGAACTAAGTATGAATGAAACAACTAAATGGTGACTTTGATATGGCTCATAAAATCTGGGTTGATTTAATGTTTGAATTGAAGGAAAGGTCCATGTCATTTAGATGATAAATGGGTGTAATTTCTTTTCAGATAACTTACTATATTTGAATCAACATATATGAATAAATATGTGCAAGTATTTAAGTATGAAGTAGGAATAAATTGGGAATGCATATGTTGTTGAATGGATGTTTAATTCATACTTCTCTGATGGACTATTGCCAGATTTATATACAAACTGAAATATTTTCTTACTGCATGTAGTTGTAAAAGTTATATATATATATATATATATGTATATATACACACACACACACATCCTCAGGAAGGCGATTAGTAAGAATGACTATATTCGATAGATAAACTTTTGAGTTCTACATGACAAATATAACTATTTTATACTCACACCAACTACTATGCTTGACCCTTTGTTTCATTGCATGTACAATCACCTGGGGTGCCTCATTTTCATAGGGTTGTCCGGTGATTTTTTTCCAGAAAGGAAACATGAAATTGTTGATTTGGGTAATTGAGGAGTTAGTGTTGTAAATGTTAAGGAATTTATTGATTGTTCTTAGGCTAAATGAGTGAGAGTTTTGCATCTACTGAATTGTAATAATGGTTGTTATTTGGTTATTATTGCAAACCTGTCTAAATGCTTAAGTGTTTTCAAAGTATCATATGAGTGAGCACTTTGTATTTTCTGGACTTGATTTAAAGTTGTGTTTATTTCACTTACAGAGGGGAGGAGACATATCAAAAAAAGATACGTGATTGTGCCTACCTCCCACAATGACATAGAAATATTCAGATTGATATGTATTAATACTAAGACTTATGTACACATGTGTTCAGGAGATGTGTGAATTAAATTACTAGGGTGAAGTGTTTGTTTCTACTCTTTGTTGTTGAAAGGAAATGGCACGTAAATTGATACGTGCATATGGCCTCTATTTGTACAGTAAAGTAATATACCGATTAAATTATGTGCACCAGCTATATTGAATGATAAGCTGATATAACATTGCTATTGGCCTACTAAATTTAGAAGAAAGTATGGCTTATAATTTGATACATGCACTCGTTTTCTTATGTGCCCAGTAGATTGTAAAATGTGTAGGCATAAAACATATAAGAGATAAGTAGTAAATGAATTATCTATGGGTTAAGTTGATGTTAATAAAGAAAGCCTGGATGCAACGATTTGTTGATAATCTGTAACGACCCGCATTCTACGCATCATAGGGTTGTAGGATATTTATTCCTTTCACATACAAAGTCGTATAGTCATGTAACTTTGGGAGACGACTATTGGGGTCATTTCCCATGTTCATGATTTTTCCCGATTTTTAAATGACCGTTTTGCCCATGGCTGATCTTGTTTTGGCCATAACTTTTGATTGGAAAGGAGTTTTGACCTGAAACTACTTCCATTGGCTCCGAATGATGGTTTACAATTCGATAGAGTGGTCGCATTAGCCAAACAGACTCACCGTTTGGGAGATATGGCTGAAACAAGTTTCAAAAGGTGAAAAACAGCTTAATTGGGCTTAACCAGGTGATTAACAGCTAGGCCCAATGGGGGATTTCGGGATTAAAGGTATTTAAGGGCTGCTAGGGTTAGGATTTTGGTTTTTCACTCATTTTCCAGCCGCCACAAACCCTCTGTTCAACCTAACAATGGCCTCCAACATCTAAAAACACCTCTAATCACTTCTTAATCAAGTTTTGGCTTAAATTACATCAAATTAAGGAGGAATAGCGCCAAAGCAAAGTTAGAGCTATTGTGTTGTCATTGGGAACAGTGCCATAACAGTAGATTATTTCAGATATAAAGTTCATTTGTGGCCAAGGTGAGTGATTTGCAAGGTTTCTCACTAATTACGGCTAATGAGGGGTGATTAGTGATAGTTAGCGAATTTATACACGTTAAAAATCTGGAAAAATATTTATAAATTCTAAAATGATGTTTTAGACCTCTGTTAGAAGTTTGGGTTAATTTGGTTAAGTTTTGCTAATCATATCATTAGATTTGCTTAAACATGTTTAAGGGAAAATATGGAATTTTGGCTATGTTTGATCCGTTTTAACATACCAAATTATTGTTTTGGTGTTTGTGAATGTTTATACATGTTTCTATGACTGTATGGTATGCTTTGTGATTGTCTAGAAGTGATAGATTGGTCGAAAACGCCGTCGAATGGTGTAAAACAGTAGCTGGAAAGTTGCAGGAAATGTGCAGGGTTTCAAACCGGATCGGATCGGATTACTGGCCTCGGATTGGACAGGAGAACCAGGCAAGTGGAATTGATTCGGATTGGAACTTAGCATAAGAGGCTTGGCGAGAAGGATGGCCATTTGCTTAGCATTGGAGTTGGGCAGAGGATTGGACTGGAGAGACAAAAAGGGGATCGGATCGGAGCTAGGGTGTGGGATCAGATCGACTACCAAACCGAACCGGAGCTGGCATCTTCTGAGGCGTGCAAACGAAAGAGATAACAAGGAAGGTTGGATAGGATCAGAACTTGACACTATAAGGAAGACCCTGGCACTTTACCATCGGACCGGACCGAGCCATATGTGAGAAGCTGAACCGAACCGCATGGAGGAGATGAACCCGAACCGAGCATGGGTGACCGAACTGAACCGAGCAGGGTGATCGAACCGAACCGGACGTGTACTTCTACTTCTACATGACGACTCTTCTGAAGGCTAACTCCAATTCGACCAAAACTCGAGATGCAAAGGAGGTCCAAATGAGGAGCTTTGACTCAGGATCTTGATGGGAACCAATGAGTGAGCTTCATGATTGGGCTTTGCTGCGGGACGTGTGTTAAGGGGTTGTCAATATCTATAACTTTGAATCACTATGTGTAGGCAGTACGTGAACGGATTCAGGGTCACAGTGGCCTAGGTACGACTAAAGAGCTATAGACCAATGAGGTGGGGTCATTTGTAAAGATTTGGTCATGACTCCATGGGGTAAGCTTGGTAGTAGCAGTAGTCATACAAGTCGAACTCCGTCACTACTTCGATGGGTCTAATGATTGAAGTGGTGGACATCGTATGCTTTACTCACTGAGTGAGAGATGTGAGGATGGTTGTTATGTTTGATTTGTTCGCCATCACTATGACATGCACACCCCCACCCCTGTATTCTTTACACCATCTGTTTAGTGGCACCTTAGAGTATTGTACGGTATGTAGTGCTAACTCTTTGGTTGCAGGTCCAGGTTCAGGTATGGTTTAGTATACCTGTTATTGTTCTGTTTAGCTACTTATCGCTCATACCAGACTTTTTGTCTGAGCTAGAGTTTTATGCCTCTTCTTATTACTCTGGGTGCTCTCACGAGCAGACTAGAGACAGGTTAGCTGGTGATGCACGAGTAGCTGTACCGAAGACGAGCAGGAGGCTTCCACGTATGATACATATATAGATATTCTACATGTGTCACTGCTGGTCACTACTTTGGGCATTAGTAGTGCACTCTTCCTTTCTTTTGTTTAGAGACAGTAATTTGAAAAGTTGTAATAAGCTGTATTTAGACTTCCGCTACTCTGATGTTGATGTTGGTTTTAGTTATCAGCTTATGCACTGTCTCGCCTGTTTTATGTCAAGTACATTATTATTATATTTTGTTCCATGCGCTGTGAGACATTCTACAGGTTTTCGATTAGTTCATTCTCTTCTTTCCTTTGTTTGGCGACCGTTCCGTGCTAGTTGGCATGTGTACAGCGCACTTTCGGAGGAAATGCCGGCTGGTGTGGGGCGGGCCGTCGCACTTGGTATCAGAGCTCTAGGTTGTGTAGTTAACATAGGGAAGTCATCAAGGAAAGATAGTATACGTATATGAGAGTGCGTGTTTGTGATTATTTTGGTTTTCAAAAGCTATATATATATATACTATTAGTATAGCTAAGGATGAAGTCGCACTACACTAGCACCACTATGGAGATGGTTAATCGTTTTCTCTTTACAGATTGAACGATGAGCCGATACGCAAGAGGTGCCGGTAGAGGAGCCAATAATGGGAATGTTGCTGACATGAGGACAATGTTTACTGACCTCATGAGAGAGATGCTTAGGGATGTGTAGAGGGCAGCTCCCAATAATGGTAATGGTGGTGGTCCAATAGTGCAGGCGCCTAGGGCCGATTTCGCCAAGCTGAATAAGGATTATACTAGTCTTGGTGGGAAGTCGTTCCACGGAACGGAGTCGGCTACGGATGTTCAGGATTGGTTGGATAACTGCAAGCATATCTTCGAAGATATGGGTATCGAGGATGTGATGAAAAGAAGGTTAGCATCCCGTCAGCTGCAAGGACGGGCAATGAATTGGTGGAATGCTATAAAGGACGAGCAGTGAATTGGTGGAATGCTATAAAGGAAGCTACTCCAGAAGATCAGATTACTTGGGATCAGTTTAAGGTTCGCTTTAACAATAAGTTCATTCCAGCTGCTCAGAAGTCAGTGCTGTTTAAGAAATTCTTGGAACTCAAGCAGAATGACAGAGCTGTCTCGGAGTATATTGTCGAATTCGACACTTTGTCGAAATATGCATTATCCCTAATAGATACTGCCGAGAAGAAGAACGAGAAGTTCATAACTGGCTTGGATTAGTACTTGGGGGAATGGCTTATTAACCACATCGATGAGACAATTGAATCAATTGTGGGGAAAGCATTGAGGTCCGAGAGTCTTTACCCTAAGTCGAAGACTGAGGTTGCACCTGCAGAGAAGCCAAAGCCGCAAGCAAGCGGTGGAGGCAAGAATGGTTCTCAGAATAAGAGAAAGCAGAATCAGGCCAAGGATGGCCAGAAGAAAAAGAATAAGCAAGATGTTGAGTGCTTCAACTGTGGTAAGAAGGGCCACTATGGCAAAGAGTGTCGGGCCAAGCCAGCGGATAGGAAGTGCTTCAACTGTGGCCAAGTGGGACATCATAAGGACAAGTGTCCGCAATCCCCTAAAGAAAAGCAGGTGGTGAAAGCATATGCCCTTAATGCTATTCCTTCTTCATCGAATGCCCCAACTGCGGCGGAGAAAGGAAAGAACGTTGTTGTTCAAGGTATGCTTTCTGTTTATGATGTTCCTGTTAGAGTTTTGTTTGATACCGAGGCTTCCAGTTCTTTCATATCTTGCGACCTGGTAGATAGGTTGGGATTGGAGCCCGAGATTGTCGATAGACCTTTAGTGGTGACGAACCCGATTGGTGGTTCGACTAACCTCAACATGATTTGTCGTAATGTGGTCTTATCAAGTCATGGATGCATGTGTGTTTGTGATTGCTTTGTTTGGGCTTTACTGGGTTTGGCATTATTTTGGGAGTCGATTGGCTCCAAAGATATGGGGTGGTGGTAGACTATGAGGGCTTTTTGGTGACAGGTAGAGTGGATGATGGGCGGAGGGTATTGTTTGGTGGTCTACCCGGTGATGGCGTAATGGCTAGTTTTCTAAATTCCCCCGACATCCCGCATAGTGAGTTGTCAGGTTTTCCCATGGTTGGCCAGTATCCGGACGTTTTCGAGGAAGTGACCGGGCTTCCACCACACCATAGATTGAGTTCCGTATTGATTTAGTGAAAGATGCCAGGCCTATAGTGATTCCACTTCATCGTATGGCACCAAGGGAGCAGCGAGAGCTCGGGGTGCAAGTCAGCGATCTTTTGAAGAAGGGATTTATCAGAAGGAGTGTTTCTGAATGGGGAGCACCAGTTGTGTTTGCTACCAAGGCGGATGGTTCCCTTCGTTTGTGTGTAGACTACTGCGAGTTGAGTAAAGTGACGAGGAAGAACAAGTATCCTCTACCGCGGATAAATGATTTGTTTGATTAGTTGAGTGGCGCGAGAGTATTCTCTCAGTTGGATCTCGTGACTGGTTTTCATCAGCTTAGAGTGGAAACTGAGAGTATAGCTAAAACGGCATTTCGGACGCCGTCTGGGTTTTATGAGTGGTTGGTCATGCTATTCGGGCTGAACAATGCCCCAGCATACTTTGTGGATCTTATGAATAGAGTATTCAGAGATCAGTTGAATAAGTTTGTCCTTGTGTTCGTGGATGATATTTTGGTCTATTCGAGGATAGAGGAAGAACACAAGGAACATTTAAGAATAGTGATCGAGGTGTTGAGAAAACACCAATTGAAAGCAAAATTCTCTAAATGTCACTTCTGGAGGAGGGAAATGAGATTCTTGGGCCATGTTGTTTTAGAGAATGGTATTGTCGTAAATCCTACGAAGGTGGCTACGGTACAAGATTGGTCTACGCCCAAGAATGCAATGGACATAAGAAGTTTCTTGGGATTAGCTGGATATTATCGTAAGTTTATCCAAGACTTCTCCAAGATAGCAACACCGTTGACTCAGTTGACCAAGAAGAATCAAGCCTTCATCTGGGACGAAAGGTGCGAGAATGCATTCAAGAGCCTAAAAGAAAAGTTGACATGTGCACCGGTGTTAGTCATTCCTAAGGGGAATGAAGAGATGACAGTTATACGGATGCATGTGGCACAGGGCTAGGTGTTGTATTGATGCAAGGAGGTAGGGTTGTAGCTTACGCAAGTCGGCAATTGAAACCGCATGAGAAAAGATACCCTACCCATGATTTGGAATTGACAGCGATCGTGTTTACACTGAAGATGTGGAGACATTATCTCTTGGGAGAAAGATTCGAGTTGTTTACCGATCATAAATCATTAAAGTATCTCTTTTCTCAGAAAGATCTAAATCTCTGACAGCAAAGATGGTTAGAATTCTTAGCTTCCTATGATTTCGACATCGCATATACACCAGGAAAGGGCAATGCGGTGGCTGATGCATTGAGTAAGAGAAATGCCAGTTTAGGGGCTATGTTTCTTGAATGGAAGCAACTTGAGTACATCGCTGGGTATGATTTCAGACCAAAGTGCGAATTAGATCCAGAAATGTTAGCAAGTTTGACGATCAGACCCGCTTTGATTGAGCGGATTGGTTCTAGTCAAAGGAACGATCCTAACCTATTGGAAATCATCTCAAAGTTAAAGATGGGAATTGACGGAGAGATGAACAAGTATGGTCTTGATCGAGATGGATGGCTTAGAAAGAATGGAAGACTAGTTATACCCAATGTCAATGGATTGAGAGATGAAGTGCTTAGAGAATGTCATCACTCAAAACTGGCTATACACCCCAGTGGTAACAAGATGTACTGAGACATGAAGAAGACCTACTACTGGGAAGGGATGAAAAGAGACGTTGGGAAATTTATATCCAAATGCATGAATTGCCAGCTAGTTAAAGCTGAGCAAAAGAAGCCTAGTGGTTTGTTGCAACCATTAGAAATTCCAGAATGGAAATGGGAACAAGTGTCAATGGATTTCATTGATGGGTTACCAAGGACTAAATCGGGCCATGATAGCATTTGGGTGATTGTGGACCGATTGACTAAGAGTGCAAGGTTTATACCCGTCAAGTCAAACAGGACGGCAGCTAAGTTAGCGGAACTGTATATAAAGTGGGTAGTGAGATTTCATGGAATACCCAAAGGCATTGTGAGTGTCCGAATCCGTTGTTCACTAGTGGATTTTGGAAGAGCTTACAAGAGGCGTTAGGATCAGAATTACATCTCAGTACCGCGTATCATCCTCAAACTGACGGACAGACAGAGAGGGTGAATCAGGTGTTAGAAGACCTCTTGAGAGCTTGTGTATTGGATTTTGGTGGATCATGGGATGACCATTTGCATCTAGTAGAGTTTGCATATAATAATAGCTATCAATCCAGTATCGGTATGGCTCCATTTGAAGCTTTGTACGGAAGACCGTGCAACTCACCGTCATGTTGGGTAGAAACTGGTGAGAAGTTTGTGCTTGAACCCGATGTGATAAGAGAAATTTCAGCTAAGATTAAGGTTATCCAACAGCGAATGAAGGCTGCCCAAGATAGGCAGAAGAGTTATGCCGATAAAAGGAGAAGATAATTAAAGTTCTCCATTGGCGACTTGGTGTTTATCAAGATTTCTCCGTTGAAGAGCGTGATACGATTTGGCAGGAGAGGAAAGTTAGCACCAAAATTTGTTGGTCCATTCCCAGTTCTTGAGCGAATTGGGAATTTGGCATACAAAATTGAATTACCAGAGAAGATGACAAGAGTTCACAACGTATTTCATGTTTCCCAGTTAAGGAAATTCATACACGACCCAGATGTGACTATTTCACCTGATCAGTTGGATGATATCGAAGTTGAACCCGAGGCGGTTGGGAACCGCAAGCCTATGCATATTGTTGGGAACGATATGAAGCAACTTCGAAGGAAAGCGGTGAATCTAGTCAAAGTTCAGTGGGGCGAGGATGAGAATGACTATACTTGGGAGACAGAGGAGAGCATTAGGAAGACGTAACCAGAACTCTTCGTCTTGTAAGATTTTAACGTTGATTTAGTCTTTCCGCATGCTAAGATAGGCTTGTTTGTTTATTTTGCATGTTTGATTTTTGTATGTGGCTGGTAGGCATGCGGGATCCTTTGTATGTTTGGGTTAAGGAATTTCAGGGACGAAATTTCTTAAGGGGGGAGAGTGCAACAACCCGCATTCTACGCATCATAGGGTCGTAGGATATTTATTCCTTTCACATACGAAGTCGTATAGTCATGTAACTTTGGGAGACGACTATTGGGGTCATTTCCCATATTCATGATTTTTCCTGATTTTTAAATGACCGTTTTGCCCATGGCTGATCTTATTTTGGCCATAACTTTTGATTGGAAAGAAGTTTTGACCTGAAACCATTTCCATTGGCTCCGGATGATGGTTTACAATTCCGTAGAGTGGTCACATTAGCCAAACGGACTCACCGTTTGGGAGATATGGCTGAAACAAGTTTCAGATGGTGAAAAACAGCTTAATTGGGCTTAACCGGGTGATTAATAGCTAGGCCCAATGGGTGCTTTCGGGATTAGAGGTATTTAAGGGCTGCTAGGGTTAGGATTCTGGTTTTTCACTCATTTTCCAGCCGCCACAAACCCTCAACCTAACAATGGCCTCCAACATCTAAAAACACCTCTAATTACTTCTTAATCAAGTTTTGGCTTAAACTACATCAAATTAAGGAGGAATAGCGCCAAAGTAAGGTTAGTGCTACTGTGTTGCATTGGGAACAACGCCACAACAGTCGATTATTTCAGATCTAAAGTTTGTTTGTATCCAAGGTGAGTGATTTGTAAGTTTTCTCACTAATTACGGCTAATTAGGGGTAATTAGTGATAATTAGCGAATTTATACACGTTAAAAATCTGGAAAAATATTTATAAATTCTAAAATGATGTTTTAGACCTCTGTTAGAAGTTTGGGTTATTTTAGTTAAGTTTTGCTAATCATATCATTAGATTTGCTTAAACATGTTTAAGGGAAAATATGGGGTTTTGGCTATGTTTGATCTGTTTTAACCTACCAAATTATTGTTTTGGTGTTTGTGAATGATTATACATGTTGCTATGACTGTATGGTATGCTTTGTGATTGTCTAGAAGTGATAGATTGGTCGAAAACGCTGTCGAATGGCGTAAAACAATTGCCGGAAAGTTGTAGGAAATGTGCAGGGTTTCAAACCGGATCAGATTACTGGGCTCGGATCAAATAGGAGAACCGGGCAAGTGGACTTGATTCGGATTAGAACTTAGCATAAGGGGCTTGGCGAGAAGGAAGGCCATTTTCTTAGAGTTGGAGTTGGGCAGAGGATCGGATCGGAGAGACAAAAAGGGGATCGGATCAGAGCTAGGGCGTGGGATCAGATCGGCTACCGAACCGAACCGGAGCTGGCATCTTCTGAGGCGTGCAAACGAAAGAGATAACAAGGAAGGTTAGATCGGATCGGAACTTGACACTATAAGGAGGACCCTGGCACTTTACCACCGAACCAGACCAAGCCACATGTGAGAAGCTGAACCGGACCACATAGAGGAGAGGAACCCGAACCGAACCGAGCATGGGTGACCGAACCGAACCGAGCATGGGTGACCGAACCGAACCGAGCGTGGGTGATCGAACCGAACCGGACGTGTACTTCTACTTCTACATGACGACTCTTCTGAAGGCCAACTCCAATTCGACCAAAACCTGAGATGCAAAGGAGGTCCAAATGAGGAGCTTTGACTCAGGATCTAGATGGGAACCAATGAGTGAGCTTCACGATTGGGCTTTGCTGCAGGACGTGTGCTAAGGGGTTGTCGATGTCTGACTTTGAATCACTATGTGTTGGGAGTACGTGAACGGATTCAGGGCCACAGTGGCCTAGGTACGACTAAAGAGCTATAGACCAATGAGGTGGGGTCATTTGTAAAGATTTGGTCATGACTCCATGGTGTAAGCTTGGTAGTAGCAGTAGTCGTACAAGTCGAATTCCGTCACTACTTCGATGGGTCTAGTGATTGAAGTGTTGGACATCGTATGCTTTACGCATTGAGTGAGAGATGTGAGGATAATTGTTATGTTTGATTTGTTCTCCATCACTATGACGTGCACACCCCCACCCCCTATTCTTTACACCATCTGTTTAATGGCACCTTAGAGTATTGTACGGTATGTAGTGCTAACTCTTTGGTTGCAGGTCCAGGTTCAGGTATGGTTTAGTATACCTGTTATTGTTCTGTTTAGCTGTTTATCGCTCATACCAGACTTTTTGTCTGACCCAGAGTTTTATGTCTCTTCTTATTACTCTGGGTGCTCTCACGAGCAGACTAGAGACAGGTTAGCTGGTGATGCAGGAGTAGCTGTATCGGAAACGAGCAAGAGGCTTCCACGTATGATACATATATAGATATTCTCCCTGTGTCACTGTTGGTCACTACTTTGGACATTAGTGGTACACTCTTCCTTTCTTTTGTTTAGAGACAGTAATTTGAAAAGTTGCAATAAGCTATATTTAGACTTCCGTTACTCTGATGTTGATGTTGGTTTTAGTTATCAGCTTATGCACTGTCTCGCCTGTTTTGTGTCAAGTACGTTATTATTATATTTGGTTCCATGCGCTGTGAAACACTCTACCGGTTTTCGATTAGTTCATTCTCTTCTTTCCTTTGTTTGGCGACTGTTCCGTGCTAGTTGGCATGTGTACAGCGCACTTTCGGAGGAAATGTCGGCTGGTGTGGGGCTGGCCGTCACATAATCTGTTTAAAATAATACAGCGCAAGAAGAAATTATAAATGCTTGTTTATGAAACGGTTGAAGTATTTTAGTTTTTCTTAATATATTATCTTGCTCATGCTTAGTGATATAAGGTATGAATTATATTATGTAATAAATGAAAATATAGTATTTGCCAAGGTAAATGTTTAGCTTTCTACCCTGGAAAAGGACTTTTTTTAAAAAGATTAAACTAATTGCAATGTGATTTAATGTACTTATTGTATATAAATGCCAGGATGCTCATAGGTTAAAGCCCACTGACACTACCAATGAACATGTATAAACTTATGAGACTCGGAACTCGTGTGTGTGTGTGTGTGTAGAGAGAGGGAGAGAGGAGGGTTCCATGGCACTCCAAATTTGTAGCACCCCTAAAGCCCCTTAATGAGAGCCACTCATTTATTATTAAATAAGATAGTGGGGGAGAGAGAGTTAGTGAGAGGAGACAGAAAGGGGATTGTGTGGTGGAAATTAGGAGGGCTAAAGGGGTGCTACACTATTTGGGGTGCTCTTGATCCTATCTCATATATATATATATATATATATATATATATATTCTTTTAAAAGTTATGTAGCTTTTGTATAAAGTGACAAAATGTTTATATATTACAAATTCATGTGAAAAGTGATACAGTAACATGGTTTTGCACATATACACATTTTGCAGCATGTAGTGAATAGACCTGGCTTGAAGCATACCATTATCTCCAATGTAAACATTAATACTGTATTGTGTAAATGAAGGATGTATGAAAAGTAAAGGGAATAATTTGTATTTTAAATAATTTAAGTTATGTTTTTCTGAAAAGTATAGGCTAATTGTTATGGCTATTTTGTATAAGTTTGCAACTGAATATCATGACAACATATCCTATTTGTAATATAAATTCCTAAAACTCAAAGAAGAAAAATATAAACGAGATATATTATTGTTCGTTGTGTAATGAAACAGATGCTTGAATCCCTTTAGTAACATTTTATGATATGAGCAGGAAGAAACAAATATGTATTTATGTACCCAGTTAATTAAGATCTAAATCATAATAAAATAAAATGAAACATACATGATGATATGGTGTAAAAACTGGAAAGTCAATTACTTACATTGTATTTAGCTGTGTAGTGATTAATTAATTATTAACTAATTAACTTACTTTTACTTTTAAAATTATACTATGATTAATCAAGTAAAAAGGACTTATGTATCCTCATAAGTTGTTTTTTTGGCAAAGCGGACCGGTTTTTAAGGTGACTGCAAATACCTTTTTATTATAACTAATAATAAAAAATACTAGTGTAGTACAGGTGATTGTAGTTGACAATCAACTAATTCAATTTTTAAGGTGGTCCGTCCACTGCTTACGGAATTTATAGTGTTCTGTCCACTCTATTTACAGACTTGTAGCACTGGAGCTAGCCTAAATTAATTAGACTATAATAGGGAGGAATTTCATGTAGCAAATTAAAAGGAGCAACAGAACAACAACCATATTCTCCACAATAAAGATATTATATACTTTGTACACATAGGCCTGTATAAGTAGGTTGTGTAGCCCAATATCATTATATTGCCAAACGTTATACCTTAAAGTTATACAGACAACTATATAAATAGAGAACATCTGTACATTTCATAAAATAATGAAAATACAAAATCCCGTGTGTTCTCATTACAAATTCTGTGATTACAAAAACCATATCTCTTCAAAACTTAATTTGGTATCAGAGCAAGCCATTGCTTAACCGCATTTTTGATTCTCTTCTGGTATCACATGGTGTATTTGTGGAGAAGATATCCATTAGATTTTATCTTCATCATTTGGATATCTGAACTCGTCAGAGAATACTCTCTTCATTTGAGTTCAATATTTACTAATCAAACAATTGTGTCGTGCCAAGCTTTACAGCGGCTGCAACAACTTTTGATTGTAAATCTTTATATAGGAAAGTCTACAATTCTGCAGTCAATCAGGAAATTCAAGAAGTAGTTTCCAGTCAAGAAAAACATCTCAGATAACATCTGTTCTTATCATAAATCACCATTCAATTCATTATCATCATCAAAGATTTCAAGACCATCAAATACTCTTGAATATCACAATACTAAACTATAGAATTTAGAGCTTACCTGTTTCTTGATTTCTTTTCTTCATCATGGTTGAAATATCCACTTTAGAAGGGAATGAATCTGCCTCATCGAGGGTCAATGCACCACCACCAGCTTTTGAGCAACTTATCAATACTGTTGTGAGACCACAAAGTCAGTTGATCACCATCAAGCTTGACGAGAACAACCATCTTCGTTGGAAATTTCAAGTCAAAACCACAATTTAAGGCTATGGACTTGATGGATACATGCATGGAACCTTGCCAACACCACCTCAGTTCATCACTGATAAAGATAATAAAATTGTCAGTAATGAAGAATATGAGCAGTTTCACAGACAAGAAAGGCTAATTAGTGCATGGTTACTATCCTCTATTAGTCTAAATCTTTTTTCACAAGTAATCGGATGCAAAACTGCAAACAAAATCTAGGTTACAGTGGAAAAGAATTTCAATGCCCAATCATCCGCCAAATCCCTGTTCTATAGAAAACAATTACAAAACTGTAGAAAAGAAAATCTAAGTATGAGAGAATATATTGCCAAGGTCAAGAATATCTGTGACATGCTCCTTGCATCAACCAGCAAGATTGATGAATCTGAACATGTGTTATCATTACTCAATGGTTTAGGCAATGAATATGAAGCAGTGATCGCTGTAATAACATCACAAAAAGTAACACCACCTCTTGATGATGTTCACTCAATATTCCTTTCTCATGAAGCCAGAACTGACATTAAAAACACTCATGATTCTGATTGCTCACTAAATTCAGCAGTGAATAACAAGGAAAGAGGACAACCCTATAGAGGCAATAATCCTAACTAGAGAGGAGGCTACCCTAATAGAGGAAGATGAAGGGGTAGATGGAATGCTAATAACAGGCCAAAATGTCAAATATGTGAGAAAGTGGGACACACGGCATTCAAGTGTTACTTTAGATATAATTCCAATTTTGTGCCAAACCAAAATGACAACAATCAAAGAAATTCCAATCCTAATGCTAAATTAGCTCACACTCAAAATGATGCATCAACCTCTTCAGACAATAATAAAGAAAAAAAAATCAGAGTGAAGATTCAAGAACTGATAACATTCAAGATTACAATTGGTATCCGGATTCAGGGGCAACTAATCATATGTCAAATAATCTCGACAATCTTAATCAAGGAAACAGGGAGTATAGAGGTAAACAGTCTATAAGCATGGGAAATGGTAAGTGTATTAATATTTCTCACATTGGCAGTAGCATAATTAATGGAAAGAGGCAATTATTTTTACATAATCTTCTTAGAGTGCCAAAAATCAAGAAAAATCTAATAAGTGTATCACAATTTTCTAGAGACAATAATGTATATTTTGAGTTCTTTCCTAAAATCAACACAAAAGCAAGCCCTGTAGTGCAGAACTCATGCTACACTTCTGTGATGCAATCTAGCTGTAACAGTAATTCTACTTTTGATATTTGGCATTATAAACTTGGTCATCCCAGTGTAAAAGTAACGGAAAATATATTCAGTAAGAATAATATTAACTGCAATGATGTTTCTATGCCTTATGTTTGTACCTATTGTCAGATGGAAAAGAATCACAAGTTACCTTTTAATGACTCCCTAACCAAGTATTCTAAGCCATTTGATCTAGTTGCATCAAACCTATGGGGACCAGCCCCAATATCTACTGATTATGGTTATAAATATTATGTTTCATTTGTCGATGCACATACAAGGTATACTTGGATACAATTTCTGAAATCAAAATCTGATACTCTTGGCACTACTATTAGATATATGAATATGATTGAGAATCAGTTTAATACCAAAGTTAAAATTATACAAACAGACGGAGGATCTGAATATAAAAATTTGGACAATTATTTCAAAAATAAGGGTATTATTCACAGAACTACTTGTCCCTACAATTCTGAGCAAAATGGTTTAGTAGAAAGGAAACATAGGCACATAGTCGAATCTGGTTTAACTTTATTAGCACATGCTTCACTACCAATTAAATTCTAGTCAGAATCATTCAATACTACTGTTTATCTTATAAACAGAATGCCAACAAAAGTACTGAATGATATCAGTCCAATAGAAATGTTATACAATGTTAAACCAGATTATCTAAGTCTAAAAACATTTGGGTGTTTGTGTTTCCCCTATCTTAGACCATACAATTCAAATAAATTAGATTTCAGATCCAAACCTTGTATTTTTCTAGGCTATGCTGTAAAACAGAAAGGCTATAGATGTATTGATGAAAATGGAAGAATTTTTATCAGTAGGCATGTGACATTTAATGCAAACATTTTTCCATATAGCAATAAGGATATCAAAACATCAAATAAAGTCTATAATGATAAAAATCATATACCTAAAGTTCCAATATATGTTGATATACTACCTCCCATAGCAAGTAAACAGGCTCCTGATGCTCATACAATCAATATTACTTTTGATAATCAGCATGATACTGACATACATGAACCACTCAGCCACGCCAGTTCTTTGTCTGAGAACATTAATGAAAATTATGAAAATAATCAAAGCCATTAAGATAATACAAGTAGTACAGAAAGTTCTGAAAGCATAATACCTGAGGAAGGAGGTAATACTGATCAAAGGACAACTGATCCACCAGCAGCCACCGGTCACCCAACGATGACCGGAGCTAAATGTGGAATATTCATGCCAAAAACATACATTGCAACAGCCAGTGATGAGGAACCATGCACCTTTGAGCAAGCAATCAAATCCAAGCAATGGAAAACTGCCATGGATGATGAGTACAATGCACTCATCAAAAATAAAACATGGGAATTAGTCAAACAGCCAGATAACAAAAATCTGATCGGTTGCAAATGGACTTACAGGATTAAAAGAAATCCTGATAGTACAGTACATAGATATAAAGCGAGACTGGTAGCTGAAGGCTACACACAAGAATATGGATTTGACTACAATGAAACTTTTTCACCAGTTGTCAAACCAGCTACAATTAGACTGATATTCACTGTTTCACTAAATAATCAATGGAATATAATACATCTTGACGTGAATAATGCATTTTTAAATGGAGTTTTGCAGGAAAAAATCTACATGATGCAACCACAGGGGTATATTAAAGAAACTGGATATGTATGCAAACTTCAAAAAGCAATATATGGCTCGAAACAGGCTCCAAGGGTCTGGTTTGAAAGATTAAGATCAGCTCTAACTGCTCTGGGTTATCAATACTCAAAATCAGACAACTCTCTCTTTTTTAAATTTAGCGACTGTACTACTATATATGTTTTGATATATGTTGATGATCTCATTGTTATAGGTAACAACAATGTTGAAATAAGCAAGCTAACTCAATACTTGAATAAAGAATTCTCCATCAAAGAGCTAGGAGAAGTCACATATTTTTTGGGGATAGAAGTGCAAAGGAAATCCAAAACTGAAATGAGCTTGTGTCAAAGAAAATACATCACTGAGTTGATAATAAAAAAATATGAATGAAGCAAAATCTCAACCAACCCCAATGATCTCAAATTAACACTACTCTAAAAACAGGGGAGAAGCCATGAATAATATTAAACAATATAGAAGTGTTGTAGGTGCATTACAATATGCAACTATAACATGACCAGGCATTGCATTCAGTGTTAACAAAGTCTCACAATTTTTGCAGGAACCTAAGGAGGAACACTGGATAGTGGTAAAAAGAATACTCAGATATTTGAAGGGAACACTGGACTATGGGCTTACATTCAGAGGGGGAAATCATCTAAGCATAACAGGCTACACAGACTCAGACTGGGCAACAAACCCAGACGACAGAAAATCTGTCACTGGGTAATGTATTTTTGTTGGACACAATCCTATCTCATGGAGTTCAAAGAAACAATCTACAGTTTTAAAGTCTAGTGCTGAAGCCGAATACAGAAGCATAGCTAGTGCAACAGCAGAAATAATATGGCTACAGTCTATATTAAGAGAGCTAAAGCTTCTAAATAACCCTTAAGCAACTATCTGGTGTGACAATCAAAGTTCAATCTATATGTGTGCTAACCCAGTACAACATGTAAGAATAAAGCATATAGAAATTGACATATATTTCGTAAGAGAGCAAGTAAAAGATGGAAAACTTCAAGTTAATTTCATACCATCCTACCATCAGAAGGCTGATATCCACACCAAGGCATTGTCAGCAAAGAATTACACCAGATTGCGTGATGAGCTGAAGATCCAGAGGTTATATACTCACGAATCTCAAGCTAGAAGTTATCCACAGTCAACCTCAAAGTCAATCAGAGAATCAAGCTCCCTATCCAGCCATCAAAGCCTCAACGTGAACGATTCCTTTAACTCAAAACCCTCGACAAGAATTCAAAATCGAATCGACTCAAGTTTGCTTCAAATTGACACCAAAAGACCAACGATATATTGATTATCCCGCATCAAAGTCATCATCTTCACCCTCACAACGTAAATCTCAGACTTTCCAATATCTCATGTTGAAGCCACGACTCCAGTAACGCTCATCTATAACTCGTGATGAAAAAAATAGAGAGAGCTACCAGAAGTCTGCTTGGATTTCATGAAGTTACTCCGATGATTTCAAAGTTAGAAGAAACAACTCAGTCGCAAAATCAAATTTAGGGTTCGGTTAACCCTAGATTTGAAGGGGGAAATTAAAAGGAGCAACTGAACAGCAGCCATATTCTCCACAATAAAGATATTATATACTTTGTACATATGGGCCTGTATAAGTGGGTTGTGTAGCCCAATATCATTATATTGCCAAACGTTATACCTTAAAATTATACAGGCAACTATATAAATAGAGAACATCTGTACATTTCAAAAAATAATGAAAATACAAAGTCCTCTGTGTTCTCATTACAAATTTTGTGATTACATAAACCATATCTCTTCAAAACTTAATTTAGCATACCACGCAGGGTGGCATAAATATTACAAGTTAAGCAAAGTAGTACAGTAAAAATAATCCTAAGACAAGGCACAGCTTGCACTATTCACATAGAGCCACATGCAAGAGAGGAAGCAACAAAAGGGAAGGCATGAAGCTCCATACAGTCATGAAATAACGGGTGCCACCCAAGACAAAACCTACTACAATGGAAAAGCATACTGAAAGTATATCTCAAACCTCATGATCAAGGGTGGACTGAGCCCTATGCTCAGCTGTTCTGTAGCCCAGGGCACAGAACCTACCTAGAATAATAAAAAAAAAATGTTATTCAGCCCAACCTAGCGCCCAAAGCGTATAGGGGAAATTGCAAAATCAGTATGTATTAGTTCACCACCTCTCAGTTCTCGTTCTCTACTTCTACCGTTCTGTGCAAGAAAGGAAGGAAGGAAGAAAACAAGATTCTCAATTCTCCAATTATTTAAGGGATTTGCAGCTGCAACTATAGATTAATCAGTTAAGGTATTTTTTTTCATTCGCTTTTATTATTAGATTATAAATTGATTACTTGTTGAAGGAAAAACCCTAAATTTTTGGGTAGCAATCATGAGCTCAACCCATGGCGAGTCTCAGGGCCTATAAATATCGAGAATCTATTTTAGATGCAACCTACGTTAACCAAACAATATTATCCTTTTTTGAAAAATATGTGAATGAATTGGCGAGAAATTAAAAAGGAAATGGCAGGATGGAATAGGATAAATAAGAAAAAAGTCAAACTTCAAACATGAATTTGTGGTCCTATGGAGCTGCCAATTTAAATGAATGTTATATGAATTGCAGAATTGGTTTTAGTTTTAGTGTTTAAAGTCATTAAATTATGATATTATTTCATTTCAGACATGAATTGCACTTGATGGATAAAATAGTGGGCATCACTGATGGACTTTGCCAAACTTTACAACGCAAATCTCAAGATATTTTGAATGCGATGAAATTAGTTTCAACAACAAAAATTTTTCTTTAAAACTTAAGATTGGAGCAGTGGGACACATTTTTAAAGACTTTGTTAACTTTTTGTCTTCGTCATGACATTGTAGTTCCTAATATGAGTTCTCCATATAAAGAGGGTACAAGCCGTAGTTGTCAACAACGAGATGCCATCACGGTTGAACATCATTATCATTATGACATTTTTAACTCTACAATCGATTTCCAACTAATGGAGTTAGAAAATAGATTCAATGGTGTGGTGGTTAAACTTCTTACTCTTAGTTCAGCTCAAGATCCTAGTGATTCCTTTAAGTCTTTTAATGTAGAAAATGTATGCAAGTTGGCTGAAAATTTTTACTTTATGGATTTTGGTGGACAAGACATTCATGCTTTGCAATGTCAGTTGATGCATTATGAGCTTGACGTTAAAAGTGATCCTCGATTTGAAAATCTAACTACACTTGATGGTTTATGTCAATCATTATTCATGACAAGAAAGTTTGAAAAATATTATTTGATTGATTAGTTGATCCGTCTTGTGCTAACTCTTCCTGTCACTACCGCAACTACTGAAAGAGCATTTTCAGGTATGAAACATGTGAAAACGATGATCCGCAATGCTATGGGGGATGAATATCTAGCTGATTGCATGTCCCTTTATCTAGAGCGTGATTTTGCTTGGAAGATTGATTTGGATTCTATAGTTAAGGAATTTGAGTCTGCGAAAACCCGTCGTGCACAATTGAGCTAAATGTTATGTACTGAATGTGAAATATGAATCTACTTCTTATTATTTTGAAACTTTTCTTGTGATTATTGTTTTGTAGTAGCAATCGGTATTGCATTATATTTTTTTTATAAATAGCTTTAAAGTTTGCACACCGTAGTCTTAATTCCTGGGTCCGACCTTGCTCACGATACTCCACAACTGCAAACCCACCACACTCTACACCGAAAAGGTAGCAACCAAGGAGGAGCTACAGATCAACAAACCGGCAATAGGATTGCCTAACAGTGGGAATACACTGGGCACTAACCCAAGATACATTGCATAAGAACTTCTGACATGAATCAAAGTGACTTAACAAATAGCAATATCAACCGATAACATAAAAATTTGACATAACCCAAAACCAAGATATTCCACCTCCAACCAAAAAGTATCACACCAGCAGACGACACCCAAGCAAGTTGAACTAAGTGCTATGATAAAACTATCGAACCAAAATAAGAAAAGCCATAGCAAAACATGCCAACAGGGAAAGAGTGAACCTGCATCTCGAAAAATCTAACCCAAGTCATTCACACAAAGTGTAGGCGAAGATCTGCATTTGGCTTTCCAATCCAAGGAGGCACACTACCACAACAAACTTTGAGGAGGGCTCAAGAGCATAACACAACACAACAAGAAGCATGAAGTCAAATAATAGGGTGACAGTTAAGGGAAAGTAGTAGAGAAAACCAAGGACCTCCTATACGAAGCAAATAATCCAGAACAGAAAGATCTACGATCCAGGACAATCAAGTCTCGCATCGGCAGATCTGCCTAACCATAACTAACCCTAGGTAAGGGAAGCGTGACCTCAAGACAATAATCCAAGAAAGGCAGAGCTTAAATCCAAAGAAATAAAAGCACGGGCTTCGCGAAGGAGGCAACCAACTCAGATAACAGATCTAGATCTGGGCGTTCGGTTTGGGGATCGATAGGCGAACGATAGCTAGTTTCTAGGATGACGAAAGTAGGCATTGATTGGTGAGAAGACAGAGGTGCAGAATGATGTTGTTAAAGGAAGGGGAACAAAAGATTAAAATGAAGAAAGATGAAATTCGCTTGTCGGCATTTCCAAAAACTAGAGGAAGTGAAAATTTTATATTAGTGATATTTTTATATGTTTTGATTAGTTATATTAGTGAAGATGGAGATCCTCATGAGTTTTGTTTTTGCATACTGATATTTTCTTATTAGTATAGAATGGATCCTGGATATGAGTGATTGAAAAGGGGGATAGCCTTTGAGAAAGAACTAGTGTTATTAAAACCGGACCGGGCCGGTGGTCCAACCCCTAAAACCGTGAACCGTAGGCCAGTCCGGCCTGGAGAATGATAAAATCGTGCATGAGCCCTTATTCGCTAAAGCATGCAAAAAGACGGCCCAGCTACCTCAAAAAATTTAGTTTGTAGGCAAAGCCTGTTAAAACAAGTAGCCCGATTAGCTGTTGGCGGACCAGATTATTTATAGGGCAATGCATCCTATTTCTTCCATTTCACAGGCGATGTGGGACAAGTAGAAATAAAGTTTCTTCTCCTGCGCATGGAAATTTAAGCATTAAATGGTACTGTTTCATGTAGCTTGTATTGTAGAAATTAAAGACATGCGGAAGCTCTCTTAAGTTTTAATTTTTATTCGTTTTTGCGCTATATTATTGATAATTTTGTGGAAATCATTGGGAAAAAAACATGCACGGCTCCGACGGTTCAACCGGTTGGACCTTCAAAACCTTAAACCTTAAGGTGTCATGGTTCGATCGACGGTTCGGTCTTGATAACACTGAGAAGAACACACTGGCTTGTGTAAATTAGAAATAAAATACTAATAAAAACTGTTAGTATTTTGGGGGTCGCTTTAGTTAGTATTAGAGCTATGTTAACAAAATACACAACTGAAGTGATTAAACTTTTTATGATTATTGGTAGAGCATACTGATTTAAAATGTTTATAACGCTGAGTAATTGGTTATTTACTTATTTGTTTTTAAGTAGCATAGAAAATTTGAGGGATTGAACTAACTTAATCATAACTATCCCTAGAGATTTGTAGTAAGCCAAAAATATGGATTGAGTTATGAAATGAACGGTTGAATAAATGATAAGGGGGTATGCATGGAATGATTGAATGGATGCTTCTTATTATGCTATTTGGATGTTATGATTGTTGAAATGCATGAATATGAAATTTTGTGCTTGTATATTAACATTGAAAATTGGCATTAAGTCCTAACTAAAGGCAGCATTGGTTCAGTTTTGATCACCTGCATGTTTATTTAGATATCATGTTCTGTTTGGCTTCGACGGAAGGATTGAATATTTTGTTGATTTCTAGTTAAGTGTAATGCAGAGATATAAATATAAAACAATATTGTATGATGAAGAATGATAGGGACAACTTGCATGTTTATTTAAATGTTTGGCTATGAATCTGTGATGTTTCAGGTGAAATACTTTGATGACCTATATGCTAGTGCTGGCTTGTGAGTATATAATTATTACAATCCTTGAAAATATTATTGATTTATACATAATAAAATACCATTTGAAACCCATTAATGAATTATTTTATATTGGATTCAGTATAACCACTAAGAATAAAATTTGTAGAGAAAGTTCACGAATGAATAAGGATTACAGAAAACTTTTTTATATTATTACTACGGTCTTGTTTGAATTCCATTATGAGATCTATTTAATTTACATCGTAGTGACAACCTTTGAATAAGTATATGCAAATCATTTCATAATATCTATAGCAACATGTGGTCTGTGTAATGAAGGATACAAGGTAGCAATATAGGTATATATTGCTTATGGCTTGCATTCAAGAGAAGGGGACTAAGGATGGAATCATGTGCTGAGAATCTAGTTTCTTAATTATTTCCTTAAATACGAATTGTGATTTTGCTTAGCTTACCGAATAAATGAGTTCTAGTTGAATCATAGATGACTGGAATTAAGGGCTTTAGGGTGTGCCACTTTAAAATACCAATGACCACATATTGTTAACAATATAAATTCATAAGTAAAATGTGTAGGAATTACATGTAAAATGCTATTATTTGTATACTGGTTGCTAAATATAAATAGACGTATAACTCGATATATATATATATATATGTATGTATGTATGTATGTATATGTGTGTGTGTGTGTGTGTATATATATATATATATATATATATATATATATATATATATATGCATGCTAAGATATTGGCTGCTATGATTTTTTTGTATGAATGTATGATTATGATTTGTTGTTGGATGTGCTTTATTTTTAAAAGTAAATCGATACTTAGGGCCTAGAATGATTTAAATAAGTGATATATGGATGTGTCTATTTCTTAAAACAACAGTATATAGTTTCTAGTTAATATATTTACATAAATTTGTGTTGTTATACGTGTAGTCAGTGATGTGCATATTGGTTTATATATAAACTATGTGCTATAAATTAATAAGTATTCATGGGGAATGAGATGTTGAAAGGAAGTGGGACGACATGTAAATTAATATGTGCACCTGCCTTTCTCCTAGCACAAGAAGTTACAACATGGGAAGGTATAAATATATATATCAGTGATAAAATGTGGCAATTGGATTACCCATGTGCTTACAAATTATCTAAATAAATAGAGTATGAAGGAGACAATTATTTCTGTATAAAGTATTAAGTTGTTAAAAAGTATTCTTAGTGCAGTACATTGGTGCATTTTGATTGCTAAAATCTGGGTTAAGGATGGAAAATGTACTGAGATATTAGCATTAAACTGTGAAGTTTGTACTGATAATGCTTTGGTTGTTAGCTCTGAAATTAGATTGAATTATCTGAGTTTAGCTGAAGTAAAAAATGCACTTTGAAACTTATATACACATCTTGTATATAGAGCCAAGTTATTCACATATTAGTAACTTAAATATAGTTGATTTAGTACTTCCTGAAGTGAACCTGTGCTTAAGAGAATTTAAGAGTAGTAAAAGCATTTAGAATTTTAGATTTACACTGTATAGGATGTCCAGTATGCTTTACGCTAAATTAATTGGAATACATTTGTAAAGAAGTAGCTGGAGCAGGTGACAAGATACCCTGGCTTAGGTATTTTTTGACAATTGAAATGAAGCTTGACATCATGCATGTTTTTATTTCTAAGGCAAATAGTATTATTGTGATAGATGCATTTTAATTATGGAATAAAGGATGTTAAAAAAAGGTACAACCTACATTATAAATGTTTGAAATCTTAAGAATACGCCATAGCCTTGGCTTGTCTTCCAAGGGCAACATTTTGAATAAAGAAGGGGGCTTTATTTTTCTGTATATATGCAGTTGTTGATTTTGTATGACAATGAAATTTAAATTGAAGCTTTTTTATTTTAAAATTTTGATATTTTTGGAATGGTATGTTGGATTATATGCATATCAAATAATAATTTGAATATACTTGCATTGGATATTTCGAATGACTTGGAAGTACAAATGAAATAAGTTATAAAGCGTTGACATAAGTATAAAGAGTTATATGTTCTTATTTTTTTTCACATATAAAGGGTACTAGTGTTTCAGATATATCTATATAGTTAGAGTATTTGTTGAAATAAATTGGACTTAGAATTGCAAAATAAGAAGATGTGGAACTATGATGTTCTGAATAACGTTGAAAAAAAAATCTGATAGAGATATATGTTTAAGGGAGCTTAAAGTTAAACGAAAATGGCTTTTAAATACTATTTGTTTTAAATAGATATGCCTAATTATAATTTGATTCACATAAAAAGGGCACTAGTATTTCATTTTAAATACTATTTGTTTCAAATAGATATGCCTAATTATAATTGAATATATGATATGAACATGTTTTAAAAACAGGCATATAAGAACAAGTCACGTGATTGGTTTGGGATAATAGGAATCAATTTTTTATGCTGACTGATTTGTAACAACCCAGATTTTTGAACAATTTATTTTAAATATTTAATATGGTCTTAAATATTGAATTAATAATATAAATGAATTTTGATATTGAGTTATCGATTTAATAATCAAATATAGTATAATTTAGAATATATCGAATTTTCGTAATTCAAAATATAATTGAATTCGAATATTAAACTATTTCGAAAAATGATTCAAATGACTAATATAAAGTCTGTTTGAATATAAACGATAATAATAATAATTTATTATCAAGAAAATGATTAGTTCTAAATTAAAATTATAGTATATTAATTTAATATGGTGTATGTGTTCAAATTAAATTTCAAAATATATTTAGTTCAGTATAACGTTATAATATTGAAACGAAGGTTGGTAAGCTAAAATAATGGTTCACGGTTTTTAATTGTGAACCCCGAGATATTTGTAATGGATAAGATCGAAATCGAATCGAAAATCAAATCAATATCTATTTAAAAAGAATAAAAATCTCTTTATATCAAATCACACTAATTCAAATTCAAATTGAGTTAAATGGTGTTATGTACTTAGGCAGACCAAATATTTAATAGGGTGTACATTGGTTCCCTCGTCCATCTATTTATACATGACCTTCCCCTTTATGTTTTGCTTTTATTTTTGTTCCTCCGAACCAAAATGTAAATGCCTCCTCCTTAGTTTCTGCTGAAAATAAATTGGTCTTTCCCTTTTATATGTATCAAAATCGAGCTCTTAAATTCACTCTTCAGAAATTTCTATAACCTTAAAGCATTTCGCAGTCTCGTTTCCCTATTCGAACACTGTACGAGTCAGAATTTATTTATCCTCAAAACAACTTCGATTAACCTTGGAATCAAAAACCTTTTTGATTCATCAGTTGTCTTCGACTATTCTTGGATTTGGTATAGTTTTTTTAGTGCGATGGAGGCTTGTTGAGTTTGCTTCCACTCAGCGATACCTAGTCTACTTCGATCAAAGCTTTAAGCCGAACTGAGTCGCGATAGAGTATAAATGGCCAAGGTGATATCGCGATGATAGCAGTAGGTGGTTGGATGGAGTTCGAGTGGTATCAGTGCAGATCTGGTGGTTCACTTCGATCTCGACTGTTGCGAGAAGCAGTTTGGTGTCGGTGTTTTTGTTTTCAAAGTCACTATTCTGGGAGGTGAGTTTGGGAAGCATCGTTGGTCACTGAGAGTGGTTGAGCTATAGTGCACATGACCAGAGGAGGATTACGAGATTCAGGAGTGGATTAACTGTGGATGGTGGCGTTAGTTGATGAAGACGAGAACATAGTATGTTGAATTGAGTTTAGATCTGGATAGTCTGGGGTTAACTTCGATTTGAGTGGTAATTAGGTTGCCGTTGGGTTGACTGAACAGTTTGAGAACGTAGGAGTTTTAGTGAAAAATGATTTGCTGAGAGCTTTGTGATGGACTAAAATAATTGATATTTTGAAAGCTATATGTATTGGTAAGATAAGTGTGTTGAAGTGGTTGGGCGTAAAGGAGGGGAGAAGATGAAGGCAACTCTGAGTAATCGATGAACGGATTGGGGTCTAGGCAAGATTTGTCAATTCGGAGAAGAAAGGTTTTAAAAAAAAACAAGAATAAAGGTAACTATTTAATCTAGTAATTTGATTGCATATAAAATTTATTCAATAACTTAAATAATAAATGTCACGTTAAATTTATTACAAGATTTGTGCAAACGGAATCAGTCATGTAATCCATAGTTGCGGATACCTAATCAGGAATTTAAATGGAAATCAGAGTAGTTCAGAAAAAATCACAGCGAGTAAACCTCACTCAGACTTTTATTTAGAATTATTTTTATTAGTTAAAAATAATTGTTCATTGGTTGTTTGCTTGCATTTAACTTTTATTGTGGCTATATTATTATTATTTATTAGTTATATAGGTTTGGTGTTTGTGGTTATTATATATATTGGTGGTTGGATATTTCCCTCAGTATCATTAGCAGATGCCCGTAGTATCATTAGCGGATGACCCTATACGCCCCCACGCTATAATAGTGGATGACCTTCTATACCGCGATATCCTGCCTCGAAGCAGGATGGGCATTATTTATGTTGGCTAACATTTGTGAATGCAGGGAAACAGGTTGGAGGGATCCAACTGGATTCCTAAAAAATATTATTGTTTGTTTGTTCTCATATATATTATCATATATGATGTGTTTGAAAACCTGTGGTTAATAATTGGGTGTTTTTGATAGGTTGAATATCACTCGGCCAAAATGTTCATTTATAAAAATATCGTAAAAGGATATTTCGAGATTTGAAATGGAAAATCTATTTTTCAAAAATAGAATTTGAATTTCGAATGGACCATAAAGATATTAACTTGTTTTAAATATATAAAACAAATACTGAATATATAAACGATGTTATAAATTAATTAATACAGGAAATTGATGCGATAAATTTATAAATGATGTTTATAAATTAAATAATATAGGAAATTAAGGTAAATTTATAAACGATGTTTATAAATAGAATGGAAGATTTTCATTGGATAATCAGGGAATTGAAATGAATTTATAAACAATGTTTATAAATAAAATGGAAAAATTATCATTTGATAGTTTTAATATTTAAATTCAAGTATGAATTTAAAAATAGAAATTGAATTCATTTTGAAAAGGGAATGAAGGTTTTTATTCCGGAATTCGAAATATAAAATGAATTGGGTTTCAAATGGAATCGAAATGGAAACTTGTTTTAAATTTAAAACAAGGAAGTAATTTATAAACAACGTTTATAAATTAAGGAAAATAAATTATCATTTGATAATTTAGAAATTTAAATTCAAATATGAATTTAACCGTGAATTGGAAATCGTTTCAGAAAGGGAACAACGGGTATTATTTCGATATTCGGTATATAAAAATGAATTGAGATAAGTCTAAGAAGTTCTATTGGGAATTTGATTTCATCAAAATTTATAAAGTAATTTATTCCTAAAGGAATTGGAAATTAATATTAAAAATGGAGTTGTGATTGAATTTATAATCAAGTGCTGCAATAATCGATGACTAGGGGTAATCGGAGTATTTAAGTTAGATTGGGAAAATTGGATTAATATATATATATATATTAAAATATATTAGAATGGAGTTGAAATTTATTCATAAACGAAATTTAAACATTTATATTTAAATATAATTAAAACGAACTCGCCGCAGCGCTGCAGTTCGTAAAATGGGCGTTTCGAACTTCAATTGAGTATGTAGAACTTAATTTAAGTCGGAATTCTATGAAACAAGAATCAATTAGGACCGGTTGAATAATAGTTCTCTAATGGAAGAGAAAATTTTGGATTTTGTCTTATAGATTTTGAGTTATGTCAAAATCAAATTTTTAGAAAAGCATCGCCATAACCATTATAAAACCATAGCAGTTTATTTAAATAAATAAAAGGATTTTAAGTAAATAAAATCTGAATTTCCATTAGAAAAATCCAAACTTGAGATGTAAAATAAATAGGAACTCAAGTGGAGTAAGTGAACTGATTTTTAACAAAAATCAGATTTTTAATTATTGAATAGAATTAACTAATTGGGAGAGTAATTAGTTAATCGTGTTTTGAATCAAAACTGGGCATTGGATAAGTGAATGAGGTTTATAAATTCATATTCGAAATTGAATATGAAACTGGAGTTGAAAATGGAATTCAACTGGTTCATAAGCAAATTAAAATCGTGTATGAATGTGAGATGTTTAATTAAAAAGTGGAATAGGCAAAGAGCTAATTTATTGTCAAAGAATAAATTAGCGAATTGAGTTAAAATGACCAGATGGAGTTGGAATAAATTAGGAATGGACGTATACGGGTTAGACATGTATGGAATGAAGTGAACAAAGATTTTAATTTGTGTGCCCAACAAAATGGTACACATTTAAATTCCATATGAGGTTTTATGCGTCGAATCGGCAAGCCACTTAGCTTTTTAATTTTCTTTTTGAATGGAAAGGGCCTAGAGAGGCATTTTGTAGTTGTACCGAGTGACCCGTACAAAGGAGGTTATGGCGAAGTTTTCCGAAAATTTAAGGAGTTATAATATTTTTAAGAAGATCTGATAATTATAAATCAATGTATTGACATATATAGAATTCGATAAGGAAACCAACTTAAAAATAAAATATTATAAACAAAAAGGAAATCTATAATTAAATCTGGTAAAATTAGAAAGAGAAACGTATACAGGTTTAAAAATGAATAATTGGTTTTATGATGTTGATTATTCGAAGTAAGTTGTCTTGTTCGTTTTGAAGTTAAGGATGTTTTCAGCCAAGGTCTGAGAGGTAGTTATACCCCAACTTGATTGATTTCATTTTTAACCGATAAATAGCAAGATCCCGTCTCGAAGAGAAATGTTTGAATAAGAGTTAGATGGATGCAGTGTTTTGGGTTGTTGTAACGATGTTTTACACAAAATTCATTTTAACCCAAGTAAGTGGAAACTTGGAAATATAATAATAAATATTTCCTGAGTATAGAAATAAATAAATGGTCGTGGAAGAGATAAGTAATTGGAATGTTTTCCAATTATAAATAGAATATATTTTCTAAGTATAGAAAATAAAAGAAGACGATATATGGAAATGTTTTCCAAATAGCGTAAGATGCCAAGATGATTATCGAAAATATCGTGATAACGAATATGGATAAAAAAAATGGAGAAGTGTTTTAATTAATGAAATATTAATTAAAAGGCCCAGTGATTTGTTTGATGCTTTGAATGAATGTTTTTCTTCGATAGTTAAATAACCGACCATCGAAGTGTTTGCCAATACCGTTGTCAATATGGAGAAACCAGTTGGATTATTATCCGAGAACCACTCCGTATTGGCAGTAGCGTTGCGAATCAGATTATATGAAGATAATCGGAGACGGAGTAGAGTGCAAGAGATTTTTCTATTACTGGAAAATTTTCCTTCGGTTTCGTTCAATCCCAGAACGAACGTATATAGACGAATGTCTGACAGAGTATTTCCAATGATCGCATATGTTGTTCTGTACAAATATATGGTGGCAGAGAATTTATTCTCTTAGCATAAGATCCAGAATATATTTATGCAAATCAATTAATGATTTACGGATCTGACAATGGGATATTCAAAGTGATTTTGTTATCAACGAATGATAAGTAATCGTAGCCTCAGGCCTCAATAACCGGGAAATGACAAAAATCGGGCAGGCAGAATAACTATGTGGGTAGCTCCCATTAGGGTGTATTATCACCTATCTAGAGAAATTCATTTAATTCCTTATTCTATTCGATGCTGTCCCATTTGGGAAAACGGTTGCTGATCCCAACTGTTGGTGAAATACATTCGATACACTCAAGCTAAATAAGTGGTCGGTCATGTGTGGCCGGGTTACAAGATGGTCTTGTTGAACCCAGTGTATTTTCCGCTAGAGATACACTATCGGAAGGTGGTTCCATACCTTGCCATAATGGGAAATTCATCACCCAATAAGTGCTCGTGGTTTTGTTTGTATATTATATATGTGGAGCGTGAGATGAAAGCGTTCCACTAGATTTCTATTTATTTGATTTAGATGTTATTATAATATCAAAAGAGTTTTGATATAAAGATTATCGTTTCTTTCAAAAAGACTTTGAAAGTAAAATCAAGTGTTTTGGATTCTCATAAGGGAAAAACCCGTTCTGTGTTATACAGCGTGTTCTTATGAGATATCGTTTATTTTCTCAAACTGTTTTAAATTGTTTACTCATACCAGTCCCATGACTGACCCGGAGTTTATTTTGTTTTGTTTTACCTAAACTCTTGGGTGCCCAATTTTGTACGGACAGTCAAGTAGTTCAGGACTTTACAGATCTATCTAAAGGAGTTTGGAGCAGGAGGCTTCAATATTAGATATATAGTGTTTTTATTTCCGTTGTGTTATACTCTGATAAGTGTATGTTATACAGTAAAATTTTGTATTTCAAAGATGATATATCATATTTAGTTCCGCTACGATGTGAGATTCTGTGTTGTTATTTCTGTTCTTCTTTTATCTTTTTCTTCTAAAAAAAAGATTCGTATTTTTGTGATATTTGGGTTGGACGTGTGATATATATAGTCAACTCAGATAGTACGGATTTGCGGTTCATTACAGATTTTGCATTGAATACTTGATATAACTACTGGAAAATTGTGGAACACAATTTCTAAAAGGAGGGTGCATATGATGATCCGAATTTATAACCTTATATTATATTAATTCACAAACGAATCTCCTTGTGTGTGTGTGTATAGGGTGTATAAATAAATAATAATACTTTGTGTATGTACATGATAAATGGATGAATTTTGCATGGTTAACTTGGGAATAAATATACAAGTTTGCTTGGATGTTGAGAGGAACATGTGAAAATTGGCTTAAGTACGATAAAAGCTAATATAGCATAGGGATAAAATAGGTATTAGGTAAATGATAGAAATCCTAATAGAGCAACTGAGTAAACAATTGACCTCCACCATTTATCATTTCGCTTAGCGAATAAAATAAAATGCCAGAATCTTTCACATGCCAGATCTAGGGATCGAAAGTTATCTTCTCGCAAATAAAAGTAAAGAATGGAATATAGAGGGAGAATGGCAGTAGTTCTCATAGGATCAAAGGTTGAATCGAAGATTAAAAAAGATAAAAGCTAAGGGAAAGCAGGTGAGTACGATTCATTTTTGATTGGCATTAAGACCAAATTTCGGAAATCTTTTATATGTGTATTTTGCTGTAGGATTAGTGCAATTAAAATATAAATGATGATCACTTGATTGATAAATAAGTATTAATGATTTTTATAAATGGATGCCTACGTAGATCTAAAAGTATATCTCAACGATTGAAATAGATGTGCATTGCTGATTTGTATGCAAGAAAGTATTAATCAATCTGAATGAAAACAGTAAATAGCTTTAAGTGTTATTTGTTGTGTGGTAGGGTTGAATAAATAGGAATAAGCGGCTTAAACAAGTAGGTTTGAGCTTATGTTTATACCTTTGTAGATGAGATAAATGGAGCAATGGAATTCATGTGTTGATTCATTTATGCTTTTTATATTTTTTCGAGCTAGATTCCTATATTTATATAGGGAAATTTAGTGAAGAGAAATAAAGGGTTAGGAGGTATCCCAACACATCTATCATATGGACACATAAATATATAAAAATCTATATGATTAGTTTTATGATTAATGAGATAATCTAAATGCTTAAATTAAGCTTAAGTCAGCAAATAAGAGATTAAAATAATATTGAGATATGCCAATTTTAAATATGGATAATATAAATGGTTGCATGAATGTGTTTATGGGTTGAATGAGTAAATTCTGATGATTTTTCATATGTTTGCATCAACTTTTACACTGGGATTACTGCATAAAATGTACATCATCTAGGATGTAAAATCTGAAATTATGTGATTATTGAATGCATGGAGGTAAAATCGGTTAGGTTAATGAAGTCTTGAGCCTAATTTATAACTAAAATAAGGGTCATGGGAGGTGCTAGTCACCAGGTTTACATTGATCTACTTGGCATCAGGTAGGATGTCAAGTACGCATATGGATTATTTAAGCCCAATAGGCCTTCATGTGCTGGGAGCAACTAGGGTGGTCCCAGACAGTCTGCACCTATGTTATCAATATATGAAAATATTTGGCCTATTTAAGTATAATAAACCAGGTACTAGTTGATATTGTAGACCTAGAGGTGATATAAGTCAAGATACAAATAATTGGGGATGGACTGGAGATGCAAATTAATAGGAAATGCATGTGTTTGCTTGAATGCTTTATTCTCAGATTGATATATGTTTATTCCTGTTCTTATTTTTTTTTGTAATCTGAAGAAAAAGCCTGGCCTGAGGACACTTGAAAGTTATCAGTGAAAGAAAAGTTTGTTAATTTTGTTTGTAAACCTTATGAACTTAGGTTGAACTGAGAGCGCCTATGCTGTTTTAAAGAGTTTTAAATTACTTAAATTGACTTAAAGAAATTGTTGCAATGTTGAATAATCTCTAAGTTGTTTATATTTTGATGTTATGTCTGAAGTAAGCATTTTAGTTATCTTTGAAAACTTATATAAATGTTTAAGATAATCTAGAACTAAGTATGAATGAAATAACCCGATGGTGTCATTGATATGGTTTGCAAAATCTTTGTCGATGTGCATGTTTGAATTGATTGAAAATTCTATGCCATTTAGATGATAAATGGGTCTGGTTTATTTCAAGAATAACTTAGTATATTTGAATCAACATATATAAATATATGTGCAAGTGTGTAAGTATGAAGTAAGAATGAATTGGGAGTGCATATGATGTTTAATGGATGTTTTAGTTCATGCTTGTCTGATTGGCTATTGCCAGATTTATATACAAACTGAAATTTATTCTTACTGGCTGCAGTAGTAGAAATTGTGTATATGTATATACATACATACATATCCTTAGAATTATGTTGAGTAACAATGACTATATTTGATAAATAAACTTTTGAGTTCTGCATGACATATGTATAATGTTTTATACTCACACCAAACTATTAAGTTTAACCCTTTGTTTAATTGTACGTTCAATCATCTGGGGTATCTCATTTTCATGGGGCATTTTAGGGATTGTTTTCAGAAAGGAAGCATGAAATTGCTGATTTGGGTAACTGAGGTGTTTGTTGTTATAAATGTTTAGGAATTGATAAATTATTGTTAGGTTAAATGAGTGAAAGATTTGCATTTACTAAATTGTAATAATGCGCGTTATTTGGTTATTATTACAAACCTGTTTAAATACTTGAGTGTTTTCAAAGTATCATATGAGTGGGCACTTTGTATTTTCTGTGCTTGATTAAAAGTTGTGTTTATTTAGCTTACAGAGGGAATGACACATATCATATAAAAGATATGTGAATATTCCTAACTCCCACAGTAATATAGCAGTATTTAGATTGATATGTTAATATTAAGACATTGCACATGTGTTCAAGAGATGTGTGAATTGAATTACTTAGGTAAAAAATAACTCCCACAGTAACATAGCAGTGCAACTCCATTCTTTTAATGTATATTCATAGGGAATTAATGGCGGAACCAATTCTTGATTTCGATCCACATATTGACCCATCTTGCTGCAGTGATTTTAATTCTTTTAATGTTTCGGCTAATTCTCAGAGTGACAATTCCAAAGAATCATATAGGGATGTGGTGCTAAAAAATATAATTTCCTCCTCGAATGCAAATAACCATGGCGTCTCTGGTCGTACGTCTTTCAGAAATTACTAACAGAGGTTGGATAATGTCAAATCGCATAAAAATGCTTCAGATGCGGTCTCTCGGATCACTTCACTTCCAATTGTAGGAGCCCAATCGTCTATTTCAAGTGCGGTAAGACTGGGCATAAGGGTTTTAATTGCTGAAAACCACTTTCTTCTTCAAATTTGCTCTCCTTAAAATCTGATATCTTAATGATAGGTTCGTTCGACGAAGCAAGAATTTCTGTAAAAGATATTCAATCCGAACTGAGAAAAAGGGATTTTTGGGCGTCAGTCTCTATTGTTAAATGGAAGTTCTCGATTGCTATAATTGAGCAGATTTTGAAGGCCTTATGGGTCGCTGGTCTTAGGATGTGAAGAAATTTAAATATGATTTTGTTGTAATGTTACCAAGAAAGATTACAGGGATGGATCTGATTACTACCATTATGGTTTCTAATGAAGGCACTTTACATATTAGAAAATGGAGCTTGCTTCCAGGTAGTAAAGTGATCAGACACCGGGAGTGGATTGAACTTCATGGGTTGCCTATTGCTTGTTGAGATTTGAGTATCTTGCGCTCTTTGTTGATCAAGTTTGGTTCAATAGTTAGGCTTCAACAGAACTATAAATATGCTGGTGACTATAGTGTGATTAATGTGTTGATTGATCTTAATTTGCAAGAAAGGTTTCCTTCGCAGTGGAATCTGTTCATTGATGACTTTCTTTTTGAGATTGCAATTAGCTGGGTCGTTGGATTTCCAGATAAAGAGAAGTTGGGGAATGATTTTAAGAAGACGGTTTGTACTAGAGGAGATGATGGTAAACTTACGTCATGGAGGAGTAAGAGAGTAGTCAGTTCTGGGCAGAGCAGAGTGGGTACCTCTGATGACGACGTGGGAGTTGGGGTTGTTTCTGAAGGTTCTTCTAAGGGTGATGTTGATATTACTAGTAAACGGATGGTTGATGGTGTGCAGTTTGAAGATGGTGTTGCGATTGATGTTAAAGGGGAAGGTGACTGATTATGTTTTTTTGGTGGATGATGAGCTGGGTGCTAATGATGATGCAAGGATTACTGGAAATGTGATGGATGTTGGGATTAGGCTGATATTACATGTAAACAAATGGTTGATGGGGTGCAGTTTGACAATGCGGATGTTGGGATTGATGTTGGAGAGGATGTCCATGATTATGATTATGTTTTTTTGGTGAATGATGAGATGGGTGCGTATGTTGATGTTGGTCATGGGGATGTAAGTAATAAAGAGGCTGTATGTTTTGAAGAGGTAGATGCAAAGACCATCGAAGACAAAAAGGAAGTTATTAGGAGGGGCAAGTACATTGCTGGAGGTGGTGGAGTTTCTTTGCTAAGAAGAAGTGCGAGAGGGATGAAAGGTGGTAAAGCGGCTCACCCGCTTGCTGGTAGCATTTTCGTTCCTGCTATTTTAAATTCGCTTTCTTCTGAGTAAATTTTTAATACTGTGAAAAGTGTGGGCATCTTTTTATCTAGTGGGGAAGTAACTATTAGTGATTTTAAGTAGAAAGAGGTAGGGAGGATTTCGTTTTAAAAATGACTTATGCTGGAGCTGCTGATGTTGGGGGTTAAACATGCATGTTGGTTGGATGCTGCTGATGTTATTAGAGCTTTGGTGAGAAGTAATTAATGTCGCCATGCCTTTCAGTTTGTTTCTATTGTGTCCTTTCTGTTTGTTGTTGTTTCAGTTTGTTTTTTTGGTTTCTTTTGTTGGGTTTAGTGGTGTCTTTATGGTTCAATGTTGTATTTTGGTGGTGTTTTATATACTTTTTCTTTCATTTTTTTATATATGGCGTTGTCTTCAGATCTATACCTTATTTATCAAAAAAATTACTTAGGTAAAGTGTTTGTTTCTACTCTGTGTTGTTGAAGAGGAAACGACACATAAATTGATATGTGCATATGGCCTCTACTTACACAGTAAAGTAATATACTGAGCAAGTTATGTGGACAAGATAAATATAAGCTGATTTAACATGACTATTAGCTTGCTATATTGTTAGATAAAGTATGGCATATAATTTAATATGTGCACTTGCTATCTTAAATACCCAGTAGATTGTAAAATCTGCAGGCATAAAACATGTACAAGATAAGTAGCAAATGGCTTATCTATGAGTTAAGTTGATGTTAATAAAAAAAAGCTCAAATGCAATGATTCCTTGATAATCTGTTTAGAATATTATAGTGCAAGAAGAAATTATAAATGCTTGTTTATGAAATGGTCGAAGTATTTTAATTTTGCTTAATGTGTTATCTTGCTCAGGCTTAATGATATAAGATATGATTTATCTGATGTGATGAATGAAAATGTAATGTTTATCAAAGTAAATGTTTAGAATTCTACCCTGAAAAGAGCTTATATTAAGATAGGATTAAACTGATTGCAATGTGATTTAATGTACCTATTGTATATAAATGCTTGGGTACTCATAGGTTAAAGATCCCTGAAACTACCGTGAACCTATATAAACTTATGATACTCATAAATGGTGTGTGTGTGTTTATATACAACGTTCAATGGCACCCCAAAAATGGAGCATCCCCAATTTCTATTGATATAAACCCTACATTTATATTAAAATAAGTAAGTGGGAGGTGAGAGAGTGAGTGGAAGGAGAGAGAGAAACGGAATTGAATGGTGGAAATTAAGAGGCAAATGGGGTGTTGCACTATTACGTGTGCCATTGAACTTGCCTCATATATATGCTTTTAAAAGTTATGTAGCTTTTGTATGAAGTGATAGAATGTTTATATGTTGAAAAGTCAAGTGAAAAGCACTACAGTATCATGGTTTTGCATGTATATATACTTTGCTATAAGTAATGAATAGGAATGTCCTGAAGCATACCATTGTCTCTAATGCAAACATTAACATTATATTGTGTAAATGAAGGATGTATGAAAAGTAAAGGGAATAAGTTGTGTTATAAGATGCTTGAGTTTTGTTTTGATGAAAAATATAGGCTAATAGTTATGGCTGTTTTGTATAAGTTTGCAACTAAATATCATGACAATATACCCTGTTTGTAATATAAATTCCTGAAACTGAAAGAAGCAAAATATGAAAGAGGTATATTATATTTTTTTATAATGAAACAGATGCTTGAAACCCTTTAGTAACATTTTAATATATGACCAGGGAGAAACAAATATGTATTTATATACCCACTTAATTAATATTTAAAACATAATAAAATGGAATGAAAACTTATATTTTGACATGGTGTAAAAATTGAAAATCAATTATTTACATTATATTTAGTTGTGTAGTGATTAGTTAACTTTAAACTAATCAACTTACTTTTACTTTTAAAACTATACTCTAATTAGCTACACAAATGTGTATATGTATACCCACTTAATTAAGATTTAAATCATGATAAAATGGAATGAAAACATTTATTTTGATATGGTGTAAAAATTGGAAATCAATTATTTACATTATATTTAGCTGTGCAGTGATTGTTAACTTTAAACTAATCAACTTATTTTTACTTTTAAAAGTATACTCTGATTAATCAAGGAAACAAGACTTATGTATCTTTATTTGCATAAGTTTAGTTTTGATTTTGTGTACTAATATTTTTCTATTAGTGAAGGAGGGATCTTGGATATGAATGATTGAAAGGGGGGATGACCCTTGAGAAGATGGCCCTGGTCTGCGTAAATTATAAATAAAATATTAATAAAAACTGTTGGTATTTTGGCTAGTCGCTTCCTAACTATTAATGACTTCAGATAGGAGGGCAGTCAATAAGATGGGTTCTGCTGGGGATAATAAGTGCAAAAGGTTATTGGTATTCGAGATTTTGTTACGCTAGTGAGAGAGTGACACATGGATGTGATCAGAGTCAGTTGACGTTTTCGACCTGATCTGCCCTAACCTAAAAGCCTGTTAATGTTTCAGACTGGGTAGGATTATCCACTGTAGTCAATTGATGTTTTGACGTAGTGGATATCTGGTAGAGTCAGTTGACGTTTTCGACCTACCATGCTTCGATGGATTGGGTGGCCAAATTATCGATTGTCATATGCTTTATGTACTGAGTTAGTAAATGTGAGGATAGCTGATAGATGCTATGGTTGTTTACTTATTTATCATCGTTTAGTAATTAGGCATCTATCACACATTCTCCTCTTGATGTTTATCATAATGTAGCGCACATCGATTGTAGTGCTAACTCTGTGGATGAGGGCATGACATGTATGATTCTCATACCCTCCGTTCCATATATATTATTACAACTTTTACATTACATTGAGATTTGTTTATCACTCACACTAGACCGTTGTCCGACTCAAGATTTTATTTCCCTCTTATTACCTTTGGTGCTCATCGACGATGATGATGATGAGTAGACCATATGAAAAGTATGACTATCACTTGGAGCTATATAGGTGGAATAGCAGGTGTAATGACCCGCATTGGCAGAGGTATTATAATTAATTTATTTAATTATATTAATGGTGATTAGTGAATTAAATGATCGTGGAATTAAATAATGATGAATATTTAATTAAAATAATAAATTAAATAATATATTTAATTCTGAAATAATCAGAATTGGCTGAAATGACGATATGGTGTGAAACGGATCATCTGTGATATTTAATTCAGCTTGGAATTGAATTTGAATAACGAATATATTCAATCGTCGACAGTTAAATGTATAGTTTATAATATAATTATAAACGAGCTCGAAATGGCGCTGCAGTTCGTAAATTGGCGATTCGAACTTCAACTGAATGTACATGATTCGTTTTAAATCGGATTTCTGTGAAACAAGAAACGTGTGGAGCTGGTGGAGTATATCTTTCTAGTGGAAGAGAAAAATTGGGATTTCATCGTATAGATTTTTAGATATGTCCAAATCAAATTTTAAAATAGTCGCTGTAGAATCGTTTATCGACCGTAACGGTTTATTCGATATAACTAGATATCGGGTTTGAATTTAGACAAGGTTCTTTTGGGAAATAGTGATAATTTAATTTTTAGAATTTTATAGTGATTTTTAATTAATTAAATAAGCAACTTTTTATTTGGGGTATTTTGCACCCTTAGTCATTGTTACCGGTATTATTATATATTTTGGATCGTGACACCGAGCTCATCACAACGGTATATTTATTTCTGTTATTGGCTGTCCGGATGAGGACAGAACCTCATATAGAAGAGTCAGCAGAATGTCAGAACAAATATCCTAACTGATTTCAGCGACCAAACAAAGGCCACGTTCATTCTTTTCAACAGCTAGTTTCTTTGGCTAAGGATCATACACGTCTCTTTTCCCTTGGCTAATGATCATAAATGTTACTTCGCTCCCGCCCTGTCACTTGGCAAATTAGACAACGAAGCCTTCTCCCTATATATATATAACGAAAGGGCCAGGAATGGTTTTGTTTTTTTTCTCTCTTCTTCTTGAAATTTTTCCACTCACGCATAAACGAAATGGAGACATTTTTCAGTACCTTCCAGTAGCAAGTGATCCCATGCGATGCGCATGAGGTATGAGGCGCCAGCAGGGAAGCGTTCAGATACGGGTACATATGGTCTCTTCTTGTACCTGGAGTTGCGTTGGAGTTTTAACAGGAAGGCAGGGCACTGTGTAGTGCGAATCGAAGTGCGGGGTTTCTTTCAGGAGGGAGAAGAGGAGAATGCGACGAAGTGATGAATGGTGGATGTGTTTAAATGGTGATGGGTTTGTTGTTGGATCGGTGGGGGATTCGAAGGATATTTTGATCGCACAAAATACTGTGCGTGAGCTGTTCGTTGAGGTGGACGCGTTCGAGAGGAGCAGCTCGAGTTGAGCTTGAAGGTAATGGGAAGAAGGTGGTTTCGATTTTTGTTTTGTGGTGGAACAAGTGGTGGAGCGTTTGAAGTTTCTGAAATGGTGAAAAGAGGAGCAGGCATCGGGCTGTGTGGAGGAGGACGACATGTAAAGCGGGTACGGGTCTTGTGAGGGTATTGGGCTGAAAGGCTAAACGTAAGGCCCATTTAGATTTTATAAATTCAAGTTTAATTATTTTAAATAGTGTAAACTTCGTAACTAAATAACTTGTTCATATGTTGACGGAATTCAACGAAACAAGATCCGTTAGGATCGTATGGACGAGCGCAACACAATGGAACTGACTGGAAGTCCATCGGAGCTCGTTACAATTTACTGCAAAATAAATTGTCCGTCTGAATCAAATCGAGAGATGGTTATCGTTATTAACGATGATCGTCCAATGTGAGTAAATCTCACTAACTCTGAACAGTTTATAATTTCATGTTGTATTTTTAGAACTGTTAGAAATTGTCTGATTGATTGTGTGTTGACTGTTTGATTGAACTGCTAGTCAGTTAGTTGAATTTTCTATATCGATTCTGTTTAACAGAATATATCATATAGAACTGAAAGTGATGTTATCTATATTGTTTAACATCTGTGATGCAGGGAAACAGGTTGGAGGAATCCAACTGGATTCCTCAACATTTATTTTACTGTTTTCATATATTGTGATATATGATGTGTTATATAATCTGTTATGGATTATGTGTGTTGGAATGATTTTGATCATTGTTATTCGATATTGTAAATATCATAAAGACCCTGGGAGGTAAAAAGAATTATTTCAATGTATATTGAAATAAAAAGAGATTTTGTAAAATCAACAGATTTTATAAAAGGAAATATTTCAAAAGTAAATAAAAGGGAATAATGTTTTTAAAACGAATAGAGTTTTATAAAAGGGAAATCATTTGTAAAGTGAAGAACTGTTACTAAAAGTAAATCTTTATAAATGAATAGTTTATTCGAATAAAAGTGAAAGGAGCTAATCGATGTTAGTTTAATCGATTAGAGTTAAAGTAAAGGGAGTTAATCGATGTTAGTTTAATCGATTAGAGTTAAAGCAAAGGAGTTAATCGATGTTAGTTTAATCGATTAGAGTTAAAGCAAAGGAGTTAGTCGATGTTAGTTAATCGATTAGAGTTAAAGCAAAGGAGTTAATCGATGTTAGTTTAATCGATTAGAGTTAAAGCAAAGGAGTTAATCGATGTTAGTTAATCGAATAGAGTTAAATTAAAATGAGTTAATCGAATATAGTTTATTCGAATAGAGTTAAAGTAAAATGAGTTAATCGAATATAGTTTATTCGAATAGTTAAAGTAAAATGAGTTAATCGAATATAGTTTATTCGAATAGAAAGTAAAATGAGTTAATCGAATATAGTTTATTCGAATAGAAAGTAAAAGGAGTTATCGAATATAGTTTATTCGAAAGGGGTTAAGTGAATAGAGTAAATCAAATAGAGTAAATCAAATAGAATAAATCGAATAGAGATTTATTCGAACGAGGGTTAAGTAAGGAAGTTAGTAAAGGGATATAAAGTGAACTTTGTCTATTTCAAAGTTAGAAATGTTGTTCAGTTAAGGTCTGAGAGGTAGTTCTACCCCAACTTGATTGGCTTCGTTTTTAACTAAGGAGTAGTTAAGGTTCGGCAGTAAAGGAAATGGTTTGAGTTGGCATAGCGATGTTTGTTTAAACATCTGTCTAAGTCCAATGAAGAAGCTTTGGAAATGTTTTCCAAATAAAAAACCAGGAATGTTTTCTAATAAAGAAAACAAGAAATGGAAATGTTTTCCATTGTTAATAACGTATATTTTCCAAATGTAGAAAATAAGAAATATTGAATACAGGGAAGCAGGAGATAAGTAAATTAATAAAGAGATAAATGTTGAATGATGTTTGATCGATATAATTTCCATTTGGAAATAATATCGTTGTTTGCACACTTGTTTTATTCGATAGTTAAATCACAGACTATCAAAGTTTTGACCATTTTAACGTTGTTAATATGGAGAGACCGGTTGGATTATTATCCAAAGAACCACTTTGTATTGGCATAAACGTTGCGAATCATATATGCCAAAGGAAATTGAAGACGGAGTTATGCAAGGGCTATCCTGTTTACAGAATAGTGCCTTTGGTTCATCCTGTTCCTGGATGACTTGTATGGACGGATGTCCGACAGAGTATTTCCTGACGATCACATATATAGATTTCTCCAACCGTACCAAGAGGGGAAGCGGAGAAGGAAACTTCTTTTAGCTAACACATAATGTATGGTTAAGGACGTCAATCGGTGATTTGATGGATTTGACGATGTGACATTCAAAGTGAATCTGGTGTGATGATAAAGCGTAGTTTCTAGCCTCACATCCGGTAAATGACAGAAATCGGGCAGGCAGCATGGCTAAGTCGGTCGCACCGAAGTAGTGTGTAGAATCACATGATCTAGAGTTTCATTTACTTCTAAAAATATATTGTTGATGCTGTCCCATTCGGGAAACGGTTGCTGATCCCAACCGTTGGTGATATACATTCGATACACTCATGCGAAATGAGTGGTTGGTCATGTGTGGCCGGGTTGCAAGATGTTCTTGTTGAACCCAGTATATTCCTCTCTAGAGGTACACGAGCGAAAGGTGGTTCCATACCTTGTCATAGTTGGAAATCCATTACCCAATACGTGCTTGCGGTTTTGATTGTATACTATATATATAGAACGTGAGATGAAAGCGTTTCTGCTAGATGATTATATATACTGTGGTTGATAGACATTATTATAATATCAAAAAGGTTTTTGATATAAAGATATTTTGGATTCTCATAAGGGAAAAACCCGTTTCGTTATGCGGCGTGGTCTTATGAGATATCGTTTACTTGTTCGAATTGTTTTTAAACTGTTTTACTCATACCAGTCCATGACTGACCCGGAGTTTATTTTGTTGTTTTCCCTAAACTCTTGGGTACCTAAATTTGCATGAGCAGTCAAGTAGTCGGGATTTTACAGATATAGTTGAAGAGCTGGAGCAGGAGGCTTCAGGATCATATAGCTATAGTTATTTCCGCTGTGTTGTAAGTGCTGTACTTTGATAATGATGTATATTCAAATACAGATGTATATTTCAAAGTTTTGTTACATATATTATATGTTATTCGTTCCGCTGTGAGATTCGCGTTACTCTGATGTTGTGTTCTTCTTCTTCTATTCTAAATTTCTATCTTATCTATCCTCACCCTCTAATTTCTTTCACTAATTACCAGGATTTTTCGATGTTTTGGTTATCGACATCGTGCTTATGTCGATAACCAAAGTCGCTAAAAATCCGGGTCGTTACAGCAGGAGATGACGTCATTCCTATTTATACTTATATTATTTTTTATTACGCTGTGTAGCACTGTGGAGCCTTGACAATGTTATGTATCCTTATAGAAATAGTTTGTCGGTTTGAGTTTATTTATCCCTTGTATAAACTCAGTTATTATGTATAAATGTATGATCCTATACATTAAGGTTATATGGTTTATATAGTTATTACTATATAGTTCATTTTATATATGTGATTATTACTATTATATGTTATTTGATGTGCTGTAAGATATACGATAGGTCTTGTGATAGTATTTTTGTTATGTCTGTTCCTTCATTTTTCTTCTCTTTTAGCTTCTTCTTTTCTTTCCCTTTTCTCTTCTTTTCTACTATTTCTTTCTCTTGACGATCACTTTACATCAATCAGTTGCTTGTATAGCGTAAATGTTAGTTCATAAGCACAGACTGTGTATAATGGGTCGTCACATTTAGTGTCAGAGTTAGGTTGGGTTGTTTAACCTAAGCAGTACCGAATTCAAGAATTAGTGTATACAAGGGAGTGCATATTTTTATGAACTTTGATTTTCAAATCTATATATTAGTAGTATATTTTTTTGCGCAAAAGTACCACAGGAATAATTTTCTCTATTAGCAACGGATCGTCTCCACCATTTATTCAAGGCGATCTAACAAACGCGTAATACTTCTAATTACTATGTGTATGGAGTTCAAAATTGGGCAGAATCAAGTACTAATAGCTTCGATTTTCAGTTTAAGCTTCCTACATTGGTACGAACCATTATCTGGGAGGTCATAATATCTCAAATTAGTTATGGCACTCAAGTGCAGCGAATCGACTATGTCATGCTGTATGGACACTTATATGTCTATGTGGAAAATTGTTCATTGGAACGGAGTCAGCTGTTGTGCTACGAGGCCTATTTTAGTTCTTACGAGGGTTTCCTTTGATAACTCGGAGTTGGATGTTAAATAAATTAGGAGTTTATGCCTAAGGGACTCCAAGGTTTAGCCTGGGTTAGATGTGAGTCTTATCACTTTTGATTTCTTGAAATCGATTCGCTCGAGATCAGTTAATGGTTCTCTACGAAGAGATTTATATCGCCTTCTTAGAAGTCGATGAGAAGTTCGCCGATTTAGGCAAGGTGTCCGTGCTAGAGTGTGTGACCAAGTTCTATGTGATATTGATGTACGATTATTCCCTTTATTGTCACCCAGAAGTTTGGAGTTTTCAGCTGGGGTATGTAATCGATTCAGAATGTGATTGGTTCATTCTGTGATTGAATGATGGTTTGGAGGAGTCGTTTGAGTAAGCTCGCGACGTTCGAGCTTACCCCTAGTATAGAAGGCTGCCTTGCTTTGTCAAGACAAATCATGGAGATATGCGATGATCATCATTTCCATTTCGTCGAGTGCTCCCTTGATAAAACAGGGAAAACAATATCACCATTGATACATGTTTTCCATCCGTGGTGTTTCCATACGTGTTTTTACTTTAACATCAAGATTCCATCGTTTCATCTGATCTTACAGTTTGATGGATGTAACGAGATTGGGACTCATGATAATTGATTTGCTTTGTTGATTGTGACTAAATGCGTTGAGGGTTTAGTTAGATTATATATGTTTGTAACATCCCTCGCTACAAATTAATACTATGGGTAAATGTAGCATCCATAGTGATTTATTTCAAACCTCGAGGTAAGGGAGTGTTATGACATAGCTAGTCTATGCTTGGTAGTATACATGGTTCATCTAAACTCAAATATCGTCGAGTCATGTTTGCATATTTGCTAATTTGTTTGCTTATTGTTGATTGTTGAACGTAACTAGACTTAATATTTCGTTCTAGTAGTTCACTTTCTGGGAGGATACAGAATATCAGTGGCAGTAAGAGGTTGTTGGTGACAATAATAGGCTAGGACATTATGTTCTTCAGTAATGAGTCGTCCAAGATTTTGCGATACTGGATGAGACTTACAACTACTGTAAGCTAGTCATTTATGATTAGACGATAATGGCCTGAGAAAGTTCTCAAGTAGCGTCTCATTACTTAAGCTTGTAGCTTGAGAGTACCTAGACACATTTGATGAGATGACCAGATTGCCACCATATTTGAGTCACGTTCCATATCAATTTGGTTTATGTGTTAGACCAATAACTACGCATTTAGAGCATGTGACACCTTGGGGTTAAGAAGCAAGCGAGTATTTATTCCCATTGATTAATGGCTTATCGGATGGGTTCTGGAGGGCAATGATGTTCTTTCAGTTGGGAATCCCAAGGGCACTTCACCGATTATGGGTAGTTGGACTGTGTCTGCTGATTACAACGTCTTTTACACTTCTTTGATTTTGATTAGTTGGTTAGGCCATTTGTAGTGACCCGAAAATCCGGTAGAATTTGAGCTGACCAAAAACACAAGTCCAACCCCAAATATCATGGAAATTCGAACCATTAATAAAAAGAAGTTAGAGGGTGAGGATAGATAAGATAGAAACTTAGAATAGAAGAAGAAGAAGAACACAACATCAGAATAACACGAATCTCACAGCGGAACGAATAACATATAATATATATAACATAACTTGAAATATACATCTGTACTTGAATATACATCAATATCAAAGTACATCACTTACAACACAGCAGAAATAACTATAGCTATATGATCCTGAAGCCTCCTGCTCCAAGCTCTTCCAGTATATCTGTAAATTCCCGAATACTTGACTGCCCGTACAAATTTAGGCACCCAAGAGTTTAGGGAAAACAACAAAGTAAACTCCGGGTCAGTCATGGGACTGGTATGAGTAAACAGTTTAAAACAGTTTCAGAAAACTAAATGATATCTCATAAGACCACGCCGTATAACACGGAACGGGTTTTTCCCTTATGAAAATCCAAACACTTGACTTATCTTTATATCAAAACTCTTTTGATATTATAATAATGTCTAAATCAAGTAAATAACAATCTAGTGGAACGTTTGCATCTCACGTTCCACATATATAATATACAATCAAAACCGCAAGTACGTATTGGGTAATGGATTTCCAACTATGACAAGGTATGGGACCACCTTCCGCTGGTATATCTCTAGAGGAGAATACACCGAGTTCAACAAGAACATCTTGCAACTCAGCCACACATGACCGACCACTCATTTCGCTTGAGTGTATCGAATGTATATCACCAACGATTGGGATCAGCAACCGTTTCCCGAATGGGTCAGCATCGACAATAGATTTTTAGAAGTAAATGAAACTCTAGATCAGGTGATTATATAGCCTAATAGGTGCGACCTACATAGCCATGCTGCTTGCCCGATTTCTGTCATTTACCGGATGATGAGGCTAGAAGCTACGCTTTATCATCACACCAGATTCACATCGAATGCCACATCGTCAAATCCATCGAAAATCACTAATTGACGTCAACAACAGTACATTACGTGTCAGCTAAAAGAAGTTTCCTCCTCTGCTTCCACTCTTGGTACAGTTGAAGAAATCAATGAACATGACCTTTCTGGAAATACTCCGTCAGACATTCATCCATACAAGTCACCCAGGAACAGGATGAACTGAAGGCACTATTTCTATTTATAGAAAAAGTCCTTGCACTCTACTCCGTCTTCGATTATCTTTATATAATCTGATTCGCACGCTACTGCCGATATGGAGTGGTTCTTCGGATAATAATCCAACCGGTCTCTCCATATTGACAACGATGGTCAAAACTTCGATAGTCTGTGATTTAACTATCGAATAAAAACAAGTGTTTCGATAGTCGATGATTTAACTATCGAATAAAACAAGTGTTCATCCAACATCCAACAATCACTGAACCTTTAATTAATATTCCATTAATTAAATCTCTTCTCTATTTCTTATCAATATTTGTTAACCAAATATTTCAATAACCATACTGGCATTATACGTTCTTTGGAAAACATTTCCATATATCGCCTTCTTTTTATTTTCTGAACTTTAGAAAATATATGTTATTTATAATTGGAAAATATTCCAATTACTTATCTCTTTTCCAATCTCGTTTATTTCTATACTTAGAAAATAATCTATATTCTATTTCCAAGCTTACATTTCATTTGGGTTAAAACAGATGTTGTGTAAAACATCGTTACGACAACCCAAATACAGTATTTAACTAATTCTTATTCCACATTGATCTTCGAGCCTGAATCTTGCTACTTATCGATATATCATGAAATCAACCAAGTTGGGGTATAATTACCTCTCAGACCTTGACTGAATAATATTTAACGTCAAAACAGACAAGACTACTTACTCGAATAATCAATACCATACAATTGATTATTCACCTTCAAACACATATACATTTTCTCTTTCTATTTTTACTAGATTTTATGCTTATACTTCCTTTTTTTATTATACTACTCTATTTCTAAGTTCGTTTTCTTATCGACTTCTATATATATCAATACGTTGATTTCTAACTATCAAATTATCTTAAAAATATTCTATCTCCTTAAATTCCCGGAAAAATTCGCCATAACCTCCTTTGTACCGGGAGCATCGGGAAATTTCAAATAGCTTTCCCGGTCCTTCTCATCTCAAAAAGAAAAAGAAAAAGCCAAGCGGCTAGCCGATACGGCGCATAAAATCTCATATGGAAATTAAATACGTACCTTTTTGTCGGGCATTCTATTTATTTCACTTCTATACTTTATTTCCATACCTGTCTCCTGTATATTTATGCCTGTCCAATCTATTTTAACTATACCAATCGTTTTAACTCAATTTGTTAATTAAATCTGTTACTTAGCTTTTCAGTCTATTTCACCTTCATATTTGAACATGACATGTTCAAATATATTTTTAACTTGCATTTTAACAAATTCTAATTATACTCATACTCTCGTTTCCTTATCGACTTCTCTATTCAAATTCCAATTCAATTCTATTTGAATTCTCTTTATTTAAACTTCATTTGAATTCTATTTTCAAATTCTATAGTTTTAAAGTCCATTTGAATTCTATATTCAAATTCTACAGTTAAAGTCCATTTGAATTCTATATTCAAATTCTATTTCAATTCCTTATATTCAAAGTCCATTTGAATTCTCTGCATTATTTATAAACAACGTTTATAACTTCAATTCAAATCCCGCCTTTCATTTATAAACAAAGTTTATAAATTCCATTCAAATCCCACATTTTGATTTATAAACACAGTTTATAAATTCGATTCAAAACCCACCTTTCCATTTATAAACAAAGTTTATAAATTCCATTCAAATCCCACATTTTGATTTATAAACACAGTTTATAAATCCCATACTTGTTTTATATATATTCAAACAAGTTAATATTTTTATTCTATTCGGAATTTCAAATTCTATTCTATTTGAATCTTATATATTCAAATTTCAAATTCTATTTTAGAAAAATAGAATTTTCTTTCTAAATCTCAAATATCCTTTTTCATGATATTTTTAAATATCAACACTTAGGCTCTAGTGATATTTAAACACACAAAGCAACCAGTTATTTATTTTCCTAACACATCATATATGACAGTATATATGCAAATAAATAAACAAACAGATAATATATTTTTAAGGAATCCTGTTGGATTCCTCCAACCTGTTTTCCTGCATCCACAGATGTTAGCACATAAATAATACCTATCCTGCTTCGAGGCAGGATATCGCGGTATAGAAGGTCATCCACTAATCATAGCGTGGGGCGTATAGGGTAATCATCCGCTATGGTACCGCGGGCATCCGCTAATGAGACTGCGGGAATCCAACCAATCATCAACCCAATATATATATAATAGTCAACCAATCCTAAATAACTATATATATTTTTAAACAAATCAGACAACATTCAAACAAGCATAACAATTATTTTTAATGATATAAAAATAAATTCTAAACAAACAGGTGAGATTTACTCACCAGGGTTTTTAACTGCGTTGAATATCTCGATAAATCTCGTAAAGTCACGGTATGAGTTTTCTTGAATGAAACTCATTTGTTACCTATAATTATTAAATTTTATATTCGATTAACCATTTATTAACTATCGACACAAATAATTTAAATTATATATTTTAAATTCTGTGAAACATATACCTTATTGCCATTTGCAAATAAATCGACCAACTACGAAGCAAGACCCCAACAGCTCCAAGTGGATCGAAACAGCCCCAAAACAGCGATCATCTATTCTGACATTTTCCCAAACACCTTGCAGGCGATCTTCTTTCTCCTTCTTATCACTTCAGTCACTGCAACAGTAATCATCCAGACCTGAACCTGCTTCCAGTCTTCAGTGGCAGTGCGTCACTTCTCTCGTTCAACACCACGGAAATCATTTTCCATCTTCGAACTCCCTCAATCCTCAAATGTCAAACTCCAGTATACCCTAGATCCGCGAGTTTGAATTCGAAATCCCAGAACTCACCATCGCGATGCCTGTTGTCTCGAATCCCCTTCTACAACCTTGCTCGACCAAGACATTGACACTCCATCGTCTGAATTTTGATCCACCGAACCCTAACTTCAGCTGTCTTGACCCCTATGTCCCATCGCACTGTTCACAAAGCCGAGATCCCCTTGCGCGATGCCTCCAGCGCTGAATTCAAACCCAGAGCCCTACCATAACTCATTCGAACCGCTCGCGAGGTTCAGGGTCGAAGTCTGATACTATACGAACAAGGATTTTGCAAGTTATAGGAATTTGTTGACTTCTATTTAGGTTGGAGGTGATTAATGTGGGTCGGCCATTTACAAGTTCTTGAGAGCCGAAGCTTTCGGTATTCGCAAATGAAGGAGGTCGGCTTTTGTTCTCTGAATGGAAAAGGAGCTCAACTCCATTTGGTTTTATAAAGAACAGATTTATTTTTTCTGTGGTTAAAAAGGAAGGAGACGGGTATGATTTTCCCCCTTCCATTTTTTTGAGAAGAATAGAGAAACACGTTCTTGATTTTCTTTGAATGAACGTTGGAAAGAAGAAGGCCACTCATTTGTTTTGTTTATTTAATTAAAAACCGGTGTCCTTAAAATAAAAATGCGCCTTGATTCCGAACTCCTTTCTAAACCCAACGAATGTCAATTTTAGGGTAATACCCCTATTCCGGACACACTGGGATAGGTCACGAAGTCCGATGCGATCATATGAAGTAGATATTAATTTAAATTGACTATTTAAATTAAATTCAGACAATTTATTCTTCTCGAAAATAAATAATTATTATTATCGTTATAAATTCAACTAAAATTTCCTATTAGTTATTTGAACTGTATTTAATTCAAACTAAATTTGAATTCAACTAAATCCATTTTCTTATTCTGATAATTTAATATTTTCAATATTAAATTGAAATTGATTTTTAAATCAATAACTCCCTATGAAAATTGATTTATTTACCTAACTCAATATTTAAATCCATATTAAATATTTAAAATTAACCCCTAAGGGTCCGGGTCATTACAATCTTCCCCACTTAAAATAATTTCGTCCTCGAAATTGCTAAGGTAGAAAAAGTGCTACAAACCCATTAACCTTTCAGAACTTATTTATGTTGATACTCACATTTCAAACTTCCTTGCATAACTCTCTTTCGAATAGATCCCTATTCGATAACTCCTCCCTTCGAATAACTATATTCGATTTACTCTCTTTCGAATAACCAATATTCTATAACTCACTTCGATTAAACTAATCGATAACTCTTTTCGATTAACAAATAATCGATACTCCTTCGATTTACTAATAATCGATAACTCCTTCGATTAACTAATAATCGATAACTCCTTTCGAATAAACAATATTTGATAACTCCTTTAGTCCTATTCGAATAAACTAATATTTGATTTAACTCCATTCGCTTGACTCTAGATCGCAGCGATCACAATGGTTACGCCTGATTCCCCCAGGAAACATCCGACCGCCCTGGGCTATCTGCAGCCCTGCGAATTACGCTAGCAGTCGTATGAAATGGCAACTTATCCTGAGTAACTACGTTTGACTAACTCTATCTCAATAACTATATTCGATCAACTTTAATTGAATAACTAAAATTCAATTAAATCTAATTCGATTAACTATGTTCAATTAACTCTATCTGGTTAACTCTTATTCTGAATAACAAATATTCGATAAATTCTAATTGAATAACTAATATTCAATTAACTCTACGGATTAACCCTAACTGATTAACTCTAACTGGTTAATTCTTACTCTAATCGATTTATTCTAACACTAATCGATTATTTCTAAATCCAGTCGACTTCTCCTATTCGAATAACTCCTATTCGATAGCGTTTATTCATTTATAAAGATTTATTTTTAGTAACGGTTCTTCTCTTTATAAATGTTTCTCTTAAATAACGTTACTTCACTTATATAAGTGTTGTGTACCCCTTTTATTTAACACTATCGGTGTTAAAAACCAATATCTCTTCTCTATATAAGTTCAGACTTATATATTCCATTTATCGAATGATACATATTTAATTTATAAACTGTTATTTATAAATTAATCCTTCCTGTTTATCTGTTAAAAACAGATATCCATTTTATATTCATCTTCTAAATATTCCTTTGATTAAATTCTATTTATTTAACAAATAAATATCTCATTCATAACATTATATTTATTTCCTATAAATAAATATTTCCATTGAATCTATTTGTAAATGTTTTACAAATATTCTCTTTTAAATTCTATTTGTAAATGTTTTTACAAATATTTCTCCTTTTATTTGTTTACACATAACTTCCTTTGTATTTGTGTTACAAATATTTTGCCTTTTTAACTCTTTTGGTTTTTCCTTTATTCAAGCCCAATTCATATTTCATTCACATGATTTTACTCAATTTATTCATTTCGATCCATTTAACTTACTTAAGTTAAATTTAATTTCAATCGTTCAAATTCCCATTAACTAGTTGCTAATTAACCGTTTTGCCTATTTCACCCTTTTTATTTGAATATAACTTGTTCAAATGTATGTCAACTTAATTATAACTAATCTAATTATATTTTCAACTCGAGTTATATATTCGATTTCGAATATAAACTCTCAATCTCTTTCACTTATCAAAAACCCAGTTTCGATTCAAATTTTCTTTAACTAATTATTCTCCCATTTAGTTAATTCTATTTAACCATTTAAAATATGATTTTCGTCTTAAAAATCATTTCACTTACTTCACTGGAGTTCATATTTATTTTATATCTCAAGTCTAAATTTTTCTAATGGCCATCCGGATTTTATATACTTTAAAAATCCTTTTACTTATATATATAAACCATTGTGGTTTTTAATGGTTTCTGGCGCTGCTTTTCTAAAAATTTGATTTTGACATAACTCAAAATCTATACGACGAAATCTAGATTTTTCTCTTTCATTAGAAAACTATTATTCAACCGGTCCCGACGACTCTTGTTTCAAAGAATTCCGACTTCAACTGAGTTCTGTATACTAAATTGAAGTTCGAAACGCCAATTTACGAACTGCCGCGCTACGGCGAGCTCGTTTTAATTATATTTATAAATATAAACGTTTTAACTTTGTTTATAATATATTCAACTCCATTCTGATATATTTTTAATATATATCCAATCCATTTCACATATTCCCGATCTATTTAACTTCTAATATTCAAATCCTATATCTTAATTTAAAATATTCAAATTCCATTTGGAATCCTTTATTCGATTTCTATTTAAATTCCTTTGTTCAATTTCTATTTGAAATCCTTCGAATTTAAATTCTATTTTAACTCCTTTTGAATTCAAATTCTATTTCAAACTTTATATTTTCTTTGAATTCTAATATTCAACCTCCACTTTATATTCTCTTTGAAATTCTATTTAACCAAATTCCATTTGAATTCTAATATTCAAATCTCTATTTGACTTTTCTTTATTCAAAACCATTTGAATTCCTTTGAATTCAAATTCCATATTTTCTTATACAATTTCTATTTGAATTTTTCTTTATTCAAACTCATTTGAATTCCTTTAAATTCAAATTCTATTTCACTTTTATTTGAATTATATATATATATATATATATATATATATTCAAATTCCTTTATTTTACTTCTATTTGAAATCTATATTCCAATTCTCATTTCAAAATTCCTTTGAAGTAATATAAATATATACATATATTTATATCTATCCCAAATTCAAAACATCTGAATTTTCAAACAACTTGTTTCTTTCAAACAAATTTCCATCAAAACTTTTCTAAGGCAGCAATTCATGACTTAGAAACTCGAAAATGAACACTGATGATGTTGCAACCATCATCAGAATTATTTCCCAGCTACTGAATGAGTTCAGTGCTTTATTTCTTTCAAACTCCATTTAGAAAAATATTTTCCAAACTCCTAGGATTTTAAATTCTGAATTCTAGTTGGAATTCAATTTCAATTTATCACATTTGTATATTTGATTTCATATACAAATTCCATTGGTTATATATATAACTATTTCTGTTTTATAATCTAATTTGATTATAATCCTAACAATCAACTTAACTATTTAAAAACAATATCGTGTCCAATCTTCTGTTCAAGTGTTTATAAACTCCTATCGACATCATGGCGTCCCACGATTCGACCAAAATTTATAATCCACTCAACAAACTAGTCAACACAATATAAAACAGTTTTTATATCAAATAACAAATACGCTCTCTCGTATATATATACACTCAACTCATTCTAGGATACTACTGATCCTATCTCTAATGAGCACATTCCAACAAGCCTAGGTATTCGCTAAACCTAAGCTCTGATACCAACTGTAGTGACCCGAAAATCCGGTAGAATTTGAGCTGACAAAAAACACAAGTCCAACCCCAAATATCACGGAAATTCGAACCATTAATAGAAAGAAGTTAGAGGGTGAGGATAGATAAGATAGAAACTTAGAATAGAAGAAGAAGAAGAACACAACATCAGAGTAACACGAATCTCACAGCGGAACGAATAACATATAATATATATAACATAACTTGAAATATACATCTGTACTTGAATATACATCAATATCAAAGTACATCACTTACAACACAGCAGAAATAACTATAGCTATATGATCCTGAAGCCTCCTGCTCCAAGCTCTTCCAGTATATCTGTAAATTCCCGACTACTTGACTGCCCGTACAAATTTAGGCACCCAAGAGTTTAGGGAAAACAACAAAGTAAACTCCGGGTCAGTCATGGGACTGGTATGAGTAAACAGTTTAAAACAATTTCAGAAAACTAAATGATATCTCATAAGACCACGCCGTATAACACGGAACGGGTTTTTCCCTTATGAAAATCCAAACACTTGACTTATCTTTATATCAAAACTCTTTTGATATTATAATAATGTCTAAATCAAGTAAATAACAATCTAGTGGAACGTTTGCATCTCACGTTCCACATATATAATATACAATCAAAACCGCAAGTACGTATTGGGTAATGGATTTCCAACTATGACAAGGTATGGGACCACCTTCCGCTGGTATATCTCTAGAGGAGAATACACCGAGTTCAACAAGAACATCTTGCAACTCAGCCACACATGACCGACCACTCATTTCTCTTGAGTGTATCGAATGTATATCACCAACGATTGGGATCAGCAACCGTTTCCCGAATGGGTCAGCATCGACAATAGATTTTTAGAAGTAAATGAAACTCTAGATCAGGTGATTATACAGCCTAATAGGTGCGACCTACATAGCCATGCTGCTTGCCCGATTTCTGTCATTTACCGGATGATGAGGCTAGAAGCTACGCTTTATCATCACACCAGATTCACTTCGAATGCCACATCGTCAAATCCATCGAAAATCACTAATTGACGTCTACAACAGTACATTACGTGTCAGCTAAAAGAAGTTTCCTCCTCCGCTTCCACTCTTGGTACAGTCGAAGAAATCAATGTACGTGACCTTTCTGGAAATACTCCGTCAGACATTCATCCATACAAGTCACCCAGGAACAGGATGAACTGAAGGCACTATTTCTATTTATAGAAAAAGTCCTTGCACTCTACTCCATCTTCGATTATCTTTATATAATCTGATTCGCACGCTACTGCCGATATGGAGTGGTTCTTCGGATAATAATCCAACCGGTCTCTCCATATTGACAACGATGGTCAAAACTTCGATAGTCTGTGATTTAACTATCGAATAAAAACAAGTGTTTCGATAGTCGATGATTTAACTATCGAATAAAACAAGTGTTCATCCAACATCCAACAATCACTGAACCTTTAATTAATATTCCATTAATTAAATCTCTTCTCTATTTCTTATCAATATTTGTTAACCAAATATTTCAATAACCATATTGGCCTTATACGTTCTTTGGAAAACATTTCCATATATCGCCTTCTTTTTATTTTCTAAACTTTAGAAAATATATGTTATTTATAATTGGAAAATATTCCAATTACTTATCTCTTTTCCAATCTCGTTTATTTCTATACTTAGAAAATAATATATATTCTATTTCCAAGCTTACATTTCATTTGGGTTAAAACAGATGTTGTGTAAAACATCGTTACGACAACCCAAATACAGTATTTAACTAATTCTTATTCCACATTGATCTTCGAGCCTGAATCTTGCTACTTATCGGTATATCATGAAATCAACCAAGTTGGGGTATAATTACCTCTCAGACCTTGACTGAATAACAATTAACGTCAAAACAGACAAGACTACTTACTCGAATAATCAATACCATACAACTGATTATTCACCTTCAAACACATATACATTTTCTCTTTCTATTCTTACTAGATTTTATGCTTATACTTCCTTTTTTTATTATACTACTCTATTTCTAAGTTCGTTTTCTTATCGACTTCTATATATATCGATACGTTGATTTCTAACTATCAAATTATCTTAAAAATATTCTATCTCCTTAAATTCCCGGAAAAATTCGCCATAACCTCCTTTGTACCGGGAGCATCGGGAAATTTCAAATAGCTTTCCCGGTCCTTCTCATCTCAAAAAGAAAAAGAAAAAGCCAAGCGGCTAGCCGATACGGCGCATAAAATCTCATATGGAAATTAAATACGTACCTTTTTGTCGGGCATTCTATTTATTTCACTTCTATACTTTATTTCCATACCCGTCTCCTGTATATTTATGCCTGTCCAATCTATTTTAACTATACCAATCGTTTTAACTCAATTTGTTAATTAAATCTGTTACTTAACTTTTCAGTCTATTTCACCTTCATATTTGAACATGACATGTTCAAATATATTTTTAACTTGCATTTTAACAAATTCTAATTATACTCATACTCTCGTTTCCTTATCGACTTCTCTATTCAAATTCCAATTCAATTCTATTTGAATTCTCTTTATTTAAACTTCATTTGAATTCTATTTTCAAATTCTATAGTTTTAAAGTCCATTTGAATTCTATATTCAAATTCTACAGTTAAAGTCCATTTGAATTCTATATTCAAATTCTATTTCAATTCCTTATATTCAAAGTCCATTTGAATTCTCTGCATTATTTATAAACAACGTTTATAACTTCAATTCAAATCCCGCCTTTCATTTATAAACAAAGTTTATAAATTCCATTCAAATCCCACATTTTGATTTATAAACACAGTTTATAAATTCGATTCAAAACCCACCTTTCCATTTATAAACAAAGTTTATAAATTCCATTCAAATCCCACATTTTGATTTATAAACACAGTTTATAAATCCCATACTTGTTTTATATATATTCAAACAAGTTAATATTTTTATTCTATTCGGAATTTCAAATTCTATTCTATTTGAATCTTATATATTCAAATTTCAAATTCTATTTTAGAAAAATAGAATTTTCTTTCTAAATCTCAAATATCCTTTTTCATGATATTTTTAAATATCAACACTTAGGCTCTAGTGATATTTAAACACACAAAGCAACCAGTTATTTATTTTCCTAACACATCATATATGACAGTATATATGCAAATAAATAAACAAACAGATAATATATTTTTAAGGAATCCTGTTGGATTCCTCCAACCTGTTTTCCTGCATCCACAGATGTTAGCACATAAATAATACCTATCCTGCTTCGAGGCAGGATATCGCGGTATAGAAGGTCATCCACTAATCATAGCGTGGGGCGTATAGGGTAATCATCCGCTATGGTACCGCGGGCATCCGCTAATGAGACTGCGGGAATCCAACCAATCATCAACCCAATATATATATAATAGTCAACCAATCCTAAATAACTATATATATTTTTAAACCAATCAGACAGCATTCAAACAAGCATAACAATTATTTTTAATGATATAAAAATAAATTCTAAACAAACAGGTGAGATTTACTCACCAGGGTTTTTAACTGCGTTGAATATCTCGATAAATCTCGTAAAGTCACGGTATGAGTTTTCTTGAATGAAACTCATTTTTTACCTATAATTATTAAATTTTATATTCGATTAACCATTTATTAACTATCGACACAAATAATTTAAATTATCTATTTTAAATTCTGTGAAACATATACCTTATTGCCATTTGCAAATAAATCGACCAACTACGAAGCAAGACCCCAACAGCTCCAAGTGGATCGAAACAGCCCCAAAACAGCGATCATCTATTCTGACATTTTCCCAAACACCTTGCAGGCGATCTTCTTTCTCCTTCTTATCACTTCAGTCACTGCAACAGTAATCATCCAGACCTGAACCTGCTTCCAGTCTTCAGTGGCAGTGCGTCACTTCTCTCGTTCAACACCACGGAAATCGTTTTCCATCTTCGAACTCCCTCAATCCTCAAATGTCAAACTCCAGTATACCCTAGATCCGCGAGTTTGAATTCGAAATCCCTTAACTCACCATCGCGATGCCTGTTGTCTCGAATCCCCTTCTACAACCTTGCTCGACCAAGACATTGACACTCCATCGTCTGAATTTTGATCCACCGAACCCTAACTTCAGCTGTCTTGACCCCTATGTCCCATCGCACTGTTCACAAAGCCGAGATCCCCTTGCGCGATGCCTCCAGCGCTGAATTCAAACCCAGAGCCCTACCATAACTCATTAAAACTGCTCGCGAGGTTCAGGGTCGAAGTCTGATACTATACAAACAAGGATTTTGCAAGTTATAGGAATTTGTTGACTTCTATTTAGGTTGGAGGTGATTAATGTGGGTCGGCCATTTATAAGTTCTTGAGAGCCGAAGCTTTCGGTATTCGCAAATGAAGGAGGCCGGCTTTTGTTTTCTGAATGGAAAAGGAGCTCAACTCCATTTGGTTTTATAAAGAACAGATTTATTTTTTCTGTGGTTAAAAAGGAAGGAGACGGGTATGATTTTCCCCTTCCATTTTTTTGAGAAGAATAGAGAAACACGTTCTTGATTTTCTTTGAATGAACGTTGGAAAGAAGAAGGCCACTCATTTGTTTTGTTTATTTAATTAAAAACCGGTGTCCTTAAAATAAAAATGCGCCTTGATTCCGAACTCCTTTCTAAACCCAACGAATGTCAATTTTAGGGTAATACCCCTATTCCGGACACACTGGGATAGGTCACGAAGTCCGATGCGATCATATGAAGTAGATATTAATTTAAATTGACTATTTAAATTAAATTCAGACAATTTATTCTTCTCGAAAATAAATAATTATTATTATCGTTATAAATTCAACTAAAATTTCCTATTAGTTATTTGAACTGTATTTAATTCAAACTAAATTTGAATTCAACTAAATCCATTTTCTTATTCTGATAATTTAATATTTTCAATATTAAATTGAAATTGATTTTTAAATCAATAACTCCCTATGAAAATTGATTTATTTACTTAACTCAATATTTAAATCCATATTAAATATTTAAAATTAACCCCTAAGAGTCCGGGTCATTACACCATTCAAGCTAACCAATGAGTCTGCATATTTTTTGATTTGTTGACCACATTCTTAATTATCGCTTGAATGAGTTGTGCTTATAATATTCGATTGTTGTTTTGTTTTCTGTAGACGGAAAGAGCGAATAAGTAAAAAGTCAATTGGGTTAAAGGTGTTGAGAAAACACCATCTATTGGTTAACTGGTTGAAGTTTCACTTTTCATTAGGAGGTTTATGTTGCAAATTGCGGATTAAGGATCTTAAGGAAACCTAAACACTAGAGGGGGTGAATAGTGTTTTTTGGATTTGATTTAAGTTTATTAGAATGTTATGCAAATAATAGATAAGAATAATTACAAATGCAAATAATAATAATAATAATAATAATAATAATAAAGCAGTAAAAAGAAAATAATACACAAGGATTTTATATTGGTTCAGAGTTACCCTACATTCAAATCCCCATAACGTTGGGTTGATGTGGATTTTTTTAAATAATATCCAAATTACAATATTTGATTTGTGGGCTACAAGAGTACCCCCCAACTATTTCAGAAGTACAACGAGGCTCAATTGATTTTCAGGCCATAACCTAACCCAATTGATTTTGATGCTCCAGTCACACCCAGTAGATTTATATGAGACACAACAACATCTTTTCAATATCAGTTTTGGAGGATAGACCCGATAGGACTTGATCTTGCGATCTTTGGTTATAGAAAGCCTATAACTCTTGAGTAGCACTTGAATCTTTGAGGGGGTTTGATAAAGAATTGAACTAGAAAGAAATGCATATGATTGTCCTTGAAAATTAGCAGAGTATGAGCATATAATTTAAGAATTAAAAAGTAATAATGGAGAGAAGAAAAAGGAAGAAGAAGATGATGAAAATTTAGTCGGAAAATCAAATTTATAGTCTTCCAGCAGTCAAACCATTTCAGAATAGTTTTGAATTCAAAAGACACAGCTTTTCAAAATTTGAATTTGAAAACAAACGGCAACTATGTCGATATACATTTTTTCTTATCTCAACTTACCTTAATAAATTTTTCAAAAAATAAACTTTTGCATTTAAGAAGATAACTGTTAAATAAATTATGGTGATTTTTGAATTAAAACAAACAATATTCCTTTATATTAAAATAGAGTATATACATTTTTTCTTATCTCAACTAATCTTATTAAATTTTTCAAAAAATAAACTTTTGAATTTAAGAAGATAACTGTTAAATAAATTATGGTGAATTTTGAATTAAAACAAACAATATTCCTTTATATTAAAATAGAGTTATTCAAGTATAAATATATATATTAAAAAATATATAAGATGATTTAAAAATGATTAAAAAACTATATATGAAATGATATTAAAGCATATAAATAAAACTATAAATATAAGAAAACTTTAGAACTTAATATAAATATAAGTAAGGAAATTTAAAACATAAGTAACTATAATAAAACTAAGTATAAAAAATAGTATATATAAATAAGAAATATTTGAATCAGAAGTTAAAATGTATTTAGGAAATAAAATATATTTAAAGACACGAGTTAAATTAAATTCAAGAACAAAGAAATATTATTTAAAACAAGGAAGTATTTTTTAAATCATTTTGAAATTAGGACAGGAATATTTTAGAAATAGTGAAAAAAGATTAAAATAAGGATTCATTGCTAATCAAAGTTTTAACAAGAAATCTAGACTTAGTTACTTTTTATTTCTTGAACTCTTTTTGCTAATGAGTCTTGTATCTTGAACACTTCTTCTTTGAAATCTTGATTCTCTAAAATGTACAGTCTTCAATAATAAATACATGCATATATTTCATGTATATATGCATATATATATATATATATTCTAGATACTAAGTACATATTTTATAATAATAATACTTAAAACAAGGTTGTTATCATCAAAACCATCATTACAACCATCTTAATCACTAAAATCTCACCCTTTTTGATGATGATAAATTTGGTTTATAAAATATTCATACCTGATGTCTTGATTCTCTAGTTACTCCCCCTTACTCCACTATCTCCTTCTGAAACTACCAACTCCCCCATAATCTGAGCTTTATTTTATAATTCTCCTCCTTTGTCATCAACAAAACTATGTATCCCTAACTAGACTATAATACTCCCTCTAAAAGTAAGACATAGTCATAATAACTCAAACTAAAATGTTCTAATACTTTAAATTAATCAAAACTAGGACAAGTTATAATATCTAATATTCTAAGTAATGACTTGAGTGTGTATAGACTTGATTAAAGTATAATTATACAAAAAAACCAATACATACAATCAATCAATTCAAACAATCCAACTCAAACCAATTTAGTTATTTACAAATTATTGACTCGAATTAAGTTTAAAACAATTCAAGCGAAACACAACAATTTTAAATATAAGTTCATACATTTCTTGGAACTTCTACCCTTCCATCACCATTGAAGATTGGATTAGCCTTTATAGCACCCCATTCTTCATTGTCTTTAGTGAGAGTTTCTCCTGTGATGTAGTTGTCTCCTTCTTTGGTAGGAGTGGAAATCATCCATTAAAGTGCATCAAAATGCTTTTCTTGTTAATTTATCATTTCTATTTGACTCAACTCTAAGTGACGCTGGTTACGAATGATAATAGAGGTAATATTGTTGAACGAATTAAGTGTTTTTTCTAAGATTTTCACTCAACTTATGAATTGCAGAAGCCATTGTTTGATAATATAAAGAATAATAAAAGAAAATACAGGAGGAATGAAGAAATGAGTTTTTTTTTGGAAGGAATAGATATATATAGGCTTCGGAATTATAAAATGAATGGACACTACTTAGTTAAGACCGTTTTTAAATTTAAACTAATTTAAAAATATTACTATTATATATATATCTCTCTCTCTCTCTCTCTATATATATATATATATGTCGACATACATTCTGTAATTGTTATTTTGAAAAAAAAATTGACTTATGCTTTTCCTTGGCTTACATATACTTGTTTTTATTATTTTTAATGATTATTCCAGAGGTGTTTAAGAAAGAATTAACAGAAATATAAAACTTCATTGATAATAACGATAATGGTACATAGGACTAATACATAGCATGAAATAATAATACGAAAATTGAAATAGAAACTAATACAATAAGATCGTAAAGCTAGAATTCGGCGGTGGAGGATGAGGATGAAGACAAACCAAGTTTCTACTAACTTTCCCAAAGAACATGGTCATTCTAGTGGACATCTTTTCCATCTTCTTACTAAACGACCTCTTTTATGCCTTTTTACTTTTGGCTAGAACCTTTTGATTGTCAAGGAGGATTTTCTTGGAAGTGATTTTGTTGGTAGTGGGACTTTCTAATGAAGTATTTTCATTTTGTTCCTCTTCTTCGATTTTCATTTGTTCACCTTCTTCTTCTTGATCTGTTCTTGCTTATTTTTCCACAAGTGTTTCATATGGTTGAAACACAAGTGGAATCTTCATAAGAGATATGCTTTCGAAGTTGAATTTTTTTCTAGATTCGAGCTCTTCTCCTTTGAAATCCACTCCAAAATACAGGTAAGGTAAATTCCATGAGTATTTACATTTGATGACAAACCCTTTGGAACAAAGTCAGTCAAAATCACTTGAGCCTAATTTATGTCATTATTTCCAAAAACAACAAAAAGAGCCTTACATTGCTGGGTTATTGAAATTTCCTGAATGTGGTGTGTTGGGATGTTGAAGAAATAAGTTAAAAATCCTTCCCTTAGGACGAAAATAATGGTTTTGAAATCCAAATTTTCATCACTCTCAAAGTGAAAGGTCTCTTGATCATTTTCATGGATCTTAAAATCCGAGAGATCCATTTCTATATTTTTTACAATCCAAAATTATACCAAAAACATCACATTTTAAAATAGTTTATGTTCCTTTTACGCTACTCCAAGTTTCACTTTTATTTCCTTGATAAAAACACGATTGAAATTTGCATAAAACATTTTGACTAGATTCAGATAGAAAACTTCATCATTATCCTGAGAGTCAGTTAAACAAAGAACACTATTTTGATGAAAAAGAGTTGGAAGATCATAAGAAGTGAAATCACTAAAACTGGAAAAAATTTCTGTATTGACTTCACCAAAGTTTACATAGCTTATGTAATCTTTGATACCATTTGGGTTGTTTAAAAGAAAGCCTTTTGTGGTCTTTGTCAGCCTTATGGTGCTTGGTGCACTTGAGGAAGCCATTAGAGAGTTTTTGCGAAGAGTATAAGATAATGAAGATAAATTTGAATTTTGAACTAAAGGTGGAAAGAGATTATAGGAATAAATAGATAAATAGAGAATCTAATGACATGTTCTCTGGTCAAGAGACACCTTTAGGGTTCAGTGAAAAGGTGGAGGTAAATTCAAAAGTCTAAAATTCAAATTTTGAATTTCAAGTTCATCTAATATGTCGACATATAGAATATGTATGTCGACATGTCTTCTGAAATTTTCAAAAGATATTTGATTTTGACTTTTTGATTTATTTATATCTTATACTATTATTTGATTATTTCTTGGGAAAATATCTATTAAAATAATAGTTTTATACCATTATTTCATTATTATTTTATTAAAATATTATTATTTTAAATTTTAAAATTCAAAATTTGAATTTTGAATTTTGAATTTAAGATTCGAATTTAAAATTAAAATTTTCAAACAATGCATTCAAATAAGGAACCATTCAAATAATTTGACCAATAATAATTATTATAAAGGCGTGCCTATTTTTACATCCGCACTTCAATTTCTTTTGATTCATGAATTGCTATGAAGCACATATTCGAATTGTTTGTTTCTTGCTCTTCATTACTGGAGGATGAATCAGAGTCATCTAGAGTTGCTGCATAAGCTCTATTTCTCTTCTTTGATGAATTATCATTTAAAGGTTGATTTTGTTTCTCCGCAAATTGACAGAATCTTTTCAGATGTTCTGTTTCATCGCAGTTGAGACATCTAACATTATTCAGAACCTCATTGTTTTTCATAGAATTTCGTTGCTCACTCTCTTGAAATTATTCCTTTTCTATATCTAAGGAATTTTCTAAAATTCCTAGTCATTAATGCTACTATTCATTATCATCGCCATTTGAGTCAGAATCTTCAGTTGTTGCATTATAAATGTTATCGATTTCTTTTAAGATGACTTATTTTCTATCCTTCCTTGCACCTAAACTTCAAACGACACTAAATTTCCAATTAATTCTTCATTTTTCATTGTACTGATATCATTGGCCTCTTCAATTGCAAGAGTCTTTTGATCTCAATCTGAAATTAAGGAATTAAGGATTTTTCTAACTCGGTCTTCCTTAGAATATATTTTTCCCAAATCCATTAACGAATGCATAATCTCTTGGAAATTGCAGTACATTTAAAAGATAGATTCATTCTAATTCATTTTAAATAATTCAAACCGTATGGTTAACATATAATTTTGGTCTGTTTAACTTTGTTTGTTCCTTTATAAATCAAATCAAATTAATTAACCTACCCAAATTCAGTATTGTGGCCGACCTATATTTATACCAACGTAGACCTAACAACTGAGGTATACAAGTTTTCTTCCTCCATAAATTCGCATCTACCCCTCCATTATTTCTTCCATCAGAAAATTGTAAGCTTCGAATAAACAAAGAAATGACTATTGCCAACTTCAGTCGAAACCAAAACTCTTCAAGTTTCCGCCTTCGTTCATTTCTTCCCATTTACCAAATAAACCGAAATCGATCCACTAAATAAAAAAGAAGGAAAACGAAAATGAAATCGTGACTGAATCGCGATACTCCCTGAAGCTCGAAATCGCTAGAGATGCTCGCATTAAGGAATCACAATCGAAAAGAAAGAAAATGGTGATTAAATCCACTGAATTCCCTGAAGCTTAACAACATGCTGGAGTCGCGATCACAAGAAGATGGAATCGGGATTTGAAACAATAGGTTTTACCTGGAGCTTGAATCAACTGGAGAAGCCTGCGATTTTGGGGAATGGAGCTGGTTTGGGAGCTGCAAAATATGATGTTGTTGAGAAGTCGATGCTGGGTTGAAATGTAATGGTATTTGGGGATAATGGGTACTCAGCTATGATTGAAATGGATTGCAGGTGGGAGGAGCTTGTATGCATATAAGGGTTGTATGGTTTGAGGCATTACAATGGTGTAGGTATTTCAGTAATGTTGAGATAATGTGGGATGGTGCAGCAGTAGTAGGAATTAACTATTGTGAAAGGAAGGATTGGAGACTGATTGCAAGAGGTCAGATGAATTGTTGAAATGGAGGAGTCAGTTTTGGAGTTGTTTCGGAAATTGGTCGAGTTTATGCTAGGAAGTGAGCTATACGTTTTTATTGAAAATTAAAATATACATAGAAGAATTTATTTATTAGTAGGTAATATAAATTAATAATCATATAATAGTTAAATTGTTAAATAAGTAATCGTAGGTATAGATTCATTCAAGATGATCCGAGTAGATTCATAACCAAGACACTTGGAATTTTAAATGGATATTCGGCAATTCAAATCAAGGTGATAAACTCACTCTCTGGATTCGTTTATAATTTATTATAAATGAATATCTATTTAAAATAATGTTATATGTTGTTTGCTAGTTGTTTTGATGCAGTGTAATATTGTTGAGGCAATTATATATATTAGTTATATTTAGGCTTAGTGGATGTCGCTATTATATGTATGTATGTATATATGTGTGTGTGTGTGTATATATATATATTGGATATCTCCTGTAGTACCATTAGCGGATGACTCTATGCGCCCTACAATATATATAGTGGATGACCTTTTATACCGCAATATCAGGCCTTGAAGCAGGATGAGTATTATTTATGTTGGCTAACATCTGTAGATGCAGTAAAAACGGACTGGAGGGAACCAATTTAAATCCTCAAATTTATCATTGTATGTTTACATATTTATACATATGTGATATGTTGAATTGGATTGATGTTTGTGTGTTTGAATATCACTGGCCCTAGATACTGATATTTAAAAATATCATAAAAAGGGATTTTTAGATTTGAAAAGGAAAAAATATTTTTTTTTGAAATAAAAATTGAATTCTGAATGAGTTAGAAAATATTAACTTGTTTTCAGTAATAAAAACAAGTAACTGAATTTATAAATGATGTTTATAAATGGAAAGAAAAATTATGAATTGATAATATAAAATTTTAAATTCAATTATGAATTTTAAAAGAAAATTTTATTTTTCCAAAGGGGATATGGGATTTCAAATTGAATTTGAAATAGATTTTTTTAATATTAAAAAAAGAAGTGAAATTTATAAATGATGTTTAGAAATGAAATGGAATAATTATCATTGGATAATTTAGGAAATTTGAATTCAAGTATGAATTCAAAAATGGAATTTGTAACGACCCAATTTTCGCACAGTTAGTTTTAAACATTTAATATTGTTTTAAATATTTTGTTGATAATATAAATGAATTTTTATGTTGAGTTTAACGATTTAATAATCGTTTATGATTTAATTTTGAATATATTTAATAATCATATATGAACATGAAATATAATTGAACACGAAGTTAACTTAATCGAAACGATTCAGATGATGAATATAAATTTTATTTGAGTATAAGCGATGATATTAATAATTTATTATCATGGAATTAACTATTTTGAATTTAATTTATATTATATCAACTTGTATTGATATCTTCTCCATACGACCGAATGCGGCTTCGAAACCTATTCCCGTGTGTTCAGAATAGTGATATAACCCAAGGAATGCCGGTTGTTACGCTCAAATAGGGCTTCAAAATTATGTGATAATTTAATTTAAATAGAATCATATCGGTTTAAAAAAAATCAATTTAACTAAAATAAAAATATATAAAAATAATTTCTTTTACCCTAAGCTATCTAATAAGGGTACATTGCAAACCTCTCTATCACTGCAAGCCTAAATCTACCTACACCCTGTAGAAATCGATGTTGTTCTTATCTTCTATATCATGTCTATTAAATCACGACATACACTTAGTTGGATTTCGTTCCTCTAAAATAAAATCAAAACTATTCCCTTTTATTTGATTTCTTCTTTTCTAGTATAAATCGATCAGACTAAAGAGCAAAGCCGTGTTTTTCCCCTTTTATTTCCTAAATTCGAAAACCGCTTCCTTTCTTCTTTCGAAAAGAAAAAAACAATCGAAATCAAAAATAAGATGCGAATCTGAATGGATTCATGAAGCTCGAAATCTCGTGAGAGGCGCTTGCAATCTAGGATTTACCGAGGGTTGTGGGGGTTCAACGTTGATCGATGTGGTGCACCATTGGTAGATGCAGTAGGTATTTGTTGCAGTAGAAGTGAAGTTGAATGTAGCAATGCTGAACTTGGTGATTAAGGGGTTTGCAGAGGTGTGAGGTCAAACCTAGGATGGTGTGACATATACATGGAAGAATGTGGTGAACTGGGGTTCAGTATTTGAGTATTTGAGGAGTTCGAACTGGAGAAATCTGAGGGTATCGGCAGTTGGATTATTGTGAAAGCTAGGGTACACGGGTCTATGTTTTGGCAAATGAGGAGATCGGCCTGTGATTGTTTTGGAATAAATGAAGCAGTGGTGATGATGTATGTTGATTGGGGAGAGTTGCGTGGTTATTGAATGCTGATGGGGTTTTGAGACGATGCAGAGGTTGAAATGAAGCAACAGTTCAGTAGTGGTTATTGGTGATAAAAGGAATAGCGGTTTTGAGTATGACGGGTTTAGTGAAATGTCAAAAAGCGTTTGGAGCAGTTTATTTAGGGTTGTTTGCAGTTTCTAGATTTGTTGAATATATGTTGTGTAGTTAGTCGAATAATTGGCAAAGCAATAAGGTAATTCAAAATTTAAATTTCATAGAATAATTTATTAGTTAATTTAAATTAAATATTAGCTTATCGATAAATTTAAATATAATAATCATAGGTAAGGATTTCATTCGAGATTCATTCAAGTAGATTCAAAGCCGAGACGTTTTGGAATTTAGATAGGATATTCGATAAATAAATCAAGGTGAGTAAACTCACTCCCTGGATTCGTTTATAATTTATTATAAATGAATATTTATTTCATATAATGTTATATGATGTTTGTTGGTTGTTTGGATGCATTTAAATATTTTTGTGGCTATTATGTATATTAGTTATATTTAGGCTTGGTGGTTGTGGCTATTATATATATATATATATATATGTATGTATATATATATATATATATATATATATATATTGGTGGTAGGACATTTCCCGTAGTACTGTTAGCTGATGCCCATAGTATTATTAGCGGACAAACCTATGCTCCCTACAATATATTATAGTGGATGACCTTCTATACCCCGATATCCTGTCCTGAAGTACGATGGGCATTATTTATGTCGGCTAACATCTATGGATGAAAGAAAACATGTTGGAGGGATCCAACTGGATTCCTCAAAATTTATTATTATTGTTTGTTTTCATATATATTATCATACATGATGTGCTAGAAAACCTGTGATTGATAATTGGGTGTTTTGGATGTTTGAATATCATTGGCCCTAAATATTGATATATAAAAATATCGTGAAAAGGAATTTTGAGATTTATAAGGAAATTTCATTTTTTCAAATATAGAATTTGAATTTCGAATGGACTAGAAAATGTAAACTTGTCTGGTAATAATAACAAGTAGTTGAATTTATAAAACGATGTTTATAAATGAAGGGAAATAAATTATCATTGGATAATTTGAATATTTAAATTCAAATGTGAATTTAAATGGAAACTGGGAAATTGTTTTAAATAGGAAACGAAAAATTTTATTCCCACGGTCGGAATATAAGTTTTTGAAATGGAACTAGTTTTAATGTATAAAACAAGGAAGTTGAATTTATAAACGATGTTTATAAATTTAGTGAAATAAATTATCATTAGATAATTTATAAGTTTAAATTCTAGTATGAATTTAAAAGCGAATTGGAAATCGTTTCGACAAAGGAACAAAGGGTTTTATTCCGGAAATCAGAATATAAACTGAATTGTGATAAATCTAAGAAATTATATGTGGAATTCGATTTCATTGAATTTTATAAAATAATTTAGTCCTAACGGAATTGAAAATAAATATTTAAAATGGATTTGTAATTGAATTTATAACTAGGTAATGAAATAATCGATGACTGGGGATAATTGGAACGTTTAAGTTAGATTTGGAAAACCAATTAAATATATAATAAATTATGGAATAATGTAGTTGGAATTTATTAATAAACGAAGTTTAAATGTTTATATTTAAATATAATTAAAGCGAGCACGTTGCAGCACGATAGTTCGTAATTTGACGTTTCGACTTCAATTGAGTATATAGAACTCAATTTAAGTCGGAATTCTTTGAATCAAGAATCATCAGGACCTATTGGGTGATAATTTTCTAATAGAATGGAAAAATATGGATTTCGTCTTATAAATTTTGAGTTATGTCAAAATCAATTATCCATAAAAACAATGCTATAATCGTTTATAAACCATAATTGTTTATTAAATTAAATAGAAGAATTTTAAGTGAATAAAATTTTAATTTTCATTAGTAAAAATCTAGACTTGGGTTATAAAATAAATACGAACTCAAGTGGAGTAAGCGAATTGATTTTTCAAACACAAATCAGATTCTTAATTATTAAATAAGGTTAATTAATTTGAAGAATAATTATTTAATGGAGTTTGGATCGAAATTGGACTTTGGATAAGTAAATTAGATTTGTGAATTTATATTCGATATCGAATATAAAACTTGAGTTGAAAATGGAATTCGGTTGGTTTATAAGTCAGTTAAAAATATATTTGAACGTGATATGTTCAAACTAAAAGTGAAATAGGTAAAATAGCTAATTAAAGGATAAATTAGCAAATTGAGTTAAAAAAATTATTAGATTGCATTGGAATAAATTGGGAATGGATGTGTATATGTTAAACAGGTATGAAACAAAGAGAATGAAGACTAAAATTTGAGTGCCCGACAGAAAGGTACATGTTTAAATTCCATTTGAGATTTTATGAGCCTATTGGGCAAGCCGCTTGGCTTTTTGATTTTCTTTTTTAAATGGAAAGTGCCTAGAGAGGCGATTTGTAGTTGTACCGATTGAGCTGTACAAAGGAGACACTGGTGAAATTTTACGAAAACTTAAAGAGTTAGAATATTTTTAAGAAAATTTGATAATTAGAAACCAATATATCAATATATAAGAATTCGTTAAGGAAACAAACTTATAATAGAATATTATAAACAAAAAGGAAATCTATAAATTTAAATCTGGTAAGAATAGAACGAGAAACGTATACACGTTCAAAAATGGATAATTGGATTTATATGATGTTGACTATTCGAGATAACTAGTCTTGTCCGTTCTGAAGTTAAGAATGTTATTCAATCAAGGTCTGAGAGGTAATTATACCCCAACTTGATTGATTTCATTATCAGTCGATGAATAGAAAGATTCAGTCTCAAAGATCAATGTTTAAGTAAGATTTAGTTGAATGTAATATTTTGGATTGTTGCAAAGATGTTTTACACTACATTCGTTTTAGCCTAAGTAAGTGGAATTTTTCAAATATAATAATAAATATTTCCCTTGTATAGAAGTGAATGGTCGTGAAAGGGAGAAGTGATTGGGAATGAATTCCAGTAATAAATAGAAGATATTTTCTAAGTATAGAAAATAAAAGAAGGTGATATATGAAAATGTTTTCCAAATAGCGTAAGAGACCAAGATGATTTTTTAAAATATTGGGTTGACAAATATTGATAAGGAAATGGAGAAGTTATTTAATTAATAAAATATTAATTAAGGGGCCCAGTGATTGTTTGATGCTTTGGATGAATGTTTGTTTTTATTTGATATTTAAATAACCGACTATCGAAGTATTAGCCAATATTGTTGTCAATATGGAGAGACAAGTTGCATTATTATCCAAGAACCACTCTGTATTGGTAGTAGCATTGCGAATCAGATCATATGAAGACAAATCAAAGACAAAGTAAAGTGCAAGGTTTTTTTTTCTGTTAATCCCAGGTAGAAATTGCCTAAGATGGATTAATGGAAATTATGCCTTCGGTTTCGTTCAGCCCTAAAACGAACATGTATGGATGAATGTGTGACAGATTATTTCCAGGATCGCATATTTTGGTCTATACAAATATACATCTGGTGGCGGAGAATTTATTCTCTTAGCATAATATCCAGAATATCTTTATGTAAATAAATTAGTGATTAACGGGTCTGACAATGTGACATTCAAAGTCATTGTGCTATCAATGAAAGATAAGTAATCGTAAGCTCAGGCCTCACAACCGGGAAATGGTATAAAATCGTGTAGGTCGCATAGCTAAGTTGGTCGCACCTTGGGTGTATTGTCATGTGATATAGAGAAAATCCTTTTGCTTCTTTATCTTATCGCTGATGTTGCTTTGGAATGGTTGCTGATCCCAACCGTTGGTGACAATACATTCAGTACTCTCAAGAGAAGTGAGGGACCGATCATGTTTAGCCTGGGTTGCAAGATGTTCTTGTTGAACCCGGTGTATTCCTCTCTAGAGATACACTGTCGAAAGGTGGTCACATACCTTGCCAGTTGGAATTCATTCTCCAATAAGAGCTCGCAGTGTTGATTGTATACTATGTATGTAGAGCGTGAGATGCAAGCATTCTGCTAGATTGTTAGTTACTTGTTTTAGACACTATTATAATATAAGAAGAGTATTGATTTCAAAGAATGTTTTGGGTTATCTGTAACAACCTATATTTTCTATATATTTAAATTTTGATTTAAAATACATAAATGAAATAATATTTGATAAAATCAAATTTTGTTGATTAAATGATGACGACTATCTGAATTGAGTATAAATAGATTTTTAAATATAGTTTTATTTAGAAATGTTGTAACTTAGATTTTAATATTTTAATTACTAATTTGAATTTGAGTAGTTAGAGTAAAAAGGGGAATTCAAATTTAATTTGTTAAATGGTGGAATTCTAAGTTGCTTAATAATAAATGAAATTCAATCACATACAAAAAATCAAATTGAGGACTTATGATTTATGAAATCAATTTATAAAATTTATTTAAGTTATAATTTAATTAAAATGGAATCTAATAGATATTCAAGTTGAATTAAAACGGTTAAATGAATAATTGAATATTTTATTAATTAATTAACTGTGAAATTTAACTATTTTGGCAACCGTCTCGGAATCCGACGAAACCAGTCTCATCGAATCCGGAACGGTGAATTGTTGTAGAATTTCAATTTTTGGTACAATCGGACTTGTAATTTGATCATACGGGAGAAAATTTGAAAGTAAACAGGGTAACACGATAAATTGTTTGTTTCTAATGTTTGGGCCTTATATATGTGTGTAAATAAAATCCATTTCCACCCCCATCATCCATTATTCAGTATACGTATTATTTCTATGTCAAATTTTTCCTCTAATGGATGAAAAAAAAATCCAAACCCTAGCTCAAATAAAAATCCTAACTTTGAAAATCAAATCTCTATAAATCCTAGCTTATTATATGTCAAAACGAAGGCCTCGATGAAACAAAGCCACGGGTATCCTTTATTTCAACATGCAGTAGCTGGATTGACTGAAATTCACGGTCAAAGACTTGAAATCGCGGAACCCTAGATTGCGAATTGGGGTTTTTCGATTAAGAGGTTGATTGAAGAAATTAACTTCTGGGTATTGTAGAGGACGCTGATAGGAGTTCGGGGGGTGGTGTTCGTCGGTCATAACATGGTCTGAGGAGATGGAGATTTGTGTTTTAGGGTTAGGAAAGGCTTCCGTTTGGCTCGATGTAGAGGATTCCACGGTTGATCGGAGGCAAGGAGTCCGACATGGGTAGATGCGGTTTTCGGTGAGGGTCACAACGTGGGTTGTCGGAAACTCTCAGGTGGTCGAAGCGGTGAGAATTTGGTAGTCAAAGTCGGCCATGTTTTGGGTTTTGCTTGATGGGTACTATAGCAAAGGGAGCGGGAAGATAAAATTGAGGGCCTGCTGACGTGGCAGCACCTGATTGGGTGAGGAATTATTATATTAATTTTTATATATTTTAAAATCCAAATGATAAAACGCTGATAACTTTTACATGCGAACTCGGATTTGGATGCGGTTGGGTGCGTTGGAATCGTGGCGAAATTTCGGACATTCTAGTGCTGGTTTGGATGCATTTGGAGACTGTGAAATTTCGGACTTTAGTTGGACGTTCGATCCACTAAAGACCCAAAGGTGAGTGATTTTCTCACTCATGACTAACTAAATTATTCCCGTATTTATTAAATTAAATTGTGAAATAAGTTTGATTGCATGGTTGTGTTTGATTGATGATTGGTTGCTTAAAAATTGACATGCAAGTATGTTAACATGCAAATGAAAGTCGATAATTAGTTATTTATATTTAATTTAAATTTCTAGTTAGAAATCCCGACACTTGTTAACCAGTGAAATGATTTAATGCTTACCGTTTAATAAATGGTTGTAATGGATGCATTGGTTGATTACTGAATTGATATTGTCTGAAATGTCCTTTTATTCAGATATGGATGTTGTATGTTCATTTGACGATGAATCCCATTTTTTTCACCCTTGATGTTACGAGCATCTAATAAACCCGGGGTTTATCGATTTAAAATAAATTAAGAACACAGGTTGAAATGATAAATATCTGTGACCCTGATTTGGATTGAAATGATATACATCCGTCCCCGAAATATCAGAAATTAAAATCAATTGGCCATTGGATAGATAATTATATATAGACATCGGTTGGTTAAATGATTTTAAATATTGAAAATGTTATTTGGTCGGAATTTCATTTAAAGATTATGTGCCGATATTCGATAAATATATTTTCCTTAAAGTTCTGAATTTTGAATGTTTATTGAAATGGTTAAGGGAATTATTCCAAAACAAATTGGAAATTCATAAATTGGGATTTGAGTATGATTTGGAATTATTCAAATTAATGGTGTAGGTTGAATATAATAAATTCTCATTGAATTTAAATTTTTGGAATGAGGGTAATCGAGATTACTCGAGTTGTTTAACTCAATGTGAATATGGAATATGAATTCTTTAAATCGAACATTTGATTTAGGCGATATCTGAAATAAGATACGGGAAGTAAATGAATTCCATCGAAACTGGAATATCGATTTCATATGTTGGATGTTGGAAGAAGAAATAATCATGGTTTAAACTTTACTTTATAAAACTATATATATATATCGCATGTTTTACGAATATATTATATCCCTTTTCTTAAAAGGTTATTTTAGTAAAATTTTGTAACTTAAATCTTATTTTGTTAAACAAAATTTTCCTTATATTTTATTATTAAAACTATTTAGTAAAACTTTTAATTTATATATATATATATATATACACATAGTGACTTAAACTGTCTTATTTTACTCTAATTATTTATAAGTAAATTTATATATAAGTTCTATTTTATAAGTATCTTATTTTATAGTGATATTAAATGATTGTGACTTCTTCCTAAATGGAAATTGTTTTGATTTAAACCATGATTCATATGGAGTTTTGATATGAAGTTATGTTCTATTTTGATTATGAATCGATTTTAAACGATTATAATAGTTCAAGGTAGATCATATTCCACTTGAATATAAATGGGATTTCCAAATGATTGAAATGAGTTGATATGGGAGTATATATATTCTATTTGTATATGAATGGATTTCAAATGTAAATCGATTTGAAATAACTATAATCTTTTGAGATGAGGTATATTCTACGTGAATATAGATCGATTTGAATTATTACATGAGTATAATATAATGATATAAAAATATATTCTAGTTTAGAATATAATCGGTTTTGGGAATGATCGGGATATCTTGATATGAAATTATATTCTATTTGAATATATATTGGGTTCGAACAAATATGATATTTTGATATGAAAGCGAACCTTTGTGAAAAGTAAAAGAACCGGCCGATGTGGAAAATATAAACGTTGGTTGTTAAAGAGACCAGAGTCGGCAAATGGCATATGCTATGTCAGTGTCGATACCACTTTAACAACTATGAACGTTATGACGTATCCAGAATGAAATATGATGACTTGGAGGCAATTGTTGGATTAAAGAAGATGAACAATAACGAATATAGCCTTGGCCTTCGGGTCATAATTGAAATGACTAAAACAGGAGCTATACCATGACTAATTGAGGCAACATCTTTTATCAGACACACTTCTCCGATACTATTTCTATGACTATGATGATGATTTAGGCCCTTTTGATATGGGAGTGTGATCGGAGGTGGGCGGTAGTGGTTGCTATGCGTTACCACCCGTCCGGGAGTGCAATTGGTAGAATCCTACTCTGGGCATTTCCTCGAGTGACTTGTCATACTTTTCCTTATCGAGCCCCATACGTTTTTGATTTGTATCGTACTTATGGAGTGCCCTCTGATGCCACTTGTTACGGTGGGTTTACGGTACTGTATAGACTGCAGTATTATAAACGGTGTAAGGGTAAAAATGTAATCCTGCTTACGCTATTTTCATTATGTTTACTTTACGGAATAGAAATTATAATAATAACGTATTATACTATGTATGTATTAGTTTAACGGATCCTTGAGAGATGGGAAATCCCGTAATATCTCTTGAGTTACTGCACCCATGACACTCAAGTTATTTCGTATTTTGATTTGACTAATATGAGAATGATTTAGTGCTGATCCGAGTGTTTATTGTGTTTTCTTTTTATGCAATACGCTCGGGTCTGCAGAAGTTGCAGTTAGCGAAGATTTCTTTGTCTTGGAGATCGAAGACGAAGATTCGGTATATATGTCTATTATGCATATGTTTTCCGCTGCACTTTATTTCCGCTGCATTATTGTATATACTTGTATTAGTGTAACTCTGATGACTAGAAAATGTAACTCGAATGTATATGTTTTTAAATGTTTTTGAATCATTATTTGTGTATTATATGTTGTCCTTCCACTGTGAGATTCTGTGATTGCTTCCTCTTCTTTCTTCTTTTTCCAATAACTACCTGTGTTGGTGATTTGTTTGGGTCGACATGTGTGGTTTATTGTCGATTTGAACGGTCAAAAATCCAGGTCGTTACAGTTCGTATCAGAGTTATGGTTAGCGATAACCTTGGTTCTGTTTGGGAATTTACTCATTAGAGATAGGGTTAGTAATGCCCTAGAATGAGTTTGATTGGTATATGAAAGAGTCTATTTGTACTTTTGATATAAAATGGTTTTATATTGTGTTGACTCGTTCTGTTGAATATTTATGGATTCTAGTCGATCTATGGGGCGCCATAAAAATTGATAGGAATTTCTAAATAATCGAGCAGAATGGACTGGAATAATATGGTTTTCGATTATATTTTAAATATATCAAATATAAGATTATTGGTTTTAGTGTATATGCATTGGTCGTCAGAAGGCAATAATATTAAGCAATTACCCATTTTGGTTGATTTAATAATAAATCTAATGGAAAATTTAAATGGTTTAAAGAAATTTGGAAATGAAATCTTTTGAATATAATTGGTCACAAAATATGTTTACAGATAAAACAGGAACGAACTTGAGAATTAGATTCCGGGGCTTTTGAAAAATAGTTTTGCCAAAGTTTTGAAATAATGATGTATTAAATAGTTTTCGACGTAGTTTTCAAAAGATTTTAAATGAAATGAGTGTGAACCCTTCTTGGACCTTAGAAATGACTTTGGTAATGAGTGCATGCATTATCGATGTTTATTTTTGAAGAGTCTAAGTGGGGGAGAGACCACTCAATGATTATTTGAACTTGTTTGAAAAAGGACTTTGGATTTAAATTTCTTATGGTATAAATTTTGTATAAAGTATTAGTATATGTTATCTAAGGTTAAATTTAAATTAAACCATAATTGAAATTCTATGTTCTTTGTAATTAAAGATTTGGATTTAAAATTTTACTACATGATTTTCTATAAAATTATATATATAAACTTGGTTTAAACCCGGAATCAAAGTATTTAAGTTCATCTCAACTAATAATATTGATTTAGGTACTAAGGTAACTCGATTTATTGGAATTTTTGATTTAGAAACTAGAAAATGGACTTAAGTATTAAGAGAAGAGAAGTGGTCATTAAAATGCTTAAGCATGGGCGATAATAAGTTTAAAGGAATCATATGTTTGGTCGATAAAAGTGTTAGAGAAAATTTAAATTAACTATCAAATAAAATTCAACTAAAGTCGACCAAAATGGAATGGAAGATTTAGTTGTGTAAATAAGAAAGGAAACAACTCATGACTTGGGTATTTAATGAATATTTCAAACTAGTTCGAGAAGAAATAAAAGAAATTAAGTTGTAAATGAAATGCGAATGGTCAATAAATATAAATGAAGAAATTAAATGGTGAATCTGCATTATGTGAGATGAAGACATGAAAAAAAAAACTAATTAAGACAAATGGAAAAAATCGCATGTAAATTGTGTATAAATAATGAAATGTATGGAATGCAAATTCTTTGGTCAAATGAAATATAACTTAATTTGAGTACGTAAATTTGAGCCACACTAATGAAATAGGTAAGTAAGTAAGTGAAATATAGTGAACAAGATAAAATAGAATGGTTATATAAAACCATAACTAACCTTAACCCGTAGTTATAGATTCAAAGTTAATTAAATTAGAATATTACAAGAGTTAGGAACTAAGTGGATTTAATTAAATTAAATGAATTAGAATAAATGGAAGTAGACTCGAGAAATTTAAATTGGTCGATTTAGAACGAAGTATAAATGGATGAAAATGAAGTGAGGAAGAACTTAAGTAATTATAAAAAATAAACCGGAATCAATACAGATGAATGACTAATAGAATAAGGAACGAAGCCAAATTTAGTCAAGTCAAAAGAATTGAACCAATAAGAGAAGTTAGGGAATTAGATGAAAATCGATTGGGAATTAAGTACCTAGAGAATGAATTGGATGTGGAATTTGGAAAATGGATTCAAGTTAATGAGTTAAAGGTCTAGTGTAATCAAGTTTGTTGGAAATTTTAAAAGGAATTTAAGTTTTAATCGGAATTTAACACTTGAAATGAAACTGGAAATTGAATAAAAAGAATATTGAAATAAAGTAAGCAATCGAATGCGAATCCATTCCTTAATAATGAAGTGATAATCGATTTTAAGTGTTAAGGATTTACCAAAATTATTGGAATCGAATGGTTTGAAACTTCAAATAAAATAAATCGTTTATGCGAAAATCTGAAATATTTGATGAGATGAAGTAAAATAGCCATAACTTTTGAATGGATGATCAGAATTCGATGATTCTGGACTTTTTGGAAACCTTAGAAACTGAACTAAAGCTTTTGTTAATGGGGCCCTGTCTAATTTTCATGTTTATTAGGTTGAAATCTAAGGTTAGTTGTAGTTCAACGTGCAGAAAACAAAAAACTGAAGTGTATATCAATATTATTTTGACCATAACTTCCTAATGGAGCATCGGATTTTGATGTGCTTGTACATTTCGGAAAGCCCATGATGTAAGCTAAATATTTTTCTTAATGTGCTGGGTTAAAATTTGATGTTTAAAGGGTTAAAAACTGGGTTGAACAACTCAGACCTGCATTTTTCATTGTATGGGCTGAAGCGTTCGCTTCCACTAAAACGGTCATAATTTTTGAATGAATTATCTGAATTCGACGAATCTGGACAACTCAGAAAGCCTGAAACAAATTCAACAACTTTTTCCTAGTGTGTTTTAGTCAAATTCCAATGTTTACAGGGTGATAATCGACGATTTGTTCGCTGGCCTGATATGAGTATGATGGTTTATTAGTTGAAATGTTCGATTTATGTTGTGAAAGTTGTATACCTTTGCTATGCATTGTATATATGTTTAATCCTCATGCGTATGTGAGTATGTAGCAGGTTTAGGGAAGTCGCGCTACGCTTTGGAGCTCGCTTGCGCTAAATACTAAAATGCTAAGGTAAATAAAAATGCAAACAAACGCTAAAGAAGGTACGTATTTGGGTTATATTGTTTTGTGGTTACATATATATGGTGTTTTCCCCATTAATGGGATGCCTCATCGTGTGATGGGATGAATATTTGAGTTTTTATATGTATGTGATTTTTCTGGACCTCTCCGTACAGAGGAGATGCTGCCGAAATTTTCTATGATTTCGGAAGTTAGAAAATTTTATAAGATTTTACAACTAGATAACTTATTTTATAAATGCTATTTTATAAGTATTAATTTGAAAGTATGATTTGTTTAATACCTTATTTCGTTCTCTTTTCGAGGAAGAAAAGATTTTAAGTGGGGGAGATTGTAACAACCTATATTTTCTGCATATTTAAATTTTGATTTAAAATAAATAAATGGAATAATATTTGTTAAAAATAAAATTTTGTTGATTAAATGATGACGACTATTTGAATTGATTATAAATAGATTTTTAAATTTATTTTTATTTAGAAATGTTGTAACTTGGAATTTAATATTTTAATAACTAATTTGAATTTAAGTGGTTTAAGTAAAAAGGGGAATTCAAATTTAATTTGTTAAATGGTGAAATTCTAAGTTGCTTAATAATAACTGAAATTCAATCTACATTCAAATAATCAAATTGAGGAATTATGATTTATGAAATCAATTTATAAAATTTGTTCAAGAAATAATTTAATTAAAATGGAATCTAACAGATATTCAAATTGAATTAAAACAGTTAAATGAATAATTGAATATTTTATTAATTAATTAACTGTGAAATTTAACTGCTTGGGCAACTATCTCGGAATCCGACGAAACCAGACTCATCGGATCTGGAATGGTGAATTATTGTAGATTTTCAATTTTCGGTACAATCGGACTTGTAATTTGATAATATGGGAGAAAATGTGGAAGTAAACATGGCAGCATGATAAACTGTTTGTTTCTAATGTTTGGGCCTTATATATGTGTATAAATAAAATCCATTTCCACCCCGTCATCCATTATTCAGTATACGTATTATTTCTTTGTCAAAATTTTCCTCCAACGGCTGAAAACACCTCCAAACCCTAGCTCAAATATAAATCCAAACTTTGAAAATCAAATCTTCACAAATCCTAGCTTATTATATGTCAAAACGAAGGCCTCGATGACACGAAGCTGCGGGTATCCTTTATTTCAACATGCAGTAGCTTGGATTGACTGAAATTCATGGTCAAAGACTTGAAATCGCAGAACCCTAGATTGCAAATTAGAGTTTTTCGATTCTGAGGTTAATTGAAGAAATTAACTTCTGGGTATTGCAGAGGAGGCTGATAGGAGTTCGGGGTGGTGTTCGCTGGTCGTAACATGGTCTGAGGAGATGGCGATTTGCGTTTTAGGGTTCGGAAAGGCTTCCATTTGGCTCGATGTAAGGGATTCCACGGTTGACCGGAGGCGAGGAGTCCGGCATGGGTTGATGCAGCTTTCGTTTAGGGTCACAATGTGGGTGGTCGGAAACTCTCAAGTGGTCGGACCGGTGAGAATTTGGTGGTCAAAGTCGGCCACGTTTTGGGTTTTCCTCGATGGGTACTATAGCAAAGGGAGCAGGAGGATAGAATTGAGGGCTTGTTGACGTGGCAGCACCTGATTGGGTGAGGAATCATTATATTAATTTTTATATATTTCAAAATCCAAATGATAAAACGCTGATAACTTTTACATGCGAACTCGGATTTGGACACGGTTGGGTGCGTTGGAATCGTGGCGAAATTTCGGACATTTTGTTGCTGGTTTGGATGCATTTGGAGACTGTGAAATTTTGGACTTTAGCTGGACGTTCGGTCCACTAAAGACCCAAAGGTGAGTGATTTTCTCACTCACGACTAACTAATTTATTCCCATATTATATTAAATTGTGAAATAAGTTTGATTGCATGGTTGTGTTTGATTAATGATTGGTTGCTTAAAAATTGACATGCAAGTGTGTTAACATGGAAATGAAAGTCGATTATTAGTTATTTATATTTAATTTAAAATTCTAGTTAGAAATCCCAACACTTGTTAACCAGTGAAATGATTTAATGTTTACCATTTAATAAATGGTTATAATGGATGCGTTGGTTGATTACTGAATTGATATTGTCTGAAATGTCCTTTTATTCCGATATGGATGTTGTATGTTCATTTGACATTGAATCCCATTTTTTTCACCCTTGATGTTACGGGAATCTAATAAACCCAGGGTTTATCGATTTAAAATAAATTAAGAACACATGTTGAAATGATAAATATCTGTGACCCTGATTTGGATTGAAATGATATACATCTGTAACGAACCGGAAAATTTGATGCTCGAATTTTTGACACAAATCCATTCTATGTCCAAACTCGAGTACCGAAAATCCATAATGTTAAAGAAAGAAGTTAGAGGGTGAGAAAAGATAAGATAGAAAGATTAGAATAGAAGAAAAAGAAGAAGAACTAACCAAAATACATAGTCTCACATTGCAGTGGAACAAAATATAATACAAAAATAAATCTTTATCTAAAACTTAAAGTAATACTTGCAATTCATCAGAGTACAACGGCAATTCAATTCATCTGGACAATTATAACAGTCTGTCCTCATTTACAACACACAGCGGAATACTTTATATATGATACGTCTAAAGCTCCTCCATCTTGTCTCCTAAAGTCCATATCATCTTACCATGAACCTGTAAACTCGGTCTGACCCAACTGGGCCTGACTCGAGCATTTCAAGCGCACAGGTCAGTCTGGTGAATCAGCATGAGAAAAACCCACTAAATTATTAGTATCATCCAACTTGATTTTAATATTTAAAATCATTTTGAAAGAAAAGGATAATCATAAGACCAATCCACACATAAACACGGACGGTTTTTACCTTACGATAACCCAAACCATTTTTGAAATCATAATTTATCTGATATTATAATAATGTCTAAATGTAAATAAATATCAATCTAGCAGAACGCTTGCATCTCACACTCTAAATATATAATATACAATCAAAACCGTGGACGCTTATTGAAGATTGGACTTCCAACTATGACAAGGTATGGGACCACCTGCCGATAGTGTATCTCTAGAGGGGAATACACTGGGTTCAACAAGAACGTCTTGCAACCCGGTACACACATGACCAACCACTCATTTCTATTGAGTGTATCGAATATATTGTCACCTTCGATTGCTAGAGACATAACCGTTCCCGGGAGATACAGAAGCGAAAAGAAGTAAAAAATATGAATATTCTCTAGATGGTGACAATACACCCTAATGGGGGCGACCCACATAACCATGTTGCCTACACGATTTTTGTCATTTCCCGGTTGCGAGGCTTGAGGTTATAATCTTGCTTCTAGATCATCTGGCCACCATTCACTTTGAATGTCACATCGTCAGATCCGTCCGATATCACTAATTGACGTTCACAAAAATATTCTAGTGTTCAAGCTAAGAGAATGGCCATTCTCCGCCATCAATAGAAATACGTTTGTAAAAATCAACGTACGTGATCCTTTGGGAAATACCCTGTCAGACATTTCGTCCATACAAGTTGTCCTGGGATTGGACAAACCGAAAGCACCCTCCCACCGCATCCTTGGAATCACCCTATGGATCAGTAGAAGTAGTCCTTGCAATCCGTCGATTTCAACCACGACAGGATCACTATTAGAATATATCCGGGCGCGACTCCAGAGAATTCGACGTAGTCCTTTTGCTTATGAAGATCCATGGTCTTCACTGCTCCATCTTCAATTCATATATTCTACATTTTCGTATTTGTTGGTTCGGAATGATTTTCGAATTCGATCCCGTTATTTCTGTACCAACAATCGTATTAAGCCAGATTTGATAGTCGGTTATTTAACTATCAAATAAAAAACCCATTAATCCATAAAAGAAAATTGAATTCACTGATTTAATATCCGTTACCATTTTAGCCTCTTTTGATTTATCATTCGTTAATTCAAAACTTCTCTTCCTTTTCCAATAATTGAAATACTCGTTTTTCCTTTTATATATTTATATATATAAGCATATTCAAAAGCCCCTTCCATTTTAAAATCCCTTTAAGCAAGTATTTCTCATTTCGGCCATTAATCTCTAACCGTAAACTGGTAAGAGAATAATTCTCTAAGTATCAAACCCGAAGGCTGAAACCAATATCAGATGGACACTCAGAAAATGATCCAACTCACTAATCCCTAGTCAGTTTCTAATTTCCTTAATTCCATTTATTTATTTATTACTAGCTAATACAAATTCCAATTATTTCTTATCACTTCAAACGAGATATTTATCTCAGCTTATAACCATTTCCAATATCTTATTTACAAATATGGTTTTTCTACCCATTCGCTACTTCCAGTGTCCAATATTCCATTTAAGGATATGATTTGCCAAATGTTTTGCTAAATATATATTTTTTTCTCATCCGGACCAAATCCTTCTCATACGATATAATTTCATTCACTAATTCGATTTCATTTTTAAACTTCGTAAAATAAAGTCTTGAGTTCATAAACAATTTCCATAGACATCTCTATATATTAATTACAACCCAATTTCGCTTTAGTCCAATAAAACTGCATTCCATATCAGAATATATAAAAATTATTTGTAACTTCTATATTATCGTCATTCAATACGATTTACAATCCATTTGCTATCATCGTTATCGAAGATACGATTTTCAAAATATTTGCTACATGCCTTTTTATTTCTAAAGTGAAATGAAGTTTTATTTATAACAAATATCATTTCTATTAATCAACTGCATTTTGATTTGACCCTTGTAAAACCAAGTTTTATATAAATAACCTTCATACCCATCCTTATAGGTTCATTCACCTCATCTTAATTTGAACAAATTGCATTCCGTATCGTACACAAATATCATCGGAAAATTTCTTACTATTAAGATTTATTATCTAAAATCTTATGTAAATTCTATAATATAATTTGTACTATATTATATTAATCAGTCTACTTAGATTCAATTTGTAATGACCCGCATTTGCAGAGGTATAATAATTTATTTATTTAATTATTTAAATAGTGAACTAAAGGATTTAATGGTCGTGGAATTAAATAATGGTGAATATTTAATTAAAATAATAAATTAAATAATATATTTAATTCCGAAATAATTAGAATTGGCTGAAATGACGATATAGTGTGAACTGGATCATCTGTGATATTTAATTCATCTTAGAATTGAATTAGAGTAACGAATATATTATTTGAACGATAGTTGGAACGTATAATAATATTATAATTAAAATCGAGCTTGAAATGGTGTTGTAGTTCATAAATTGGCGATTCGAACTTCAACTGAATGTTCAGGATTTGTTTTAAGCCGAATTTCTGTGAAACAAGAAACGTGTGGAGCTGGTTGAGTATATCTTTCTAGTGGAAGAGAAAAATCTGGATTTTCGTTGTGTAGATTTTGATTTACGTCCAAATCAAATTTTAGAAAAGTCGTTGTGGAATTCCTTTATAATTTATAAAGGAATTATCTATCGGGTTGACCCAGATTGAAATATCGAATTAGAAACCCATATAGGATTTTTCTAAGCTGTATGGTATTCCATTGTGAGTATAGACGATAATATTTATTTTTAAATATTAAATTTAATTATATTTAAATAAATTTATATATTTAAATGGGTTATTTAGGGCTTTAAAAATAGCCACTTTTGCAAACGAAGTCGGAATTCGATGAAACTAATTTTGTTGGATCCGCAATGTCAAATAGTTGTTAAATTTCTAGTTTCGTGACTTTTAGAGTCACTGTGTGGTCGTACGGATTTTTAAAGTGAAAAACAGTCGATAAGTTGACCATTAAAAATACGCTATGTGAGCGTACGAAGTCGAAATTCGACGAAACCAGTTTCGTTGGGACCGTAATGTCGAACTCTAGCTGCATGGCAATTTTCGTGATTTTTGGATATTATCTGTAATCATAGGGATTTTTAACGACAGATACAAATAGCGTAGGAGAATAAATGAATATTTTATTGAATATTAAAATACTAAAATCTATCCTATATAATACCCTCTACCTCCCTAAACCTAATTCACTTCTTTCCATTAGTCAACGATATTTTCTGCCGTCGGTTCCTTCATTAGAAAAGGAAAAGCCGTTCCTCTAAAATCCATAGAAAACTCAATGCAAATTCAATAAATCAGGAAACGAATATACTTGCGATCTGTTCAACTTTCTCTTCAACATGGTGTAAACGATATGTAGTTCGACGCCAGTTTTGTGGCTCGAGTTTTGCTTCAGCGAGTATGGTTTGGGTTTATTTCGAGTATAGTCCATCGATGTGGATTTGGAGTGTAGGTATGGATTCACGTTTTTGAATGGAGTGGGTTGGCAAGAATTGATGACTTTCGGTGACAAAAAAGGACGTGGTCACTGTAGCGTCGGAGAATAGCGCGCAGGCTTCTGGGGGATCGAGCGGTTTCAAATGGTGACGGTTAGGAAGAGTTGGAGGAGAGAAAAGGGTCGGTGATTTCAGTTTGGTGAACGGTGGAGCAATGAAGAGAACGTGGTGTGCGATTGTCTGTAAATCACGTGCTGTGATTAAGAGGAGGCCGCGATAATCAGTTGGAGAAGATGGATGTGCGGGTTTGGGCTTGAGGGGTCGTTGGGCAGGTTTTTGAAAGGGGTGAGGCCCGTTTATATTTTATTTAAGTTTAGTTTTTAAATAAAATATGTATAACTTGTAAACAGTAATAATAACTTAATCATACGTGATCAGAAATTCGAACGGTAGGATCCGTTGGGATCGTATGGACGGTGGCTGCACCGTGGAACTGACTGGAAGTTCATTGGAGCTCGTTTGAATTTATGGCGAAATAAATTGTTTGATTCAAATCAAACAACAGTTTATCGTTCTTTAACGATGAACTGCCAAAGTGAGTAAATCTCACTAACTCTGAACGGTTTATAATTTCATGTTTTATTATTAGAACTATTAAAAATTGTCTAATTGACTGTGTGTTGACTGTTTTGATTGAACTGCTAATTAGTTAGTTGAATTTCTATCTTGATTCTGTTTATCAGAATATGTCATACGGAACTGAAAGTAATGTTGATTTTATTGTGTAACATCTGTGGATGCAGCGAAACAGGTTGGAGGAATCCGATTGGATTCCTCAACAGTTATTTTATTGTTTTTCATATACTTTGATATATGATGTGAATTATAACCTGTTGTTGATTGTGTGTGTATGGACAATATTGGACATCGTAATTTAATATGTTAAACACCATAACATACCGGAATGTGGAAAAAGGGAATTTTCAAAATGAATATTGAAAATAAATTATTTATAAAATCAAAGGATTTTATAAAAGAGATAATATTTTTAAAATCAAAGAAGATTTTATAAAAGGAATTATTTATAGAATGGAATATTTATAAATAGAAATTTATTTATAAATGGATTATTTATAAATAGGAAATACTTAGAAATAAAACCCTAAAGGAATTATTTGCAAACCATTTGCAACTGGATTATAAAGGAAATTTGCAAATCATTTGCAAATAGAATAAACAGAAGTATAAGAGGATTATTTATTTAGAAATAAATAGACAAATATAGGAAGAGAAATATTTGTAAAAAAAAAACATTTACGAATAAAGGTTATAAAAGGAATTATTTATTTACGAAATAAATAGAGTTATAAAAGGGAATTTTAAATAAGGCTTAAGTGTTAGAAACGTAATGGAGTTATATCGAAATTAGAATGAATCGAAATAGAGTTTATCGAATATTAGTTATTCGAAATAGAGTAAATCAAATAAAGTTAAACAAGATTAGAAACTGACTAGAGATTAGTTAAGTTGAATAGTTTTCTGAGTATCGATCTGATGTTGGTTTCGGCCTTCGGGGTTTATTCTTAGAGAATTTGTTCTCCTACTAGTTTACAGTAAGGGACTGATAGTTGTGAAATGATAGTGATCTATACATAACAATGGAAATGTTTTCCTGTGTTAATAACGTATATTTTCTAAAACTTAGAAAATAAGGAAATGTGAATATATATACATATATACATATATAGATATATATATGATTGATGATTGATTGATAGTATTTCCATTTGGAAATAATATCGTTGTTTGCACACGTGTTTTCATTTGATAATTAACTCACCAACTATCAAAGTTTTGACCATTTTAACGTTGTTAATATGGAGAGACCGGTTGGATTATTATCCAAAGAACCACTCTGTATTGGCGTAAGCGTTGCGAATCATATATGCCAAAGATAATTGAAGACAGAGTAAAGTGAAAGGGCTATTGTATAAGTCTTAGATAACAGTGCCTAAGATAGATGTACTGAATAGTGCCTTCGGTTCATCCTGTTCCTGGATGACTTGTATGGATGGATGTCTGATAGAGTATTTCCAGACGATCACGTATATTGATTTCTCCAACCGTACCTAGAGTGGAAGCGGAGAAGGAAACTTCTTTTAGCTAACACATAATGTATTGTTGAGGACGTCAATCGGTGATTTGATGGATTTGACGATGTGGCATTCGAAGTGAATCTGGTGTGATGATAAAGCGTAGCTTCTAGCCTCACATTCGGTAAATGACAGAAATCGGGCAGGCAGCATGGTTAAGTCGGTTGCTCCGAAGTAGGGTGTATAATCACTTGATCTAGAGTTTCATTTACTTCTAAAAATCTATTGTTGATGATGTCCCATTCGGGGAACGGTTGCTGATCCCAACCATTGGTGATATTCATTCGATACACTCAAGCGAAATGAGTGGTCGGTCATGTGTGGCCGGGTTGCAAGATGTTCTTGTTGAACCTAGTGTATTCCTTTCCTGAGGTACACTAGCGAAAGGTGGTTCCATACCTTGTCATAGTTGGAAATTCATTACCCAATACGTGCTTGCGGTTTTGATTGTATACTATATATGTAGAATGTGAGATGAAAGCGTTTCTGCTAGATGATTATTATATTGTGGTTGATAGACATTATTATAATATCAAAAGGTTTTTGATATAAAGAAAATTTGGATTCTCATATGGGAAAAACCCGTTCCGTTATACGGCGTGGTCTTATGAGATATCATTTACCTGCTTAAACTGTTTTACTCATACCAGTCCCATGACTGACCCGAAGTTTATTTTGTTTTGTTTTCCCTAAACTCTTGGGTGCCCAATTTTGTACGAGAAGTCAAGTAGTCGGGACTTACAGATACTTGAAGAGCTGGATCAGGAGGCTTCAGGATTATATAGCTATAGTTTATTTCCGCTATGTTGTAAGTGCTGTACTTTGAAAATGATATGTATATTCAAGTACAGATTTATATTTCAAAGATATGTTATCTATTATATGTTATTCGTTTCGCTGTGAGGTTCGTGTTACTCTGATGTGTTCTTCTTCTTCTTCTTCTTCTTCTTCTTCTTCTATTCTAAGTTTCTATCTTATCTTTCCTCACCCTCTAATTTCTTTCATTAATCATCCGGTATTTTTCGATGTTTGGTTAGTCATCATTGAGTTTATAGCGATAACCAAGGTCAACAAAAACCCGGGTCATTACAGTTGGTATCAGAGCATAAGGTTAAGTGAATTACCTTGGCTCTGTGGCATGAATCGGTTGAGATAGGGTTAGTAATACCCTAGATTGAGCTGAGTGTATATATACGAGTGAGCGTATTTGTTATTGATATGAAAATTGTTTTATATTGTGGTGATTTATTGGTTGAGTTGTGTAACGAACTGGCGATTTTCGACTCCGAAAATCAACATCAAACTACCGTGTTGACCATTCAGACATCGAACATTCCAGATCATTAATAGAAAGAAGTTAGGGGGTGAGAATAGATAAGATAGAAATATTAGAATAGAAGAAGAAGAAGAGCCACGCACCGAGTCTCACATCGCAGCGGAACAAAATATAATACAGAAATAATCTTTATTGAAAGCTTTAAAATACTTACAGTATCAGAGTACATCATACCATGAGACAGTTATAATAGCCTGTTCCCATATACAACACATAGCGTAATAGTAGTAATATCATACGTCTGGACTCTTCCAGGTCGTCTCTTCATAGCAGTCGATAACCTGAACCTGTACAACCCGGTCTAACCCGAGCATTTACAAAACACCGGGTCAGTCTGGTGAACCAGAGTGAGATAAACTCGCACAGTAATAAGGGTGAACCATCCAATCATGATTTTAAAGTTCAAAATCTTTCAAAAGAAAAGGATAATCGTAAGACCAAATCCACACATAAATACGGACGGTTTTTACCTTACGATAACCCAAAACAGTTTGAAACCAATATCTTGTCTGATATTATAATAATGTCTAAACACAAGTAAATAGAAATCTAGTGGAACGCTTGCATCTCACGCTCCACATATATAGTATACAATCAAAACCCGCAGGCGCTTGTTGGAGATTGGATTCCGACCTTGACAAGGTATGGGACCACCTGCCGATGGTGTATCTCTAGAGACGAATACACTGGGTTCAACAAGAACATCATGCAACCCGGCCCACACATGACCGACCACTCATTTCGCTTGAGTGTATCGAATGTATATCACCGACGGTTGGGATCAGCAACCGTCTCCCGACAAGGGACAGCATCGAACATAGATTAAGAAACAATAGGATTTTCTCCAGATAGGTGATTATACACCCTAATGGGAGCGACCCACATAGCCATGCTTCCTGCCCGATTTTTTTCATTTCCCGGTTGATGAGGCTTGAGGTTAGAATACTTCTGAACATCTGGTCATCACTCATTTTGAATGCCACCTCGTCAGATCCGCCAGATATCACTAATTGACGACCCCAAAATACTCTAGCAGTAAGCTAAGAGAACGGCGATTCCCCGCCAACAACTATAGCACGTTTGAAGAAATCAACGTATGTGATCCTTTGGAAATACTCTGTCAGACATTCGTCCATACATGTCATCCAGGAACAGGATGAACCGAAGGTACTCTCCTATTGCATCCAATATAGGAATCACCCCATGGATCAGTAGCGAGTAGTCCTTGTAACCCGTATATTCCAACCACGACAGAATCACAGTTTATCTCTGCTTGCCAGGCAGAGAATATTAGTGGTTCTTCCGTTTGTGAAAATCCATGGTCTTCACAGCACCATCTCGATCATTGAAACGACCCGCAAATCCGAGCTATCTGAGTTGACTAAATACACCACACGGCCAACCCAAATAACACAGAAATACGAACCATTAATAGAAAGAAGTTAGAAGATGAGAAATAGGAAGAAAGAAATATTAGAATAGAAGAAAAACGAAGATCACAAACTCACAGCGGAACGAATAAAATATATTATATAACATAAGCTTCGAAATACAAATCTGTTTTGTACATATATACATATCATCATCAGAGTACACATAACATTTGATCCAGCGGAAGTAACTCTAAATAACTAACGTTGAAGCCTCCTGCTTCAAGCTCCTCCAAGTGTATCTGTAAAAGCCTGAAACACTTGACTGCCCGTACAAATTTGGGCACCCAAGAGTTTAGGGAAAACAAAACAAAATAAACTCTGGGTCAGTCATGGGACTGGTGTGAGTAAACTCCAACCATTTGTTTAACTTTCAAAACTCTTTTCGAAAGAAAAGATAATAGTAAGACCAGCCCACACATAAACATGGACGGCTTTTACCTTACTATAACCCAAAACACTTTGATACGAAAATCCAGTGATATTATAATAATGTCTACATCAAGTAAATAACCAAATAGCAGAACGCTTGCATCTCACGCTCCACATACATAGTAAAAATCAAAAACCGCATGGCGCGTATTGGAGATTGGATTTCTAACATGACAAGGTATGGGACCACCTTCCGATGATGTATCTCTAGAGGCGAATACACCTGGGTTCAACAAGAACGTCTTGCAACCCGGCCCACACATGACCGACCACTCATTTCGCTTGAGTGTATCGAATGTATATCACCAACGGTTGGACTCAAACCACCGTTTCCCGAATGGGCAGAATCGATAGATTTAGAAACAAAAGGAATTTCTCTAGATAGGTGATTATACACCCTAATGGGTGCGACCCACATAGCCATGCTGCCTGCCCGATTTTTGTCCTTTCCCGGTTGTTGAGGCCTGAGGCTACGAATACTTACCATTCATTGATAGCCCAATCACTTTGAATGCCACATTGTCAGATCCGTTAATCACTAGTTGAGTCTGCACAAATATTCTGGATATTATGCTAAGGGATAAATCCGTTGCAACCATATATATTCATACAGGCCAACCCATTTGATCATTGGAAATACTCTGTCAGACATTCGTCCATTTACGTTCGTTCTGGGATTGAACGAAACCGAAGGCACTATTTCTATAAATAGAAAAGCCCTTGCACTTTACTCCGTCTTCAATATATTCAGCATACTTGGTTCGCAACGCTTATGCCGATACGGAGTGGTTCTTCGAATAATAATCCAACCGGTCTCTCCATATTGACAACGATGGTCAAAACTTCGATAGTCTGTGATTTAACTATCGAATAAAAACAAGTGTTCATCCAACATATCAACAAATCACTGGGCTCTTTAATTAATATTCCATTAATTAAATCTCTTATCCATTTTCTCTATCAATATTTGTTAACCAAATATTTCAATCATCATCTTGGCTCTTATGCCATTTGGAAAACGTTTCCAAGTATTAACTTCTTTTATTTTCTATATATTAGAAAATGTCTCTATTTGTAATTGAAAACAATTTCAATCACTTATCTCTATCCCTTTTTGTTTACAATATTCGATTTTTATATTCACTTACCTATCGAATTCAATACGTCGATACAATGATTTCTAATATCTTAAAAATATTCTAACTCCTTAAATTTCCAGAAAATTTTGCCATAACCTCCCCTGTATCGGGAGCATCGGGAAATTTCAAATAGCTTCCCGGTATCTTCCTCAATCAAAAAGAAAAAGGAAAAGCCAAGCGGCTTGCCGATACGGCGCATAAAATCTCATATATGAATTAAACATGTACCTTTTTGTCGAGCACATAAATTTAAATCTTCATATACTTCATATCAACCCTGCTTACACATGTTTACCTGTTTTCCATTCAATTCAATACCATCTAATCGTTTGAATTCAGTTTCGCCCATTTATTCTTTAAATCGGCCATTTTGCCTATTTCACTTTTTTGTTGAACATAACATGTTCAAACAAAATATTTAGCTTGCTCATAACCAAATTGCGTTTCAATTTCAATTCTAGCTTCCTTTTTGATTTCGGATATAAATTTTCAAATCGAATTTACTTATTCAAACCCCCAATATCCCTTCGAAAACTCATTAACTAATTTCTATTCAATTTAGTTAATTCTATTCAATAAATCAAAATCTGGTTTCTGTTTCAAAAATCATATTCATTTACACAACTTGAATTCGCATATATTTTACAACTCAACTCTGAAATTTTCTAAATAGACAATTCGGATTTTTTTTCCGCTTAAAATCCTTTTATAACATTAAATAAACCATTATGGTTTTAAAACGATTCTGGCGCTGCTTTTCTGAAAATTTGATTTTTGACATAACTCAAAATCTATACGACGAAATTCAGATTTTTCTTTTTCATTAGAAAACTATTATCAAACCGGTCCTGACGTTTCTTGTTTCAAAGAATTTCGACTTCAATTGAGTTCTGTATATTCAATTGAAGTTCGAATCGCTATTTTACGAACTGCAGCGCTGCGGCGAGTTCGTTTTAATTATATTTATATATATAAATCTTTAAACTTCTTTAAAATGAATTCAACTTCATTATAATATATATATATAGATATATATACTCCAAATTCCCTTCGAATCTTTACCTTTCAAATTCCATAGTTTTAAATCCTGTATTCAAATCCCATTTGAAATCCTTTATTCGAATTCCATTTCACATCCTTTATTCGAATTCCATTTCAAATCCTCTATTTAATTTCCACCTTAATTCAACTCCTTTTTGAATTTCTATATTTGAAATTCATACTTGAATTTAAATATCCAAACTCCATTTAAATTTCTATTTGAAATTCTAAATGTTTCAAATTCCAATTTCTCTTATTTGAAACTCCCAATATTTCAAATTACATTTCTTTTATTTGAAATTCCATTTTTGAATTTCCTTTATTCCAATCCCATTTGAATTCCTTTGAATTCAAATTTTATTTCAATTCCCTTGAATTCAAATTCTATTTCAAAACTATTTGGATTTCCTATTTTGAAATCCTATTTCAATCCTACTTTGAAATCCTATTTTCAAAGTTCATTTCAAATTCTATTTTGAAATTCTTTATTCAAATTTCTACTTGAATTTCTATATTCAATTCCCATTTCAAACTCCATTTGAATTTTCATATTTAAATCTCTATTTGAATTTTCTTTATTTGAATTCCTATGGATTCAAACTCTATTTAATTCATTTGAATTCAATTTCTATATTTCATTCTAATTTCACATATTCAAACTCTATTTGAACTTCTATTTGAATTTCTAATATCCAAACTTCTTTTCTTTTCTATAAAAATTCAAATATTTAAACTCCTTTTCTAATTCTACTATTCAAATCCCATTTGATTTCTATTATTCAAATTCTACTATTTAAATGCCCTTTTGAATTTCTTTTATTCAAACTCTATTTGAATTTCTATATTCGATTTCAATTTTTGAAATTTCTTTATTCAAATTCTATATTCAAATGTTATACTCAAATTTTATTTGAATTATATATTTAAAAATTCCATTCCAAATCCTATTTGAAATTTCTTTTGTATTTCAAATATTTCAACTCCTTCCTAATATTTAAATTCTATTTACATTTCTACTTAAAAATTCTATTTCAAGTTCTATTTTGAAATTTCATTTAAAAATTCTATTTCAAAATTCCACTTTGAAATCCTATATTTTTAAATTCTACTTGAATTTCAAATTCTAGTTGAGAAAAACAGAATTTCCCTTTTTAAACCTCAAATATCATTCTCATGATATTTTAATAGATTAATAATTGGCCCAGTGATATTTAAAACAATCAAATCACCCAATTTTCAATCATTCGGTTTTTAACACATCATATATGAATATATATGTAATCAAACAAACAGCAAACAAACAAATAATATATTTTTGAGGAATCCAGTTGGATTCCTCCAACCTGTTTTCCTGCATCCACAGATGTTAGCACATAAATAATACCCATTCTGCTTCGTGGCAGAATATCGCGGTATAGAAGGTCATCCACTAATCATAGCGTGGGGCGTATAGGGTAATCATCCGCTATGAAACTGCGGGCATCCGCTAATGAGACTGCGGGAATCCAACCAATCATTCAACCCAATATATATATATATATATATATAGCCTAAATAACTAATATATAAAACAACCATAAAACATTCACACAAGCAACAGACAATTATTTTTAATGAAATAAAAATAATTCTAAAGGTGAGTGAGATTTACTCACATCGATTTTAGTTGCCGAAAATCTCATTCGATTCCTTGTTGCTTCTTTCTATGAATCCACTCGAGTTGAATCCACTTCCATCTATAATTTATTTGATTTTGTTTCCAATTAAACTCTATTTATTTTAAATTAATTACTAAAACAAATAAATTGATTATTCTACGAATTTTAAATTTCATGAAACGCATACCTTATTGCTACTGCAAATACTAGACAACTCCACGAAATATGTCTTCCAAAAACTCCTATGATCCATTCCTATAGAAAGCAGCCCCAACATTCATTCATCCCACTTCGGCAATTCAACAAGCATCTCATAGACAATTACCATTCCCTTTTAACACCATATACCATTTCTGCGCTGATGTCATACCACTTAACTTGATCCCATCATCACTTCCAATACCAGCATTCCATTAACTTCCAATGACCAGACCCTCGTGAAGACATCGCAACCTCCCTCATCAACACTCACGCACCAGTTGTGCATCGGGGTCGCTCATCAGTACCCCATCCAGTCAGCGTCACCCAAAATCAGCACGCACCCCTTTTTCTCGAACCAAAACTCCTCATCGCAACCTCCCAATCAAACAGACTTTTATTCGGATCCTCCTCCAGTCGCTACAACCTCAACATCGACTTCACAATGTCGATCCCTCAAATTAACCCAATTCGTGCTCCTATCGCACCTTCTGAACAACAACAGACCTCATCGAAGCAGCCACTAACGCGAACGTTTCCAATCTTGAGTTGAGCTTTAGAGAAACCTTAGTTTCCTATCGCGATTTGATTCCGCCATTTAAAAAAAATCGAAGAAACCGATTTTCAGAAGGAAGATTGAAGAATGAATTGAACGTCTTCGTTTGGTTTTTTGGGGAAAAGAAATATGGTGGCTTGGGTTATTATATAGGCACGAATTGGGGAACAAATGGTACAAGCCATTAATTCTTTGTTTCGTTGATATAGAAAATGGAAGACAGGAATTGGTGCTCGAGGAGAAATATAGGGCTGCGGAATTAATTACTTAGGTCTGCGTTGAGATTTTAGGTCGGCTCATTTTTCCTGAAAAGAAATTTGAATGGACTTGATTTGATTTTAATAAAAAAAATATCTTGTGGTCCTTAACTCGAAATTCTGAATCGATATTCAATCGTAACGACTGACGTTATAAGCTTACAACGCCGTTCTGAACTCAACGGATCCGATTCTGAATTTTAATTCAACTTGTATATAAGAGATACAATTTAAATTAACAATTTAAATTAAATTTGATTTAAAATATAAATCAATTCCAAATAATTAAATTCGTCGATAACAAAATATCATTATCATTCTAATTCAATATAAAATTTATATAAATCGGCTAAATTGTTTTCAATACAGTTTTAACTCTAAATCCGATTGGTTTCTTCTTCGTATACGATTATTCAATATATTTGATATTAAACCATATATCGATTATTAAATCGATAAATCCAATAAAAATTCATTTATATTATATATTCAATATTTAAAACCATACTAAATATTTAAAATAAACTGTTCAAAAATATGGGTCGTTACATTCTTCCCCCCTTAAAATAATTTCGTCCTCGAAATTGCTAAGGTAGGAAAAATGGTACAAATCTATTACTTTTCAAAAACCATTTATTTATGTTGAACTCAACTCTTCACATTTCTAAAAGTTCTACCAAAACATTTGGTTTCCATTCATTCACATTCAAATTGATTCTAGTCAGTTTATTCAACTTGAACTATTTACTTGCTTAAGTAAAAATTTAATTCTAGAATCCAAATTCCAGGGTTTTCATTTCAAATTCTTTTGAAATCCCATAAATATATACATATATTTATTTTCATTTCAAATTCAAAACATTTGAATTTTCAAACCACTTGTTTTCTTTCAAACAAATTTCCATCAAAAACTTTTTCTAAGGTAGCAATTCATCACTTAGAAACTCGGAAATGAACACTGATGATGTTGCAATCATCATCAGAATAATTTCCCAGCCACTGAAGTGAGTTCAGTGCTTTATTATTTCTAAATCCATCTAAAATGATTTTCTTTCAAATCCTTTTTAAACAAATCTATATTATTTTAACATACTTTGAAAAATATTTGTCAACTTCCCAGGATTTTTGAATTCTTAATTCTGGTTTGAATTCAATTCTGATTTATCTCATTTGTATATTTAATTTCTATACAAATTCTATTTTGGTTATAAATAACCATTCTAAATTTATAATCTCATCTGATTATAATGATATCAATCAACACATCCATATAATATAATAATTTCAAAAATTTATTCTTTCTATATCAAATATAATTTTGGGTAAAATAATTTCACCCACTTTAAAACAATATCGTGTTCAATCTCCTGTCCAAGTGTTTAGAAATTCCTATCGACTTTGTGGCGTCCCACTATTCGACCAGAATTCATAAACCACTCAACAGACTAGCCAACACAATATAAACAACTTTTATATCAACTAACAAATACGCTCTCTCGTATCTATACACTCAACTCATTCTAGGGTACTACTGACCCTATCTCTAATGAGCACATGCCACACAAGCCTAGGTGTCCACTCAACCTAAGCTCTGATACCAACTGAAACGACCCGCAAATCCGAGCTATCTGAGTTGACTAAATACACCACACGGCCAACCCAAATAACACAGAAATACGAACCATTAATAGAAAGAAGTTAGAAGATGAGAAATAGGAAGAAAGAAATATTAGAATAGAAGAAAAACGAAGATCACAAACTCACAGCGGAACGAATAAAATATATTATATAACATAAGCTTCGAAATACAAATCTGTTTTGAACATATATACATACCATCATCAGAGTACACATAACATTTGATCCAGCGGAAGTAACTCTAAATAACTAACGTTGAAGCCTCCTGCTTCAAGCTCCTCCAAGTGTATCTGTAAAAGCCTGAAACACTTGACTGCCCGTACAAATTTGGGCACCCAAGAGTTTAGGGAAAACAAAACAAAATAAACTCTGGGTCAGTCATGGGACTGGTGTGAGTAAACTCCAACCATTTGTTTAACTTTCAAAACTCTTTTCGAAAGAAAAGATAATAGTAAGACCAGCCCACACATAAACATGGACGGCTTTTACCTTACTATAACCCAAAACACTTTGATACGAAAATCCAGTGATATTATAATAATGTCTACATCAAGTAAATAACCAAATAGCAGAACGCTTGCATCTCACTGTCCACATACATAGTAAAAATCAAAAACCGCATGGCGCATATTGGAGATTGGATTTCTAACATGACAAGGTATGGGACCACCTTCCGATGATGTATCTCTAGAGGCGAATACACCTGGGTTCAACAAGAACGCCTTGCAACCCGGCCCACACATGACCGACCACTCATTTCGCTTGAGTGTATCGAATGTATATCACCAACGGTTGGACTCAAACCACCGTTTCCCGAATGGGCAGAATCGATAGATTTAGAAACAAAAGGAATTTCTCTAGATAGGTGATTATACACCCTAATGGGTGCGACCCACATAGCCATGCTGCCTGCCCGATTTTTGTCCTTTCCCGGTTGTTGAGGCCTGAGGCTACGAATACTTACCATTCATTGATAGCCCAATCACTTTGAATGCCACATTGTCAGATCCGTTAATCACTAGTTGAGTCTGCACAAATATTCTGGATATTATGCTAAGGGATAAATCCGTTGCAACCATATATATTCATACAGGCCAACCCATTTGATCATTGGAAATACTCTGTCAGACATTCGTCCATTTACGTTCGTTCTGGGATTGAACGAAACCGAAGGCACTATTTCTATAAATAGAAAAGCCCTTGCACTTTACTCTGTCTTCAATATATTCAGCATACTTGGTTCGCAACGCTTATGCCGATACGGAGTGGTTCTTCGGATAATAATCCAACCGGTCTCTCCATATTGACAACGATGGTCAAAACTTCGATAATCTGTGATTTAACTATCGAATAAAAACAAGTGTTCATCCAACACATCAACAAATCACTGGGCTCTTTAATTAATATTCCATTAATTAAATCTCTTCTCCATTTTCTCTATCAATATTTGTTAACCAAATATTTCAATCATCATCTTGGCTCTTATGCCATTTGGAAAACGTTTCCAAGTATTAACTTCTTTTATTTTCTATATATTAGAAAATGTCTCTATTTGTAATTGAAAACAATTTCAATCACTTATCTCTATCCCTTTTTGTTTACAATATTAGATTTTTATATTCACTTACCTATCGAATTCAATACGTCGATACAATGATTTCTAATATCTTAAAAATATTCTAACTCCTTAAATTTCCGGAAAATTTTGCCATAACCTCCCCTGTATCGGGAGCATCGGGAAATTTCAAATAGCTTCCCGGTATCTTCCTCAATCAAAAAGAAAAAGGAAAAGCCAAGCGGCTTGCCGATACGGCTCATAAAATCTCATATATGAATTAAACATGTACCTTTTTGTCGAGCACATAAATTTAAATCTTCATATACTTCATATCAACCCTGCTTACACATGTTTACCTGTTTTCCATTCAATTCAATACCATCTAATCGTTTGAATTCAGTTTCGCCCATTTATTCTTTAAATCGGCCATTTTGCCTATTTCACTTTTTTGTTGAACATAACATGTTCAAACAAAATATTTAGCTTGCTCATAACCAAATTGCGTTTCAATTTCAATTCTAGCATCCTTTTTGATTTCGGATATAAATTTTCAAATCGAATTTACTTATTCAAACCCCCAATATCCCTTCGAAAACTCATTAACTAATTTCTATTCAATTTAGTTAATTCTATTCAATAAATCAAAATCTGGTTTCTGTTTCAAAAATCATATTCATTTACACAACTTGAATTCGCATATATTTTACAACTCAACTCTGAAATTTTCTAAATAGACAATTCGGATTTTTTTTCCGCTTAAAATCCTTTTATAACATTAAATAAACCATTATGGTTTTAAAACGATTCTGGCGCTGCTTTTCTGAAAATTTGATTTTTGACATAACTCAAAATCTATACGACGAAATTCAGATTTTTCTTTTTCATTAGAAAACTATTATCAAACCGGTCCTGACGTTTCTTGTTTCAAAGAATTTCGACTTCAATTGAGTTCTGTATATTCAATTGAAGTTCGAATCGCTATTTTACGAACTGCAGCGCTGCGGCGAGTTCGTTTTAATTATATTTATATATATAAACCTTTAAACTTCTTTAAAATGAATTCAACTTCATTCTAATATATATATATATAGATATATACTCCAAATTCCCTTTGAATCTTTACCTTTCAAATTCCATAGTTTTAAATCCTGTATTCAAATCCCATTTGAAATCCTTTATTCGAATTCCATTTCACATCCTTTATTCGAATTCCATTTCAAATCCTCTATTTAATTTCCACCTTAATTCAACTCCTTTTTGAATTTCTATATTTGAAATTCATACTTGAATTTAAATATCCAAACTCCATTTAAATTTCTATTTGAAATTCTAAATGTTTCAAATTCCAATTTCTCTTATTTGAAACTCCCAATATTTCAAATTACATTTCTTTTATTTGAAATTCCATTTTTGAATTTCCTTTATTCCAATCCCATTTGAATTCCTTTGAATTCAAATTTTATTTCAATTCCCTTGAATTCAAATTCTATTTCAAAACTATTTGGATTTCCTATTTTGAAATCCTATTTCAATCCTACTTTGAAATCCTATTTTCAAAGTTCATTTCAAATTCTATTTTGAAATTCTTTATTCAAATTTCTACTTGAATTTCTATATTCAATTCCCATTACAAACTCCATTTGAATTTTCATATTTAAATCTCTATTTGAATTTTCTTTATTTGAATTCCTATGGATTCAAACTCTATTTAATTCATTTGAATTCAATTTCTATATTTCATTCTAATTTCACATATTCAAACTCTATTTGAACTTCTATTTGAATTTCTAATATCCAAACTTCTTTTCTTTTCTATAAAAATTCAAATATTTAAACTCCTTTTCTAATTCTACTATTCAAATCCCATTTGATTTCTATTATTCAAATTCTACTATTTAAACGCCCTTTTGAATTTCTTTTATTCAAACTCTATTTGAATTTCTATATTCGATTTCAATTTTTGAAATTTCTTTATTCAAATTCTATATTCAAATGTTATACTCAAATTTTATTCGAATTATATATTTAAAAATTCCATTCCAAATCCTATTTGAAATTTCTTTTGTATTTCAAATATTTCAACTCCTTCCTAATATTTAAATTCTATTTACATTTCTACTTAAAAATTCTATTTCAAGTTCTATTTTGAAATTTCATTTAAAAATTCTATTTCAAAATTCCACTTTGAAATCCTATATTTTTAAATTCTACTTGAATTTCAAATTCTAGTTGAGAAAAACAGAATTTCCCTTTTTAAACCTCAAATATCATTCTCATGATATTTTAATAGATTAATAATTGGCCCAGTGATATTTAAAACAATCAAATCACCCAATTTTCAATCATTCGGTTTTTAACACATCATATATGAATATATATGTAATCAAACAAACAACAAACAAACAAATAATATATTTTTGAGGAATCCAGTTGATTCCTCCAACCTGTTTTCCTGCATCCACAGATGTTAGCACATAAATAATACCCATTCTGCTTCGTGGCAGAATATCGCGGTATAGAAGGTCATCCACTAATCATAGCGTGGGGCGTATAGGGTAATCATCCGCTATGAAACTGCGGGCATCCGCTAATGAGACTGCGGGAATCCAACCAATCAATCAACCCAATATATATATATATATATATATATATATAGCCTAAATAACTAATATATAAAACAACCATAAAACATTCACACAAGCAACAGACAATTATTTTTAATGAAATAAAAATAATTCTAAAGGTGAGTGAGATTTACTCACATCGATTTTAGTTGCCGAAAATCTCATTCGATTCCTTGTTGCTTCTTTCTATGAATCCACTCGAGTTGAATCCACTTCCATCTATAATTTATTTGATTTTGTTTCCAATTAAACTCTATTTATTTTAAATTAATTACTAAAACAAATAAATTGATTATTCTACGAATTTTAAATTTCATGAAACGCATACCTTATTGCTACTGCAAATACTAGACAACTCCACGAAATATGTCTTCCAAAAACTCCTATGATCCATTCCTATAGAAAGCAGCCCCAACATTCATTCATCCCACTTCGGCAATTCAACAAGCATCTCATAGACAATTACCATTCCCTTTTAACACCATATACCATTTCTGCGCTGATGTCATACCACTTAACTTGATCCCATCATCACTTCCAATACCAGCATTCCATTAACTTCCAATGACCAGACCCTCGTGAAGACATCGCAACCTCCCTCATCAACACTCACGCACCAGTTGTGCATCGGGGTCGCTCATCAGTACCCCATCCAGTCAGCGTCACCCAAAATCAGCACGCACCCCTTTTTCTCGAACCAAAACTCCTCATCGCAACCTCCCAATCAAACAGACTTTTATTCGGATCCTCCTCCAGTCGCTACAACCTCAACATCGACTTCACAATGTCGATCCCTCAAATTAACCCAATTCGTGCTCCTATCGCACCTTCTGAACAACAACAGACCTCATCGAAGCAGCCACTAACGCGAACGTTTCCAATCTTGAGTTGAGCTTTAGAGAAACCTTAGTTTCCTATCGCGATTTGATTCCGCCATTTAAAAAAAATCGAAGAAACCGATTTTCAGAAGGAAGATTGAAGAATGAATTGAACGTCTTCGTTTGGTTTTTTGGGGAAAAGAAATATGGTGGCTTGGGTTATTATATAGGCACGAATTGGGGAACAAATGGTACAAGCCATTAATTCTTTGTTTCGTTGATATAGAAAATGGAAGACAGGAATTGGTGCTCGAGGAGAAATATAGGGCTGCGGAATTAATTACTTAGGTCTGCGTTGAGATTTTAGGTCGGCTCATTTTTCCTGAAAAGAAATTTGAATGGACTTGATTTGATTTTAATAAAAAAAAATATCTTGTGGTCCTTAACTCGAAATTCTGAATCGATATTCAATCGTAACGACTGACGTTATAAGCTTACAACGCCGTTCTGAACTCAACGGATCCGATTCTGAATTTTAATTCGACTTGTATATAAGAGATACAATTTAAATTAACAATTTAAATTAAATTTGATTTAAAATATAAATCAATTCCAAATAATTAAATTCATCGATAACAAAATATCATTATCATTCTAATTCAATATAAAATTTATATAAATCGGCTAAATTGTTTTCAATACAGTTTTAACTCTAAATCCGATTGGTTTCTTCTTCGTATACGATTATTCAATATATTTGATATTAAACCATATATCGATTATTAAATCGATAAATCCAATAAAAATTCATTTATATTATATATTCAATATTTAAAACCATACTAAATATTTAAAATAAACTGTTCAAAAATATGGGTCGTTACAATCATCTTCTGATATCTCCACGTATTTGTTGGTCGGAATGGTTTTCGAATATAAATTCGATCCCGGTCTTTCCATACCAACAATCGCATTGGACAGATTTGATAGTCGGTGATTTAACTATCAAAATAAACAGTGTTTCAAACATGACAATCCAATGAGTTCACTGGTTCAGTATTCAGCATCACTTGGCCCCTAACAAAACTGATTTTCTTTTGTTAAATTAAAACTTCTAACTCTTTTAATATTCAAAAATATGATATTTGAATAACTCTAATTTTGATTTAACTCTAATCGATTAACTAATATTCGACTTAACTCCATTCGCTTGACTCTAGATCGCAGCGATCACAATGGTTACGCCTGATTCCCTCAGGAAACATCCGACCGCCGTAGGCTATCTGCAGCCCTGCGAATTACGCTAGCAGTCGTACGAAATGGCACTCATCTTGAAAAAAACTATGTTTGACTAACTCTAGCTCGAATAACTATATTCAATTTCCCACTTAAATCTTCCTTCCAATCATCTTTTAAATTCGGAAATCCATTAGTTTTAATAAAGAAATTTATAGCACATATGTTATAATAATAGCATTATAATTACTATTTAGATTTACAAAACAACAGCGTTATAATCGTTGTTTAGGTTTACAATCCATTTACTATAGCAAAAGCGCTACAATCGCTATATTAGATTTACAAAACATATATTATAACAACAGTGCTAAAATCGCTGTTTAGATTTTCAAAACATATCCACTAACGTCTCTTACGATTACCAACTAATACTATCTTCAGATAATCCCGATGTTGTTCAAGTTGGGGTATTTTAATTACCTCTCAAACCTTGATCAACACCGTTCTCATCCTTCGATAAACATAAGTTGTAATCAAAATCAATATTTCATTCTAGTCTCAAACAAATTCCATTTAACTATTGAATTTGGTTATACAACTCTATAACCCAGTTCTTTAACCAGATTCGCTTATTTCCAATCTCCTTTGATTTCATTTCACTTCAATTACTTTTGAAAAGTAATTGTCTAAATTAATAATAATTTATTTCAATCATTAACTACATGAATAGTTAATTTCTTTAATAACAACATTAAATGGTAAATCTCTTTTTAAAACCTTATTTAAATTTAAACAATATTTATTAAACTATTCAAATTAAAACACATCAATTTTGATAATCAAATTCCAATTCAAACGATCGATTTAATTAACTCAAAAATCGATTATCTCGTTAATCGATTCCAATTAATCCTCACTTTAAATTAATTAAAAATATAATTAATTTAAATAATCCCATTAATTGTTTTCTTTACAAAACAATTATCGAAGTTTAATCCTTCGATTCATTACTTGTTCTCATACTCGTAAACCTGATTAACGTCAGCATTTACTTTATAAAATAATTTAATAACAATCAAAGTCTTAAATAAAATATTTATTTAATTCCCTATTATAACTTTTATTCAAAATAATATATTCAAAATCAAACTCCAGTTATATAATAAATTTTATAACCTCATCTTTATCGATTCACCTGACGGTGAATCAATATTTATAACACGATTGATTTTATAGGCCATACGCTGCTAAATACTCAACCAATACCGCTCACTGGTTTAAACACAACACAGGTTGAATTCCCAGTCCAAATCAATAATCAAATCAATCAACCAAACAGGATAGTTCATATGCGAAAATATGAAATAAATAATATATTTGAGGAATCCGGTTGGATCCCTCCAACCTGTTCTTCCCTGTATTCAAATGGTTTTTCCCAAATCAGACGGTTCAGTTTTGTTTAACTAATAAATTAAATAACGACCATTTAACATCAACCATAAGCAATTCAAACAATTCAACCATTTAAACATGTTTATAAATAAACATGACCAACCAAGGTGAGTCACCTTTATTGGAACCAATCGTTAAAAGTAACGATTTGGTATTTCACTGAAATTAAACACAGTTTAATTTCATCGGTTAAATCAACAGATAAGCAGATAACTAGCAAAACAGTCAACCATTGACAAGCAGAGCACACAAAATAAAAATACCCAATTTATATAAAATATAAAAAAGATAACTGAGTGAGTTTAACTCACCTTATTCCTGATTCGCTGGTAAATAGTTCATTTCAGTTAATTTAAACAAGTGTTTAAATTTAACCGAAAATCACAGTTGACTCCAATCACGTCCATTTTGGTTCCATGACATATATCGCGTCAGTATGATTCCAGTCCCGCTTTGTTTGTCGAATTCTGATAACACAGGTATAAGTTATAAATATTATAATAATACGATTAATTAAAATAATTATTTTCCTCCATTAACTATTAATTTACTAAATAAACTGTTAATTACTTTTGGGTTGTGGATAATACGGTCCATCGGCTACAGTTTTAGTTATCACTAATTTACTAAACTAAATACTACTTAAGTACATAATTAATTACGTTTAGCACTTTTGGTTGAGCTAAAATGGCCTGAAATCCCTTCGTTAGTTTCCTGCTTTGTCTTCGAGGTTCAAACATCACGTTGGAAGTTCCTGCGTTACCAAAACATTAATTAACAAATTTCTTGATTAGTTTAATTATCCCGTAATTTATATTTACATAAACTTAAGTATTGGTTCAACGTTTTTACCAGGCAATTCCCCTTTAATTATATAGAACCTGCTCCTTCCTGAAATAAGCTTCTGTTATCACTAACGAATTTAAACTAAGTATTACTTAATTATATGGGTGCGTTTTTTAGAGGTCCCTATTAAGTTTCAAAATATAAAAAAAACCCGGTCATAAACTTATTGTAAATTAGGTCCCTATTTTCTGAAAAGTCATCAAAAAAATATGAAAAAAATATAAAAAAATCATGATAATTCGTATTTAAATTAAACATGTACTCGCCCAAAAATTCAGATCATAATAAAATCAAAACATGCATCAAAATCAAAAAAATACAGAAAACAACGAAAAATGCAGTAATTTGCATCAAATCATGCACATATTTGGAATACTTGCATTCATCTGTGCTAGTATTTCTCTGTTATATTTTCACATGCAATACTTGCATACATGTGTGCAAGTATTTAAAATAGTTGCATACATGTATGCAAGTTTCTGCACACATTTTATTTTCACATGTAAATACTTGCATACATGTGTGCAAGTATTTCAAATAGTTGCACACATGTATGCAAGTTTCTGCATACATTTTCAACTAAAACAGCTTCAGAAATACTTGCATACATGTATGCAACTATTGGCAAAAGTTGCATACATGTATGCAACTATTTGCAAGTTTTAAATTCACAATACATCCCTGTAATTAATGTTTTCTCTGTAAACCCGCTCCCTATTTTAGCTGCCGCCTGGAATCTTCCGCCTGCCACTTTCCATACCTCCGCCTCTTTCGTTTTCTGTCCAAATTTTCAGGCGCTATCACTTAAAAAAAAAAAAAAAAATTCTAAAATCTATAAATATTCTCGAAAGTCCACAGAAATTTAAAAAAAAATTGCATAAATGTATGCAACTTTTACGAATAGTTGCATAGATTTATGCAACTATTCGAATACACATGCATATATTTATGCACGCCTGTTTGAAAAATTGCATACATGTATGCAGTTTTTCTATATAACTGCATACATGTGTGCATATATGTCAAAATACATGCAAACGTGAATAAGTTGCACGTAGGTATGCAGTTTTTAAATAAATGCATCGGCAGATGCATGTTTTAACAATATGTGCATACATGTATGCATTTATACTGCAGTTTTGATGCAGATTTGAAATAAATGCATACATGTATGCAACTAATCGAATTATATGCATGTTTTGATGCAATTTACTGCATTTCGTTGATTTTCTGTATTTCGTGATTTTGACGTTGTTTTTAATGTTTTTTTGATCTGATTTTTTTCACGATTAATTGTTTTAATTAAATACGAATTTACATGGTTTTTTAATATTTTTTTATATTTTTTTTATGAATTTTCGAAAAATAGGGACTAAATTTACAATAAGTTTATGACCGGATGTGAGCCTAATTAAGTTTCGTTTTAGGGATGTGTGCCTAATATTCACTAATTATATTTACTAAACTAATTACTGTTGAATCAATATCCTACCGGTTTTCAAACTAGGCTGACCATTCTGTTGGTTTCCTGCTACAGACCGTAACCCGTACCCTCTTCAGCACCCTTGCCTTTGTTCTGAAACACAAAAGCATGCTGGCACTTCAAGGGACCACCGCTCCCTTTTGTTTCAACGTCTCAACCTTTCACCTCCATAACGCAATAGCCCCAACACCAACAGACTCACGTTGGCACTTCAAGGGACCACCGCTCCCTTTTGTTATCTTCCCAGGCCTTCATCCCTCCTTCGTTTGCACCCTATATGAACCGCCGGTAGAAAAGTAAGGCTGGAAGTGCTGGAGGTTATTGTATTAGGAACTTTGGGCAAAAATCAATGGATTTAGGGATTCAAAGGGAGAAAGGTTGGAAGTTTTGGTCCGTACACTTGTGCGTGGTGGCGGCGCAAATAAGATGAGGGTTTTAACGAAGAGTTTGGGTATATATATAGTGACCATATAATATTTTAATATTAAATAACGAAACTTCGACACGAAGTAACACGTGAAACTAACAACAATCGTCTTCTGTTAACTGATAAAAAAGCTAATCTTAGTGTAAAAAGGTATTCCGGACCCAATGGAACAAGTTTCGTCGCAATCCGAGGTCGTTTGAAAAAATTTCCTTTATAAAACCAGAAATAAACACGCTTTTAATTTTTCCACGATCACCAGATAAATCAAACCAACTCGAAACCTTGATGTCCTTAAATAACTTTTCAATACGAACCCAACGGCACCAGTTTCGTCGCATTTTGAGACTGTTTCCCCGGTAGGCTATTTTTAACGCGTACCGCACTGCCCTTTTGAACACCAAATTTGCCGGCCTCTAAAAATAACAAACTATATACCTATCCTGGCCCTAATCGACGATACGAACTCAACGGGACTTGTGTTGTGGCTTAATTCGATCGTCTGCTCAAGTTATGCCCAGATATCCCTTTATTTATTTAAATACGCGCTATAGAAAATGAGCGGACGTTTACGGCTACCGTGGTCACATACGATATCGGTTTGCCACGCCATTCAACATCGTACAATAATTTAACGTTACGGTCCCGATGAAATTGATTTCGTCGAAATCTGAGTCCGTTTGCGAAACGGCTATTTTAACGTGTATATTTTAAATAACGATTTTCCATAGCGACTATTTCAAAATTTGATTTAGCCATAACTCGTAATCTATAACACGAAATCTGGATTTTTCTCTTTCATATGAAAACTATCGTCAATACGGTTCCAACGTGTCTTGTTTCACAGAAATCCGACTTATATCGAATCCTGTATTCTCAGTTGAAGTTCAAAACCAAATATTACGAACTGCACGCCATTTTTGAGCTCGTTTTATATTATATAAATAAAATTAACGTTCAACTTCGTTTTATTATCGAATTAAATATTAAATTCCATTAATATTCCCAATATAATGTTTAAAATAAATAAATTAAATTAAATATTTAACGGTCAAAAACACGGGTCGTTACAAGTTGTTTATGAGTTCCGGTCGATCAGTTTGATCCACTGTATCGGTAGGAGTTACTAAACACTTGAATACGATGGGTCGGCACGGTATGTTTTGAAAAGAGGGTAAATTAAAATAAGTTTACTCAAGGTATATCTTGATATAGAGAAGATATATATCAAAATTATAATATAGTGGATATATTGGTTGTTATTATAATCGGGTAAGATTATAAATTAAATGGTTGTGTAAATAACCAATCAGAATTCATATACGTGAAATCAGATGAGTAAAATCTGAAATTTAAACCAGAAATTGAATTAAAATTTTGGAAAATTGGATAAGTGTTTGTAAATGGATTTGGATTAAAACTAAGGAAAATTTAAGATCCTGGGAAATTTTAAATTGTTTTACAAGCAGAGTGAATTATATTTTGAAAGGAATTTCAAAGTGGAAATATTTAGAAATGTTTTTATAGTATTGAACTCACTTCGATCGCTGGAAAATAGATTCTGATGATGACAACTGCATCATCAGTATTCATTTTCGAGTTGTAAGTGACGAATTACTATCAGAGTTGCTGTTTTGAATTTGTTTTGGGAAAGACAAGTTGTGTTGAATTTCAAAAAGGAAAATTTGATTTTTTTGAAAAGAGTAAACTGTTTAAAAACTCCCAGGGAAAGACTGTTTGAATTAAAAACAAATTTAGCAGAAATTTGTGAAAGAAAATTTGAATTAAAGAAAAGCCAGTAAAGTGGTAACTGAGATTGAATTAGAATGATATCAAGACAAATTAGATTATGAGATTCAAATTTGAAGTTTAATGTGATAATCAAGTTAAGAGTTGGGAATCGTGAAGAAACTCGAGTTGAAATGATATTTGGCTCGGATATAAGCGAATGGTTGTGTTGTGGATAAAAGCAGATTGGAATTTGATTGGGATGACCCTTGTATCCGTTGAATTGATATCAGGTGGAAAGGATATAATGATATGCCGGAAAAAGGTATAAGTTTATATTTCTATTGGATATAAGATTTATGAGCCGAATTGGCAAACCGCTTGGCTGTTTGATTTTCTTTTGGGATGGAGATGGCCCAGAGAGGCGAGTTGGAGTTTGACCTATTGACCAGTACAAAGGAGGTGCTGGCGAAATTTTTCGAAAAGTTAAGGTGTTAGAAAATTTTCAGAATTTTTGAAAATTTTCGTTAATAAGAATAAATTTATATTTAATTGAAATTAAATTGGTTCAGTCGAAAACTGAAGTTAAGAAGTGAACAAATATGTTCTACCAGTCAATAGGGTCGTTCTCTACCTTAGCAATTTCGAGGATGAAATTATTTTAAGTGGGGAAGATTGTAATGACCTGCATTTGCAGAGGTATAATAATTTATTTATTTAAATAGTGAACTAAAGGATTTAATGGACGTGGAATTAAATAATGGTGAATATTTAATTAAAATAATAAATTAAATAATATATTTAATTCTGAAATAATCAGAATTGGCTGAAATGACGATATGCTGTGAACTGGATCATCTATGATATTTAATTCAGCTTAGAATTGAATTAGAATAACGAATATATTATTTGAATGACAGTTGGAACGTATAATTATATTATAATTAAAATAGAGCTTGAAATGGCGCTGCTGTTCGTAAATTGGCAATTCGAACTTCAACTGAATGTACAGGATTTGTTTTAAGCCGGATTTCTGTGAAACAAGAAACGTGTGGAGCTGGTGGAGTATATCTTTCTAGTGGAAGAGAAAAATCTAGATTTTCGTTGTGTAGATTTTGATTTACGTCCAAATCAAATTTTAGATAAGTCGCTGTGGAATTCCTTTATAATTTATAAAGGAATTATCTATATTTTAAAAAGGAATTTCAATATAAATTGAATATCGGGTTGACCCAGATTGAAATATCGAATTAGAAACCCATATAGGATTTTTCTGAGCTGTATGGTATTCCATTGTGAATATAGACGATAATATTTATTTTTAAATATTAAATTTAATTATATTTAAATATATTTATATATTTAAATGGGGTATTTAAGGCTTTAAAAATAGCCACTTTTGCAAACGAAGTCGGAATTCGACGAAACTAATTTTGCTGGATCCGCAATGTCAAATAGTTGTTAGATTTCTAGTTTCGTGATTTTTAGAGTCACTGTGTGGTCGTTATTTTTAGAGTGAAAAACAGTCGATAAGTTGACCTTTAAAAATATGCTATGTGAGCATACAAAGTCGAAATTCGACGAAACCAGTTTCGTTGGGACCATAATGTCAAACTCTAGCTGCATGGCAATTTTCGTGATTTTTGGGTATTATCTGTAATCACAGGGATTTTTAATGACAGATACAAATAGCGTATCCTGTATAATACCCTCTACCTCCCTAAACCTAATTCACTTCATTCCATTAGTCAACGATATTTTCTGCCGTCGGTTCCTTCATTAGAAAAGGGAAAACCGATCCTCTAAAATCCATAGAAAACTCAATGCAAATTCAATAAATCAAGAAACGAATATACTTGCGATCTATTCAACTTTCTCTTCAACATGGTGTAAACGATATGTAGTTCGACGCCAGTTTTGTGGCTCGAGTTTTGCTTCAGCGAGTAGGGTTTGGGTTTATTTCGAGTATAGTCCATCGATGTGGATTTGGAGTGTAGGTATGGATTCACATTTTCGAATGGAGTGGGTTGGCAAGAATTGATGACTTTCGATGACAAAAAAGGACATGGTCACTGTAGCGTCGGAGAACAGCGCGCAGGCTTCTAGGGGATCGAGCGGTTTCAAATGGTGACGGTTAGGAAGAGTTGGAGGAGAGAAAAGGGTCGGTGATTTCAGTTTGGTGAACGGTGGAGCAATGAAGCAGAACGTGGTGTGCGATTGTCTGTAAATGGCGTGCTGTGATTAAGAGGAGGTCTCGATAATCAGTTGGAGAAGATGGATGTGCGGGTTTGGGCTTGAGGGGTCGTTGGGCTGGTTTATGAAAAGGGTGAGGCCCGTTTATATTTTAATTAAGTTTAGCTTTTAAATGAAATATGTATAACTTGTAAACGGTAATAACTTAATCATACGTGATCAGAAATTCGAACGGTTGGATCCGTTAGGATCGTATGGACGGTGGCTACACCGTGGAACTGATTGGAAGTCCATTGGAGATCGTTTGAATTTATGGCAAAATAAATAGTTTGATTTAAATCAAACAACAGTTTATCCTTCTTTAGCGATGAACTGCCAAAGTGAGTAAATCTCACTAACTCTGAACAGTTTATAATTTCATGTTGTATTTTTAGAACTGTTAAAAATTGTCTGATTGATTGTGTGTTGACTGTTTTGATTGAAATGCTAGTCAGTTAGTTGAATTTCTATATTGATTCTGTTTATCAGAATATATTATACGAAACTGAAAGTAATGTTGATTTTATTATGTAACATATGTCGATGCAGCGAAACAGGTTGGAGGAATCCGACTGGATTCCTCAATAGTTATTTTATTGTTTTTCATATATTTTGATATATGATGTGAATTATAACCTGTTGGTGATTGTGTGTGTATGGACGATATTGGACATCATAATTTAATATGTTAAACAACATAACATACCGGAATGTGGAAAAAGGGAATTTTGAAAATGAATATTGAAAATAGATTATTTATAAAATCAAAGGATTTTATAAAAGAGATAATATTTTTAAAATCAATGAAGATTTTATAAAAGGAATTATTTATAGAATGGAATATTTATAAATAGAAATTTATTTATAAATGGATTATTTATAAATAGGAAATACTTAGAAATAAAACCCTAAAGGAATTATTTGCAAACCATTTGCAACTAGGTTATAAAGGAAATATTTGCAAATCATTTGCAAATAGAATAAATAGAAGTATAAGAGGATTATTTATTTAGAAATAAATAGACAAATATAGGAAGAGAAATATTTGTAAAAAAAACATTTACGAATAAAGGTTATAAAAGGAATTATTTGTTTACGAAATAAATAGATTTATAAAAGGGAATTTTAAATAAGACTTAAGTGTTAGAAACGTAATGGAGTTATATCGAAATTAGAATTAATCGAAATAGAGTTTATCGATTATTAATTATTCGAAATAGAGTAAATCAAATAAAGTTAAACAAGATTAGAAACTGACTAGAGATTAGTTAAGTTGAATAGTTTTCTGAGTATCGATCTGATGTTGGTTTCGGCCTTCGGGGTTTATACTTAGAGAACTTGTTCTCCTACTAGTTTACAGTGAGGAAATGATAGTTGTGAAATGATAGTGATATGTAAATAACAATGGAAATGTTTTCCAGTGTTAATAACGTAAATTTTCTAAAATATAGAAAATAAGTAAATGTGAATATATATACATATACATATATATATATATGATTGATGATTGATTGGTAGTATTTCCAATTGGAAATAATATCGTTATTTGCACACGTGTTTTCATTTGATAGTTAACTCACCGACTATCTAAGTTTTGACCATTTTAATGTTGTTAATATGGAGAGACCGGTTGGATTATTATCCAAAGAACCACTATGTATTGGCATAAGCGTTGCGAATCATATATGCCAAAGATAATTGAAGACGGAGTAAAGTGCAAGGGCTATTGTATAAGTCTTAGATAACAGTGCCTGAGATGGATGTACTGAATAGTGCCTTCGGTTCATCCTGTTCCTGGATGACTTGTATGGACGGATGTCTGACAGAGTATTTCCAGACGATCACGTATATTGATTTCTCCAACCGTACCAAGTATGGAAGCGGAGAAGGAAACTTCTTTTAGCTAACACATAATGTATTGTTGAGGATGTCAATCGGTGATTTGATGGATTTGACGATGTGGCATTCGAAGTGAATCAGGTGTGATGATAAAGCGTAGCTTCTAGCCTCACATCCGGTAAATGACAAAAATCAGGCAGGCAGCATGGCTAAGTCGGTCGCTCCGAATTAGGGTGTATAATCACCTGATCTAGAGTTTCATTTACTTCTAAAAATCTAATGTGATGCTGTCCCATTCGGGAAACGACTGCTAATCCCAACCGTTGGTGATATACATTCGATACACTCAAGCGAAATGAGTGGTCGGTCATGTGTGGCCGGGTTGCAAGATGTTCTTGTTGAACATAGTGTATTCCTTTCTTGTGGTACACTAGCGAAAGGTGGTTCCATACCTTGTCATAGTTGGAAATTCATTACCCAATACGTGCTTGCGGTTTTGATTGTATACTATATATGTAGAATGTGAGATGAAAGCGTTTCTGCTAGATGATCATTATATTGTGGTTCATAGACATTATTATAATATCAAAAGGTTTTTGATATAAAGAAAATTTGGATTCTCCTAAGGGAAAAACCCGTTCCGTTATACGGCGTGGTCTTATGAGATATCATTTACCTGCTTAAATTGTTTTAAACCGTTTTGCTCATACCAGTCCCATGACTGACCCGGAGTTTATTTTGTTTTGTTTTCCCTAAACTATTGGGTGCCCAATTTTGTACGGGAAGTCAAGTAATCGGGACTTACAGATACTTGAAGAGCTGGAGCAGGAGGCTTCAGGATCATATAGCTATAGTTTATTTCCGCTGTGTTGTAAGTGTTGTACTTTGAAAATGATATGTATATTTATGTACATATTTATATTTCAAAGATATGTTATCTATTATATGTTATTCGTTTCGCTGTGAGGTTCGTGTTACTCTGATGTTGTGTTCTTCTTCTTCTTCTATTCTAAGTTTCTATCTTATCTTTCCTCACCCTCTAATTTCTTTCATTAATCATCTGGTATTTTTCGATGTTTGGTTAGTTATCATTGAGTTTATGGCGATAACCAAGGTCGACAAAAACCCGGGTCATTACACAATTAGAAATCATAAATTTAAAACCCTTTTCAAATTTACTTCCAACAAAATTCCATTTGTAATAGTTGCATTAGCCCCTATTTACCTTATCCGAAAACAATATCCATTATCGACTTATTTAGCGAACCTGATTTCATATTGGAAACTTCAAGTCCCAAATCCAAATTATAACTTCTAATTGTAGATTTATTTCAAAAATATCTTTTTTTATTTTCCTTCCAATTGGAAAATTCCAAAATATTAATTTCAAAACACATTTCGTCTTTCTTTCCAAATTCCAAGCTTGAATTATATCTTTCTCAAAACCCCCAATAATACTGGTTTTACTTGTTTATAAATGTACTTATAAAAATCGATTTCCTGTCTTATTTGTTAAACAAACATTTACTTTCAATTCTAATTAATTTGGTTTCAAAATAACATTCTTATTTGAAAAATAAGTTTTCCTTAAATACTTTTATTTATTTAGATTTTGTTTTAATATCCATATATTGTTTTTGGCACTCAACAATATCAAAAATCAAGGTTAATTGTTATCACACCCAAACATGTCATACACAATCATAGGTGATCAATCATACCATATAACAACATGTATATGGAAATAAATAAATAAATGTTGAGGAATCCAGTTGGTTCCCTCCAACTTGTTTTCCTACATCCACAGATGTCAGTCACAATAATAATACCCATCCTGCTTCGAGGTAGGATATCGCGGTATAGAAGGTCATCCACTATATATTGTTGGACGCATAGGGAAATCATCCGCTAATGGTACTGTGGGCATCTGCTAATGATACTGCAGGAATTTTCCAATCACCAATATTATTGTTATATAATATTATTATATACTATTAGCACTTTATATTAATCAATTATCAGCCAACAAGCAATAAAATAAATTTTGAACTACTAAAAATAGTTCAAAATAATTAACTGAGTGAGTTTAACTCAACTCGGGTTTCCATTTCTGAATATCTCTTTTAATTTCCATATCGACTCAGCACTGCATCTACTTGAATCATCGTGAATTAATTTATCACCTAAGATTATTTTATTTACCGGTTAAATTATTTTAATTTGAACTGACTATATAAATAAACAATTTCTATGGATATTTAAATTTGAAAATAAAACGATTACCTTATTATAACTGCCAACCACTCAACTAATCCGTGAAGCAAATTTATGATTAGTCCAATAAACAACACCTATGATAAATTAATTTTTGTTTATCGATTAAATATTTATGAACTTCTTTAAATAAATTAATTTTATGAAATTTAATTTTCGAAATAGTGATACCTTACTCCCTTGTAAACTTGATCAACTAAAAAGCATGCCCAACAAATCTTTAATCAACTTCTACTACAAAGAACCCGAAACTGGCTTAAAAACAACTGACTACCTTACTTCAGTAATTGTAATCGCATCCCCCTGTAGCTAATCATCACAGATGGAAATAAACTGCCACACCAGCATCCCCATTCATACACTGCGGATCCCAAATTGCACTGTCCAATTCCTTTCAGTAATTCACTCCACTTCGATCAGTATTACATCGCAACCCTAAATATCGCTTCATCTTCCCTGTTCGAATTCCATTCGCCTCCTTCCTTCACTAATCCCACATCTCGTAGTTAGAAAACCTCCTCAAAACAACTCAAAAGAACGCAAACACCACTTCGAACTCGTCACATCATCCCATCGCTTCCTTTCATCATTCGCGAGTTCCAACCTCAAGTTGAGCTTCCAGAATCATCGCGGTTTCGAGTCGCGCTAAATGGAGATTGTGCTTTCTTTTTCGATTTTACTATTTGATTTTTTTTATAAAGAGGGATTTCGCGATTTTGCTAAGTAAAAGAAACAAAGAGAAAAAGGAATCAAAGGAATTGAAGTGTATTGATTTGGGATGGGAAGTAACGAAGGTAAAGGCTGTTTATATAAGCGCGATGGGAAGGATAGGAACGACGTCCAATCCGATAGGGTATAGGTAGATTAGAGCTTAGGGTACCATTTCTGAAAGCTTCGTATAGAAGGAAATGAATTCGTACCTGTAGTTGAAAAGAGAATACGAGGGTAGCTTACAGAGTAGTCTGCGATAGAAAACAATTAGGTTGCCTCCTATTATATATTTATTTTATAATTTAATTGATTAAAATTTTAATTATTTAACCATTGCACCTCAAATTAAAGTATCCTGCGCTATCGAACCCTTATTTCAGCGCAACAAATGTCACTCTTAGGGTTTAACCATCATTCTGAACATACTGGAATAGTCTCCACGGTCTAATTTGACCATATACAGAAGATATTAAATTAAGTTGATGATTTAACCTTATTTGATTTAATATAAACTGATTTAAAAATAAACAAATCTACTGAGTTATTATTTAAATACACACAGCTGAATTCATATAAATTCCAGAATATACTTACTTAAATTTTAAACACGATATAAATTAAACCAATATTCTATTTATTTAAAATCGGTTTATTATATGAAATAAATCGTTATTGTTTACAAAGGATTTCACAACGACTATTTCAAAATTTGATTTGGCCATAACTCTCAATATAAAATACGAAATTCTAATTTTTCTCTTCCATTACAAAATTATAGTTCAACAGATTCAAATATTTCTTGTTTCAGCGGATTCCGACTTCAAACGGATCATGTACACTCAAGTGAAGTTCAAATCGTAAATTTCGAACTACCGCGCCATTTCGAGCTCGTTGTAGTTAATATGTAATTATACATTTCATATTTCGTTTTAATTAATATAAAGTTCCATTTATATTATTGATTCAATATTTAATCCGATTTAAATATTCAAAACTGAAGCGATAAAAATACGGGACGTTACATTCCTTCCTCCTTAAAAGAATTTCGTCCCCGAAATTACTAAGTAGGAAATGTAGCTATACTTTGTTCACTTCTCCCAATCCATTCATGTAACTCAACACTCACTTCAACATCGTTGCTACTCAACCAACTTACTAGTTCCAATTTTACTGCAAAATTCCTTGACCTCAGTTAACTTTTTATTGAATAAAAATTTTCAAAACTGTTGAAAATTTTTCGAACTCCCTAAATTTTCGAAAAATTTCGCCAGCACCTCCTTTTTACGGGTCAATAGTTAAAACCTCAACTCGCCCCTCTAGGCCTTTTTCATTCTAAAAAAATCAAAATGCCAAGTGGCTTGCCGATTCGGCACATAAAAACTCATATTGAATTAAACATGTACCTTTTTGTTGGGCATTCTACATCTATTCTTCACACTTGCTTCGTCCAATAAACCTGTATAATCACATGCATATCCATTCCTATTTGGTCAAAATCCATTTAACTTCCTTACTTCCAATTTTTACCCTTTTAACCATTTTTGGGTTTTCTTGTTTCATTTCTGATAATTTGAATAAACAGGTTTAAATATATGTTCATGCCTACAAACAGGTCGAGCTTCATTTATAACTCGAATTCTAAGTTTTAGTTTCAATTTACAAGTTTATTTATTTTCACTTGAGTTCCAAGTTTTATTTACGAGTCCATATAAATATTGAGTTCAAATTTAAGTCTCAATCAAACTTAATTCGATTTATTCTTCATTCAATTTCATTTCAACTCAAGTTTAAACAATCCATGTTTATATTTGCTATTCGATATACACACACATATTCACTTCCATATCAAAACTCGATTTCATCGTCCAAATCAATTCAATAATAATTTAAGTTATATTCAATTATTCCAACTTGAATTGGATTTATTTTAATTCACTTCTTATTCTACTCGATACATTTAAATTATATACATCGAGCTATATTTATATCATCAATACTCAATTTTTTTACTCAAATTGGATATATTGCAATTCACTTCTTATTTTAAATCGACACATTCAAACTATATGTGTTGAGTTCTATTTAGATTCACTTTATTGATATCCCAACTTAAATTCAAGAGTTTCATTCTATGTTGGTTTAATAATTTGTTTTAGTTTAATATGGTTTTCAATTCCAATCCAAATTAACTTAACTTACTTCAATCAAATTTTATTCCCTATAATTCATTACATTGAAATTTGTTTTCCTTAGCATCCAACTTATATTTCAAATTTTGATTTGTATTTCATAATTATTCATTTCATCTTCCTCTGTTTATATTAAACCAGTTTGATTCTATAATACCAATCGAATTCCATTTGAATTTTATTCAAACAATCAAGCAATCAAATACCAATATTAATTTGATAGAATTAATTCTTTTCTATATAAAAACATAATTTGGGAAAAATTATTTCATTTACCTACATTATAAAACAATATTGTATCAATTTCCAGTTCAATGCTTTTCAACACTTGAACTGATCAACGAACACAATACAATACTTTTGTAAATGAAATCTACAAATACAGTAACGACCCGGATTTCTCGAACAGTTTATTTTAAATATTTAATATGGTTTTAAATATTGAGTTGATAATATAAATGAATTTTATGTTTAGTTATCTATTTAATAATCGAATATTATTTAATTTAGAATATATCGAATTTTTGTAATTCGAAATATATTTGAAATTGAAGTTAAAAACTGAATCAAAGTGATTCAGATGATAAGTAGGAATTTTATTTGATATATACGATAATAAATAATAATTTATTATCAAAGAATTTGTGGTTTTCGAATTTAAATTATATTATATTTTAATATAGTATATATGTTGAAATTTAAAATTCAGAATATTTACTATTGAGTTCAGAATAGGCTTATTATATTGAAATGTCAGTCGGTACGCTATAAAAGAATAAAAGATCTCTTTATATCGAATCAAAATCAAATCAAATCAATTAGAAAATCTTTTAAAAATAAACACAAAGATTTGTTGTGTTCCTCTGGTCCCATCTCCACTTCTTCATAAAACGCGACTACTCCCCTCTGTTCCCTTCTTTGTTTCTTCATTCCTTTAATTCTCATAAACTAATAAAAGCCGCATCTTTCTTCAATTGTTAGAATCCAAAATGAAATCCGCGTAAATCACTTAATCTTGAATTTGATTCGTTTTTGAGATCTCCTCTAGCCAATGAGGGCGACGATGTTCGATACCATTCAAACTCGAGCAGCGTATCCTTGAGTTGGGGATTTTTCAGCAGCGACCATCATCTCGTAGTGATTTAGGGCTTACAATTTTAGGGTTACGATCTTTGAAGGCGACTGGGAGGAGTTCGAATGCTGATTTGGGGGTGCGAAGTTGTTAATGGAAAACTGGAGTTCGAACAGGTTGCGATAGTAGGGGGAGTTCGATCTAGGCTGAACTGAGAATAGGAATTTGGGCTCGAGTTCTTCCTAGAGCATGCGTGGTGAGGGTGATTGTCAGGTTGTGTTCAGCAAATTAAGGTGGTGGACATGAGGGCATCGTGGATGTAGGTTTTGGTCTAGTCAGAATTGGGTTTCATTGGTACGTCGATGCACAGTTTTGGTTAAGGGAGAGTTTCAGATTTGTTAAGAAGGTAATTATTGTATATATTGAATGTTAACTTATTTAATCTAAAAGCTAATGATGTTTGGATGAAATTCAATGTAATTTAGGTATAGAATTTTATTTATTTTTAGTTAGCTAAAAATTTAGAATTTTTGTTAAGATGAAAAGAAAATGACCATAAATGTTATCTAGAATTTGGAAATAAAAAGGGGAGATTCATTTAGTAAATCATTTTAAAGAGTGTAAATTTGTCGAGTGGGTTGCAAGTAAATAAGGTACTCGTTTTTACTGAGGATAATTAATTTATTAATTTGTTAAGTTAATTTAAATTTATGATAACATAATTGATAAATAAAATTCATTATCATAGGTACAAAATGAAATGTATTCGAGACAATTTAAATAGATTCGTAGCCGATGATTTGGAATTAAACTGGATATTCGACAACTGCAAAAATCCTGGTGAGTAAATGTCACTCACCTGTTTATTTAGAATTATTTTTATTTCGTTATAAATAATTGTTATTGCTTGTTTGAAATATATTAGTTATTTAGGGTTGACTATTATATATATACTGGGTTGATGGTTGGATTGATTCCCGCAGTCTCATTAGTGGATGCCCGCAGTTTCATGGCAGATGATTTCCCTATGCACCCCACAAATATATATTAGTGGATGACCTTCGTACCGCGATGTCCGGCCTCGAAGCAGGATGGGTATTGTTTATGTTGACTAATATATTTGGATGCAGGAAAACAGGTTGGAGGAATCCGACTGGATTCCTCAAAAATATATTATCTGTTTGTTTATTTGTTTGCATATATACTGTCATATATGATGTGTTAAAAAACCTGAAATAAATAATTGGTTGTTTGGTATTTAAATATCACTGGGCCAAAATGTTGATATTTAGAAATATCGTGAAAAAGATATTGAGATTTAAAGGGAAATTCTATTTTTCTAAAATGGAATTTGAAATTTGAATAGAATAAAAATATTAACTTGTTATAAAAGAATAAAAACAAGTAGTTCTTTTATGAACGAAGTTTATAAATGAAGTGAAAAGAATTATCATTGGATAATTCAGAAATAAAAATGCAAGTGTGAAATTGAAAAGGGAAATCTATTTTCCAAAGTAGAAATATCGATTTCAAAAGAAATTGAAATCGAGACATGTTAAGAATAAATAAAGAAGTAAAATAAATGGTGTTTGTAAATAAAAAGGGAAAAAATTATCATTTGGATAATTTAAATATTTTAAATTAAAAGGGTGAATTTAAAATAAGAACTTAGAATCGTTTTAAATAATAAACAATTAACTTTATTGGGATATTCGAAATATAAGTAAAGTTGAATAAATCCTTAGGATTTATGTTTAGATTCGACTATATCAGATTTATAAGATAGGTTATTCCCAGACGAGATATTTAAATTTAATTCAAATAGAAAAGGGAAATTCTATCTTTTTTAAAAATAGAATTTGAAATTTTAAATAGATTTGAAATATAAACTTGTTTTGAAAAATAAAACAAGTAGTTCCTTATAAACAAAGTTTATGAGTAGCTCCTTTGTAACCGAAGTTTATAAATGAAGTAAAAGGAGTTAGCATTAGATAATTCAGGAAATATAAACACAAGTGTGAATTTAGAAAAAGGGAGATTTATTTTTCCAAAATAGAATTTAATTTCAAAAATGAATTTGAAACCAAGACTTGTTTTAAAAATACAAATAAGTAAAGTAAATGATGTTATAAAGAAAGGTGGAAACTTATCAATGATAATTTAAATGTTTAAATTCAAATATGAATTTAAAAATGAGAATTTGAATAATAGAATTCAAATGGAATTTGAGTATAGAATTCGAATATAGAAATTCAAATGGAATTTGAGTAAAGAATTTGAAATAGAATTGAAGTAGAATTTCAAAATAGAACTCGAAATAGAATTTCAAATTGAAGTGAAATAGATCGGAAATATTATGTTGAATTGAAAAAATGGATTTGATATATATATATATATATATATATTAGAATAGAGTTGAATTTATTTAAACAGAGTTTAAAAGTTTATATATATAAATATAATTAAAGCGAACTCGCCGCAGCGTGGTAGTTCGTAAATTGGCGATTTGAACTTCTATGGAGTGTACAGAACTCAATTGAAGTCGGAATTCTTTGAAACAAGAATCGTCGGGACCGATTAGATAATAGTTTTCTAATGAAAGAGAAAATTCTAAATTTCATCGTATATATTTTGAGTTATTTCAAAATCAAATTTTCAGAAAAGCAGCGCCATAACCATTTAAAAACCATAACGGTTTATTTAATTTTATAAAAGGATTTTAAGAGAATAAAATCTAATTTCTATTTAGAAAATTTCAGATTTGACTTGTAAAATATGTGTGAACCCAAGTGGAGAAATGAATTGATCTTTGAAACAGAAATCAGATTTTTGATTATTGAATAGAATTAACTAATTTTAATAGTAATTAGTTAATGAGATTTTGAATTGATATTGGGCTTTGAATAAGTGAATTCGATTTGGAAATTTATATTCGAAATCGAAAAGGAAATTAGAATTGAAATTGGAATTCAATTTGGTTATAATCAAGTCAAATATTTTATTTGAATATGTTATGTTCAAACAAAGAAGTGGAATAGGCAAAATAGCTAATTAAAGAATAAATGGGCGAAACTGAATTCAAACGATTGGATTGAGTTGAATTGAAAACAGGTGAACATGTGTTAGGCAGGTATGGAGTGAAGTATATGAAGAGAATGAAGTTTATAAATTTAGTGCCCGACAAAAAGGTACACGTTTAAATTCCATATGAGGTTTTATGCGCCGTATCGGCTAGCCGCTTGGCTTTTTCTTTTTCTTTTTGATTGGAGAGGCCTGTGTGGCGGTTTGGCGATTTTCTCGATGCTCCCAGTACAAAGGAGGTTATGGTGAAATTTTCCGTAAATTTAAGGAGTTAGAATATTTTTAAGATAATCTGATAGTTAGATATCAATGTATCGATATATATAGAATTTGATAAGGAAACAAAATTAAAAATAGAATATTGTAAACAAAACTGGAATCTATAAATTAGAAATAGATAGCGAACCATATACATGTTTTAAAAATGAATAATTAGTTTTTATGGTGTGTTTATTTGAGGTAAGTGGTTTTGTCCGTTTTGAAGTTGGGGATGTTTTCAGCCAAGGTCTGAGAGGTAATTTTACCCCAACTTGATTGATTTCATTTTTAATTGATAAATAGTAAGATCCAGTCTCGAAGGGAAGTGTTTGAATAAGAGTTAGTTGAATAAATTATTTTGGGTTGTTGTAACGATGTGTTACACAACATTCATTTTAACCCAAGTAGTGGAATTTTAGAAATATATAAGTAAATATTTCTTGAGTATAATTAAAGTAGTCGGGAAAAAGATAAGTGATTGAAATTGTTTTCAATTGCAAATAGAATATATTTTCTAAGTTTAGAAAATTAAAGAAGTCGATATATGGAAATGTTTTCCAAATAGTGTAGGAGGCCAAGATGATTATTGGAAAATATTTGGTTAACAAATATTGATAGGGAAATGAAGAAGTGAATTAATTAATGAAATATTAGTTAACATTCCCAGTGATTGATTGATGTTATGGATGAATGGAATATATGTTTATTTTTCTTCAATAGTTAAATAACAGACTATCGAAGTGTTTGCCAATATCGTTGTCAATATGGAGAGACCGGCTGGATTATTATCCGTGAACCACTCTATACTGGCAGTAGCGTTGCGAATCAGATTATATGAAGATAATCAAAGACGGAGTAAAATACAATAACTTTTTCTATTAATAGAAATTGTGCCTTCGGTTTCGTTCAATCCCAGAATGAACGTATATGGACGAATGTCTGACAAAGTATTTCCAATGATCGAATATGATTGTTTTGTACAAATATACATGGTGCCAACGGATTTATTCCCTTAGCATAATATCCAGAATATATTTGTGCAAATCAATTAATGATTAACGGATCTGACAATGTGGCGTTCAAAGTGATTGTGCTATCAATGAATTGCAAGAAATCGTAGCCTCAGGCCTCAACATCTGGGAAATGACAAAAATCGGGCAGGCAGCATGGCTATGTGGGTCGCTCCCATTAGGGTGTATAATCACTTATCTAGAGATTCATTTAATTCCTTATTCTATTCGATGTTGTCCCATTCGGGAAACGGTTGCTGATCCCAACCGTTGGTGATATACATTCGATACACCCAAGCAAAATGAGTGGTCAGTCATGTGTGGGCCGGGTTGCAAGATGTTCTTGTTGAACCAAATGTATTCCTCTTTAGAGATACACTATCGGAAGGTGGTTCCATACCTTGTCATGTTGGAAATCGAATCCCCAATAAGTGCCTTGCGGTTTTTGATTTTATACTATGTATGTGGAGCGTGAGATGCAAGCATTCCGCTAGATTGTTATTTATTTGATTCAGACACTATTATAATAGCACTGGATTTTCGTATCAAAGTGTTTTGGGTTATAGTAAGATAAAAACCGTCTGTGTTTATGTGTGGGCTGGTCTTACTATTATCTTTTCTTTCGAAAGGATTTTGAAAGTTAAACAATTGGTTGGAGTTTACTCACACCAGTCCCATGACTGACCCAGAGTTTATTTTGTTTGTTTTCCCTAAACTTTTGGGTGCCCAAATTTGTACGGGCAGTCAAGTAGTCGGGATTTTACAGATTCATTTGGAGGAGCTGGAAGCAGGAGGCTTCACCAATTAGCTATAGATTATCATATTTCCACTGTGTACTATGTTGTATTTGGAAACAGGAGTTATAACTGTTCCAGAAATAACGGTTGTGCTCTGATAATGGTATGTATATATACAGTTACTGATTTGTATTTCAAAAGTTATGTTATTTAATATATTTTATTCGTTCCGCTGTGAGATTTGTGTTCTTCGTTTTTCTTCTATTCTAATATTTATTTATTTCTATTTCTCATACTCTAACTTCTTTCTAATAATGATTCGTATTTCCGTGCAATTTGGGTTGGATGTGTGGTGTTATTAGTCAACTCAGAAGGGTATGGGTTTGCGGGACGTTAGAGTTGGTATTAGAGCTTAGGTTGAGTGAACACCTAGGCTTTGTGGATTGTGCTCATTAGAGATAGGGTCAGTAGTACCCTAGAATGAGTTGATTGTATATACGAGAGAGTGTATTTGTTAATTGATATAAAAAATTATTTTATATTGTGTTGGCTAGTCTGTTGAGTGGTTTATGAATTCTAGTCGACTCGTGGGACGCCACGGCGTCGATAAGAGTTTGTAAATTGACACTATATTGTTTTAAAATGGGTGGATGAAACAATTTTACCCAAAATTTTATTTCAATATAAAAGTAATAATTTTCAGAAATTATTATAATATATGGATGTGTTGGGTGTTAAAATTATAATCAAATGAGATTATGAATTTAAAATGGTTATATATTGAGACGACCCCGAACCCCGTACTGACGGTGGAAAGGGTAATCTTTGGAATATAACATAGAAACAGATAATAGCAGAACAGAAATAAATAAATACACCAGATAATGCACAATAGAATATACTGGATAAATGTAATCATCAGAGTTACACAGTATACAGGATCATACTTAGTACAAATACAGTTCAGCTATACATAAATGACTACAGCGGAAAACAAACATAATATGTACAATAGGAGCTAAACAACATAAAAAGAGATAAATGATAGAATCCATCTTTAGCTCCAGCCATCCAGAAAGAGCCTGCTAAACCTGAATACAAGGCTGCCCGTGTAGAAAAAGGGGCACCCGAGTTTGAAAGCGAAACATACTACGAGTCAGTCGTGGGACTGGTATGAGAAATCTACTCAACACATTTAAAATATGGCTAATCACAGGACCACGCCACTTTCGTGGAACGGGTTTACTCCATCGGATTGCTAGTTCTTCAAAATGAATAATTCTTTTAAACATCGCAATGCTTTTCATAAAAATGAAGCCATTATAAGACTCAGTTCCCATCACACAATGCAACGCAAACCGGAGGATAGAGTTTTACCTTATAATGGCCAAAATATGCTTGATACGAATGAAACAAAAGCATTTGATATTACTACTAGTGTTTATATGTTTCAAAAACAATTTCAAATCATAACTATCAATCATAGACGACATGAGCGTCCCATGCCACTATGTCGCCATATATAGGTATACAATCAAAACCGCACAGTCACGTATTTGGAAATTGGATTTCCGTCATGAACCAAGACAAAAGATAGTCCTTACCGACTTCGAGACAATCTAGCCCATGTCTCAGGATCAGAGCTTGAGTGACCCTTTGGAGCGATAGGGCCGGTCCACCAATGTGGATTAAAATTCCTGAACACTACGTTTCCCCGCCTTATGGGGGCGTAAATGAGCCAACGAATGACTCCATCGGTCCCGGATCGACTGATATATCCGAGGCGCCTCGCTATACATCATCCACATAAGTAAAATGTTAGGCCGTGTAAAAACACCGACACAACTCCTAGCTAGAAAGAAACGCATGTCCTCCCTGAGGTCCTTCTCCCATTTCTGGTTCATACCGGGGTGTGAGGCTCGCGAATTCACGTTATACACAAAGCTACGCCACAGAGGCGGTTCTTTGATCATCAATCACAAGACTTTTCTTTTCAACAGAAGCCCTGATCACTGCATCTTAGCATGTCACACAGGCAATTCACACCATGCAACTGATGGCTATCAATCACATAGAATAAATTCCAATGTCAGACACACTATCCATTTACAAGTCCGTTCTGGGTCAGAACGAAACCGGAGGCAATATATACCTCGCATATCCATCGATCTCCACGTACGTCCGGACGATCACCACTCATTATCCATATTTCGGGATGCCTCCCAATCAGGACATTAGTTACCATCCAAACGAGGTTTAGATCAGTCTTCGACCATCGTCTTCATCTTCGATTACTTATCGTCGATTCAGTTATTCAGAATGGGATAAACCCGGTCTTTCTGAGCAACTCGCGTATATAATAAACAAGTGCAACACAAACACAACTACGCATCATTTCAATTCATTAGTCGCTAACTGTAAATCACTAAGAGAACGATTTCCCAAATATTAACCCCGAAGGTCGAAACCAACATCAGATCAACACCCAGGAAACCATTCGACTTAGCCAACCTTCAGTTAGTTTCTAAATTTCACAGCCATATCGTTTATAATATTTTATAACGATCTATCGCTATTTTTATTTATTTTAAAATAGCCAATTTATTCAAAACGACGCTTCGGGCCATAACGCGACCGTGGCGCTGTTTTTCTTAAGATTTGATTTACACATATATGAAAATCTAACCATTGGATCTTCACAAAAGTTACATCATTAGAAAGATCTTTTCAAAACGAATCCAACGGTTCCAGTTTCGGGAAAATCCGACGGTCGGATCTCCCGATATAATCGTTCGAAGTTTCGATTTCATAATACGAACTGCAGCGTCGTTATTCGATTTAATATAATTATATTTATATATATATAAATATAATCGATATTGGCGTTGTTTTTCTTCAGATTTGAATTAAACATTCCAGACAATCCAACCGTTGGATTTTTACAAAGTTGGTGCCGTTGGAAAGATATTTCCAAAGCGAACCCAACGGTTGTGGTTTCGGGAAAATCCGATGGTCGGATCTCCCGCACTAATCGTTTGAAATCACGGTTTCAAAATACGAACTGCAGCTTCGTTATTCGATATATTTCAATTCTATTTATATATATATATCGATTCTTCAATTTCAAAACTATAGGATTTTCATACATTTGATAAAAATGATATTTTTATCTAATTGTCTTCTATTTCAACACTTCACTTTTTTTAACAATTCATGTATATAGTAAAAATGTGATTTTTATTGTAAAACGATTTATTTCAGAACACGACTATTTTATTTAGTTAATATAGGTGATAAAAATAGGATTTTTATTATAAAACAATTTCTTTCAAAATATGAATACCATTCAACACATGAATTTCAATTCAACGAATGGATTTCGATTCAACACATGAAGGTTTTTTATAGTTTATACATATAGTTAAAAAGGTGATTTTTATATTTAAAACACGAATACCATTCAACCCATGAATTTCAATTCAACGAATGAATTTCGATTCAACACATGAAGGTTTTCTATAGTTTATATATATAGTTAAAAAGGTGTTTTTTATATTTAAAACACGAATACCATTCAACACATTAATTTCAATTCAACGAATGAATTTCGATTCAACACATAAAGGTTTTCTATAGTTTATATATATAGTTAAAAAGGTGATTTTTATATTTAAAACACGAATACCATTCAACACATGAATTTCTATTCAACGAATGAATTTCGATTCAACACATGAAGGTTTTCTATAGTTTATACATATAGAGTAAAACTGTGATTTTTATCATTAAAACATTTTATTCAAAACACGAATATTATCCAACACATGAATTTCTATTCAACGAATAAATATAGTTTCAACAAATGAAAATAATTCTAACACATGAATATTATTCAAAATTTCGACAGCATAACGGCAGGGTAGTTAAAACCGGGACCGTCCCTAGTACAGCTCCTCGCTCTACCTTAAAGCCTCGTAGCTTTTGACAATGGGGAATCATGCATCTAGTTCGCACGCAGGCGACATGTATATTTTTTTCCATTTCCACAAACTAATCCTATGTGGTTTCAACCAAATATTTCTCAACCACAAACGGGTATTTTTCAACCACAATCAATCAATTCCAACCACAAACAATTTCAATCAACCATTCGCTATCAATCAATTTTCACACAAATCCCAACCAATAAATATCGTCCATGGTTTGTGGACGAGGGGCGTATATATATATTTATATATAGCATTTCACTTCTATTTCAACACATATATAATTTTTACAACGCATATACAACTTATACATCGAACGTACAACTTATACAACGCTTATACAAGAGGTGTACAACGCTTATATAACCCATACATCAACTATATAATTTATACATCATCGTTTTCCATATCGTTTATATATTAGAAATCTCACATTGGGTTCCACTCCACCAAAAATAGCAGAAGGCTCATAAAAATATGCGGACTCTTCTAGAAGGTAGAAGACGTCCACATGAGTCCACTGTCTCTTGTTTCACTAAATTTCGTCAACACATGAGAAAGATACAAATTTTCAAAGTTTGCAACGGTTTAAAGGTGTTAAAACAATTGAAAATAAACATAGCCGTACCTCCACAGTTTGGTTCGAAATTAGGTTTTAGATTTTCGCGAAATCCGTGTAGCTATATGATGATCGGCCTTCGCAGCGTCGAAGGGCTAGGAGAGGCGCAGGGATCAGTGGTGGAGGGGGTCAACTCGGTCAAGCCAGGCAGCGGTGGCGGCTCCCTGAAGTCGACGACTTCACAGCACCCAATCTCGACAACCACGCCACGAAAAAATCCAAGGTAGGTATGGATTTGAAGGTCTTTGGAAGCTCTACAAAAAGCTTAACTGGAGCATTGGCTATTATTGCGTGGAGGAGGATAAAACAAGGAGGGAAGGAATGAAAGACAGCCGCCGTTAATCGTGAGGGGCGGGGAGAGAGAAAAGAGAGAGAGAGAGAGAAATGAATGGCCAATCAGATTTTTTTTATTTTTTTTATATTTTTTTTCAAAAATACCCTCTTTCTCACACGAATACCAATTCAAACCCAACGATTGTCGTCCCTAGCGTTTTACCCCCATTCCGAACACAATGGATATGTTTCATAGGCCCATTCGACTGTTTCAGTCAGTTTTCATTTAGATCAAAATATAATACATTCAATATTTGATTTGAATGTATATTTCAATTTGCCAGGGCCACAAACTAATTCGAAAAATTCCAGAAAAATAAATCTAGCTATGTTTTGACGATACGGTCCCAACAAAACTAGTTTCGTCGAATTCTGAGACCGTTTGCAAAATGGCCCATTTCTGGTCGATCCAATTTAACGGTAATTGACCAAAACACATTTCTCTTTGTCACGCTCACAAACTAACTTCAAAAATTATGAAATTTGAAACCTAGCAATAACTTCTCATCCTGGATCCAACAAAAGTGGTTTCGTCGAATTCCGAGGTCGTTTGCAGAATGGCCAATTTCACGGGCTATATAAATTCCATAGCGACCTTTCTGAAAATTCATTTGGCCATAACTTTTGCTTTCCGCTATGAAACTTCAATTTTTCAGATTCGTTAGAAAGGTATTCAATAACAGATTTAAATATGTTTGGTTTCACTCAAATCCATTTTGTTTTGCACCCGGTACAGTCCGTCAAAGTTTGAATTCAAATTTTGAAACTACCGCGCCATTTCAGGCCTTGTTTATAATTATAATTAATTATATTCCTTTTCAATTGTCGATTCAAACTCAGTTTTCATCTTTATTATTTAAAATTTTTATTTAAAATATTTAACATCCACTATTTTAGCCAATTTAAATTTTTTAAATTGGTTCAGATTTTCCGGGTCGTTACATATATAACCAAATAGAGTTTGTATATGAATAAAATATACAAATATGATGAACTAAAATTGGATTCAGAATCAGAATTAAGAATTCAAAATCCTGGGTATTTGAAAAAAATATTTTCTGAAGTATACTAGAATAATATGGCTTTGTTGTGGAATGTTTTTTTGATTTAAAATCATTTTTGAATGAATTTTGAAAGTGATAAAGCACTGACTTCAGTGGCTGGAAGATAATTCTGATGATGACTGCAACACCATTAGTGTTCATTTTTGAGTTTCTAAGTGATGGATTGCTACCTTAGAAAATTTTTTGGTGGAAATTTATTTGAAAGAAAACAAGTTGATTTGGAGAATCCAAATGTTTTGAATTTGTGATGCAAATAAATATATGTATATATTTATGAGATTTCAAAAGAATTTGAAATGAAAACCTGGGAATTTGAATTCTGGAATTTAAATTTAACTTAAGCAAGTTAAATGAATTGAAGTGAATAAATTGACTAGAATCAATTTGAATGGATTTAAATACATCTGAATGAAATATGAATTGGTGATAATTCATTTATAATAAATGAATGTGAATATAGATGATGTGTTATGTGAATGGAAACCAAATGTTTTGGTAGAATAAATTTTGTTGAAATATGAAGAGGTGAGTTTCAACATAAAGGAGTTTTGAAATGTTAACGGGTTTATAGTATTTTGCCTACCTTAGCAATTTCGGGGGCGAAATTATTTTAAGGGGGGAAGAATGTAACGACTCGGATTTTTCAAACAGTTTATTTTTAAATATTTAATATGGTTTTAAATATTGAGTTGATAATATAAATGAATTTTATGTTTAGTTATCTATTAAATTTATTTAGAATATATCGAATTTTTGTAATTCGAAATATATTTAAATCAAAGTTAAAAACTGAATCAAAGTGATTCAGATGATAAGTAGGAATTTTATTTGATATATACGATAGTAAATAATAATTTATTATCAAAGAATTTGTGGTTTTCGAATTTAAATTATACTGTATTAATTTAATATAGTATATATGTTGAAATTTAAAATTCAGAGTATTTACTATTGAGTTCAGAATAGGGTTATTATATTGAAATGTCAGTCGGTACGCTATAAAAGAATAAAAGATCTCTTTATATCGAATTAAAATCAAATCAAATTAATTAGAAAATCTTTTAAAAATAAATACAAAGATTTGTTGTGTACTTCTGGTCCCATCTCCACTTCTTTATAAATCACGACTTGTAACAACCCGTATTTCGATAACACGTTAAAACAAGAAATCAAGGCAGAATTAAATTTTAAAATTGGAATCAGGTAAAATGGACTTCACCATTGTGTTCGCCTCAGAAAAATACACGAAATAGAGTCCGAGTTTTCGAAAATCGGAGTCCGTATGACCAAGATATGGCCAGAACGTTTTCAGCAGTTTTCGGGCAGACTGGCCTGGTGTCGACAGCCCTGTCGATTTAGCTGTCGACTTGCACCCCCTGGTGTCGACTTGCCTGTCGACTCCCCCCTGTACAGGTCAACTTTTTCGTCCTGGGGCGGCCCAGAACCCATTTTTGAGGCCCGGGATGGGTTTTGATGGCCCGGGTTGACTCTAGGGTTGATTTTAAGGCCCTAAATGGTTCCTACGTATGACTTCTTCCCCAAGACATGCTTTAAAGGCTAGGATTGGTTCTAGGGTTTATCCTATGGCTAAAACTATCCTAGTCTTCTATAAAAAGACCCCTAACCCTCTCCTAAAACCCTCATTATTCATTCCTACAACTAAACTATGCCAAAATGATTCTTGATCATGGCCTCCACTCAAAACCCTAGCCTCCATCCTCTTGTCATAAATTTTATCTTCATTCACATGAGAGATTACATGATCATATGAGTGACTTCAAGTTTGTAAGAGGGCTTTTAAGTTGCATTCAAGCCAAAGATGCAACCTTTCTTCTTCAAAGATTGGATTTTTATTGGATTTTGCTCATGGGTTTTATTGGAGCTTGTTGATTTGGGGTTTTTGGTGTTGCTTGAATGGCTTCGTCTCAATCTTTTTATTTTATGTTGATTTGTGCCTTCATAAGCATTGTAATCCCTTTCCCTACTCTTAGATATTAACTATGAAGTTAAATGTTCATGTTGCAAGTTTGGGTTTGATCATTGAGTATGATACATGCTATCATGTCATGCAAGTTTATGAAGTCATTATCTTGATCTTGTGGGCTAAAAGCTACAACCTTTATGTTGAAATGTTGCATTATGCAACATGAGAACCCTCATAACCTTTATGTCAACTTGCATATGAAGTCATAACCCTTATATGATGATATATGCGAGTTACTAGTCATCATTCCATGTCTTTTTTCACCATGATTCGCTTATGTGCCAAGTTTGGGTTTATGCATGTTTTTGAGGCTTAAGAATGTAACATGCAAGTTAATGAACACATTTGTGCCTCATTTGCCACCATGATTAATTTGTGGCTTAATATCCATTTTTGTCCTGCCTTTGCCAAGTCTCTTCTTTTAATCCATTACGTTGTTGCGAACGTATATGCGAGTTTAAAAGCGTTGGGTTATGTTATGGGTAATTTCTAATGACATGAAAATACAACTTGAAAACATGACTTGAAATATAACATGGAAGTTGACATGTGAGTATGTTTGAAAATATGAAATTGGGAATTTACCTATTAAGTTAGGTCTACCCATACTATGGAATTGGGAATTTACCTATTAAGTTAGGTCTACCCATATTCTTAAAAACTTGAATATGAACATGACACTAGACTAAACATGAAAGTGACCAACTCGAGGTTGGGTTGAGTTTGCAACGTAAAACTACCCGGAACCGACCGGCCTAACTAGTAGTTGCAAACAATAGGACCCAATGTGAGAAGTTGGTCATGTTATGCTTGAACCCGAGGTTAGACCAAGTTGTGGTGTAAAGCTACCCGGAACCGACCGACTTAACTAGTAACCGCAACAAAGTCTAATGTGAGAGGTTGAGGTGCATTAAGTAATTAATGCCACATGATAGGGTTAAGTTAATTTGATTAATGACTCTTAACCAAATATGACATGGACAAATGGGTTAAGTAATTTGATTAGGCTAATGATACTTAACAAAACATGACAAGGTTGGGTAGGTTAAGTAACTTGATTTGCCTAATGACACTTAACCATTTTTATACGACTAGTGGACGGGGTTAAGTTAACCAACACTTAATCAATCCAACACGATAATTTGGTAAGGTTAAGTAAGTTTTCTTAATGACACTTAACCGAAAAATACAGTTAATGGATGGGGTTAAGATTAGACTCAACTAGTCTAAACATGGAAATCGGATGGGGTTAAGTTAGCCTAGACTTGATTAATCCCACTTGGCAGTTTAATGGGGTTAAGTTAAACACTTAACTAATCTAACATGATGATTTGATGTGGTTAAGTGACCTATACTTAACCAATCTAACTCGTTAATTTATTGAGGTTAAGTTAACCTATACTTAACCAATCTAACGTGAAAACATGATAAGGCTAAGTCACGAATCGCTTAAATACGCTTGACTGATTTGACTCAGTAATTTGATAGGGTCAAGTTAATATATACTTAACCAACTTGAGCATGGTTTGTAGGGTTAAGTCTTGAACTTGGATACTTAGCCAATTTTGACATGATTTGTAGACGGGTTAAGTCACGAACTTAAGTGACACTTAATCCATTATGTAAACCCTAGTTCTGAGGATTAGGTGGATAACCGTAGTTAACAAGGATAACGGGAATAAGGCTAAGTGGTAAACCTTAGTTGAAGAATAACTAAGTAATGATTCTTAGTCAAGGAAATTTAGACCAGTTCATAGATAGATGAGTAACCTGATACGGTAGGTCATCGTTTAAGTATACGAGTAGGAGCAAGTATCTGATTTAGATAAAGGCTCCAGCGAACTGGGTAACAAAGCAGCGGCTTCGGGGAACGTGAGGATATTCTTGGTATCCCTCTGTGAGCTGCCAGGTGATCATACTAGGCTCATGAGAGGCTAAGGTCTGCGTTAGAAGAACCAAGAGTATGCCTTGGTTGCTATACGAGCGACCTAAAGACGGGGATGGATAGGGGATAGTCGACGATACACGGTCGTACCCTAGATAGCATTTCGTCAGGCTACCTACCATCTTTGGTCAAGCGTGTACGTACGGAAAGGCAGAGAACACCCAAAAGACCATAATTGCTATCTAATTATGGTTGCGGTAAGGCTAGGATTGTGGGTTGGCCAGTAGTGTGTTCTCATACAGGATTTATCCTGTCTTGTCTTTCACTAGTTGAGGGAGTGGTCTCGTGGGACCATAGCCACGTATAGAAAAAAACAGACCTTAGCATCTGCATCGGCAGATAAATCGAAAGCTCCCGACCGAGTCCTGTATTTCCTGGTCTGCCCTGTGACAGGACTCGGATGGCACGATGTGATACATGTGCATACATGTAATGTCCCGACTTTTTCGACCATTTGTAAATCATTTTGATGAGTAATTAAAATGAGTTAATTAGTTAAAAACAAAGCTAAAGGAGATTTTTTAAAACAAATATATATATATATATATATATATATATATATATATATATATAAGTATAGGCATATGTATATATATGAGAAATATTTTAATAAACATATATACTTGAATAATCTTAGATTGGAATATACTTGAATTATCTTGGAATTCAAAACAAGTATATGATATAAAATAGAAATTCCTAAGGGAATAAATTTATAAAATAAATGATACTTTGGAATGTCATTTTAATGAAGCAAGAAGTTTTCAAGAACAAAGGACTAAGAACTTAAACAAAAAAAATAAAAGGAGCATTTCTTCCATTTGAAAATATAGGGACCTATGGATAAAAAAAAACACCACCATATGTTGTCTACAACATAAACAAGTCGGCAAGAATATGAATCATATGAAATATTCAAACTAAAGACAAAAAGAAATTTCCAAGAAGAGACAAAAACATTAAATGGAACATACCTTAAATAGTAACACTAGAATTAGCAAATCATTACCTAAATCCTATAGTAAAGATGACATGTGTATTTCCAGCAAAGAAGAAAACAAATGCAAGCATTTGTTTAAGGCTTTAAAAATCCAAAATGGATCCTTGCATTTAATGCAAGTATGGTTCAAGCTTCTAGAAACACTACCTAGGAGCATGTCATTAGCTACAAGCCTAAGTAAGACAAATTTTAAAGTACTTGAGCTCCTCATTTCTGGCCGTAGGTATAGATAGAAGAGGGGTGAGGCTATGAGAGTTTACTGTGTGAACATGTGCCCAGAAATTCATTTTTTAATACATGACTTTACCTATATATACCACTCAAATTCTCTCATACTTTCACACAAACAAACTGAGTTTCCATTCAAAAATCTGAAGTCAAATTTCTGGATCATTTGAGAGCAATTTGGTGAGTAAAACATTTATAACTCTCTTGTTTTAAAAATACAGTAAACAGTTTTTGGGTTAATTAGAAATCTGCCATGTTTGATTGTAACTATCGTTTGAAAATACCAGTCAGTAGATCATGGTGTAGAAGACCTTGAATTCATCTGTATAGATGGATCCATCATATAAGATTCATCATAGTATGTGTTGCGAATGGTTGATGTTCACCAGCATTAATTTCCTGTATAAGTTCTGTTAAACACAGAACCTGTTCATTTGCTAGCTAAAATAGGATGATCCACTTTTTGTTGATGAAAGCATGTAAATCTAGTGAATAAACATCATACAAACACATCTCAGATCAAAGAAAATACCATTTGAAATATATTAGTTCAAAAACAGAAATACAGGAGTGTTCTCTGTAAGTGGAAAATCAAAGTATAAATTCAAATGAAATAAAAACCTGTTTTGATGTTATGAATTTAATCCCGAATGCAAATGATGATTTTTAAAGTAAAAATCACGATTTTTAAGCTTGTGCATTTCGAGAATTTATGATATGAACGGAAATGGTGTTTTGACCAAATTCCGGCGATCGAAGGGACGAGGGTTCAGGCGGTCAAGGGTGAAGCATCATCGGGGACCAAGGACTACGGGAAAAATACGAAAAGATTTTTATAATGTATGAATTGTATAAATGGATCAAAATTAGGGTTGAATACTGTGAATGGGTTCGACTGTTTGGCGGCGACATGGAGCCCCCACAGGCGTGCGAATTGGCTGGGGTCGAGCATGGAGCGACGTTGGGTCTTGGGGAAGATGGTGGCGGTGGTGCGAGGCGCTCTGGTGGTCGGAGGCGATGGGACGAGCTCGGTTTTAGTGGGGTACTTTTTACTGTTGCGAACGAGAAAACTGATGGAACATCGATTTTGAGGAGGAGGTGATAATTGGAGGTAATGGCTGGTCGGTTGAGGTCGGCGGAGCAAGTGGAGTTTGTGGGTGGTGGTTCGGAGGTGTCATGGCGGCGTGTGGTGGCGTACACGTGCACGGTGCACCCCGTGTACTGTGCAAATTGAACGAAGTACCAAGGCTGGTACTTGGCAAATGCGAAGACCAGTGCCTTGGCACTTTTCCAAGACCTGGTACTTGGCAAATGCCACGTCCAGGCACTTGGGCACTTTGCCAAGTGTTCGGCACTTTGGCAGTGCCAAACTTGACACTTTGGCAGTGCCAAGTTCTGGTACCTTGGCACTGCCAGAGTCCAGTTCTGGCACTTGCCAAACCCGGTACCCTGGCAGTGCCAAAGTCCGGTGTTCTTCGTTCAGTAGAATACGAGATTTTAAATTTAAATAAATTTTAAATTTAAATTATAAATAAATAAATAAATAAATGTTTTTATTAAGCCGATAACAAGTGAGAAGTAGAAACCGAGTTTTGAACCGACAAGTTCGACCGTGAAAGATCAACCAAGTTGAAATGTAAATTAGACGAAAAAAAATAATTTAAAATAAATTATTTGAATTATTTATATAAATAAATAATCGTTAAAGGATAAGAACAAAAGGAAAATAAGTTCAAACATCATTTGAACTAAAATAATAAAAGGGAAATACCCCGTGTGCGGAGCACGGGAAATTTCCAAAGGATGAACAAACACCGTCAAAAACCATATACACCTCAACTGATGTATGTAACAGATAAACTAATGATGCTAATGCAAACCAAATAAACAAACACTGTTTGGAAAATATATATATTTTATCTGAAATGAAGTGATACTCCTGATTTCACTGATAAACATTTATCGACTGTAAAATATTTCGTACATCGTTCGAAGAGTCCGGAATAAACAAATTCCACTTCGATTCGAAGTATACGACGCATATCAATGTGCTAAAGACAACGAGATGCAAGCGTTATTTAGAATGATATTTTTGGTCTGTTCAAACCCGGAACAAACCCGAATGGACGAGTGTCTGACAACGTATATCAGTCAGATCTTGCACATCGAATTTACGTAAGTATATTATGTTGGTGGCAGGGAAATTCGTTTCTTTTTGCTTCATTACCCGTAATATATTTGGGTAATCGAATGAGTATTTTCTGACGGATAGGACGATGTGGCATTCAAAGAATGGAAAGAGAAAACCTGTCAGAAGAACAACGTAGCCTCAAAACTTCACAACCCGGAGGTAACAAAAGTTGGGCTAGGCAGCATGGCTAGTTGGGTCATACCCAAGCAGGGTATATTATCACCATCTAGAGGATTTCCTTATTTACTTCTAAAATCATTTTCACTGCTGTTGCATTCGGAAACGGTAAATCGAGCTCAACCGTAGGAGTGATAATATATTCGTTACACTCAAGCTAAATGAGTGGACGGTCATGTGTGGCCGGGTTACAAGACGTTCTTGTTGAACCCCAGTGTATCCTCTCTAGAGTACACTGATCGGTGGGTGCTCCCATACCCTGTATGTTGGAATCCAAACTCAAATACGCGCTCTGCGACTTTAAATTTGTATACTATATATGTGAACGTGAGATGCAAGCGTTTCACTAGATTTTAATTACCTGTTACAAACTCTTATAATATCAAATGTCTTGATATAAAAGAGATTAGATCATTTCCAGATATTAGACATGGATGGATCTAATGATTTTTATGTTAAAAGTAATAACATGGATCAATATAAACACCTTGACACCTATACCCTGTTTTTACTGTCTAACTATGTTTCCTCACACCAGTTCCCTGACTGACCCAGAGTTTATTTTTGTGTTTCTTAAACTCTTGGGTACTCATAATATTTATTATGAGTAGACAAGTAGGTTCAGGCAAGGCAAGTGGAACATGATGCTGAACCTGTTCAAGACCCAGTAGCATATATGTTTTAATTATCAGTTTAATTACCAATGGTATTGTAATATGGTATTGTATGAACCATGATGATGTAATATATTATGTACTCTGATGTATCAGGCTTTGTGATGTAATATATAAGTATTTTGTGAAATTCCGCTGTGAGATTCTGATAACTTTTTTTCTCTTCTATTCTATAAGTTCTACCTTTTCTATCTCATCTTCTAAATTCTTTCAATAATGACACGTTTTCCCAGGTATGGAAAATCGCGCCGTTACAGTTGGTATCAGAGCGAGGTTTTCTGAACACCTAGGCTTAGAGTAAGCATCGAGAAAGCGTATTTTTACTAAAAACTATTTTAGTATGGGTCGTCCTTAGTTCTCAACCATAGTTATTAACCTTAGTTATCAACTCTAGTTATTTGGTTAATTTACCCTTAAAGACTGGTTTCTGAGTGAGTATTAACTCTCGAATCATTTACTCAGAAGTTGACAATGAGTTCTCAAGCAAGGCGAGGACGAGGAGCAAGTCGGGCAACTACGACAAATGGGCACACTGTTAATCAGACCCAAGTGGAAACGACTGAAGTAGTCCAAGCTCCAACGCAGCTAAACTTCGCTATGATTTGTAAGAACTACACTACTCTGGGAGGAAAAACCTTTAAGGGAACAGAATCACTAGTTGACGTCCAAGCATGGATTAGATCATGTGAAAAGATTTTTAAGGGGCTGAAACTGGATGACGAGTATAAACGACTGTTAGCATCATGGAATCTGGAAGGAGCTGCAGCTATCTGGTGGGATGCCCAGACTGCAAATACTCCAGAGGAGAACTTTACTTGGGCTATGTTCAAAGAAGTTTTTGAAGCTCAGTATCTGCCTGCAACTGGGAAAACCAGGATGTACCGAGACTTCATCGATTTGAAGCAAGAAACCATGACTGTCACTGAGTACGAAAACAAGTTCAATGCAATGTCAAGCTTTGGACCAGAGTTGGTAAATACCTCGCTAAAAAAGAACGAGATGTTCGTAGCTGGATTGAAGGATAGTCTTCAAGGCAGGATGATGGGGCATTTGAAGGACCCGTTTGTTGAGCTCGTGGATCTAGCACTCAGGTATGAAGCACTGGATGCTAAGAACCCAACTGCAACAAAGACTCAGACGGGAGAAGCAAGTGGAGGGAATCCCCAGAAAAGGAAATTCAACCCTGATTGGAAAGGTAACCAAAACCAAGGAAAGGCTGTGCAACAAAAGACTGAAAACCGCTTCAAAAATGTGTTGTGTCACAACTGCAAACAAAAGGGTCACATTGCAAGGTTCTGTAAGCAGAAGAGCAACAAGAAACCCCAACAGCAGCAACCACAACAGCAGCAAAGGAAGCCTCAGCAACAACCACAGCAGCAACATCAGCAAGTTCAGAGGAATGAGATGGTATTGAAGAACTTCTGTTTCAACTGTCACCAGCCCGGACACATGGTGAAAGATTGTCCACTGATGAAGAGAGCACCTCAGGCGAAGGTTTACGCCATCAAGAATGAACCATCCACCTCTCAGAATGTGAAAGGGAAGGGAGTTCTGGAAGGTACTTTACAACTTAAAGGAATTTACCTTCGAGTTTTATTTGACACCGGCGCTTCACACAGTTTTATTTCTTCTGAAACCGTAAACCAATTTAACCTTGAACCAATCATTTCCTCAAACCCAATTTGCGTATCAAATCCCATTGGTGGAAAAACAGAGTTGAAAATGTGTTGTGAGGATATAGCGCTGTTATATCTCTCGCATTCCTTTCGTTTTAATTTCTATGTTTTAGACTTCAAAAGTTTCAATTTTATTCTTGGATTGGACTGGCTGAGCTAGTTCCAAGCCAAGATAAAATGTGATAAAGAAACCATAACCTTGACGACAAGTTTAGGTCGAAAAGCTAGAATACCCTGTGGAAAACCCGGTATTCATACCTGTAGTTTCCTATACGCCCTAGAAGCACCCCAAGAGAACCTTGAAACACTGGACGTGGTTAGAGAATTCAAGGATATTTTCGAAGAAGTCGGGAGTTTACCTCCTCATCGTGAGATAGAATTCCGAATCGATTTAATCCCAGGAGCAAGACCGATAGTACAACCAAAGAGACGTATGGCACCAAAGGAAGTATTGGAACTGGAGAAACAGACTCGGGATTTGCTGAGTAAAGGATTAATCCGACCTAGTTTTTCTAGTTGGGGCTCGGCGGTAGTTTTTGTAGTGAAGTCTGATGGGTCATTACGACTATGTGTTGACTATAGAGAGTTAAACAAAGTGACCATCAAAAACAAATACCCTTTACCCCGAATCGATGACCTTTTCGATCAATTACATGGAGCGACCGTATTCTCTCAAATGGATTTAGCAACAGGATTTCATCAATTGAAAATCGCTGAGGATAGTATTCCTTTAACAGCATTTAGAGGCCCGGATTTCTTTTATGAGTGGTTGGTTATGCCATTCGGTCTAACCAACGCACCAGCATTTTTCGTGGATTTGATGAACAGAGTCTTTAGGAAAATTCTAAACAAGTTTGTTCTAATTTTCATTGACGATATTCTGATTTACTCAAAAACTGAAGAGGAGCATCGCTATCACCTCAGAGTAGTATTAGAAACCCTACGGAAAAATGTGTTGAAAGCAAAATTTTCAAAATGTCATTTTTGGAAGTCTGAAGTGAGATTTTTGGGGCACATCGTAAACGGAGGTGGAATATTGGTAGATCCGGTGAAAGTTGAATCAGTACAACAGTGGAGGCAACCTCGTACACCAACTGACATTCGAAGTTTCCTAGGATTGGCGGGATATTACCGAAGGTTTATCAAAGACTATTCTAAAATATCATCTCATCTAACGAAATTGACGAAGAAAAACCAGAAGTTCAATTGGACCCCGAAATGTGAAGAATCTTTTCAAGAGTTAAAAGATCGCTTAACCAATGCACCGGTATTAGCCGTTCCCGATGGAAAGAGCCAATTTGAAGTTTACACTGACGCTTGTGGAACTGGATTAGGAGCCGTGTTGATGCAGAACCGTTGTGTGATTGCATATGCAAGTAGGCAATTAAAGATACACGAGAAGAATTATGCAACTCACGATTTGGAGTTATTGGCCGTTATTTTTGCATTGAAGATATGGAGGCATTATCTTCTGGGTGGAAAATTCGAACTATTTACAGATCATAAACCGTTGAGGTACTTATTTTCCCAGAAGGATTTAAATTTGAGACAACAACGATGGTTAGAGTTTCTTGCATCGTATGATTTGGATATCATCTATAAGCCGGGCAAAGCAAATGTAGTAGCAGACGCTTTGAGTAGAAATGCGATTCTAACCCTACTAGAAGTCACACCGACTCTCCAAGAAAGGATTATGAGCAATCAGAGAAGAGATGCTAAACTGGAGAAGATCATACAAGGAGTCGCGAATGGAAGGGAGTCTGATTTCGAATTGAACAACCGAGGAGTGTTAAGAATTAACAATAGATTATGTGTTCCGGATGTGGATGGATTGAGACAAGAAGTTTTGAAAGAGTGTCATGCATCAAGGTTGAGTATTCATCCGGGAATTCATAAAATGATTAACGATATGAAAAGAGTATTCTGGTGGCCAGGAATGATGAAGGATGTCACAACTTTTGTGAATGAGTGTTTGTGTTGTCAGCAAGTCAAGGGAGATCATCAAAAGACTGCTGGATTGTTGCGATCTTTAGAAATACCCAACTGGAAGTGGGAAATGATATCAATGGATTTTATCGATGGATTACCAAGGACCAGAAGAGGTTTTGAAGGAATTTGGGTAATTGTCGATCGACTGACAAAAAGTGCACATTTTATTCCTGTAAAACCAACACGTACAGCCGCATCATTAGCCGAAGTCTTTATGAGAGAAATTGTGCGATTACATGGAGTTCCATCAAGCATTGTAAGCGATCGAGATCCCATCTTTACAAGTAACTTTTGGAGAGCACTACAAAGAACTTTGGGAACGAGATTGAATCTCAGTACAGCTTACCATCCTCAAACGGACGGTCAAACTGAGAGAGTGAACCGGATTTTGGAAGATTTGTTAAGAGCGTGTATTCTTGATTTTGGAGGATCGTGGGAAGATCATCTACACCTAGTCGAATTTTCTTATAACAACAGTTATCAGGCGAGTATACAAATGGCACCATACGAAGCATTGTATGGAAGACCCTGTAAAGCACCAGCATGTTGGATTGAATCCGGAGACAAATTAATACTTGGACCAGACATGATCCGAGAAGCAACCGAGAAAGTAGAATAGGTGAAGTTAAGAATGAAAGAAGCCCAGGATCGACAGAAAAGTTATGCCGATCAAAGACGAAGAGATCTTGTATTTGAGATAGGAAACCTGGTATTTGTGAAGATTTCGCCAATGAGAGGAGTGGTGAGATTTGGAAAAGCTGGAAAGTTAACTCCGCGATATGTTGGACCTTTCCGAGTTATGGAGAGAATTGGTTTTCAAGCCTACAGAGTAGAATTACCAGAACATATGGCAGGGATCCACAACGTATTCCATGTGTCTCATTTAAGGAAATGTTTGCACGATCCGTCTTTAATTCTGGAACCATCTGTTCAGCAAGAAATAGAAATTGAACCTGATTTGACTATAATTCGACGACCATTTCGTATTATCGACAAAGAAGAAAAGCAACTTCGCAACAAGGCAGTAAGTCTGCTTAAGATTCAGTGGAGCGATAATCCGAAAGATTGCACGTGGGAGACCGAGAACCATATCAGGAAATTATACCCGGATTTATCCACGGATTAGGTATGTTTTACTGTTTGGTTGTTTGGATGAAATGAAACCTTGGATTTCTTCATTTCGGTAAGTATTGGCATATACATTTGTGGATTCGGTTTATTAGGACTTATGAACTCCCTTGCTATGATTTTATCATTGACGAGTTCTTTTCCTTGTTTACTTTCAGATGGCACCACTGATGAAGAGGACCGCTAGAAAGAGACTTACATCACACCAAACAGAGAAACTACTAGCCAAGCGAGCAAGAGTGGGTGATTCTGAAGATGTTAGAGGAAGGATACCAAGTGAGGATGAAGGCACACACAGGACCTCGGATGAGTCGAATGTAGGCAGAGAGGAACCCATGGAGCAAGATCCAGACAGCACAGAGCCCTCAGAGGATGATGGTGTACTTATGATTGAAACCAGTTGTGGAGACAATGATAGTGATGACGATGACAGTGACCAAAAGGGAGATGAGGCTGAGGATATGAATATGGATGGGGATGATGAAGAAGAACCCGAGGAGGAAGAAGAGTTTGTACCTGAGACACCGATAGTTGATATGGGAGAGCAGCCAACGGAATTTGTGGACCCAGCAGTGGTGATATGGGAGAAACTGAAGCAAGCACTTGTAGAGTATCACGAAGTAGGAGGATGGGTTGAGATTTTCGGAGACTTTGGTTATCCTTGGATTCAGGTGTACATGATTCCGCCCGTAGAGGTTATAGAGATCTCTGATGATGAAGAGGTGGTACCGACTAATCCGGAGATCATGGATGTTTTTGTACCATCTGATGATGAGGATGAGGTGGTAGAGGTCGTTAACATATCCGATGATGAGTGGATCGTGATCGAGAGTGATCCAGATGAGTAGAGTGCAGTAGACTGATGTGTATGGACTATGTATGTATATGTTATGTAGCTATAACTTGATTTAGTCAAGTATAGCCTAGTTATGTAGTATGGTATATGATTAGTCAGGTGTAGCACTAGGAGTGTAGTATGTTATCTAGACTAGCGCTAGTATCGAACTAGTTGTATAATTATGATGTACTAAATGATTATGATATATAGAATCATCTTTTGGGAAAGAAATCCTTTCTATCTTGCTTACTTGTAATTTCGAGGATGAAATTCGTATAAGGGGGGTGGACTGTAATGTCCCGACTTTTTCGACCATTTGTAAATCATTTTGATGAGTAATTAAAATGAGTTAATTAGTTAAAAACAAAGCTAAAGGAGATTTTTTAAAACAAATATATATATATATATAAGTATAGGCATATGTATATATATGAGAAATATTTTAATAAACATATATACTTGAATAATCTTAGATTGGAATATACTTGAATTATCTTGGAATTCAAAACAAGTATATGATATAAAATAGAAATTCCTAAGGGAATAAATTTATAAAATAAATGATACTTTGGAATGTCATTTTAATGAAGCAAGAAGTTTTCAAGAACAAAGGACTAAGAACTTAAACAAAAAAATAAAAGGAGCATTTCTTCCATTTGAAAATATAGGGACCTATGGATAAAAAAAAACACCACCATATGTTGTCTACAACATAAACAAGTCGGCAAGAATATGAATCATATGAAATATTCAAACTAAAGACAAAAAGAAATTTCCAAGAAGAGACAAAAACATTAAATGGAACATAACTTAAATAGTAACACTAGAATTAGCAAATCATTACCTAAATCCTATAGTAAAGATGACATGTGTATTTCCAGCAAAGAAGAAAACAAATGCAAGCATTTGTTTAAGGCTTTAAAAATCCAAAATGGATCCTTGCATTTAATGCAAGTATGGTTCAAGCTTCTAGAAACACTACCTAGGAGCATGTCATTAGCTACAAGCCTAAGTAAGACAAATTTTAAAGTACTTGAGCTCCTCATTTCTGGCCGTAGGTATAGATAGAAGAGGGGTGAGGCTATGAGAGTTTACTGTGTGAACATGTGCCCAGAAATTCATTTTTTAATACATGACTTTACCTATATATACCACTCAAATTCTCTCATACTTTCACACAAACAAACTGAGTTTCCATTCAAAAATCTGAAGTCAAATTTCTGGATCATTTGAGAGCAATTTGGTGAGTAAAACATTTATAACTCTCTTGTTTTAAAAATACAGTAAACAGTTTTTGGGTTAATTAGAAATCTGCCATGTTTGATTGTAACTATCGTTTGAAAATACCAGTCAGTAGATCATGGTGTAGAAGACCTTGAATTCATCTGTATAGATGGATCCATCATATAAGATTCATCATAGTATGTGTTGCGAATGGTTGATGTTCACCAGCATTAATTTCCTGTATAAGTTCTGTTAAACACAGAACCTGTTCATTTGCTAGCTAAAATAGGATGATCCACTTTTTGTTGATGAAAGCATGTAAATCTAGTGAATAAACATCATACAAACACATCTCAGATCAAAGAAAATACCATTTGAAATATATTAGTTCAAAAACAGAAATACAGGAGTGTTCTCTGTAAGTGGAAAATCAAAGTATAAATTCAAATGAAATAAAAACCTGTTTTGATGTTATGAATTTAATCCCGAATGCAAATGATGATTTTTAAAGTAAAAATCACGATTTTTAAGCTTGTGCATTTCGAGAATTTATGATATGAACGGAAATGGTGTTTTGACCAAATTCCGGCGATCGAAGGGACGAGGGTTCAGGCGGTCAAGGGTGAAGCATCATCGGGGACCAAGGACTACGGGAAAAATACGAAAAGATTTTTATAATGTATGAATTGTATAAATGGATCAAAATTAGGGTTGAATACTGTGAATGGGTTCGACTGTTTGGCGGCGACATGGAGCCCCCACAGGCGTGCGAATTGGCTGGGGTCGAGCATGGAGCGACGTTGGGTCTTGGGGAAGATGGTGGCGGTGGTGCGAGGTGCTCTGGTGGTCGGAGGCGATGGGACGAGCTCGGTTTTAGTGGGGTACTTTTTACTGTTGCGAACGAGAAAACTGATGGAACATCGATTTTGAGGAGGAGGTGATAATTGGAGGTAATGGCTGGTCGGTTGAGGTCGGCGGAGCAAGTGGAGTTTGTGGGTGGTGGTTCGGAGGTGTCATGGCGGCGTGTGGTGGCGTACACGTGCACGGTGCACCCCGTGTACTGTGCAAATTGAACGAAGTACCAAGGCTGGTACTTGGCAAATGCGAAGACCAGTGCCTTGGCACTTTTCCAAGACCTGGTACTTGGCAAATGCCACGTCCAGGCACTTGGGCACTTTGCCAAGTGTTCGGCACTTTGGCAGTGCCAAACTTGACACTTTGGCAGTGCCAAGTTCTGGTACCTTGGCACTGCCAGAGTCCAGTTCTGGCACTTGCCAAACCCGGTACCCTGGCAGTGCCAAAGTCCGGTGTTCTTCGTTCAGTAGAATACGAGATTTTAAATTTAAATAAATTTTAAATTTAAATTATAAATAAATAAATAAATAAATGTTTTTATTAAGCCGATAACAAGTGAGAAGTAGAAACCGAGTTTTGAACCGACAAGTTCGACCGTGAAAGATCAACCAAGTTGAAATGTAAATTAGACGAAAAATAATAATTTAAAATAAATTATTTGAATTATTTATATAAATAAATAATCGTTAAAGGATAAGAACAAAAGGAAAATAAGTTCAAACATCATTTGAACTAAAATAATAAAAGGGAAATACCCCGTGTGCGGAGCACGGGAAATTTCCAAAGGATGAACAAACACCGTCAAAAACCATATACACCTCAACTGATGTATGTAACAGATAAACTAATGATGCTAATGCAAACCAAATAAACAAACACTGTTTGGAAAATATATATATTTTATCTGAAATGAAGTGATACTCCTGATTTCACTGATAAACATTTATCGACTGTAAAATATTTCGTACATCGTTCGAAGAGTCCGGAATAAACAAATTCCACTTCGATTCGAAGTATACGACGCATATCAATGTGCTAAAGACAACGAGATGCAAGCGTTATTTAGAATGATATTTTTGGTCTGTTCAAACCCGGAACAAACCCGAATGGACGAGTGTCTGACAACGTATATCAGTCAGATCTTGCACATCGAATTTACGTAAGTATATTATGTTGGTGGCAGGGAAATTCGTTTCTTTTTGCTTCATTACCCGTAATATATTTGGGTAATCGAATGAGTATTTTCTGACGGATAGGACGATGTGGCATTCAAAGAATGGAAAGAGAAAACCTGTCAGAAGAACAACGTAGCCTCAAAACTTCACAACCCGGAGGTAACAAAAGTTGGGCTAGGCAGCATGGCTAGTTGGGTCATACCCAAGCAGGGTATATTATCACCATCTAGAGGATTTCCTTATTTACTTCTAAAATCATTTTCACTGCTGTTGCATTCGGAAACGGTAAATCGAGCTCAACCGTAGGAGTGATAATATATTCGTTACACTCAAGCTAAATGAGTGGACGGTCATGTGTGGCCGGGTTACAAGACGTTCTTGTTGAACCCCAGTGTATCCTCTCTAGAGTACACTGATCGGTGGGTGCTCCCATACCCTGTATGTTGGAATCCAAACTCAAATACGCGCTCTGCGACTTTAAATTTGTATACTATATATGTGAACGTGAGATGCAAGCGTTTCACTAGATTTTAATTACCTGTTACAAACTCTTATAATATCAAATGTCTTGATATAAAAGAGATTAGATCATTTCCAGATATTAGACATGGATGGATCTAATGATTTTTATGTTAAAAGTAATAACATGGATCAATATAAACACCTTGACACCTATACCCTGTTTTTACTGTCTAACTATGTTTCCTCACACCAGTCCCCTGACTGACCCAGAGTTTATTTTTGTGTTTCTTAAACTCTTGGGTACTCATAATATTTATTATGAGTAGACAAGTAGGTTCAGGCAAGGCAAGTGGAACATGATGCTGAACTAGTTCAAGACCCAGTAGCATATATGTTTTAATTATCAGTTTAATTACCAATGGTATTGTAATATGGTATTGTATGAACCATGATGATGTAATATATTATGTACTCTGATGTATCAGGCTTTGTGATGTAATATATAAGTATTTTGTGAAATTCCGCTGTGAGATTCTGATAACTTTTTTTCTCTTCTATTCTATAAGTTCTACCTTTTCTATCTCATCTTCTAAATTCTTTCAATAATGACACGTTTTCCCAGGTATGGAAAATCGCGCCGTTACAATACAGTCATGGAAAAACGATTCACGATGAATGCGTGGGAAAAAGGGCGCAGTTGACGGTTAGCGTAAATCCTAGTGGCCCTGGGTGGTTGAACCAAAACCGAGATACGAAAACGTGCAATAGGTAAGCATAACCCCTAGTAGTCCTAGGTAGCATAAGTCCTAGTTGTACAAACGAGGATTCATGTTGAAAGACCCTAGTTAGATATAGGGTGACAATCCAAAACGATCTTAAGGATCATGGAACTATGTTAAAGTAGTATAGAATCTCATGGGAAAGCCCGTATGGTCTACGGCAAGGGACTGAACATTTACATGGAATAAAACATACGAGTTGAGTAACCTATATATGCGATATATTAGGTTGACATGGACCATTACACGACTTTTGAGTAAGGGTCATTCATGGTTAACACATGATACGGTGGGGATACTAGTATGGTAGGTGCAGAGCTAAAATACAGGATAGATACCATGGGACGTTATATGTGATAGATATCTTGGGGATATTATACTTGATAGGAACCTGACGATGGGATACCTTGTTTTATCTTGACATCGTAACTTATCATGGCACTTTAGTTTATCTGAGTTCAGTAGTTCATCATGTTATTTTGATTTAGCTTATCTATCTTGTCATCATGCTTATGTTCATCTCAGTTTCTCATGTCAGTTAACTTTACTAGTTTTTATGCTGATAGTAGATAGGGCTTACTCAGTCTTTTTGACTGACCCGTTTTGTTTCGCCTCTTTTCTTTCGTTTCCCCCCCAGGTTACAGGGAGGAAATACTGTTGTTTAGTTCGGACTTCTTCTGCTTGAAGGTCATCATGGATGGCTTGGACTTTTCTTGGCTATGGCTACTTTACTGTTTTTACTTGGGGAATAATTTATGAAAAAGTCTTTATGCTTCTTTACTATTGCAAGACAGGTTTTGATGTACTCTGATGTAAAAGGCTTTAGACCTTAATTATTAATGTTTATGAAATTTCGATTTTACTTCCGCTATTTTATATGTTCTGTCTTATGATATTTCTGTGCATGTTTACCAATAATGCCCCTATAAAGCTAGTGCATTCCTTTGCGAGTGACCCTAGCGGAGGCGGGGTGTTACACGTGGTATCAGAGCAGAAGGTTACCAGATTGGGCAAAAGTTTTTAAAGACCTTCTGAAAACTATTTGAAAATCGTTTACAAAGAAGCATTTTTCAAGAAAATTTTCTTTTAAAAGAAAAAGGCTATTCCCCAAAGGCCATTAGCAATATCCTTGTTTCCTTAATTGAATCTCTTTTCCTTTCTTTCCTCCATCTGTAGTCACAGTGGTTTTAAATGTGATGTAACACCCCGAATTTCAATTAACACTAATGGTTAGTAATTAAAGTATAATTAATCTCAGATATGAGAATCAGGGGAAACGGGCTGCATCATTGCGTTCGTCTCGGAAAAATACGCAAAATAGAGTCCGAAATTTTGTAAATTGGAGTCCGTATGACCCAGTTATGGCCCAAAGAAGTTTTCAGAAAATTCAAAGCTAAAAACAGATTTAAAATTCAGTTCTAAAACAAGTTTGGAGCCAAAAGCGGAAAGGGCGGGAAAGTTCCCGCCTAGCCCCGTGTCGACAGGCATGTCGACAGGGGTGTCGACAGCCCTGTCGACAGGGGTGTCGACACAGGGTGTCGGCCCTGTTGATCTGGGTGCACCAGATCTGGTTTTTGGGTTAGTCTTGGGCTGTGTTCTAGAGATTTCCGAAATCTAAGGGTCCTAATCTAATCTAGGGTTAATCTAAGGGCCTAAAACACTCACCTAATCTATAAATACACCCTAAACCTACCCTAATCCATACTAAAAATAGAATTGAGGGCTACATGCCGCCAAATTAAATCTTAGAAGGAGCCTCCACTAATTTATGAAGAGGGTTGCAAGCTAATCACTCTCTAATCAACCTCTAATCCATTCTAAGCATCTTAATCTTCTTCATTTGGAGTGAAAATTTGCTAGTTGTGAGTTTCTATCACTTTAATGATCAATTGCTAAACTAAGTAGATGAGATATGATGAGATCATATGGTTTTGTTTGGGGATTAATGGATTTTAAGTCATATGACATGATGTTAGTTTGCTAATGTATGTGGGTTATGCAAGTTTTGTGTTTTGTGATCATATGTTAATATGCAAGTTACATGTATGATAAAATGCAAGTTACATGTATGATAATTATGCAAGTTGTATGTTTCTTCATATGCAAGTATGTTATGCAAGTTCATATGCAAGTATGTTATGCAAGTTCATATGCAAGTTTATGAGTTTATGTGCAAGTATGTTATGCAAGTTCATATGCAAGTTTATGAGTTCATATGCAAGTATGTTATGCAAGTTCATATGCAAGTTTATGAGTTCATATGCAAGTATGTTATGCAAGTTCATATGCAAGTTTATGAGTTTATATGCAAGTATGTTATGCAAGTTCATATGCAAGTTTATGAGTTCATATGCAAGTATGTTATGCAAGTTCATATGCAAGTTTATGAGTTTATATGCAAGTATGTTATGCAAGTTCATATGCAAGTTTATGAGTTTATATGCAAGTATGTTATGCAAGTTCATATGCAAGTTTATGAGTTTATATGCAAGTATGTTATGCAAGTTCATATGCAAGTTATGTGACATATTATATGCAAGTCATGTATTTGTTAATATGTAAGTTTATGTGACATGTTATACAAGATTATATGCAAGTTATGTGACATGTTGTGCAAGTTCATATGCAAGTTATGTGTTTGTTAATATGCAAGATGGCACCTTTGAAACATGTTCATACATATGCAAGTTGACACCTTTTATATGTGTTATGTCATGAGAACGAAATCACGTGGGAACGATGGGTTTAATTCAATGCATAAGTTAATAAGATTGTGTGAAATTAATATAATTATGCATAACATAAAATAAATGAACATAGTATGGGAATTTGCCTATTAAGTTAGGTGTACCCATACTATGTGTTGGGAATTTGCCTATTGAGTTAGGTGTACCCACACTTTGGAGTTGGGAATTTGCCTATTAAGTTAGGTGTACCCATATTCCTAAAATAAACATGATAATTAACACGAATTATGGGGGTGATTAATTAGGAGTAATTAATCGATTAAGACACGAGGTTGGACCCGTTTGCAGTGTAAGACTGCCCGGAGTTTACCGGCTTAACCAGGCATCTACAAATGACGGTCCAATGTGAGGGGTCTTAATCATAAATTAAATACGTAACAAGGGTAAATGACACGAGGTTGGACCCGTTTGTAGTGTAAGACTGCCCGGAACTTACCGGCTTAACCAGGCATCTACAAATAACGGTCCAATGTGAGGGGTCCTTTACACGGTTACAGTGTTAATCAATTAAGAAACACTTAACCAGATAATCATGTAGTGGGGCATGGGGGTTAAGTGGGTACCTTGGGTGGTATGTGGAAATTGCTAGTGGTTGCCAATAGAAAATATGATTAAATACTTAACCAAGATGAAACATGTAATTAAACATGGTTAAAGGGTTAAGTGGGAAACACTAGTGTGTGGGCCAAGCTTAGGGGGATGGCTTGTGCTGGAGGCCCATTTCAACCAATATCCCAAACGTATCTTAGTGGGCTCGACTCTAGTCGAGTGACGGGACACGCATATTAGGCTTGACTATAAGAGGCCAAAATGGGTTAGCGGTGGCAACGCATGACCAACGGGTTTCATATGCGTGTGTGGACCCGGGCTGGTAAATAAGACGTTGTTGCATCGTGTAGATATAAGCCGTGCACCGTTAATTTATCAGGTTGCCACGTTGGGGAATGGTACACCCTACGGTGGGGCCAGCACGGGTATCTACGTTAGGGAGCCGATCGAATGGGGAGTAGTGTGTACACCTAGTGGATTGTAGGGCCCTGTGGCGTCTACTCAGTCACCTAGGGGTACGCGAGAACTATTAAGTTAATTTTATGAGTCCAGGGGTGGGATCAACCTTTAAGTTAGGAACGACTGGTGTGGTGCAGTTTAGTAATTTACCTTTGGAAGGGTAGATGCGTCTTTATCGTTTATCTTAGTTTAGTTGACTGCTTAGTGTAGCCATTCATCCCCATTAGTTACCGTATATCAGTTTATGTCTTCTCTGGTTACTTTAACGATTGTATTGTTAAAGTTATAGGACTCGCTCAGACTTATGTCTGACCCCGTTGTTTTTATCTTTTTCCCAACCCTCAGGTCCTACGGTGGATCCTAGCAGTAGTGGAGCTTGATCGGATTGCTGTTCCAGTCTTTAGGAGCTTGGATAGATGTAAAGCTCCAGTTACCAAGTTATCTTTTCTTTTGTTTTGTCTATAGTATGAGAGTGGGATTATGTACTTCTTTATTTTGATGGATATTGTACTTGACTTTTATTGTGGTTTTATGATGTAACCAGACATGTTTTACTTCCGCTGTTATGAGATGATGTTTTAAAATTTCAAGTACTATTTATATCTGTCTTGTTGTAATTTTTCTGTTCTATATTCACTAAAATACTCCACCGATGCTATGGCATTCCCTTAGTGAGTGATCATAGCGGGAGTGGGGTGTTACACGTGGTATCAGAGCTTAAGGTTACCGGAACAGATAAATTTTTGAGAAAAATACATTTTTTTAGAAAATAGTAAAGGTATTATTTTTGGAAAAAGTATTTTCAAAAACATGTCTTTTAAGAGAAAAGTTTTTGAAAAAGAAAAGCATAATCCCCAATAGCCATATCTTTATCTTTCGGAATCTCCTTTTTGAATCTTTCCTCTTTCATTTCAGCATGGCTGAAGATCTTAACATCCCGGAGGGCTTAGTTATACCACTATGGTATAGGAGGTTACAAGAGGCTAGGGCCGCGGCTGCGGGTCCAGCCAATGCTACTACACCAGAGGCAACCGCTCCTCCTCCTCAGCCTAGAGTGGATAATTTTGCTAAGATTTGCAAGGAGTTCAAAGCTATAGGAGGAAAACCTTTTCTAGGTTCAGAGACTTTCGTAGAGGCTAGAGATTGGCTTAAGGAAGTGGAAGAGTTGCTAGATATCTTTGAAGTGGAAGAGGGAAAGAAAGTCAAGTTGGCGGCTTGGTTAATGAAGGGAGAGGCCTCATTCTGGTGGGAGGTCACTAATGGAGAACGCCCTGTTGACTCTTGGGAAGATTTCAAGCAAAGGTTTGGGGCTAAGTTTCTCTCAAGGGCGGAAGAGAATCTGTTTATGGAGAAGTTCTTGAATTTGAAGCAAGGGAATCTCACGGTGAAAGAATATGTCAACAAATTCAATCAATTAGCAAGGTTTGGCATAGAGTTGGTGAATACACCGGAGAAGAAGGCTTTGAGGTTCGTTAGAGGCTTGAACGAACCATTGCAAGGAATAGCTATGACCCACATTCCTATGGGGGCCACCTTTGAGAAGCTTGTCCACATGGCACTTATGCATGAGGATGATAAGAGTTCTAAGGCACCAGAGAAGAAGGGGGATCAGAAGAAACCGCAACAACAACAACAAGGCAAGGGTGGAAAAGGCAATGGTGACAAGGGGAAGAAGAAGAAGAAGAAGTGCTTCAATTGTGGGACCCCAGGCCACCTTAGCAAGGATTGTCGCAAAAAGAAGAAGACCGGTTGCTTTCATTGTGGTGAAGCAGGACATCTTGTGAAGGACTGCCCAAAGAAGGGGCAGAAGACGAGGTCTACCTCAGGAGGTCAGGTGCAAGTTCTTATGGCACCACCTCAGGCAGGGGGGCAAGTTCAGGCTCTCTCAGTTCCACCGATTCAGCAGAGAGGTAGAACTATTTCCGTTGAAAGTCTGGTTTTTCTGTTTGATCATCCAATTCGTACTTTGTTTGACTCTGGCGCATCGCATTCTTTTATCTCATCATCGTTAGTTGAGTCACTGCACTTAGACACCAGTCTAGTTGATGATCCCTTGGTTGTTTCAAACCCAATTGGGGGCTCCATATATCTGTCTATGATATGTTTGGGTTTGAAGATTTCTATACTTAGCGTTGAGTTTGGATGTGATGCTTTTGTATTGGGCTTCACGGGCTATGGGTTGATTTTGGGCATGGACTGGTTATCCAGTAATGGTGCCGTTCTTGATTGTGAAAGGAGAGTTGTTAGGCTTATGACCCGCTTGGGTAACACTCTCGAGATCTCTTGTAATCCCATGGAATCTGTTATGCTAAGTTATCTTGAATCACTCGATGCTTCGGTCGAGAGTTTGCATTCTGTCAGAGTGGTCCGGGAATATCCGGATGTGTTTGAAGAGGTGAAGGGTTTGCCTCCGAAGCGGGAGATAGATTTCCGAATTTATTTGGTGGATAATGCCAAACCAGTGTCTTTGCCAGTGCGCCATATGGCTCCTCGTGAGAGAAAAGAACTTCATAAGCAAGTAGGGGAGTTGCTTGAGAAGGGGTTCATAAGGCGAAGTATATCAGAGTGGGGAGCTCCAGTAGTGTTTGCCACGAAGGCGGATGGGTCCCTCAGACTTTGTGTGGATTATAGAAAACTTAATAAGCTCACGAAGAAGAATAGACACCCATTACCGAGGATAGATGATCTCTTTGATCAGTTGGTTGGCGCCTCAGTGTTTTCGCAGATGGACTTAGCTACAGGGTTTCATCAGTTGAGAGTGGCGGAGGACAGTATAGAGAAGACTGCTTTCCGGACTCCGGATGGTTTTTATGAGTGGCTTGTGATGCCATTTGGGTTGACAAACGCCCCTGCATACTTTGTTGATCTGATGAGTAGAGTGTTCAGAGAGTATCTGAATAAGTTTGTAGTAGTCTTTGTGGATGACATCTTGGTCTTTTCCAAGAGTGAAGAAGAGCATGCCTTACATCTCAGAGAAGTGTTGGAGACTCTTCGAGCACATAGTCTTAAAGCTAAATTCTCTAAATGTCATTTTTGGAGAAGAGAAGTGCGATTCTTAGGGCATGTGGTCTCTAAGGAAGGGATAGCTGTGGATCCCGCAAAGATAGTATCTATCCAGGATTGGAAAGTTCCTAGAAATGCTACCGAAGTAAGAAGTTTCTTGGGGTTGGCAGGATATTATAGGAAGTTCATCAAAGACTTCGCGAGGATATCAGCCCCATTAACCCGCTTGACGAAGAAGAATCTGGTTTTCTCATGGGACGTAGATTGTGATGATGCTTTCCGACGGTTAAAGAGAGCTTTGACCACTGCTCCAGTTTTAGTGCTTCCAGATGGGAGTAAGCCGTTTGTTGTTTATACCGATGCTTGTGGGACAGGATTAGGCGCAGTCTTGATGCAGGAGGGAAGGGTAATAGCCTATGGAGGGAGGCAATTGAGAGTGCATGAGAAGAATTACCCTACCCATGATCTAGAGTTGGCCGCGATTGTTTTCGCACTTAAGTCTTGGCGCCATTATCTTCTTGGTGAGAGATTCGAGTTGTTCACTGACCGTAAATCATTGAAGTACTTATTCTCTCAAAAGGATTTAAACTTAAGACAGCAAAGGTGGATGGAGTTCTTAGCATCCTATGATTTCGAGATAGCGTATACCCCTGGCAAGGGTAACGTGGTGGCGGACGCCTTGAGTAGAAAAAGGCTATCTTTGAGTCCATTGTTCGTGGAACGGCGAAGCTTGGAGTTTCTTTCTTTGTTCGACTTCAGACCTTCTGTTGACTTTGTACCTGGTTTGTTGGCATCCTTGGAGGTTAGACCTACTCTTTTGGGACGGATTGGCGAGGCTCAGCGAGACGACCCACAGTTGGTTGAGTTGGTAGAGAAGCTTATAAGGGGGGAGTCGTCCAGCCATTTGGGTAGATACACCATAAATGATAGGGGATGGTTGCATAGAGACGGTAGACTTTGTGTACCGCAAGATGAGGGTTTGAAGAAGGCTATTTTGGACGATGCACATCGTTCAAGAATGACTATTCATCCCGGTGGAGACAAAATGTACCAAGATATGAAGAGAATTTTCTTCTGGGCCGGTATGAAGAAAGATGTGGCCGAGTATGTGGCTAGATGCTTAGTGTGCCAACAAGTTAAAGCGGAGCAAAGGAAACCCGGTGGGTTGCTACACCCATTGGAAGTTCCGCAATGGAAGTGGGATAGTGTCTCGATGGATTTCATCGATGGGTTACCGAGATCGAGGAAGGGCAATACGGGAATTTGGGTTGTGGTAGACAGACTTACCAAGAGTGCCCATTTTATACCCGTGAAGACTAAGAGGACCGCTCCATGGCTTGCTTCAGTCTATGTTAGAGAGATTGTTAGATTGCATGGCGTACCATCCAGCATTGTGAGTGATCGAGATCCTATCTTCACTAGTGAGTTTTGGAGAAGTTTGCAAGAGGCGGTAGGGACTCAGTTGTGTTTGAGCACCGCATATCATCCTCAGACGGACGGTCAGACCGAGAGGGTGAACCGTATCTTAGAAGATCTATTGAGGCTTTGTATCTTGGATTTTGGAGGTACATGGGAAGAACATCTTCCTTTGGTGGAGTTCGCATACAATAACAGCTTTCAGTCTAGTATTGGCATGGCACCTTTCGAAGCTCTTTATGGAAGGCCTTGTCGATCTCCTACATGTTGGTGGGAATCTACGGATAAGATCTTGCTTGGGCCAGATATGGTTAGAGAGATTTCAGAGAAGATTGATTTGATTCGAAGAAGGATGAAAGCAGCGCAAGATAGACAGAAATCTTATGCGGATCGGAGAAGGACGGATCTTGAGTTTGAGGTTGGGGACATGGTTTTTGTCAAAGTATCTCCGTTGAGAAATGTTGTTCGCTTTGGGTCCGTTGGTAAGTTAGCACCGAGGTTTGTTGGGCCGTTTCCTATTAAGGAAAGAATTGGACGGATGGCATATAGGGTGGAGTTGCCCGACAGACTTAGTGGTGTTCATGATGTATTCCATGTATCACATTTGAGGAAGTGCTTACATGAGACCGCAGAGGTGGTAGAGCCGAGCTTGCTTAAAGATGTAGAGGTAGAGCGTGATGCGACGATTCGACGAGCTCCTACTCGCATCCTTGGGTCAGAAACTAGGAAGTTGAGGAACAGAGAAGTTCAGCTAGTTAAAGTGCAATGGGGAGAAGACGAGGGCAATGCTACTTGGGAGACGGAAGCGAAGATGCGTTCTTTGTATCCATTTCTTTTTGAGAGTATGTCTTTTAACTTCTCCTTTATCGCTTGTCTAGTACTTATCTTATCTTTAGTATATCCTCTCGCTAGTACCTATGACCTTTAGATAGGGTAAAACCTATGGTTGAAACATGTGTTTGAAACATGTTATGGTTGATGGATGCATGTGGATGCAATTGTTTGCTAGTGGTTGCTCGTGGATGCATATACACACACATTAGTCACTAGATCGGCTCAGTCACTTCATGTTGCATATCGCATAAATGGATGTGGTAGTTAGATTGATGGATGTATCATGGCTGTGTTATCATGTGGATGATGCATTTTTGTGTATGGTTGTGCACGCATATAGAAATTGTATGTGTCAATAGGGTTTCGCATACATATTGGATGCATGGCACTATCATGGTTTGCATTAAGGAGGTCGACTGAATCAGTAGACCGCCTGATTTTGCATTAGTATACGGACATATACACACACTTTCTGCATATGTTCATACATCATTAGAAGTTTCTAAGGATAATGGTTGCTTGTGGTTGATGGTTTAGTAGATGGTTGTTTGGTTGGTAGGATACGTTCTTCTTGACTTAGAGATTTCGAGGACGAAATCCTTTAAGTAGGGGAGAATGTAACACCCCGAATTTCAATTAACACTAATGGTTAGTAATTAAAGTATAATTAATCTCAGATATGAGAATCAGGGGAAACGGGCTGCGTCATTGCGTTCGTCTCGGAAAAATACGCAAAATAGAGTCCGAAATTTTGTAAATTGGAGTCCGTATGACCCAGTTATGGCCCAAAGAAGTTTTCAGAAAATTCAAAGTTAAAAATAGATTTAAAATTCAGTTCTAAAACAAGTTTGGAGCCAAAAGCGGAAAGGGCGGGAAAGTTCCCGCCTAGCCCCGTGTTGACAGGCATGTCGACAGGGGTGTCGACAGCCCTGTCGACAGGGGTGTCGACACAGGGTGTCGGCCCTGTTGATCTGGGTGCACCAGATCTGGTTTTTGGGTTAGTCTTGGGCTGTGTTCTAGAGATTTCCGAAATCTAAGGGTCCTAATCTAATCTAGGGTTAATCTAAGGGCCTAAAACACTCACCTAATCTATAAATACACCCTAAACCTACCCTAATCCATACTAAAAATAGAATTGAGGGCTACATGCCGCCAAATTAAATCTTAGAAGGAGCCTCCACTAATTTATGAAGAGGGTTGCAAGCTAATCACTCTCTAATCAACCTCTAATCCATTCTAAGCATCTTAATCTTCTTCATTTGGAGTGCAAATTTGCTAGTTGTGAGTTTCTATCACTTTAATGATCAATTGCTAAACTAAGTAGATGAGATATGATGAGATCATATGGTTTTGTTTGGGGATTAATGGATTTTAAGTCATATGACATGATGTTAGTTTGCTAATGTATGTGGGTTATGCAAGTTTTGTGTTTTGTGATCATATGTTAATATGCAAGTTACATGTAAGATAAAATGCAAGTTACATGTATGATAATTATGCAAGTTGTATGTTTCTTCATATGCAAGTATGTTATGCAAGTTCATATGCAAGTATGTTATGCAAGTTCATATGCAAGTTTATGAGTTTATATGCAAGTATGTTATGCAAGTTCATATGCAAGTTTATGAGTTCATATGCAAGTATGTTATGCAAGTTCATATGCAAGTTTATGAGTTCATATGCAAGTATGTTATGCAAGTTCATATGCAAGTTTATGAGTTTATATGCAAGTATGTTATGCAAGTTCATATGCAAGTTTATGAGTTCATATGCAAGTATGTTATGCAAGTTCATATGCAAGTTTATGAGTTCATATGCAAGTATGTTATGCAAGTTCATATGCAAGTTTATGAGTTTATATGCAAGTATGTTATGCAAGTTCATATGCAAGTTTATGAGTTTATATGCAAGTATGTTATGCAAGTTCATATGCAAGTTATGTGACATATTATATGCAAGTCATGTATTTGTTAATATGTAAGTTTATGTGACATGTTATACAAGATTATATGCAAGTTATGTGACATGTTGTGCAAGTTCATATGCAAGTTATGTGTTTGTTAATATGCAAGATGGCACCTTTGAAACATGTTCATACATATGCAAGTTGACACCTTTTATATGTGTTATGTCATGAGAACGAAATCACGTGGGAACGATGGGGTTAATTCAATGCATAAGTTAATAAGATTGTGTGAAATTAATATAATTATGCATAACATAAAATAAATGAACATAGTATGGGAATTTGCCTATTAAGTTAAGTGTACCCATACTATGTGTTGGGAATTTGCCTATTGAGTTAGGTGTACCCACACTTTGGAGTTGGGAATTTGCCTATTAAGTTAGGTGTACCCATATTCCTAAAATAAACATGATAATTAACACGAATTATGGGGGTGATTAATTAGGAGTAATTAATCGATTAAGACACGAGGTTGGACCCGTTTGTAGTGTAAGACTGCCCGGAGTTTACCGGCTTAACCAGGCATCTACAAATGACGGTCCAATGTGAGGGGTCTTAATCATAAATTAAATACGTAACAAGGGTAAATGACACGAGGTTGGACCCGTTTTTAGTGTAAGACTGCCCGGAACTTACCGGCTTAACCAGGCATCTACAAATAACGGTCCAATGTGAGGGGTCCTTTACACGGTTACGGTGTTAATCAATTAAGAAACACTTAACCAGATAATCATGTAGTGGGGCATGGGGGTTAAGTGGGTACCTTGGGTGGTATGTGGAAATTGCTAGTGGTTGCCAATAGAAAATATGATTAAATACTTAACCAAGATGAAACATGTAATTAAACATGGTTAAAGGGTTAAGTGGGAAACACTAGTGTGTGGGCCAAGCTTAGGGGGATGGCTTGTGCTGGAGGCCCATTTCAACCAATATCCCAAACGTATCTTAGTGGGCTCGACTCTAGTCGAGTGACGGGACACGCATATTGGGCTTGACTATAAGAGGCCAAAATGGGTTTGCGGTGGCAACGCATGACCAACGGGTTTCATATGCGTGTGTGGACCCGGGCTGGTAAATAAGACGTTGTTGCATCGTGTAGATATAAGCCGTGCACCGTTAATTTTATCAGGTTGCCACGTTGGGGAATGGTACACCCCACGGTGGGGCCAGCACGGGTATCTACGTTAGGGAGCCGATCGAATGGGGAGTAGTGTGTACACCTAGTGGATTGTAGGGCCCTGTGGCGTCTACTCAGTCACCTAGGGGTACGCGAGAACTATTAAGTTAATTTTATGAGTCCAGGGGTGGGATCAACCTTTAAGTTAGGAACGACTGGTGTGGTGCAGTTTAGTAATTTACCTTTGGAAGGGTAGATGCGTCTTTATCGTTTATCTTAGTTTAGTTGACTGCTTAGTGTAGCCATTCATCCCCATTAGTTACCGTATATCAGTTTATGTCTTCTCTGGTTACTTTAACGATTGTATTGTTAAAGTTATAGGACTCGCTCAGACTTATGTCTGACCCCGTTGTTTTTATCTTTTTCCCAACCCTCAGGTCCTACGGTGGATCCTAGCAGTAGTGGAGCTTGATCGGATTGCTGTTCCAGTCTTTAGGAGCTTGGATAGATGTAAAGCTCCAGTTACCTAGTTATCTTTTCTTTTGTTTTGTCTATTGTATGAGAGTGGGATTATGTACTTCTTTATTTTGATGGATATTGTACTTGACTTTTATTGTGGTTTTATGATGTAACCAGACATGTTTTACTTCCGTTGTTATGAGATGATGTTTTAAAATTTCAAGTACTATTTATATCTGTCTTGTTGTAATTTTTCTGTTCTATATTCACTAAAATACTCCACCGATGCTATGGCATTCCCTTAGTGAGTGATCATAGCGGGAGTGGGGTGTTACATGTGACTAGTCTTTTCTATCTACGAAAGTGCTTTCCATACGATGGAGGTGGTCCTCGAGAGACCAGTGGCCGCGTTATAAGAAAGGATAGTGAGAAAGAGGATAAAGGATACGAGCTTAAGGATGAGCAACTTGTGGGTATGGCTTAGTCCTCAAAGGAGGGAGAAAGATGAACAATGAAACCCATGACGAGAGAGTACCTTTGGCATGGTAAAACGGGGCGGATAGTTAAGTATTGTGGGACAAGGACAAGATCATCGGGAGGGCAATAGTATGCTCTCATTTCTAGGGTACCTCGGAAGGAGGGAAACGATCTTGTTAAAGGTTTAGCTTTTCTTCTCTATCATCCCGTTAGGACTTCGTTTTTCGTATCATTCAAGTCTACTTCGATAGTTGAGTCTCTGCACCTTAAGTACTAGCGTAATAGAGAATCCCATTTTTGTCTCAAAGTCCTATTGGAGAATCAGTCCATTTATACATGACTTGTTTGGATTTGAGAATGTCTATGCCAAGTGTTGAAATTGGAAATAATGCTTATGTTTATAAGCTATGGATTGATTCTAGGGATGAAGTGGTTATCCAGTAGGGGGTGCCACTCTCTGTGTTGATAGGAGGGTAGTTAGACCTTTTGACTAGCCTTGGTAATACCCTCAAAGTATCGTGTAACCTTTTTGAGGTTCTGTCATGACTAGTTACTTAGAATCCCTTGATGCCTTTATTGGAAATTTGGAGCCCGATCGAGTGGTGTTCGCCAATAAGACGGATGGTTCAGTTCACTTATGTAAGGGGTATAGAAATCACCCTAGTAAGTGCACTTGGTAACCTGGTTGACATCTGTTTACTTTCAAGAGAAAGTTCTTCTACATGGAATACCTTATAGTATATAAATGAGATCCAAGATTCACTAGTGAATTTTGGAGGGCTCGCATGGAATCATGAGTACGAAGGTTTGAGCAAAGTATTCTAGATTGAGAATAAGTGGAAGTGGAACGAAAGGCGACGAGGAAATGAGTTCCAACTCATGTTATGGAAACAGGAAAAATAAGGAGCTACGAAACCATGAAGTTGAAGGATGGTCAAAGCACAAAGGAATTAAGCTCAAGGAAATATGACTTTGAAGGTCAAAGACTTGATACGCGCATGATATCTCTTTTTGGGAGTATATCCTTGATCCCTGTTTTCTGTAGAGCTTACTTGTAGGCTATCTTTTGTGGACATCCTCTCGGCCCTGTTTCGATTATAAACCCCATAAGGAGTTTATCTTGTTTATCCTCTTGATCCTATTTTGAGGATCTTAGGTAGAACCCTATGGATGTAAACATGTATTTGAAACATGTTATGATTGATATGGTTGCAAGTGGTTGCTCGTGGATGCTTGATTGTGCATTAGGCATTAGAACGGTTTAGTCACATTTCATATTGCATATTGCATATGCATATTTACGCTTGTTTATGGATGAAATCGAATGTGTTACCATGCGGATGTTGCATATGAATGAATGATTGTGCACACATATAGTTTTTATATGACTAGGACTATTTGCATACATGTTGGATTCATGGCACTAAACATATTTTGCATTAGAAAGATCATTCAGGCCTGATCATTCGCATTAGATAAGTACATACACACACAACTTCTGCATGTATTCATACAGCATTAGAAATCGTCTAAGGACAATGGCTGCTTGTGGATGATGCTTTGAGTAGATGGATGATGGATGGTAGGATATGTTCTTCCTAACTTGGAGATTTCGGGGACGAAATCCTTAAAGGAGGGGAGAATGTAACAACCCGTATTTCGATAACACGTTAAAACAAGAAATCAAGGCAGAATTAAATTTTAAAATTGGAATCAGGTAAAATGGACTTCACCATTGTGTTCGTCTCGGAAAAATACGCGAAATAGAGTCCGAGTTTTCGAAAATCGGAGTCCGTATGACCAAGATATGGCCAGAACAAGTTTTCAGCAGTTTTCAGGCAGACTGGCCTGGTGTCGACAGCCCTGTCGACTTGGCTGTCGACTTGCACCCCCTAGTGTCGACTTGCCTGTCGACTCCCCCCTGTACAGGTCAACTTTTTCGTCCTGGGGCGGCCCAGAACCCATTTTTGAGGCCCGGGATGGGTTTTGATGGCCCGGGTTGACTCTAGGGTTGATTTTAAGGCCCTAAATGGTTCCTACGTATGACTTCTTCCCCAAGGCATGCTTTAAAGGCTAGGATTGGTTCTAGGGTTTACCCTATGGCTAAAACTATCCTAGTCTTCTATAAAAAGACCCCTAACCCTCTCCTAAAACCCTCATTATTCATTCCTACAACTAAACTATGCCAAAATGATTCTTGATCATGGCCTCCACTCAAAACCCTAGCCTCCGTCCTCTTGTCATAAATTTTATCTTCATTCACATGAGAGATTACATGATCATATGAGTGATTTCAAGTTTGTATGAGGGCTTTTAAGTTGCATTCAAGCCAAAGATGCAACCTTTCTTCTTCAAAGATTGGATTTTTATTGGATTTTGCTCATGGGTTTTATTGGAGCTTGTTGATTTGGGGTTTTTGGTGTTGCTTGAATGGCTTCGTCTCAATCTTTTTATTTTATGTTGATTTGTGCCTTCATAAGCATTGTAAGCCCTTTCCCTACTCTTAGATATTAACTATGAAGTTAAATGTTCATGTTGCAAGTTTGGGTTTGATCATTGAGTATGATACATGCTATCATGTCATGCAAGTTTATGAAGTCATTATCTTGATCTTGTGGGCTAAAAGCTACAACCTTTATGTTGAAATGCTGCATTATGCAACATGAGAACCCTCATAACCTTTATGTCAACTTGCATATGAAGTCATAACCCTTATATGATGATATATGCGAGTTACTAGTCATCATTCCATGTCTTTTGTCACCATGATTCGCTTATGTGCCAAGTTTGGGTTTATGCATGTTTTTGAGGCTTAAGAATGTAACATGCAAGTTAATGAACACATTTGTGCCTCATTTGCCACCATGATTAACTTGTGGCTTAATATCCATTTTTGTAATATCTTTGCCAAGTCTCTTCTTTTAATCCATTACGTTGTTGCGAACGTATACGCGAGTTTAAAAGCGTTGGGTTATGTTATGGGTAATTTCTAATGACATGAAAATACAACTTGAAAACATGACTTGAAATATAACATGGAAGTTGACATGTGAGTGTGTTTGAAAATATGAAATTGGGAATTTACCTATTAAGTTAGGTCTACCCATACTATGGAATTGGGAATTTACCTATTAAGTTAGGTCTACCCATATTCTTAAAAACTTGAATATGAACATGACACTAGACTAAACATGAAAGTGACCAACTCGGGTTTGGGTTGAGTTTGCAACGTAAAACTACCCGGAACCGACCGGCCTAACAAGTAGTTGCAAACAATAGGACCCAATGTGAGAAGTTGGTCATGTTGTGCTTGAACCCGAGGTTAGACCAAGTTGTGGTGTAAAGCTACCCGGAACCGACCGGCTTAACTAGTAACCGCAACAAAGTCTAATGTGAGAGGTTGAGGTGAATTAAGTAATTAATGCCACATGATAGGGTTAAGTTAATTTGATTAATGACTCTTAACCAAATATGACATGGACAAATGGGTTAAGTAATTTGATTAGGCTAATGATACTTAACAAAACATGACAAGGTTGGGTAGGTTAAGTAACTTGATTTGCCTAATGACACTTAACCATTTTTATACGACTAGTGGACGGGGTTAAGTTAACCAACACTTAATCAATCCAACACGATAATTTGGTAAGGTTAAGTAAGTTTTCTTAATGACACTTAACCGAAAAATACAGTTAATGGATGGGGTTAAGATTAGACTCAACTAGTCTAAACATGGAAATCGGATGGGGTTAAGTTAGCCTAGACTTAATTAATCCCACTTGGCAGTTTAATGGGGTTAAGTTAAACACTTAACTAATCTAACATGATGATTTGATGTGGTTAAGTGACCTATACTTAACCAATCTAACTCGTTAATTTATTGAGGTTAAGTTAACATATACTTAACCAATCTAACGTGAAAACATGATAAGGCTAAGTCACGAATCGCTTAAATACGCTTGACTGATTTGACTCAGTAATTTGATAGGGTCAAGTTAATATATACTTAACCAACTTGAGCATGGTTTGTAGGGTTAAGTCTTGAACTTGGATACTTAGCCAATTTTGACATGATTTGTAGACGGGTTAAGTCACGAACTTAAGTGACACTTAATCCATTATGTAAACCCTAGTTCTGAGGATTAGGTGGATAACCGTAGTTAACAAGGATAACGGGAATAAGGCTAAGTGGTAAACCTTAGTTGAAGAATAACTAAGTAATGTTTCTTAGTCAAGGAAATTTAGACCAGTTCATAGATAGATAAGTAACCTGATACGGTAGGTCATCGTTTAAGTATACGAGTAGGAGCAAGTATCTGATTTAGATAAAGGCTCCAGCGAACTGGGTAACGAAGCAGCGGCTTCGGGGAACGTGAGGATATTCTTGGTATCCCTTTGTGAGCTGCCAGGTGATCATACTAGGCTCATGAGAGGTTAAGGTCTACGTTAGAAGAACCAAGAGTATGCCTTGGTTGCTATACGAGCGACCTAAAGACGGGGATGGATATGGGATAGTCGACGATACACGGTCGTACCCTAGATAGCATTTCGTCAGGCTACCTACCATCTTTGGTCAAGCGTGTACGTACGGAAAGGCAGAGAACACCCAAAAGACCATAATTGCTATCTAATTATGGTTGCGGTAAGGCTAGGATTGTGGGTTGGCCAGTAGTGTGTTCTCATACAGGATTTATCCTGTCTTGTCTTTCACTAGTTGAGGGAGTGGTCTCGTGGGACCATAGCCACGTATAGAAAAAAAACAGACCTTAGCATCTGCATCGGCAGATAAATCGAAAGCTCCCGACCGAGTCCTGTATTTCCTGGTCTGCCCTGTGACAGGACTCGGATGGCACGATGTGATACATGTGCATACAGTCATGGAAAAACGATTCACGATGAATGCATGGGAAAAAGGGCGCGGTTGACGGTTAGCGTAAATCCTAGTGGCCCTGGGTGGTTGAACCAAAACCGAGATACGAAAACGTGCAATAGGTAAGCATAATCCCTAGTAGTCCTAGGTAGCATAAGTCCTAGTTGTACAAACGAGGATTCATGTTGAAAGACCCTAGTTAGAAATAGGGTGACAATCCAAAATGATCTTAAGGATCATGGAACTATGTTAAAGTAGTATAGAATCTCATGGGAAAGCCCGTATGGTCTACGGCAAGGGACTGAACATTTACATGGAATAAAACATACGAGTTGAGTAACCTATATATGCGATATATTAGATTGACATGGACCATTACACGACTTTTGAGTAAGGGTCATTCATGGTTAACACATGATACGGTGGGGATACTAGTATGGTAGGTGCAGAGCTAAAATACAGGATAGATACCATGGGACGTTATACGTGATAGATATCTTGGGGATATTATACTTGATAGGAACCTGACGATGGGATACCTTGTTTTATCTTGACATCGTAATTTATCATGACACTTTAGTTTATCTGAGTTCAGTAGTTCATCATGTTATTTTGATTTAGCTCATCTATCTTGTCATCATGCTTATGTTCATCTCAGTTTCTCATGTCAGTTAACTTTACTAGTTTTTATGCTGATAGTAGATAGGGCTTACTCAGTCTTTTTGACTGACCCGTTTTGTTTCGCCTCTTTTCTTCCATTTCCCCCCAGGTTACAGGGAGGAAATACTGTTGTTTAGTTCGGACTTCTTCTGCTTGAAGGTCATCATGGATGGCTTGGACTTTTCTTGGCTATGGCTACTTTACTGTTTTTACCTGGGGAATAATTTATGAAAAAGTCTTTATGCTTCTTTACTATTGCAAGATAGGTTTTGATGTACTCTGATGTAAAAGGCTTTAGACCTTGATTATTAATGTTTATGAAAGTTCGATTTTACTTCCGCTATTTTATATGTTCTGTCTTGTGATATTTCTGTGCATGTTTACCAATAATGCCCCTCTAAAGCTAGTGCATTCCTTTGCGAGTGACCCTAGCGGAGGCGGGGTGTTACACGACTACTCCCCTCTGTTCCCTTCTTTGTTTCTTCATTCCTTTAATTCTCCTAAACTAATAAAATCCGCGACTTTCTTCAATTGTTGTAATCCAAAATGAAATCCGCGTAAATCACTTAATCTTGAATTCGATTCGTTTTTGAGATCTCCTGTAGCCATTGAGGGCGACGATGTTCGATACCATTTGAACTCGCGCAGCGTATCCTTGAGTTGGGGATTTTTCAGCAGCGACCATCATCTCGTAGTGATTTAGGGCTTACAGTTTTAGGGTTACGATCTTCGAAGGCGACTGGGCTTCGGGTGATGATGGGGAGGAGTTCGAATGCTGATTTGGAGGTGCGAAGTTGTTAACTGAAAACTGGAGTTCGAACAGGTTGCGACAGTAGGGGGAGTTCGATCTAGGCTGAACTGAGTATTTAGGGTTGACTATTATATATATATATATATATATATATATATATTGGGTTGTTGGTTGGATTGATTCCCGCAGTCTCATTAGCAGATTCCCGCAGTTTCATAGCGAATGATTTCCCTATGCGCCCCACAAATATATATTAGTGGATGACCTTCGTAATGCGATGTCCTGCCTCGAAGCAGGATGGGTATTGTTTATGTTGACCAATATATTTGGATGCAGGAAAACAGGTTAGAGGAATCCAACTAAATTCCTCAAAAATATATTATCTGTTTGTTTATTTGTTTGCATATATACTGTCATATATGATGTGTTAGAAAACCTAAAATAAATAATTGGTTGTTTGGTGTTTAAATATCACTGGGCCAAAATGTTGATATTTAGAAATATCGTGAAAAGGATATTGAGATTTAAAGGTAAATTCTATTTTTCTAAAATAGAATTTGAAATTTGAATAGAATAAAAATATTAACTTGTTTTAAAAGAATAAAAACAAGTAGTTCTTTTATAAACGAAGTTTATAAATGAAGTGAAAAGAATTATCATTGGATAATTCATAAATAAAAATACAAGTGTGAAATTGAAAAGGGAAATTTATTTTCCAAAGTAGAAATATCGATTTCGAAAGAAATTGAAATCGAGACTTGTTAAGAATAAATAAAGAAGTAAAATAAATGGTGTTTGTAAATAAAAAGGGAAAAAATTATCATTTGGATAATTTAAATATTTTAAATTAAAAGGGTGAATTTAAAATAAGAACTTAGAATCGTTTTTAATAATAAACGATTAATTTTATTGGGATATTCGAAATATAAGTAAAGTTGAATAAATCCTTAGGATTTATGTTTAAATTCGACTATGTCAGATTTATAAAATAGATATTCCCACACGAGATATTTAAATTTAATTCAAATAGAAAAAGGAAATTCTATCTTTTTTTAAAATAGAATTTGAAATTTTAAATAGATTTGAAATATAAACTTGTTTTGAAAAATAAAACAAGTAGTTCCTTACAAACAAAGTTTATAAGTAGCTCCTTTGTAACCGAAGTTTAGAAATGAAGTAAAAGGAATTAGCATTAGATAATTCAGGAAATATAAACACAGGTGTGAATTTAGAAAAGGGGAGATTTATTTTTCAAAATAGAATTTAATTTCAAAAATGAATTTGAAACCAAGACTTGTTTTAAAAATATAAATAAGTAAATTAAATGATGTTATAAAGAAAGGTGGAAACTTATCATTAATAATTTAAATGTTTAAATTCAAATATGAATTTAAAAATGAGAATTTGAATAAGAGAATTCAAATGGAATTTGAGTATAGAATTTGAAATAGAATTGAAATAGAATTGAAGTAGAATTTCAAAATAGAAGTTGAAATAGAATTTCAAATAGAAGTGAAATAGATCGGAAATATTATGTTGAATTGAAAAAATGGATTTGATATATATATATATATATATATCAGAATAGAGTTGAATTTATTTAAACGAAGTTTAAAAGTTTATATATATAAATATAATTAAAACGAACTCGCCGCAGCGCGGTAGTTCGTAAATTGGCGATTCGAACTTCAATGGAGTGTATAGAACTCAATTGAAGTCAGAATTCTTTGAAACAAGAATCGTTAGGACCGATTAGATAATAGTTTTCTAATGAAAGAGAAAATTCAAAATTTTGTCGTATATATTTTGAGTTATTTCAAAATCAAATTTTCAGAAAAGCAGCTCCATAACCATTTAAAAACCATAATGGTTTATTTAATTTTATAAAAGGATTTTAAGCGAATAAATTCAAATTTCTATTTAGAAAATTTCAGATTTGAGTTGTAAAATATGTGTGAACACAAGTGGAGAAATGAATTGATCTTTGAAACATAAATCAGATTTTTGATTATTGAATAGAATTAACTAATTTTAATAGTAATTAGTTAATGAGATTTTGAATTGATATTGGGCTTTGAATAAGTGAATTCGATTTGGAAATTTATATTCGAAATCGGAAAGGAAATTAGAATTGAAATTGGAATTCTATTTGGTTATAAGCAAGTTAAATATTTTATTTGAATATGTTATGTTCAAACAAAGAAGTGGAATAGGCAAAATAGCTAATTAAAGAACAAATGGGCGAAACTGAATTCAAACGATTGGATTGAGTTGAATTGAATTGAAAACAGGTGAACATGTGTTAAGAAGGTTTGGAGTGAAGTATATGAAGAGAATGAAGTTTATAAATTTAGTGCCCGACAAAAAGGTACACGTTTAAATTCCATATGAGGTTTTATGCACCGTATCGGCTAGCCGCTTGGCTTTTTCTTTTTCTTTTTGATTGGAGAGGCCTGTGTGGTGGTTTGGAGATTTTCCCGATGCTCCCGGTACAAAGGAGGTTATGGCGAAATTTTCCGGAAATTTAAGGAGTTAGAATATTTTTAAGATAATTTGATAGTTAGAAATCAATGTATCGATATATATAGAATTCGATAAGGAAACGAAATTAAAAATAGAATATTGTTAACAAAAGGGAATCTATAAATTAGAAATAGAAAGCGAACCATACATATGTTTTAAAAATGAATAATTGGTTTTTATTGTGTGTTTATTCGAGGTAAGTGGTTTTGTCCGTTTTGAAGTTGAGGATATTTTCAGTCAAGGTCTGAGAGGTAATTTTACCCCAACTTGATTGATTTTATTTTTAATTGATAAATAGCAAGATCCAGTCTCGAAGGGAAGTGTTTGAATAAGAGTTAGTTGAATAAATTATTTTGGGTTGTTGTAACGATGTTTTACACAGCATTCGTTTTAACCCAAGTAGTGGAATTTTAGAAATATAAAAGTAAATATTTCTTGAGTATAATTAAAGTAATCGGGAAAAAGATATGTGATTGAAATTGTTTTCAATTGCAAATAGAATATATTTTCTAAGTTTAGAAAATTAAAGAAGTCGATATATGGAAATGTTTTCCAAATAGTGTAGGAGGCCAAGATGATTATTGAAAATATTTGGTTAACAAATATTGATAGGGAAATGAAGAAGTGAATTAATTAATGAAATATTAATTAACAGGCCCATTGATTGATTGATGTTATGGATGAATGGAATGTATGCTTATTTTTCTTCGATAGTTAAATAACCGACTATCGAAGTGTTTGCCAATATCGTTGTCAATATGGAGAGACCGGTTGGATTATTATCCGTGAACCACTCTGTATTGGCAGTAGCGTTGCGGATCAGATTATATGAAGATAATCAAAGACAAAGTAAAGTACAAGGACTTTTTCTATTAATAGAAATTGTGCCTTCGGTTTCGTTCAATTCCAGAATGAACGTATATGGACGAATGTCTGACAAAGTATTTCCAATGATCGAATATGATTGTTTTGTACAAATATACATGGTGGCAACGAATTTATTCCCTTAGCATAATATCCAAAATATATTTCTGCAAATCTATTAATGATTAACGGATCTAACAATGTGGCATTCAAAGTGATTGTGCTATCAATGAATTGCAAGAAATCGTAGCCTCAGGCCTCGACAACTGGGAAATGACAAAAATCGGGCAGGCAACATGGCTATGTGGGTCCCTCCCATTAGGGTGTATAATCACCTATCTAGAGATTAATTTAATTCCTTATTCTATTCGATGTTATCACATTTGGGAAACGGTTGCTGATCCCAACCGTTGGTGATATACGTTCGATACACTCAAGCGAAATGAGTGGTCGGTCATGTGTGGGCCGGGTTGCAAGATGTTCTTGTTGAACCCAGTGTATTCCTCTCTAGAGATACACGATCGGAAGGTGGTTCCATACCTTGTTATGTTGGAATCCAATCTCCAATAAGCGCCTTGCGGTTTTTGATTTTATACTATGTATGTGGAGCGTGAGATGCAAGCGTTCCGCTAGATTGTTATTTATTTGATTTAGACACTATTATAATAGCACTGGATTTTCGTATCAAAGTGTTTTGGTTTATAGTAAGATAAAAACCGTCTGTGTTTTTCTATGGCCTGGTCTTACTATTATTTTTTCTTTCGAAAGGATTTTGAAAGTTTAACAATTGGTTGGAGTTTACTCACACCAGTCCCATGACTGACCCGGAGTTTATTTTATTTGTTTTCCCTAAGCTTTTGCTTGCCCAAATTTGTACAGGCAGTCAAGTAGTCGGGATTTTACAGATTCATTTGGAGGATCTGGAAGCAGGAGGCTTCACTAATTAGCTATAGATTATCATATTTCCGTTGTGTACTATGTTGTATCTGGAAACAGGAGTTATAACTGTTCCAGGAATAACGGTTGTGCTCTGATAATGGTATGTATATATATAGTTACTGATTTGTATTTCAAAAGTTATGTTATTTAATATATTTTATTCGTTCCGCTGTGAGATTTGTGTTCTTCGTTTTTCTTCTATTCTAATATTTCTTTCTTTCTATTTCTCATCCTCTAACTTCTTTCTAATAATGATTCGTATTTCTGTGCAATTTGGGTTGGACGTGTGGTCTTATTAGTCAACTCAGATAGGTATGGATTTGCGAGCTGTTACAAATACGATCTCATAAATATATACACTCAACTCAATCTAGGGTGTTACTAACCCTATCACTACTGATTTATGCCACAGAGCCAAGGTTATTCCTAAACCATTGCACTGATACCACTGTAACGAACGGGAAAATTCGATGCTCGAATTTTTGACACAAATCCATTCTATATCCAAACTCAAGTACCGAAAATCCAAAATGTTAAAGAAAGAAGTTAGAGGGTGAGAAAAGATAAGATAGAAAGATTAGAATAGAAAAAAAGAAGAAGAACAACTAACCACAATACACAGTCTCACATCGCAGCGGAACAAAATATAATACAGAAATAAATCTTTATTTAAAACTTGAAGTAAAACTTACTATTCATCAAAGAACATCGACAATTCAATTCATCTGGATAGTTACAACAGTCTGTCCTCATTTACAACACAACGGAATACTATATATATATATATGATACGTATAAAACTCCTCTATCTTGTCTCCTGAAGTCCATATCATCTTACCATGAACCTGTAAACTCGGTCTGACCCAACTAGGCTTGACCCGAGCATTTCAAACGCACAGGTCAGTCTGGTGAACCAGCATGAGAAAAACCCACTAAATTATTTGTATCATCCAACTTGATTTTAATATTAAAAATAATTTCGAAAGAAAAGGATAATCATAAGACCAATCCACACATAAACACAGATGGTTTTTACCTTACGATAACCATCTGATATTATAATAATGTCTAACTATAAAGAAATATCAATCTAGCAGAACGCTTGCATCTCATGCTCTACATATATAGTATACAATCAAAACCGTTGGCGCTTATTGAAGATTGGACTTCCAACTACGACAAGGTATGGGACCACCTGCCGATAGTGTTCTCTAGAGGGGAATACACTGGGTTCAACAAGAACGTCTTGAAACCCGGCCCACACATGACCGACCACTCATTTCTCTTGAGTGTATCAAATATATTGTCACCTATGGTTGCTAGCAACATAACCGTTCCCGGGAGATTCAAAAGCGAAAAGAAGTAACAAATATGAATATTATCTAGATGGTGACAATACACCCTAATGGGGGCGACCCACATAGCCATGCTGCCTGCCCGATTTTTGTCATTTCCCGGTTGCGAGGCTTGAGGTTATAATCATGCTTCTAGATCATCTGGACACCATTCACTTCGAATGTCACATCGTCATATCCGTCCGATATCACTAATTGACGTTCACAAAAATATTCTAGTGTTCAAGCTAAGAGAACGGCCATTCTCCGCCATCAACAGAAATACATTTGTAAAAATCAACGTACGTGATCCTTTGGGAAATACTCTATCAGACATTTCGTCCATACAAGCTGTCCTGGGACTGGACAAACCGAAAGCACCCTGCCACCGCTTCCTAGGAATCACCCTATGGATCAGTAGCGAGTAGTCCTTGCAATCCGTTGATTTCAACCACGACAGGATCACTATTAGAATATTTCCGGGCGTGACTCCAGAGAATTCGACGTAATCCTTTCGCTTATGAAGATCCACGGTCTTCACTGCTCCATCTTCAATTCGTATATTCTACGTTTCCGTATGTTTTGGTTCGGAATGGTTTTCGAATTCGATCCCGGTCTTTCCGTACCAACAATCGTATTAGGCTAGATTTGATAGTCGGTTATTCGACTATCAAATAAAAAAAACCATTCATCCATAAAATAAAATTGAATTCACTGATTTAATATCCGTTACCATTTTAGCCTCTTTTGGTTTATCATTCGTTAATTCAAAACTTATCTTCCTTTTCTAATAATTGAAATACTCGTTTTTCCTTTTATATATTTTTATATATAAGCATATTCAAAAGCCCCTTCCATTTTAAAATCCCTTTAAGCAAGTATTTCTCATTTTGGCCATTAATCTCTAACCGTAAACTGGTAAGAGAATAATTCTCTAAGTATCAAACCCGAAGGCCGAACCAATATCAGATGGACACTCAAAAAATGATTCAACTCACTAATCCCCAGTCAGTTTCTAATTTCCTTAACTCCATTTATTTATTTCTAGCAAATGCAAATTCCATTAATTGCTTATCATTTCAAATGAGGTATTTATCTCAGCTTATAACCATTTACAATATCTTATTTACAAATATGATTTTTCTACCCATTTGCTACTACCGGTGTCTAATATTCCATTTAAGGATATGATTTGCAAAATTTTTTGCTAGATATTTCTTTATTTCTCATCCGGACCAAATCTGTAACAACCCGAAAATCTGGGCCAGTTTAAAATTTTTATTTTGGCAATTTTAGCGAATTTTGAACATTTAAAATAGATTATTTTAAATAATATTGACGAGAAATTTATTTTGAATAGAATTCGAACGTATATTTTATATACGTCGTCGTTAGAATATAAATAATTATATATAATTATAAAAGGAATTGAAAATGGCGCGGTAGTTCGATAATTCGATTTCAAACTTCAATTGAATGTACCGGGTGCAAAACAATCCAGATTTTAGTGAAACCAAAAATAATAGGATCTATTTGGTAATATCTTTCCAACAAATCAGAAAAATCAAGATTTCATAGCGGGAATCAAAAGATATGTCCAGTTGAAAATCCTGAATAGTCGCTATGGAATTCAGGCCCTTAAAAATAGACATTTTGCAAACGACCTCGGATTTCGACGAAACCACTTTTGTTGGGTCCGTGATGTCAAATTATTGCTAGATTCCAAATTTCATATTTTTTCGAATCAATACGTGAGCGTGGCAAAGGAAAACGCGTTTGACCAGTTTCAGTTGATTTTAATCGACCGGAAAATGGCCATTTTTCCTACTGTCTCATAATTTGACGAAACTAGTTTTGTTAGGACCATATCTTCAATACAAAGCTAGAAAATATTTTTTCGGAATTTATCGAGTTAGTATGTGACCCCAGTAAATTGAAATGCACGTTCAAATTCAATATATAGAGTTATATGTTGATTTTGATGAAAACTGATTGTAACGATCGAATTGGCCTTCGTGACATATCCCATTGTGTTCGGAATGAGGGTAAAACGCTAGGGACGACAGTCGTTGGGTTTCGTTATGAGCTCGAATAAAAATTCACCTTTTTGAGAGAATTAATTAATTAAATAAATATTTTAATAAACCACCTCCCCTTTTCTCTTTTCAAGGTCATCCCCCCCTACGTTTAAAATCAGAATAAGAAATAAAAAAATATATAGAGAGAAAAGGGGGGATCGCGACCTCATCGCCCCCCCAGAGAATCGCCGCCGCCACCGTGCGGTTTGCCGCCCGCCCCTTCCACTTCTTCTCCTCCCTCCCCCATCGCCTTCTCTCTCCTCCGCTGTAAAACCCCCCCTTAGCTTCATGCCGCCATCACCGCGAGCCGCGCACCAGGCCCCCACCGTGACACAAACCCCGCCACTCCAGACCCCCTTAGAGACGCAACCACGACCACCTAAAGCCCCCTCTCCGGCGATGACCACCAACGCCATTTCCCTCTTCTAAAACGCTGTGAGTTTCTTCGTTATTATATTTGTTTTCTTTGTTTAATTTAAAGTTAGTAAATTGCAAATAGAAATTCAGTTTTATTAGATGATCGACAATGCAAAGATGAGATGATTTACAATACAAGGATCGGATTTTTAGAAACAACAAAGATGAAATTTTCATATGGTTTAAACATTAAAAATATAATCTTTTATATTGTAGAAGTACAAAAATATAATTTTTATATAAGGAAGATAATAAAAATATGATTTTTATTAGACAAGAAGAATAAAAATATAATTTTATATAGTGTAGAGCGTAAAAATATGATTTTTTTATTAATGTAAGAGATTAAAAATTATGATCTTTATTATCTGAAGTGCGAAGAGAAAATATGATATTGATTCCAAACTAGAGATTATAAAAATACGACCTTTATATGTGTTGTAGCGAATTAACAATATAAAGAAGTGATTTTGTTTAAAATCTAAGTTGAGAGTTTTATATAGATAAAAATTCGATTTTTGTATATTGAATAACAAAGTAAAAATTCGAATTTTATATATTGAATAACAAAGTAAAAATACGATTTTTATATATTCAATAACAAAGTAAAAATTCGATTTTTATATATTGAATAACAAAGTAAAAATTCGATTTTCATATATTGAATAACAAAGTAAAAATTCGATTTTTATATATTGAATAACAAAGTAAAAATTCGATTTTTATATATTGAATAGCGAAGTAAAAATTCGATTTTTATATATGTAGTGGCTACGGGCAACAAAAGTGACAAAAGGCGAGAACGACAAAGATTTCCACATGTGAAGAGTCGTGGAGTTGGAATAGCTATCGGTGAGAATTTCTCACCTTTCAATTTCTTTTTCTAGTTATATATATATATATATACTAGGATGCAGACGGTGCTTAGTAGCACCCGACACCCGTCATCCACAGACCATGGGTGGCTTGTTTGTTTAATTGATGTGTTGTGAAATTTGTTTGTGAAATTGATGTGAAATAGATAATGAAATATATTCATGTGTTGAAATAAATTAATTATCGTTATAAATATAATTTTTAACGTGAATGTGAATAATAAATAATTATAAACAAATCGGCCGATTTGTTTATATACACTGATTTGACTGATATTGATTGGGTCGATAAATTTTACACATCGCCCAACTGCACAAATAAAATCTGTGTTTGATTGTTTGAAATCTCACACGGGTATTGGGATAATATATGACATACACCAATCCCAATAATTAGTTGTATGTCGATCGATGGATTGGCAGGCTGTTATAAGCGTTAGATATCTATATTTGATGCTTATACAGTGTAGTGCACTTTGGATGATTGTTGATTATTTATCGTTGCTATTATATACATGTGTTGTATGGAATCCATATAGTTAACGCTATATGGTAATTGATTGGGCCTCATTCCAATTTAGAAAATAAAGAATATTATAAAGTAAAGGTTCATGTGTTGACTGTACTCATCCGTTGAGATTAGTCATGTGTTGAACGAAATATTTTAACAATAAAATTTATATCTTTATCATTATAAAATAAAGGTTCATGTGTTGACAGCACTCATCCGTTGAGATTAGTCATGTGTTGAACGAAATATTTTAACAATAAAATTTACATCTTTATCATATAAAATTAGAAACTAACTGGAAAATAGATAAGATGAGTGGTCTCCGGGATATTGATCTGATGTTGGTTTCGGCCTTTGGGATTAATATTCAGGGAATCTTTCTCTTACTAATTTACAGTTGGAGTCTAATTTGAAATCAAAAGATAGATACCATAATTTTTATAAAATATATTGAATAACAAAAATAGTCACACGTGGACAGTACTCATTCGTTGAGATTAGTCATGTGTTGACAGAAGTATAGATTCACGTATTGAATAAAATAAATATTCATTTGTTGAATAGAATAACGGAACTATTGAAATATATAAAGCCGTATTAATTAGAGATGCGCTATTTTGACGCGAACGATATTTATATCGATTATATTCGTTTTTATAATTTGAATTCGAATTGAATAGAAAACGAATTTGATTTCAATTGCATAGAAAACGAATTTGATTTCAATTGAATATATAACGAAATGAATTCGAATTGAATAGAAAACAAAACGAATTGAAATGAAGTCGAATTGAATAGAAAACAAAACGAATTGAAATGAATTCGAATTGAATAGAAAACAAAACGAATTGAATTTGAATTGAATAGAAAACGAAATGAATTCGAATTGAATAGAAAATTAAACGAATTGAATTGAATTGAATAGAAAACGAAATGAATTCGAATTGAATAGAAAACAAAACGAATTGAAATTGAATTGAATAGGAAACGAATTCGAATTGAATTGAATAGAAAATGAATTCGAATTGAATTGAATAGAAAACAAATTCGAATTAAATTGAATAGAAAACGAATTCGAATTGAATTGAATAGAAAACGAATTCGAATTGAATTGAATAGAAAACGAATTTGAATTGAATAGAAAACGAATTTGAATTGAATAGAAAACGAATTTGAATTGAATAGAAAACGAATTTGAACTGAATTGAATAGAAATGAATTCGAATTGAAATCAATTTAAAACGAATAATATGGAATATTCAATTTTGATCCGAAATTGAATAGGAAGTTGAATTTGTTTTGAAAACGAAATTAAAACGATTTATAAAATTCGTTTTAAAAGGAAATCGATGAAATTTATATTATATATATTATATATAATATAATGGCCTGAATAGAACGCGCCGCGCCGCGGCCGTTCGTGAATTTCGACCATTAACTTCGAACGAACATTACGGGAGATCCGACAGTCGGATTCTCCTAAAACCGGGACGTTAGGTTCGTATCGAAAAGAGCTTTCTAACGAATATTAGAAATTTGAAATCTAACGGTTAGATTTGGAGATACGTCCAAATCAAATTTGGAAAAGGTCGCTGTAAGTGCAGTTCGATGGCCGTTGATGGAAATCGACTGTACGGGCCTTGATAAAATTATTAAAAATAGTTATAATTTGTGTAAAATCATAAGAAATGATTTGGGAAAAATTGGGATGAAAAACTCCATATTTGAAAAGATAAAAATAGATTTTTGTCGAAATGAACTAGTTTAGAACTAAAATAAAAACCCATTTATTTTAAATAAATAAATTGGATTTGAAATGGGTTTTAAATAGAATTGATTTGTTGGGTTTATCGTGAACTGTGTTTTAAATAACACTAGTTCTTTAACCCAGTAAAAGGAGTTTTAATGAATCTGCAATTAGATTGAAATGTGAATTGATAATTTAAATTATCAAATTTAGAATGTGAGCGAGAATGGAGTATCACCAGTTTTGCTCCAAAGCGATAGTCAAATCTTTAATTAGATTTGAACGTGAAATGGTAATTTATTTTACCGACAACACTGTGGTGTTAAATATGGAGTATTACCAGTTTTGCTTCATGGGATGAATAGGTTGGGATTGGGAAATAAAATAAATAATTACTTCGGTGTGGTACGCTAATCTCGACTAGTTTGGAAAACCATAATTTGGTTTGAAATGACATCCAAAGGAAGATTAAAGGATAAATTTTAAATAATTTATCTTGGATAAAATTAATGGGAACCCTTCCCTAAGAATTGAAATTTAGAAACTAGCTGTAGGTTAGCTAAGAAAAATGGTTTCCTGGGTATTGATCTGATGTTGGTTTCGACCTTCGGGGTTAATATTTGGGAAATTGTTCTCTTGCTGATTTACGGCTAATGACTAATAAATTGGAATGAGGCGTATGTTGTGTTTGTGTAACATTTGTTTTTAATATACGCGGGTTGTTCGGAAAGGCCGGGTTTATACTCATTCTGAATAACCAATTCGACGATAAGTCGAAGATGAAGACGGTGGTCGAAGACCGGAAGTCTTCACATCGTTTGGAAAATTACTGACTATCCTGATTGGGCTGTACACCCAAGAGGATGGAAATAGTTGGTGGTCGTCCAGACGTACTTGGAGATCGATGGATATGCGAGGAAATTGCCTCCGGTTTCGTTTAGACCCAGAACGAACTTGTAAATGGATTGTGTGTCTGACATTGGATTTTATTCTGTGTTGATTTATTTCTGTTAAATATACATCTGTTTGGCGGCGGAGAATTTATTTTCTTTCTTAACGCCCTTCTCTAAGACGTACGAGCTCAGAGGTTGTATATCGATGGACATCAGTCGCATGGCATGAATTGCCTGTGTGGCATACTGAGTTGCATGGATCAAGGCTTCTGTTGAAAAGCAAAGTCTTGTGGTTGATGATCAAAGCACGGCCTACGTGGCAGCTTTGTGTATAGCGTGGATTCGTGAGCCTCACACCTTGGTATGAGTTAAAAACGGGATAAGGACTGCAGGGAGAGCACGACGTTTCTTTCTTGCTTTGGTGGTGTCAGTGACTTACCAGCCCTGACATTTATATACTTTTCACCTATGTGGTTGTTGGATGAGGCGCCTCGATTTTAGGTCTTTAAGGACCGGGAAACGTGTGTTCAGGAATACTAATCCTCTAACGTAAGTGAGGACCGGCCCTGAAGATCCAGGGGTTACCCAGAGTGTGTATTCCTGAGGCATTTGCTAGAGTGTCTTGAAGCGGAGAGGAGCTTGCCCCTTGCCTCGACTCATGACGGAAATCCAATTTCCAATACGTGATATTGCGGTTTTAATTGTAGAACTAGTATGACGACATGATATATGGTACCCATGCCGTCTATGATTTATATTTATGATTGAAATTGTTTTGACACTATACACTTATTATAGTATCAAATGATTTGTTTTAAACGTACCAAGCATGTTTGGCTATTATAAGGGAAAACCCTATCCTCCGGCTTGCATTGCATTGTGTGATGGGACCTGGGTCTTATAATAGCTTCATTTTTCGAAAAAGCATTGCGTTGTCTTTTCGATGCACTGGTATTCTTGGGAGGAAACCCGTTCCGTGTTATACGGCGTGGTCCCTTGAATTACTCTCTTTTAAAGTAAAGTTTTAAATAACTGTTTTAGTTCTCATACCAGTCACATGACTGACCTGGTGTTTATTGTTTTAACCTAAACTCTGGGTGCCCCTATTTTCGACATGGGCAGCTAGTAGTTTTGGCTTTGCAGATTTATATTCACAGGATCCTGGTTTACAGCTGGAATGATATCCGGAAAGCTCTGTATCCGTATATCACCTTCAGTTGTGCTTTGTATTATTTTTCCACTGCTATGTAATTTATTGTAATCTATGATGTTTATCGAATGTGATTTATTCATTTATACTCTGTATATTCTTGTATCTGATGGAATTGTTGTAATAGCAATGAAATGTTCTTCCATCTGTGTTCTGATTTGTCTTGTCCTCACAGTAATTCGTTCTTTCTCATCTCTTCGGAGACCGGGGAAGTTCGGGTCACTTCATTTGGTATCAGAGCTTTGGTTTACAGAGCTCGAGAACAAGACACATTAGAACCATACGAAAGAATTCATCAGATATTGGATTAGTAATATCCAATTAGAATGACTCGTTAGAGATGGGATCAGTAGTATCCTAGAATGAGTGAGAAGAGTATATTTTTCAAATGAAAACAAATTTTGTTTCAGAAATTTAAATCGTTTTATACGTATTTGATTATTTATTTATTTTGAATTTGGACAATCCAATATATAAAGATTTCGCGTATACGCGTCATGAACGTATATTCGAAGTTTTAATATACTGGATGGATATAGAATCACACTCTAATCGCCCGGAGATGATGTTGATAATGACCATGGCATCATCAATATTTATGTTCGTGTTTCGAAGGTGTGATATCTATATATTTCCATTAGACTGGTGTGAGAACCAAAACTAATATAGATAGATATATTTGTTGTGATTTGGCACCAAAACATGATTTTCTGTATATGTATCAAAATTATGAATTTGAAACGTTAAATTCATTAATTGATTGATGTTTGTGTTGTTTGTTTATTTATTTGATAATTTTGAACCATTTAGCCAAATTATATCAAATATTAAATTGTATCGAAAATTTGGTCGCATTTGCTTGCATATACATGTACTTATATTGAACAGGTCATAGCAAGGAGGCTAGAGCAGAGAATAAAATTTGTTTGCCCGACAAATAGGCACATATTTACTATAATTTACTGTTTTGTTTGGGTGATGATGATTTTATGAGCCGATTGGCTAGCCGCTTGGCTTTTTCTTTTTCTTTTTGAGATCAGAAGGCCTGTATGGAAATTTCAGGATTTTCCCGTGGCTCCCGGTGCAGGGGAAGGTTATGGAGAAATTTTTCGAAAATTCCGGGTGTTAGCCAAATTTTTGAAGAATTTGAAAATTCTCAAAAATTGAAAAGTGGGAGAATGGAAGCCGGATCGAACGTAGAGTTGATTAATCAAACCACTTTCGACTTTGTCCCTTTTCGGGGACGAAAAGTTTTAAGTGGGGGAGATTGTAACAACCCGAAAATCTGGGTCAGTTTAAAATTTTTATTTTGGCAATTTTAGCGAATTTTGAACATTTAAAATAGATTAATTTAAATAATATTAACGAGAAATTTATTTTGAATAGAATTCGAACGTATATTTTATATACGTCGTCGTTAGAATATAAATAATTATATATAATTATAAAAGGAATTGAAAATGGCGCGGTAGTTCGATAATTCGATTTCAAACTTCAATTGAATGTACCGGGTGCAAAACAATCCGGATTTTAGTGAAACCAAAAATAATAGGATCTATTTGGTAATATCTTTCCAAAGAATCAAAAAAATCAAGATTTCATAGCGGGAATCAAAAGATATGTCCAGTTGAAAATCCTGAATAGTCGCTATGGAATTCAGGCCCTTAAAAATAGACATTTTGCAAACGACCTCGGATTTCGACGAAACCACTTTTGTTGGGTCCGTGATGTCAAATTATTGCTAGATTCCAAATTTCATAATTTTTCGAATCAATATGTGAGTGTGGCAAAGGAAAACGCGTTTGACCAGTTTTAGTTGATTTTAATCGACCGGAAAATGGCCATTTTTCCTACGGTCTCAGAATTTGACGAAACTAGTTTTGTTAGGACCGTATCGTCAATACGAATCTAGAAAATATTTTTCCGGAATTTTTCGAGTTAGTATGTGACCCCAGTAAATTGAAATGCGCATTCAAATTCAATATATAGAGTTATATGTTGATTTTGACGAAAACTGATTGTAACGATCGAATTGGCCTTCGTGACATATCCCATTGTGTTCGGAATGGGGGTAAAACGCTAGGGACGACAGTCGTTGGGTTTCGTTAGGAGCTCGAATAAAAATTCACCTTTTTGAGAGAATTAATTAATTAAATATTTTAATAAACCCCCTCCCCTTTTCTCTTTTGAAGGTCAACCCCCACCCCTACGTTTAAAATCAGAATGAGAAATAAAAAATAAAAAAATATAGAGAAAAGGGGGGATCGCGACCTCGTCCCCCCCCCCCCCCCCCCGAGAATCGCCGCCGCCACCGTGCGGTTTGCCGCCCGCCCCTTACACTTCTTCTCCTCCCTCCCCCATCGCCTTCTCTCTCCTCCACTGTAAACCCCCCCCCTCAGCTTCCTGCCGCCATCACCGCGAGCCGCGCACCAGGCCCCCACCGCGACACAATCCCCGCCACTCCAGACCCCCTTAGAGATGCAACCACGACCACCTGAAGCCCCCCCTCCGGCGATGACCACCAACGCCATTTCCCTCTTCAAAACGCTGTGAGTTTCTTCGTTATTATATTTGTTTTCTTTGTTTAATTTAAAGTTAGTAAATTGCAAATAGAAATTCAGTTTTATTAGATGATCGACAATGCAAAGATGAGATGATTTACAATACAAGGATCAGATTTTTAGAAACAACAAAGATGAAATTTTCATATGGTTTAAACATTAAAAATATAATCTTTTATATTGTAGAAGTACAAAAATATAATTTTTATATAAGGAAGATAATAAAAATATAATTTTATTAGACAAGAAGAATAAAAATATAATTTTATATAGTGTAGAGCATAAAAATAGGATTTTTTATTAATGTAAGAGATTAAAAATATGATCTTTATTATCTGAAGAGCGAAGAGAAAATATGATTTTGATTCCAAACTAGAGATTATAAAAATACGACCTTTATATGTGTTGTAGCCAATTAACAATATAAAGAAGTGATTTTGTTTAAAATCTAAGTTGAGATTTTTATATAGATAAAAATTCGATTTTTATATATTGAATAACAAAGTAAGAATTCGATTTTTATATATTGAATAACAAAGTAAAAATTCGATTTTTATATATTGAATAACAAAGTAAAAATTCAATTTTTATATATTGAATAACAAAGTAAAAATTCGATTTTTATATATTGAATAACAAAGTAAAAATTCGATTTTTATATATTGAATAGCGAAGTAAAAATTCGATTTTTATATATGTAGTGGCTGCGGGCAACAAAAGTGACAAAAGGCGAGAACGACAAAGATTTCCACATGTGAAGAGTCGTGGAGTTGGAATAGCTATCGGTGAGAATTTCTCACCTTTCAATTTCTTTTTCTAGTTATATATATATATATATTTATACTAGGATGCAGACGGTGCTTAGTAGCACCCGACACCTGTCATCCACAGACCATGGGTGGCTTGTTTGTTTAATTGATGTGTTGTGAAATTTGTTTGTGAAATTGATGTGAAATAGATAATGAAATATATTCATGTGTTGAAATAAATTAATTATCGTTAAAAATATAACTTTTAACGTGAATTTGAATAATAAATAATTATAAACAAATCGGCCGATTTGTTTATATACACTGATTTGACTGATATTGATTGGGTCGATAAATTTTACACATCACCCAAATACACAAATAAAATCTGTGTTTGATTGTTTGAAATCCCACACGGGTATTGGGATAATAAATGACATACACCAATCCCAATAATTAGTTTTATGTCGATCGATGGATTGACTGGCTGTTATAAGCGTTAGATATCTATCTTGGATGCTTATACAGTGTAGTGCACTTTGGATGATGGTTGATTATTTATCGTTGCTATTATATACATGTGTTGTATGGAATCCATATAGTTAACGCTATATGGTAATTGATTGGGCCTCATTCCAATTTAGAAAATAAAGAATATTATAAAGTAAAGGTTCATGTGTTGACTGTACTCATCCGTTGAGATTTGTCATGTGTTGAACGAAATATTTTAACAATAAAATTTATATCTTTATCATTATAAAATAAAGGTTCATGTGTTGACAGTACTCATCCGTTGAGATTAGTCATGTGTTGAACGAAATATTTTAACAATAAAATTTACATCTTTATCATATAAAATTAGAAACTAACTGGAAAATAGATAAGATGAGTGGTCTCCGGGATATTGATCTGATGTTGGTTTCGGCCTTCGGGATTAATATTCAGGGAATCTTTCTCTTACTAATTTACAGTTGGAGTCTGATTTGAAATCAAACGATAGATACCATAATTTTTATAAAATATATTGAATAACAAAAATAGTCACACGTGGACAGTACTCATTCGTTGAGATTAGTCATGTGTTGACAGAAGTATAGATTCACGTATTGAATAAAATAAATATTCATTTGTTGAATAGAATAACGGAACTATTGAAATATATAAATCCGTATTAATTAGAGATGCACTATTTTGACGCGAACGATATTTATATCGATTATATTCGTTTTTATAATTTGAATTCGAATTGAATAGAAAACGAATTTGATTTCAATTGAATAGAAAACGAATTTGATTTCAATTGAATATATAACGAAATGAATTCGAATTGAATAGAAAACAAAACGAATTGAAATGAATTCGAATTGAATAGAAAACAAAACGAATTGAAATGAATTCGAATTTAATAGAAAACAAAAAGAATTGAATTTGAATTGAATAGAAAACGAAATGAATTCGAATTGAATAGAAAACAAAACGAATTGAATTGAATTGAATAGGAAACGAAATGAATTCGAATTGAATAGAAAACAAAACGAATTGAAATTGAATTGAATAGTAAACGAATTCGAATTGAATTGAATAGAAAACGAAATTGAATTGAATTGAATAGAAAACGAAATCGAATTGAATTGAATAGAAAACGAATTCGAATTGAATTGAATAGAAAACGAATTCGAATTGAATTGAATAGAAAACGAATTCGAATTGAATTGAATAGAAAACGAATTTGAATTGAATTGAATAGAAAACGAATTTGAACTGAATTGAATAGAAATGAATTCGAATTGAAATCAATTTAAAACGAATAATATGGAATTTTCAATTTTGATCCGAAATTGAATAGGAAGTTGAATTTGTTTTGAAAACGAAATTAAAACGATTTATAAAATTCGTTTTAAAAGGAAATCGACGAAATTTATATTATATATATAATATAATGGCCTGAATAGAACGCGCCGCACCGCGGCCGTTCGTGAATTTCGACCATTAACTTCGAACGGACATTACGGGAGATCCGACCGTCGGATTCTCCTAAAATCGGGACCGTTGGGTTCGTATTGAAAAGACCATTCTAGCAAATATTAGAAATTTGAAATCTAACGGTTGGATTTGGAGATACGTCCAAATCAAATTTGGAAAAGGTCGGTGTAATTGCAGTTCGATGGCTGTTGATGGAAATCGACTGTACGGGCCTTGATAAAATTATTAAAAATAGTAATAATTTGTGTAAAATCATAAGAAATGATTTGGGAAAAATTGGGATGGAAAACTCCATATTTGAAAAGGTAAAAATAGATTTTTGTCGAAATGAACTAGTTTATAACTAAAATAAAAACCCATTTATTTAAAATAAATAAATTGGATTTGAAATGGGTTTTAAATAGAATTGATTTGTTGGGTTTATCGTGAACTGTGTTTTAAATAACACTAGTTCTTTAACCCAGTAAAAGGAGTTTTAATGAATCTGCAATTAGATTGAAATGTGAATTGATAATTTAAATTATCAAATTTAGAATGTGAGCGAGAATGGAGTATCACCAGTTTTGCTCCAAAGCGATAGTCAAATCTTTAATTAGATTTGAACGTGAAATGGTAATTTATTTTACCGACAACACTGTGGTGTTAAATATGGAGTATTACCAGTTTTGCTTCATGGGATGAATAGGTTGGGATTGGGAAATAAAATAAATAATTACTTCGGTGTGGTTCGCTAATCTTGACTAGTTTGGAAAACCATAATTTGGTTTGAAATGACATCCAAAGGAAGATTAAAGGATAAATTTTAAAGAATTTATCTTGGATAAAATTAATGGGAACCCTTCCCTAAGAATTGAAATTTAGAAACTAGCTGTAGGTTAGCTAAGAAAAATGGTTTCCTGGGTATTGATCTGATGTTGGTTTAGGCCTTCGGGGTTAATATTTGGGAAATTGTTCTCTTGCTGATTTACGGCTAATGACTAATGAATTGGAATGAGGCGTATGTTGTGTTTGTGTAACATTTGTTTTTAATATACGCGGGTTGTTCGGAAAGGCTGGGTTTATACCCATTCTGAATAACCGATTCGACGATAAGTCGAAGATGAAGACGGTGGTCGAAGACCGGAAGTCTTCACATCGTTTGGATAATTACTGACGATCCTGATTGGGCTGTACACCCAAGAGGATGGAAATAGTTGGTGGTCGTCCAGACGTACTTGGAGATCGATGGATATGCGAGGAAAGTGCCTCCGGTTTCGTTCAGACCCAGAACGAACTTGTAAATGGATTGTGTGTCTGACATTGGATTTTATTCTGTGTTGATTGATTTCTGTTAAATATACATCTGTTTAGCGGCGGAGAATTTATTCTCTTGCTTAACGCACTTCTCTGAGACGTACGAGCTTAGAGGTTGTATATCGATGGACATCAGTCGCATGGCATGAATTGCCCTGTGTGGCATACTGAGTTGCATGGATCAAGGCTTCTGTTGAAAAGCAAAGTCTTGTGGTTGATGATCAAAGCACGGCCTACGTGGCAGCTTTGTGTATAGCGTGGATTCGCGAGCCTCACACCTCGGTATGAGTTAGAAACGGGATAAGGACTGCAGGGAGAGCACGACGTTTCTTTCTAGCTTTGGTGGCGTCAGTGACTTACCAGCCCTGACATTAATATACTTTTCACCTATGTGATTGTTGGATGAGGCGCCTCGATTTTAGGTCTGTAAGGACCGGGAAACATGTGTTTAGGAATACTAATCCACTAACGTAAGTGAGGACCGGCCCTGAAGATCCAGGGGTTACCCAGAGTGTGTAGTCCTGAGGCATTTGCTAGAGTGTCTCGAAGCGGAGAGGAGCTTGCCCCTTGCCTCGACTCATGACGGAAATCCAATTTCCATTACGTGATATTGCGGTTTTAATTGTAGAACTAGTATGGCGACATGATATATTGTACCCATGCCGTCTATGATTTATATTTATGATTGAAATTGATTTGACACTATACACTTATTATAGTATCAAATGATTTGTTTTAAACGTACCAAGCATGTTTGGCTATTATAAGGAAAAACCCTATCCTCCGGCTTGCGTTGCATTGTGTGATGGGACCTGGGTCTTATAATAGCTTCATTTTTCGAAAAAGAATTGCGTTGTCTTTTCTATGCACTGGTATTTTTGGGAGGAAACCCGTTCCGTGTTATACGGCGTGGTCCCTTGAATTACTCTCTTTTAAAGTAAAGTTTTAAATAACTATTTTAGTTCTCACACCAGTTACATGACTGACCTAGAGTTTATTGTTTTAACCTAAACTCTGGGTGCCCCTATTTTCGACACGGGCAGCAAGTAGTTTTGGTTTTGCAGATTTATATTCACAGGATCCTGGTTTACAGCTAGAATGACATCCGGAAAGCTCTGTATCCGTATATCACCTTCAGTTGTGCTTTGTATTATTTTTCCGCTGCTATGTAATTTATTGTAATCTCTGATGTTTATCGAATGTAATTTATTCATTTATACTCTGTATATTCTTGTATCTGATGGAATTGTTGTAATAGCAATGAAATGTTCTTCCGTCTGTGTTCTGATTTGTCTTGTCCTCACAGTAATTCGTTCTTTCTCATCTCTTCGGAGACCGGGGAAGTTTGGGTCGCTTCAAAATCCTTCCAATACGATATAATTTCATTTACCAATTCGATTTCATTTTTAAACTTCATAAAATAAAGTCTTAGCTTCATAAACAATTTCCATAGACATCTCTATATATTAATTACAACCCAATTTCGCTTTAGTCCAATAAAACTGCATTCCATATCAAAATATATAAATATTATTTGTAACTTCTATATTATCGTCATTCAATATGATTTACAATCCATTTGCTATCATCATTATCGAAGATACGATTTTCAAAATATTTGCTACATGCCTTTTTATTTCTAAAGTGAAATAAAGTTTTATTTGTAACAAATATCATTTCTATTAATCAACTTCATTTTGATTTGACCCTTGTAGAACCAGGTTTTATATAAATAACCTTCATACCCATCCTTATAGGTTCATTCATCTCATCTTTATTTCAACAAATTGCATTCCATATTGTGCATAAATATCATCGGTAAATTTATTACTATTAAGATTTATTATCTATAATCTTATTTAAATTCTTTAATATAATTTGTACTATATTATTTAAATCAGTTCTACTTAGATTCAATTAGAAATCATAAATTTAAAACCCTTTTCAAATTTACTTCCAACAAAATTCCATTTGTAATAGTTTCATTAGCCTCTATTTACCTTATCCGAAAACAATATCCATTCTCGACTTATTTAGCGAACCTGATTTCATATTGGAAACTTCAAGTCCTAAATCCTAATTGTAACTTCTAATTGTAGATTTATTTCAAAAATCTCTTTTTTTATTTTCCTTGCAATAGGAAAATTCCAAAATATTAATTTCAAAACACATTTCCACTTTCTTTCCAAATTCCAAGCTTGAATTATAACTTTCTCAAAACCCCCAATAATACTGGTTTTACTTCATTATAAATGTACTTATAAAAATCGATTTCCTATATTATTTGTTAAACAAACATTTACTTTCAATTCTAATTAATTTGGTTTCTAAATAACATTATTATTTGAAAAATAAGTTTTTCTTTAAATACTTTTATTTGTTTAAATTTTGTTTTAGTATCCATATATTATTTTTGACACTCAAGAATATCAAAAATCAAGGTTAATTATTATCACACCCAAACATGTCATACACTATCACAGGTGATCAATCATACCACATAACAACATGTATATGGAAATAAATAAATAAATGTTGAGGAATCCAGTTGGATCCCTCCAACCTATTTTCCTGCATCCACAGATGTTAGTCACAATAATAATACCCATCCTGCTTCGAGGCAGGATACCGCGGTATAGAAGGTCATCCACTATATATTGTGGGACGCATAGGGAAATCATCCGCTAATGGTACTGTGGGCATCCGCTAATGATACTGTGGGAATTATCCCATCACCAATATTATTATTATATACTATTAGCACTTTATATTAATCAATTATCAGCCAACAAGCAATAAAATAAATTTTTAACTATTAAAAATAGTTCAAAATAATTAACTAAGTGAGTTTAACTCACCTCAGGTTTCCATTTCTGAATATCTCTTTTAATTTCCATATCGACTCAGCATTGCATCTACTTGAATCGTCATGAATTAATTTATCACCTAAGATTATTTTATTTACCGGTTAAATTATTTTAATTTAAACTAACTATATAAATAAACAATTTTTGTGGATATTTAAATTTAAAAATAAAACGATTACCTTATTATAACTGTCAACCACTTAACTAATTCGCAAAGCAAATTTCTGACTAGTCCAATAAACAACACCTATGATAAATTAATTTTTATTTATCGATTAAATATTTATGAACTTCTTTAAATAACGATACCTTACTCCCTTGTAAACTTGACTACCTTACTTCAGTAATCGTAATCGCATCCCCCCTATAGCTAATCATCACAGATGGAAATCATCTGTCGCACCAACATCCTCATTCATACACTGCCGATCCTAAATTGCACAGTCTAACTCCTTTCAGTAATTCACTCCACTTCGATCAGTAGTACATCGCAACCCTAAATATCGTGCCATTTTCCCTGTTCGAACTCCATTCGTCTCCTTCCTTCACTAATCCCACATCTCGTAGTTAGAAAACCTCCTCAACACAACTCAGAAGAACGCAAACACCACTTTGAACTCGTCACATCATCCCATCGCTTCCTTTCATCATTCGCGAGTTCCAACCTCAAGTTGAGCTTCCAGAATCATCGCGGTTTTGAGTCACACTGAATGGAGATTGTGCTTTCTTTTTCGATTTTACTATTTGATTTTTTTTATAAAGAGGGATTTCGCGATTTTGCTAAGTAAAAGAAATAGAGAGAAAAAGGAATCAAAGGAATTGAAGTGTATTGATTTGGGATGGGAAGTAACGAAGGTAAAGGCTGTTTATATAAGTGCGATGGGAAGGATAAGAACGACGTCAATTCTGATAGGGTATAGGTAGATCAGAGCTTAGGGTACCATTTCTGAAAGCTTCGTATAGAAGGAAACGAATTCGTACCTATAGTTGAAAAGAGAAGACGAGGGTAGCTTATAGAGTAGTCTGCGATAGAAAACAATTAGGTCATCTCCTATTATATATTTAATTTATAATTTAATTAATTAAAATTTTAAATATTTAACCGGTGCACCTCAAATTAAAGTATCCTGCGCTATCGAACCCTTATTTCAATGCAACAAATGTCACTCCTAGGGTTTAACCATCATTCTGAACATACTGCAACAATCTCCACGGTCTAGTTTGACCATATACAGAAGATATTAAATTAAACTTACGATTTAACATTAATTTGATTTAATATAAACTGATTTAAAAATAATCAAATCTACTGATTTATTATTTAAATACACACAGCTAAATTCATATAAATTCCAGAATATACTAACTTAAATTTTAAACACGATATAAATTAAACCAATATTCTATTTATTTAAAATCGGTTTATTATATTAAATAAATCGTTATTTTTTACAAAGGATTTCACAACGACTATTTCAAAATTTGATTTGGCCATAACTCTCAATATAAAATACGAAATTCTGATTTTTCTCTTCCATTACAAAATTATAGTTCAACAGATTCAAATATTTCTTGTTTCAGCGGATTCCGACTTCAAACGGATCCTGTACACTCAACTGAAGTTCAAATCGTAAATTACGAACTACCGCGTCATTTCGAACTCGTTGTAATTAATATATAATTATACGTTTCATATTTCATTTTAATTAATATAAAGTTCCATTTATATTATTGATTCTATATTTAAACCGATTTAAATATTCAAAACTGAAGCGATAAAAATACGGGACGTTAAGACATCCATCCCTGAAATATCAGAAATTAAAATCACTTAGCCATTGGATAGATAATTATATACAGACATCGGTTTGTTAAATGATTTTAAATATTGAAAATGTTATTTGTTCGGTATTTCATTTAAAGATTATGTGCCGATACTCGATAAATATATTTTCCTTAAAGATCTGAACTTTGAATGTTTATTGAAATGGTTAAGGAAATTATTCCAAAACAAATTGGAAATTCGTAAATTGAGATTTGAGTATGATTTGGAATTATTCAAATTAATGGTGTAGGTTGAATATAATAAATTCTCATTGATTTTTTTTTGGAATGAGGGTAATCGAGAGTACTCAGAGTTGTATAACTAAATGTGAATATGGAATTTGAATTCTTTAAATCGAACGTTTGATTTAGGTGATGTCTGAAACATGATACGGGAAGTAAATGAATTCCATTGAAATTGGAATATCGATTTCAGATGTTGGATGTTCGTAGAAGAAATAATCATGGTTTAAACTTTATTTTATAAAACTATATATATATCGCCTGTTTTATGAATATATTTTATCCCTTTTCTTAAAAGGTTATTTTAGTAAAATTTTGTAACTTAAATACTATTTTGTTAAACAAATTTTTCCTTATATTTTATTATTTAAACTATTTAGTTAAACTTTTAATTTTTATATATATATATATATATATATATACATAGTGATTTAAACTATCTTATTTTACTCTAATCATTTATAAGTAAATTTATATTTAAGTTCTATTTTATAAGTATCTTATTTTATAGTAATATTAAATGATTGTGACTTCTCCCTAAATGGAAATTGTTTTAATTTAAACCATGATTCATATGGAGTTTTGACAGGAAGTTATGTTCTATTTCGAATATGAATCGATTTTAAATGATTATAATAGTTTAAGGTAGATTATATTCCACTTGAATATAAATGGGATTTCCAAATGATTGAAATGAGTTGATATGAGAAAATATATATTCTATTTGTATAAGAATGCATTTCAAGTGTAAATCGATTTGAAATAACTATAATGTTTTAAGATGAGGTATATTCTACGTGAGTATAGATCGATTTGAATTATTATATGAGTATAATATAATGATATAAAAATATATTCTAGTTTAGAATATAATCGGTTTTGGGAATGATTGGGATATCTTGATATGAAATTATATTCTATTTGAATATAATTTGGGTACGAAAAAATATGATATTTTGATATGAAAGCGAACCTTTTGTGAAAAGTAAAAGAACCGGCCGGTGTGGAAAATATAAACGTTGGTTATTAAGGAGACCGGAGTCAGAAAATGGCATACTCTCTGTCAATGTCGATACCACTTTAACAATTGTGAACATTATGTCGTATCCAGAATGAAATATGATGACTTGGAGGCAATTGTTGGATTGAAGAAGATGAAAGATAACAAATATAGCTTTGACCTCCGTATCATAATTGAAATGACTAAAACAGGAGCTATACCGTGAATAATTGAGGTAGCACCTTTGATCGAACACACTTCTCCGATACTATTTCTATGACTATGATAATGATTTAGGCCCTTTTGATATGGGAGTGTGATCCGAGGTGGGCGGTAGTGGCTGGTATGCATTATACCGGTCCGGGAGTGAAATTGGTATAATCCTACCCTGGGCATTGTATAACGACCCGAACTTCCCCGGTAAGGAAAGCACGGATGGCGTTGAGGACAAGACAAAATAGAACACAAACGGAAGAACATTTCATTGCTTATTACAACAATTCCATCAAACTACAAGAATATACAGAGTATGAATAAATAATACACATTTGACAATTATCAGATATTTAAATACATTACGGCAGCGGAAAAATAATACAAAACACAACTAGAAGGAATACACAGATACAGAGCTTTCCGTATATAGTTCCAGCTGTAAACCAGGATCCTGTGAATATAAATCTGCAAAATTGTTGACCCACTTTTTAGTCAAAGCAGTCATACATGGAATCTCTTCTCAACAATACGCTCAAGTGTTGGGAATATCGTCAGAAGACATGAAGTGATTTGGTTGAAATCACATCACAAACAAAAATGGCCCGAAACTCCTACAAGATGACCTTTTCTGGGCCCGAAAATAGCGATTACGGAGATGAGCTCTGTAAGTCTTGTAGCTCTCTGAATTAGCTTCAGTTTGAGCTTTGGTTCAGCTCAATCGGACTTACGGTTTGAAAATTATGTCTGTTTCCGTGAACACGTGCAGAACCGGGAACATGGAATCTGGCATTGGCACAACCCTTACGGATCGGATCGGAGCACAGAAGACCCGACCCGCCTGAAGTGTTTCGCACTGAAGTATCTCCAGCCTTCGGATCGGAGAGATCACCACGCATCGGTTCGGATCGGATCACCCCTGGAAGGGTCGGTTCGGATGAGATAATGTGGCATTGGAAACTTGGCACACATCAGTTCGGATCGGGATAGGAAGACCCGATCCGATTTGGACATCTGAACAGAAGTGCACACACGCATTCAGCCCAGGAAACTGGTTCGGTTCGGATCCGATCCGAACTGACCTTACCTGCTTCTGCACCTGAAATTCTGGCATGCATCTCTTTCGGATCGGATCGGGGTAGGACGATCCGATCCACCTAGTTTCTTCTGCACCGGAGTGCTGTTCGTCTTCGGTTTGAAGACACCAATCCGGTTCGGGTCCGACCCGAACCGACCCCCAGCATCTGCTCAGACGCAGCAGTTTTGACCGATTCTAAGGGATAACCGCTCCTACAAATGTGGATAGAGCTCCACCTATCTGTATACGACCTGGAGACCACGTTCTCCATTATCTCCGGGATAGCCTCGCCACGTGCCACGTGTCCACCCGATCTGAACCGGTTCAGAGCACCTACCAGCTTCTCTACGCCTATAAATACACCACGAGATGTCATTTCAAGGGACTTTTGCGGCACTAACACCTCCCGACCTCCATTACCAAGTATTCAAGGACTTTGGGTACTCCTCAACTCAATCAAACAGGAGGCTATTGTGCATAAATTCAATCTCTTTTCTCCTCTTCTTCATTACAACACAAGGCTATTGTGTATAATCGAATCTCACGGATTGTGAGACACCATTGTAATTGTAATTCCTCTGGATATGAGAAACTATAAAGTGGACGTAGGCTTGGATTGAGCCGAACCACTATAAAAATCTCGTGTGTTCCCTATTTTTACTGCTTTTTATCTGTAATCTATGATCTGTGAGGATTTCACATAGAGTTTGGGTGTTAGGCCCAAATTTCGGTCTAACAAAAACCAAAACTACTAGCTGCCCGTGTCGAAAATAGGGGCACCTAGAGTTTAGGTTAAAACAATAAATTCCAGGTCAATCATGGGACTGGTGTGAGAACTAAAACAGTTATTTAAAACTTTACTTTAAAAGAGAGTAATTCAAGGGACCACGCCGTATAACATGGAACGGGTTTCCTCCCAAGAATGCTAGTGCATATAACAAAACAGCGCAATGCTCTTTGGAAAAATGAAGCTATTATAAGACCCAGGTCCCATCACACAATGCAATGCAAGCCGGAGGATAGGGTTTTCCCTTATAATAGCCAAACATGCTTGGTACGTTTAAAACAAATCATTTGATACTATTATAAGTGTATAATATCAAAACAATTCAAATCATAAATATCAATCATAGGCGGCATGGGTACCATCTATCATGTTGCCATACTAGTTCTACAATTAAAATCGCAATATCACGTATTGGAAATTGGATTTCCGTCATGAGCCGAGGCAAGGGGCAAGCTCCTCTCCGATTCGAGACACTCTAGCAAATGTCTCAGGACCCCACTATGATCCTTGGATCTTCAGGGCCGGTCCTCTCTTACTTTTGAGGATTGGCAATTCCTGAACACACGTTTCCCGGTCCTTACAGACCTATATCTGAGGCGCCTCGTATCCAACAACCACACAGGTGAAAAGTATATGAATGTCAGTGTTGGTAGGTCACTGACACCACCTTAGCTAGAAAGAAACGTCGTGCTCTCCCTGTAGTCACTATCCCGTTTTTGACTCATACCGAGGTGTGAGGCTCGCGAATTCACACTATACACAAAGCTACGCCACACAGGCCGTGCTTTGATCATCAAGCACAAGACTTTGCTTTGCAATAGAAGCCTTGATCAATTGCCACTTACGTGTGCCACACTGGCAATTCACTCCATGCAACTGATGTCCATCGATATACAATCTCTGAGCTCGTACGTCTCCGAGAAGGGCGTTAAGCAAGAGAATAAATTCTCCGCCGCCAAACAGATGTATATTTAATAGAGATCAATCAACACAGAATAAAATCCAGTGTCAGACACACAATCCATTTACAAGTTCGCTCTGGGTCTGAACGAAACCGGAGGCATTTTCCTCGCATATCCATCCATCTCCAAGTACGTCTGGACGATCACCAACTGTTTCCCTCATCTTGGGTGTACATCCCAATCAAGATCATCAGTAATCACCCAAACGATGTGAAGACTTCCGGTCTTCAACCACCGTCTTCATCTTCGACATCTCGTCGAATCGGTTATTCAGAATGGGTATAACCCGGCCATTCTGAATAACCCACGTATATAATAAACGAATGTTACACAAACACAACAAACGCCTCATTCCAATTCAGAATATTCTTTTATTCACAAAATCACATTCTTAGGGAAAGGTTCCCATTAATTTTATCCAAGATAAATTCTTCTAAATTTATTCTTTAATCTTCCTTTGGATATCATTTCAAAACATATTACGGTTTTCCAAACTAGTCGGGATTAACGAACCACACCGAAGTAATTATTTATTTTATTTCCCAACCTATTCATCCCATAGAGCAAAATTGGTAATACTCCATATCTAACACCATGGTGTTATCGGTAAAATTAATTACCATTACACGTTCAAATCTAATTAAAGATTTAACTATCGCTTTGGAGCAAAACTGGTAGTACTCCATTCTCGATCACCTTTCAGATTTGATAATTTAAATTATCAATTCACTTTTTAATCTAATTAAAGATTCATTAAAACTCCACTTAGTTTCAATCTTTTCAAAAATCAATATCCTGCCTTTAACTGGGTTAAAGAACCCATGTCATCTAAAACACGATTCACGATAAACCCAAAATCACATTCTATTGTTAATCGGTTTAAAGAACAGGTGTTGTTCAAAACACCGCTCACGATAAACCCAAAAACCAATTCAAATTCAATTCCAATTAAATATTATTTAATTGATACACTTCATTAAATCTAAATAGAAAGATTTAATCTTTTTCCTCTATTGGGCTTAAGAACAGTGTTAATGAAGACACCATTCATGACAAACCCAAATCACATTTGATATTAAATACAAGGCTCTGAATAGAAAATATACCGGCTTATATTCAATATCAAATCCTAAAACCAACAAATATCGTATTGGAAATAACGATATAAAATATATCTTTCAAATCCCCATAACAATATTTGTATAGTCACGAAATCCAACATCGAAATATTCCGAAGATAATTTCGATTCAGCTCCAGTCCAATTCACGAATTGGGAATATTGATTATTTTAAAATCACTTTCAAATTCAATTTATTTATTTCAAAAATAAATTGACTTTAATTCTAGTTCAAAACTAGTTCATTTCGACAAAAATCTATTTTTATCATTTCAAATGTGGAGTTTTTCATCCTAGTTCTTTCCAATTCAGATATTATGATTTTACACAAATTATTGATATTTTTAATAATTTTATCAAGGCCTGTACAGTCGATTTCCATCAACGACCATCGAACTGCACTTAGAGCGACCTTTTCCAAATTTGACTTGGACATAATTCCAAATCCAACCGTTAGATTTCAAATTTCTAATATTCATTGGAAAGCTCTTTTCGATATGAACCCAACGGTTCCGGTTTTAGGAGAATCCGACGGTCGGATCTCCCGCAACGTCAATTCGAAGTCAATGGTCGAAATTCACGAACTACCGCGGCGCGGCGCGTTCTATTCAGGTCATTATATATAATATATATATATATATTATATATATTTCGTCGATTTCCTTTTAAAACGTATTATATAAATCGTTTTAAATTCGTTTCAAAAACAATTTCAACTTCATCTTCAATTTCAAATCGATTTGATTTCAATTCAATTCGAATTCATTTCAATTTTATTTAATTCAAATTCAAATTCGTTTCAATTCAATTCAAATTCTAATTCGTTTCAACTCAATTCAATTTAAATTTACCTTCTATTTTATTCAATTCGAATTCATTTCAAATTGATTTCAATTCAATTTCAGTTCGTTTTAAATTTCTTTCAAAACGATTTCAATTCGTATTTAATTCAATTTCAATTTAATTCAATTTGAATTCATTTCTATTCAATTCGAATTTAAATTCACTTTCTATTCTATTTGAATTCAAATTCACTTTCTATTCAATTCGAATCGAATTCATTTTCTATTCGATTCAAATTTATTTCAAATTGATTCAATAAAATTTCAATTTGAATTTTAATCTAATTTAATTTGAATTTCATTTCAAAATATTAAATTTTGAAATCACTTTTCAATATTCATTATAAAACGAATAAAATCGATATAAATATCGTTCACGTCCAAAATAGCGCAACTCTAATCAACACGGCTTTATATATTTCAATAAATTCGTTATTCTATTCAACAAATGAATATATGTATTCCACTCAACACATGAATCTATATTCCTTTCAACACATGAGTACTGTCAACACATCACTATTTTTGTTATGTAAAATATTTTATAAAACTATGGTACCTATCGTTTGATTTTTAATTAGACTCCTACTGAGAAGTAGTTCTAATTTTAAATATGATAAAGATGTAAATTTTATTGTATAAAATATTTCACTCAACACATCAATAGTTTCAACTCATGAACATCGTCCACACATGACTATTTTTATATTCAACACATGAATTTTCTTTTATAACATTCATTATTCTCCCAATTGGAATGAGGCCCAATCAATCACCATATAATGTTAATTATATGGATTCCATGCAACACATGTATATAATAGCAATGATTAACAATAAACCATCATCCAAAGTGCACCACACAACTGCATAAGCATCAAATATAAATAATTAACGCTTACACAGCCTGTCGACCAATCGATCGACATACAATTAAATAATTCGGATTAGTGTACCCAAATATCATCCCAACACCCGTGTGGGGTTTCAAATCAACAAACACATATTTTTATTTGTGCAGTTGGGCGATGTGTAAAATTTATCGACCCAATCAATATCAGTCAAATCAGTGTATATAAATAAATCGGCTGATTTGTTTATAAATATTTATTTATTCACTTTCACGTTAAAAATTATATTTTTAACGATAATTAATTTATTTCAACCATCTACATTTTATTATCGATTTCACATCAACAACACAAACAAATTTCACAACACATCAATTAAACAAACAAGTCATCCATGGTCTCTGGATGATGGGTGTCGGGTGCTGCTTAGCACCGTCTGCATCCTAGTATAAATATATAACTAGAAAAGAAATTTAGAGTGAGAAGTTCTCACCAATAGCTAATCCAATCTCACGACTCTTCTTATGTAGGAAATCCTCACTGTTCTCGCCTTTTGTCACTTTCGTTGCCCGTAGCAACTACATATACAAAAATCGAATTTTTACTTCGCTATTCAATATATAAAAATCGTTTTTTTACTTCGCTGTTCAGTATATAAAAATCGTATATTTACTTCGCTATTCAGTATATAAAAATCGAATTTTTACTTCGCTATTTAATATATAAAGATCGAATTTTAACTTTGCTATTCAATATATAAAAATCGAATTTTTACTTCGCTATTCAATATATAAAAATCACATTTTTACTTTGCTATCCAGTATATAAAAATCACATTTTTACTTCGCTGTTCAATATATAAAAATCGAATTTTTACTCCGCTACTATATAGATAAAAATTCTATTTTTACATCGATATTCATATAATAAAGATTATATTTTTATCACGCTATGCTCTATATAAAGATTTCGCCTTTTCAATTATAAAGATTTCGCCTTTTCAATTATAAAGATTTTGCCTTTTCAAAAATAAATATTTAATTTTTATTTTATCGCTTATAAAAATCACATCTTTATCTCAACATATATATAATAAAAATCAGATTTTTATTATGCTACCTCATTAAAAATTGAACCTTTTTCCCTATGAAAACATCATAAAAATTATATCTTTAATTCAATAAAAATCATAATTTTGCCCAGAATAAAATTTCTAACTTTATTTAAATAAGAATCAGATTTTATAGAAGTAAATAAAAATTAAAGTAGGAGGACTTACTATTAATCGATGATGATGAGAGGGGGGGTGTTAGCTCATCGGAGGGCGGCGGGACGGATGGGGTGGCGGCTGCTAGGCGCGGCGGTCATCGAGGCTTTGGGCGCGAGGTTCGATTGAGGATGGGGCGAGAGGAAGGAGGAACTCAGGGGGGGTGGGTGCGTCGAACAGTAGGGGGGAGTGGAGGGAGGTGGAGCGCGAGGGGGAGGTCGGCTGGAGGAGCGTTGGTGGGCGGCTACGAGGGCTAGGGTTCTAGCGTCTTTTTTTAATATTAATTTTGAAATGAATTTGAACGGGGGGGGGGGGGGCAGAGGTAAAAGGGAAGAAAGAGAGTTTTATTTTTTAATTATTTTATTTAATTATCTCCCAAAAAGCAACTTTTATTTTCGACCTCTAAACGAGGCCCACCGCCTGTCGTCCATAGCGTATTACCCTCATTCCGAACACTATGGGATATGTATCGTAAGCTGATTCGATCGTTTCGATCAGTTTTCGTCTAAATCAACATATAACTCTATATATTGAATTTGAATGCACATTTCAATTTACCGGGGTCACATACTAACTCTATAAATCCCAGAAAAATATTTTCTAGCTTCGTATTGACAATACGGTCCTAACAAAACTAGTTTCGTCGAATTCTGAGACCGTTGGAAAATGGCCATTTTCCAGTCGATTAAAATCAATTGAAACTGGTCAAACGCGTTTTCTTTTGCCACGCTCACATATTGATTCAAAAAATTATGAAATTTGGAATCTAACAATAATTTGACATCACGGACCCAACAAAAGTGGTTTCGTCGAAATCCGAGGTCGTTTGCAAAATTCCCATTTTTAAGGGCCTGAATTCCATAGCGACTATTCAGAATTTTCAACTGGACATATCTTTTGATTCCCGCTATGAAATTTCGATTTTTCGGATTCGTTGGAAAGATATTCTCAATTAAATTCCATTATTTTCGGTTTCACTAAAATCCGGATTGTTTTGCACCCGATACATCCAATTGAAATTTGAAATCGAATTATCGAACTACCGCGCCATTTTCAATTCCTTTTATAATTATATATAATTATTTATATTCTAACGACGACGTATATAATATATATGTTCTAATTCTATTCAAAATAAATTTCTCGTCGATATTATTTAAAATAATTCATTTTAAATGTTCAAAATTCGCTAAAATTGCCAAAATAAAATTTTTAAACTGGCCCAGATTTTCGGGTTATTACAATCTCCCCCACTTAAAACTTTTCGTCCCTGAAAAGGAACAAAGTCGAAAGTGGTTTGATTAATCAACTCTACGTTCGATTTGGCTTCCATTCTCCAACTTTTCAGTTTCTGAGAATTTTCAAATTCTTCAAAAATTTGGTTAACACCCTTAATTTTCGAAAAATTTCGCTATAATCTCCCCCGCACCGGGAGCCACGGGAAAATCCCGAAATTGTCATATAGGCCTTTTGATCTCAAAAATAAAAAGAAAAAGCCAAGCGGCTAGCCAATAGGCTCATAAAATCATCATCACCCAAACAAAACAGTAAATTATAGTAAACATGTACCTATTTGTCGGGAAAACAAATTTTATTCTCTGCTCTAGCCTCCTTGCTATGACCTGTTCAATGTAAGTATATGTATATGCAAGCAAATGTGACCAATTTTCAATACAATTAAATGTTTGATGCAATTAGGCTAAATGGTTCAAAATTATCAAACAAATAAACAAACAACACAAACATCAATCAATTAGTGAATTAGAGTTTCAAATTCATAATTTTGATATACATACAGAAAATCATGTTTTTGATGCCAATTCACAACAATGTATTCTAGCTATATTAGTTTTGGTTCTCACACCAGTCTAATGGAAATATATAAATATCACACCTTCGAAATACGAACATAAATACTGATGATGTGGCCACATCATCAGAATTATCCCCGAGTGTCTAGAATGTGATTCTATATCTATCCAGAATATTAAAACTTCGACTATACGTTCATGACGCGTATACGCGAAATCTATATATACTCGATTGTCCAAATTCAAAATAAATAAATATTCAAATACGTATAAAGCGATTTAAATTTTCATAACAAAATTGCTTTCATTTGAAAATTATACTCTTCACACTCGTTCTAGGATACTACTGATCCTATCTCTAACGAGTCATTCTAATTGGATATTACTAATCCAATATCTGATGAATTCTTTCATATGGTTCTAATGTGTCTTGTTCTCAAGCTCTGTAAACCAAAGCTCTGATACCACTCTATAACGACCCGAACTTCCCCGGTAAGGAAAGCACGGATGGTGTTGAGGACAAGACAAAATAGAACGCAAACGGAAGAACATTTCATCGCTTATTACAACAATTCCATCAGAATACAAGAATATACAGAGTATGAATAAATAATACACATTTGACAATTATCAGATATTTAAATACATTACGGCAACGGAAAAATAATACAAAACACAATTAGAAGGAATACACGGATACAGAGCTTTCTGTATATAGTTCCAGCTGTAAACCAGGATCTTGTGAATATAAATCTGCAAAACCAAAACTACTAGCTCCCCATGACGAAAATAGGGGCACCCAGAGTTTAGGTTAAAACAATAAACTCCAGGTTAGTCATGGGACTGGTGTGAGAACTAAAACAATTATTTAAAACTTTACTTTAAAAGAGAGTAATTCAAGGGACCACGCCGTATAACACGGAACGGGGTTCCTCCCAAGAATATTAGTGCATATAACAAAACAGCGCAATGCTCTTTGGAAAAATGAAGCTATTATAAGACCCAGGTCCCATCACACAATGCAACGCAAGTCGGAGGATAGGGTTTTCCCTTATAATTGCCAAACATTCTTGGTACGTTTAAAACAAATCATTTGATACTATTATAAGTGTATAATATCAAAACAATTCAAATCATAAATATCAATCATAGGCGGCATGGGTACCATCTATCATGTCGCCATACTAGTTCTACAATTAAAACCGCAATATCACGTATTGGAAATTGGATTTCCGTCATGAGCCGAGGCAAGGGGCAAGCTCCTCTCCGATTCGAGACACTCTAGCAAATGTCTCAGGACCCCACTATGATCCTTGGATCATCAGGGCCGGTCCTCTCTTACTTTTGAGGATTGGCAATTCCTGAACACACGTTTCCCGGTCCTTATAGACCTATATCCGAGGCGCCTCGTATCCAACAACCACACAGGTGAAAAGTATATAAATGTCAGGGCCGGTAGGTCACTTACACCACCTTAGCTAGAAAGAAACGTCGTGCTCTCCCTGTAGTCACTATCCCGTTTTTGACTCATACCGAGGTGTGAGGCTCGCGAATTCACGCTATACACAAAGCTACGCCACACAGGCCGTGCTTTGATCATCAACCACAAGACTTTGCTTTGCAACAGAAGCCTTGATCAATTGCCACTTACGCGTGCCACACTGGCAATTCACTCCATGCGACTGATATCCATCGATATACAACCTCTGAGCTCGTACGTCTCAAAGAAGGGCGTTAAGCAAGAGAATAAATTCTCCGCTGCCAAACAGATGTATATTTAATAGAGATCAATCAACACAGAATAAATCCAATGTCAGACACACAATCCATTTACAAGTTCGCTCTGGGTCTGAACGAAACCGGAGGCACTTTCCTCGCATATCCATCCATCTCCAAGTACGTCTGGACGATCACCAACTGTTTCCCTCATCTTGGGTGTACAGCCCAATCAAGATCACCAGTAATCACCCAAACGATGTGAAGACTTCCGATCTTCAACCACCGTCTTCATTTTCGACATCTCGTCGAATCGGTTATTCAGAATGGGTATAACCCGGCCTTTCTGAATAACCCACGTATATAATAAACGAATGTTACACAAACACAACAAACGCCTCATTCCAATTCAGAATATTCTTTTATTCACAAAATCACATTCTTAGGGAAAGGTTCCCATTAATTTTATCCAAGATAAATTCTTCTAAATTTATTCTTTAATCTTCCTTTGGATATCATTTCAAACCATATTATGGTTTTCCAAACTAGTCGGGATTAACGAACCACACCAAAGTAATTATTTATTTTATTTTCCAATCCCAACCTATTCATCCCATGGAGCAAAATTGGTAATACTCCATATCTAACACCACGGTGTTATCGGTAAAATTAATTACCATTTCACGTTCAAATCTAATTAAAGATTTAAATATCGCTTTGGAGCAAAACTGGTGGTACTCCATTCTCGATCACCTTTCAGATATGATGATTTAAATTATCAATTCACTTTTTAATCTAATTAAAGATTCATTAAAACTCCACTTAGTTTCAATCTTTTCAAAAATCAATATCCTGCCTTTAACTGGGTTAAAGAACCCATGTCATCTAAAACACGATTCACGATAAACCCAAAATCACATTCTATTGTTAATCGGTTTAAAGAACAGGTGTTGTTCAAAACACCGCTCACGATAAACCCAAAAACCAATTCAAATTCAATTCCAATTAAATATTATTTAATTGATACACTTCATTAAATCTAAACAGAAAGATTTAATCTTTTTCCTCTATTGGGCTTAAGAACAGTGTTAATGAAGACACCATTCACGACAAACCCAAATCACATTTGATATTAAATACAAGGCTCTGAATAGAAAATATACCGGCTTATATTCAATATCAAATCCTGAAACAAACAAATATCGTATTGGAAATAACGATATAAAATATATCTTTCAAATCCCCATAACAATATTTGTATAGTCACGAAATCCAACATCGAGATATTCCGAAGATAATTTCGATTCAACTCCAGTCCAATTCACGAATTGAGAATATTGATTATTTTAAAATCACTTTGAAATTCAATTTATTTATTTCAAAAATAAATTGATTTTAATTCTAGTTCAAAACTAATTCATTTAGACAAAAATCTATTTTTATCATTTCAAATGTGGAGTTTTTCAACCCAGTTCTTTCCAATTCACATATTATGATTTTACACAAATTATTGATATTTTTAATAATTTTATCAAGGCCTGTACAGTCGATTTCCATCAACGACTATCGAACTGCACTTACAACGATCTTTTCCAAATTTGACTTGGACATAATTCCAAATCCAACCGTTAGATTTCAAATTTCTAACATTCATTGGAAAGCTCTTTTTGTTATGAACCCATCGGTTCCGGTTTTAGGAGAATCCGACGGTCGGATCTCCCGCAACGTCAATTCGAAGTCAATGGTCGAAATTCACGAACTGCCGCGGCGCGTTCTATTCAGGCCATTATATAATATATATATATATATATATTATATTTCGTCGATTTCCTTTTAAAATGTATTTTATAAATCGTTTTAAATTCGTTTCAAAAACAATTTCAACTTCATCTTCAATTTCAAATCGATTTGATTTCAATTCAATTCGAATTCATTTCAATTTTATTTAATTCGAATTCAAATTCGTTTCAATTCAACTCAGATTCTAATTCGTTTCAACTCAATTCAATTTGAATTTACCTTCTATTTAATTCAATTCGAATTCATTTCAAATTGATTTCAATTCAATTTCAGTTCGTTTTAAATTTCATTCAAAACGATTTCAATTCGTTTTTAATTCAATTTCAATTTAATTCAATTTGAATTCATTTCTATTCAATTCAAATTCGAATTCAAATTCACTTTCTATTCAATTTGAATTCAAATTCACTTTCTATTCAATTCGAATTGAATTCATTTTCTATTCGATTCGAATTCATTTCAAATTGATTCAATAAAATTTCCATTTTAATTTTAATCTAATTTGAATTTCATTTCATTTCAAAATATTAAATTTTGAAATCACTTTTCAATATTCATTATAAAACGAATAAAATCGATATAAATATCGTTCACGTCCAAAATAGCGCAACTCTATTCAACACGGCTTTATATATTTCAATAAATTCGTTATTCTATTCAACAAATGAATATATGTATTCCATTCAACACATGAATCTATATTCCTTTCAACACACGACTAATCTCAACACATGAGTACTGTCAACACATCACTATTTTTGTTATGTAAAATATTTTATAAAACAATGGTATCTATCGTTTGATTTTTAATTAGACTCCTACTGAGAAGTAGTTCTAATTTTAAATATGATAAAGATGTAAATTTTATTGTATAAAATATTTCACTCAACACATCAATAGTTTCAACTCATGAACATCGTCAACACATGACTGTTTTTATATTCAACACATGAATTTTCTTTTATAACATTCATTATTCTCCCGATTGGAATGAGGCCCAATCAATCACCATATAATGTTAATTATATGGATTCCATACAACACATGTATATAATAGCAACGATAAACAATCAACCATCATCCAAAGTGTACCACACAACTGCATAAGCATCAAATATAAATAATTAACGCTTACACAGCCTGTCGACCAATCGATCGACATACAATTAAATAATTCGGATTAGTGTACCCAAATATCATCCCAACACCCATGTGGGGTTTCAAATCAACAAACACAGATTTTTATTTGTGCAGTTGGGCGATGTGTAAAATTTATCGACCCAATCAATATCAGTCAAATCAGTGTATATAAACAAATCGACTGATTTGTTTATAAATATTTATTTATTCACTTTCACGTTAAAAATTATATTTTTAACGATAATTAATTTATTTCAACCATCTACATTTTATTATCGATTTCACATCAACAACATAAACAAATTTCACAACACATCAATTAAACAAACAAGTCATCCATGGTCTGTGGATGATGGGTGTCGGGTGCTGCTAAGCACCGTCTACATCCTAGTATAAATATATATATATATATATAACTAGAAAAGAAATTTAGAGTGAGAAGTTCTCACCAATAGCTAATCCAATCTCACGACTCTTCTTATGTAGGAAATCCTCACTGTTCTCGCCTTCTGTCACTTTCGTTGCCCGTAGCCACTACATATATAAAAATCGAATTTTTACTTCGCTATTCAATATATAAAAATCGTATTTTTACTTCGCTATTCAATATATAAAAATCGTATTTTTACTTCGCTATTCAGTATATAAAAATCAAAATTTTACTTCGCTATTCAATATATAAAGATCGAATTTTTACTTTGCTATTCAATATATAAAAATCGAATTTTTACTTCGCTATTCAATATATAAAAATCGAATTTTTACTTCGCTATTCAATATATAAAAATCACATTTTTACTTTGCTATCCAATATATAAAAATCACATTTTTACTTCGCTATTCAATAAATAAAAATCGAATTTTTACTCCGCTACTATATAGACAAAAATTCTATTTTTACATTGATATTCATATAATAAAGATTATATTTTTAACACGCTATGCTCTATATAAAGACTTCGCCTTTTCAATTATAAAGATTTCGCCTTTTCAATTATAAAGATTTCGCCTTTTCAAAAATAAAGATTTCGACTTTTCAAAAATAAATATTTAATTTTAATTTTATCACTTATAAAAATCACATCTTTATCTCAACATATATATAATAAAAATCGGATGTTTATTATGCTACCTCATTAAAAATTGAACCTTTTTCCCTATGAAAACATCATAAAAATTATATCTTTAATTCAATAAAAATCATAACTTTGCCCAAAATAAAATTCTAACTTTATTTAAATAAGGATCATATTTTATAGAAGTAAATAAAAATTAAAGTAGGAGGACTTACTGTTAATCGGTGATGATGAGAGGGGGGGTGTCAGCTCATCGGAGGGCAGCGGGACGGATGGGGTGGCGGTTGTTAGGCGCGGCGGTCATCGACGCTTTGGGCGCGGGGTTCGATTGAGGATGGGGCGAGAGGAAGGAGGAACTCAGGGGGGGGGTGCGTCGAACAGCAGGGGGGAGTGGAGGGAGGGGGAGCGCGGGGGGGAGGTCGGCTGGAGGAGCGTCGGTGGGCGGCTACGAGGGCTGGGGTTCCAGCGTCTTTTTTTTTTAATTTTGAAATGAATTTGAATGAGGCGGGGGGGGGGGGGGGGGGCAGAGGTAAAAGGGAAGAAAGAGAGTTTTATTTTTTAATTATTTTATTTAATTATCTCCCAAAAAGCAACTTTTATTTTCGACCTCTGAACGAGGCCCACTGCCTGTCGTCTAGAGCGTATTATCCCCATTTCGAACACTATGGGATATGTATCGTAAGCTGATTCGATCGTTTCAATCAGTTTTCGTCTAAATCAACATATAACTCTATATATTGAATTTGAACGCACATTTCAATTTACCGGGGTCACATACTAACTCTATAAATCATAGAAAAATATTTTCTAGCTTCGTATTGACGATACGGTCCTAACAAAACTAGTTTCGTCGAATTCCGAGACCGTTGGAAAAATGGCCATTTTCCAGTCGATTAAAATCAACTAAAACTGGTCAAACGCGTTTTCTTTTGCCACGCTCACATATTGATTCAAAAAATTATGAAATTTGGAATCTAACAATAATTTGACATCACGGACCCAACAAAAGTGGTTTCGTCGAAATCCGAGGTCGTTTGCAAAATTCCCATTTTTAAGGGCCTGAATTCCATAGCGACTATTCAGAATTTTCAACTGGACATATCTTTTGATTCCCACTATGAAATTTTGATTTTTCGGATTCGTTGGAAAGATATTCTCAATTAAATTACATTATTTTCGGTTTCACTAAAATCCGGATTGTTTTGCACCCGGTACATCCAATTGAAGTTTGAAATCGAATTATCGAACTACCGCGCCTTTTTCAATTCCTTTTATAATTATATATAATTATTTATATTCTAACGACGACATATATAATGTATATGTTCTAATTCTATTCAAAATAAATTTTTAGTCGATATTATTTAAAATAATTCATTTTAAATGTTCAAAATTCGCTAAAATTGCCAAAATAAAAATTTTAAACTGGCCCAGATTTTCGGGTTATTACACATTGCCTCGAGTCCCTTGTCATATTTATCCTTATCGAGCCCCATACGATTTTGATTTGTTTCATACCTATGGAGTGCCCTTTGATGCCACTGGTTACGGTGGGTTTACGGTATTGTATAAACCATGGTATTATAAACGATGTAAGGGTAAAAATATAATCCTGCTTATGCTATTTTCATTATGTTTACTTTACTAAGTAGACATTACATTAATAACGTATTATACTATTTATGTATTAGTTTAACGGATCCTTGAGAGATGGAAAATCCCGTAACATCTCTTGAGTTACTGCACCCATGACACTCAAGTTATTTCGTATTTTGATTTGACTAATATGAGAATGATTTAGTGTTGATACGAGTGTTTTTTGTGTTTTCTTTTTATGCAATATGCTCGGGTCAACAGAAGTTGCAGTTAGCGAAGATTTTTTGGCCTTGGAGATCGAAGACGAATATTTGGTATATATGTCTATTATGCATATGTTTTCTGCTGCACTTTATTTCTACTATATTACTGTATATACTTGTGTTAGTGTAACTCTGATGACTGGAAAATGTAACTCGAATGTATATGTTTTTAAAATTTTTGATTCATTATTTGTGTATTATATGTTGTCCTTCTGCTGTGAGATTCTGTGATTGTTTCCTCTTCTTTCTTCTTTTTCTCAATAACTACCTGTGTTGGTGATTTGTTTGGGTCGACATGTGTGGTTTATTGTCAATTTGAACGGTCAAAAATCCAGGTCATTACATTATCGGAAGGTAAACACCATCCATGTTTATATGTGGATCGGTCTTACGATTATCTTTTCTTTTAAAAAGGATTTTAAAAGTTAAACCAAGTGGTTGGAGTTTACTCACACCAGTCCCATGACTGACCCAGAGTTTATTTTGTTTTGTTTTACACTAAACTCTTATGTTTCCAAATTTGTACGAGCAGTCAAGTAGTTCAGGTGTTTACAGATATACTTGGAGGAGCTTGGAGCATGAGGCTTCACTGTTAGACATTTACTTTTTATTTTCCACTGTGTTGTATGTACTCTTATAATGGTATGTATATATAGCAAAACTTTTGTATCCTAAAAGTTGTGTTATATATATATATTATATTTTATTCCACTACGATGTGAGATTCTGTGGTTATTTCTGTTCTTCTTCTTTCTTTTTCTTCTTTATTTCATAATAATTCGCATTTCTATGCAATTTGTGTCAGACGTGTGGTGTAGTTAGTCAACTCAGATAGTACGAAAATTCGGGCCATTATATAATTGGGAATCGTTTCAAAAGGAAATGATGAAATTATTCCCGATGTTCGGAATGTAAATTGAAATAAATCCATCAGATTATTATTCGAATTCGACTATATCGAATTTATAAATGCAAATTATTCCATAAAGGAAATTATAATTATATTTAGTAGAAATTTTATTTTAGAACTATAAATCCTAAGAAGTTAATACTTCAATATTTAAATATGAAAATAGATTCGATATTTATATGTATAAGTTGTAATAATAAAATAAAATGGAAATCAAGTTTCAAATGGAGTTTAAATTGGAAGTTTGTTTTAATATCGAAATAAAGAAGTTAGTTAATAAATAAAGTTTATAAATGTGATAAAGTAATTTTCATTAGATAATTTGGAAATAGATTTTTCCAAAGTAAATCTAGCTTATAAAACCATATTTTTAATGGACTAAAAGGTGAGATTTTAACCGAGTTATGAAATTTCGAGGGAAATAATCAATGATTTTGGATAATCGAAATGTTTAAGTTAGATTTGGGAAACTGGTTTAATTTATATTAAAATATGGAAGATTGGAGCTGAAATTTATTTAATAAATGAAATTTAGACATTTATATTTAAATTTAGCTAAAACGAACTCGCCGCATCGCGGTAGTTTGTAATTTGACGTTTTGAACTTCAACTGAGTATATAGAACTCAATATAAGTTGGAATTCCTTGAAACAAAAATCATTCGGACCTATTAAACAATAGTTTTTGTAACAACCTAGAAAATCTGAGCCAATCTAAAATTTTTATTTTGGCAATTTTGATGAATTTTGAATATTTAAAATGATTTATATTAAATAATAACGATGAGAAATTTATTTTGAATAGAATTAGAAATATATATATTTATTTGAATCGTCGTTAGAATATAAATAATTTATTTTAATTATAAAAGGAATTGAAAATGGCGTGGTAGTTTGAAAATTCGATTTCAAATATCAAATGAATGTGCAAGATTCAAAATAAACTGAATTTTAGTGAAACCAAAAATATTAGAATCTATTTGAAAATTTATTTCCAACGAATTCGAAAAATTGAAATTTCATAGCGGGGATAAAAAGTTATGCCCAGTTGAAATTTCATAATAGTCACTATGGAATTTGGGCCCTTAAAAATAGAAATTTTGCAAACGACCTAGGTTTTCAAGGAAACCACTTTTGTTGGATCGGGATGTAGAATTATTGCTAGATTCTAAAATTCGTAATTTTCTGAATCAATATGTGAGCGTGGCGATGTAAAATGTGTTTTAACAGTTTCAGTCAATTTCGATCGACCAGAAAATGGCCATTTTTCAAACAGTCTCGTAATTTGATGAAATTAGTTTTGTTAGAACTGTATCGTCAATTCGAAGCTAGAAAATATTTTTTGGGAATTTTTAGAGTCCGTATGTGGCCCCGGTAAATTGAAATGCGCATTCAAATTCAATATATAGATTTATATTTTGATTTTGACGGAAACTGATCGAAATGATCGAATCGGCTTATGATACCTATCCCATTGTGTTCGGAATGTGGGTAATTAGCTAGGGATGGCAGTTGTTGGGCTGGATTTGGGGTTCGATAGAAAAATTACCTTTATGGGACTTAAAATTAATTACAAATATAATTATTTAAAAAGGAGCCCCCTTTTTCTCCTTCTTCTGGTCAAAGCCCCCCTGAGCCGCCATCCTCCGGCACCGACAGCAACTCCGACTCATGGTGCGTTTTTTTATTTACTTTAAAAATTGTTTAAATTCTTGTTTTTTTATATAAATAACAGTGTGATTTTGCTAGAGTAAATAGGGTTTTTAGTGTGATAAAGATATAGTTTTTATATAGATAAAGGTATGATTTTTACAGTGTTTTCATGAATATAAAGTAATGATTTTTATAATGTTTCCATGAAGGGAAAAGATTAGGATTTTACTAATCTAAACATGAGACCTTTAATATATAAAGTATAGATTGTTGTTCATGAAAAGAAATAACTTGAATAAATGAAAATATTGGATTTTTATACATGAAAAGTTAGGATTTTTATAACATAAAGGTGTAATTTTTACATTGAAGGAGAATTCATAAAAATATGATTTTTATTATATGCATAAATTAAGGATAAAGATTTGATTTTTTTAATGAAATAGAGAATATAAAATTGTGATTTTTATATATGTAATAGATCAAAGATTAGATTTTTTTCATAAGAAAATTTCAATTTTTATATATATGAAGTAAAGATAAAAATTTGATTTATATATAGATGAAGTGAAGATAAAAATTCGATTTTTATATATATGAAGTGAAGATAAAGATGTGATCTTTATAGAAGTAGCAATGTAAAAATATGATTTTTATATATATAAAATGAATAATAAAAATGAGATTTTTACTATGAACAGAGTGAAATAGATTGCGATGGAACTGACGGTAATCAAACAAAATCCAAACCGTTCAGAAATAAAGAATGATGTAGTGGACCCCAAAGGTGAGAACTTCTCACTTTAATTCTTGTTTTCTAGTTAAAAATATATACTAGGATGCAGGCGGTGCTTAGCAGCACCCGATACCCGTTGTCCACAGACCATGGACGACTTGTTTGATTTTGTTGTGTGGCTAAAATTGATTGTGATGTGGAATGAATGGAAATATATTCATGTGATGAAATAAATTATTTATCATTAAAAATATAAATTTAACGTGAATGTGAATAAATAAATATTCATTTACAAATCGAACGATTTGTTTATGTACACCCATTTGAAGGATATTGATTGGGACGATAAATTTTACACATCGCCCAACTTCACACATAAAAATCTGTGTTTGTTGACTGAAACCCCATACGAGTATTGGGATGATATTTGATGTACACTAATCCCAATTATTTAGTTGTATGTCAATCGATAGGTTGACAGACAGTTGTGTAGTGCACTTTGGATGATGGTTGATTACTTATCATTGCTATTATATACATGTGCTGTACGGAATCCATATAATTAACATTATATGGTAATTGAGTGGGCCTCATTCCAATTTAGAAAATAAAGAATATTATAAAATAAAGATTCATGTGTTGAATAGAATAAATAGTCATGTGTTGACGATACTCATGTGTTGAGAATATTCATGTGTTGAAAGTTATCATGTGTTAAACAAAATATTTTAACAATAAAATTCACATTTTTATCAGCTATAAAATTAGAAACTAGCTGGAAACTAGTTAAGATGAGTGGTTTCCTGGGTATTGATCTGATGTTAGTTTCGGCCTTCAGGGTTAATACTTAGGGAATCATTCTCTTACTAATTTACGGTTGGAGCCTGATTAAGAATTAAACAATAGAAATCATAGTTTTATAAAATATATTAAATAGAATAAATAGTCATGTGTTGACGATACTCATGTGTTGAGAATATTCATTTGTTGAAAGAAATATATATTCATGTGTTGAAGAAAATATTCATTTGTTGAATAGAATAACGAAGTTATTGAAATATATAAAGTCGTATTGATTAGATTTGCCCCATTTTGACGCGAACGATATTTATATCGATTATATTCGTTTTTATAATGAATATAAAAAACGAAGTGATTTCAAAATCTAATATTTTGAAAATATTATCATTTATATATTAATGATATGGAATATTCAATTTTGATTTAAAATTGAATATGAAGTTGAAATCGTTTTTAAAATGAATTTAAACGATTTATAAAATACATTTAGAATTTGAAATCGATTAAATATATATAATATATATTATATATAATAAATGGCCTGAATAGAACGCGCCGCGCCGCGGTAGTTCGCGAATTTCGACCATTGACTTCGGATTGACGTTATGGGAGATCCGACCATCGGATTCTCCTGATACCGGAACCTTTTGGTTCGTATCGAAAAGAGCTTTCCAATCAATATTATAAATTTGAAATCTAATTGTTGGATTTGGAATTATGTCCAAATCAAATTTGGAAAAGGTCGTTGTAAGTGCAGTTCGACGACCTTTATTGGAAATCGACTGTACGAGCCTTGATAAAATTATTAAAAATATCAATAGTTTGTGTAAAATCATAATAAATTATTTATAAAGAATTGGGGTGAAAAATCCAATATTTAAAAAGGATAAAAATATATTTTTATCGAAATGAACTAGTTTTGAACTAGAATTATAATCCAATATTTTTGAATAAATAAATTGGATTAGAAGTGGTTTTAGAAGTAATTAGAATTTTCAATATACGAATTGGAATGGATTTGAATCGAAATTATCTTCGGAATATTTCGATGTTGGATTTTGTGAGTATACAAATATCATTATGGAAATTTGAAAGATATATTAATATCATTATTTCCAATACGATATTTGTTGGTTTCAGAATTTGATATAGAATATAAGCCGATATATTTTATATTCAGAGCCTTATATTTAATATCAAATGGGATTTTGGGTTCGTCGTGAATGGTGTCTTAAATAACATTATTCTTGAACCTAGTTTAGAAAAGAATAAATGTAACAACCCGCAAATTCTGAACCAATTTAAAAAATTTATTTTAGAAAATTTTAATGAATTTTGAGGATATAATATAATTTATATAAATAATAATGGCTAGAATTTATTTTTAATCGAAGTTAGAATGAATAAATTTAATTTAAATATGAATGGAGTTAGAAATGGCGCGATAGTTTTAAAATTTGAATTTGAAATTTAACTGGATGTTCAGGATTCAAAATAAATAAGAATTGAGTGAAACTAGAAATATTTAAATCTGTATAACCATATCTTTCTAACGAATCTGTAAAATTGAAATTTCATAGCAGGAATCAAAAGTTATGGCCAATTCAATATTTAGAAAGGTCACTGTAGAATTTATATATAATATATATGGCCCGGAGGGCTACTTTTCACATATGAAGGAATTTGGACTCGAAACCACTTCCATTGAGTCTGGAATAATGTTTCTGCATTTAAAAAGTATAAACACTTATAAATTTTGAGTTTTGGGATTTATTTGTTTAAAAATGTATTTTTAATATTAAATATATAGCCCTTGAAAATAGTCAATTTTCAAACGACCTCCGTTTTCGACGAAACCACTTTTGTTGGAACCGGAATGTCAAATTACAGCTAGGTTTCAATTTTCATAATTTTTCGAATTAATATGTGAGCGTGGCAAAATAAAATGTGTTTTGATTATTTCAGTTAAATTTAAACGACTTGAAAATAGCTATTTTTTAAAAAGTCTCAAAATTCGACGAAACCAGTCTTGTTAGAACCGTATCGTCATAAGAAAGCTAAAAATATTTTTTTAGAATTTTCTGAGGTCATATGTGGCCCCGACATATTTAAATGTACGGTCAATATTTAATTAATTAATTTTTAATGGGATTTTAAATAAATTTTCTACGGATTTCGGAATTGGACCCCGAGACCTGTCCCATTGCGTTCAGAAGGCCTCAACACATTAAGATTGACAGTAAGCAGGACCAATTCTGAGACAGTCCAGAAATCCACCTTTATAACACGTTTTTCAATGAATTTAATAAAAAAAAAAGAAAACCTAATTCTCTCAGCCGTCGCCTATTCAAAACAATGGCCAGAAAGCTCCGAATTTCAAACGTTAAATTCTCTCAATCCGTTCAGTGAAAATCAACAAATTATATGTCAAATCGAAGAGAATTCAGAGAGCTTTGAAACTATACGGTTAAGATCGGGTTTTGGTGCATGGATTTCGCGAATTTATTGCAGGAAGTCGGCGCGTTCGTGGTGGTTTTCGGGCGCCTAGGGACTCGCGAGCTGGCCATGGTGGGGGGCGCAGGTGCGGCAGTCGAAGGCGGTCGAGGTGGTGATGTCCGATCGGCAGTGGGTGGCTCGGTTTGGCGCGCGCAGGGAGGTTGGACGGTGGAAAGTTGGGTTCGGCCGAACATAGTAACGAGGAAGAAGAAGGTGTTTATTTTAATATTATTTTATTTATTAAATATTTAATTTATCCGATCTTTAAAATTCGATAACTCTTTCATACGAGGGTCGTTTGACGAACCATAAGTTGTGTTGGACTCGTCTTTCTGAGATCTTCGCAATGGCACAGACTAGAGCTGAAACCGAGACAGTCGAATTTTCAGCCAAATCAATGTTAGAACTCTAATTTTTATCATTTAATTTATTTTTAATTATTTTTCTCGTGTTAAAAATTATTCTATTATAATATAAATTCAGATCTGAAATGTTCTGTGATTGATGAATTATTGATTGTTGCTTGTGTTATGTTTTGTTGTTCATGATATGCTAGATCTGCATTGAATTTTATATACGGTTGAATTTATTTGTGGTTAGAAAATTAGATCTAGAATTAGATCTAAATCATATTTTATTAGGATTTAAATCGTAATCTAGTTGCTCTAATTTATATTAAAGTATTAAAATATTAATTTTATTATTTTAATGAAAAATGAAATTTGAACAAAAAATAAAAATTTATTTTTATTTGTTGATGTTACAATGAAATTTGAACGACAAATAAATGTATCTTTATTTGTTGATGCTACAATAGAATTGGAACAACGAATAAAAACTCATTTTTATTTGTTGATATTACCATAGAAAACGAACAACAAATAAAACCTTATTTTTATTTGTTTACTTTGCAACAGGATTTGAACAACAAATAAAATATTATTTTTATTTGTTTATTTACAATAGAATATGAACAACAAATAGAATATATTTTTATTTGTTTCTATTACAACATAATTTGGCTAACAAGTAAAATCCTATTTTTATTTGTTTACATTTAGAACACGGTTTATGAATTACATTAAAAACATTTCCTTTTTACTGTTACCTTAAACATAAGAGGTTATAGAATAAGAATAACAATAAGATACTAAATTTTATTGTTGATATTAAAACATTTTTATAAAATAAAACTTTTTTTACATTATATTTATAAATCAAAGGTTTTATTTGGAAACCACCTTTTTGTTTACATTTTTATGTAAATAAACAAAATCATGTTTTGGAAATCACAATTTTTGTTTACATTTTATATGTAAATAAGAAATTATTTTCAGAAGTTACATTTTTTTTGCAAATATATTTTAAAATATAATTTATTCTTTTATCTGAATTCACTGATTTTAATAAATTTTAAAAATAAAATTTATTCTTTTATTTACATTCACCAATGCAAATATATATAGAAAATAGAAATTGTTCTTTATTTGCATTTACCAATACAAATATATATTGAAACAAATTATTCTTTCATTTGCACTCACCAATGCAAATACATATATTGGAAGTAAAGTTTATTCCTTTATTTGCATTTATCAATGCAAATATGCATTGAAATTAAGGTTTATTCTTTTATTTGCATTTATCAATGCAAATATTCAATGAAACAATAGTCTATTTTCTTTATCTACATTTACTAATACAAATGTACACATTTTTATAATTGAATAGAATTTGCTAAAAATATAATTTGAAAATAAATTTTGTTCTCTTATTTACATTCACTTATGTAAATATAATTTGAAAACAAAACTATTCTTTGTTTTCATTCATAAATGCAAATACTCGTTTAAATTAAATTTGATCTTTTATTTACATTCACTAATGTAAATGCACATTGGAAATGAGTTTCTTTTCACATTCACTCAAATATACTTTTAAATAAAAAATTACATTTGTTATTTGCATTCCTTGTTGCAAATAAAACCTTAAAATAAAGTTCATCTTTGTTTGCAATTCATTAATACAAATAAACCATCAAAATGAAAGTTGCATTTTTGATTTATAATTTTGATATGAAAAAAATATTGTTTGAGAGTTGCATTTTTATTTACATCCTCCAATGCAAATAAAACATGAATTAAATCTTTCATTTTACTTTCAAATTAAGGAATACCTTTTTATTCACATTTTTAGATATAAATAAAGGATAAAATTTAAAAGTTATATTTTAATAACTAAAAATTCACATTTTTATCATTAAGGTAGAATAGACAAAAACGCTTATTTTGTCTAAATTAAAAGAAAGAAACAAATTATAGCACTGGAATATTTTATTAGAATTGAAATACAAATTAATCACTAACGTAAATATATATTAGTTAAAACCAACTATCCACTTTTATCAACTTACATTTGTTGAAAACCGTTATTTATTTTAGTCAATTTATACTAGTTAAACCAAAATAGACATTTTGTCAGAAATATTCATTTTGTTAAAATGAATTAGTTGAAGCAATTATATATATATATATATACATGTATATATCATATGTTTGCCAAGATATATACTTATCAAGATAGGTTAGTTGTAACAACCCGTATTTTCAATAACCTGTTATAACATAAATGGAGGCAGAATTAAACTGTAAAATCTGAATCAAGGGAAACGGGCTATGCCATTGCGTTCGTCTCGGAAAAATACGCGAAATAGAGTCCGAGTTTTCGAAAATCGGAGTCCGTATGACCAAGATATGGCCTCGCGAAGTTTCACGAAAAATTCCCAAATTAAAGTATACTTAATTAAGTGAAATGGGTTGCGCAGAGAAATATATATATATTGATATATATATATATATATATATAATTGAAAATTAAATAAATAAATATGCAAAAATGTTCAAAACAGCGAATTGGGAGAGGGGAATAACCGAACCGGCCGATTTTTGAGGTCGACCCGAGCTCGCTGGGTCGACTAGGGGTTAATCCAGGGTGTTTGGCTGTCAACCCGTGGGCCGATTCGCTCAAATGCAGATTTTGCATTTGGATGGTTCTCATGGTTCATCTTTAATCTAAAGGCCCTAGATGGTTCCTACATTTGACTTCTTCCCCAAGACATGCTTTGATGGCTTGGATTGAATCTAGGTTTAATCCTATGGCCTAAAACACTTGCCTAATCTATAAATAAGACCCTAACCTATCCTAAATCCTCATTATTCATTCATGCAACTAAACTATGGCAAAATTTTACCTCTCATGGCCTCCACTCTCTTCATAAAATTTCTAAATGGTTTCTATGAGAGATTTTCCATGCATACAAGTGTTTTCAAACTTGTATGAGTGTCATTAGCTTTCATTCAAGTCAAGTTTCTATCTTTGCATCATAAAGCAAGGGTTTTGATCATTTTGGCTCAAGGGTTTTTATGTTAGAGCTTGCATTTTGGGTCTATTTGATTGCATAAGGGCTTTGTCATATCTTTTGTGCCTTCATAGCAATGTAAGCCCTTTCCCTACTCTTAGATATTAACTATGAAGTTAAATGTTCATGTTGCAAGTTTGGGTTTGATCATTGAGTATGATACATGCTATCATGTCATGCAAGTTTATGAAGTCATTATCTTGATCTTGTGAGCTAAAAGCTACAACCTTTATGTTGAAATGTTGCATTAGGCAACATGAGAATCCTCATAACCTTTATGTCAACTTGCATATGAAGTCATAACCCTTATATGATGATATATGCGAGTTACTAGTCATCATTCCATATCTTTTGTCACCATGATTCGCTTATGTGCCAAGTTTGGGTTTATGCATGTTTTGAGGCTTAAGAATGTAACATGCAAGTTAATGAACACATTTGTGCCTCATTTGCCACCATGATTAACTTGTGGCTTAATATCCATTTTTGTCATGCCTTTGCCAAGTCTCTTCTTTTAATCCATTACGTTGTCGCGAACGTATATGCGAGTTTAAAAGCGTTGGGTTATGTTATGGGTAATTTCTAATGACATGAAAATACAACTTGAAAACATGACTTGAAATATAACATGGAAGTTGACATGTAAGTATGCATAAAAACATAAGCTTGGGAATTTACCTATTAAGTTAGGTCTACCCTTTGGGAATTTACCTATTAAGTTAGGTCTACCCAAATGCTTGAAAACTTGTAACATGTTTTGGGAAACATGATGGACATGACACTTAGATAATATAAGTGTGGCCAACTCGAGGTTGGGTTGAGTTTGCAACGTAAAACTACCCGGAACCGACCGGCCTAACTAGTAGTTGCAAACAATAGGACCCAATGTGAGAAGTTGGTCATGTTGTGCTTGAACCCGAGGTTAGACCAAGTTGTGGTGTAAAGCTACCCGGAACCGACCGGCTTAACTAGTAACCACAACAAAGTCTAATGTGAGAGGTGAAGGTGCATTAAGTAATTAATGCCACATGATAGGGTTAAGTTAATTTGATTAATGACTCTTAACCAAATATGACATGGACAAATGGGTTAAGTAATTTGATTAGGCTAATGATACTTAACAAAACATGACAAGGTTGGGTAGGTTAAGTAACTTGATTTGCCTAATGACACTTAACCATTTTTATATGACTAGTGGATGGGGTTAAGTTAACCAACACTTAATCAATCCAACGCGATAACATGGTAAGGTTAAGTAAATTTTCTTAATGACGCTTAACCGAAAAATACGGTTAACGAATGGGGTTAAGATTAGACTCAACTAGTCTAAACATGGAAATCGGATGGGGTTAAGTTAGCCTAGACTTAATTAATCCCACTTGGTAGTTTAATGGGGTTAAGTTAAACACTTAACTAATCTAAACATGATGAATTGATGTGGTTAAGTGACCTATACTTATCCAATCTAACTCGTTAATTTATTGTGGTTAAGTTAACCAATACTTAACTAATATAACGTGAAAACATGATAAGGCTAAGTCACGAATCGCTTGAATACACTTGACCGATTTGACTAAGTAAATTGATAGGGTCAAGTTAATATATACTTAACCAATCTAGAATGATAATTGGACGAGGTTAAGTCGTGAATTGCTTAATATACTTAACCAACTTGAGCATGGTTTGTAGGGTTAAGCCTTGAACTTGGATACTTAGTCAATTTTGACAGGATTTGTAGACGGGTTAAGTTATGAACTTAAGTGACACTTAATCCATTATGTAAACCCTAGTTCTGAGGATTAGGTGGATAACCGTAGTTAACAAGGATAACAGGAACAATGCTAAGTGGTAAACCTTAGTTGAAGAATAACTAAGTAATGATTCTTAGTCAAGGAAGTTTAGACCAGTTCATAGATAGATGAGTAACCTGATACGGTAGGTCATCGTTTAAGTATACGAGTAGGAGCAAGTATCTGATTTAGATAAAGGCTCCGGCGAACTGGGTAACGAAGCAGCGGCTTCGGGGAACGTGAGGATATTCTTGGTATCCCTCTATGAGCTGCCAGGTGATTATACTAGGCTCATGAGAGGTTAAGGTCTGCGTTAGAAGAACCAAGAGTATGCCTTGGTTGCTATACGAGCGACCTAAAGACGGGGATGGATAGGGGATAGTCGACGATACACGGTCGTACCCTAGATAGCATTTCGTCAGGCTACCTACCATCTTTGGTCAAGCGTGTACGTACGGAAAGGCAGAGAACACCCAAAAGACCATAATTGCTATCTAATTATGGTTGCGGTAAGGCTTGGATGTGGGTTGGCCAGTGTTGTGTTCTCATACAGGATTTATCCTGTCTTGTCTTTCACTAGTCGAGGGAGTGGTCTCGTGGGATCATAGCCACGTATAAGAAAAACAGACCTTAGCATCTGCATCGACAGATAAATCGAAAGCTCCCGACCGAGTCCTGTATTTCTTGATTTGCCCTGTGACAGGACTCGGATGGCACGATGTGATACATGTGCATACAGTCATGGAAAAGCGATTCACGATGAATGCGTGGGAAAAAGGGTGCGGTTGGCGGTTGGCGTAATCCCTAGTGGCCCTAGGTGGTTGAACCCAAACCGAGATACGAAAACGTGCAATAGGTAAGCATAATCCCTAGCAGCCCTAGGTAGCATAAGTCCTAGTTGTACAAACAATAATTCATGTTGGAAGACCCTAGCTAGGTTTAGGGTAACAGTCCAAACCGATCTTAAGGATCATGGAACTATGTTAAAGTAATATAGAATCTTATGGGAAAGCCCGTATGGTCTACGGCAAGGGACTGAACATTTACATGGAATAAGACATACAAGTTGAGTAACCTATATATGCGATATATTAGGTTGACATGGACCATTACACGACTTTTGAGTGAGGGTCATTCTTGGTTAACACATGACATGGTGGGGATACTAGTACGGTAGGTGCAGAACTAAAATACAGGATAGATATCACGGGGCGTTATACGTGACAGATATCTTGGGGATATTATACTTGATAGAAACCTGACGATGTGATACCTTGTTTTATCTTGACATCGTAATTTATCATGACACCTTAGTTTATCTGAGTTCAGTAGTTCATCCTGTTATTTTGATTTAGCTTATCTATCTTGTTATCATGCTTATGTTCATCTCAGTTTCTCATGTCAGTTAACTTTACTAGTTTTTATGCTAATAGTAGATAGGGCTTACTCAGTCTTTTTGACTGACCCGTTTTGTTTCGCCTCTTTTCTTCCGTTTCCCCCCCAGGTTACAGGGAGGAAATATTGTTGTTTAGTTCGGACTTCTTCTGCTTGAAGGTCATCATGGATGACTTCGACTTTTCTTGGCTAATGGCTACTTTACTGTTTTTACTTGGGGAATAATTTATGAAAATGTCTTTATGCTTCTTTACTATTGCAAGACAGGTTTTGATGTACTCTGATGTAAAAGGCTTTAGACCTTATTTATTCATGTTATGAAAGTTTGATTTTACTTCCGCTATTTTATATGTTCTGTCTTGTGATATTTCTGTGCATGTTTACCAATAATGCCCCTCTAAAGCTAGTGCATTCCTTTGCGAGTGACCCTAGCGGAGGCGGGGTGTTACACGTGGTATCAGAGCAGAAGGTTACCAGACTGGGCAAAAGTTTTTAAAGACCTTCTGAAAACTATTTGAAAAAAAAACCGTTTACAAAGAAGCATTTTTCAAGAAAATTTTCTTTTAAAAGAAAAAGGCTATTCCCCAAAGGCCATTAGCACTATCCTTGTTTCCTTAATTAAGTCTCTTTTCCTTTCTTTCCTCCATCTGTAGTCACAGTAGTTTTAACTGCGACTAGTCTTTTCTACCTACGAAAGTGCTTTCCATACGATGGAGGTGGTTCTCGAGAGACCAGTGGCCGCGTTATAAGAAAGGATCGTGAGAAAGAAGGATAAAGGATACGAGCTTAAGGATGAGCAACTTGTTGGTATGGCTTAGTCCTCAAAGGAGGGAGAAAGATGAACAATGAAACCCATGACGAGAGAGTACCTTTGGCATGGTAAAACGGGGTGGATAGTTAAGTATTATGGGACAAGGACAAGATCATCGGGAGGGCAGTAGTATGCTCTCATTTCTAGAGTACCTCGGAAGGAGGGTAACGATCTTGTTAAAGGTTTAGCTTTTCTTCTCTATCACCCCGTTAGGACTTCGTTGTTCGTATCATTTAAGTCTGCTTCGATAGTTGAGTCTCTGCACCTTAAGTACTAGCGTAATAGAGAATCCCATTTTTGTCTCAAAGTCCTATTGGAGAATCAGTCCATTTATACATGACTTGTTTGGATTTGGGAATGTCTATGCCAAGTGGTGAGTTTGGAAATAATGCTTATGTTTATAAGCTATGGATGGATTCTAGGGATGAAGTGGTTATCCAGTAGGGGGTGCCACTCTCGGTTTTGATAGGAGGGTAGTTAGACCTTTTGACTAGCCTTGGTAATGCCCTCGAAGTATCGGGTAACCTTTTTGAGGTTCTGTCATGAATAGTTACTTAGAATCCCTTGATGCCTTTATTGGAAATTTGAAGCCCGATCGAGTGGTGTTCGCCAATAAAACGGATGGTTTACTTCATTTATGCATGGGTTATAGAGATCACCCTAGTAAGTGCGCATGATAACCTGATTGACATCTGTTTACTTTCAAGAGAAAGTTCTTCTACATGGAATGCCTTATAGTATATAAACGAGATCCAAGATTCACTAGTGAATTTTGGAAAGCTTGCATGAGATCATGAGTACGCAGTCATGTTTGCGTCAAGTATTCTAGGAAAAGGATAAGTGCAAGTGGAACGAGAGGCGACGAAGAAATGAGTTCCAGCTCATGTTATGGAAACAGGAATAAGAAGCTACAAAATCGCGAAGTTAAAAGACGACTTTGATGGTCAAAGACTAGATACGCACATGATATCTCTTTTTGGGAGTATATCCTTGATCCCTATTTTCTGTAGAGCTTACTTGTAGGCTATCTTTTGTGGACATCCTCTCGGTCCTATTCTCCGTTACAAACCCTGTAAGGAGTTTGTCCTGTTTATCTTCTTGACCCTGTTTCAGGGAATTCTAGGTAGAACCCTATGGATGTAAACATGTATTTGAAACATGTTATGATTGATATGGTTGCAAGTGGTTGCAAGTGGTTGCTCGTGGATGCGCGAATACACATTAGATACTAGCTCGACTCGGTCACATTTCATATTGCATATGCACGAGTATTTGTACTTGTTTATGGATGAAATCGAATGTATTATCATGCGGTTGTTGCATATGAATGAATGATTGTGCACGCATATAGTATCTATATGACTAGGACTATTTGCATACATGTTGGATTCATGGCACTATACATATTTTGCATTAGAAAGATTATTCAGGCCTGATCATTAGCATTAGCTAAGGAACATGTACACACATGTTTTGCATATATTCATACAGCATTAGAAATCATCTAAGGACAATGGTTGCTTGTGGATGATGTTTTGAGTAGATGGATGATGGATGGTAGGATATGTTCTTCCTAACTTGGAGATTTCGGGGACGAAATCCTAAAAGGTGGGGAGAATGTAACAACCCGTATTTTCAATAACCTGTTATAACATAAATGGAGGCAGAATTAAACTGTAAAATCTGAATCAAGGGAAACGGGCTATGCCATTGCGTTCGTCTCGGAAAAATACGCGAAATACCGAGTTTTCGAAAATCGGAGTCCGTATGACCAAGATATGGCCTCGCGAAGTTTCACGAAAAATTCCCAAATTAAAGTATACTTAATTAAGTGAAATGGGTTGCGCAGAGAAATATATATATATTGATATATATATATATAATTGAAAATTAAATAAATAAATATGCAAAAATGTTCAAAACAGCGAATTGGGAGAGGGGAATAACCGAACCGGCCGATTTTTGAGGTCGACCCAAGCCCGCTGGGTCGACTAGGGGTTAATCCAGGGTGTTTGGCTGTCAACCCGTGGGCCGATTCGCTCAAATGCAGATTTTGCATTTGGATGGTTATCATGGTTCATCTTTAATCTAAAGGCCCTAGATGGTTCCTACATTTGACTTCTTCCCCAAGACATGCTTTGATGGCTTGGATTGAATCTAGGTTTAATCCTATGGCCTAAAACACTTGCCTAATCTATAAATAAGACCCTAACCTATCCTAAATCCTCATTATTCATTCATGCAACTAAACTATGGCAAAATTTTACCTCTCATGGCCTCCACTCTCTTCATAAAATTTCTAAATGGTTTCTATGAGAGATTTTCCATGCATACAAGTGTTTTCAAGCTTGTATGAGTGTCATTAGCTTTCATTCAAGTCAAGTTTCTATCTTTGCATCATAAAGCAAGGGTTTTGATCATTTTGGCTCAAGGGTTTTTATGTTAGAGCTTGCATTTTGGGTCTATTTGATTGCATAAGGGCTTTGTCATATCTTTTGTGCCTTCATAGCAATGTAAGCCCTTTCCCTACTCTTAGATATTAACTATGAAGTTAAATGTTCATGTTGCAAGTTTGGGTTTGATCATTGAGTATGATACATGCTATCATGTCATGCAAGTTTATGAAGTCATTATCTTGATCTTGTGAGCTAAAAGCTACAACCTTTATGTTGAAATGTTGCATTAGGCAACATGAGAACCCTCATAACCTTTATGTCAACTTGCATATGAAGTCATAACCCTTATATGATGATATATGCGAGTTACTAGTCATCATTCCATATCTTTTGTCACCATGATTCGCTTATGTGCCAATTTTGGGTTTATGCATGTTTTGAGGCTTAAGAATGTAACATGCAAGTTAATGAACACATTTGTGCCTCATTTGCCACCATGATTAACTTGTGGCTTAATATCCATTTTTGTCATGCCTTTGCCAAGTCTCTTCTTTTAATCCATTACGTTGTCGCGAACGTATATGCGAGTTTAAAAGCGTTGGGTTATGTTATGGGTAATTTCTAATGACATGAAAATACAACTTGAAAACATGACTTGAAATATAACATGGAAGTTGACATGTAAGTATGCATAAAAACATAAGCTTGGGAATTTACCTATTAAGTTAGGTCTACCCTTTGGGAATTTACCTATTAAGTTAGGTCTACCCAAATGCTTGAAAACTTGTAACATGTTTTGGGAAACATGATGGACATGACACTTAGATAATATAAGTGTGGCCAACTCGAGGTTGGGTTGAGTTTGCAACGTAAAACTACCCGGAACCGACCGGCCTAACTAGTAGTTGCAAACAATAGGACCCAATGTGAGAAGTTGGTCATGTTGTGCTTGAACCCGAGGTTAGACCAAGTTGTGGTGTAAAGCTACCCGGAACCGACCGGCTTAACTAGTAACCACAACAAAGTCTAATGTGAGAGGTGAAGGTGCATTAAGTAATTAATGCCACATGATAGGGTTAAGTTAATTTGATTAATGACTCTTAACCAAATATGACATGGACAAATGGGTTAAGTAATTTGATTAGGCTAATGATACTTAACAAAACATGACAAGGTTGGGTAGGTTAAGTAACTTGATTTGCCTAATGACACTTAACCATTTTTATATGACTAGTGGATGGGGTTAAGTTAACCAACACTTAATCAATCCAACGCGATAACTTGGTAAGGTTAAGTAAGTTTTCTTAATGACGCTTAACCGAAAAATACGGTTAACGAATGGGGTTAAGATTAGACTCAACTAGTCTAAACATGGAAATCGGATGGGGTTAAGTTAGCCTAGACTTAATTAATCCCACTTGGTAGTTTAATGGGGTTAAGTTAAACACTTAACTAATCTAAACATGATGAATTGATGTGGTTAAGTGACCTATACTTATCCAATCTAACTCGTTAATTTATTGTGGTTAAGTTAACCAATACTTAACCAATATAACGTGAAAACATGATAAGGCTAAGTCACGAATCGCTTGAATACACTTGACCGATTTGACTAAGTAAATTGATAGGGTCAAGTTAATATATACTTAACCAATCTAGAATGATAATTGGACGAGGTTAAGTCGTGAATTGCTTAATATACTTAACCAACTTGAGCATGGTTTGTAGGGTTAAGCCTTGAACTTGGATACTTAGCCAATTTTGACAGGATTTGTAGACGGGTTAAGTCATGAACTTAGGTGACACTTAATCCATTATGTAAACCCTAGTTCTGAGGATTAGTTGGATAACCGTAGTTAACAAGGATAACGGGAGCAATGCTAAGTGGTAAACCTTAGTTGAAGAATAACTAAGTAATGATTCTTAGTCAAGGAAATTTAGACCAGTTCATAGATAGATGAGTAACCTGATACGGTAGGTCATCGTTTAAGTATACGAGTAGGAGCAAGTATCAGATTTAGATAAAGGCTCCAGCGAACTGGGTAACGAAGCAGCGGCTTCGGGGAACGTGAGGATATTTTTGGTATCCCTCTATGAGCTGCCAGGTGATTATACTAGGCTCATGAGAGGTTAAGGTCTGCGTTAGAAGAACCAAGAGTATGCCTTGGTTGCTATACGAGCGACCTAAAGACGGGGATGGATAGGGGATAGTCGACGATACACGGTCGTACCCTTGATAGCATTTCGTCAGGCTACCTACCATCTTTGGTCAAGCGTGTACGTACGGAAAGGCAGAGAACACCCAAAAGACCATAATTGCTATCTAATTATGGTTGCGGTAAGGCTTGGATGTGGGTTGGCCAGTGTTGTGTTCTCATACAGGATTTATCCTGTCTTGTCTTTCACTAGTTGAGGGAGTGGTCTCGTGGGACCATAGCCACGTATAAGAAAAACAGACCTTAGCATTTGCATCGGCAGATAAATCGAAAGCTCCCGACCGAGTCCTGTATTTCTTGATTTGCCCTGTGACAGGACTCGGATGGCACGATGTGATACATGTGCATACAGTCATGGAAAAGCGATTCACGATGAATGCGTGGGAAAAAGGGTGCGGTTGGCGGTTAGCGTAATCCCTAGTGGCCCTAGGTGGTTGAACCCAAACCGAGATACGAAAACGTGCAATAGGTAAGCATAATCCCTAGCAGCCCTAGGTAGCATAAGTCCTAGTTGTACAAACAATAATTCATGTTGGAAGACCCTAGCTAGGTTTAGGGTAACAATCCAAACCGATCTTAAGGATCATGGAACTATGTTAAAGTAATATAGAATCTCATGGGAAAGCCCGTATGGTCTACGGCAAGGGACTGAACATTTACATGGAATAAAACATACAAGTTGAGTAACCTATATATGCGATATATTAGGTTGACATGGACCATTACACGACTTTTGAGTGAGGGTCATTCTTGGTTAACACATGACACGGTGGGGATACTAGTACGGTAGGTGCAGAGCTAAAATACAGGATAGATATCACGGGGCTTTATACGTGACAGATATCTTGGGGATATTATACTTGATAGAAACCTGACGATGTGATACCTTGTTTTATCTTGACATCGTAATTTATCATGACACCTTAGTTTATCTGAGTTCAGTAGTTCATCCTGTTATTTTGATTTAGCTTATCTATCTTATTATCATGCTTATGTTCATCTCAGTTTCTCATGTCAGTTAACTTTACTAGTTTTTATGCTAATAGTAGATAGGGCTTACTCAGTCTTTTTGACTGACCCGTTTTGTTTTGCCTCTTTTCTTCCGTTTCCCCCCCAGGTTACAGGGAGGAAATATTGTTGTTTAGTTCGGACTTCTTCTGCTTGAAGGTCATCATGGATGACTTGGACTTTTCTTGGCTAATGGCTACTTTACTGTTTTTACTTGGGGAATAATTTATGAAAATGTCTTTATGCTTCTTTACTATTGCAAGACAGGTTTTGATGTACTCTGATGTAAAAGGCTTTAGACCTTATTTATTCATGTTATGAAAGTTTGATTTTACTTCCGCTATTTTATATGTTCTGTCTTGTGATATTTCTGTGCATGTTTACCAATAATGCCCCTCTAAAGCTAGTGCATTCCTTTGCGAGTGACCCTAGCGGAGGCGGGGTGTTACATTAGTTAAATCAAAATTATCATTTTTTTCTATTAGAATTGCAGAAACAATATAACCATTTTTGCTTGAGTTTAAATTAGCGAAATAGAAATTGTCAAAAGAGACAAAGTTATTATGCTTATTAATTCATTGCAATAGAGATATTTTCTTGTCATCATTATATGTATTGTGTATTACACTTCCATTCGCAAGTTACCCGACTTGTTTATGTGATTGGGACGATTATTTTCACACATTGCCCAAGTGCACAAATTAGTTTATCATTTGTTTATTGGTTGAAACCCCACACGGGTGTTGGGATGAAAATTTACATACACTAATCCCAATATTTAGTTGTATGTTGATCGTTAGATCGACAGGCTGCGATGAGCGTTATTATTTAATTTTAACGCTTACACAGTGGAAATTACACTTTGGATGTAGATGGATGATTTGATGATTATACTGTTATTATCACATGTGTGTGAAATCCATGTAATCCAAATTATATGGTAAATGATTGAGTCGCATTTTGATTCAGGTGTTCTTTTAAATAAGAATATTTTTACACTAGAAATCCTTTTTATATATACTATATATATTTTCATAAAATATATTTTTAATCAAGTATATGTTAAAACAAAGAATATTTGTAAAAGATAAAAATTTGTAATATAAAGAATACTTCTCATTTAGAATCTTTTATATAAAGAATATTTTTATGATTATCTTAAAATATGTTTTTTTTTAAAAAAGATTATTAGGATTTGCAATTATATTTTGTGATATGAAATAAATTGAGATGTGAAGTGGATTTATCGTGGACGATGTTTTAAACGACATTTGTCCTTTAATCCAATTTACATTGAAACTATTATTTGGAATTTATAAATCTATTTTATAGATTTAAAAAGACATTTTCTAAAAATCAATTTTTCCAATTTAATATCTTAAATTGGAATTAAGTGGAAATTCGATTGGTAATAATCGAAATGGGCTTCTGTAAAAGAAGACAAATATTATATATGGAATTTAAGAGGCTTTGCCGTTATTCCATTTATATTATTAGTCCGATACAGAAATTTATATCGATTATGTATTGATTTGATTTCTGTGGAATTCTATATTTTGGAAATAGATTGTAGGTTTATTTTGAACAGTGTTTTAAAGGGCACTAGTTCTTTAACCTGCTTAAGACATGATTTATTGCTTAAAATAAACGATCTTGTAATAATTATATTTTTTGATATCAAATCAAACTGGAGTTTTAATAAATCTTTTAAAGAAGATTTAAGATTTTATTTTCAGAGTTTATCTTTGATAAAATTAATGAGAATCTTTTAACGTGAATATCTTATTAAAAGAATATTCTGAGTTGGAATGTGGCGTAATGTGTGATTTTCCAATATTTTCTTTCTAATCACAAAATACGCGAGTTATTCAGAAAGACCGGGTTTAACCCATTCTGAATAATCATCACGACGATCAAGAGTCGAAGATAAAGATGGTGATTGAAGACCGAAGGTTTTCACATCGTTGGGATGATGATGACTGGTATCTTGAATTGGGATTGGCCTTCCAAGGCAAGGTATTTAGTAATGATCGTCCAAACACATTTGGAGATCGACGGACACGTTGTTTCGCTCAGACCCAGAGCGGATTTGTAAATGGATTGCGTGTCTGACATTGTATTCATTTCTACTGTATTTTTTGAATGCTACTGATTATATACTTCTGTTTGGTGGTAAAGAATTTATTCTTTACTTATCACCCTTTTCTAAGATGTATGAGCTTAGAGGTTATATATATATATATATATATATATATATATATATATATATATATTGGTAGATGATCAATAATATGGTAGGGTCTGACAATGTGACATGCTAAGATGCAAATGATCAAGGCTTTGTTGAACAGCAGGCCTTGTGGTTGATGATCAAAGCACAGTCTATTTAGGCATAGCTTTGTGTATATCGTGACTTCGCGAGCCTCACACACCGGTTGAGTCTAAAACGGGAGAAGGGAACGCAGGGAGTGCACAAGTTTCTTTCTAGCTAGAAGTGGTGTTGGGCTTTATCACGGCCCGACATTTGCTTATGTGGTTGATGGAATTTTGGCAAGGCCTCGGTTTATTCTTATCGGTCGCCCTCAGCTGATTTGTAGATCTAATAGGATCGGGGAGCGTGTGTTCAGGCATAACTAATCCACTAAAGTATTTGTGGACCGGCCCTGCTGTATCCAAGGGATCGCCAACGTCCGAATCCTGAGACATTGCTAGAGTGTCTCGAATCGGTCAGGAGCTCCTCCCTAGCCTTACTCATGATGGAAACCCAATTTCCAATACGCCCTTGCGGTTTTGATTGTATAACTAGTACGGCGACATAGTAGATGGTAGCTATGCCGTCTAGGATTGATATTATATTTGAAATGTTTTAAATATATATATATACACACACTAATAATATCGTTTTTACGTATCAAGCATCTTTTGACCATTATAAGGTAAAACCCTATCCTCTGGTGTGCGTTGCATTGTGTGATGGGACCTGGGTCTTATAATGGTTTCATTTTTCTAAAAAGCATTACGTTATTTGACGATTTACTTTATTTATGCACTGGAAATCCAATGGAGTAAACCCGTTCCGCGTTAGCGGCGTGGTCCTGTGATTAGCCTACTTATTAGATAAATTTGGTTAAGAATTCTCACACCAGTCCCACGACTGACCTGTAGTTTGTTTCACCTTGCAAACTCGAGTGGCCTCTTTTCACACGGGCAGTCGAGTAGCTTTTTGCAGATATAGTCAAGCAGGATCCTGGATTGAAGCCTGTAGCTGGGTCCAGAATATTGATGGCCTTCCGCTGAGATTATTTCCGCTGCATTATATTTCTTTATTGTAATTTATCTTCCACTGTATTATTTATCGTAGTACTCTGATATATTCTGTACTCTGATGTAACATTTATTATTGATGTTATAAAAGTCTATGTTGTTGTCCTGATGTGTTGTATGCCCAAAGTTAACGTATTCGGAATTTGAACGATCTTGATCGATCTTGCGATCGATTGGGGTCGGGCAGAATCCGGGTCGTTACAGCTGGTATCAGAGCTCAGGTTAGCTCAAATCTTTGGGGTACAACTCATTAGAACTGAACAGAAGACTCATTAGAGGTTGGATTAGTATTATCCAATAAGAATACTCATTAGAGATAGGATCAGCAGTATCCTAGAATGAGAATACTCATTAGAGATGGGGTTAGCAATGCCCTAGAATGAGTCAGAGTGGAAAATTTATAATTAACGTACTTGTTTTTGTATATATAGTTCGATTTTAGAAAATATGATTTTAAATATATATAAGTTATATATTTTTGAAAATTTAATCAACTAATTGGTTGATGATTGTGTTGTGTGAATATGAATTCAACTAATAAAAATTATTAAACAATTAAAGAATGGAAATTAAATTAGTTAAATAAACAACTTTAGCTTCATTTCCTTTTCGAGGACGAAAAGATTTTAAGTGGGCGAGATTGTAACAACCCGCAAATTTTGAAACAATTAAAAATTTTTATTTTAGAAAATTTTAATGAAATTTGAGGATATAATATAATTTATATAAATAATAATGGCTAGAATTTATTTTTAATCGAAGTTAGAACGAATAAATTTAATTTAAATATGAATGGAGTTAGAAATGGCGCGGTAGTTTTAAAATTTGATTTTGAACTTTAACTGGATATTCAGGATTCAAAATAAATCAGAATTGAGTGAAACTAGAAATATTTAAATCTGTTTAACCATATCTTTCTAACGAATCTGTAAAATTGAAATTTCATAGTGGGAATCAAAAGTTACGGCCAATTCAATATTTAGAAAGGTCGCTGTAGAATTTATATATAATATATATGGCCCGTAGGGCTACTTTTCACATATGAAGGAATTTGGACTCGAAATGTAACAACACGGATTTTGCCCGCCCTTAATCGATCGCAAAATCGACCAAGACCGTTCAAATCCCACATACGTTAACTTTGGGAATACAACAACATTAGAACAAATAACAGCCGACTTTTATAAACAGTACAAAATGTTTACATCAGAGTATAGAACATCAGAGTACATCTAATTATATTACAGCGGAAGATTAAATTTACAAAAATTATAATACATCACAGTGCAGCAGAAATAAAATAACTAAGCTCTGGACACAGCTTTAAACTTCAATCCAGAATCCTGCTCGAGAGATAAACCTGTAGACAAACTACTCGACTGCCCGTGTGGAGAAGAGGGCACCCGAGTTTGCAAAGGTGGAAACAAACAACGGGTCAGTCATGGGACTGGTGTGAGAATTCTTAACAAACTTAACTAATAGTAATAAAGCAAATCCAAGGACCACGCCGCGTTAGCGGAACGGGTTTACTCCAATGGATTGACGTGCATAACTTAAAGTAAATCGTGAAATAACGCAATGCTTTTGGAAAAATGGAATCACTATAAGACTCAGGTCCCATCACACAATGCAACGCACACCAGAGGATAGAGTTTTACCTTATGGTGATTAAAAGATGATAAATACGTATGAAACGATATTATTATTAGTGTGTATATATTTTAATAAAACATTTCAATCATAATGTATCAATCCTAGGAAGCATAGGTACCCATATATTATGCCTCCGTACTAGTAAAGCAATCAAGTTCGTAAGGGTCGTATTGGAAAGTTGGGTTCCCATACTGAGTCAAGGCTAGGAGCGAAATCCTTACCGATTTGAGACACTCTAGCAATGCCCCAGGATTGGTACTCTGTCCAACCCTTGGATCCTGCAGGGCCGGTCCACACTTACTTTTGTGGATTAGAAATGCCTGAACACATGTTTCCCAATCCTAACGGATCTCTAAATTGGCCAGTCGCGACCAATATTACCGAGGTACCTCAATCCAACAACCACTTAGTAAATATCAGTGCTGGTAGGTCACTGACACCACTTTTAGCTAGAAAGAAACGTGCGCACTCCCTGCGTTCCCTTGCTCCGTTTTAGACTCCACCGGGGTGTGAGGCTCGCGAAGTAACGTTATAACCACAAGGCCTGCTTTTCAACAAAGCCTTGATCATCTTCATCTTAGAGTGCCACATTGTCAATCCATACCGTACCATTGATCATCCATCAACATATAAATGGGTGTTAAGTAAAGAATAAATTCTTCACCACCAACATTTATACATTAACAGAAAATCAATAACAAGATATTTAACGGAGTACGATGTCGGACACACAATCCATTTACAAGTCTGCTCTGGGTCTGAGCGAAAGCCAAATACGTCGATCTCCAAATGCGTTTGGACGATCATTACTAAATATCTTGCCTTGGGAGGCCAGTCCCAATTCAAGCTACCAGTCATCATCATCCCAACGATATGAAAACCTTCGGTCTTCAACCAACACCTTCATCTTCGACTCTTGATTGTCGTGATGATTACTCAGAATGGGTTAAACCCGGTCATTCTGAGTAACTCGCGTATTTTGTGATTAAAAATCAAATGCTATAAAATCACACCAACGCCACATTCCAACTCCGGATATTCTTTTAATAAGATATTCGTATTAAAAGATTCTCATTAATTTTTATCAAAGATAAATCTTTTTAATTTAATCTTAAATCTTTATTTACCCATATTAAACCAAATTATGGTTTACCCAATCTAATCGGAATTTACGCTTATCGAAATAATTATAAATTACTTAATCCCCATCCCGATCTTTTATCCCAATTGGTTCAGGTACTTAATTTCCATTACCCATTTAAATCTAACTAAAGATTTAATTAACGCATGGAGTTAAACTGGTGGAACTCCATTTTCGATCCTTAATTCAGTAATTTTATTTACTTAATTCCTCTCCAATCTAATTAAAGTTTTAATTAAAACCTTATTTCGTTTTAACCTTCCAAAGTCATTAATAAATAATTAATCAAAAATTAGGAAATTAATCCCCTCATTAATGCGGGTTAAAGAATAAATGTTATTTAAAACATAATTCACGATAAACCCAAATTCAAATTTCATTGCAAATCCGTGGTTATAATAAAACCATTTTTAATTCCTATTATTTATTCTAAAATAAATAAACCATTTATTCTGATCAAAATATCATTTCTCATATTAAAATGTTATTTTCAAAATATTAATTTTGAAATTAACTCTTTTAATATTCATTATAAAATGGATAATATAAGTTAATAAACTTATTCAGGTTAAAATGATGTTTCTATTTAAAATGGATTAAATAATCCAATTCGTTATATTATCCATTTATGTTTTATAATGGGCCAGACTTCTCACATTAGGCCTACAACTTGTGGATGCTGGATATACCGGTTGGGTCCGGGCAGACTTATTCCACAGTTGGGCTTAACCTCGAGTCAAAACCCAATTTGTATTCGTGTACTTGGACCTCTCACATTAGGCCCAACATTTATGGCTGCTGGATATGCCGGTTGGTTCGGGGCAGACTTCCGCCATAAACGTGACCTATCCTCGTGTCCAAGAACAATTATAATTATAATTATATTTTTTTTTAAAAAGTTATTTTAAAATATTTCATATTTTAAAAACATCTAACTTCTAAAATGTCATATGTTCCAAAGTATAACTTTACATTGAAATATTCTTTATATTGCCTTTCCAATTTTCAATAAATATCAACCTTTCCATATTATAATAATATTATAATAATAATTACTTCAAAAATGGTTTTAATTACGATATCAAAACCTACCATTCCAACATCAAACGTAATCTTTTCCCATCAATCCATTTATGTTAAATTTTGAAATCACACCTTTTAAAATTTAGTGTTAACAAAAAAAACGAAAGCTTTTTAATTCAAATCTTCTTGTTATATTTGGAATGTAATTTTACTAACTTAATATTTCATTAAAACTTCCTAAATAATAGAAATTTAGTTTCCTTAATTCAAACGTCAATCAATTCCATTAATTGAATAATAAATGAATTTTTTTTCATTCGAAATTGGAATGAGGCCCACACCATTTCCATATAATTCAATTATACGGATTTCATTCATTTATCTCATAAAAATTTTCAAACATCCATTAACAGCCAAAGTGCATTTCTAATTAACCACAAGTGTGACGTGTATTCAAATGTCAGCCCCTGACCCGTGTGGGGTTTCAACCAACACAGGTTCGAATAAAATAAACTGTGCTTCTGGACGATGTATGAAATTTGATCGTCCAATCACATAAACAAGTTAGGTCACTTGTAAATGGCAGTGTATACATGTGCTTAAATAGAAACATACATAGCATACATAATTTGGCATACTCACATATTTTAAGTTTCAACTATTAGATGTCAAGTTTTCATGTTGAACAAGATGAAATAACATGACACTTATGTTGCAACACATTTCTTTTAATGTTAAAAAAAAGAAGCGACAAAAATGACCCTTTTCATGTTCTTCTAAATTTTATACTTTTATTTAATAAATAAAATGCCAAATAAAATTTACTTTCACTTTTTCTCTTTTTATTTATTAACAAATTAATGTATTTTTGGACCTTGTACTTTAATTAAACAAACAATGCTAAAAATATCCTTCTTAAGTTTCAACATAAAAAGAAAAACTTCATGTTAAAATCCTTTAACATGTTGTTTCACACAAAAAGAATAACTTTATGTTAAATCAATTTATTTTAACTTAAAAAGAAGCTTTTATGTTAAAACTATTTTTAACTTTTTATTTTAAACATAAAAGAATATTTAATGTTAAATCAATTTTAACTTTACATTTTAACATAAAAAGGCAACTTCATGTTACAACATTTTTCCTGCAATACTTTTAATCATAAAAAGTTCAAAACAATTTCCTAACTTTTAATTTTAACATAAAATGTGTTAAACCACTTTCTGTTCTTTTATGTTAACATAAATTGTAAATAAAATGTTATTTAAACAAATTAGGTCTTTTGCTTACAAAATGAAAAATAAAACAAAGTCTATTCTTTTTGTTACAAAAATAATAATAAAACAAAATTTATCCTTTTTTTTTAAAAAAAAAGAAAAAAACAAGATCTGGTTCTTTTTATAGAAAATAAAAATGAAATTACAGGTATATTTTCTTCTACCTAAATTTTGTCATCCATTTTGCCAAAGAACTGCAAACTAAAAAGGTATCACAGTTTTTATTTCAATAAAATTTCACTTCTCATCAAATTCCATCGTTTAAGGTTAACAAATAAAAATAAGCTTTATTTATCATTCAAATTCCATTGTTAAGGCAACAAATAAAAATGACGTTTTTATTTGTAAATCAATTCTTTACTGTTTCTTCATTTTTTTTATATAAAAATGATATTCTATAATATAAAATAAGTCAAAACAAATGGATCTTAAATAAATAGAAGTTCAGATCCAATTTCACTCCCAATACAAAATTTCATCACATATGGTGTTTCATCACATATCTCATACAACATGAACAACAGATCGCAACACAACCAACAAACAACATCAAATAAATCACAGATATTTCAGATCTGAATCGATAGCATATACATAATAATTTTTAAGAGAGAAAAATAATTAATCAATAATTTAATAATTTAAAAATTAGAATTCTCACCTTGATTGGATAAGAATTTGTCCCAATAGCTTTCTTTCCTTTTTTTAAAAAAATCGTATTTAAAGTCACGGTTCTCACGATCATGGCGCACCCCACATCGACCGCCTTCGACTTGCTAACCCGCCGCCCAGGTCTCGGCCAACTCGTCGCTGTGTCCACCCTCAAAAACCAACCCCGAACCTTGCCACTTCATGCTACCGCCCTGGCCACCGTGTGTTATGAAGAGTTGAACCATTTTTGCGTTGGAAGGGCTTTCAATTGATGAAGGAATTGGAAGAAAGAGGAGGAAGGATTGAGCCATTTAGAGAGGAAGAACGGCTACTGCCATTGAAAAGAAGAAGATGGAGGCGGCGGCTTTTAGAAAAGAGAATGAGATTAGGATTTTGTTAATCTCTATGTCTATAGGAAAAAGGAAGTGAATAGATAAAGGGTTGATTTAGGTTAGAGTTTAGGAACGGATTTCAAATGCAATATTTAATTTCATTTATTCGTCCTTAATTCTATTTCAAAACATTACCCATCTAATCCTAATTCAACATAGGAATAAATTACCTATGTTATATATCTCAAATTCAATTTTCTAACAATTTTTAATTGAGCAATCAATTCATTAATTATTCTTTCCAAATATAATATGACAAAGTTATCATAATGCCTCATTTCAAATTTCTTTTTATACTCGAATTAAACTATTCAAAAATTTCATTATACTAAATTCCAACATTATATTTCAATCATAAAATTAAATGGTTTGTATTCTTGTATTGATTCAACATTTATTACAGTTCCATTATTTCAAAAAAAAAAATTAACCACTTTTATTACTCAATTTACATTAAATTATATTTATGTTCATCTCATTAATTATACGTTACCTTAAATTTAACCTTCACATTAGAAACAATCCCCATTTGATTATAATTAAATTTCTAATGAATTGTTATACTTTGATTTTACCACACCATAAATATCATATGAACAATTAGTATTTACACATGTTACATTCATAATTTGTAGTCATCATCTTAACCATATAAGTTTATTTCAAAATGCTACATTCTATATATATCATTTTGATTACTTAAATAATTGCCAAACATTTACGATATTTTTAAAACAAATTCACATACCAAAATTCAAGTTAGGTATTACACCGATTTACGGTGTTTGGTTTCAATTGTAATTAAATTTCTTTAAGTATATATATATTTAATTCCACTATATTTGGTTTGATTTAATTATGTCAATGAGTCACAAGATTTTAAAATAATAATAATAATTAGCAATCCAAATATGGTTATATGTTTATTGTATGTTAATTGTATATGGACAAACATGAAATAACATTTTTTTTAACATAAGAAATGTAACATCTTTATATGACAAATTTTAGTTGAATATAATTAAATGACATTACTAACTTACTATAGCATTTCAAACAAAAATGACATTTTAAATATGAACGAACATTACTCTACATAAATGACATTTTAATTAACATACCTGATTCTAAATAAAGTGACATTTTTAATTCAAACTTAAATGACATTTTTGAATTCTAACATAAATGTTCCTTTTTAATTCTAACATGACAAATTAAAATTAAAATGTTTATTTTGTCTAACAATGAAAAATGTTTATTTTGTCTACCATGACAAATTATAACTAGAATGTCTATGTTGTTCTAACTTGGCAATTTTAACATAAATGATGCTTTTATTTAGACAATACATTCCTAACCTTAATGAAATCCCTTTTATGATAACATCATAATGAAATTTTTTAATATGTTAACATAAAAATGATAATTCTTTTATTTTCTTAGCATACTGTAACAACCCGGAAAATGCGAGCCAGTTTGAAAATTTTAAATTGGCAATTTTAGCGAATTTTGAATATTTAAAATGAATTATTTTAAATAATATCGGCGAAAAATCTATTTTGAATAGAATTCGAACGAATATATTTATATACGTCGTCGTTAGAATATAAATAATTATATATAATTATAAATAGAATTTAAAATGGCGCGGTAGTTCGAAAATTCGATTTCAAACTTCAATTGAATGTACCGGGTGTAAAACAATCCGGATTTTAGTGAAACCAAAAATAATGGAATCTAATTGTGAATATCTTTCCAACGAATTGAATTGAAAACGATTTCGAAATGAATTGAATTGAAAACGATTTCGAAATGAATTGAATTGAAAACGATTTCGAAATGAATTGAATTGAAAACGATTTCGAAATGAATTGAATTGAAAACGATTTCGAAATGAATTGAATTGAAAACGATTTCGAAATGAATTGAATTGAAAACGAATTCAAATTGAATTGAAAGTGAATTGAAATGAATTCAAATTGAATTCAATTTTGAATTGAATAGAAATGAATTTTAAAACGAATTTATAGAGAAGAATTCAATTTTGATTTGAATTGAAAAGAAAGTTGAAATTGCTTTTGAATCGAATTTAAAACTATTTATATAATTCGTTTTAAATAGAAATCGACGAAGTATATATTATATATATTATATATATATAATATAATGGCCTGAATAGAACGCGCCGCGGCAGTTCGTGAATTTCGACCATTTATTTCAAACGGACATTACGGGAGATCCGACCGTCGGATTCTCCTAAAACCGGAACCGTTGGGTTCGTATCGAAAAGAGCTTTCTAACGAATATTATAAATTAGAAATCTAACGGTTGGATTTGGAATTATGTCCAAATCAAATTTGAAAAAGGTCGATGTAAGTGCAGTTCGATGGCCATTGATGGAAATCGACTGTACGGGCCTTGATAAAATTATTAAAAATAGTAATAATTTGTGTAAAATCATAAGAAATGATTTGTGAAGATTTGGGATGAAAAACTCCATATTTGAAAAGATAAAAATAGATTTTTATCGAAGTGAACTGGTTTTGAACTAGAATTATAATTCTATTTATTTTTAAATAAATAAATTGAATTTAAAAAGGGTTTTAAAAATAACCAGAATATCCAATGATTGCATTGGAGTGGATTTGAATCGAAATCGTCTTCGGAATATTTTGATGTTGGAATTCGTGATTATACAGTGGTTGTTATGGAAATTTGAAAGATATATATTTATATCGTTATTTCCAATACGACATTTGTTAGTCGTAGAATTCGATATTGAATATAAGCCGATATATTTTCTATTCAGAGCCTTGTATTGAATATCGAATGTGATTTGGGTTTGTCGTGAGTGGTGTCTTCACTAACACTGTTCTTGAACCCAGTTGAGAAAAAAATTAAATCTTTTTATTTAGATTTAATGAAGTGTACCAATTAAACGATATTTAATTGGAACTGAATTGGTATTGATTTTTGGGTTTATCGTGAACAGTGTTTTAAATAACACTTGTTCTTTAACCCGATAATTAATGAATGTGGTTTTGGGTTTATCGTGAACCGTGTTTTAAATGACACTGATTCTTTAACCCAGTTAAAGATTAAAACTAAGTGGAGTTTTAATGAATCTTTAATTAGATTGAAATGATCGAAAATGGAGTATCACCAGTTTTGCTCCAGGCGATAGTTAAATCTTTAATTAGATTTGAACGTGAAATGGTAATTGAATTTACCGATAACACTGTGGTGTTAGATATGAAGTACTACCAGTTTTACTTCATGGGATGAATAGGTTGGGATTGGGAAATAAAATAAATGATTTCTTCGGTGTGGTTCGCTAATCCCGACTAGTTTGAATTGATATTCAAAGGAGATTAAAGAATAAATTTAAAGAATTTATCTTGGATAAAATTAATGGGAACTTTTCCCGAAGTATAAGAATATTTGAATAAAAGAATATTCTGAATTGGAATGAGGCGTATGTTGTGTTTGTGTAACACTTTTATAATATATGCGCGAGTTATTCAGAAAGACCGGGTTTATCCCATTCTGAATAACTGATTCGACGTGGTGTCGAAGATGAAGACGGTGGTCGAAGACCGGAAGTCTTCACGTCGTTTGGGTGATTACTGATGATCTTGATTGGGCTGTACACTCAAGAAGATGGAAACAGTTAGTGATCGTCCAGACGTGCTTGGAGATCGATGGATATGCGGGGTACTAGGTGCCTCCGGTTTCGTTCAGACCCAGAACGGACTTGTAAATGGACTGTGTGTCTGACATTGGATTTTAGTCTGTGTGATTGATTTCTATTAAATATATATCTGTTTGGCGGCGGAGAATTTATTCTCTTGCTTAACGCCCTTCTCTGAGACATACGAGCTCAGGGGTTATATACTGATGGATATCAAACACATAGAGTGAATTGCCTGTGTGGCATGCCTAAGTGGCAACAGATCGAGGCTTCTGTTGAAAAGCAAAGTCTTGTGGTGATGATCAAAGCACAGCCTGTGTGGCACAGCTTTGTGTAACGTGAATTCGCGAGTTTCACACCCGGTATGAACCAGAAACGGGAGACGGACCTCAGGGAGGGCATGCGTTTCCTTCTAGCTAAAAAGTGGCGTCAGTGGTTTTACACGCCCTGACGAGTTTGACTTATGTGGTTGTTGCTGTTGCGAGGCGCCTCGGTTTGATCGGACGATCCGGGTCCGATGGAGTCATTTGTTGGCTCATTTACGCCCCAAAGGGCGGGGAAACGTAGTGTTCAGGCATAATAATCCACATCGGTGGACCGGCCCTGTCGCTCCATGGGGCAGTTGCGGCTGTTCCTGAGACATGGGCTAGATTGTCTCGAATCGGTTGAGGACTATCTTTTGCCTCGGTTCATAGACGGAAATCCAATTTCCAAATACGTGACATTTGCGGTTTTATTTGTAGAGCCTAGTATGGCGACATAGTGGGATGGGGCGCTCATGCCGCCTATGATTGATACTTATGATTTGAAGTTGTTTTATACACTATGCACTTATAATAGTATCAAATAATGTGCTTTAAACGTATCAAGCATGCTTTGGCTGTTATAAGGTAAAAACCCTATCCTCCGGCTTGCGTTGCATTGTGTGATGGGACCTGGGTCTTATAACAGCTTCATTTTTCTTTATTTAGCATTGCGCTGTTTGTTATATGCACAGGTATTCTTGGGAGGAAACCCGTTCCGTGTTACGGCGTGGTCCCTTGATTTACCGAACTTTAAAATAAAGAATTATAACTGTTTTAGTTCTCACACCAGTCCCATGACTGACCTGGAGTTTATTGTTTTAACCTAAACTCTGGGTGCCCCTATTTTCCGCACGGGCAGCTAGTAGTTTTGGTTTTGCAGATTTATATTCACAGGATCCTGATTTACAGCTGGAACGATATCCGGAAAGCTTTGTATCCGTATATCTACTTCTAGTTGTGTATTGTATTATTTTCCGCTGCTATGTATTTAAATGTAATTTAAATCTCTGATATTTCTGTGTAATATTCATTTATACTCTGTATATTCTTGTAATCTGATGCATTGTTGTAATATACAATGAAATGTCCTTTTGTATACGTTCTGTTTTGTCCTGTTCTCAAACGATAGGGCGTTTCGAACGGCCTTGATCGGTTTAGCGACTGGTTCGGACCGAGCGAAATTCATGCTCGTCACACATACCACTCTTTTTATTCCTTAAACAATAAAAATGTTATTTTTTTATTTATTCCTAACATGAACATCCTTTTTGTACATAAACGATAAAAATATGATTTTTTTAACATGAAACATCTTAGTTATATATATAAACAATAAAAATATGGATTTTATTGTGTGCACAAATATGGCCTAACAAGAATATACACAGTTCAATTCTTATTTTTTCTGAATCCTGTACATTCAGTTATAGTTAAAAATCAAAATTTCAAACTACAGCGCTATTTTAAACTCCTTTTATATTTAAATTAAACTTATTCGTTTTAACTTCAATTAGAATAAATTTTTGATCGTTATTATTTAAAATAAATTATTTTAAATCTTTTAAATTCATTAAAATTTCTAAAATAAAAATTTTAAACTGGTCCCAAAATTCCGGGTTATTACAGTCTCCCCCACTTAAGAACTTTTCGTCCTTGAAAAGGAACGAAGTTAAAAGTGTATTAATTATCCTACTCAAATTCTTTTCTATACATTTCTATAATTTTATTTGTTGATTTCAAGTATATATAACTTTTACATACTCAAAAATCATATTTTCTAAAATGGATTATAATTACAAATACGTATATCATTAGCTTTTCACTCTGAACTCATTCTAGGGCATTACTAACCCTATCTCTAATGAGTTTTCTCATTCTAGGATACTGATGATCCTATCTCTAATGAGTATTCTTATTGGATATTGCTAATCCAATCTCTGATGAGTCTTTTTTTCAGTTCTAATGAGTTGTATCCCAAAGATTTGAGCTAACCAGAGCTCTGATACCAACTGTAACGACACGGATTTTGCCCGCCCTTAATCGATCGCAAAATCGACCAAGACCGTTCAAATCCCGCATACGTTAACTTTTGGAATACAACAACATTAGAACAAATAATAGCCGACTTTTATAAACAGTACAAAATGTTTACATCAGAGTACAGAACATCAGAGTACATCTAATTATATTACAGCGGAAGATTAAATTTACAAAAATTAAAATACATCACAGTGCAGCGGAAATAAAATTACTAAGCTCTGGACACAGCTTTAAACTTCAATCCAGAATCCTGCTCGAGAGATAAACCTGTAGACAAACTACTCGACTGCCCGTGTGGAGAAGAGGGCACCCGAGTTTGCAAAGGTGGAAACAAACAACGGGTCAGTCATGGGACTGGTGTGAGAATTCTTAACTAACTTAACTAATAGTAATAAAGCAAATCCAAGGACCACGCCGCGTTAGTGGAATGGGTTTACTCCAATGGATTGACGTGCATAACTTAAAGTAAATCGTGAAATAACACAATGCTTTTGGAAAAATGGAATCACCATGAGACTCAGGTCCCATCACACAATGCAACGCACACCAGAGGATAGAGTTTTACCTTATGGTGATTAAAAGATGATAAATACATATGAAACGATATTATTATTAGTGTGTATATGTTTTAATAAAACATTTCAATCATAATGTATCAATCCTAGGAATCATAGGTACCCATATATTATGCCTCCGTACTAGTAATACAATCAAGTCCGTAAGGGTCGTATTGGAAAGTTGGGTTCCCATACTGAGTCAAGGCTAGGAGCGAAATCCTTACCGATTCGAGACACTCTAGCAATGCCCCAGGATTGGTACTCTGTCCAACCCTTGGATCCTGCAGGGCCGGTCCACACTTACTTTTGTGGATTAGAAATGCCTGAACACACGTTTCCCGATCCTAACGGATCTCTAAATTGGCCAGTCGCGACCAATATAACCGAGGTACCTCAATCCAACAACCACTTAGTAAATATCAGTGCTGGTAGGTCACTGACACCACTTTTAGCTAGAAAGAAACGTGCGCACTCCCTGCGTTCCCTTGCTCCGTTTTAGACTCCACCGAGGTGTGAGGCTCGCGAAGTAACGTTATAACCACAAGGCCTGCTTTTCAACAAAGCCTTGATCATCTTCATCTTAGAGTGCCACATTGTCAATCCATACCGTACCATTGATCATCCATCAACATATAAATGGGTGTTAAGTAAAGAATAAATTCTTCACCACCAACATTTATACATTAACAGAAAATCAATAACAAGATATTTAACGGAGTACGATGTCAGACACACAATCCATTTACAAGTCCGCTCTGGGTCTGAGCGAAAGCTAAATCCGTCGATCTCCAAATGCGTTTGGACGATCATTACTAAATATCTTGCCTTGGGAGGCCAGTCCCAATTCAAGCTACCAGTCATCATCATCCCAACGATATGAAAACCTTCGGTCTTCAACCATCACCTTCATCTTCGACTCTTGATTGTCGTGATGATTACTCAGAATGGGTTAAACCCGGTCATTCTGAGTAACTCGCGTATTTTGTGATTAAAAATCAAATGCTATAAAATCACACCAACGCCACATTCCAACTCCGGATATTCTTTTAATAAGATATTCGTATTAAAAGATTCTCATTAATTTTATCAAAGATAAATCTTTTTAATTTAATCTTAAATCTTTATTTATCCATATTAAACCAAATTATGGTTTATCCAATCTAATCGGAATTTACGCCTTATCGAAATAATTATAAATTAATTAATCCCCATCCCGATCTTTTATCCCAATAGGTTCAGGTACTTAATTTCCATTACCCATTTAAATCTAACTAAAGATTTAATTAACACATGGAGTTAAACTGGTGGAACTCCATTTTCGATCCTTAATTCAGTAATTTTATTTACTTAATTCCTCTCCAATCTAATTAAAGTTTTAATTAAAACCTTATTTCGTTTTAACCTTCCAAAGTCATTAATAAATAATTAATCAAAAATTAGGAAATTAAACCCCTCATTAATCCGGGTTAAAGAATAAATGTTATTTAACACATAATTCACGATAAACCCAAATTCAAATTTCATTGCAAATCCGTGGTTATAATAAAACCATTTTTAATTACTATTATTTATTCTAAAATAAATAAACCATTTATTCTGATCAAAATATCATTTCTCATATTAAAATTTTATTTTCAAAATATTAATTTTGAAATTAACTCTTTTAATATTCATTATAAAATGGATAATATAAGTTAATAAACTTATTCAGGTTAAAATGATGTTTCTATTTAAAATGGATTAAATAATCCAATTCGTTATATTATCCATTTATGTTTTATAATGGGCCAGACTTCTCACATTAGGCCTACAACTTGTGGATGCTGGATATGCCGGTTGGGTCCGGGCAGACTTATTCCACAGTTGGGCTTAACCTCGAGTCAAAACCCAATTTGTATTCGTGTACTTGGACCTCTCACATTAGGCCCAACATTTATGGCTGCTGGATATGCCGGTTGGTTCCGGGCAGACTTCCGCCATAAACGTGACCTAACCTCGTGTCCAAGAACAATTATAATTATAATTATAATTTTTTTTTAAAAAAATATTTTAAAATATTTCATATTTTAAAAACATCTAACTTCTAAAATGTCATATGTTCCAAAGTATAACTTTACATTGAAATATTCTTTATATTGCCTTTCCAATTTTCAATAAATATCGACCTTTCCATATTATAATAATATTATAATAATAATTACTTCAAAAATGGTTTTAATTACGATATCAAAACCTACCATTCGAACATCAAACGTAATCTTTTCCCATCAATCCATTTATGTTAAATTTTGAAATCACACCTTTTAAAATTTAGTGTTAACATAAAAACGAAAGCTTTTCAATTCAAATCTTCTTGTTATATTTGGAATGTAATTTTACTAACTTAATATTTCATTAAAACTTCCTAAATAATAGAAATTTAGTTTCCTTAATTCAAACGTCAATCAATACCATTAATTGAATAATAAATGATTTTTTTTTCATTCGAAATTGGAATGAGGCCCACACCATTTCCATATAATTCAATTATACGGATTTCATTCATTTATCTCATAAAAATTTTCAAACATCCATTAACAGCCAAAGTGCATTTCTAATTAACCATAAGGGTGACGTGTATTCAAATGTCAGCCCCTGACCCGTGTGGGGTTTCAACCAACACAAGTTCAAATAAAATAAACTGTGCTTCTGGACGATATATGAAAATTGATCGTCCAATCACATAAACAAGTTAGGTCACTTGTAAATGGCAGTGTATACATGTTCTTAAATAGAAACATACATAACATACATAATTTGGCATACTCACATATTTTAAGTTTCAACTATTCGATATCAAGTTTTCATGTTGAACAAGATGAAATAACATGACACTTATGTTGCAACACATTTCTTTTAATGTTAAAAAAAAGAAAAAGCGACAGAAATGACCCTTTTCATGTTCTTCTAAATTTTATACTTTTATTTAATAAATAAAATGCCAAATAAAATTTACTTTCACTTTTTCTCTTTTTATTTATTAACAAATTAATGTATTTTTGGACCTTGTACTTTAATTAAACAAACAATGCTAAAAATATCCTTCTTAAGTTTCAACATAAAAAGAAAAACTTCATGTTAAAATCCTTTAACATGTTGTTTCACACAAAAAGAATAACTTTATGTTAAATTAATTTATTTTAACTTAAAAAGAAGCTTTTATGTTAAAACTATTTTTAACTTTTTATTTTAAACATAAAAGAATATTTTATGTTAAATCATTTTTAACTTTACATTTTAACATGAAAAGGCAACTTCATGTTACCACATTTTTCCTGCAATACTTTTAATCATAAAAAGTTCAAAACAATTTCCTAACTTTTAATTCTAACATAAAATGTGTAAAACCACTTTCTGTTATTATATGTTAACATAAATTGTAAATAAAATGTTATTTAAACAAATTAGGTCTTTTGCTTACAAAATGAATAATAAAACAAAGTCTATTCTTTTTGTTACAAAAATAATAATAAAACAAAATTTATCCTTTTTTTTTAAAAAAAAAAGAAAAAAAAACAAGATCTGGTTCTTTTTATAGAAAATAAAAATGAAATTACAGGTATATTTTCTTCTACCTAAATTTTGTCATCCATTTTGCCAAAGAACTGCAAACTAAAAAGGTATCACAGTTTTTATTTCAATAAAATTTCACTTCTCATCAAATTCCATCGTTTAAGGTTAACAAATAAAAATAAGCTTTATTTATCATTCAAATTCCATTGTTAAGGCAACAAATAAAAATGATGTTTTTATTTGTAAATCAATTCTTTACCGTTTCTTCATTTTTTTTTTATATAAAAATGATATTCTATAATATAAAATAAGTCAAAACAAATGGATCTTAAATAAATAGAAGTTCAGATCCAATTTCACTACCAAGACAAAATTTCATCACATATGGTGTTTCATCACATATCTCATACAACATGAACAACAGATCGCAACACAACCAACAAACAACATCACATAAATCACAGATATTTCAGATCTGAATCGATAGCATATACATAATAATTTTTAAGAGAGAAAAATAATTAATCAATAATTTAATAATTTAAAAATTAGAATTCTCACCTTGATTGGATAAGAATTTGTCCCAATAGCTTTCTTTCCTTTTTTAAAAAAAATCGTATTTAAAGTCGCGATTCTCACGATCATGGCGCACCCCACATCGACCGCCTTCGACTTGCTAACCCGCCGCCCAGGTCTCGGCCAACTCGTCGCTGTGTCCACCCTCAAAAACCAACCCCGAACCTTGCCACTTCATGCTACCGCCCTGGCCACCGTGTGTTATGAAGAGTTGAACCATTTTTGCATTGGAAGGGCTTTCAATTGATGAAGGAATTGGAAGAAAGAGGAGGAAGGATTGAACCATTTAGAGAGGAAGAGCGGCTACTGCCATTGAAAAGAAGAAGATGGAGGCGGCGGCTTTTAGAAAAGAGAATGAGATTAGGATTTTGTTAATCTCTATATCTATAGGAAAAAGGAAGTGAATAGATAAAGGGTTGATTTAGGTTAGAGTTTAGGAAAGGATTTCAAATGCAATATTTAATTTCATTTATTCATCCTTAATTCTATTTCAAAACATTACCCATCTAATCCTAATTCAACATAGGAATAAATTACCTATGTTATATATCTCAAATTCAATTTTCTAACAATTTTTAATTGAGCAATCAATTCATTAATTATTCTTTCCAAATATAATATGACAAAGTTATCATAATGCCTCATTTCAAATTTCTTTTTATACTCGAATTAAACTATTCAAAAATTTCATTATACTAAATTCCAACATTATATTTCAATCATAAAATTAAATGGTTTGTATTCTTGTATTGATTCAACATTTATTACAGTTCCATTATTTCAACAAAAAAAAAAATTAACCACTTTTATTACTCAATTTACATTAAATTATATTTATGTTCATCTCATTAATTATACGTTACCTTAAATTTAACCTTCACATTAGAAACAATCCCCATTTGATTATAATTAAATTTCTAATGAATTGTTATACTTTGATTTTACCACACCATAAATATCATATAAACAATTAGTATTTACACATGTTACATTCATAATTTGTAGTCATCATCTTAACCATATAAGTTTATTTCAAAATGCTACATTGTAACAACCCGAAAATCTGGGCCAGTTTGAAATTTTTATTTTGGCAATTTTAGCGAATTTTGATTATTTAAAATGAATTATTTTAAATAATATCGACGAGATATTTATTTTGAATGGAATTCGAACGAATATATTATACGCGTCGTCGTTAGAATATAAATATTTATATATAATTATAAATAGAATTGAAAATGGCGCGGTAGTTCAATAATTCGATTTCAAACTTCAATTGAATGTACCGTGTGCAAAACAATCCGGATTTTAGTGAAACCAAAAACATTAGGATCTAATTAATAAGATCTTTCCAACGAATCCGAAAAATCAAAATTTCATAGCGGGAATCAAAAGATATGTCCAGTTGAAATTTCTGAATAGTCGCTATGGAATTCAAGCCCTTAAAAATGGGAATTTTGCAAATGACCTCGGATTTCGACGAAACCACTTTTGTTGGGTCCGTGATGTTAAATTATTGCTAGGTTTCAAATTTCATAATTTTCTGAATCAATATGTGAGCGTGGCATAGGAAAACGCGTTTGACCAATTTCAGTTGATTTTAATCGACTGAAAAATGGCCATTTTTCTAACGGTCCCAGAATTCGACGAAACTAGTTTTGTTAGGACCGTATCGTCAATACGATGCTAGAAAATATTTTTATGAAATTTATAGAGTTAGTATGTGACCCCGGTAATTTGAAATGTACGTTTAAAATTCAATATAGTGATTTAAATGTAAATTCAACGGAAACCAATCGAAACAATCAAATCAGCTTGCGATACATATTCCATTGTGTTCGGAATGGGGGTAAAACGCTGTGGACGACAGGCGGTGGGCCTCGATTAGAGGTCATAGGTAAAAGTCAACCTTTTGAATTTTAAATTAATAAAAAAAATTAATTAATTTCTCTCTCCTTCCCTTTTATCATTGCTCTGGCCCCCCCTATATTCTTCAACCCAAATCGACAGAAAAAAAAAACGACGAGGTCGATCCTCGATGTTGGCGCCGCCGGAGGGCCTCCAACACGCGCGCCTCCCTCCTCCTGTCAGCGTCCCTTTCCACCGCCGAGTTCCTCCCTCCGGCGCCTCCAACCACGAACCCCCATATCGAAACCCGCGACAACCCTTTTCAGACCCCAAGGCCGAAGTCAACCCCACCGCCACCCGAATCTGGCTGCCTCTGCCTGAAGCCTGGACCCGCCGCCAGCAGCTCCGGTACACCCCTTCCCCCACTCCGACGAACTCAGCACCAAGCCCTTCTTTTTTTTTCAAACGTGCAATGTGAGTTTTTCCTGTTTATTATCTTCGATTAAAACTGATTTTATTGACTAGTAAGGATTTTTATATATGAAAAGTAAGGATTTTTGAATATGAAAAGTAAGGATTTTTGAATATGAAAAGTAAGGATTTTTATATATGAAAAGTAAGGATTTTTGAATATGAAAAGTAAGGATTTTTGAATATGAAAAGTAAGGATTTTTATATATGAAAAGTAAGGATTTTTTAATATGAAAAGTATGGATTTTTAAATATGAAAAGTATGGATTTTTAAGTATGAAAAGACGATATTTTGAGATGAGTAGTATAATAAAAATATGATTTTTATATATTGAACTTCGAAATAAAAATGTGATTTTTATATATTGAACTTCGAAATAAAAATATGATTTTTATATATTGAATAGCGAAGTAAAAATTCGATTTTTACATATGTAGTGAAAGCGGATAACGAAGGTGACAAAAAGGCGAGAACGAAGAAGATTTATATCAAAGAAGAGTCAAGATGATTGGATAGCTATCTGTGAGAATTTCTCACCTTTCAATTTTTTTTTCTAGTTATATATATATATATATATATATATATATATACTAGGATGCAGACGGTGCTTAGTAGCACCCGACACAATCGTCCACAGACCATGGACTTGTTTGTTTGGTTGCACAGGTTAGTTATATGATTTGATTTGAAATTGAATTGTTTGGTGAAATGAATGGATTGATTGATGTGTGAATGGCGTGGGCCTTCACTAGACCGGGGATAAGGCTAGGCCTTGTCCCGTTTCTAGTATCGTGCCGTTATGCCGCCGAAATTTTCCAAAATAAGTTAGAAAAATAAAAATAGCATTTTATTTAAAGAATGAACTGAATAGAAATTCATATGTTGGAATAAAATGTTTTATCGTTAAAAATATAATTTTTAACGTGAATGTGAATAAATAAATATTCATTTACAAACCAGACGGTTTGTTTATGTACACCTATTTGAAGGACATTGATTGGGTCGATAAATTTTACACATCGCCCAACTGCACAAATAAAATGTGCATTTGATTGTTTGAAACCCCACACGGGTGTTGGGATGAAATTTGAAGTTCACTCATCCTGATTGATTAAATATGTCGATCGATTGATTGACAGGCTGTTATAAGCGTTAGATATTTATATTTGATGCTTATACAGTGTAGTGCACTTTGGTTGATGGTTGATTATTTTTCAATGCTATTATATGTGTGTAATGCATGAAAATCCATATAATTAACTTTATATGGTAATTGATTGGGCCTCATTCCAATTTAGAAAAATAAAGAATATTATAAAATAAAAGTTCATGTGTTGACAGTACTCATCCATTGAGATTGGTCATGTGTTGAACGAAATATTTTAGTAATAAAATTTACATCTTTATCGATATAAAATAAAAGTTCATGTGTTGACAGTACTCATCCATTGAGATTGGTCATGTGTTGAACGAAATATTTTGATAATAACAACTATTTTGAAAAAGAAATATTTGAAATAGAATATTTGAAAATAGAAATTTATGAAGCCGTGTTGATTAGATTGACGCCATTTTGACGTGAACGATATTTATATCGATTTTATTCATTTCGAAATGAATTGAATATATAACGATTTCGAAATGAATTGAATTGAAAACGATTTCGAAATGAATTGAATTGAAAACGATTTCGAAATGAATTGAATTGAAAACGATTTCGAAATGAATTGAATATATAACGATTTCGAAATGAATTGAATATATAACGATTTCGAAATGAATTGAATATATAACGATTTCGAAATAAATTGAATATATAACGATTTCGAAATGAATTGAATATATAACGATTTCGAAATGAATTGAATTGAAAACGATTTCGAAATAAATTGAATATATAACGATTTCGAAATGAATTGAATTGAAAACGATTTCGAAATAAACTGAATATATAACGATTTCGAAATGAATTGAATTGAAAACGATTTCGAAATAAATTGAATATATAACGATTTCGAAATGAATTGAATTGAAAACGATTTCGAAATGAATTGAATATATAACGATTTCGAAATGAATTGAATATAAAACGATTTCGAAATGAATTGAATTGAAAACGAATTCAAATTGAATTGAAAGCGAATTGAAATGAATTCAAATTGAATTGAAATTTGAATTGAATAGAAATGAATTTTAAAATGAATTTATAAAGAAGAATTCAATTTTGATTTGAATTGAAAAGGAAGTTGAAATTGCTTTTGAAACGAATTTAAAACTATTCATATAATTCGTTTTAATTAGAAATCGACGAAATATATATTATATATATTATATATATAATATAATGGCCTGAATAGAACGCGCCGCGCCGCGGCAGTTCGCGAATTTCGACCATTTATTTCAAACGAACATTACGGGAGATCCGACCGTCGGATTCTCCTAAAACCGGAACTGTTGGGTTCGTATCGAAAAGAGATTTCTAACGAATATTAGAAATTCAAAATATAACGGTTGGATTTGGAGATACGTCCAAATCAAATTCGAAAAAGGTCGCTGTAAGTGCAGTACGATGGCCGTTGATGGAAATCGACTGTACAGGCCTTGATAAAATTATTAAAAATAGTAATAATTTGTGTAAAATCATAAGAAATGATTTAGAAAGAATTGGGATGAAAAACTCCATATTTGAAAAGATAAAAATAGATTTTTATCGAAATGAACTAGTTTTGAACTAGAATTATAATTCTATTTATTTTTAAATAAATAAATTGAATTTGAAATGGTTTTGAAAATAACCAAAATTTCCAATGATTGCATTGGAATGGATTTGAATCGAAATTGTCTTCGGAATATTTCGATGTTGGATTTCGTGATTATACAAATGTTGTTATGGAAATTTGAAAGATATATATATATATATATATCGTTATTTCCAATGCGATATTTGTTAGTCGTAGAATTTGATATTGAATATAAGCCGGTATATTTTCTATTCAGAGCCTTGTATTGAATATCAAATGTGATTTTGGTTTGTCGTGAATGGTGTCTTCACTAACACTGTTCTTGAACCCAGTTGAGAAAAGATTAAATCTTTTTGTTTAGATTTAACGAAGTGTATCAATTAAATAATATTTAATTGGAATTAAATCGATATTGATTTTTGGGTTTATCGTGAACAGTGTTTTAAACAACACTCGTTCTTTAACCCGATAATTAATGAATGTGATTTTGGGTTTATCGTGAACTGTGTTTTTAAATGACACGGATTCTTTAACCCAGTTAACGATTAAAACTAAGTGGAGTTTTAATGAATCTTTAATTAGATTGAAATGATCGAGAATGGAGTATCACCAGTTTTGCTCCAGGCGATAGTTAAATCTTTAATTAGATTTGAACGTGAAATGGTAATTGAATTTACCGATAACACCGTGGTGTTAGATATGAAGTACTACCAGTTTTACTTCATGGGATGAATAGTTTGGGATTGGGAAATTAAAACAAATGATTACTTCGGTAAGGTTCGCTAATCCTGACTAGTTTGAATTGATATTAAAAAATAGATTAAAGAATAAATTCAAGAAATTTGTCTTGGATAAAATTAATGGGAACCTTTCCCTATGAATGTGAAATTTAGAAACTAACTGTCGGTTAGCTAAGCAGAATGGTTTTCTGGATATTGATCTGATGTTGGTTTCGGCCTTCGGGGTTAATATTTGGGGAATTATTCTCTTGATTAATTTACGGTTAGTGACTGATGAATTGGAATGAGGCGTATGTGGTGTTTGTGTAACACTTATTTAAAATATACGCGAGTTATTCGGGAAGACCGGTTTTATCCCATTCTGAATAACTGATACGACGATAAGTCGAAGATGAAGACGATGGTCGAAGACCGGAAGTCTTCACGTTGTTTGGGTGATTACTGATGATCTTGATTAGGCTGTACACCCAAGAAGATGGAAACAGTTGGTGATCGTCCAGACGTACTTGGAGATCGATGGATATGCGGGGTACTAGGTGCCCCCGGTTTCGTTCAGACCCAGAACGGACTTGTAAATGGACTGTGTGTCTGACATTGGATTTTAGTCCGTGTGATTGATCTCTTTTAAATATATATCTGTTTGGCGGCGGAGAATTTATTCTCTTGCTTAACGCCCTTCTCTGAGACGTACGTGCTCAGGGGTTATATATTGATGGATATCAATCGCATGGAGTGAATTGCCTGTGTGGCATGCCTAAGTGGCAAATGATCAAGGCTTCTGTTGAAAAGCAAAGTCTTGTGGTTGATGATCGAAGCACGGCCTTTGTGGCGTAGCTTTGTGTAACGTTGATTCGCGAGTTTCACACCCGGTATGAACCAAAAACGGGAGACGGACCTCAGGGAGGGCCTACGTTTCCTCCTAGCTAAAAGTGGCGTCAGTGGTTTTACACGCCCTGACGAGTTTGACTTATGTGGTTGTTGCTGTTGCGAGGCGCCTCGGATTGATCGGTCATTCTCGAACCGATGGAGTCATTTAGTTGGCTCGCTTACGCCCCAAAGGGCGGCGAAACGTAGTGCTCAGGTATAATAATCCACATCGGTGGACCGGCCCTGACGATCCAAGGGTCGATGCGTTCTGATCCTGAGACTCGGGCTAGGCAGTCTCGAATCAGTGAGGATCTTGCCCCTAGCCTCGGTTCATACCATAAATGATAACCCAACTTCCAATACGACGTCTTGCGGTTTTGATTGTAAACTTATATATGGCGACATAGTGTTATGGGGCATTCATGCCGCCTATGATTGATACTTATGATTTGAAGTTGTTTTATACACTATGCACTTATAATAGTATCAAACGATTTGTTTTAACCGTATCAAGCATTCTTTGGCTGTTATAAGGGAAAACCCTATCCTCGGCTGCGTTGCATTGTGTGATGGGACCTGGGTCTTATAACAGCTTCATTTTTCTTTATTTAGCATTGCGCTGTTTGTTTTATGCACTGGTATTCTTGGGAGGAAATCCGTTCCGTGTTATACGGCGTGGTCCCTTGATTCACCTAACTTTAAAATAAAGATTAATAACTGTTTTAGTTCTCACACCAGTCACATGATTGACCTGGAGTTTATTGTTTTAACCTAAACTCTGGGTGCCCTTATTTTGACACGGGCAGCTAGTAGTTTTGGTTTTGCAGATTTATATTCACAGGATCCTGGTTTACAGCTGGAATGATATCCGGAAAGCTTTGTATCCGCATATCTACATTCTAGTTGTGTATTGTATTATCTTCCGCTGCTATGTATTTAAATGTAATTTAAATCTCTGATATTTCTGTGTAATATTCATTTATACTCTGTATATTCTTGTAATCTGATGCATTGTTGTAATATACAATGAAATGTTCTTTTGTATGTATTCTGTTGTGGCTTGTTCTCGAACTATCCGACGCTTTCCTTTACGGGGAAGTTACGGGTTTTCACAGTTGGTATCGGAGCTTTGGTTTACAAAGCTTAGAGAACAAGGCACATTAGAACCGTACGAAAGAATTCATCAGATATTGGATTAGTAATATCCAACGGGAATGACTCGTTAGAGATGGGATCAGTAGTATCCTAGAGCGAGTGTGAAGAGTATATTTTTCAAATGGAAACAAATTTTGTGTTGAAAATTTAAAATCAATTATTCGTATTTGATTATTTAGTTTACATTGATTTGGACAGTCCAGTATATAAAGATTTTGCATATACGCCTTGCAAACGTATATTTGAAATTTTAATATACTGGATAGATATAGAATCACACTCTAGTCGCCCGGAGATGATGTTGATAATGACCATGGCATCATCAATATTTATGTTCGTGCTCCGAACGTGTAATATCTATATATTTCCTATTGACTAGTGTGAGAACCAAAATTAGATAGGGCCTATTGTTGTGAATTGGAATCAAAACATGATTTTCTTTATATATATCAAAATTATGAATTTGAAACGTTAATCCACTAATTGATTGATGTTTGTGTTGTTTGCCTATTTGTTTGCTAATTTTGAACCATTATGCCTAATAGCATCACATATTGAATTGTATTGAAAATTGGTCGCATTTGCTTGCATGTACCTATACTTACATTGAACAGGTCATAGCAAGGAGGCTAGAGCAGAGAATAAAATTTGTTTGCCCGACAAATAGGTACATGTTTACTACATAATTTACTGTTTTGTTTGGGTGATGATGATTTTATGAGCCTATTGGCTTTTTCTTTTTCTTTTTGAGATCTGAAGGACCGGGGAAGCTATTTGAAATTCCCCGATGCTCCCGGTGCAGGGGAGGTTATGGTGAAATTTTTCGAAAATTTAGGGTGTTAGCCAAATTTTTGAAATTTTGAAAATTCTCAGAAACTAAAGAGTTGGAGAATGGAAGCCAGATCGAACGTAGAGTTGATTAGTCAAACCACTTTCGACTTTGTTCCTTTTCGGGGATGAAAAGTTTTAAGTGGGGTAGATTGTAACAACCCGATAATCTGGGCCAGTTTGAAATTTTTATTTTGGCAATTTTAGCGAATTTTGATTATTTAAAATGAATTATTTTAAATAATATCGACGAGATATTTATTTTGAATGGAATTCGAACGTATATATTATACGCGTCGTCGTTAGAATATAAATATTTATATATAATTATAAATAGAATTGAAAATGGCGCGGTAGTTCAATAATTCGATTTCAAACTTCAATTGAATGTACCGGGTGCAAAACAATCCGGATTTTAGTGAAACCAAAAACATTAGGATCTAATTGATAAGATCTTTCCAACGAATCCGAAAAATCAAGATTTCATAGCGGGAATCAAAAGATATGTCCAGTTGAAATTTCTGAATAGTCGTTATGGAATTCAAGCCCTTAAAAATGGGAATTTTGCAAATGACCTCGGATTTCGACGAAACCACTTTTGTTGGGTCCGTGATGTTAAATTATTGCTAGGTTTCAAATTTCATAATTTTCTGAATCAATATGTGAGTGGCATAGGAAAACGCGTTTGACCAATTTCAGTTGATTTTAATCGACTGAAAAATGGCCATTTTTCTAACGGTCCCAGAATTCGACGAAACTAGTTTTGTTAGGACCGTATCGTCAATACGATGCTAGAAAATATTTTTATGAAATTTATAGAGTTAGTATGTGACCCCGGTAATTTGAAATGTACGTTTAAAATTCAATATAGTGATTTAAATGTAAATTCAACGGAAACCAATCGAAACGATCAAATCAGCTTGCGATACATATTCCATTGTGTTCGGAATGGGGGTAAAACGCTGTGGACGACAGGCGGTGGGCCTCGATTAGAGGTCGTAGGTAAAAGTCAACTTTTTGAATTTTAAATTAATAAAAAAAATTAATTAATTTCTCTCTCCTTCCCTTTTATCATTGCTCTGCCCCCCCCCCATATTCTTCAACCCAAATCGACAGAAAGAACAAAAAAAACGACGAGGTCGATCCTCGATGTTGGCGCCGCCGGAGGGCCTCCAACACGCGCGCCTCCCTCCTCCTGTCAGCGCCCCTTTCCACCGCCGAGTTCCTCCCTCCGGCGCCTCCAACCACGAACCCCCATATCGAAACCCGCGGCAACCCTTTTCAGACCCCAAGGCCGAAGTCAACCCCACCGCCACCCGAATCTGGCTGCCTCTGCCTGAAGCCTGGACCCGCCGCCAGCAGCTCCGGTACACCCCTTCCCCCACTCCGACGAACTCAGCACCAAGCCCTTCTTTTTTTTCAAACGTGCAATGTGAGTTTTTCCTGTTTATTTTCTTTGATTAAAACTGATTTTATTGACTAGTAAGGATTTTTATATATGAAAAGTAAGGATTTTTGAATATGAAAAGTAAGGATTTTTGAATATGAAAAGTAAGGATTTTTATATATGAAAAGTAAGGATTTTTGAATATGAAAAGTAAGGATTTTTGAATATGAAAAGTAAGGATTTTTATATATGAAAAGTAAGGATTTTTTAATATGAAAAGTATGGATTTTTAAATATGAAAAGTATGGATTTTTAAGTATGAAAAGACGATATTTTGAGATGAGTAGTATAATAAAAATATGATTTTTATATATTGAACTTCGAAATAAAAATGTGATTTTTATATATTGAACTTCGAAATAAAAATATGATTTTTATATATTGAATAGCAAAGTAAAAATTCGATTTTTACATATGTAGTGAAAGCGGATAACGAAGGTGACAAAAAGGTGAGAACGAAGAAGATTTATATCAAAGAAGAGTCAAGATGATTGGATAGCTATCTGTGAGAATTTCTCACCTTTCAATTTTATTTTCTAGTTATATATATATACTAGGATGCAGACGGTGCTTAGTAGCACCCGACACAATCGTCCACAGACCATGGACTTGTTTGTTTGGTTGCATAGGTTAGTTATATGATTTGATTTGAAATTGAATTGTTTGGTGAAATGAATGGATTGATTGATGTGTGAATGGCGTGGGCCTTCGCTAGACCGGGGATAAGGCTAGGCCTTGTCCCGTTTCTAGTATCGTGCCGTTATGCCGCCGAAATTTTCCAAAATAAGTTAGAAAAATAAAAATAGCATTTTATTTAAAGAATGAACTGAATAGAAATTCATATGTTGGAATAAAATGTTTTATCGTTAAAAATATAATTTTTAACGTGAATGTGAATAAATAAATATTCATTTACAAACCAGACGGTTTGTTTATGTACACCTATTTGAAGGACATTGATTGGGTCGATAAATTTTACACATCGCCCAACTGCACAAATAAAATGTGCGTTTGATTGTTTGAAACCCCACACGGGTGTTGGAATGAAATTTGAAGTTCACTCATCCTGATTGATTAAATATGTCAATCGATTGATTGACAGGCTGTTATAAGCGTTAGATATTTATATTTGATGCTTATACAGTGTAGTGCACTTTGGTTGATGGTTGATTATTTTTCAATGCTATTATATGTGTGTAATGCATGAAAATCCATATAATTAACTTTATATGGTAATTGATTGGGCCTCATTCCAATTTAGAAAAATAAAGAATATTATAAAATAAAAGTTCATGTGTTGACAATACTCATCCATTGAGATTGGTCATGTGTTGAACGAAATATTTTAGTAATAAAATTTACATCTTTATCGATATAAAATAAAAGTTCATGTGTTGATAGTACTCATCCATTGAGATTGGTCATGTGTTGAACGAAATATTTTGATAATAACAACTATTTTGAAAAAGAAATATTTGAAATAGAATATTTGAAAATAGAAATTTATGAAGCCGTGTTGATTAGATTGACGCCATTTTGACGTGAACGATATTTATATCGATTTTATTCATTTCGAAATGAATTGAATATATAACGATTTCGAAATGAATTGAATTGAAAACGATTTCGAAATGAATTGAATTGAAAACGATTTCGAAATGAATTGAATTGAAAACGATTTCGAAATGAATTGAATATATAACGATTTCGAAATGAATTGAATATATAACGATTTCGAAATGAATTGAATATATAACGATTTCGAAATAAATTGAATATATAACGATTTCGAAATGAATTGAATATATAACGATTTCGAAATGAATTGAATTGAAAACGATTTCGAAATAAATTGAATATATAACGATTTCGAAATGAATTGAATTGAAAACGATTTCGAAATAAACTGAATATATAACGATTTCGAAATGAATTGAATTGAAAACGATTTCGAAATAAATTGAATATATAACGATTTCGAAATGAATTGAATTGAAAACGATTTCGAAATGAATTGAATATATAACGATTTCGAAATGAATTGAATATAAAACGATTTCGAAATGAATTGAATTGAAAACGAATTCAAATTGAATTGAAAGCGAATTGAAATGAATTCAAATTGAATTGAAATTTGAATTGAATAGAAATGAATTTTAAAACGAATTTATAAAGAAGAATTCAATTTTGATTTGAATTGAAAAGAAAGTTGAAATTGCTTTTGAAACGAATTTAAAACTATTCATATAATTCGTTTTAATTAGAAATCGACGAAATATATATTATATATATTTAATATAATGGCCTGAATAGAACGCGCCGCGCCGCGGCAGTTCTCGAATTTCGACCATTTATTTCAAACGAACATTACGGGAGATCCGACCGTCGGATTCTCCTAAAACCGGAACCGTTAGGTTCGTATCGAAAAGAGCTTTCTAACGAATATTAGAAATTCAAAATCTAACGGTTGGATTTGGAGATACGTCCAAATCAAATTCGAAAAAGGTCGTTGTAAGTGCAGTTCGATGGCCGTTGATGGAAATCGACTGTACAGGCCTTGATAAAATTATTAAAAATAGTAATAATTTGTGTAAAATCATAAGAAATGATTTAGAAAGAATTGGGATGAAAAACTCCATATTTGAAAAGATAAAAATAGATTTTTATCGAAATGAACTAGTTTCGAACTAGAATTATAATTCTATTTATTTTTAAATAAATAAATTGAATTTGAAATGGTTTTGAAAATAACCAAAATTTCCAATGATTGCATTGGAATGGATTTGAATCGAAATTGTCTTCGGAATATTTCGATGTTGGATTTCGTGATTATACAAATGTTGTTATGGAAATTTGAAAGATATATATATATATATATAAATATATATATATATATATATATATCGTTATTTCCAATGCGATATTTGTTAGTCGTAGAATTTGATATTGAATATAAGCCGGTATATTTTCTATTCAGAGCCTTGTATTGAATATCAAATGTGATTTGGGTTTGTCGTGAATGGTGTCTTCACTAACACTGTTCTTGAACCCAGTTGAGAAAAGATTAAATCTTTTTGTTTAGATTTAACGAAGCGTATCAATTAAATAATATTTAATTGGAATTAAATCGATATTGATTTTTGGGTTTATCGTGAACAGTGTTTTAAACAACACTCGTTCTTTAACCCGATAATTAATGAATGTGATTTTGGGTTTATCGTGAACTGTGTTTTTAAATGACACGGATTCTTTAACCCAGTTAACGATTAAAACTAAGTGGAGTTTTAATGAATCTTTAATTAGATTGAAATGATCGAGAATGGAGTATCACCAGTTTTGCTCCAGGCGATAGTTAAATCTTTAATTAGATTTGAACGTGAAATGGTAATTGAATTTACCGATAACACCGTGGTGTTAGATATGAAGTACTACCAGTTTTACTTCATGGGATGAATAGGTTGGGATTGGGAAATTAAAACAAATGATTACTTCGGTAAGGTTCGCTAATCCCGACTAGTTTGAATTGATATTCAAAAATAGATTAAAGAATAAATTCAAGAAATTTGTCTTGGATAAAATTAATGGGAACCTTTCCCTATGAATGTGAAATTTAGAAACTAACTGTCGGTTAGCTAAGCAGAATGGTTTTCTGGATATTGATCTGATGTTGGTTTCGGCCTTCGGGGTTAATATTTGGGGAATTATTCTCTTGATTAATTTACGGTTAGTGACTGATGAATTGGAATGAGGCGTATGTGGTGTTTGTGTAACACTTATTTAAAATATACGTGAGTTATTCGGGAAGACCGGGTTTATCCCATTCTGAATAACTGATACGACGATAAGTCGAAGATGAAGACGATGGTCGAAGACCAGAAGTCTTCACGTTGTTTGGGTGATTACTGATGATCTTGATTGGGCTGTACAACCAAGAAGATGGAAACAGTTGGTGATCGTCCAGACGTACGTGGAGATCGATGGATATGCGGGGTACTAGGTGCCCCCGGTTTCGTTCAGACCCAGAACGGACTTGTAAATGGACCGTGTGTCTGACATTGGATTTTAGTCCATGTGATTGATCTCTATTAAATATATATCTGTTTGGCGGCGGAGAATTTATTCTCTTGCTTAACGCCCTTCTCTGAGACGTACGTGCTCAGGGGTTATATATTGATGGATATCAATCGCATGGAGTGAATTGCCTGTGTGGCATGCCTAAGTGGCAAATGATCAAGGCTTCTGTTGAAAAGCAAAGTCTTGTGGTTGATGATCGAAGCACGGCCTTTGTGGCGTAGCTTTGTGTAACGTTGATTCGCGAGTTTCACACCCGGTATGAACCAAAAACGGGAGACGGACCTCAGGGAGGGCCTACGTTTCCTCCTAGCTAAAAGTTGCGTCAGTGGTTTTACACGCCCTGACGAGTTTGACTTATGTGGTTGTTGCTGTTGCGAGGCGCCTCGGATTGATCGGTCGTTCTCGAACCGATGGAGTCATTTAGTTGGCTCGCTTACGCCCCAAAGGGCGGCGAAACGTAGTGCTCAGGTATAATAATCCACATCGGTGGACCGGCCCTGACGATCCAAGGGTCGATGCGTTCTGATCCTGAGACTCGGGCTAGGCAGTCTCGAATCAGTGAGGATCTTGCCCCTAGCCTCGGTTCATACCATAAATGATAACCCAACTTCCAATACGACGTCTTGCGGTTTTGATTGTAAACTTATATATGGCGACATAGTGTTATGGGGCATTCATGCCGCCTATGATTGATACTTATGATTTGAAGTTGTTTTATACACTATGCACTTATAATAGTATCAAACGATTTGTTTTAACCGTATCAAGCATTCTTTGGCTGTTATAAGGGAAAACCCTATCCTCGGCTGCGTTGCATTGTGTGATGGGACCTGGGTCTTATAACAGCTTCATTTTTCTTTATTTAGCATTGCGCTGTTTGTTTTATGCACTGGTATTCTTGGGAGGAAACCCGTTCCGTGTTATACGGCGTGGTCCCTTGATTCACCTAACTTTAAAATAAAGATTAATAACTGTTTTAGTTCTCACACCAGTCACATGACTGACCTGGAGTTTATTGTTTTAACCTAAACTCTGGGTGCCCTTATTTTGACACGGGCAGCTAGTAGTTTTGGTTTTGCAGATTTATATTCACAGGATCCTGGTTTACAGCTGGAATGATATCCGGAAAGCTTTGTATCCGCATATCTACATTCTAGTTGTGTATTGTATTATCTTCCGCTGCTATGTATTTAAATGTAATTTAAATCTCTGATATTTCTGTGTAATATTCATTTATACTCTGTATATTCTTGTAATCTGATGCATTGTTGTAATATACAATGAAATGTTCTTTTGTATGTATTCTGTTGTGGCTTGTTCTCGAACTATCCGACGCTTTCCTTTACGGGGAAGTTACGGGTATTCACATACATTATATATATATCATTTTGATTACTTAAATAATTGCCAAACATTTACGATATTTTTAAAACAAATTCACATACCAAAATTCAAGTTAGGTATTACACCGATATACGGTGTTTGGTTTCAATTGTAATTAAATTTCTTTAAGTATATATATATATATATATTTAATTCCACTATATTTGGTTTGATTTAATTATGTCAATGAGTCACAAGATTTTAAAATAATAATAATAATTAGCAATCCAAATATGGTTATATGTTTATTGTATGTTAATTGTATATGGACAAACATGAAATAACATTTTTTTTAACATAAGAAATGTAACATCTTTATATGACAAATTTTAATTGAATATAATTAAATGACATTACTAACTTACTATAGCATTTCAAACAAAAATGACATTTTAAATATGAACGAACATTACTCTACATAAATGACATTTTAATTAACATACCTGATTCTAAATAAAGTGACATTTTTAATTATAAAGTGACATTTTTAATTCTAACATAAATGACATTTTTGAATTCTAACATAAATGTTCCTTTTTAATTCTAACATGACAAATTAAAATTAAAATATTTATTTTGTCTAACAATGAAAAATGTTTATTTTGTCTACCATGACAAATTATAACTAGAATGTCTATGTTGTTCTAACTTGGCAATTTTAACATAAATGATGCTTTTATTTAGACAATACATTCCTAATCTTAATGAAATCCCTTTTATGATAACATCATAATGAAAATTTTTAATATGTTAACATAAAAATGATAATTCTTTTATTTTCTTAGCATACCACTCTTGTTATTCCTTAAACAATAAAAATGTTATTTTTTTATTTATTCCTAACATGAACATCCTTTTTGTACATAAACGATAAAAATATGATTTTTTTTAACATGAAACATCTTAGTTATATATATAAACAATAAAAAATGGATTTTATTGTATGCACAAATATGGCCTAACAAGAATATACACAGTTCAATTCTGATTTATTCTGAATCCTGTACATTCAGTTATAGTTAAAAATCAAAATTTCAAACTACAGCGCTATTTTAAACTCATTTTATATTTAAATTAAACTTATTCGTTTTAACTTCAATTAGAATAAATTTTTGATCGTTATTATTTAAAATAAATTATTTTAAATCTTTTAAATTCATTAAAATTTCTAAAATAAAAATTTTAAACTGGTCCCAAAATTCCGGGTTATTACAGTCTCCCCCACTTAAGAACTTTTCGTCCTCGAAAAGGAACGAAGTTAAAAGTGTATTAATTATCCTACTCAAATTCTTTTCTATACATTTCTATAATTTTATTTGTTGATTTCAAGTATATATAACTTTTACATACTCAAAAATCATATTTTCTAAAATGGATTATAATTACAAATACGTATATCATTAGCTTTTCACTCTGAACTCATTCTAGGGCATTACTAACCCCATCTCTAATGAGTTTTCTCATTCTAGGATACTGCTGATCCTATCTCTAATGAGTATTCTTATTGGATATTGCTAATCCAATCTCTGATGAGTCTTTTGTTCAGTTCTAATGAGTTGTATCCCAAAGATTTGAGCTAACCAGAGCTCTGATACCAACTGTAACGACACGGATTTTGCCCGCCCTTAATCGATCGCAAAATCGACCAAGACCGTTCAAATCCCGCATACGTTAACTTTGGGAATACAACAACATTAGAACAAATAACAGCCGACTTTTATAAACAGTACAAAATGTTTACATCAGAGTACAGAACATCAGAGTACATCTAATTATATTACAGCGGAAGATTAAATTTACAAAAATTATAATACATCACAGTGCAGCGGAAATAAAATAACTAAGCTCTGGACACAGCTTTAAACTTCAATCCAGAATCCTGCTCGAGAGATAAACCTATAGACAAACTACTCGACTGCCCGTGTGGAGAAGAGGGCACCCGAGTTTGCAAAGGTGGAAACAAACAACTGGTCAGTCATGGGACTGGTGTGAGAATTCTTAACTAACTTAACTAATAGTAATAAAGAAAATCCAAGGACCACGCCGCGTTAGCGGAACGGGTTTACTCCAATGGATTGACGTGCATAACTTAAAGTAAATCGTGAAATAACGCAATGCTTTTGGAAAAATGGAATCACCATAAGACTCAGGTCCCATCACACAATGCAACGCACACCAGAGGATAGAGTTTTACCTTATGGTGATTAAAAGATGATAAATACGTATGAAACGATATTATTATTAGTGTGTATATGTTTTAATATAACATTTCAATCATAATGTATCAATCCTAGGAAGCATAGGTACCCATATATTATGCCTCCGTACTAGTAATGCAATCAAGTCCGTAAGGGTCGTATTGGAAAGTTGGGTTCCCATACTGAGTCAAAGCTAGGAGCGAAATCCTTACCGATTCGAGACACAATAGCAATGCCCCAGGATTGGTACTCTGTCCAACCCTTGGATCCTGCAGGGCCGGTCCACACTTACTTTTGTGGATTAGAAATGCCTGAACACATGTTTCCCAATCCTAACGGATCTCTAAATTGGCCAGTCGCGACCAATATAACCGAGGTACCTCAATCCAACAACCACTTAGTAAATATCAGTGCTAATAGGTCACTGACACCACTTTTAGCTAGAAAGAAACGTGCGCACTCCCTGCGTTCCCTTGCTCCGTTTTAGACTCCACCGGGGTGTGAGGCTCGCGAAGTAACGTTGTAACCACAAGGCCTGCTTTTCAACAAAGCCTTGATCATCTTCATCTTAGAGTGCCACATTGTCAATCCATACCGTACCATTGATCATCCATCAACATATAAATGGGTGTTAAGTAAAGAATAAATTCTTCACCACCAACATTTATACATTAACAGAAAATCAATAACAAGATATTTAACGGAGTACGATGTCGGACACACAATCCATTTACAAGTCTGCTCTGGGTCTGAGCGAAAGCCAAATCCGTCAATCTCCAAATGCGTTTGGACGATCATTACTAAATATCTTGCCTTGGGAGGCCAGTCCCAATTCAAGCTACCAGTCATCATCATCCCAACGATATGAAAACCTTCGGTCTTCAACCAACACCTTCATCTTCGACTCTTGATTGTCGTGATGATTACTCAGAATGGGTTAAACCCGGTCATTCTGAGTAACTCGCGTATTTTGTGATTAAAAATCAAATGCTATAAAATCACACCAACGCCACATTCCAACTCCGGATATTCTTTTAATAAGATATTCGTATTAAAAGATTCTCATTAATTTTATCAAAGATAAATGTTTTTAATTTAATCTTAAATCTTTATTTATCCATATTAAACCAAATTATGGTTTATCCAATCTAATCGGAATTTACGCCTTATCGAAATAGTTATAAATTACTTAATCCCCATCCCGATCTTTTATCCCAATTGGTTCAGGTACTTAATTTCCATTACCCATTTAAATCTAACTAAAGATTTAATTAACGCATGGAGTTAAACTGGTGGAACTCCATTTTCGATCCTTAATTCAGTAATTTTATTTACTTAATTCCTCTCTAATCTAATTAAAGTTTTAATTAAAACCTTATTTCGTTTTAACCTTCCAAAGTCATTAATAAATAATTAATCAAAAATTAGGAAATTAATCCCCTCATTAATCCGGGTTAAAGAATAAATGTTATTTAAAACATAATTCACGATAAACCCAAATTCAAATTTCATTGCAAATCCGTGGTTATAATAAAACCATTTTTAATTCCTATTATTTATTCTAAAATAAATAAACCATTTATTCTGATCAAAATATCATTTCTCATATTAAAATGTTATTTTCAAAATATTAATTTTGAAATTAACTCTTTTAATATTCATTATAAAATGGATAATATAAGTTAATAAACTTATTCAGGTTAAAATGATGTTTCTATTTAAAATGGATTAAATAATCCAATTCATTATATTATCCATTTATGTTTTATAATGGGCCAGACTTCTCACATTAGGCCTACAACTTGTGGATGCTGGATATGCCGGTTGGGTCCGGGCAGACTTATTCCACAGTTGGGCTTAACCTCGAGTCAAAACCCAATTTGTATTCGTGTACTTGGACCTCTCACATTAGGCCCAACCTTTATGGCTGCTGGATATGCCGGTTGGTTCCGGGCAGACTTCCGCCATAAACGTGACCTAACCTCGTGTCCAAGAACAATTATAATTATAATTATAATTTTTTTTTAAAAAAATATTTTAAAATATTTCATATTTTAAAAACATCTAACTTCTAAAATGTCATATGTTCCAAAGTATAACTTTACATTGAAATATTCTTTATATTGCCTTTCCAATTTTCAATAAATATCGACCTTTCCATATTATAATAATATTATAATAATAATTACTTCAAAAATGGTTTTAATTACGATATCAAAACCTACCATTCCAACATCAAACGTAATCTTTTCCCATCAATCCATTTATGTTAAATTTTGAAATCACACCTTTTAAAATTTAGTGTTAACATAAAAACGAAAGCTTTTCAATTCAAATCTTCTTGTTATATTTGGAATGTAATTTTACTAACTTAATATTTCATTAAAACTTCCTAAATAATAGAAATTTAGTTTCCTTAATTCAAACATCAATCAATTCCATTAATTGAATAATAAATGAATTTTTTTTCATTCGAAATTGGAATGAGGCCCACACCATTTCCATATAATTCAATTATACGGATTTCATTCATTTATCTCATAAAAATTTTCAAACATCCATTAATAGCCAAAGTGCATTTCTAATTAACCACAAGGGTGACGTGTATTCAAATGTCAGCCCCTGACCCGTGTGGGGTTTCAACCAACACAAGTTCGAATAAAATAAACTGTGCTTCTGGACGATATATGAAAATTGATCGTCCAATCACATAAACAAGTTAGGTCACTTGTAAATGGCAGTGTATACATGTGCTTAAATAGAAACATACATAACATACATAATTTGGCATACTCACATATTTTAAGTTTCAACTATTCGATATCAAGTTTTCATGTTGAATAAGATGAAATAACATGACACTTATGTTGCAACACATTTCTTTTAATGTTAAAAAAAAGAAGAAGCGACAAAAATGACCCTTTTCATGTTCTTCTAAATTTTATACTTTTATTTAATAAATAAAATGCCAAATAAAATTTACTTTCACTTTTTCTCTTTTTATTTATTAACAAATTAATATATTTTTGGACCTTATACTTTAATTAAACAAACAATGCTAAAAATATCCTTCTTAAGTTTCAACATAAAAAGAAAAACTTCATGTTAAAATCCTTTAACATGTTGTTTCACACAAAAAGAATAACTTTATGATAAATCAATTTATTTTAACTTAAAAAGAAGCTTTTATGTTAAAACTATTTTTAACTTTTTATTTTAAACATAAAAGAATATTTTATGATAAATCATTTTTAACTTTACATTTTAACATAAAAAGGCAACTTCATGTTACAACATTTTTCCTGCAATACTTTTAATCATAAAAAGTTCAAAACAATTTCCTAACTTTTAATTCTAACATAAAATGTGTTAAACCACTTTCTGTTCTTTTATGTTAACATAATGTAACGACCCATCTTTTTGCCCGATTCTTCGCCAGTAATTAAACCAACTTAAACCGTTCAGAAAGACGAATTGTTATGGGTACATACATACATTGAACAAAAATAACAGAACTTTTCATTGAATAAACCAATATTACATCAGAGTTACATGAATATCAGAGTTACAACATAACGTATACAGCGGAAGAAAGAAAATAACTTTACTCCCATCGGAAGATTTAACACAGCGGAAGCTTCAACTCTATCGTGGACCCCAACTCTAGAAGAGCTCTAAATCCTGCTCCAACGATCTATAACTGCAAAACTAAACTACTGGCTACCCGTGAAAAAATCATGGGCACCCAGAGTTTAGGTGAGGGAACAATAAACTCTAGGTCAGTCGTGGGACTGGTGTGAGAACTCAAAAACAGTTAGGTTCATTCTTAAAGTTGGGGACTTCACCGGATCACGCCGCTAACGCGGAACGGATTTACTCCAAGTGGATACCCGTGCATATAAATGCGCAATGTCTTTTGAAAATGAAGCTATCATAAGCTCATCCCACATCACACAATGCAAGCGCACACCAGATGGGCGAGTTTTATCTTATGACAACCAAATATGCTTTCATACGTAAAATTCTCTTCAATACCATAATATATATAGCGTGGAAAACATTTCGCAAGTAAATGTATTAATCCTAGACAGCATATACCCCATAATATATGTTGCCATATATATATACAATCAAAATCGTATGGCTCGCATAAGAAATTTGGATTTCCAACTTGATGATTCCTGGCACGAAAGATCAATCAGGGATACAAAACGAAGTGCCTCAACGGCTTTTTCGACCATACGCGGACACCGAATACACATCGTCAGAGCAGATCAACGGTTTTCGACCAGACACGGCCCCCCGAACATACCCAAATTCCCCAAGTTCATAAGTGGTTCCCACTGCTGCACAGCTTCATCATCAATTCATATATAAGTATAAAACCTAACCGCCAGTTTCTCATCAATCCGGGGTGTGAGGTTTGTCGATGTCACGTCATACGCAAAGCGATGCTTCGATAAGCCATTCTTTGATCATCACTAGCTCGACTCATAACTTGGGTATGCCGCATTGACAATTCACGACATATCACTGATTTAAATCAATGCATACCCTCTAAGTTCATATGACTTAAAGACAAGGATAATATATTGCCACAAATCCGATATACATTAACGGAAATCAGTGCTATGCGGTCAATTTCAATGTCAGGCACACCATCCATGCAAGACCGTTCTGGGTCTGAACGGAACAACCCGAAAATACTTAAATTTGTTCAGGTCTCATGCAACTCACATCTCGTATCGGGTGGCCTACCCAACCGAGACATTAATCAACAATCAATCTAAACAATTCAAATATTCCCGGTCTTCATTCGTCGTTTACCAAGTCCTGAATTGCTTCATAACGTCGTATTATTACTTGGAATGGTTTTCGAACAAATGCTCGATCCCGGTCCTTCCAAGTAATAAGCGTACTTTAAACAGTAGCTATGGTTCACACAGGCTTTTCAATTCAAATCTCCTTCCACATAGTTATCAATTCATTTACAACTAAAGATTTGAATTTATATAATTTCATACATCTCGTTATCATCTTAAATTCTTCTTTGAAATCAAAGATTATACCTTCGCTTTAATTTCTTATCTTTAATTTCCTCGAATCAAAGATTTGGTTAAATCCCCAATTACGACATGAATTTCCACCATTCAATCTCATCGGTTTCAAGAATGATATTATTGAAGATACGATTCATGACAAAACCCAAGTCAAATTGATTTTTGAATCATAAATTACACATAAATTTATCCACTTATATTCGATATAAATTCTCATAATCAACGAATACTATAAGTAGAATAACGATATAATAATATCTTTCAAATTCCCCAGATAGTATACATTTACATCATGAGGTTCATACCAAATATCGAAGATTATTTCTATCTAGCTTATTTAAATCAAGGTGAGAACCCGTATCTTAATTGAAAGGTTTATTCAATTCTTTGACATTAGATCTGGATAGAGATACCATCAACTTATCTTCAATATTAATTTTCGTATCCAACTCATATTATAAGCGGAATAACGGTGAAATACCCTTTTAAATTCCTCAGATAATAAGAGTTTTCATTTACCGAACTAATATCAAACATCCGAAGATTTATCTCCAACCATATCCAATTATTTAGTATTAAAAACCCGTATTAGTATAAATCTAAATTCCATATAAATATTTCTAATACTCTTAAACCTTTGAAAACATTCCACAACTCATTACTTATAGTTCGGAACATCGTTTACGGGTTAAAACTTCAAAATAGATTGTTTTCGAAGAAAGCGTTACAATAGCGTTCCAAAAGTGTTACAAAAGTGTTACAAAACAGTTATCTTAACTATTTTGATCAGAATATCCTTTATCTTAGCCAAAACTTAAACTTTACAATTGAAAACACCTTTTCATAATTTGTAATGATTTTACAAATTTTTTCCATATTTTTAAATAATTTAAAAATAGCTGTTTATAGTTATGGGCAACATTTGTTCTTACATCGATCTTTTCCAAAACGGTTTCAAACATAACTTGAAAACTATAACCCGAAATTAAAATCTGCTTTCACTCATTTGAAAGCTCTCGTAAATAGGAATCAAACGTTTTTCGTTTCGTGGAAATCCGATTTAAATTGGAAAAGTTATAAGCATTTACATATTGCCATAATGCGACAAGCTCTAATTTTGACCAAAATAATCATTATTCTTAAATACTTCAAATTACCTTAAAAATCATTATAAACTTATATAAATCATTTAAATTGACTTTTCAAATTATTTGGATTTAAAACACAACATTTTTTTCTTCTAATTAAATCACCATTCAAATAATTTCAAATTAGATTTTTATTTAACCATCCCATCCGTCGGATCAGTTAGGGATAGCCAGGGAGAGCAGGAAACTGATTTTCCAAACCCAAGCCTAGACACTATCCTCTCTGTCATCCTAGAACGTTCTGGTGTATATTATATCATTATTATATAAAAACCATATTCAAATTAAAAATCTCATTTCGAATTTAAATTGAAAATATTTTTTTTCCCAAAACCAGTTTTGCATAGATATAAAGACCGTTATACGAAATCAATACATAATTTAAATTATTTTCCAACTCCTAATTCAATATTTAAAAGTTGATATTAAATTCAAAACCAAAATTTTTAAATCTTATTTAATAATTAAATAAAATCATATATATGAAGGAGAATCTAAATCGATCACCCATATATTCCACAACCACGGTGTGTTTGTGTGTGTGTGATCATACAATGCAATCATATCTATCCAAATGAACTATATGATCAAATGGATATGAATTCATTCATCACAACAACATTAAACTGTGCACAAGCGTTACAGACAATAATGCTTACTCGTGTTCAGTGTATTATCTAATTCATGAACAACCATTCAAACATCAACATCCATCACACAATCATCATCAACAAATTATAATTAATCTCAGCTAATTAAAATTAACTAATTAAATAAAAATTTAAATTAGAAGTTCTCACCTAACAGCTTTCCAAATCTTCACGGTAGGTGAGCCTAGTTGAGTGAATCGTCGGACAGTATTTCGGCGCAACGTCTTCTTCACAAATATATATATAATATAATATACACTAATCTCTCTTTATATTATAAGAGGAGGGGGAGAATGACGAACTTTGGCAAGGTGGTGGTGGAAAAGAGGAAGACTTATGCCATGGAAACCATGGCCATAAGCTTTAAGAAGAAGAGAAAGAAAAGAAATGAGAATGAATGAAAAAGTGGAAGGAAAGGGTGGTATTTATAGGAAAAGAGGAGTAAGGAGAGAGTGACACATCATAGGACATGTGTATTATGAAACGACCCGCAAATCCGTACCCTTTGAGTCGACTAATAACACCACACGTCCAACTCAAATTGCACAGAAATACGAACCATTATTAGAAAGAAGTTAGAGGATGAGAAATAGAAAGGAAGAAATATTAGAATAGAAGAAAACGAAGATCACAAACTCACAGCTGAACGAATAAAATATATTAGATACATACTTTTGAAATATAAAACAATAACTGTATATATACATACCATCATCAGAGCACAACAGTTATCTTTGGAACAGTTATAAACACCTGTTTCCATATACAACATAATACACAGCGGAAAATATGATAGTCTATAGCTAACTGGTGAAGCCTCCTGCTTCGATCTTCTTCAGGTAAATCTGAAAAATCCCGACTACTTGACTGCCCGTACAAATTTGGGCACCCAAGAGTTTTAGGGAAAAACAACAAAATAAACTCTGGGTCAGTCACGGGACTGGTGTGAGTAAACTCCAATCATTTGTTTAACTTTCAAAATCCTTTCGAAGGAAAAGATAATCGTAAGACCAATCCACACATAAACACGGATGGTTTTACCTTACGATAACCCAAAATACTTTGGAAATCATATATTATCTGATATTATAATAATGTCTAATCACAAGTAATTAAAATCTAGTAGAACGCTTGCATCTCACGCTCTACATATATAATATACAATCAAACTCGCAGGCACTTATTGGAGATTGGATTCCAACTTGACAAGGTATGGGACCACCTTCCGAACGTGTATCTCTAGAGGCAAATACACTGGGTTCAACAAGAACATCTTGCAACCCGGCCCACACATGACCGACCACTCATTTCGCTTGAGTGTATCGAATGTATATCACCAACGGTTGGGATCAGCAACCGTCTCCCGATAAGGGACAGCATCGATAGATTTAAGAACAAAAGGAATTTCTCTAGATAGGTGATCATACATCCTAATGGGTGCGACCCACATAGCCATGCTGCCTGCCCGATTTTTGTCCACTTCCGGGTTGTGAGGCTTGAGGTTTGAATTATCTTCCAGAACATCTGGCCATCATTCACTTTGAATGCCACATCGTCAGATCCATCGGAAATCACTAATTGATTCCCACAAAAATACTCAGATTGTTAGGCTAAAGAAGTTTCCCTTCTATGCCACCAACTTCGTACGTTTGAAGAAATCAACGTACGTAATCCCCTTTGGAAATACTCTGTCAGACACTCGTCCATACAAGTTGTCCTGGGTCTGGACAAACCGAAGGCACTAACCCGTAAACAGGATAGCCCTTGCATAACTCCGTCTTCAAGATATTCAGCATACTTGATTCGCAACGCTTATGCCAATACGGAGTGGTTCTCTGGATAATAATCCAACCGGTCTCTCCATATTAACAACGTTAAAATGGTCAAAACTTTGATAGTCGGTGATTTAACTATCAAATGAAAACATGTCGGTGTGCAAACAATGATATTATTTCCAAAAGGAAATTCTATCGACCAAACATCATTCAACGTTTATCCCTTTTAGTTCATTCATTTATTTCCCTTTTCACTTTCATTTACATTCCTTATTTAATATATTTAGAAAATATATTCTATTAACATTGGAAAACATTTCCATTATCTGTCCTCTATATTCAGAAAACATTTCTGATTCTCATTTGGAAAAACGTTTCCAAATCTCCTTCATTTGATTAAACAGATGTTGAATAAACATCACTATACCAAATCTCCTTCATTTGGTTTCCACTTAACCACTTTCCACTATCGAACCTTAACCATTTCTTAGTTAAAACGAAGTCAATCAAGTTGGGGTATAATTACCTCTCAGACCTTAACTGAGCAACATTTCTAACCTCGAAATAGACAAGGTTCATCTTTCCAATCTTTTAACACGCTTCCTTACGTTGCTCTCGGATTCGATTATGAATCCACTTCCTTTTCAGGAATCACTTGATTATAACAATGGTGTTATACTTCCTGGCATCCGAAATATAATAACTTTATTACGACTTTTATTTTCTAACTTGAATATCGGAAAACATTTCCAATATATATAATTTCTTTATTGAGAAAATATCCTTTACTCCAGTTAGAAAACATTTCTAAATCCTTTGAATTTACTGATGTTATAAACATTGTTATTATGACTTAAATCATAAATCATTCGTTTATTAACGATATCACTAACCAACCCTTTCTATCATTCACTTTGAAATATTCAGAGCTCACAACTTTAAACCAAACATTGCTTTCAACAACAGCGTTAAAACCGCTGTCTTAGCATTTTAGAACACTTATCGTAACCATAGCATTAAGATTGCTATTAAAACAGTTATTATAACGGCAGCGTTAAAATTGCTATTTAGATTTACCAAGACGTTTACTATAACAGCAGCGTCTAAAATTGCTGTATAGATTTACAACCTCTATTATAACAACAGCGCTAAAATCACTGTTTAGTTTTATAAAAGCATTTCTTACAAAGACAGCGTTAAAATCGCTGTTTGAAATTTTAAAAAGCATTTCTTATAACAACAGCGTTATGAATGCTGTTTTGAATAAAATACCGTGTGCGACGCACACGCTTCCGTTGTTCATTTATAAACTCTGTTTATTTTAAACAATTCAAGTCCTCCTTTAACATATTTATAAACTATACATTTTTCTAACCACTTAATTTGATTTCTATAAATCCCCTTTTTATATATTTGCAAAATATTTCCTTGGTTTAAACTATTATTCTTTTACTTTAAGCATTTGAAAATCTTTCTTTAAACTTTCCTCTGTAATTTGCTACATTCGGATCCATTTCCAAATATTGGTTTCAAAACCGATACTCACTTTCAAATATACATTTCATATTTGAACACACCCTTAAATTTATCCAATGGTTAATGATCCACTTGATTTATATCTTTATTCATAACATTTTTCTTGGTTTACCCACTGGAATAGGTTTCCATTTGCAACTCAATGAAAAAGAAATTATTTCTAATTTGGAAATAAACTCTGCTTTTAAATTCTAATTTCTTCTTCACATTCGATGATATTTTACGGTATCTAAAATACCAGGTTTCTAAGGCCAGGGTAAACCAAACACACAAATTCAACCATGGATAATGTAGCATAACATATATCACCATCAAATAAAACAGTAAATAAAATGTTGAGGGATCCAGTTGGATCCCTCCAACCTGTTTCCCTGCATCCACAGATGTTAATAACATCAATAATATTATTTCACATCAAAATGAAATATCAGAACTAATGATCAATCAACGAGGTAATCATATCAACCAATTCTTTATCAACTATGTAACCAAGCAATCATCACACAGTATAAAATAGATTTAAAAACTCGTTTATATAAAAATATAAACGAAGCAGAATTAGTAAGTTTACTCACCTTGGTTCGTCCGTCGCTGAGACAGTTTGGTTTAATTAAATTAAACCGATGTTTAATTTAATTAAAAATCCTCAATAGCTGCCAACTCTGATCAGACCAATTTCATCAGTAGTGCTTGTCGATACGGATCTAACGCTTCTGATTTCATCCCATTTCATTACTGTATTACATAGTCATAATTTCACACATTACTCGCTATTTTAAAAAAAATATTAATACTATCTTTGATAATAAATTATTATTTAATTTCTACGTGTTAGTTAATACCCTTGATACTAATCGTGAGTAGAACAATATATTAAACATTATTAGTAGCCAATTTAACTTAGGATTAACGATTTGGTCATGTAAAATAAAAATAGATTAGACACGGTAAATCTCCAATTAGGCATACGTATGATTTACTATTCGTCTCCTATACCATGTTATTAAATAGAAACCACACGATGTATACCAATGATGGGTTAGATACGTATAAACAAAAATTTGCATACACTAGACCACATCGGGCATAACGTTGGGTGGCACAATTGGCTATGGTTGTTTAAAGTTCTTCCTTATATAAGCTATTAAGGTAATAACTTAACTGTGTTAACGTGAAACTTCGAAATATTTAAATATTCATTATAAATATAATAATTTATAAACCATCATATTTAGTCCCGTTCAAAACTCACCTAGGCCTTTTCTGTACATCTTCTTCAACCCGCCCTGTTCTTCCCATCTCGTACATCACGGTTCCCCCTCCTCACTGACTTTCTTCTTACCTCTCTCGTATGGTCACTATGCCTGTATAACCTCTTACAACTTTCAGTCTCCCAGACATCGACCTACAGAACACACCCTACAACGAATAGCTGACTTGAATATACCCCATTAAAACCAGAAAAAGTTCGCACCATCTCCATTCATTGCGGTTTCAAGCAAACTTCACATCTACATGGAAATAACTGCTTTCCCACTCCCACGGCACTCTCGCTTGCTGCTCCTCCCTATCAATGCGTTCTCCATGTCCAGTAAATACCCCCCCATAAAACCCACCGCAAACTCCCTCTTCCATCATCACCAAACTTCCTCCCACAACTATACTTCTGCATTACCCGAAACCAACCAACATCATTACCAACGTTTAGCCCTCATCTACTCCGACAAGGCATCAGCACTGTCAAGGGTTCGAACTGATGCTCCTTCTACTGAACTCGACATCACGCTCCTCACCACAATCCCGCCACCTACGGTGAGTTAGAGGCTGCCGCACCCACCAGGAAGACAGCTCCGCCTCTCTCTTTTTTTTCTTTTTTTTTCTTTTTTTTTTTCGAAAGAACGGATTTAGATGAGGTAAGAACTGTGAAACGATAAATGGGATTGGGAATATTGGTATTTAAAGAAGAAGTATCGTGACTAGCACGGGTTTCAGCAGCTTGAGACGCAGGGAAATGAATTTCCTTGGCAAACACGGCTTTCGAATACCTTGGGACGCAAGGTTTGGTAGAGTATGGTCAGTAATAGATTAGGTGGGCTTAGGCATGAAAGTGACAGTACGTGGTCGGCTATGCAGATAGGTTAGGAATGAATTATATAAGAGAGAATATATTATTTTATATTTTAACAAAACTTCGCGATGAAGTATCAAGTAAAACTAGCCACAGTTGACTTCTGTTTACTGATAAAAAAACTTATCTTGGTGTAAAAAGGTATTCTGAACCCAATGGGACAAGTTTCGTTGAATTCCGACATCGTATGAAAAAATTTCCTTTATAAAACCGGAAATCAACATGCGTTTAAATTTTTCACGATGACCAGATAAATCAACACAACTTGAAACTGCGAACACCGACAATAACTTTTCGATACGAACCCAACGGCACTAGTTTCGTCGCATTCTGAGACTGTTGCCCCGGTAGACTGTTTTTGGCGCGTACCGCACTGCCCTTCTGAACACCAAATTTGCCGATCTCTAAAAATAACAAACTATATACCTACCCTGACTATATCTGACGCTACGAACTCACTGGAACTGGTTTCGTGGCCTGATTCGATCGTCTGTTCCAGGTTACACTCTAATATCCCTTTATTCAGTTGAATTAATTTAATTGCACTGAACGAGCGTTTACGGCTACCGTGGTCACATACGACATCGGTTTGCCACGCAATTTAACACCGTACAATAATTTAACGATACGGTCCCAATGAAACTGATTTCGTCGAAAACAGAGTCCGTTTGCAAAACGGCTATTTTAACGCGTATAATTTAAATAATGATTTTCCACAGCGACTATTTCAAAATTTGATTTGACCATAACTAACAAAATATAACACGAAATCTAGATTTTTCTCTGTCATATGAAAATTATAATCAATACGGTTCCAACGTGTCTTGTTTCACAGAAATCCGACTTATATCGGATCCTGTATTCTCAGTTGAAGATCAAAACTCCATATTACGAACTGCCGCGCGATTTCGAGCTCGTTTTATAATTATATTATAAATTAACGTTCAAACTTCGTTTTATAAACAAATTCGTTATAAATTCTTATATGTAATTCAATTAAAATTCTTAAAACAAATTTAAATATTCAGAATTCAATGGCCAAAAATCCGGGTCGTTACATTCCTTCCCCCTTAAAATAATTTCGTCCTCGAAATTGCTAAGTAGGGAAAATGCCACGTATCCTATTAACTAGGTTTAAAATTCCTTTTTGTTTTTCCCACTTCTTAACCCCAGTTTAACTGGACCAATTTATTTCAATTAAAATATTCATTTATTCTTACTAACGAAAAAATTCTGAAAATTTTCTAACACTTTAAATTCTGAAAAATTTCGGCAGCATCTCCTCTGCATGGCTCAATCGACACAATCACAACTTGCCTTTCTAGGCCTTCTCCAATCCAAAAGAAAATCAAAAAGCCAAGTGGCTCGCTCCCATAGGGTCATAAAATCATCAAACCCAAGTAATATTGTAAACATGTACCTTTTTGTCGGGCATAATTCAATCTCTTGCACTTTCTTCCATTCAATATCTGCTCAGCATACATATATCCATTTCCCACCGGTTTCAAATCAATACAACTTCCAACTCTAATCAACTTTTGATTAGTTCACATCCATTTTATCAATTCAAACTTGATTTCTATTTCCAAAACCAATCTACTTATCCTGCTTGGGTTCAAATTCATCATCCTTGATTCCAATTTACCACATCCAATATATATTCAACTTGCTTATTCATATGTCGAATTCATATGAACAATTCGAGTCTCAACATCTCTCTTTATTTAATCTCATTTGGAATTATTTTTAATTCAATCCAATTTTTTTATTTAACTTATCTTAACTTAAATTTCAATTCATTTGATACATTTTTACCGTTTCAATCTATTCAACTTATACAAGTTAAATTTTAAATCTTTAGAATTCAAATTCCCGGGTTTTATTTCAACTAGTATGAAATCATATATATTTATATACATTATAATCAACTCAATTCAAAACATTTGAATTTCTAAAACAACTTGTCCTTTTCAAACATATTTTCATTTCCAAATTACTATGGTAGCAATCCGTCACTCAGAAACTTGAAAATGAATACCGATAATGTCGCGACCCATTATCAGTGCTATTTTCTCGCCACTGAAGTGATTTCAGTGCTTAATTACTTTCAAATCCATTTAAAATCATTCTAATTCAAAAATCTCTTCAAACCAATGCTATATTACCTTTAAAATACTTCAAAGAATATTTTCAAAATATCCGGGATTTAAATTCAAATTATGGTTTGAATTAAATTTCAATTCAGCTTATTTGTATATGCTATTCTTATACAAATTCAATTTGGTTTTATACATCTATTTCAATATTTTATAATTTCCTTTGATTGTAATAACAATCAACACATTCGATAATTCCAGAAAATTATCCCTTTATATCAAAATAACTTTTGGGCAAATTATATCACTTACCCACTTTAAAACAATACTGAGTCGATTTGTTCTGTTCGAGAGTTTAGAAACACCTATCGATACGGTTGTACTTCCTGTATCGACCAGAATTCATAAACCACTCAACAAACCAGTCAACACAATATAAAACAATTTTATATCAACTCTACAAATACGCGCTCATATATATACACTCAAACTCAATCTAGGGTATTACTAGCCCCATCTCTATTGAGTTTCGCCACAGAGCCAAGGTAATCACTTAACCTTCAGCTCTGATACCAAATGAAACGACCCGCAAATCCGTACCCTTTGAGTCGACTAATAACACCACACGTCCAACTCAAATTGCACAGAAATACGAACCATTATTAGAAAGAAGTTAGAGGATGAGAAATAGAAAGGAAGAAATGTTAGAATAGAAGAAAACGAAGATCACAAACTCACAGCTGAACGAATAAAATATATTAGATACATACTTTTGAAATATAAAACAATAACTGTATATATACATACCATCATCAGAGCACAACAGTTATCTTTGGAACAGTTATAAACACCTGTTTCCATATACAACAAAATACACAGCGGAAAATATGATAGTCTATAGCTAACTGGTGAAGCCTCCTGCTTCGATCTTCTTCAGGTAAATCTGAAAAATCCCGACTACTTGACTGCCCATACAAATTTGGGCACCCAAGAGTTTTAGGGAAAAACAACAAAATAAACTCTGGGTCAGTCATGGGACTGGTGTGAGTAAACTCCAATCATTTGTTTAACTTTCAAAATCCTTTCGAAGGAAAAGATAATCGTAAGACCAATCCACACATAAACACGGATGGTTTTTACCTTACGATAACCCAAAATACTTTGGAAATCATATATTATCTGATATTATAATAATGTCTAATCACAAGTAATTAAAATCTAGTAGAACGCTTGCATCTCACGCTCTACATATATAATATACAATCAAACTCGCAGGCACTTATTGGAGATTGGATTCCAACTTGACAAGGTATGGGACCACCTTCCGAACGTGTATCTCTAGAGGCAAATACACTGGGTTCAACAAGAACATCTTGCAACCCGGCCCACACATGACCGACCACTCATTTCGCTTGAGTGTATCGAATGTATATCACCAACGGTTGGGATCAGCAACCGTCTCCCGATAAGGGACATCATCGATAGATTTAAGAACAAAAGGAATTTCTCTAGATAGGTGATCATACATCCTAATGGGTGCGACCCACATAGCCATGCTGCCTGCCCGATTTTTGTCCACTTCCGGGTTGTGAGGCTTGAGGTTTGAATTATCTTCCAGAACATCTGGCCATCATTCACTTTGAATGCCACATCGTCAGATCCATCGGAAATCACTAATTGATTCCCACAAAAATACTCAGATTGTTAGGCTAAAGAAGTTTCCCTTCTATGCCACCAACTTCGTACGTTTGAAGAAATCAACGTACGTAATCCCCTTTGGAAATACTCTGTCAGACACTCGTCCATACAAGTTGTCCTGGGTCTGGACAAACCGAAGGCACTAACCCGTAAACAGGATAGCCCTTGCATAACTCCGTCTTCAAGATATTCAGCATACTTGATTCGCAACGCTTATGCCAATACGGAGTGGTTCTCTGGATAATAATCCAACCGGTCTCTCCATATTAACAACGTTAAAATGGTCAAAACTTTGATAGTCGGTGATTTAACTATCAAATGAAAACATGTCGGTGTGCAAACAATGATATTATTTCCAAAAGGAAATTCTATCGACCAAACATCATTCAACGTTTATCCCTTTTAGTTCATTCATTTATTTCCCTTTTCACTTTCATTTACATTCCTTATTTAATATATTTAGAAAATATATTCTATTAACATTGGAAAACATTTCCATTATCTGTCCTCTATATTCAGAAAACATTTCTGATTCTCATTTGGAAAAACGTTTCCAAATCTCCTTCATTTGATTAAACAGATGTTGAATAAACATCACTATACCAAATCTCCTTCATTTGGTTTCCACTTAACCACTTTCCACTATCGAACCTTAACCATTTCTTAGTTAAAACGAAGTCAATCAAGTTGGGGTATAATTACCTCTCAGACCTTAACTGAGCAACATTTCTAACCTCGAAATAGACAAGGTTCATCTTTCCAATCTTTTAACACGCTTCCTTACGTTGCTCTCGGATTCGATTATGAATCCACTTCCTTTTCAGGAATCACTTGATTATAACAATGGTGTTATACTTCCTGGCATCCGAAATATAATAACTTTATTACGACTTTTATTTTCTAACTTGAATATCGGAAAACATTTCCAATATATATAATTTCTTTATTGAGAAAATATCCTTTACTCCAGTTAGAAAACATTTCTAAATCCTTTGAATTTACTGATGTTATAAACATTGTTATTATGACTTAAATCATAAATCATTCGTTTATTAACGATATCACTAACCAACCCTTTCTATCATTCACTTTGAAATATTCAGAGCTCACAACTTTAAACCAAACATTGCTTTCAACAACAGCGTTAAAACCGCTGTCTTAGCATTTTAGAACACTTATCGTAACCATAGCATTAAGATTGCTATTAAAACAGTTATTATAACGGCAGCGTTAAAATTGCTATTTAGATTTACCAAGACATTTACTATAACAGCAGCGTCTAAAATTGCTGTATAGATTTACAACCTCTATTATAACAACAGCGCTAAAATCACTGTTTAGTTTTATAAAAGCATTTCTTACAAAGACAGCGTTAAAATCGCTGTTTAAAATTTTAAAAAGCATTTCTTATAACAACAGCGTTATGATTGCTGTTTTGAATAAAATACCGTGTGCGACGCACACGCTTCCGTTGTTCATTTATAAACTCTGTTTATTTTAAACAATTCAAGTCCTCCTTTAACATATTTATAAACTATACATTTTTCTAACCACTTAATTTGATTTCTATAAATCCCCTTTTTATATATTTGCAAAATATTTCCTTGGTTTAAACTATTATTCTTTTACTTTAAGCATTTGAAAATCTTTCTTTAAACTTTCCTCTGTAATTTGCTACATTCGGATCCATTTCCAAATATTGGTTTCAAAACCGATACTCACTTTCAAATATACATTTCATATTTGAACACACCCTTAAATTTATCCAATGGTTAATGATCCACTTGATTTATATCTTTATTCATAACATTTTTCTTGGTTTACCCACTGGAATAGGTTTCCATTTGCAACTCAATGAAAAAGAAATTATTTCTAATTTGGAAATAAACTCTGCTTTTAAATTCTAATTTCTTCTTCACATTCGATGATATTTTACGGTATCTAAAATACCAGGTTTCTAAGGCCAGGGTAAACCAAACACACAAATTCAACCATGGATAATGTAGCATAACATATATCACCATCAAATAAAACAGTAAATAAAATGTTGAGGGATCCAGTTGGATCCCTCCAACCTGTTTCCCTGCATCCACAGATGTTAATAACATCAATAATATTATTTCACATCAAAATGAAATATCAGAACTAATGATCAATCAACGAGGTAATCATATCAACCAATTCTTTATCAACTATGTAACCAAGCAATCATCACACAGTATAAAATAGATTTAAAAACTCGTTTATATAAAAATATAAACGAAGCAGAATTAGTAAGTTTACTCACCTTGGTTCGTCCGTCGCTGAGACAGTTTGGTTTAATTAAATTAAACCGATGTTTAATTTAATTAAAAATCCTCAATAGCTGCCAACTCTGATCAGACCAATTTCATCAGTAATGCTTGTCGATACGGATCTAACGCTTCTGATTTCATCCCATTTCATTACTGTATTACATAGTCATAATTTCACACATTACTCGCTATTTTAAAAAAAATATTAATACTATCTTTGATAATAAATTATTATTTAATTTCTACGTGTTAGTTAATACCCTTGATACTAATCGTGAGTAGAACAATATATTAAACATTATTATTAGCCAATTTAACTTAGGATTAACGATTTGGTCATGTAAAATAAAAATAGATTAGACACGGTAAATCTCCAATTAGGCATACGTATGATTTACTATTTGTCCCCTATACCATGTTATTAAATAGAAACCACACGATGTATACCAATGATGGGTTAGATACGTATAAACAAAAATTTGCATACACTAGACCACATCGGGCATAACGTTGGGTGGCACAATTGGCTATGGTTGTTTAAAGTTCTTCCTTATATAAGCTATTAAGGTAATAACTTAACTGTGTTAACGTGAAACTTCGAAATATTTAAATATTCATTATAAATATAATAATTTATAAACCATCATATTTAGTCCCGTTCAAAACTCACCTAGGCCTTTTCTGTACATCTTCTTCAACCCGCCCTGTTCTTCCCATCTCGTACATCACGGTTCCCCCTCCTCACTGACTTTCTTCTTACCTCTCTCGTATGGTCACTATGCCTGTATAACCTCTTACAACTTTCAGTCTCCCAGACATCGACCTACAGAACACACCCTACAACGAATAGCTGACTTGAATATACCCCATTAAAACCAGAAAAAGTTCGCACCATCTCCATTCATTGCGGTTTCAAGCAAACTTCACATCTACATGGAAATAACTACTTTCCCACTCCCACGGCACTCTCGCTTGCTGCTCCTCCCTATCAATGCGTTCTCCATGTCCAGTAAATACCCCCCCATAAAACCCACCGCAAACTCCCTCTTCCATCATCACCAAACTTCCTCCCACAACTATACTTCTGCATTACCCGAAACCAACCAACATCATTACCAACGTTTAGCCCTCATCTACTCCGACAAGGCATCAGCACTGTCAAGGGTTCGAACTGATGCTCCTTCTACTGAACTCGACATCACGCTCCTCACCACAATCCCGCCACCTACGGTGAGTTAGAGGCTGCCGCACCCACCAGGAAGACAGCTCCGCCTCTCTCTTTTTTTTTTTTTCTTTTTTTTTTTCGAAAGAACGGATTTAGATGAGGTAAGAACTGTGAAACGATAAATGGGATTGGGAATATTGGTATTTAAAGAAGAAGTATCGTGACTAGCACGGGTTTCAGCAGCTTGAGACGCAAGGAAATGAATTTCCTTGGCAAACACGGCTTTCGAATACCTTGGACGCAAGGTTTGGTAGAGTATGGTCAGTAATAGATTAGGTGGGCTTAGGCATGAAAGTGACAGTACGTGGTCGGCTATGCAGATAGGTTAGGAATGAATTATATAAGAGAGAATATATTATTTTATATTTTAGCAAAACTTCGCGATGAAGTATCAAGTAAAACTAGCCACAGTTGACTTCTGTTTACTGATAAAAAAACTTATCTTGGTGTAAAAAGGTATTCTGAACCCAATGGGACAAGTTTCGTTGAATTCCGACATCGTATGTAAAAATTTCCTTTATAAAACCGGAAATCAACATGCGTTTAAATTTTTCACGATGACCAGATAAATCAACACAACTTGAAACTGCGAACACCGACACTAACTTTTCGATACGAACCCAACGGCACTAGTTTCGTCGCATTCTGAGACTGTTGCCCCGGTAGACTGTTTTTGGCGCGTACCGCACTGCCCTTCTGAACACCAAATTTGCCGATCTCTAAAAATAACAAACTATATACCTACCCTGACTATATCTGACGCTACGAACTCACTGGAACTGGTTTCGTGGCCTGATTCGATCGTCTGTTCCAGGTTACACTCTAATATCCCTTTATTCAGTTGAATTAATTTAATTGCACTGAACGAGCGTTTACGGCTACCGTGGTCACATACGACATCGGTTTGCTACGCAATTTAACACCGTACAATAATTTAACGATACGGTCCCAATGAAACTGATTTCGTCGAAAACAGAGTCCGTTTGCAAAACGGCTATTTTAACGCGTATAATTTAAATAATGATTTTCCACAGCGACTATTTCAAAATTTGATTTGACCATAACTAACAAAATATAACACGAAATCTAGATTTTTCTCTTTCATATGAAAATTATAATCAATACGGTTCCAACGTGTCTTGTTTCACAGAAATCCGACTTATATCGGATCCTGTATTCTCAATTGAAGTTCAAAACTCCATATTACGAACTGCCGCGCGATTTCGAGCTCGTTTTATAATTATATTATAAATTAACGTTCAAACTTCGTTTTATAAACAAATTCGTTATAAATTCTTATATGTAATTCAATTAAAATTCTTAAAACAAATTTAAATATTCAGAATTCAATGGCCAAAAATCCGGGTCGTTACATATTACATGCATGAAAGGGAGCATGCATAAAGACATGTGTCTTAACACTTGTCTTAAGAAGAGAAGGTGAACTTTTGGTAGCATTTCCCTTAAATGCTATGAAAACTAAAGGCAACACTTAATTCTAACGCTACTAATTCATGTTATAGTTTGACAAATGCGATCGAACGACAAATAGTATCAACAAATCCAAACTTATTAATAATCATTCTCATTTATAATTCAAGTAAAACTTATCATATAACTTATCAAAATAAATAAAATAATAATTATTATTCTTGTAAAATCATAAAATAAATTATCCTTTACCAAATTCATATTTTACAAATCAATATTACCAAAATCAGAAAATATCATTACTTAAACATAAATCTTATTAAAAAAAATTCAAAATAAGTTTTCTTATAAAAATCATAATAAAAACAAAATACTTATACAAAGTTAAAATTCATATTTAAACCTAATAAAATCAATTTATATTCATAAAATCAAAAATTAAATAAATAAAAATCCAAATCAAACATAGTTAAAATTCTGGGATGTTACATTCACCCCCCCTTAGAAACTTTTCGTCCTCGAAAAGGAAGTCGAATAAATTTAAACTCTTTCACAAATTTTAAATTCGAATTTCTCCCTCAACATATCAGAAATGAAATGGTCAGAACAAAGGATCATATCATTCTCAGGGCACTCTATCTAATTCTCACTAAAGGTAGAGTCTAATGATACTTCTATGATCTCGTGATTACTAGGGTCGTCACGGGTCTTGTTTAAAAATCGCATCCTCTGAGTTAGACTCAGAGCTGCTATCCTACCATTAAGGAGAACTGGGATAGATATTATCTAGTACTTAGAGGTCTATGACCGTAAGAAAATTATCTTTCTAACTTACTCTTACGGAACCCATGGTTTTCTTATCAATTATAAGACTAAATGCTCAAATTAGAAATTTAAAATCCAAGTTCTCAAATAAAATTTTCCCTAATCGTTCAATTATCTTGCAATATAACATCTTCGCTAAATTCAGTATTAGAAATTCTATTGCTCTCAACACAAATCAAGTTTAATTTTAGAGATAATTCAAAATACTGGTTTCAAATCTAAATTAGTTCACTTGTCCAAGGCTTTATCTGAGCAGGGAAAAAGGAAGAATTCCGAAATAAAGTTGAATAATGACAATTTGGGGTGATATTCAAAATATGACAATGGGTCGAGCAAAACCCAGCGACAAGGGAAGAGATAGAATTATATTTTCGAAATACTCATTCTATTTCAAATTTTTATTTCAATCGTTTCCAAATTAACCCGTTTATAAGTTAACTTTTATACTCATTTAATATTCAAAATTTTGTTTTCTTATTCACCTAATCGAACTTTAAAATTCAAAATATATAAAATCTCTTTTTCATTCTTGTTAAAATATCATGTCTTGTTTAGAAATATTTTCTTACTTAACTAGCCGTACAATCTCTTAAAATAGTTTTATTTAAAAAAATACCATCACGCTTCCTCTGCGCACTCTGATTATGTGTATATTCAAACTAGTATTGATAAAACATCCCAAAACATAGACTTCAAAATTTCCGGAACCAAATCCTCAAAATTAATATTTAAAAATCCAAATTTTTCTTCCATAAGTTGGATTCTATATTTCAAAGAAAGCTCATTTATTGAGGTTTTGTTACAAAATATCTTGGACAAATTAAAGTTATCGACACGGTTTCACACGGCACAAAGAGGCATACATAGATCAAGTCAAAATTCCATGTGCTCAAGTCAAATAAAGATGCATAGAAGTTCCATGCTAATTTGTGCATGAAAGGTATACATAGACAAAATCAAGTTTCATGAGTTTGGAATAGAAATTCCACTTCTACTGAGCATCAATAGGTGCAACGGTTCGAATCAAATACTTGGCCAAATGCACATGATACAAAGGTATGAATGACACTACTTAATAGCAGATGGTTGGAATTTAAATGGACAGTCTAGCCCAAGATGGGAACTCACATGCAAACAAGGATACATATTCTAACAGTTTAATCATGGGATACTCGTTAAATTTTCATAATTTTCCTCTTGAATAAATCTTACTTTAACAACTTCATTTTCTTCCTTTGTGCTTCAAGTGAATACTTGTTGAGAAATTTTCGTTTGACCTACTCGTTCATGCCGGTTTCTCTTAACAAGGGAAAATATAAAACTCAATCGATTTGTTCAATACATATCCCATTTTATCATATTAAACTTGTTGCTTAAAATTCGTATAGCTTCAGGTAGGAAAATCGGTCTTCTCCCCACATAAGACATTTACCATAATTTTATTGAATTGTATCATCAAAATCGATATATGGGGTGAACCGAGCTCGCTTACATGCATTTTCAAATTTTCACTTTTCAGTTCTTCAAGTGAGATTAGCTTCTAAAATATATCCTTGCGGTTTTGACAAAATAGTCTGATTCACGCTTCTAATTATCAGTTAAGTATGTGTTTAACTAAACTACCTTATGTTAAATTCATTTTTCGCATATCCCATTTCATAACATAATACACTCAATACTTCGAAAGTCATTTGCAAAATCAATTTTACAATTGTGAGGACGTCGCAAAACACTTTCGATTGTTTATTTATACAGCTTTAAGTACTTCTTGACGTCTCGATCAGAAACATATAGTCATCCCACTTTCGAAACCCAAAAATAAGACTGATGATGATCGATCAATCACCAGAATTATCCCCAAGCGACTAGAATGTGATTCTATATCCATCTAGTATATATTGGACTTCATATATACGTTAGTTAGGCGTATATGCAAAATCCTTACATACTTGATCGTCCAACCTTGACGTCAAATAAATACTCGCAACCGTTTTTATTACACGCTGATTATCTTTCAAATCTATAGCTTTGAATTAATGATCTTCTTATATAAATCTTTTTATATATAGGTTGCAAAATATTTTGAAATTCTCATTCCAAGCTCGAAGTTTTTTTCCAATACGCTTGTTAAAGCCAATTCACTAATCGCTTATTTCTCGATAACTCCGAACAGATCGACGCTGGATTTTTCGAAGTTTTATCACAAAGAGCCCTTTTTATTTTGAAAGTATTTCCTTTAAAAATCTTATTTTCAAATCTTCTTCAAAATATTTTATTTCAAATAATTATTATTTTCAAAAATGATTTACTTGTACAAAAATACCTTATATAGATTCACAAAATACGCTCTCTCATCATAATATTCCGAAATCTCATTCTAGGGCATTTCTAACCCTATCTCTAATGAGATACTATAGCTCTGATGAGTCCTATCCTTTGTTCAAAATATGTTGTACCCGATAGCTTTGTATAACCAAAGCTCTGATACCACTTGTAACGACCCATCTTTTTGCCCGATTCTTCGCCGGTAATTAAACCAACTTAAACCGTTTAGAAAGACGAATTGTTATGGGTACATACATACATTGAACAAAAATAACAGAACTTTTCATTGAATAAACCAATATTACATCAGAGTTACATGAATATCAGAGTTACAACATAACGTATACAGCGGAAGAAAGAAAATAACTTTACTCCCATTGGAAGATTTAACACAGCGGAAGCTTCAACTCTATCGTGGACCCCAACTCTAGAAGAGCTCTAAATCCTGCTCCAACGATCTATAACTGCAAAACTAAACTACTGGCTACCCGTGAAAAAATCATGGGCACCCAGAGTTTAGGTGAGGGAACAATAAACTCTAGGTCAGTCGTGGGACTGGTGTGAGAACTCAAAAACAGTTAGGTTCATTCTTAAAGTTGGGGACTTCACCGGATCACGCCGCTAACGCGGAACGGATTTACTCCAGGTGGATACCCGTGCATATAAATGCGCAATGTCTTTTGAAAATGAAGCTATCATAAGCTCATCCCACATCACACAATGCAAGCGCACACCAGATGGGCGAGTTTTATCTTATGACAACCAAATATGCTTTCATACGTAAAATTCTCTTCAATACCATAATATATATAGCGTGGAAAACATTTCGCAAGTAAATGTATTAATCCTAGACAGCATATACCCCATAATATATGTTGCCATATATATATACAATCAAAATCGTATGGCTCGCATAAGAAATTTGGATTTCCAACTTGATGATTCCTGGCACGAAAGATCAATCAGGGATACAAAACGAAGTGCCTCAACGACTTTTTCGACCATACGCGGACACCGAATACACATCGTCAGAGCAGATCAACGGTTTTCGACCAGACACGGCCCCCCGAACATACCCAACTTCCCCAAGTTCATAAGTGGTTCCCACTGCTGCACAGCTTCATCATCAATTCATATATAAGTATAAAACCTAACCGCCAGTTTCTCATCAATCCGGGGTGTGAGGTTTGTCGATGTCACGTCATACGCAAAGCGATGCTTCGATAAGCCATTCTTTGATCATCACTAGCTCGACTCGTAACTTGGGTATGCCGCATTGACAATTCACGACATATCACTGATTTAAATCAATGCATACCCTCTAAGTTCATATGACTTAAAGACAAGGATAATATATTGCCACAAATCCGATATACATTAACGGAAATCAGTGCTATGCGGTCAATTTCAATGTCAGGCACACCATCCATGCAAGACCGTTCTGGGTCTGAACGGAACAACCCGAAAATACTTAAATTTGTTCAGGTCTCATGCAACTCACATCTCGTATCGGGTGGCCTACCCAACCGAGACATTAATCAACAATCAATCTAAACAATTCAAATATTCCCGGTCTTCATTCGTCGTTTACCAAGTCCTGAATTGCTTCATAACGTCGTATTATTACTTGGAATGGTTTTCGAACATATGCTCGATCCCGGTCCTTCCAAGTAATAAGCGTACTTTAAAAAGTAGCTATGGTTCACACAGGCTTTTCAATTCAAATCTCCTTCCACATAGTTATCAATTCATTTACAACTAAAGATTTGAATTTATATAATTTCATACATCTCGTTATCATCTTAAATTCTTCTTTGAAATCAAAGATTATACCTTCGCTTTAATTTCTTATCTTTAATTTCCTCGAATCAAAGATTTGGTTAAATCCCCAATTACGACATGAATTTCCACCATTCAATCTCATCGGTTTCAAGAATGATATTATTGAAGATACGATTCATGACAAAACCCAAGTCAAATTGATATTTGAATCATAAATTACACATAAATTTATCCACTTATATTCGATATAAATTCTCATAATCAACGAATACTATAAGTAGAATAATGATATAATAATATCTTTCAAATTCCCCAGATAGTATACATTTACATCATGAGGTTCATACCAAATATCGAAGATTATTTCTATCTAGCTTATTTAAATCAAGGTGAGAACCCGTATCTTAATTGAAAGGTTTATTCAATTCTTTGACATTAGATCTGGATAGAGATACCATCAACTTATCTTCAATATTAATTTTCGTATCCAACTCATATTATAAGCGGAATAACGGTGAAATACCCTTTTAAATTCCTCAGATAATAAGAGTTTTCATTTACCGAACTAATATCAAACATCCGAAGATTTATCTCCAACCATATCCAATTATTTAGTATTAAAAACCCGTATTAGTATAAATCTAAATTCCATATAAATATTTCTAATACTCTTAAACCTTTGAAAACATTCCACAAATCATTACTTATAGTTCGGAACATCGTTTACGGGTTAAAACTTCAAAATAGATTGTTTTCGAAGAAAGCGTTACAATAGCGTTCCAAAAGTGTTACAAAAGTGTTACAAAACAGTTATCTTAACTATTTTGATCAAAATATCCTTTATCTTAGCCAAAACTTAAACTTTACAATTGAAAACACCTTTTCATAATTTGTAATGATTTTACAATTTTTTTCCATATTTTTAAATAATTTAAAAATAGCTGTTTATAGTTATGGGCAACAATTGTTCTTACATCGATCTTTTCCAAAACGGTTTCAAACATAACTTGAAAACTATAACCCGAAATTAAAATCTGCTTTCACTCATTTGAAAGCTCTCGTAAATAGGAATCAAACGTTTTTCGTTTCGTGGAAATCCGATTTAAATTGGAAAAGTTATAAGCATTTACATATTGCCATAATGCGACAAGCTCTAATTTTGACCAAAATAATCATTATTCTTAAATACATCAAATTACCTTAAAAATCATTATAAACTTATATAAATCATTTAAATTGACTTTTCAAATTATTTGGATTTAAAACACAACATTTTTTTCTTCTAATTAAATCACCATTCAAATAATTTCAAATTAGATTTTTATTTAACCATCCCATTCGTCGGATCAGTTAGGGATAGCCAGGGAGAGCAGGAAACTGATTTTCCAAACCCAAGCCTAGACACTATCCTCTCTGTCATCCTAGAACGTTCTGGTGTATATTATATCATTATTATATAAAAACCATATTCAAATTAAAAATCTCATTTCGAATTTAAATTGAAAATATTTTTTTTTCCAAAACCAGTTTTGCATAGATATAAAGACCGTTATACGAAATCAATACATAATTTAAATTATTTTCCAACTCCTAATTCAATATTTAAAAGTTGATATTAAATTCAAAACCAAATTTTTTAAATCTTATTTAATAATTAAATAAAATCATATATATGAAGGAGAATCTAAATCGATCACCCATATATTCCACAACCACGGTGTGTTTGTGTGTGTGTGATCATACAATGCAATCATATCTATCCAAATGAACTATACGATCAAATGGATATGAATTCATTCATCACAACAACATTAAACTGTGCACAAGCGTTACAGACAATAATGCTTACTCGTGTTCAGTGTATTATCTAATTCATGAACAACCATTCAAACATCAACATCCATCACACAATCATCATCAACAAATTATAATTAATCTCAGCTAATTAAAATTAACTAATTTAAATAAAAATTTAAATTAGAAGTTCTCACCTAACAGCTTTCCAAATCTTCACGGTAGGTGAGCCTAGTTGAGTGAATCGTCGGACAGTATTTCGGCGCAACGTCTTCTTCACAAAAATATATATAATATAATATACACTAATCTCTCTTTATATTATAAGAGGAGGGGGAGAATAACGAACTTTGGCAAGGTGGTGGTGGAAAAGAGGAAGACTTATGCCATGGAAACCATGGCCATAAGCTTTAAGAAGAAGAGAAAGAAAAGAAATGAGAATGAATGAAAAAGTGGAAGGAAAGGGTGGTATTTATAGGAAAAGAGGAGTAAGGAGAGAGTGACACATCATAGGACATGTGTATTACATGCATGAAAGGGAGCATGCATAAAGACATGTGTCTTAACACTTGTCTTAAGAAGAGAAGGTGAACTTTTGGTAGCATTTCCCTTAAATGCTATGAAAACTAAAGGCAACACTTAATTCTAACGCTACTAATTCATGTTATAGTTTGACAAATGCGATCGAACGACAAATAGTATCAACAAATCCAAACTTATTAATAATCATTCTCATTTATAATTCAAGTAAAACTTATCATATAACTTATCAAAATAAATAAAATAATAATTATTATTCTTGTAAAATCATAAAATAAATTATCCTTTACCAAATTCATATTTTACAAATCAATATTATCAAAATCAGAAAATATCATTACTTAAACATAAATCTTATTAAAAAAAATTCAAAATAAGTTTTCTTATAAAAATCATAATAAAAACAAAATACTTATACAAAGTTAAAATTCATATTTAAACCTAATAAAATCAATTTATATTCATAAAATCAAAAATTAAATAAATAAAAATCCAAATCAAACATAGTTAAAACTCTGGGATGTTACACATAAATTGTAAATAAAATGTTATTTAAACAAATTAGGTCTTTTGCTTACAAAATGAATAATAAAACAAAGTCTATTCTTTTTGTTACAAAAATAATAATAAAACAAAATTTATCCTTTTTTAAAAAAAAAAAAGAAAAAAAAACAAGATCTTGTTCTTTTTATAGAAAATAAAAATGAAATTACAGGTATATTTTCTTCTACCTAAATTTTGTCATCCATTTTGCCAAAGAACTGCAAACTAAAAAGGTATCACAGTTTTTATTTCAATAAAATTTCACTTCTCATCAAATTCCATCGTTTAAGGTTAACAAATAAAAATAAGCTTTATTTATCATTCAAATTCCATTGTTAAGGCAACAAATAAAAATGACGTTTTTATTTGTAAATCAATTCTTTACTGTTTCTTCATTTTTTTTATATAAAAATGATATTCTATAATATAAAATAAGTCAAAACAAACGGATCTTAAATAAATAGAAGTTCAGATCCAATTTCACTCCCAAGACAAAATTTCATCACATATGGTGTTTCATCACATATCTCATACAACATGAACAACAGATCGCAACACAACCAACAAACAACATCACATAAATCACAGATATTTCAGATCTGAATCGATAGCATATACATAATAATTTTTAAGAGAGAAAAATAATTAATCAATAATTTAATAATTTAAAAATTAGAATTCTCACCTTGATTGGATAAGAATTTGTCCTAATAGCTTTCTTTCCTTTTTTAAAAAAAATCGTATTTAAAGTCACGGTTCTCACGATCATGGCGCACCCCACATCGACCGCCTTCGACTTGCTAACCCGCCGCCCAGGTCTCGGCCAACTCGTCGCTGTGTCCACCCTCAAAAACCAACCCCGAACCTTGCCACTTCATGCTACCGCCCTGGCCGCCGTGTGTTATGAAGAGTTGAACCATTTTTGCGTTGGAAGGGCTTTCAATTGATGAAGGAATTGGAAGAAAGAGGAGGAAGGATTGAGCCATTTAGAGAGGAAGAACGGCTACTGCCATTGAAAAGAAGAAGATGGAGGCGGCGGCTTTTAGAAAAGAGAATGAGATTAGGATTTTGTTAATCTCTATATCTATAGGAAAAAGGAAGTGAAAAGATAAAGGGTTGATTTAGGTTAGAGTTTAGGAAAGGATTTCAAATGCAATATTTAATTTCATTTATTCGTCCTTAATTCTATTTCAAAACATTACCCATCTAATCCTAATTCAACATAGGAATAAATTACCTATGTTATATATCTCAAATTCAATTTTCTAACAATTTTTAATTGAGCAATCAATTCATATTATTCTTTCCAAATATAATATGACAAAGTTATCATAATGCCTCATTTCAAATTTCTTTTTATACTCGAATTAAACTATTCAAAAATTTCATTATACTAAATTCCAACATTATATTTCAATCATAAAATTAAATGGTTTGTATTCTTGTATTGATTCAACATTTATTACAGTTCCATTATTTCAAAAAAAAAAAATTTTAACCACTTTTATTACTCAATTTACATTAAATTATATTTATGTTCATCTCATTAATTATACGTTACCTTAAATTTAACCTTCACATTAGAAACAATCCCCATTTGATTATAATTAATTTTCTAATGAATTGTTATACTTTGATTTTACCACACCATAAATATCATATGAACAATTAGTATTTACACATGTTACATTCATAATTTGTAGTCATCATCTTAACCATATAAGTTTATTTCAAAATGCTACATTCTATATATATCATTTTGATTACTTAAATAATTGCCAAACATTTACGATATTTTTAAAACAAATTCACATACCAAAATTCAAGTTAGGTATTACACCGATTTACGGTGTTTGGTTTCAATTGTAATTAAATTTCTTTAAGTATATATATATATATATTTAATTCCACTATATTTGGTTTGATTTAATTATGTCAATGAGTTACAAGATTTTTAAAAAATAATAATAATTAGCAATCCAAATATGGTTATATGTTTATTGTATGTTTATTGTATATGGACAAACGTGAAATAACAATTTTTTTTAACATAAGAAATGTAACATCTTTATATGACAAATTTTAATTGAATATAATTAAATGACATTACTAACTTACTATAGAATTTCAAACAAAAATGACATTTTAAATATGAACGAACATTACTCTACATAAATGACATTTTAATTAACATACCTGATTCTAAATAAAGTGACATTTTTAATTCTAACATAAATGACATTTTTGAATTCTAACATAAATGTTCCTTTTTAATTCTAACATGACAAATTAAAATTAAAATGTTTATTTTGTTTAACAATGAAAAATATTTATTTTGTCTATCATGACAAATTATAACTAGAATGTCTATGTTGTTCTAACTTGGCAATTTTAACATAAATGATGCTTTTATTTAGACAATACATTCCTAACCTTAATGAAATCCCTTTTATGATAACATCATAATGAATTTTTTTAATATGTTAACATAAAAATGATAATTCTTTTATTTTCTTAGCATACCTCTCTTTTTATTCCTTAAACAATAAAAATGTTATTTTTTTATTTATTCCTAACATGAACATCCTTTTTGCACATAAACGATAAAAATATGATTTTTTTAACATGAAACATCTTAGTTATATATATAAACAATAAAAATATGGATTTTATTGTATGCACAAATATGGCCTAACAAGAATATACACAGTTCAATTCTGATTTATTTTGAATCATGTACATTCAATTACAGTTAAAAATCAAAATTTCAAACTACAGCGCTATTTTAAACTCCTTTTATATTTAAATTAAACTTATTCGTTTTAACTTCAATTAGAATAAATTTTTGATCGTTATTATTTAAAATAAATTATTTTAAATCTTTTAAATTCATTAAAATTTCTAAAATAAAAAATTTAAACTGGTCCCAAAATTCCGGGTTATTACACGAAACCACTTCCATTGAGTTTGGAATAATGTTTCTGCATTTAAAAAGTATAAACACTTATATATTTTGAGTTTCGAGATTTATTTGTTTAAAAATGAATTTTTAATATTAAATATATAGCCCTTGAAAATAGTCAATTTTCAAACGACCTCCGTTTTCGATGAAACCACTTCTGTTGGAACCGGAACGTCAAATTATAGCCAGGTTTCAAATTTCAGAATTTTTCGAATTAATATGTGAGTGTGGCAAAAGAAAATGTGTTTTGACTATTTCAGTTAAATTTAAACGACTTGAAAATAGCCATTTTTCAAACAGTCTCAGAATTCGACGAAATTAGTCTTGTTAGAACCGTATCGTCATAAGAAAGCTAAAAATATTTTTTTTAGAATTTTCTGAGGTCATATGTGGCCCCGACATATTTAAATGTACGGTCAATATTTAATTAATTAATTTTTAATGGGATTTTAAATAAATTTTCTACAGATTTCGGAATTGGACCCCGAGACCTATCCCATTGCGTTCAGAAGGCCTCAAAACGTTAAGATTAACAGTAAGCAGACCCAATTCTGAGACAGTCCAGAAATCCACCTTTATAACACGTTTTTCAATGAATTTAATAATAAAAATAAAATAAAAAGAAACCCTAATTCTCTCAGCCGCCGCCTATTCAAAACAATGGCCAGAAAGCTCCGAATTTCAAACGTTAATTTCTCTCAATCCGTTCAGTGAAAACCAACAAATTATATGTCAAATCGAAGAGAATTCAGATAGCTTCGAATCTATACGGTTAAGATCGGGTTTTGGTGCACGGATTTTGCGAATTTAGAGCAGGAAGGCGGCGCGTTCGTGGTGGTTTTCAGGCGCTTAGGGACCCTCGAGCTGGCCATGGTGGGGGGGGGGGGGGGGCAGGTGCGGTGGTCGAAGGCGGTCGAGGTGGTGATTTCCGATCGGTAGTGGGTGGCTCGGTTTGGCGCGCGCAGGGAGGTTGGACGGTGGAAAGTTGGGTTCGGCTGAACGTAGTAACGAGGAAGAAGAAGGTGTTTATTTTAATATTATTTTATTTATTAAATATTTAATTTATCCGATCTTTAAAATTCGATAACTCTTTCATACGAGGGCCGTTTGATGAACCGTAATTTGCGTTGGACTCGTCTTTCTGAGATCTTCGCAATGGCGCAGACCAGAGCTGAAACCGAGACAGTCGAATTTTCAGCCAAATCAATGTGAGAACTCTAATTTTTATTATTTAATTTATTTTTAATTATTTTTCTCGTGTTAAAAATTATTGTATTATAATATAAATTCAGATCTGAAATGTTCTGTGATTGATGAATTGTTGATTGTTGCTTGTGTTATGTTTTGTTGTTCATGATATGCTAGATCTGCATTGAATTTTATATACGGTTGAATTTATTTGTGGTTAGAAAATTATATCTAGAATTAGATCTAAATCATATTTTATTAGGATTTAAATCGTAATCTAGTTGCTCTAATTTATATTAAAGTATTAAAATATTAATTTTATTATTTTAATGAACAATGAAATTTGAATGACAAATAAAAATTTATTTTTATTTCTTGATGTTACAATGAAATTTGAACGACAAATAAACGTATCTTTATTTGTTGATGCTACAATAGAATTGGAACGACGAATAAAAACTCATTTTTATTTGTTGATATTACCAGAGAAAACGAACAACAAATAAAACCTTATTTTTATTTGTTTACTTTGCAACAGGATTTGAGCAACAAATAAAATATTATTTTTATTTGTTTATTTACAATAGAATATGAACAACAAATAGAATATATTTTTATTTGTTTCTATTACAACATAATTTGGCTAACAAGTAAAATCCTATTTTTATTTGTTTACATTTAGAACGCGGTTTATGAATTACAGTAAAAACATTTCCTTTTTACTGTTACCTTAAACATAAGAGGTTATAGAATAAGAATAACAATAAGGTACTAAATTTTATTGTTGATATTAAAACATTTTTATAAAATAAAACTTTGTTTACATTATATTTATAAATCAAAGGTTATATTTGGAAACCACCTTTTTGTTTACATTTTTATGTAAATAAACAAAATCATGTTTTGGAAATCACAATTTTTGTTTATATTTTATATGTAAATAAGAAATTATTTTCAGAAGTTACATTTTTGTTTGCAAATATATTTTAAAATATAATTTATTCTTTTATCTGAATTCACTGATGCTAATAAATTTTAAAATTAAAATTTATTCTTTTATTTGCATTCACCAATGCAAATATATATAGAAAATAGAAATTGTTCTTTATTTGCATTTACCAATGCAAATATATATTGAAACAAATTATTCTTTCATTTGCACTCACCAATGCAAATACATATATTGGAAATAAAGTTTATTCCTTTATTTGCATTTATCAATGCAAATATGCATTGAAATTAAGGTTTATTCTTTTATTTGCATTTATCAATGCAAATATTCAATGAAATAATAGTCTATTTTCTTTATCTACATTTACCAATACAAATGTACACATTTTTAAACATTGAATAGAATTTGTTAAAAATATACTTTGAAAATAAATTTTGTTCTCTTATTTACATTCACTAATGTAAATATAATTTGAAAACAAAACTATTCTTTGTTTGCATTCATAAATGCAAATACTCATTTAAATTAAATTTGATCTTTTATTTACATTCACTAATGTAAATGCACATTGGAAATGAGTTTCTTTTCACATTCACTCAAATATACTTTTGCATAAAAAGTTACATTTGTTATTTGCATTCCTTGTTGCAAATAAAACCTTAAAATAAAGTTCATCTTTGTTTGCAATTCATTAATGCAAACAAACCATCAAAATGAAAGTTGCATTTTTGATTCATAATTTTGATATGAAAAAAATATTGTTTGAGAGTTGCATTTTTATTTGCATCCTCCAATGCAAATAAAACAGGAATTAAATCTTTCATTTTACTTTCAAATTAAGGAATACCTTTTTATTCACATTTTTAGATATAAATAAATGATAAAATTTAAAAGTTATATTTTAATAACTAAACATTCACATTTTTATCATTAAGGTAGAATAGACAAAAATACTTATTTTGTCTAAATTAAAAGAATGAAACAAATTATAGCACTGGAATATTTTATTAGAATTGAAATACAAATTAATCACTAACGTAAATTTATATTAGTTAAAAACAACTATCCACTTTTATCAACTTACATTTGTTGAAAACAATTATTTATTTTAGTCAATTTATACTAGTTAAACCAAAATAGACATTTTGTCAGAAATATTCATTTTGTCAAAATGAATTAGTTGAAGCAATTTTATATATATAGATACATATATATCATATGTTTGGCAAGATATATACTTGTCAAGATAGGTTAGTTAAATCAAAATTATCATTTTTGTTCTATTAGAATTGCAGAAACAATATAACCATTTTTGCTTGAGTTTAAATTAGCGAAATAGAAATTGTCAATAGAGACAAAGTTATTATGCTTATTCATTCATTGCAATAGAGATATTTTCTTGTCATCATTATATGTATTGTGTATTACACTTCCATTCGCAAGTTACCCGACTTGTTTATGTGATTGAGACGATTATTTTCACACATCGCCCAAGTGCACAAATTAGTTTATCATTTGTTTATTGGTTGAAACCCCACACGGGTGTTGGGATGAAAATTTACATACACTAATCCCAATATTTAGTTGTATGTTGATCGTTAGATCGATAGGCTGCGATGAGCGTTATTATTTAATTTTAGCGCTTACACAGTGGAAATTACACTTTGGATGTAGATGGATGATTTGATGATTATACTGTTATTATCACATGTGTGTGAAATCCATGTAACCCAAATTATATGGTAAATGATTGAGTCGCATTTCGATTCAGGTGGTCTTTTTAATAAGAATATTTTTACATTAGAAATCCTTTTTATATATAGTATATATATATATATTTTCATAAAATATATTTTTAATCAAGTATATGTTAAAACAAAGAATATTTGTAAAAGATAAAAATTTGTAATATAAAGAATACTTCTCATTTAGAATCTTTTATATAAAGATTATTTTAATGATTATCTTAAAATATGTTTTTTTAAAAAAGATTATTAGGATTTGCAATTATATTTTGTGATATGAAATAAATTGAGATGTGAAGTGGATTTATAGTGAACGATGTTTTAAACGACATTTGTCCTTTAATCCAATTTACATTGAAATTATTATTTGGAATTTATAAATCTATTTTATAGATTTAAAAAGATATCTTCTAAAAATCAAGTTTTCCAATTTAATATCTTAAATTGGAATTAAGTGGAAATTCGATTGGTAATAATCGAAATGGGCTTCTGTAAAATAAGACTGATATTATATATGGAATTTAAGAGGCTTTGTCGTTATTCCATTTATATTATTAGTCCGATATAGAAATTTATATCGATTATGTATTGATTTGATTTCTGTGGAATTCTATATTTTGGAAATAGATTGTAGGTTTATTTTGAACTGTGTTTTAAAGGACACTAGTTCTTTAACCTGCTTAAGACATGATTTATTGCTTAAAATAAACGATCTTGTAATAATGATTTTTTTTGATATAAAATCAAACTGGAGTTTTAATAAATCTTTTAAAGAAGATTTAAGATTTTATTTTCAGAGTTTATCTTTGATAAAATTAATGAGAATCTTTTAACGCGAATATCTTATTAAAAGAATATTATGAGTTGGAATGTGGCATAATGTGTGATTTTCCAATATTTGCTTTCTAATCACAAAATACGTGAGTTATTCAGAAAGACCGGGTTTAACCCATTCTGAATAATCATCACGACGATCAAGAGTCGAAGATGAAGACGGTGATTGAAGACCGAAGGTTTTCACATCATTGGGATGATGATGACTGGTATCTTGAATTGGGATTGGCCTTCCAAGGCAAGGTATTTGTAACGACCCGTATTTTTGAGTGTTAAATATTTAATATAATTTATTTTTAAATATTGATTTAGAATTTCTAAATGAAATTACAAGGTGTAGTTCGTTTATTAAATAATATATAGACGTGCTAATTATATATATAATTATAAATTGGATTTTTACATAAATAGAATATCGTTGTTGAATCTTGAATTTTCTACAGATTGGAATTGAAACTGTTATTAATCCATTATCGTTAATTTAGCTAGTTGAATTTAATTTATAGTGTATCGAGGTTTTATGAGATTTAAAATATTAAACCAATCTAAAGCTTGAGCACACCAGACCATACTTTCAACATGTATATGCCATCAGCATTTTAACTAGGTTCGGCAAAAATATTCGGAACTAAATACATGCTTTCATCTCGCTCGCTCAATGAATTAAACATTGCTACATGAACCAAACAAAAAACTGGAATGTGTATAACATCAGACTAAAAATGTAAATACAAAGAGAACAAGAAGTTCATGCTTGGTACAAATGGAAATTATATATATAAAATTCTCGGCCAACAAAAAACCAAGGAAGACTTGAAAAATAAATCTTGAACTGAAATGAAACAATATACTTGTTTGTACAAGTGCCAACCCACAGATAGACAAGTAGAATAAAAAGGAAAAAAAATATATACACCACACTTGTTGTACAATACAAAGCAAATTTGACATAGTCACTTCTGTCAAAATAAATTTCTTCATGCTTTTTTCTTTTCCAAGGAAAGAGTAAAACAAGATCTTCTGCATGATCATGAGCTGCAAGGAAGAAAACAGTGAACCTATCAGTACTAAAATAAATAAATAAAAAGTCAAACAGCTAAAAGAGGGATGTGTACAGCTAGAACAAACATGACAACACATAGCCAAAGAAAACTAGCTAAACTGTTATAGATTTCAGCTAGACAGAACAAGGGGAAACGACTGAGCCAAGTGGGTATTGTACAACCAAATTTTTTTAAACGGCAAACAAATAAACAATACAATGTATGTACATTTTTATCAAATCTTTACATCTGGAAATAAACAGCTATGGGTATAGGTAACAGCTAGAGAGAAGATAGCCGAATAGCTAAAGAAAAGGGACAATGCATAGCTAAGCAACTAAATCTATGTATAGTTATACATCTGATCCTATGTATTGCAAATGGATAGCTAAAGAGTTAGAAAATAGGGTATGTACAAAGAACAGGTATGAACATCAACCCTATAAGCTAGATGAATAACTAATCTAAACAAGGTATCTATATATTTATGCTATCAAATCCATGTATATATTTATGCTAACAACTAATCTAAACAAGATTTGGAAACAGCTAATTCAAAGGGGACAGCTAAGAAAAACAAGACAATGAACACAAAATCTATGTATATATTCATATATCAGATCATGTGTATTGACAAGGCACAGTTAAGATCAGAATTGGAACAACTAATCTATGTGTAGTCATATATCAATTTTTACAACTAATATAAATGTATCAATCCATTTCAAGATCATTTACATTGAACATGTGTAGTCCTTTGTGATATCTGTATGAATAGTTGTAGTCATACATCAATTCTATAAGCTCACTGGAAAAAATATTGATACATGACTCAAGCATGGATCATGAACAGAAAGGAAATAGCCAAAACAGCAAAGCAGATCACTCTTGGACAACTAAAAATATATATATATATTTTTGCATCAATTCTTAGTACAAAGAACAGCTAAGTAAAATCAAATCCAATGTATACATCTATACCATCAATTTCACTCAGATCGAAATAGATGTTGATTCATATACCAATTCAAACACTGCCATATCTTTGAAAAATCGAATGAAGAATCTAACATGTGACTTCAAAATCACTGATCAAATAAACAAATCCATACCGTCAAATCTATATACAATGAACAGATCGAATAAAAGAAGTATAAAATCCCACAAATCTCTGTTAAAATCCATCAACCGTCACCAACACAAAATCTGAAAAGATGAAAACACCCAATGGCCTAAGAAATTTAGTTGAACCTACCTAGGGTAAACAACGATAGACGTTGATCATATCCAAACTAAAATCAACACTAGAAATAGACGCGTTCACATAGGGATGTTTCACCATTTTCAGAGAGCAATTCGAAGCAAATACAGTGAAAAAAATCATTCAAACCTCTTATATAAAATCAAAACAGAAAAAATTTAGTTAAAATACTTAGCTTGGGGTGTCTGCACTTCGGATCCGTGTAAGCTCGATGGATCCACTATTGTTCAGCTCGAACCAAAGCTTAGGGTTCGGGAGTACTTCGATTGGAAGCCTCCGGTGACTTGTGGTGGCTTCCGAAGTCATGGGGTTCGTCGCAGTGGGGTTCGATGGCCCTAGGAAGAGGTGGCATCGGTTTAAAGGCAAGAGGCGGGTAGGGTTTCTGCCATAATCGATTTTTCTGGAGACGTCGATTTTCTTTGTGGAGGCGATGGATTTTTTTTACTGAGGGTTTGAAGAAGAGTGTGGGATCGGGTAGGGTTTTGATGGGGATAGTGGGCCTAGTCAAGTGGGCCGAAGTAAATGGGAAGGGCCTATCCTTTTATTTAAATATAAGATTTAATAATTTAATTACTTTACCAATTTGTTTAAGCGATATCTCTCACGTATTTTAACAGATTTAAACGCGGTTGGTTCCGTTCGAACCCTAGAGACGAGAGGATCGAGATGGGGCAGTGTCTGTCAGGACTGGAAGGACGAAATTTTTTTTTAATTAAATTAAACGTTGTTTAATTTGATTAAAACCAGCGCTGAACGACCCAAACCAGTCAATGTGAGTTAACCTCACTCAGTTCTACCCGTTTATATTTTATATAAATTGGGTTTTTATTTATGTGTTCTCTAGTTGCTAGTTATCGACTGCCTACTAGTTATATTGTTGATTCAAAAAAATGGATTTAAACGGTCGTTTAAAATCAGTGAGATATATAATCGTTATATTTAACGATTAAATCCAATAAAGGAAATTTTCCTTGATTGTTCACGTTTATAAAATAAACGTGATTGGAATGGTTTGGATTGTTTGTATGATCTGTTAGTTGATTGATGGTTGTTATTATCAGATAAAGGTAATAATTTTGATTGGACAGTTGATTTGATTGATAACCATTGAATTGAAATTCAACATTTTGATTTGTTCTAACCAGTAGGAATATTGGTTGAATAATCTGGCATCACATTGTCGGTTAACCAATCATTTTACAGATATGGATTTTTATCATTAAGTGGGTCGACCCTTATGAGATTATAAATTTACTTTATAATTGAAATGGGTTTTAAATATACTATTTTGAATAGAGCAATTTTAAATAGAAATAGGGACTATTATTATTCAAAGGACTATAAGTTATTATTAAATTATTGATAAGAAAAACCCTTATGTTAAGAGAAATTGTAAGCCGATGGACAAGTAATAACCTAACAGTTTAGAATTCGATTAATTGTTTTGCTAAGAACAATTAAAGAGGTTATTTAATTAATTAATTTAGTATGGATTAATTTAAAGGAGGAATTAACTGGGATTGATTAAAGAATTAATTGTGTTTTGAGGTAACCGAGTTCCGGTTTAACTACGACCTACTTTTACATAAAGTAGTTAACTGATTTTATAGTAGTTAATTATTTAGTTTAATTTGTGTAATTACTTCTTAAATGAACTACATTTAGATAAGTAACCGACTATGGAAGGGAATATAGTTAAACTTTGAGAAGGGAATTTGAACGAGTTTTATATTTGAATTAAATGGAGTTATAAAGGGATTTGAAATCGAGTTTTGGCAAATGAATTAGGTAATAGTGTTTGTGAGAGTAACCCAGCTAGGGAACAAAGTATTTGAATATATTGGGAGTTAACAAGAGTGATGTTGATAAGGATTAAGTAAATCGATGAATTGAGTAATATCAAGTATATGTATAAAAAGATAAAGTAGATTTTTGGAGTTATATTTTGAATAGAATTCAAATTGATATTGGAACGAGATATTAGTTTTTGGATCATGACTTATATTTATCTGAAGAGAAGGACGTTGTTGATCAAGGTCTGTGAGGTAATTAAAATACCCCAACTTGAACGACTTCGAAATTACCTAAAGATGATATTAGTTGTGATGATATAAAGGACGGTAAGAGTTTATTATTTCCTTTAGAAATAATAATACAATGTTTAGTGAAACATTGAGGTATATACTTATAGGATGAGAATACCAAAGTCAAAAGGGTATTATGAGAGAATTTCCACGAAAGGGAAACATAAGATTGGGTTTTATTTAATAAGAATAAACATTGGAAGCTGCGAAGTAAATAAATGGAATATATTTCACGATATTTTATGAATGATAAGTTAATTTGGTTCCTCTATTATGGATTTTTAAATAATATTTTAGCCAATGGTTTTTGCAAACATTAGAAGAAAGGAAATGGAGAGATTTTTCATAGATAATTTTGCTAAATTAGAAGTAAATACTGGGTTTCCAAGATATTGGGAATAAGATGTTAGAAGGGCAAGTGATGTTGAATACTGAACAATAAACTTCTATTTTTATCTTATGGTTGAATGACTGTTTTATTTGATAGTTAAATCACCGACTATCAAATCTGGCCTTTACGGTTGTTGGTGCGGAAAGATCGGGATCGAGTTATATTCGAAAACCATTCCGTCCAACAAATACGAAAATGTAGAGGACATCAGATGACGATCGAGATGGAGCATTGAAGACCATCGATCTTCATAAAACGGAAGAACCACTTACAATCTCTGATTCGACCCGGAGATACAATGGGGTTCTGTCGTGATTGAAATCTGTGGATTGCAAGGACTACTCGCTACTGATCCATGGGGTGATTCCTATATGAGATGCAGTAGGAGAGTTCCTTCGGTTCATCCTGTTCCTGGATGACTTGTATGGACGAGTGTCTGACAGAGTATTTCCAAAAGGATCGCGTACGTTGATGTCTTCAAACGTGCCATAGTTGGTTAGCTCCCAACTAGAGTATTTTTGTGGTTGTCAATTAGCGATATCTAATGGATTTGACGATGTGGCATTCAAAGTGAATGGAGATCAGATGTTTTGAAGAAAAATTCTGACCTCAAGCCTCACAACCAGTAGATGACAAAAATCGGGCAGGCAGCATGGCTATTTGGGTCGCGCCCATTAGGATGTATAATCACCTATCTAGAGGAAATCTTATTTGCTTCTTTAATCTATTCGATGCTGTCCCTTGTCGGGAAGACGGTGGGTAGCTCCCAACCGTTGGTGATATACATTCGATACACTCAAGCGAAATGAGTGGTCGGTCATGTGTGGGCCGGGTTGCAAGACGTTCTTGTTGAACCCAGTGTATTCGTCTCTAGAGATACACGATCGGCAGGTGGTCCCATACCTTGTCATGGTTGGAATCCAATCTCCAATAAGCGCCTGCGGTTTTGTTTGTATACTACATACGTAGAGCGTGAGATGCAAGCGTTCTACTAGATTTGATATTACTTGTATTTAGACATTATCATAATATCAGACAAGATATTGATTTCAAACTGGTTTGGGTTATCGTAAGGTAAAAACCGTCCATATTTATCTGTGGATTGGTCTTACGATTACCTTTTTCTTTCGAAAGGATTTTAACTATAAAATCAAGTTGGGTGATATCTTAATACTGTGCGAGTTTATCTCACTCTGGTTCACCAGATTGACCCGGTGTTTTGTAAATGCTCGGGTTAGCCCGGGATGTACAGGTTCAGGTTATCGAATGCTGTGAAGTTCAAAGACGAGCTGAAGGTGTTCAGATCTAATATCTTGCCGCTGTGTGTTGTATATGAGGACGGATTATTATAACTGTCCAGATAAGTTGATGTACTCTGATGATTGCAAGTTATTTCAAGCTCTCAATAAAATTATTTCTGTATTATATTTTGTTTCGCTGCGATGTGAGACTCTGTGTTCTTCTTCTTCTTCTATTCTAGTATTTCTTTCTTTCTTATCCCACCCTCTAATTTCTTTCTAATAACGTCCAGTGTTTTCGATGTTTGGGAGGTCGTCATGAGTACGGAAAAAGGTATTTATGTCGATTTTCGGGGCCGAAAACTGCTGGGTCGTTACAGTATTTAGTAATGATCGTCCAAACGCATTTGGAGATCGACGGACACGTTGTTTCGCTCAGACCCAGAGCAAACTTGTAAATGGATTGCGTGTCTGACATTGTATTCATTTCTACTGTATTTGTTGAACGCTACTGATTATATATTTCTGTTTGGTGGTAAAGAATTTATTCTTTACTTATCACCCTTCTCTAAGATGTATGTGCTTAGAGGTTATATATATATTGGTAGATGATCAATAATATGGTAGGGTCTGACAATGTGACATGCTAAGATGCAAATGATCAAGGCTTTGTTGAAAAGCAGGCCTTGTGGTTGATGATCAAAGAACAATCTATTTAGGCATAGCTTTGTGTATATCGTGACTTCGCGAGCCTCACTCACCGATTGAGTCTAAAACGGGAGAAGGAAACGCAGGGAGTGCACACGTTTCTTTCTAGCTAGAAGTGGTGTTGGGCTTTAACACAGCCCGACATTTGCTTATGTGGTTGATGGAATTTTTGCGAAGCCTTGGTTTATTCTTATCGTTCGCCCTCGGCTGATTTGTAGATCCAATAGGATCGGGGAGCGTGTGTTCAGGCATAACTAATCCACTAAAGTATTTGTGGACCGGCCCTGCTGTATCCAAGGGTTCGCCAGCGTCCGAATCCCGAGACATTGCTAGAGTGTCTCGAATCGGTCAGGAGCTCCTCCCTAGCCTTGACTCATGATGGAAACCCAATTTCCAATATGCCCTTGCGGTTTTGATTGTATAACTAGTATGGCGACATAGTAGATGGTAGCTATGCCGTCTAGGATTGATATTATATTTGAAATGTTTTAAATATATACATACACACTAATAATATCGTTTTTACGTATCAAGCATCTTTTGATCATTATAAGGTAAAACCCTATCCTCTAGTGTGCGTTGCATTGTGTGATGGCACCTGGGTCTTATAATGGTTTCATTTTTCTAAAAAGAATTATGTTATTTGACGTTTACTTTATTTATGGACCAATGGAGTAAACCCGTTCCGCGTTAGCGGCGTGGTCCTGTGATTAGCCTACTTATTAGATAAATTTGGTTAAGAATTTTCACACCAGTCCCACGACTGACCTATAGTTTGTTTCACCTTGCAAACTCGGGTGCCCTCTTTTCACACGGGCAGTCGAGTAGCTTTTTGCAAATATAGTCAAGCAGGATCCTGGATAGAAGCCTGTAGCTGGGTCCAGAATATTGATGGCCTTCCGTTGAGATTATTTTCGTTGCATTATATTTCTTTATTTTAATTTATCTTCCGCTGTATTATTTATCGTTGTACTCTGATATATTCTGTACTCTGATGTAACATTTATTATTGATGTTATAAAATTCTGTGTTGTTGTCCCGATGTGTTGTATGCCCAAAGTTAACGTATTCGGAATTTGAACGGTCTTGATCGATCTTGCGATCGATTGGGGTCGGGGTAAGCCGGGTCGTTACAATAAATCTTTTAATTAAGATTTTGTGAAATTGTCCAGTTAATTGGTATCTAATTGGAATTGAATTTAAATTGGTTTTTGGGGTTTATCGTGAGTGGTGTTTTGAATAACACCTGTTCTTTAACCCGATTAACAATGAAATGTGATTTTGGGTTTATCGTGAAACGTGTTTTAGATGACATTGGTTCTTTAACCCAGTTAAAGACAGGATATTGATTTGTGGGAAGATTAAAACTAAGTGGAGTTTTAATGAATCTTTAATTAGATTAAAAATGATTGAGAATGGAGTATCACCAGTTTTGCTCCAAGCGATTGTTAAATCTTTAATTTGATTTGAACGTGAAATGGTAATTAATATTTACCGATAAAACCGTGGTGTTAGATATGGAGTGTCGCCAATTTTGCTCTAGGGATGAATAGTTTCGGATTAGGAAATAAAATAAATGATTACTTCGGTGTGGTTCGATAATCCCGACTAGTTTAGAAAACCTTAATACTGTTTGATTTGATATCCAAAGGAAGATTAAAGAATAAATTTAAAAGAATTTATCTTTGATAAAATTAATGGGAACCTTTCCCTAAGAATGTGAAATTTAGAAACCAACTGTAGGTTAGGTAAGAAGAATGTTTTCCTGGGTATTGATCTGATGTTGGTTTCGGCCTTCGGGGTTAATATTTGGGGAATTGTTCTCTTACTAATTTACGGTTAGTGACTGATGAATTGGAATGAGGCGCATGTTGTGTTTGTGTAACACTTGTTTATTATATACGCGGGTTATTCGGAAAGGCCGGGTTTATACCCATTCTGAATAACCGATTCGACGATAATTCAACGATGAAGATGGTGGTTGAAGACCGGAGGTCTTCACATCGTTTGGATGATTATTGATGATCTTCATTGGGCTGTGTTCGTCGCTTTCCTATGAATTAGAAAAGCGCGACATTTAAATTAAATTCTGCAAGCATACAGGTGTGTAGCATACAGGTCGAACACAGGGAGGTGTAATTAAAAATTATTATTTATTTATTCTTGGGCGAGTTAGGCAAAATTTGGAGTTGTTTTTAATGTTGTTGAAATTACTCTGAATATGAATTAATCAGTATCAAATTCAACAATTGAAAAGAAAAGAAACAATTACTAGAAAAAAAAAGAAAATAACAACTAGAACAACAGAGAATTAAAAAGCAGAATTGCCGTTGAATCTAATCAAACGGACAATAGCTAACAAGCAGTAATAAAAGAAAATAACGATGTGTTCTACCAAAACTAATTGGATAGATACACAAATTGTTATGAAAGAAAAAGACAGTCAACTAATAAAACTTTTTATTAATAAACGAGAGTACAGAATAATGGAGATCCCCGTTATAATGGGTATACATGTGCTTATATAGGTGAACTGAAAAACCCTAATCCTCTAATGGTCCATGACTCAACCTTTTGAAAACAATATATTGACAAATAAAAGAGATAAGATAAACTTGAAATATTCCATGCAGCTTTCCTCTTTTGATTGGCCGTGTGGCAAATTGATTGGCATTTTCCAAGAGATTTGAAGTTGATTGGTAAATTGATTGGCATCATGATTGGCATCTATCTAATCAAATCTTCATCTTTATGGAGAGTAAAAATGAAAGATTCCCTTTGATTTATCTATGAAGAATACTTCCAATTCATGAAATATTTATTAGTGTATATCATATATTCATACATACGAATATATATATATATATACACACACACACACCCCATAAATCACTAATCCATAAATTCTTCAAAGCAAGTGAGGCAGTTTGAACGCGTTCCATTCTTCAGCAAAAAGAGAGTTTGATGGGAATCGAACCCAGGTCTTTCTGTACAGATTTCCATGCCTTAACCAATGTGCTATGGCTTCCTTTGTGATTTAAAACTTGTTGAGATGGGAAAGTAGCTTCTTTTTCTTATCAGTGGTCTTTTATTTAATGAAGGAGACAATTAATCAATGTCCTGTAAAAACACACAAAATACCCAAAGTAGCATTTATTTATATACAATAAAGATAAGATATAAGTATAAAAAAACACATTTCTATGCTAATCAAATGCCCCCACACTTATCTTTTACTCGTCCTCGAGTAAAAAGAAAATAAAAATGAAAAACTAACGAGATAGGTCACACTTTCATAGGAAACACGATTGCATTGAGCGTATGCAACAAGCCGTTAAACCTCTAGGTGTCCCTAGTAGGACGAGTGGTGTCTCGTGAGGGCTTTCAGCGGATACTACCCACAAAATCCAAATGCAGTATGTGTGGATCTAATGTAACTACATGAATGCAATGGTTATATACAAAAAAAAATGACAACGCGAATTGTTTCAGGAAAGTGGTACAACAAATTAAGTTAACAATTTCTAATCAGTTGATTTTATTTTAGATACCTCAACTTGTCACAAATTTTCAATATAAATCAAGTTTTCAAATGTTAAATTCCAGTTTGGCCAGTTGGTTCGGTCAATAACATAGTGCATCCATGAAATAGATTCTTAGTTTGCTTGGCACAGTTTGTAAAGTGGTATTCTAATTTCCTTGTGTATGGCTATTCAAATCAATAAGGTCAAGAAATGTTTGAGCATCATTGCTTATTCTCTATCTCTATAAAATTTTAAAATTTATGATTAAGTACATACACCTAACTTAGAAGACCAAGGTTTACCACCCATGCACTGCCTCGCGGACTAACGAAGAGTGGGTAAAGAGCTTGGCGGATTGTGCAGGCCGACTTTGACTTTGTCAACAACGTGTCGGTAATCCTTAGGTGTCCAATCTCATAAAATGATACCAAGATATTCCAATGCTGACTTTGTCAACAACGTGTCGGATAGAGCTTGGCAGGTTTGCACACCAACGCTTGATATACAAGCAATGTTGGATACCCTTGGATTATTATTACTATTATTGAACATATTAGAATAAGAGAGAGTTATGCGAATTCAACTTAACAAAACTTAGTTTTAAAAATTCGAAAAGCCAATATAAGTATTTTAAGTCCTCCACTTATTTAAACAAAGTCTACAATATAGAATAGATTTCATGGCCATCACCTAAGAATCTCCCTATGTATCGGTTACACTATTATACCTCAAAATTAAACTTTTCATTATATTTCTTATTTGATCTAAGTTGAGAGAAAAAAAATACTATCAACTGACTAAAAGTTGTAAACTTATTTCGTGGTATCACTCTAAAATGAGTCGTGTCGGTGTGATTGTGTGTGTGTGTTTTTTTAACAAAAATGGAGAAGATGTGATGCAGACTTGACTCCCCCACACTAGATCGAGACAGTGTCCAACTGTCTAAGGTATGCAGACCAAAATGGCAGAAAAACAAAAATAAAAAAAAATGAAAAAGAAAAAGAAAATAAAAAGAACGTGTACCACCTGATTTTACGGTGGATGATCAGGCTCATGAAGATCGATAAGGTCATCTTCGTCATATTGCTCGAATTCTAAAAATGGTTTCAGTTGTTGACCGTTTACTTTGAAGACTTTTCCATCCCTAGGATTTTCAATTTCAACTGCTCCATGAGGATATGCTGTTTTCACAACATAAGGTCCAGTCCATCGAGATCTGAGTTTTCCTGGAAACAAGTGAAGTCTAGAGTCGTATAAAAGAATTTTTTGACCTACGTTGAATTCCTTACGAAGTATGTTTTTGTCGTGTTGGGCTTTGGTTCTTTCTTTGTATATTTTCGAATTTTCATACGCCTCATTTCTTAATTCCTCTAATTCAGAAATTTGTAACTTCCTATGTGAGTCGGCTTTCTCTAAGTCAACATTCAAAAAATTTATGGCCCAAAGAGCACGATGCTCTAATTCAAGAGTTAAGTGACAGGCCTTTCCAAAGACTAATCGATATGGTGACATCCCTAGATTGGTTTTATAAGCAGTGCGAAAAGCCCAAAGTGCATCAATCAGTTTTAAGGACCAATCTTTTCTATTGGAATTCACGGTTTTCTCAAGAATTTGTTTGATTTGTCTATTGGAAACTTCTACTTGCCCACTAGTTTGTGGATGGTAAGGGGTCGATAGCTTGTGTGCGATTGAGTATTTCTTGAGCAAGGACTCAAAAGCATGATTACAGAAGTGAGTGCCATTATCGCTAATAATAGCTCGAGATGTGCCAAAGCACGAAAATATGTTTTCTTTGAGGAATTTGACAACAACCTTGTTGTCGTTGGTTTTGGTCGGAATGGCTTCAACCCATTTTGAGACATAATCTACCGCAAGCAAGATGTAAAGATTCCCAAATGAATTAGGGAATGGTCCCATGAAATCGATGCCCCAAACATCGAATAACTCAATCACTAAAATGGGGTTGAGAGGCATCATGTTTCGCTTAGTGATTCGACCCGTTCTTTGACATCGATCGCAATTAGAGCAAAATTCGAAAGCGTCATGAAACAGTGTGGGCCAATAAAAACCTCTTTGCAAAACTTTTGCAGCAGTTTTTCTTGCTCCAAAATGACCGCCACAAGCATTGTCATGTGAGAAGGAGAGAATACTTTGGTGTTCATGATCGGGCACACACCTTCGAATGATTTGGTGTGGACAGTACTTGAAAAGATTTGGGTCGTCCCAGTAGAAGTTTCGAACTTTCGAGAGAAATTTTGTTTATCTTGCTTCGACCATTCAGCGGGTGTTTGCTGTGTGACAAGATAATTCACAATGTCAGCGTACCAAGGGGTGTTAGAGATGGAAATAATTTGTTCGTCAGGAAAATAGTCATCGATTTGGTGGTCATCAACATTTTTGTGCACAATTCGAGAGAGATGATCAGCTACAACATTCTCAGAACCCTTTTTATCTCATATTTCTATATCGAATTCTTGAAGAAGAAGGATCCAACGAATCAAGAGGGCCTTAGCATCCTTCTTAGAAAGCAAATATCGTAGGACAGCATGATCAGTGTAAACTATGACTTTGGATCCTATGAGATATGGTCTGAATTTCTCAAGAGCGAAGACAACTGCCAAAAATTCTTTTTCAGTAGTTGATTAATTCAATTGGGCCTCGTTTAAGGTTTTGCTAGCGTAATAAATGACTCGAGGGAGTTTATCGATACGCTGACCTAAGATGGCTCCAATTGCAAAGTCAGAAGCGTCGCACATAAGTTCGAAGGGCTGAGTCCAATCAGGAGGTTGAATGATGAGAGTTGTGGTCAAGATTGACTTAAGAGTTTCAAAAGATGTTTTGCAGTCATTAGAGAATTCGAACTTAACGTCTTTGGCAAGTAAATTTGAGAGAGGTTTTGAAATTTTCGAGAAATCCTTAATGAATCTTCTATAGAATCCCGCATGGCCAAGAAATGAACGAACATCTTTAACAGACTTAGGAGGAGGCAGATTAGCAATCAAATCAATTTTAGATTTATCGACTTCAAGGCCATCTTTGGAGACGACATGACCTAGAACTATCCCCCTTTTTTACCATGAAGTGATATTTTTTCCAATTAAGCACGAGTGATTTTTCCTTACAACGTTTTAGGACGAGTTTTAAATGAGTGAGGCATTTGGAAAAAGATGATCCATAGATTGAAAAATCATCCATGAATATTCCCAAGAATTCTTCCACCATATCAGAGAAAATACTCATCATACACCTTTGGAAAGTCGCGGGGGCATTACAAAGACCAAAAGGCATGCGACGATAAGCAAAGGTTCCAAAGGGACAAGTAAAGGTGGTCTTATGTTGATCCTCTAAAGCAACAGGGATTTGGTTATAGCCAGAGTATCCATCGAGAAAACAATAGTACTCATGACCCACTAAGTGTTCGAGCATTTGGTCAATAAAAGGTAAGGGAAAATGGTCTTTTTGTGTGGCTGAGTTGATCTTTCGATAGTCGATACACACACACCATTTTGTTTTGATTTTTTTTGGGACGAGCTCATTAGTTTCATTTTTGATCACTGTGACTCCCGATTTCTTTGGTACGACTTGTACCGGACTCACTCAGGTACTATCAAAGATGGGATAGATGATGTTATTGTCTAGACATTTGATTATCTCCTCCTTGACCACTTCTCTCATGTTTGGGTTTGATCGCCTTTGAGCCTCACGAGTGGGTTTGGCCTCATCAACTAAATGTATGCGATGTTCCACAATTGACGGGCTAATTCCTTTTATATCGCTCAGTTCCCACCCCAAAGCGTCTTTATTTTCCCGCAAAATTTCTAAGAGTTTTTCTTCTTGGTCCTCGGTAAGATCAGAGGCCAAGATTACGGGAACAGTTTCTGAGGAGTCTAAGTATGCGTACTTAAGGTCTTGTGGCAAGGGTTTGAGATCTAACTTAGGATGTTCTTGAGTGCTAACATTGGTTAACATTCCTTGGTTAGATTCAGAAGACGAAGGATTTAAGTCAAGAAATTCATTCAGTTCGGAAATGTATTCAAGTTCGTCGAGATCGGAGTCGAAATGTTCCAGACACATTTTCAAGGCTTCAGAAGTGTCATTAGAGGTTTCATCAACTATGGTTTGAATCATGTCGATTTCATCGGTCTCAAAATCCCTAGGTTGTTTGTTGAGATTGAAGATGTTTAGCTCAATGGTTAGGTGCCCGAAGGAAAGTCGAAGTTGACCGTTCCTACAATTAATGACAGCATTTGAGGTTGCTAAGAAGGGACGTCCTAAAATCAACGGTATTTGAACTTTGGGATCTGAGACAGGCTCTGTGTCTAAAACTATGAAATCGACAGGGAAGTAAAACTGTTTGATCTATATCAAGACGTCTTCGATAATTCCCAATGGCTTTTTGACAGATCGATCGGCTAACTGAAGAGTGATATTTGTTGGATTAATTTCCCCTAACCCAAGTTGACAATAAACAGTATAAGGAAGAAGATTGACACTGGCACTAAGGTCGAGTAGGGCACGAGAGATATGGGTGTTTCCTATTTTGCAATCAATCGTAGGGCAGCCAGGGTCTTTGTACTTGACTGGGGTAAGATTCGAAAGAAAAGAGCTTGTATTCGCAGTTAGAAAGGCGGTTTTTGGGACATTAGTCATACGTTTTTGTGTGCACAATTCCTTAAGACATTTGGCATATTGAGGAATTTGTTCAATGGTGTCTAAAAGAGGAATGTTCACACGGACTTGTTTGAAAATTTCCAAAATTTTATTGAAATTCGCCGATTTCTTCTTATTATTAAGTCTATGGGGAAATGGAGCTATTTGTTTTTTGACTCTGTGATCAGTTTCATCATTCGAAGAAGAAGGTTTGTCCAAGGAAAATGAAGGTGGTAAGGTCGTAGAAGATGGAATGTTGGTATTGCCAACATTAATTTTCGAAGGTGGGTCGGGTCTGCCGACACTGGGAGAAGAACTGTTGGGATTGCCAACATTTAAGGGAACTTGAGGTTTAGAAGAATTGGCATTCGAAGCCAACAGGTGTTCATCAAGATTTGGCATTGGGGTCGAGTTAGAAGGTTTGCCAGGGTCGCCCACGTTATTCTCAATCCTCTTTCCAGATCGAAGGGTTGTAATAGCATTGACTGGATTATGGTTTTCGTCCTTACAAGAATTTACAGCACGAGAGTTATATTTTGGATTCACCTCAGTTTGACTAGGAAACTTTCCTTTCTCATTATTTTTCATTAGTTCTTTCGTCATATTCATCATTTGGTCGAGTTTAGCGTCGTGTTAGTTCATTTTAGCTTCGTGAGAATTCAACTGTTTCTCTAAACGCACAATATCTTGTGGCGGTTGAGAAGGTTGAGAGGATTGGTTTGATGATTGAAAGTTGGGGTGCCTATAAGGTTGTTTGGATTGAGATGCTGTTTGAGAGGTTTGAGAAATTGGAGGTGGAGCTTGATAATTTGGATTTGGAATAAAGGGTTGCATGTGAGATGGGTTAGCCGAATTATTGGGGTTTAACCAAGAAATTTTTTGGTGGTTCCTCCAACCAGGATTGTATGTGGATGAGTAAGGATTATTTTGAGCTATAGCATTAGCTTGGTCCTGAGAGTAGCAGTGGGGTAGCCCTTCTTCGTCTTGAGGAGTTTGATTTTCTAAGGGAAATTGACTTGGGTCCACGACATGCACTCCTCTAGTAGAAGTACGAATGGGAACACGAATTGATTCCCATTGCATGTCCTTTTCAGAATAATCTTCTAAGAATTTCCAAGCTTCATCGGCCGTCTTAGACATAAAGTCTCCTCCACACATTGATTCTAGTTGAGTTCTAGTCTGATTGTTTAGCCCTTCTTATGCAATCTGACACAAGTGGTCTTTTAGAATTCCATGATGAGGACAACTATACAATAGTTGGTTGAATCTCTCAAAATATTTTGAAAAAGTTTCCCCCTCATTTTGACAGAATTGGTTTATCTCAGTTCGAATTTTGAGAGTTTTATGGAAAGGAAAAAACTTTTTCAATAATATAGTGACAAATTCATCCCAACTTCTTATGGAATGTTTTGGAAGAGAATTTAGCCATCTTTTAGCGCTTTCAAGTAGTGAAAATGGGATTAGCCTTAGCTTGATCGATTCGTTAGACAATTGTTGCATTTTTGTTGTGGACGCATACAATTCAAATTCACTTAGAAATTCATAAGCATTTTCAGATCCAGTAAATTTTGGTACCCCTTGAATTAAGGAATGTTTCAGCTCAAAATTGTTTCCTTCAGATGGTGGGAAAACGATGACAGAGGGTTGAATGGTCCTAGTTGGATAACACCGATCACGAAGAGATAAGGGTCGATCTATTTCCAAATTGAGATTTTGAAAATTTTGATTTATTGGATTGTGCTTCATCTCGTTTTGAAAGTTTTGGTTTATTCGAGAATTTCTAGGATAATTGTGTTGGATAACACTTTCTTCACTCATTGTTGTTAAATGCACGCACAGAAATTAGCTACAATGAAATTTTCTATCCTTAATAGCTCCTAACCCAAAATTATATAGTGACACGTTTGATTACTTAGATCAAAAGATTTCTTAGCCAGTTAACGGACAGGAGTTATCGGTGCACCAGGAATCACCCTAGCAATGCAGCCGAAGGTTTAAAACCTTCAGAGTAACAACCGATATAATATTTATGAATCACCGTAATATTTATAAACAGTTATTTCTCTGCCATAGTCTAGACACCAAGAAATAATTCGTTCCAAATGAATCAACTATCACAATACAATTAAGCCCTAGGTGAGCCCATGACTCCCTTAAGTCCAACGTCTAACCGTTATTATTAACCAGATTCTATGATGAAATGCAATTTGTGGGCTAAGGAAAGGGTGATGAAATCCCTCACCTTATGTGAATTGGGGTATTGCCCTTAATAGAATGAATAAAAAGTGCAGAAATAACAACAATCACACAATTTGATTGCAGAAATTAAAATTTTTACATTCAAGCCGCTGCCCCTGGAGAATTTTTTTACAACAATTGTCTATATTTTTTTTCTTTTGCAGCAGAGCACCTGTGGAGTTTTAAAAATTTCTCACCTTGATCGGCAGTCCATCCAGTGAATTTGGGTAGCGCTAGCGCGTTCACACCCCACTTGGTGTGCAGCCGCTCCAACAATTCAAATTTTTGTTTGCTTCGTTCGACTTCAGATCTTTGTTCGCTTTGAACTCTCTCACTTTTCATTTTTTCAATGATTGCAAAACATTTTTATTTGATTTTTTTTATTTGCTAGCAAAAATAAAATAAATGCAAAGAACAAGAGGAAAATAAAAACTGAATGAACTAAGCAAAGTATCAAACTCAACTAAAAACTAAACCAAGCTGACTCAAAGGGAAACAAAAACAAAGAGGAACTTAGACTCGACCACTACACTAATCTCAAAAAAAAAAAAAAGAAATAAAATAAACTAAACCAACTAACTCAACAAAAAATAAAATCAAGACCAACAAGTAATCGAAACCGTCCCCTGATGTTTTCAGTGATGCACCCTTTTAAACACAAACAGACTCGATCCCCCCCCTCTATTATTTCTCAACAACAAAAAATTGTTCCACAGAGATGAAAACCAGAACTTCAGTAGGGCAGGCTGCCCCCCCCCCTTTTTTTTAAGGAGATCGACCTGATTGGTTCGATCTTTGAGTCGGGTTTCTGCGTTAAATCAGATTTGAATCGGGTTTCGATTTGCGTCTTCGAGTTGCAATTTGAAGTAGGGTTTGCAGAGGTCTCGATTTGGACTTGGTGTGGTGAGGGAAATTGATCTGGGAGTTGGTTTTTGAATCGGAGGTTGGTCCGATTACAATATTTGAATTACTGCGAATTGGGTTTGTTGATTTGTGCGTTTGGGTGGAGGCTGAGTGGATGGATGGTGGTGAAGATTCGATTTGTAGCGGTCAGGTGCACGGATATGGATGTTGAGGAAGGAAAGGTTTTGACTGGAGGAGTGAAGGCGTGATGCTATGATGGTTGGGGTTGTAGAGATTAAGTGCAGAACGTGGTTTGTGTGTAGAGAATTACGAGGTAATGCTTGAAATTGATGATTTTGGGTTTGTTTCGTTATGGATATGAAGGTATTTCAGATTGGTTTGAGGTGATTGGGACAAGGATGTGGAAAGGGGAAGATGGTTTTGCATGGAGCAGGAAAATTGTTGGCAAGAGGAAGGATGGCGTGGATGTATGTTGTGGAGTTTGGTGTTTGACTGACGAGGCTGGTCTGTTCGTGAAGATGCGGTGAAGAACGTTGATGGGAAGACGGTGATGAAGAAACATATGGCAGTGAATAGGGAAATAGAAAAAACAGAAGAAAAATGGCCGTGAATAGAAAAAGTGAATAGAGATTTGTAGGAAAAGGAGAGCTATGTAAAAATTGGAAAGAAAATAAATGATTTGAGAATGGAAAGAAATTAAAACAAATTGAATTTTTTTTTTTGGAAATCTTGAGTGAAAAAAAAAGATGTAAGAAATTAGGAAAGAAATAAATGAAAAGGTGAAAAGAGATTGTATTGACAATAGGAAAGATGGTTGAAAATAGTAAAGAAATAAAATAGAAAATGGCAAGTTTTTTTTCTCTATTTAGTTGATGGTAGTACCAATGAAATTAATACCCCAAACCACTAAACAATTTTTTTCTATTTATAAAATAAAACAAAAGGAAATAAAATAAATAAAAATAAAACTAACACGAATCATAAATTAAATAAATAATAAAATTTAAATGTTACCTCCCCGGCAACGGCGCCAAAAACTTGTTCGTCGTTTTCCTATGAATTAGAAAAGTGCGACATTTAAATTAAATTCTGCATGCATACAGGTGTGTAGCATACAGGTCGAACACAGGGAGGTGTAATTAAAAATTATTATTTATTTATTCTTGGGCGAGTTAGGTAGAATTTGGAGTTGTTTTTAATGTTGTTGAAATTACTCTGAATCTGAATCTGAATCTAATCAGTATCAAATTCAACAATTGAAAAGAAAAGAAACAATTACTAGAAAAAAAGAAAATAACAACTAGAACAACAACAGGGAATTAAAAAGCAGAATTGCCGTTGAATCTAATCGAACGGACAATAGCTAACAAGCAGTAATAAAAGAAAATAACAATGTGTTCTACCAAAACTAATTGGATAGATAAAAAAATTGTTATGAAAGAAAAAGACAGTCAACTAATAAAACTTTTTATTAATAAACGAGAGTACAGAATAATGGAGATCCCCGTTACAATGGGTATACATCTGCTTATATAGGTGAACTGAAAAACCCTAATCCTCTAATGGGCCATGACTCAACCTCTTGAAAATAATATATTCACAAATAAAAGAGATAAGATAAACTTGAAATATTCCATGCAGCTTTCCTCTTTTGATTGGTCATGTGGCAAATTGATTGGCATTTTCCAAGAGATTTGAAGTTGATTGGTAAATTAATTGGCATCATGATTGACATCTATCTAATCAAATCTTCATCTTTATGGAGAGTAAAAATGGAAGATTCCCTTTGATTTATCTATGAAGAATACTTCCAATTCTTGAAATATTTATTAGTGTATATCATATATTCATACATATGAATATATATATATACACCATAAATCACTAATCCATAAATTCTTCAAAGCAAGGGAGGCAGTGTGAACGTGTTCCATTCTTCAGCAAAAAGAGAGTTTGATGGGAATCGAACTCAGGTCTTTCTGTATTGATTTCCATGCCTTAACCAATGTGCTACGGCTTCCTTTGTGATTGAAAACTTGTTGAGATGGGAAAATAGCTTCTTTTTCTTATCAGTGTTCTTTTATTTAATGAAGGAGACAATTAATCAATGACCTGTAAAAACACACAAAATACCCAAAGTAGCATTTATTTATATACAATAAAGATAAGATATAAGCATAAAAATAAACACATTTCTGTGCTAATCAGGCTGTACACCCAAGAGAAGGGAATAAGTTGGTGATCGTCCATACGTACTTGGAGATCGGTGGATATATGAGGGATAAGGTTCCTCCGGTTTCGTTCAGACCCAGAACGAACTTGTAAATGGACTGTGTGTATGACATTGGATTTTATTATGTGTGATTGATTTCTATTAAATATATATCTGTTTGGCGGCGGAGAATTTATTCTCTTGCTTAACGCCCATCTCTCAGACGTACGAGCTCAGAGGTTCTATATTGATGGATATCAATCGCATGGCATGAATTGCCTGTGTGGCATGCCTAAGTGACAGATGATCAAGGCTTCTGTTGAAAAGCAAAGTCTTGTGGTTGATGATCAAAGCACGGCCTATGTGGCGCAGCATTGTGTATAACATTAATTCGCGAGCCTCACACCTCGGTATGAGTCAAAAACGGGATAAGGACCCAAGGAGAGCATGACGTTTCTTTCTAGCTATGGGTGATGTCGGTGACCTACCAGCCATGAGATTTATATACTTTTACCTGTGTGGTTGTTGGATGCGAGGCCCCTCGGATATAGGTCTGATAGGACCGGGAAACGTGTGTTTAGGAATACTAATCCTCAAAAGTAAGAGAGGACTGGCCTTGGAGGTTCCAGGATCGCCGTGTGTGGTCCTGAGACATTTGCTAGAGTGTCTCGAACGGAGAGGAGCTTGCCCCTTGCCTCGACTCATGACGGAAATACAATTTCCAATACGTGATATTTTGGTTTTATTTGTAGAGCCTATTATTGGCGACGTAGTAGCATGGGATGCTATGTCATCTAGGATTGATACATTTATATTTGAAGTTGTTTTGACACTATACACTTATAATAGTATCAAATGATTTGTTTTAAACGTATCAAGCATTATTTGGCTACTATAAGGGAAAACTGAAACGACCCGCAAATCCGAGCTATCTGAGTTGACTAAATACAACACACGTCCAACCCAAATAACACAGAAATACGAACCATTAATAGAAAGAAGATAGAGGAGGAGAAATAGAAAGAAAGAAATATTAGAATAGAAGAAAAAGAATACACAACATCAGGGTAAAACATGAACCTCACAGCGGAACGAATAAAATATATTATATAACATAAGCTTTGAAATACAAATCTGCTTGGTACATATATACATACCATCATCAGAGTACACATAACATTTGATTCAGCGGAAGTAACTCTAATTAACTCACGTTGAAGCCTCCTGCTTCAAGCTCCTCCAAGTGTATCTGTAAAAGCCTGAAACACTTGACTGCCCGTACAAATTTGGGCACCCAAGAGTTTAGGAAAAACAAAACAAAAACAAACTCTGGGTCAGTCATGGGACTGGTGTGAGTAAACTCCAACCATATGGTTTAACTTCAAAACCCTTTTCGAAAGAAAAGATAATAGTAAGACCAGCCCACACTTAAACATGGACGGTTTTTACCTTACTATAACCCAAAACACTTTGATACGAAAATCCAGTGATATTATAATAATGTCTACATCAAGTAAATAACCAAATAGCAGAACGCTTGCATCTCACGCTCCACATATATAGTATAAAATCAAAAACCACATGGCGCTTATTGGAGATTGGATTTCCAACATGACAAGGTATGGAACCACCTTCCGACTGTGTATCTCTAGAGAGGAATACACTGGGTTCAACAAGAACATCTTGTAACCCGGCCCACACATGACCGACCACTCATTTCGCTTGAGTGTATCGAATGTATATCACCAACGGTTGGGATCAGCAACCGTCTCCCGATTGGGACAACATCGAATAGAATAAGAAATTAAATGAACCTCTAGATAGGTGATTATACATCCTAATGGGTGCGACCCACATAGCCATGCTGCCTGCCCGATTTTTGTCCTTTCCCGGTTGTTGAGGCCTGAGGCTACGAATACTTACCATTCATTGATAGCACAATCACTTTGAATGCCACATTGTCAGATCCGTTAATCACTAGTTGAGTTTGCACAAATATTCTGGATATTATGCTAAGGGATAAATCCGTTGCAACCATATACATTCATACAGACCAACCCATTTGATCATTAGAAATACTCTGTCAGACATTCGTCCATTTACATTCGTTCTGGGACTGAACGAAACCGAAGGCACTATTTCTATTTAATAGGAAAAGTCCTTGCACTTTACTCCGTCTTCAATATATTCAGCATACCTGGTTCGCAACGCTTATGCCGATACGGAGTGGTTCTTCGGATAATAATCCAACCGGTCTCTCCATATTGACAACGATGGTCAAAGCTTCGATAGTCTGTGATTTAACTATTGAATAAAAACAAGTGTTCATCCAACATATCAAACAAATCACTGGGCTCTTTAATTAATATTTCATTAATTAAATCACTTCTCCATTTCCTTATCAATATTTGTTATCCAAATATTTTCAATAACCATATTGGCCCTTTACGCTATTTGGAAACATTTCCCAATATCAACTTCTTTTATTTTCTATATATTAGAAAATATCTCTATTTGCAATTGGAAACAATTCCAATCATTTATTTCTATCCCGACTATATTATACTCAGGAAATATTTACTTGTTATATTTCCAAAATTCCCTCACTTGGGTTTAAAATGAGTGTTGTGTAAAACATCGTTACAACAACCCGAAATATTTTATTCAACTAACTCTTTTTCAAACACTTCTCTTCGGGACTGGATCTTGCTATTTATCCATTAAAAATGAAATCAATCAAGTTGGGGTAAAATTACCTCTCAGACCTTAACTGAAAACATCCTCAACTTCAAAACGGCAAAATCACTTACCTCGAATAAACACACTACACAATCCAATTGTTCATTTTTAAAACATGTATAAAGTTCGCTTTCTATTTCTAATTAATAGATTTCCCTTTTTGTTTACAACATTCTATTTTTGATTTCGTCTCCTTATCGAATTCTATATATACCGATATATAGATTTCTAATTGTCAAATTCCTTAAAAATATTCTAACTCCTTAAATTTCCGGAAAAATTCGCCATAACCTCCCCTGTATCGGGAGCATCGGGAAATTTCAAATAGCTTCCCGGTATCTTCCTCAATCAAAGAAAAAGGAAAAAGCCAAGCGGCCTGCCGATACGGCGCATAAAATCTCTTATACGAATTAAACAGGTACCTTTTTGTTGGGCACACAAATTAAAATCTTCATATACTTCATCATGTACCTGTCTAACACATGTTCACCTGTTTTCAATTCAATTCAATACCATCTAATCGTTTGAATTCAGTTTCACCCATTTATTCTTTAATTAGTCATTTTGCCTATTTCACTTCTTTGTTGAACATAACATGTTCAAACAAAATATTTAACTCGTTCATAACCAAATTGAATTTCAATTTCAATTCTAGTTCTCTTTTTGATTTCGAATATAAAATTTCAAATCGAATTTACTTATTCAAACCCCAATATCCCTTCGAAAACTCATTAACTAATTTCTATTCAATTTAGTTAATTCTATTCAATAAATCAAAATCTGGTTTCTGTTTCCAAAAATCATATTCATTTACACAACTTGAATTCGCATATAATTTACAACTCAACTCTGAAATTTTCTAAATAGACAATTCGGATTTTTTTTCCGCTTAAAATCCTTTTATAACATTAAATAAACCATTATGGTTTTAAAACGATTCTGGCGCTGTTTTTCTGAAAATTTGATTTTGATATAACTCAAAATATGTACGACGAAATCCAGATTTTTCCCCTTCATTAGAAAACTATTATCAAATCGGTCCTGACGTTTCTTGTTTCGAAGAATTCCGACTTCAATTGCGTTCTGTATACTCAATTGAAGTTCGAATCGCCAATTTACGAACTGCAGTGCTGCGACGAGTTCGTTTTAATTATATTTATAAATATAAACGTTAAACTTCGTTTAAAATGAATTCAACTCCACTCAAACTTCATTTTCACTTTTATTTGAACTCTATATTCAAATTCAAATTTCACTTCTATTGAATCCTATATTCAAATTCCATATTTCAAATTCCGTTTGAATTATATAGCTAAATCCCATAGTTTAAAATTCCATTTGAATGCTATATTCAAATTCTATAATTTAAATTCCATTTGAATTCCTTTTTGAATTCTACATTCAAATTCCGTATTCAATTCTCTTCGAATTCAAATTCTATATTTATTCTATTTGAATTTCAAATATCCAAACTCTGATTCAATTCTATTTTGAAATTTCAAATATTCAACCCCTTTTTAATTCTATCATTTAAATTCTATTTAAATCCTCTTATTTGAATTCTATTTCAAATCTAGTTTCAAAAGTTCATTTGAATTTCTATATTCAAATCTATTTTCAAAACTTCATTTGAATTTCTATATTCAAATCTCATAGGTTAAATCCTATTTGAATTCAATTTGAATCTCTTATATTCAAATTTCATTTTCCATTTCCATTTGAATTCTAATATTCAAATTCATTTCCACCACCATTTGAATTTCTAATATTCAAACTTATTTTTAACACCATTTGAATTTCTTCACTCAAATCCATTTGAATTCCCTTGAATTCAAATTCCATTTCAAAACCATTTGGATTTCCTATTTGAAATCCTATTTGAAATTCTATTTCCAATTCTACTTTGAAAATCCTATTTTCAAAGTTTATTTCAAATTCTATTTTGAAATACTACATTCAAATCTCTATTTGAATTTCTTTATTCGAATTCCTTTGAATTCAAATTTATTTTAATTCCTTGAATTCAAATTCTATTTTTCATTCTAATTTCGTCTATTCAAATTCTATTTGAACTTCTATTTGAATTTCTAATGTTCAATCTCCTTTTAAAATTCAAATATTTAAACTCCTTTTCTAATTCAAATGTTATACTCAAATTTCATTTGAGTTATATATTTAAAAATTTCATTTCACATCCTATTTTGAAATTCCATTTTAAATCCCAATTTCACGCTTGTATTTCTATTTCTGAATTATCAAATGATAATTCTTTTCACTTCATTTATAACTTCGTTATAAAAGAACTATTTATAAACTTCGTTTAAAAAGAACTACTTGTTTTATTTTTCAAAAACAAGTTTATATTTTATTTCTATTTAAAATTCAAATTCTATTTAAAAATAGAATTTTCCCTTTTTAAATCTCAAATATCCTCCCACGATATTTTTAAATATCATTACTTAAGCCCAGTGATATTTAAACACACAAAGCAACGAATTATTTATTTTTCTAACACATCATATATAACAATATATATGCAAATAAACAAACAGATAATATATTTTTGAGGAATCCAGTTGGATTCCTCCAACCTGTTTTCCTGCATCCACAGATGTTAGCACATAAATAATACCCATTCTGCTTCGTGGCAGAATATCGCGGTATAGAAGGTCATCCACTAATCATAGCGTGGGGCGTATAGGGTAATCATCCGCTATGAAACTGCGGGCATCCGCTAATGAGACTGCGGGAATCCAACCAATCAATCAACCCAATATATATATATATATATAATAGCCTAAATAACTAATATATATAAAACAAACAGCAAAACATTCACACAAGCAACAGACAATTATTTTTAATGAAATAAAAATAATTCTAAAGGTGAGTGAGATTTACTCACCAGATTTTTCGTTTGCCAAATATCAGATAAATTTCCCATTTTTGCATCTATGAATCTACTTGAATTGTCTCTACTGGATTTATCTCGAATCAACTTATTTCGTACCTATGATTGTTTAATTTTACTTATTGATTAAACATTTATTCAATTTAATTAACAACTAAGTAAATAAATAAATAAATCTATGTATATAAATTGCGTAAAACAAACGTATACCTTCCTATCTCGACTAATGGCGGAACAAATCTCGAACAGAAATCATTGATCCTTTCCTAATAGAAAATCAGCCCACTGTTTCCACAAACTCTTCACAGTTCGATCCTGTAGCTTATCACATCCTCTGTCGCATTCCAGCCCTACAGTCGAATCCCTAAAAACACTACAAACTTGCACCCTTACATGACAGTCCAACGTTGCCCCTTTCAGTGTCTTCTCCCTTAAACAACCCAGTACCAGACCTCGCTACCTTATTCCCAACTCGACATTCCCAATCCACCGCCCTAGCCTCCATCGAGACTTCACCCAATTGCGTTGACCATCTCCTGAAACCATCGCAACCTCCTGGAACTCGGCTACAGATCGCGAGAAAACAAGAACACCGAACAGTGATTTCCAGACCACGTAGAGCATCGCGTCGAAGGAAAAACAGACCTCCCTAGATCCTTGCGCCACCACAGTCGAGTACGCTAGAGTGAAAACCGGACCTAGCCTATATCGAAGATGTGATTTCCCTTTTCCATTCGAAGTCGCGATACCCAATAACTCATGCGCGCGGTTCCACTGTGATGTCGAGATGTCCAGGACCCCTTGCGGTTTCGATTTGCAGTATATAAGTTTGATTTCCCCTTTTCTGTTCGATTTTACCACCTCCGAACCCTGCTGCATATCTTCGAACGAACCCATCATCGCGAGCGTCTCCTGGTCGATGTCGAGCTTCAAATCTCCTGCGATTTCAAGTCATGATGCTCTTTTTTTTTTAATTTTTTTTTAATTTTAAATAAGTAAATATCCTCCCGGTCCCTTAACTCGAGATCTCGAACTGCTATTTTAACGTAACGACTTACGTTAACAGATTATGGCGTTATTCTGAACTCCACGGAACTGATTCTGGAATTCATTTCAAATGTATAAAAGAGATAACCATTTTAAATAAACGATTTAAATGAAATTTGATTTAAATATATAAATCATTGTCACACAGTTAAATTCCTCGGAAATAAATTACTATTATCGTTCTTATTTAATATGAATTAACAGAACTGTTTCTATTCAGTTTTATATTTGAATTCAAGTATTATCGTTATACTCGATATTGAATCGTATACCGATTATTAACCCGATAAATTCCATAATAAAAATCCATTTATATTATAAATTCAATATTTTAAAACCATAATAAATATTTAAAATAAATCGACAAAAATCTGGGTCGTTACATTCTTTCCCCCTTAAAATAATTTCGTCCTCGAAATTGCTAAGATAGGAAAAATGGTACAGACTCGTTACTTTTCAAAATCTCACTTATGTTGAAACTCAACTCCTCATATTTCTATGACTTTAATTTCTACCAAAACTTTTGGTTTCCATTCATATGCATTCTAATTCATATTCATTTCAATTTATTTCAAATTGATTCTAGTCAATTTATTAACCTCGAACCATTTAACTTGCTTTAGTTAAATTTTAATTCCAGAATCCAAATCCCAGGGTTTTTCATTTCAAATCCTTTGAAATACATAAATGTATACTTATATTTATTTTCATCTCAATTCAAAACACTTGAATTTTCAATCTACTTGTTTTCCTTCAAAACAAATTTCCATCAAAAACTTTCTAAGGTAGCAATCTATCACTTAGAAACTCGAAAATGAACACTGATGAAGCTGTAGTCATCATCAGAATTATTTTCCAGCCACTGAAGTGAGTTCAGTGTTTTATCACATTCAAAATCCATCTAAAATGATTTTCTTTCAAATCCTTCTAAAACAAAGCTATATTATTTTAATATAATTTGAAAAATATTTTCAACTTCCCAGGATTTTGAATTCTTAACTCCGGTTTGAATTTAATTCTAATTCATCTCATTTGTATATTTAATCTCCATACAAATTCTATTTGGTTATAAATAACCATTCTAATTTTATAATCTCATTTGATTATAAAATCAACATCCAACACATCCATATAATAATAATTCTAGAAAACTATTCTTTCTATATCAAAAATAGAAATTTTGGGTAAAATTATTTCATTTACCCACTTTAAAACAATATCGTGTTCAATCTCCTGTTCGAGTGTTTAGAAATTCCTATCGACTTTGTGGCGTCCCACTATCCGACCAGAATTCATAAACCACTCAACAGACTAGCCAACACAATATAAAACAACTTTTATATCAACTAACAAATATGCTCTCTCGTATCTATACACTCAACTCATTCTAGGGTGCTACCGACCCTATCTCTAATGAGCACATGCCACACAAGCCTAGGTGTTCGCTCAACCTAAGCTCTGATACCAACTGAAACGACCCGCAAATCCGAGCTATCTGAGTTGACTAAATACAACACACGTCCAACCCAAATAACACAGAAATACGAACCATTAATAGAAAGAAGATAGAGGAGGAGAAATAGAAAGAAAGAAATATTAGAATAGAAGAAAAAGAATACACAACATCAGGGTAAAACATGAACCTCACAACGGAACGAATAAAATATATTATATAACATAAGCTTTGAAATACAAATCTGCTTGGTACATATATACATACCATCATTAGAGTACACATAACATTTGATTCAGCGGAAGTAACTCTAATTAACTCACGTTGAAGCCTCCTGCTTCAAGCTCCTCCAAGTGTATCTGTAAAAGCCTGAAACACTTGACTGCCCGTACAAATTTGGGCACCCAAGAGTTTAGGAAAAACAAAACAAAAACAAACTCTGGGTCAGTCATGGGACTGGTGTGAGTAAACTCCAACCATATGGTTTAAATTCAAAACCCTTTTCGAAAGAAAAGATAATAGTAAGACCAGCCCACACATAAACATGGACGGTTTTTACCTTACTATAACCCAAAACACTTTGATACGAAAATCCAGTGATATTATAATAATGTCTACATCAAGTAAATAACCAAATAACAGAACGCTTGCATCTCACGCTCCACATATATAGTATAAAATCAAAAACCACATGGAGCTTATTGGAGATTGGATTTCCAACATGACAAGGTATGGAACCACCTTCCGACTGTGTATCTCTAGAGAGGAATACACTGGGTTCAACAAGAACATCTTGTAACCCGGCCCACACATGACCGACCACTCATTTCGCTTGAGTGTATCGAATGTATATCCAACGGTTGGGATCAGCAACCGTCTCCCGACTGGGACAGCATCGAATAGAATAAGAAATTAAATGAACCTCTAGATAGGTGATTATACATCCTAATGCGTGCGACCCACATAGCCATGCTGCCTGCCCGATTTTTGTCCTTTCCCGGTTGTTGAGGCCCGAGGCTACGAAAACTTACCATTCATTGATAGCACAATCACTTTGAATGCCACATTGTCAGATCCGTTAATCACTAGTTGAGTTTGCACAAATATTCTGGATATTATGCTAAGGGATAAATCCGTTGCAACCATATACATTCATACAGACCAACCCATTTGATCATTAGAAATACTCTGTCAGACATTCGTCCATTTACATTCGTTCTGGGACTGAACGAAACCGAAGGCACTATTTCTATTTAATAGGAAAAGTCCTTGCACTTTACTCCGTCTTCAATATATTCAGCATACCTGGTTCGCAACGCTTATGCCGATACGGAGTGGTTCTTCGGATAATAATCCAACCGGTCTCTCCATATTGACAACGATGGTCAAAGCTTCGATAGTCTGTGATTTAACTATCGAATAAAAACAAGTGTTCATCCAACATATCAAACAAATCACTGGGCTCTTTAATTAATATTTCATTAATTAAATCACTTCTCCATTTCCTTATCAATATTTGTTATCCAAATATTTTCAATAACCATATTGGCCCTTTACGCTATTTGGAAACATTTCCCAATATCAACTTCTTTTATTTTCTATATATTAGAAAATATCTCTATTTGCAATTGGAAACAATTCCAATCATTTATTTCTATCCCGACTATATTATACTCAGGAAATATTTACTTGTTATATTTCCAAAATTCCCTCACTTGGGTTTAAAACGAGTGTTGTGTAAAACATCGTTACAACAACCCGAAATATTTTATTCAACTAACTCTTTTTCAAACACTTCTCTTCGGGACTGGATCTTGCTATTTATCCATTAAAAATGAAATCAATCAAGTTGGGGTAAAACTACCTCTCAGACCTTAACTGAAAGCATCCCCAACTTCAAAACGGCAAAATCACTTACCTCGAATAAACACACTACACAATCCAATTGTTCATTTTTAAAACATGTATAAAGTTCGCTTTCTATTTCTAATTAATAGATTTCCCTTTTTGTTTACAACATTCTATTTTTGATTTCGTCTCCTTATCGAATTCTATATATACCGATATATAGATTTCTAATTGTCAAATTCCTTAAAAATATTCTAACTCCTTAAATTTTCGGAAAAATTCGCCATAACCTCCCCTGTATCGGGAGCATCGGGAAATTTCAAATAGCTTCCCGGTATCTTCCTCAATCAAAGAAAAAGGAAAAAGCCAAGCGGCCTGCCGATACGGCGCATAAAATCTCATATACGAATTAAACAGGTACCTTTTTGTTGGGCACACAAATTAAAATCTTCATATACTTCATCATGTACCTGTCTAACACATGTTCACCTGTTTTCAATTCAATTCAATACCATCTAATCGTTTGAATTCAGTTTCACCCATTTATTCTTTAATTAGTCATTTTGCCTATTTCACTTCTTTGTTGAACATAACATGTTCAAACAAAATATTTAACTCGTTCATTACCAAATTGAATTTCAATTTCAATTCTAGTTCTCTTTTTGATTTCGAATATAAATTTTCAAATCGAATTTACTTATTCAAACCCCAATATCCCTTCGAAAACTCATTAACTAATTTCTATTCAATTTAGTTAATTCTATTCAATAAATCAAAATCTGGTTTCTGTTTCCAAAAATCATATTCATTTACACAACTTGAATTCGCATATAATTTACAACTCAACTCTGAAATTTTCTAAATAGATAATTCGGATTTTTTTTCCGCTTAAAATCCTTTTATAACATTAAATAAACCATTATGGTTTTAAAACGATTCTGGCGCTGTTTTTTTGAAAATTTGATTTTGATATAACTCAAAATATGTACGACGAAATCCAGATTTTTCCCCTTCATTAGAAAACTATTATCAAATCGGTCCTGACGTTTCTTGTTTCGAAGAATTCCGACTTCAATTGCGTTCTGTATACTCAATTGAAGTTCGAATCGCCAATTTACGAACTGCAGTGCTGCGGTGAGTTCGTTTTAATTATATTTATAAATATAAACGTTAAACTTCGTTTAAAATGAATTCAACTCCACTCAAACTTCATTTTCACTTTTATTTGAACTCTATATTCAAATTCAAATTTCACTTCTATTGAATCCTATATTCAAATTCCATATTTCAAATTCCGTTTGAATTATATAGCTAAATCCCATAGTTTAAAATTCCATTTGAATGCTATATTCAAATTCTATAATTTAAACTCCATTTGAATTCCTTTTTGAATTCTACATTCAAATTCCCTATTCAATTCTCTTCGAATTCAAATTCTATATTTATTCTATTTGAATTTCAAATATCCAAACTCTGATTCAATTCTATTTTGAAATTTCAAATATTCAACCCCTTTTTAATTCTATCATTCAAATTCTATTTAAATCCTCTTATTTGAATTCTATTTCAAATCTAGTTTCAAAAGTTCATTTGAATTTCTATATTCAAATCTATTTTCAAAACTTCATTTGAATTTCTATATTCAAATCTCATAAGTTAAATCCTATTTGAATTCAATTTGAATCTCTTATATTCAAATTTCATTTTCCATTTCCATTTGAATTCTAATATTCAAATTCATTTCCACCACCATTTGAATTTCTAATATTCAAACTTATTTTTAACACCATTTGAATTTCTTCACTCAAATCCATTTGAATTCCCTTGAATTCAAATTCCATTTCAAAACCATTTGGATTTCCTATTTGAAATCCTATTTGAAATTCTATTTCCAATTCTACTTTGAAAATCCTATTTTCAAAGTTTATTTCAAATTCTATTTTGAAATACTACATTCAAATCTCTATTTGAATTTCTTTATTCGAATTCCTTTGAATTCAAATTTATTTTAATTCCTTGAATTCAAATTCTATTTTTCATTCTAATTTCGTCTATTCAAATTCTATTTGAACTTCTATTTGAATTTCTAATGTTCAATCTCCTTTTAAAATTCAAATATTTAAACTCCTTTTCTAATTCAAATGTTATACTCAAATTTCATTTGAGTTATATATTTAAAAATTTCATTTCACATCCTATTTTGAAATTCCATTTCAAATCCCAATTTCACGCTTGTATTTCTATTTCTGAATTATCAAATGATAATTCTTTTCACTTCATTTATAACTTCGTTATAAAAGAACTATTTATAAACTTCGTTTAAAAAGAACTACTTGTTTTATTTTTCAAAAACAAGTTTATATTTTATTTCTATTTAAAATTCAAATTCTATTTAAAAATAGAATTTTCCCTTTTTAAATCTCAAATATCCTCCCACGATATTTTTAAATATCATTACTTAAGCCCAGTGATATTTAAACACACAAAGCAACGAATTATTTATTTTTCTAACACATCATATATAACAATATATATGCAAATAAACAAACAGATAATATATTTTTGAGGAATCCAGTTGGATTCCTCCAACCTGTTTTCCTGCATCCACAGATGTTAGCACATAAATAATACCCATTCTGCTTCATGGCAGAATATCGCGGTATAGAAGGTCATCCACTAATCATAGCGTGGGGCGTATAGGGTAATCATCCGCTATGAAACTGCGGGCATCCGCTAATGAGACTGCGGGAATCCAACCAATCAATCAACCCAATATATATATATAATAGCCTAAATAACTAATATATATAAAACAAACAGCAAAACATTCACACAAGCAACAGACAATTATTTTTAATGAAATAAAAATAATTCTAAAGGTGAGTGAGATTTACTCACCAGATTTTTCGTTTGCCAAATATCAGATAAATTTCCCACTTTTGCATCTACGAATCTACTTGAATTGTCTCTACTGGATTTATCTCGAATCAACTTATTTCGTACCTATGATTGTTTAATTTTACTTATTGATTAAACATTTATTCAATTTAATTAACAACTAAGTAAATAAATAAATTAATCTATGTATATAAATTGCGTAAAACAAACGTATACCTTCCTAGCTCGACTAATGGCGGAACAAATCTCGAACAGAAATCATTGATCCTTTCCTAATAGAAAATCAGCCCACTGTTTCCACAAACTCTTCACAGTTCGATCCTGTAGCTTATCACATCCTCTGTCGCATTCCAGCCCTACAGTCGAATCCCCAAAAACACTACAAACTTGCACCCTTACATGACAGTCCAACATTCCCCTTTCAGTTTCTTCTCCCTTAAACAACCCAGTACCAGACCTCGCTACCTTATTCCCAACTCGACATTCCCAATCCACCGCCCTAGCCTCCATCGAGACTTCACCCAATTGCGTTGACCATCTCCTGAAACCATCGCAACCTCCTGGAACTCGGCTACAGATCGCGAGAAAACAAGAACACCGAACAGTGATTTCCAGACCACGTAGAGCATCGCGTCGAAGGAAAAACAGACCTCCCTAGATCCTTGCGCCACCACAGTCGAGTACGCTAGAGTGAAAACCGGACCTAGCCTATATCGAAGATGTGATTTCCCTTTTCCATTCGAAGTCGCGATACCCAATAACTCATGCGCGCGGTTCCACTGTGATGTCGAGATGTCCAGGACCCCTTGCGGTTTCGATTTGCAGTATATAAGTTTGATTTCCCCTTTTCCGTTCGATTTTACCACCTCCGAACCCTGCTGCATATCTTCGAACGAACCCATCATCGCGAGCGTCTCCTGGTCGATGTCGAGCTTCAAATCTCCTGCGATTTCAAGTCGTGATGCTCTTTTTTTTTAATTTTTTTTTAATTTTAAATAAGTAAATATCCTCCCGGTCCCTTAACTCGAGATCTCGAACTGCTATTTTAACGTAACGACTTACGTTAACAGATTATGGCGTTATTCTGAACTCCACGGAACTGATTCTGGAATTCATTTCAACTGTATAAAAGAGATAACCATTTTAAATAAACGATTTAAATGAAATTTGATTTAAGTATATAAATCATTGTCACACAGTTAAATTCTTCGGAAATAAATTACTATTATCGTTCTTATTTAATATGAATTAAATGAACTGTTTCTATTCAGTTTTATATTTGAATTCAAGTATTATCGTTATACTCGATATTGAATCGTATACCGATTATTAACCCGATAAATTCCATAATAAAAATCCATTTATATTATAAATTCAATATTTTAAAACCATAATAAATATTTAAAATAAATCGACAAAAATATGGGTCGTTACAAAAACCCTATCCACCGGCTTGCGTTGCATTATGTGATGGGCCTGGGTCTTATAATAGCTTCATTTTACCAAAAAGCATTGCGTTGTTTATAACTATTTATGCACTGGTATTCTCGGGAGGAAACCCGTTCCGTGTTATACGGCGTGGTCCCTTGATTTACTTTATTTCTAAAGTCAAATTTTAAATAATTGTTTTAGTTCTCACACCAGTCACATGACTGGCCTGGAGTTTATTGTTTTAACCTAAACTCTGGGTGCCCTTATTTTCCGCATGGCAGCTTTGGTTTTGCAAATTTATATTCACAGGAACCTGGTTTACAGTTGGAACGATACTCGGAAAGCTCTGTATCCGTGTATTACTTTCAATTGTGTTTGTATTATCTTTCTGCTACTATGTATTTAAATTTAATTTAAATCTATGATACTTTTCTGATGTATAATATTTATTCATACTCTATATATTTTTGTATTCTGATGGAATTGTTGTAATAAGCAATGAAATGTTCTTCTGTTTGCGTTCTGATTTGTCGTGTTCTCAAAACAATCGGGGGTTTCGAACGGTCTTGGTCAGTTTAGCGATCGATTCGGATCGAGCGAAATTCTCAATTGTTATAGTTGGTATCAGAGCTTTGGTTTACAGAGCTCGAGAACAAGACACATTAGAACCGAATGAAAGAATTCATTAGAGATTGGATTAGTAATGGCCAATAAGAATAACTCGTTAGAGATGGGATCAGTAGTATCCTAGAACGAGTGTAAAGAGTATTAAGAATGAAAACAAATTTAGTTTTGGAAATTAAATCTTGATATATGTATTTGATTATTAATTTATATTGAATTTGGACAATCGAGTATATAGAGATTTTGCATATATGCATCATGAACGTATATTCGAAGTCTCAAATATACTGGATAGATATAGAATCACACTCTAGTTGCCCGGGGAGGATTCTGATAATGCTGCAGCGTTACCAGTATGTAACACTCCAAGTCCATTAATGTCACTCATAAAGGGAATGCAATAACTTCCTGTGAGGTTATAAGTGAATATTGAACAGAAAAATTACAACAAGACAGATAATAAATAGTACTTGGAAATCTAAAACTTCATTTTATTGCAGCGGAAATTAAACATGTTTGTTACATCATAAAACCATAGATCATAGCCAAGTATAATATCCATCTTCATAAAAACAAAATACATAATCCCATTACATAAATAGCCATTAAAAGATAACAAGCTGGACTTTACTTCAACGGTCCAAGCTTTCCAAAGAGAGATGAAGCAATCCAATCAAACTCCACTAGAGCTGGGCCCAACCTGAGGACCTGGAGGGGGAAAAGGATAGAAATGGAGGGGGTCAGACATAAAGTCTGGCGAGTATGGTAATTCTAACAATACTACTATCAAAATAACTAGACTAAGGCATAAGCTGGAAGACAAGGAAATGTCTATGAACTATTGGGTATGCAAAGCAGATAAAGATAACGTTTAAGATAACGTTAAAGATAATGGTAAAGGCACACCTAATTACTAACGAATAATTACTACACTGCACCGCACATTACTACACTGCACCGCACCAGTCACCCTAAAGGTTGATCCCACTTGCTTCACACAGAAACAATATAAATAGCCTTACGTACCCCTAGCTGACTACATAGGTGTCGTCTGCCCCTATCTCCACTAGGTGTACCCCACTACCCACTTTCGATCGGCTCCTTACTCGTAGATACCCGTGCTGACCCCACAGTGGGGTGTATCACTCCCCTAAAGTGGCAACCCGATACAACTTGAGAATGCACGGCTTATTCCTACACGATGCAACAACGTCTTACCTACCGGCCCGGGTCCACACACGCATATGAAACCCGTTGGACTTGCGTTGCCACCGCTCCCCGTTTTGGCCTCTTATAGTCAAACCCAGTATGCGTGCCCCGTCCTCGACTTGGGTCGAGCCCACAAAGATACGTCTGGATACTGGTTGAAATGGGCCCCCACAAGCTACCCACCTAAGCTTGTCACCACTAGTATATCCCACTTAACCCTCTTAGTCATGTTCATTTACATGTGTGTTTGATTAAGTCTTACTAATCGTATTTCACGTGCCACTAAGGGCACCCACTATATTCCTCATGCCACCCAAGGCACATACTTAACCCCCATGTCCCACCTTACATGTTTATCTGGTTAAGTATTTCTTAATTCATTCAAGCCATAACCTCATAAAGACCTCTCACATTAGACTGGCATTTATGGTAGTTGGATATGCCGGGCGGGTCCGGCAGTCTTACACCATAAAAGAGTCTAACCTCGTGTCTTTACAACTGTTATGCTTTAGTTTAGGCCTACGACCTCTCACATTGGGCTGACATTTGTGACCACTGGATTTGCCGGGCGGTTCCGGGCAGGTTTACATCACAAACGAGTCCAACCTCGTGTCCTAAGCGTTGATTATCACTTATAATCTTTTACCCCAGTTTTAATAATTCCCTATTCAAATTATTAATTAAGTCCACTTTTAATGATGCCCATAATTGACTCAATTATGGTCATCCACTCATGGCATGCAAAATCATATCAATTGCACCCCAACTTCTTATTATTAAATCCTTAATATTACCCCTACCCCACGTTTATACGTTCGCTTATCCAACGCAGAATATACGTTAGACTCGAATAGTCTAACTCATAGCACAAAATAAATTATCACAACATATAGACAATTAAAATGAATCTAATCATAATAGGGGTGAAACTTGCATAAACTACCCATGTTAAGGATGTAAAGGTGTCAACTTGTTAAATGTCACAATTTACATGATATGATCATACTCAAATTTATGTACAAACTTGCATAAGGGGGTTTTAGGCAACATAATGATGGTGTGAACTAGCATAGAATTTCACATATGTCATAGCATAATTCTAGATGTCATAATTCTAGATCAAAATAGAGGTCATAGCATATGTTCATAATCTCAACCTAAACTTTCATATGTGACTTGTCATATAGATTAACATAACCCAAATAACATTAACATCATATTGTGATTAACATGAACTAATTAGCATAAACAATAACATCATGACTTTAAAGCATGTATGATTTATCACAATTTAGCATAGAAACTCTCAACATACATAACATCATCATAGCATGATTTACAACATATAGGATACATAGCATAGGATTGATAGCATACATGATAACATAAAGTTTACAACAACATATATGACAATTCACATCATCTACTCATAATCCATTCATGACTTAACTTAATTAATTTAATAATAATCTTGTTAAGACTATCATACTCACAATTTAGAGAAGAAAAGAGTCTTGCTTTGCTTTAGAATTGACTAGAATTAGTATTTGATTAGCTTTTCTTCCTTCTTAGTTGGCGGCGGCTCCACTGAGTTCCATGGCGGTGGTATGACGATAACTATTCTATTTTTCTTATGAATTAGGGTGAGAGACTACCTAGGTATTTATAGAGTTAGGATTTATTTTAGACCGTCAGATCAACACAGAACTAATCCCAGCCAACCAGATTAGGTCAAAACCCTAATGGGTATCACTCAGTCAAAAACAGGCTAAGTCAAAAATCCTAGCCGCCAGACCCAGGTCGACACCATAGTCGACCTGGGGGGAGGGGGGGCAGGTCGACACTAGTGTCGACCCTCCAGTCGACCTGCTTGGGCGGGAATTTTTCCCGCCCAGCCCGCTTCTGCACTTTTCTGTTTGAATTTTAAATTTCCTGCGAGCTGTTTTAAATTTTCTGAAACTTCCGATGGCCATAACTTCTACATACGAAGTCCAATTCACGCAAACTCGGACTCTATTTCAACCAGAATTCCGAGACGAACACAATGGCGCAACCCATTTCCCACAATTCTCACGTCTGAAATTAGTTATTCTTTAATTTGTGAATATTAATATTAACAGAATTACAGGGTGTTACATTCTCCCCTCCTTAAAGGATTTCGTCCCCGAAATCTTAATGTTAAGAAGAATGTATATCCTAACATCCAATCATCCATCTACTCAACCATCAAACACAGGCATCCATTGTCCTTATAGACTTCTAATGCTTTCATGTTTATATGCATAGTGTGTGTATATATCCTTATCTAATGCAAAATCAGGCGGTCCACTGATTCAGCCGACCTCCTTAATGCAATTCATGATAGTGCCATGCGTCCATTATGTATGCAAAAGTTCCTTAATGCAACATATTATCTCTATATGCGTGCACAATCATCATCCGAATGCAGCATCCATATGATAAAACAAATCCTCATACATCCATTTTACTAAGTATAGTCATATATATGCAATATGCAGTATGAAGTGACTGAGCCGATCTAGTGCCTAATTGTGTGTGTATATGCGTCCACGAGCAACCACTAGCAAACACTTGCATCCATCATACATATAATGTCTCAAACACATGTTTCAACCATAGGATTATCTTAACTAAAGGTCAAGAGTACTAGCGAGAGGATACTCTAAAGGTAAGATAAGTACAAGATAAGCGATAAAGGAGAAATTAAAGGACATACCCTCGAAAAGGAAAGGCTATCGTGAACGCATCTTCTCTTCTGTCTCCCAAGTAGCGTTGCTCTCATCATCTCCCCATTGTACTTTGACTAGTCTGACCTCTCGATTTCTCAGCTTTTTGATCTCTGACCCAAGAATGCGCGTAGGAGCTCGTCGAATCGTCGCATCACGCTCGATCTCCACCTCTCTAAGCAAGCTTGGCTCTACCACTTCTGCGGTCTCGTGCAAGCACTTCCTCAAATGTGACACATGGAATACGTCGTGTACACCACTAAGTCTCTCAGGCAACTCCACTCTATACGCCATCTGTCCAATCTTCTCCTTAATAGGAAACGACCCTACGAACCTTGGTGCTAACTTCCCAACGGACCCAAAGCAAACAACGTTCCGTAATGGAGATACTTTGATAAAGTCCATGTCCCCAACTTCAAACTCGAGATCTGTCCTCCTCTTATCCGCATAAGATTTCTGCCTATCTTGTGCTGCTTTCATCCTCCTTCGAATCAAGTCGATCTTCTCCGAAGTCTCCCTAATCATATCGGGCCCAAGTAAGATCTTATCCGTAGATTCCCACCAACATGTAGGTGAACGACAGGGTCGTCCATAAAGAGCTTCGAAAGGTGCCATGCCAATGCTGGACAGAAAGCTATTATTATATGCGAACTCCACCAATGGAAGATGCTCTTCCCATGTACCCCCAAAGTCTAGGATACATAGCCTCAAAAGATCCTCTAGAATGTGATTCACCCTCTCAGTCTGGCCGTCCGTCTGAGGATGATGTGCGGTGGTCAAACATAACTGAGTCCCTACCCCCTCTTGCAAGCTTCTCCAGAATTCGCTAGTGAAAATAGGATCGCGGTCGCTCACTATGCTAGAAGGAACGCCATGCAAACGAACTATTTCTCGAACGTATACAGAAGCTAACCATGGAGCAGTCCTCTTACTCTTCATGGGGATGAAATGGGCGCTCTTAGTAAGTCTATCTACTATAACCCAAATCCCCGTATTACCCTTCCTCGATCGCGGTAATCCATCCACAAAATCCATCGAGACACTCTCCCACTTCCATAGTGGAACCTCTAATGGGTGAAGCAATCCACCGGGTTTCTTTTGCTCCGCTTTTACATGTTGGCACACCAAGCATCTAGTGGCATACTCGGCTACATCTTTCTTCATACCGGCCCAAAAGTAAACTCGCTTCATATCTTTGTACATCTTGTCCCTGCCGGGATGAATGGTCATCTTCGAACGATGTGCTTCGTCAAGAATAGTCTTCCTTAGGTCATCGTCTTTTGGTACACAAAGTCTACCATCCCTACGTAACCAACTCTTATCATCTAGAGTATACCTACGGAGATGGCTTGATGACTCCCCTCCTTTGAGCTTTTCTACTAACTCAACCAACTGTGGGTCGTCTCGCTGTGCCTCGCCAATCCGTCCCAAAAGAATAGGTCTAACCTCTAAGGATGCTAGTAAACCGGGTACAAAGTCAACAGAAGGTCTAAAGTCAAACATCGAAATGAATTCTAAGCTTCGCCGCTCAACAAACAAAGGACTTAAGGATAAACTTTTTCTACTTAAGGCGTCCACCACCACGTTACCCTTGCCAGGGGTATATGCTATTTCGAAGTCGTCCGATGCTAAGAACTCCATCCACCTTTGCTGACTTAAGCTCAAGTCCTTCTGAGAGAATAAGTATTTTAGCGATTTGTGGTCAGTGAATAATTCGAATCTCTCGCCAAGAAGATAATGACGCCAAGACTAAAGCACGAAGACAATAGCGGCCAACTCTAGGTCATGTGTAGGGTAATTCTTCTCATGCGCTCTCAACTGCCTTCCACCATAGGCTATTACCCTTCCCTCTTGCATTAAGACTACGCCTAATCCTGTCCCACAAGCGTCAGTACAAACAGTAAATGGCTTACTCCCGTCTGGCAATACTAAGACTGGGGCTGAAGTCAAAGCTCTCTTCAATCGTTGGAATGCATCATCACAATCTACGTCCCATGTGAAAACTAGGTTCTTCTTTGTAACACCCCGAATTTCTGTTAATACTAATATTCACAAATTAAAAGAATTAATATTGAGAATTTGCACGAAATAGCCTTAAATAGGCATATAACAAATTTGAGATATGTGAATTGCCTTAAAAGGCGAAAAATGGAATTAAGACATTAATTGGAAAATCAATGTGTAGAAATGGTCATAAGTTAATTACGGATTAATTTGAATTCATGAATAGGTGTGTGTGTATATATTTATATATATATGGGCAGTTAATGTAAACATGAATAGAAGTTTATTAATTTGCTGAGTGTTTGCTGAGTCACTTCTGACTCATTGCTGAGTCAATAAGATAAACCCCATCTGGTCTGAATGGCTACGGTTATTTCTAGGTTAAATCTAATGGCCTAAATGAATCCTAACATCTATAAATAAGTGGGTAGACTCTAACCCTAAATCACTTGAAAAATGGGAGAGCTACCGACATGCCGTTGCCATGGTGTTCAGCATAGCCGTCACAAAATAAAGAAGAAGAAGGCCTAATCTACAAACTAAATCTACTCAAATCAAATCAAAAGATCTCTCTCTTTCTATTTCTCTTCTTTAAAATTGTGAGTATGATGAATCTCACAATATTATTATAAAATAATTTGATTAAGTTATGAATGGATCACAAGAAAGTGATATGAATTGTTATGTATTTGTAAATTATGTTGTGGATCTCTTGTTATGCTATTATGTTATCATATATATGTTGTTATGTTGTAGTGATTATGTTGTAAATAATCCTATGCTATGTCATATGTGATTAATCATGCTATGCTATGTTGTAAATCATATCATGCTATGTTGCAAATTATGATATGCTATGTTGTGAATTTTATATATGTTGTAGATCTCATATTATCACATATGTTGAAATACTTATGTTATAAGATAATGATGTCATGTTAAGTTGTGTTGAATCATACAAGTTGTAAAATCATGATGTTAGTATTTATGCGAATTGGATCATGTTTAAAGTTTATGTTTTTTTTATAATAGATCTCGATTATGGGAATTTTCCTACTGGGTTAGGTGTACCCATATACATGAATCTACAAATTAATTGGATCTTGAATATGGGAATTTGCCTATTAAGTTAGGTGTACCCATATACATGAATCTATGATTAAATGAATTTTGATTTTTGGGAATTTGCCTATTGAGTTAGGTGTACTCATATAAAACCATATTGTTAATGATGTTGATTCACACATGTCCTATACAAGTTTATGAAATTTGATCAAAATCATATTATGTGAATTATGAATAAGTTGACACCCTTAGATCCATGACATGTATAACCTTATGCAAGTTGTAATGTATGCAAGTTTTACCCCTTGTTATGATTTATTTATTCACATATATATGTTGTTGTTGTGAATTTTTTTTTATGCTATGAGTTAGACTAATCGCGTCTAGCATACATTTTGCGAATAAACGTTCAAACGTGGGGTAGGGGTAATATTAGGAAATTAATAAATTGGGGTGCAATTGATATGATTTTGCATGCCTTAAATGGATGTCCATAATTGAGTCAATTATGGACATTGTTAAATTTGGAATTAATTAATAATTCAAGTAGGGAATTATTAAAATTGGGGAAAGTGGATTATTAATAATAATCAATGCTTAGGACACGAGGTTGGTTTGTGACGTAAACCTGCCCGGACCCGCCCGACAAATCCAGTAGTCACAAATGTCGGCCCAATGTGAGAGGTCCTAGGCCCAAACTAAAGCATAACAGTTGTAAAGACACGAGGTTAGACTCTTTTATGGTGTAAGACTGCCCGGACCCGCCCGGCAAATCCAGCTGCCATAAATGCCAGTCTAATGTGAGAGGTCTTTATGAGGTTATGGCCTTAATGAATTAAGAAATACTTAGCCAGATAATCATGTAAGGTGGGACATGGGGGTTAAGTAGGTGCCTTGGGTGGCATGAGGAATCTAGTTGTTGCCTTTAGAGGCATTTGAAATACGATTAGACTTAACCAAATACACATGTAAATGAACATGACTAAGTGGGTTAAGTGGATGGACAAATGGGACAAGCTTAGGTGGAATGCTTGTGGGAAATAATGGGGGCCCATTTCAACCAGTATCCCAAAACGTATCTTTGTGGGCTCGACCCAAGTCGAGGACGGGACACGCATACTGGGTTTGACTATAAGAGGCCAAAACATGGAGCGGTGGCAACGCAAGTCCAACGGGTTTCATATGCGTGTGTGGACCCGGGCTGGTAGGTAAGACGTTGTTGCATCGTGTAGGTATAAGCCGTGCATCTCCGTTATATCGGGTTGCCACTTTAGGGGAATGATACACCCCACTGTGGGGCCAGCACGGGTATCTACGAGTAGGGAGCCGATCGAAAAATGGAAAGTGGGGTACACCTAGTAAAGATAGGGGCAGGCGGCACCTATGTAGTCAGCTAGGAGTACGTAAAGCCATTAAGAAAGTTTATAAGTGAAGCTAAGTGGAATCAATCTTTAGGGTGACTGGTGTGGTGCAGTATAGTGTTTATCCTTTAGTATTTAGGAGCGCCTATAACGTTTCCTTTAGCGATTGTCTATGTCCTTAATCTGCTCTTTCATAGACATTTCCTTGTTTTCCAGCTTATGCCTTAGTCCAGTTATTTTGATAATAGTATTGTAGAATTATCATACTCGCCAAACTTTATGTCTGACCCCCCCTCTTTTTCATCTTTTTCTCCCTTCAGGTCCTCAGGTTGGGCCAAGTTCCAGTGGAGTCTGATTGGATTGCTTATCTCTTGGAAAGCTTCGACTGCTGAAGTAAAGTCCAGCTTGTTATCTTTCTTTTTAATGGCTATTTATGTAATGGGATTATGTACTTGTTTTATCAAGATAGATATTGTACTTGACTTTGATTTTGGTGTTATGATGTAATCAAACATGTTTTGACTTCTGCTGCAATTAAAATAAAGTTTTTAAATTTCCAAGTACTATTTTATATCTGTCTTGTTGAAATTTTACTGTTCTATATTCACCTAAAACCTCCATAGAAGTTAATGCATTCCCTTTGTGAGTGACATTAATGGACGTGGGGTGTTACACGTGGTATCAGAGCATAAGGTTACCAAAACAGATAAAATTTTTAGAAAAATATTTTTCTAAAGTATTTTTGGAAGAAGTGCTTTCAAAAACATGTTATTTAGAGAAAGTTTTATGAAAAACATAATCCCAAATAGCCATATCCTTATCTTTATCTTTCGAATTCTCCATATTGAATCTTTCCTTTTTCGTTTCAGCATGGCTGAAGATCTTAATCTCCCAGAAGGTGTGGCGGTTCCAGGGTGGTTTAGGAGATATTTGGAGGCTAGGGCCACCACTGCAGGCCCAGCAGATGTTCCTCCACCCCCAGTTGCACCCATTCCTCCTCCTCCTCCTCGTGTTGACACTTTTGCAAAGACGTGCAAGGAATTTAAGGCTATGGGAGGAAAAAATTTTCAAGGGACTGAGACGTTTGTGGAGGCCAGAGACTGGCTTAAGGAGACTGAGGAATTGTTGGATATCTTTGAAGTGGAAGATAGGAGGAAAGTCCGTTTAGCTGCTTGGTTAATGAAGGGAGAGGCCTCGTTTTGGTGGGAGGTCACTAACGGGGAACGTCCAGTTGATTAATGGGCGGATTTCAGACGAAGGTTTGAGGCAAAGTTTCTTTCAAGGGTAGAGGAGAATTTAAATATGGAAAAATTCCTGACATTAAAGCAAGGGAGCTTATCAGTGAAGGAGTATGTCAATAAATTTAATCAGTTAGCAAGGTTTGGCTTGGAGTTGGTGAACACGCCAGAGAAGAAAGCTTTGAGGTTCGTCAGAGGCTTGAATGAACCGTTGCAAGGGTTGGCTATGACCCACATCCCTATGGGAGCCACCTTTGAAAGGCTAGTAGAAATGGCACTTATGCATGAGGATAAGGCAGTTGAAAAGAAAGGGGATCAGAAGAAACCCCAACAACAAAATAAGAAGGGTGGTAAAAACAATAATGGCAAAGGGAAGAAGAGATGCTTCAATTGTGGGATGCCTGGCCATCTCAGCAAAGATTGTAGAAAGAAAAAGAAGACTGGTTGTTTTCATTGTGGAGATGCAGGACATTTGGTGAAGGACTGCCCAAAGAAGGGGCAGAGGGCAGGGTCTACCTCGGGAGGACACGTGCAGGCTCTTATGGCACCAGGGCAGGCAAGGGGGCAAGTTCAGGCTATTGCGGCCCCACCGCTGCAAGAAAGAGGTAGAACAATTTCTGTTGAAAGCTTAGTTTTTCTGTTTGATCATCCTGTCCGTACCTTATTCGATTCTGGCGCATCTCATTCGTTTATCTCTGCATCATTAGTTGAATTACTACACTTGAACACCAGTTTAGTAGAGGATCCCTTGGTTGTTTCAAATCCAATTTGGGGTTCGGCTCATTTGACCATGATATGTTTGGATTTGAAAATCTCTATACTTAGCATTGAATTTAGATGTGATGCTTATGTATTGGGCTTCATGGGCTATGGGCTAATTTTAGGAATGGATTGGTTATCTAGAAATGGGGCCATTCTTGATTGTGAAAGGAGAGTAGTTAGGCTTGTGACTCGCCTTGGTAATGCTCTCGACATCTTTTGTAGTCCCATAAATTCCGTTATGCTAAGTTATCTTGAATCGCTTGACGCGTCTGTAGAGAATCTACGAACGGTAGAGGTGGTCCGCGAATATCCGGATGTGTTTGAGGAGGTGAAGGGCTTACCTCCAAAGCAGGAGATAGACTTTCGAATTTATCTTGTGGATAATGCTAAACCCGTATCTTTGCCAGTACGCCACATGGCTCCTCGTGAAAGGAGGGAACTCAATAAGCAAGTGAAGGAGTTGCTTGAGAAGGGGTTCATAAGACGTAGTATATCAGAGTGGGGTGCTCCAGTAGTATTTGCTACAAAGGAGGATGGGTCCCTTAGACTTTGTGTGGACTATAGAGAACTAAACAAGCTTACTAAAAAGAACCGACACCCACTGCCGAGGATTGACGATCTCTTTGATCAGTTAGTTGGCACCTCAGTGTTTTTGCAGTTGGACTTAGCCACTGGCTTTCATCAACCGAGAGTGGCTGAGGATAGTATAGATAAGACTGCTTTTAGGACTCCTGACGGATTCTATGAATGGCTAGTGATGCCCTTTGGTTTGACAAACGCCCCCGCATATTTTGTTGATTTGATGAGTAGGGTGTTTAGGGAGTACCTTAACAAATTCGTGGTAGTCTTTGTGGATGACATCTTAGTCTTTTCTAAGAATGAAGAAGAGCATGCCCTACATCTTAGGGAAGTGTTGGAAACCCTTCGAGCACATAACCTTAAGGCAAAATTTTCTAAGTGTCACTTCTGGAGGAAAGAAGTACGGTTCTTAGGGCACGTGGTTTCCAAGGAAGGGATAGCAGTGGATCCCGCAAAGGTGGTGGCCATCCAAGATTGGAAGGTCCCTAAAAATGTAACCGAAGTAAGAAGTTTCTTGGGGTTGGCTGGTTATTATAGGAAGTTTATCAAAGACTTCGCAAAAATATCAGCTCCATTAACACGGTTAACGAAGAAGAACCTGGTTTTTACATGGGACGAAGATTGTGATGATGCGTTCCAACGTTTAAAGAGAGCCTTAACTTCAGCCCCAGTCTTAGTGCTGCCAGACGGGAATAAACCGTTTACCGTCTATACTGATGCTTGTGGGACGGGACTTGGCGCGGTCCTCATGCAAGAGGGAAGAGTAATAGCCTATGGTGGAAGGCAGTTGAGGGTTCATGAAAAGAATTACCCTACGCATGACCTTGAGTTAGCCGCAATTGTTTTCGCGCTTAAGTCTTGGCATCACTATCTTCTTGGTGAGAAATTCGAACTGTTCACTGACCACAAATCATTAAAATACTTATTCTCTCAGAAGGATTTGAATTTAAGGCAGCAACGGTGGATGGAATTCCTAGCCTCCTACGATTTTGAAATAGCATATACCCCGGGCAAGGGTAACGTGGTAGCAGACGCCTTAAGTAGGAAAAGGTTGTCCTTGAGTCCGTTGTTTGTTGAACGACGAGGCTTAGAATTCATCTCCATGTTTGACTTTAGACCCTCCGTTGACCTATTACCTGTTTTGTTAGCATCCTTGGAGGTTAGACCTACACTTCTAGGACGAGTTGGTGAGGCACAGCAAGACGACCCCCAGTTGGTTGAGATAGTAGAAAAGCTCAAAGGAGGGGAGTCGTCTAGCCATCTTCGTAGGTATACCCTAGACGATAAGGGTTGGTTACGAAGGGATAATAGACTTTGTGTACCACAAGACGAAGACTTAAGGAAGGCCATTCTTGATGATGGTCATCGCTCAAAGATGACCATTCATCCCGACGGAGACAAGATGTACAAAGATATGAAGCTGGTTTTCTTTTGGGCCGGTATGAAAAAGGATGTGGCCGAGTACGTCGCTAGATGCTTGGTGTGCCAACGAGTAAAAGCGGAACAAAAGAAACCCGGTGGGTTGCTTCACCCATTTGAAGTTCCACTATGGAAATGGGCAAGCGTCTCAATAGATTTTTGGATGGATTACCAAGATCAAGGAAGGGTAATACGGGGATTTGGGTTATAGTAGATAGACTTACTAAGAGCGCCCATTTTATTCCCGTGAAAAGTAAGAGGACTGCTCCGTGGTTGGCTTCTGTATACATTAAAGAGATAGTTCGTTTGCATGGTATTCCTTCTAGTATAGTAAGCGACCGTGATCCCATCTTCACTAGCGAATTTTGGAAGAGTTTACAAGAGGCGGTAGGGACTCAGCTATGTTTGAGCACCACATATCATCCTCAGACGGACGGCCAGACCGAGAGGGTGAATCGTATTCTAGAGGATCTTTTAAGGCTTTGTATCCTTGACTTTGGGGGTACATGGGAAGAGCACCTTCCGTTGGTAGAATTCGCATATAATAATAGCTTTCAGTCTAGTATTGCATGGCACCTTTCGAAGCTCTTTATGGAAGGCCTTGCCGTTCGCCTACATGTTGGTGGGAATCTACCGATAAAATCCTACTTGGGCCCGATATGGTTAGGGAAACCTCGGAGAAGATTGATTTGATTCGAAGGAGGATGAAAGCAGCACAAGATAGGAAGAAATCGTATGCTGATAAAAGGAGGACAGATCTTGAGTTTGACATTGGGGACATGGTTTTTATCAAAGTGTCTCTGTTACGGAATGTTGTTCGCTTTGGGTCCGTTGGGAAATTAGCGCCAAGGTTTGTAGGGCCGTTTCCTATAAAAGACAGGATTGGGAAGATGGCGTATAGGGTGGAGTTGCCTGAGAAACTTAGTGGAGTACACGACTTATTCCATGTATCACATTTGAGGAAGTGTTTGCACAAGACCGCGGAGGTGGTAGAGCCGAGCTTGCTTAAAGAGGTGGAAATAGAGCGTGATGCAACAATTAGACGAGCTCCTACATGCATTCTTGGGTCGGAGATCAAAAAGTTGAGAAATCGAGAGGTCAGACTAGTTAAAGTGCAATGGGGAGATGATGAGAGCAACGCTACTTGGGAGACAGAAGGGAAGATGCGTTCGCTGTACCATTTTCTTTTTGAGGGTATGTCTTTTAATTTCTCCTTTATCGCTTAGCTTAGCTTATCTTATCTTTAGTATGTCCTCTCATTATTATCTTTGACCTTTAGTTAGGATAATCCTATGGTTGAAACATGTGTTTGAGACATGTTATGTATGATGGATGCAAAATGGATGCAAGTGGTTGCTAGTGGTTGCTCGTGGATGCATAAATACACACACTTTATGCACTAGATCGGCTCAGTCACTACATATTGCATATTGCATAAATGAATGTATTTAGTATAATGGATGTATAATGGTTGTACCATCATATAGATGCTGCATTCGGTTGAATGGATGTGCACACATATAGAAGTAGTTTGTAAGCAATTAGGATCTTTTGCATACATAATGGATGCATGGCACTATCATGAATTGCATCAAGGAGGTCAACTGAATCAATTGACCGCCTGATTTTGCATTAGATACGGACATAGACACACACTGTGCATTTAAACATGAAAGCATTAGAAGTCTATAAGGACAATGGATGCCAGTGTTTGTTGATTGAGTAGATGGTTGATGATAGGATATAAACTTGAAGATTTCGGGGTCGAAATCCCTTAAGGAGGGGAGAATGTAACACCCCGTATTTCTGTTAATACTAATATTCACAAATTAAAAGAATTAATATTGAGAATTTGCACGAAATACCTTAAAAAGGCATATAAAAAATTTGAGATATGTGAATTGCCTTAAAAGGCGAAAAATGGAATTAAGACATTAATTGGAAAATTAATGTGTAGAAATGGTCATAAGTTAATTATGGATTAATTTGAATTCATGAATAGGTGCGTGTGTATATATTTATATATATATGGGCAGTTAATGTAAACATGAATAGAAGTTTATTAATTTGCTGAGTGTTTGCTGAGTCACTTCTGACTCATTGCTGAGTCAATAAGATAAACCCCATCTGATCTGAATGGCTGCGGTTATTTCTAGGTTAAATCTAATGGCCTAAATGAATCCTAACATCTATAAATAATTGGGTAGACTCTAACCCTAAATCACTTGAAAAATTGGAGAGCTACCGACATGCCGTTGCCATGGAGTTCAGCATAGCCGTCACAAACTAAAGAAGAAGAAGGTCTAATCTACAAACTAAATCTACTCAAATCAAATCAAAAGCTCTCTCTCTTTCTATTTCTCTTCTTTAAAATTGTGAGTATGATGAATCTCCCAATATTATTAAATTTGATTAAGTTATGAATGGATCACAAGAAAGTGATATGAATTGTTATGTATTTGTAAATTGTGTTGTGGATCTCTTGTTATGCTATTATGTTATCATATATATGTTGTTATGTTGTAGTGATTATGTTGTAAATAATCCTATGCTATGTCATATGTGATTAATCATGCTATGCTATGTTGTAAATCATATCATGCTATGTTGCAAATTATGATATGCTATGTTGTAAATCTTATATATGTTGTAGATCTCATATTATCACATATGTTGAAATACTTATGTTATATGATAATGATGTCATGTTAAGTTGTGTTGAATCATACAAGTTGTAAAATCATGATGTTAGTATTTATGCGAATTGGATCATGTTTAAAGTTTATGTTTTTTTTATAATAGATCTTGATTATGGGAATTTTCCTATTGGGTTAGGTGTACCCATATACATGAATCTACAAATTAATTGGATCTTGAATATGGGAATTTGCCTATTAAGTTAGGTGTACCCATATACATGAATCTATGATTAAATGAATTTTGATTTTTGGGAATTTGCCTATTGAGTTAGGTGTACCCATATAAAACCATATTGCTAATGATGTTGATTCACACATGTCCTATACAAGTTTAAGAAATTTGATCAAAATCATATTATGTGAATTATGAATAAGTTGACACCCTTAGATCCGTGACATGTATAACCTTATGCAAGTTGTAATGTATGCAAGTTTTACCTCTTGTTATGATTTATTTAGTCACATATATAAGTTGTTGTTGTGAATATTTTCTTCTATGCTATGAGTTAGACTAATCGGGTCTAGCATACATTTTGCGAATAAACGTTCAAACGTGGGGTAGGGGTAATATTAGGAAATTAATAAATTGGGGTGCAATTGATATGATTTTGCATGCCTTAAATGGATGTCCATAATTGAGTCAATTATGGACATTGTTAAATTTGGAATTAATTAATAATTCAAGTAGGGAATTATTAAAATTGGGGAAAGTGGATTATTAATAATAATCAATGCTTAGGACACGAGGTTGGACCCGTTTGTGACGTAAACCTGCCCGGACCCGCCCGGCAAATCCAGTAGTCACAAATGTCGGCCCAATGTGAGAGGTCCTAGGCCCAAACTAAAGCATAACAGTTGTAAAGACATGAGGTTAGACTCTTTTATGGTGTAAGACTGCCCGGACCCGCCCGGCAAATCCAACTGCCATAAATGCCAGTCTAATATGAGAGGTCTTTATGAGGTTATAGCCTTAATGAATTAAGAAATACTTAGCCAGATAATCATGTAAGGTGGGACATAGGGGTTAAGTAGGTACCTTGGGTGGCATGAGGAATCTAGTGGTTGCCTTTAGAGGCATTTGAAATACGATTAGACTTAACCAAATACACATGTAAATGAACATGACTAAGTGGGTTAAGTGGATGGACTAATGGGACAAGCTTAGGTGGAATGCTTGTGGGAAATAATGGGGGCCCATTTCAACCAGTATCCCAAAACGTATCTTTGTGGGCTCGACCCAAGTCGAGGGCGGGACACGCATACTGGGTTTGACTATAAGAGGCCAAAACAGGGAGCGGTGGCAACGCAAGTCCAACGGGTTTCATATGCGTGTGTGGACCCGGGCTGGTAGGTAAGACGTTGTTGCATCGTGTCGGTATAAGCCGTGCATCTCCGTTATATCGGGTTGCCACTTTAGGGGAATGATACACCCCACTGTGGGGCCAGCACGGGTATCTACGAGTAGGGAGCCGATCGAAAAATGGAAAGTGGGGTACACCTAGTGTAGATAGGGGCAGGCAGCACCTATGTAGTCAGCTAGGTGTACGTAAAGCCATTAAGAAAGTTTCTAAGTGAAGCTAAGTGGAATCAATCTTTAGGGTGACTGGTGTGGTGCAGTATAGTGTTTATCCTTTAGTATTTAGGAGCGCCTATAACGTTTCCTTTAGCGATTGTCTATGTCCTTAATCTGCTCTTTCATAGGCATTTCCTTGTTTTCCAGCTTATGCCTTAGTCCAGTTATTTTGATAATAGTACTGTAGAATTATCATACTCGCCAGACTTTATGTCTGACCCCCCCCCTCTTTTTCATCTTTTTCTCCCTTCAGGTCCTCAGGTTGGGCCAAGTTCCAGTTGAGTCTGATTGGATTGCTTATCTCTTGGAAAGCTTGGACTGCTGAAGTAAAGTCCAGCTTGTTATCTTTCTTTTTAATGGCTATTTATGTAATGGGATTATGTACTTGTTTTATCAAGATAGATATTGTACTTGACTTTGATTATGGTGTTATGATGTAATCAAACATGTTTTGACTTCTGCTGCAATTAAAATAAAGTTTTTAAATTTCCAAGTACTATTTTATATCTGTCTTGTTGAAATTTTATTGTTCTATATTCACCTAAAACCTCCATAGATGTTAATGCATTCCCTTTGTGAGTGACATTAATGGACGTGGGGTGTTACATTCTTCGTCAAGCGTGTCAATGGAGCTGATATCTTTGCGAAGTCTTTGATAAACTTCCTATAGTAGCCAGCCAACCCCAAGAAACTTCTCACTTCTATAGCATTTTTAGGGACCTTCCAATCTTGGATGGCCACCACCTTCGCGGGATCCACAGCTATCCCTTCCTTGGAAACCACGTGCCCTAGGAGTCGCACTTCCTTCCTCCATAAGTGACACTTAGAAATTTGGCTTTAAGATTATGCGCTCGTAGGGTCTCCAACACTTCCCTAAGATGTAGGGCATGTTCTTCTTCATCCTTAGAAAAGATCAGGATGTCGTCTACAAACACTACCACAAATTTGTTAAGGTACTCCCTAAACACCCTACTTATCAAATCAACAAAGTATGCGGGGGCGTTTGTCAAACCGAAGGGCATCACTAGCCATTCATAGAAACCGTCCGGAGTCCTAAAGGCAGTCTTGTCTATGCTATCCTCAGCCACTCTCAACTGATGGAAACCAGTGGCTAAGTCCAACTGCGAAAACACTGAGGCGCCAACTAACTGATCGAAGAGATCGTCAATCCTCGGTAGTGGGTGTCTATTCTTCTTATTAAGCTTATTAAGTTCTCTATAGTCCACACAAAGTCTAAGGGACCCATCCGCCTTCGTGGAAAATACTACTGGAGCACCCCACTCCGATATACTTCGTCTTATGAACCCCTTCTCAAGCAACTCCTTCACTTGCTTATCGAGTTCCCTCCTTTCACGTGGAGCCATGTGGCGTACTGGCAAAGATACTAGTTTCGCATTATCCACAAGATATATTCGAAAATCTATCTCCCGCTTCGGAGGCAAGCCCTTCACCTCCTCAAACACATCCGAATATTCTCGGACCACTCTAACAAATTGTAGATTTTCCTCAGACGCGTCAAGCGATTCTAAATAACTTAGCATAACGGAATTTATGGGACTACAAAAGATTTCGTGAGTGATGCCAAGGCGAGTCACGAGCCTAACTACTCTCCTTTCACAATCAAGTACGGCCCCATTTCTGGACAACCAATCCATTCCTAAAATTAGCCCATAGCCCGTGAAGCCCAACACGTAAGCATCACATATAAACTCAACGCTAAGTATAGAAATTTTCAAATCCAAACACATCATGGACAAATGAGCCGAGCCCCCAATTGGATTCAAAACAACCAAGGGATCCTCTACTAAACTGGTGTTTAAGTGCAGTGATTCAACTAATGACGTAGAGATAAACGAATGCGATGCGCCCGAATCGAATAAGGTACGGACAGGATGATCACACAGAAAAACTAAGCTTTCAACAGAAATGGTTCTACCTCGTTCTTGCAGCGGTGGGACCGCGAGAGCCTGAACTTGCCCCCTTGCCTGCCCTGGTGCCATAAGAGCCTGCACCTGTCCTCCCGAGGTAGCTCCTGCCCTCTGCCCCTTCTTTGGGAAGTCCTTCACTAGATGTCCCGCTTCGCCACAGTGGAAACAACCAGTCTTCTTCTTCTTTCGGCAATCCTTACTGAGATGGCCTGGTGTCCCACAGTTAAAGCATTTCTTCTTTCCCATGCCATTATTGTCATTACCACCCTTCTTGTTTTGCTGTTGTGGTTTCTTCTGATCCCCTTTCTTCTCGGGTGCCTTATCAACTTTAGCGCTTTTCTCCTCGTGCATGAGTGCTATGTCTACGAGCTTCTCAAAGGTGGCCCCCATAGGGATGTGGGTCATAGCCAACCCTTGCAACGGTTCATTCAATCCATTAACGAACCTCAGAGCCTTCTTCTCCGGCGTGTTTACTAAATCCAAGCCAAACCTTGCTAACTAATTAAATTTGTTGACATATTCTTTTACTGATGAGCTTCCTTGCTTTAATGTCAAGAAATTTTCCATATATAGATTCTCTTCTGCCCTTGAGAGAAACTTCACCTCAAACCTACGTCTGAAATCCGCCCAAGAATCAACAGGACGCTCCCCATTAGTGACCTCCCACCAGAACAAGGCCTCCCCCTTCATCAACCAAGCTGCTAAGTTAACTCTCCTCCCTTCTTCCACTTCAAAAATTTCTAGCAATTCTTCTACCTCCCTAAGCCAATCTCTAGCTTCCACAAATGTTTCTGACCCTTGGAAGGGCACCCATAGCCTTAAATTCCTTGCACGTCTTTGCAAAAGTATCTATGCGAGGAGGAGGAGGAACGGGTGCAACTGGTGGTGGAGGAACATTGGCCGGACCTGCGGCGGCCCTAGCCTCTAATAGCCTTGTAACACCCCACCTCCGTTAAGGTCACTCACAAAGGGAATGCCTTAACTTTGGTGGAGCATTTTAGTAAATAGAACAGAAATTTACAAGACAGATAAAATAGTACTTGAAAAATTTATAACTTTATTTCAACAGAAACCGAAATAAACTTGGTTACATCCTTTCAAATCACATTATCAGAATTCAAGTACAAAATATCAGTCTTGTACAATAGCCTTCAGAATGCATAGTTTAAAATCATAATCCCCATAGAACGGAAGCTATACAGAGCCAAGCCATACTTTAAGCACTTCAAGCAGAAGAAATCCGGATCAAGCTAAAGTATTCCCTCCTTGGATAATTTGGGAGAAAGAAGAAAGGAGGCGAAACAACAAGGGTCAGGCAAAAAGTCTGGCAAGTCCAGTGATTTTCAGTTATGAACAGATAATAATAACATGACATGAAAATAAAACTGGATGAGAGATAACTGTAACAGGTGTAACAGATATAACAGAAGAACAGAATGATATAAGCTATTATTTTACACTTCTCTGCACTAATACTAGTATAACAGAATTAGGTGTCACCCTAATGTCTAAACTGAAACAGAAATGGGTACAGAATAATTTAACAGAAACAGAATGCTAATAATGGGCCTTTACTACCCGATCAGAAACAGACAGAAGCAGAAACAGATTAATCCCTACGGAAACAGAATGTAGAATTAGGTGTACACTAGTAATGGGCCTTTACCACCCGAACAGACGGTACCACGCAGAAACAGACAGGTGTTACCACCCAACAGAAACAGACGGTACCAACAGAAACAGACAGAACTAAGTGTACCCTAAAACCCTACCCCAAGCGATCGGCTCCCTAATACATAAATATCCTGTGTCGGCCCCACAGTAGGGTGTATCACTCCCTAAAGTGACAACCAATTGGCACAGACCTATTTACAGATGTCACGGCGTCTTACATCCTCAGAGGCAGACCGGGATCCATGCACGCACATGACCCGGTTGGAACGCACCATCAACACCGCTCGCCATTATCAGAATGAACCGCTTATAATTAGTTCGGTAAGCGTGCCCGGACCCTACTTACTGTTGGGTCAAAGTTTTGATACCAGAAAGGGTTACTGACTAATATGGGTCCCAACCAACAGATGACACAAGTAATTCCCCTCCTAACCTTGTGTCCCCAGACTAACAGATTTCAGCTTAACTTGTCTACAAGTTTCAGACATACAAAATTTAGATTAACTAGTTCACAGATCAGAAAATCAAGCTAACAGGTTTTCAGACTAACGGATCAGATGTTCGGATTAACAGGCTTACAGATTAACTGGTTACACATTATCTAACTTTGTATTGGGCCTACGGATTCACGAAACGGGTTTATCAGATTCATTAGTCCAATTGGTTTAACCTTACCCAACACGTTTTAGACATCATATTTATCTCAGATTTTCATTAATTAAATATTAATGCCCAAACCTCTCACATTAGACTGACAGTTTGCGGCTACTGGTTAGGCCGGTTGGTTCTGGGCAGGTTTCCGTCGCAAACTGAGTCTAACCTCGGGTTTCAAGCACGTTATGACTAACTTCTCACATTAGAACCTATTGTTTGCGGCCACTGGAATATGCCGGGCGGTTCTGGGCAGAATTACGCCGCAAACTCATTCTAACCTCGAGTTAGCCATTTTCATCTTTGCAGCCAATTAATTAATGATTTACCATTTATGCCCACGCCTAATATACGGGTCAATTATTCATAACTATAGCCAATTCAGATTATGTCAATAGCGGACTAATTTTATCAACTCAACAGATATAACAGATAACAGATTTTTTTTCAGATTAGGCAACTTGACGGATTTAGCAGATTAAGCAAACTAGCAGATTTAGCATTTTCAACAGACTTACCAGATGACAGATTTGGCAGATGAACAAATCTAGCAGACTAGGCAGTAGAGCAGAACTAGCAGATTAAGCAATATAACAGAACTAGCAGATTAGGCAAAGTAACAAAACTAACAAATTAGGCAAATATAATAGATTTAATCATTTCTTAAAGTTTCACAAACATATCTTGCCTAATTATAAATCTTGCCTAAGTTCACATGCATAAATAATAGTCTTGATTCACAATATGATCATATACCCCATGTTTGCATTACATTTACATAGCATAGATTATGGTCATAATTTACCATATATCATATGTTTCAATTTTTATTAAACTTGCATAGTACAGAAGATCATATATAAATTATACCAAATATAGTTATCGACTACTATGCATGTCATATATTCCAAAGATCCCTTACTTAGTTGTTTATTTACATTAATAGATACCCTACTCTCATGTAAATCTTTATACATAAGCCATATTCTCTTTATCTCAAGTCATATGTTCAATTACCATTTATGTTATAAATATATAACACGTCCAGTCATATGTCTCAAATTTATGTTCTAGCTACAGTCCATGTTCTTTCCTTAAATCAGTCACCTATTGGTCATGCCCAAATTATGCATCATTCATTTTATTGTCCCAAACATTTTAGCGTATGTTAATCTCTTATGAGATTGGCTCAGTCTCGTGGTAGCCTGGCTATAAAACAGAAAGAGGAAAGAGATACAAAATAAGATCTAAACAGAACATATATAACCTCAGATTCAGATTTATAATTCATGTCACAATCAGAATTAATGTTTATATCGGAAAATAACTGTACTTCCCTTGATTGGATTAAAGAAAGAACTTTAATTGTTGTAGAATCGTTACAGAAGCTTTAATCTCTAATTTGAATTGAGTTGCTTAGGTTGATGTTGATTAGCTTCTAGTTTTGATTCCAGCAGAGTAGCGACGCCATTTTTATTTTTATTTAGAAAAGAGGTAGAGAAGAAGCTGAATAGAATTGTGTGTAGAGAAGGCTAGGTCTTAGGTTGTTTTTATAGGTGTAGCAATTCATTTCAGCCATCAGATTAACCCTAAAACCAATCCGGACCATCAAAAATCGTCCCTGGACTTCAAAAACGTGTTCTGGACCAAAACAGGCCGACCAGGTCGACCTGTAGGGGGGGAGGTCGACACTATAGTCGACCCCCATGAGGGAGGTCTACCCCCAGATCGACCCCCTGGTCGACCTGGCCCCCAGGTCGACCTGCCTAGTTCTGTCCTGACCGAAACCTTCTGAATCTTCTACAGGCCATAACTTCTTCATCCGGACTTCGATTTTCGAAAACTCGGACTCTATTTCATGTAAAATTTTGAGAGGAACGCAATGGTGTTGTCCATTTTACCTAATTCCTGATTCTTAAATTAATTATCCTCATTTTACTATCTTTTCCGTTACACACACCATTATCGAACTAATTTTTCTTCTCTTTCATGTATTAATTAATTCTTCTTATGCATCACCATTATTTACCTATCATAAGCATATTTTCATATATTTTATTTAATTTTTAATTATACTTAAAAATTCGAGGTGTTACGATCTCCCCTCCTTAAAGGATTTCGTCCCCGAAATCTTCAAGTTAAGAAGAATGTGTCCTACCATACAATCATCCATCTACTCAATCACCAATCACAGGCATTCATTGTCCTTAAGAGATTTCTAATGCTGTATTAACATATGCAAGAAGTGTGTGTGTATGTTCCTTGTCTAATGCAAAGATCAAGCGGTCCACTGATTCAGTTGACCTCCTTAATGCAAATTATGCCGGTGCCATGAGTCCAACATGTATGCAATTTTCCTACTCGGTACATAACATTTCTATATGAGTGCACAACCATTTAGTCATATGCAACATCCATGTGCTGAGTCAATCATTTTGCATCCACAAAAATTAAAAAAGCTCACACATCCATATGCAGTATGAGAGTGTTTTCGAGCCGATCTAGTGCCTAGTGTGTGTATATGCATCCACGGGCAACCACTAGCAACCTCTTGCATCCACTTGCAACCATCAAACATAACATGTCTCAAACACATGTTTACACCCATTAGTTTCTACCTAAAGTTCGAAGATTCGATCGATAGGATACAGTCGAATGATGGAAGCGAGTACAGATAGAACAAAAACTTGGTTCCCATTAGGCATGGGTCCTAAGTATCGGCCCTGAAGACCGAAACAAACATCAAATTGACACCCAGAGGATTACCCTCTTTAGACAATGTCAAAACTGGAAATCTTATCAGAAGTATTCAGATATTTACAGACTACTAGTACAGATCAGGTTCCCTAATGGCTCTTAGGAAGTTAAGCATGATAAAATCATACCCCACGAAAACTCAGAATGTATGCGTCATACTTGACGCCTAACATAGATATCCCTAAAACCCCAATCTCAAACAGATGAGCCATAACCCTTATGGGTCTGAGTCTATAGCGGAATTCAAAAATAATACTAGTATTAAAGTGCAGAGTAGTGTAAAATAATAGCTTATATCATTCTGTTCTTCTGTTATATCTGTTACACCTGTTACAGTTATCTCTCATTCAGTTTTATTTTCATGTCATGTTATTATTATCTGTTCATAACTGAAAATCACTGGACTTGCCAGACTTTTTGTCTGACCCTTGTTGTTTCGCCTCCTTTCTTCCGTTCCCCCCAGGTTATCCAAGGAGGGAATACTTTAGCTTGATCCGGATTTCTTCTGCTTGAAGTGCTTAAAGTATGGCTTGGCTTTGTATAGCTTCCGTTCTATGGGGATTATGATTTTAAACTATGCATTATGAAGGCTTTTGTACAAGACTGATATTTTGTACTTGAATTCTGATAATGTGATTTAAAAGGATGTAACCAAGTTTATTTCGGTTTCTGTTGAAATAAAGTTATAAATTTTTCAAGTACTATTTTATCTGTCTTGTAAATTTCTGTTATGTTTACTAAAATGCTCCACCAAAGTTAAGGCATTCCCTTTGTGAGTGACCTTAACGGAGGTAGGGTGTTACAAGCTTCCTATACCATCCTGGTATCGTTACACCATCAGGTAGGTTAAGATCTTCAGCCATGCTGAAATGAAAAAGGAAAGATTCAAAATTAAAATTTCGAAAGATAAAGATATGGCTATTGGGGATTATGTTTTTCTTAAAAAAAAACTTTCCTCTGCAAATTACTCATTAAAACATGTTTTTGAAAGCACTTCTTCCAAAAATACTTTAGAAAAATAGTTTTTCTAAAAAAATTATCTGTTCTGGTAACCTTAAGCTCTGATACCACGTGTAACACTCCAGGTCCATTAATGTCACTCACAAAGGGAATGCAATAACTTCCATGGAGGTTATAAGTGAATATAGAACAGAAAAATTACAACAAGACAGATAATAAATAGTACTTGGAAATCTAAAACTTCATTTTATTGCAGTGGAAATTAAACATGTTTGTTACATCATAAAACCATAGATCATAGCCAAGTACAATATCCATCTTCATAAAAACAAAATACATAATCCCATTACATAAATAGCCATTAAAAGATAACAAGCTGGACTTTACTTCAATGGTCCAAGCTTTCCAAAGAGAGATGAAGCAATCCAATCAAACTCCACTAGAGCTGGGCCTAACCTGGGGACCTGGAGGGGGAAAAAGGATAGAAATGGAGGGGGTCAGACATAAAGTCTGGCGAGTATGGTAACTCTAACAATACTACTATCAAAATAACTAGACTAAGGCATAAGCTGGAAGACAAGGAAATGTCTATGAACTATTGGGTATGGAAAGCAGATAAAGATAACGTTTAAGATAACGTTAAAGATAACGGTAAAGGCACACCTAGTTACTAACGAATAATTACTACACTGCACCGCACATTACTACACTGCACCGCACCAGTCACCCTAAAGGTTGATCCCACTTGCTTCACACAGAAACAATATAAATAGCCTTACGTACCCCTAGCTGACTACATAGGTGTCGTCGGCCCCTATCTCCACTAGGTGTACCCCACTACCCACTTTCGATCGGCTCCCTACTCGTAGATACCCGTGCTAGCCCCACAGTGGGGTGTATCACTCCCCTAAAGTGGCAACCCGATACAACTTGAGAATGCACGGCTTATACCTACACGATGCAAAAACGTCTTACCTACCAACCCGGGTCCACACACGCATATGAAACCCGTTGGACTTGCGTTGCCACCGCTCCCCGTTTTGGCCTCTTATAGTCAAACCCAGTATGCATGTCCCGTCCTCGACTTGGGTCGAGCCCACAATGATACGTTTGGGATACTGGTTGAAATGGGCCCCCACAAGCTACCCACCTAAGCTTGTCACCACTACTATATCCCACTTAACCCTCTTAGTCATGTTCATTTACATGTGTGTTTGGTTAAGTCTTACTAATCGTATTTCACATGCCACTAAGGGCACCCACTATATTCCTCATGCCACCCAAGGCACCTACTTAACCCCCATGTCCCACCTTACATGTTTATCTGGTTAAGTATTTCTTAATTCATTCACGCCATAACCTCATAAAGACCTCTCACATTAGACTGGCATTTATGGTAGTTGGATATGTCGGGCGGGTCCGGGCAGTCTTACACCATAAAAGAGTCTAACATCGTGTCTTTACAATTGTTATGCTTTAGTTTAGGCCTAGGACCTCTCACATTGGGCTGACATTTGTGACCACTGGATTTGCCGGGCGGTTCCGGGCAGGTTTACGCCACAAACGAGTCCAACCTCGTGTCCTAAGCATTGATTATCACTTATAATCTTTTACCCCAGTTTTAATAATTCCCTATTCAAATTATTAATTAATTCCACTTTTAATGATGCTCATAATTGACTCAATTATGGCCATCCACTCATGGCATGCAAAATCATATCAATTGCACCCCAACTTCTTATTATTAAATCCTTAATATTACCCCTACCCCACGTTTATACGTTCGCTTATCCAACGCAGAATATACGTTAGACTCGAATAGTCTAACTCATAGCACAAAATAAATTATCACAACATATAGACAATTAAAATGAATCTAATCATAATTGGGGTGAAACTTGCATAAACTACCCATGTTAAGGATGTAAAGGTGTCAACTTGTTAAATGTCACAATTTACATGATATGATCATACTCAAATTTATGTACAAACTTGCATAAGGGGGTTTTAGGCAACATAATGATGGTGTGAACTAGCATAGAATTTCACATATGTCATAGCATAATTCTAGATGTCATAATTCTAGATCAAAATAGAGGTCATAGCATATGTTCATAATCTCAACCTAAACTTTCATATGTGACTTGTCATATAGATTAACATAACCCAAATAACATTAACATCATGATGTGATTAACATGAACTAATTAGCATAAACAATAACATCATGACTTTAAAGCATGTATGATTTATCACAATTTAGCATAGAAACTCTCAACATACATAACATCATCATAGCATGATTTACAACATATAGGATACATAGCATAGGATTGATAACATACATGATAGCATAAAGTTTACAACAACATATATGACAATTCACATCATCTACTCATAATCCATTCATGACTTAACCTAATTAATTTAATAATAATCTTGTTAAGACTATCATACTCACAATTTAGAGAAGAAAAGAGTCTTGCTTTGCTTTAGAATTGAGTAGAATTAGTATTTGATTAGCTTTTCTTCCTTCTTAGTTGGCGGCGGCTCCACTGAGTTCCATGGCGGCGGTATGACGGTAGCTATTCTATTTTTCTTATGAATTAGGGTGAGAGACTACCTAGGTATTTATAGAGTTAGGATTTATTTTAGACCGTCAGATCAACACAGAACTAATCCCAGCCAACCAGATTAGGTCAAAACCCTAATGGATCATCACTCAGTCAAAAACCCTAGCCGCCAGACCCAGGTCGACACCATAGTCGACCTGGGGGGGGGGGGGGCAGGTCAACACTAGTGTCGCCCCCCCAGTCGACCTGCCTGGGCGGGAATTTTTCCCGCCCAGCCCGCTTCTGCACTTTTCTGTTTGAATTTTAATTTTCCTGCGAGCTGTTTTGAATTTTCTGAAACTTCCGATGGCCATAACTTCTTCATATGAAGTCCAATTCACGCAAACTCGGACTCTATTTCAACCAGAATTTCGAGACGAACACAATGGCGCAACCCGTTTCCCACAATTCTCACGTCTGAGATTAGTTATTCTTTACTTTGTGAATATTAATATTAACAAAATTACAGGGTGTTACACAGTATTCATTTTCGAGTATCGAAAGTGGGATATTTGTATATTTCCATCAGACTGGTGTGAGAACCAAATCTAGATAGGGCTTATTGTTGTGATTTGGCATCAAAAATATGATTTTTGGACCATGTATCAAAGTTATGAATTTGAAATGATAATCAACAAATTGATTGATGATTGTATTGTTTGATTACTGTTTGATTAATTAGAATTTTGAACCATTTAGCCTAATGGTACCAAATATTGAACTGTATTGAAAATTGTTTGGAATTGCATGCATATACATGTGTATCCATTGAACAGGTCATAGCAGGGAAGCTAAGCAGAGGAATAAAATTGTTTGCCCGACAAATAGGTACATGTTTATTGTATTTCTTGGGTTTTAGATGATTTTATGAGCCAATTGGCTAGCCTCTTGGCCTTTTCTTTTTCTTTTGGATTGGTGAGTGCCGTGGGAGGCTATTTGAAACATCCCGATGCTCCGGGTGCAGGGGAGGTTAGGGCGAAATTTTTCGAAAATTTAGGGTGTTAGCCAAATTTTTGGAAAATTTGAAAAGTTCTTAGAAACTGAAAAGTTGAAGAATTTAAGCCATAATTAAAATAATGAAAGTTGAGTTGTTAGTTGAACACCTTTTCGAGGACGAAAAGATTTTAAGTGGGGAAGATTGTAACAACCCGGAAAATCTGAGCCAATTTAACATTTATTTTGGCAATTTTGATGAATTTTGAACATTTAAAATAATTTATTTTAAATAATGACGAAGAGAAATTTATTTTGAATAGAATTATAAGTATATATTTATTTTAATCGTCGTTAGAATATAAATAATTTACTTTAATTATAAAAGGAATTGAAAATGGCGCGGTAGTTTGAATATTCGATTTCAAATTTCAAATGAATGTGCAGGATTCAAAATAAACCGGATTTTAGTGAAACCAAAAATTTTAGAATCTATTTGGAAATATCTTTCCATCGAATTCGAAAAATTGAAATTTCATAGTGGGGATAAAAAGTTATGCCTAGTTGAAATTTCAGAATAGTCGCTATGGAATTTTAGCCCATAAAAATGAAAATTTTGCAAACAACCTCGGTTTTCGATGAAACCGCTTTTGTTGGATCCGGGATGTAGTATTATTGCTAGATTCCAAAATTCATAATTTTCTTAATCAATATGTGAGTGTGGTGAAGTAAAACGTGTTTTAACCGTTTCAGTCAATTTCGATCAACCAAAAAATGGCCATTTTTCAAACGGTCTCGAATTTGACGAAATTAGTTTTGTTAGAATAGTATCATCAATACGAAGCTAGAAAATATTTTTTGGGAATTTTTAGAGTCCATATGTGGACCTGGTAAATTGAAATGCGCGTTCAAATTCAATATATAGATTTATATTTTGATTTTGACGGAAACCGATCGAAATGATCGAATCAGCTTACGATACCTATCCCATTGTGTTCGAAATGGGGGTAACTAGCTTAGGAGGACAGTCGTTGGGCTGGATTTGGGGTTCGATAGAAAAATCACCTTTATGGGAATTAAAATTAATTAAAAATATAATTATTCATTAAGGAGCCCCCTTTTTCTCCTTCTTTAGGTCAAAGCCCCCCTGAGCCGCCATCCTCTGGCGCCGACAGCAACTCTGACTAGTGGTGCGTTTTTTTATTTACTTTAAAAATTATTTAAATTCTTGTTTTTTATATAAATAACAGTGTGATTTTGCTAGAGTAAAGAGGGTTTTTAGTGTGATAAAGATGCGGTTTTATATAGATAAAGGTATGATTTTTATAGTGTTTTCATGAATATAAAGTAATGATTTTTATAATGTTTCCATGAAGGGAAAAGATTAGAATTTTACTAATCTAAACATGAGATCTTTTAATATATAAAGTATAGATTCTTGTTCATGAAAAGAAATGACTTTTATAAATGAAAAGATTGGATTTTTATACATGAAAAGTTAGGATTTTTATAACATAAAGGTGTAATTTTTACAATGAAGGAGAATTTATAAAAATACGATTTTTATTATATGCATAACATAAGGACAAAGATTTGATTTTTATAATGAAATAGAGAATATAAAAATATGATTTTATATATGTAGTGGATCAAAGATTAGATTTTTTTTATCATAAGAAAATTTCGATTTTTATATATATGAAGTGAAGATAAAAATTTGATTTTTTTATATATATATGAAGTGAAGATAAAAATTCGATTTATATATATATGAAGTGAAGATAAAGAAGTGATCTTTATAGAAGTAGCAATGTAAAAATATGATTTTTATATATAAAAAATGAATAATAAAATGAGATTTTGACTATGAACAGGGTGAAATAGATTGCGATGGAACCGACGGTAATCAAAAAAATCCGAACCGTTCAGAAATAAAGAATGGCGGAGTGGATCCAAAGGTGAGGACTTCTCACTTTAATTCTTGTTTTCTAGTTAAAAATATATACTAGGATGCAGACGGTGCTTAGCAGCAACCGACACCCGTTGTCAACAGACCATGGACGACTTGTTTGATTTTGTTGTGTGGTGAAAATTGATTGTGATGTGGAATGAATGGAAATATATTCATGTGATGAAATAAATTATTTATCGTTAAAAATATAAATTTAACATGAATGTGAATAAATAAATATTCATTTACCAATCGAATGATTTGTTGGGACGATAAATTTTACATATCGCCCAACTGCACAAATAAAAATATGTGTTTGTTGACTGAAACCCCACACGGGTATTGGGATGATATTTGATGTACACTAATCCCAATTATTTAGTTGTATGCCAATCGATAGGTTGACAGACAATTGTGTAGTGCACTTTGGATGATGGTTGATTATTTATCATTGCTATTATATACAAGTGTCGTATGGAATCCATATAATTAACATTATATGGTAATTGAGTGGGCCTCATTGCAATTTGGAAAAAAGAATATTATAAAATAAAGATTCATGTATTGAATAGAATAAATAGTCATGTGTTGACGATACTCATGTGTTGAGAATATTCATGTATTGAAACTTATCATGTGTTGAACGAAATATTTTAACAATAAAATTCACATTTTTATCACATATAAATTATAAACTAGCTGGAAACTAGTTAAGATGAGTGGTTTCCTGGGTATAGATCTGATGTTGGTTTCGGCCTTCAGGGTTAATACTAAGGGAATCGTTCTCTTAAAAATTTATGGTTGGAGCCTAATTAAGAATTAAACGATAGAAATCATAATTTTATAAAATATGTTAAATAGAATAAATAGTCATGTGTTGAGAATATTCATGTGGTGAAAGAAATATATATTCATGTGTTGAAGAAAATATTCATTTGTTGAATAAAATAATGAAGTTATTGAAATATATAAAGCCGTGTTGATTAGATTTGCGCCATTTTGACGCGACCGATATTTATATCGATTATATTCGTTTTTATTATGATTATAGAAAAGGAAGTGATTTCAAAATCTAATATTTTGAAAATATTATCATTTATATATTAATGATATAGAATATTCAATTTTGATTTAAAATTGAATATGAAGTTGAAATCGTTTTTAAAACGAATTTAAACGATTTATAAAATACGTTTATAATTGAAATCGATTAAATATATATAATATATATTATATATATTAAATGTCCTGAATAGAACGCGCCGCGGCAGTTCGCGAATTTCGACCATTGACTTCGAATTGACGTTACGGGAGATTCGACCGTCGGATTCTCCTAAAACCGGAACCGTTGGGTTCGTATCGAAAAGATTCCAATGAATATTAGAAATTTGAAATATAACGGTTGGAATTGGAATTATGTCCAAATCAAATTTGGAAAAGGTCGATGTAAGTGCAGTTCGACGACCGTTATTGGAAATTGACTATACGAGCCTTGATAAAATTATTAAAAATATCAGTAATTTGTGTAAAATCATAATAAATGATTTAGAAAGAATTGGGGTGAAAAATCCCATATTTAAAAAGGATAAAAATATATTTTTATCGAAATGAACTAGTTTTGAACTAGAATTATAATCCAATATTTTTGAATAAATAAATTGGATTAGAAGTGGTTTTAGAAGTAATTAGAATTTTCAATATACGAATTGGAATGGATTTGAATCGAAATTATCTTCAAAATATTTCGATATTGGATTTTGTGAGTATACAAATATCATTATGGAAATTTGAAAGATATATTTATATCATTATTTCCAATTCGATATTTGTTGGTTTCAGAATTTGATATGAATATAAGCCGATATATTTTGTAACGACCCGGAAAATCTGAACCAATTTAAAATTTTTAAATTGTCTATTTTAGTGGATTTTAAATATTTAAAATAAATATTTTAAATAATAACTACGAAAAGTAAGTTTGAATCGATGTTTGAAAATGAATATAATTATTTCTAATTATAAACAAGGCCTAAAATGGCACGGTAGTTTCAAAATTAGAATTCAAACTTTGACTGACTGTACCGGGTGCAAAATAAAACGGATTTTAGTGAAACCAAAAATATTTAAATCTGTTAGTGAATATCTTTCTAAGGAATCTGAAAAATCGAAGTTTCATAGCGGGAAGCAAAAGTTATGGCTAAATGAATTTTCAGAAAGGTCGCTATAGAGTTTATATAGCCCGTGAAAATGGCCATTTTGCAATCGACCTCGGAATTCGACGAAACCACTTTTGTTGGATCCGGGATGTTAAATTATTGCTAGATTTCAAATTTCATAATTTTTGAAGTTAGTATGTGAGTGTGGAAAAGGAAAATGTGTTTGGTCAATTTCTATTAAATTAGATCGACCAGAAACGGGCCATTTTTCAAACAGTCTCAGAATTCGACGAAACTAGTTTTTTTGGGACCGTATCGTCAAAACATGGCTAGATTTATTTTTTGGGAATTTTTAGAATCAGTATGTGGCCCCGGCAAATTGAAATGTACGTTCAAAATAAATATTGAATGTTTTATATTTTAATTTGAAGGAAAACTGACTGAAACAGTCGAATGGGCCTACAAAACATATCCCATTGTGTTCGGAATGGGGGTATTTAGCTAGGGACGATAGTCGTTGGGTTTGGATTGGAGTTCGTATGAGATGGGGGGTATTTTTGAATTTTTAAAAATATATAAATATAAAAAAAATCCCTGGGCCAATCATATCTCGCCATTTCATCGTTCTCTCTCCCCGATATATAAATCGTGCACGACGGAAAGGGGTTCTTCCTTTCTTTCCTCGTTTTCTCCTCCTACACGCATCGATAGTCTTCGACCCAGTTGGGGTTTTTGAAGAGCTTCCCTCAAGCTTCAAATCCATGGTCGTTGCACCACCTCTCGTCAAGTGAATCGCGAGATCCAGACCTCCAAAGTCGGAGTCTTTCAATCGCCGCCGAGCCCGCCTGGAGCCACCTAACTGGACCCCCCTCCCTGGCGCATGTGCGCCTCTCCAGGCCCTACACCGTGGTGAAATTCGATCGAGCAACTGCTACATGGATTACGAGAAAAGCTGAAACCTAGTTTTGAAAAAATCAGAGAGGTAACAGGTGTTTTATTTTCAACTGTTCTATAACACTTCTAAATGCTACGGATTTTGATTTTACTATAAAAATCATATCTTTCTCGTTTGTTGGCGAAATTCAGTGAAATAAGAGACAGTGGACTCGTGTGGACGCCTTCTACATTCTAGAAGAGACCGCATATTTTTCCGAGCCTTCTGCTATTTTTGGTGGAGTGGAACCCAATGTGAGATTTCTGAATTATAAACGATATGGAAATGACGATGTATAAATTATATATTCGAAGTATGAGTTATATAAGCGTTGCACACCTCATGTATAAGCGTTGTATAAGTTGTACGTTCGATGTATAAGTTATATATGTGTTGTAAAAATTATATATGTGTTGAAATAGAAGTGAAATATGCTTATATATATATATATATATATGCCCCTCGTCCACAAACCATGGACGATATTTATTGGTTGTGATTGTGTGAAAATTTGTTGATAGCGAATGGTTGATTTGAATTGTTTGTGGTTGAAATTGATTGATTGTGGTTGAAAAATACCCGTTTGATGTTGAGAATTATTTGGTTGAAACCACATAGGATTAGTTTGTGGGAAAGAAAAAAATAAACATACCTCCTGCGTGCGAACTAGATGCATGAAATCCCCATTGTCAAAAGCAGCGAGGCTTTAAGGTAGAGCAAGGAGCCGTACTAGGGACGACCCCGGTTTTAACTACCCTACCGTCATGCTGCCGAAACTTTGAATAATATTCATGTGTTAGAATTATTTTCATGTGTTGAAACTATATTCGCGTGTTGAATTGAAATTCATGTGTTGAATAGAAATTCATGTGTTGAACGACATTCATGTTTTGAAATAAATTGTTTTATAATAATAATCATATTTTTATCATCTATATGAATTATATAAAATATTCGTGTTTTGAAATAAATTGTTTTATAATAAAAATCATATTTTTTATCATCTATATGAACTATATAAAATAGTCGTGTTTTGAAATAAATTGTTTTGCAATAAAAATCACATTTTTACTATTTATATAAACTATAGAAAATATTCATGTGTTGAATGTTGAAACAAAATTCATGTGTTGAATGTTGAAACGAAATTCATGTGTTGAATAAATGTTGAATAGAAATTCCTGTGTGGAAATAAAATAAACAAAATTCATGTGTTGAAATAAGCGTCTGTTGGATAAAAATATCATTTTTATCAAATGTATGAAAAGAATATGGTTTTGAAATCGAAGAGTCGAATATATATATATATATATATATATATATATATATATATAAGTATAATCAAAATAAATCGAATAACGAAGCTGCAGTTCATGTTTTGAAACCATGATTTCAAACGATTAGTGCGGGAGATCCGACCATCGGATTTTCCCAAAACCGAAACCGTTGGGTTCGCTTTGGAAATATCTTTCCAACGACACCAACTTTGTGAAGATCCAACGGTTGGATTGTCTGGAATGATTAATTCAAATCTGAAGAAAAACAGCGCCAGAATCGATTATATTTATATATATATAAATATAAATATAATTAAATTAAACCAAATAACGACGCTGCAGTTCGTATTTTGGAATCGAAACTTCAAACGAGTGCATCGGAAGATTCGGCCGTCGGATTTTCCCAAAATTGAAACCTTTGGATTCGTTTTGAAAAGATCTTTCTAATGATATAAAATTTGTGAAGATCCGACGGTTAGATTTTCAGATATGTGTAAATCAAATCTGAAGAAAAACAGCGCCACGGCCGCGTTATGGCCTGAAGCGTCGTTTGAATAAATTGGCTATTTTTAAATAAATAAAAATAGCGATAAATTGTTATAAAATATTATAAACTATATGGAATGGAAATAAACCGAATTTACCCGGTTTATTGGATATTTGATGGTTGAATGTGAAATTTTTAAACTAACTGAAGGTTAGCTAAGTCGAATGGTTTGCTGGGTTTTGATCTGATGTTGGTTTCAACCTTCGGGGTTAATATCTGGGAAATCGTTCTCTTACTGATTTACGGTTAGTGACTGATGAATTGGAATAAGGCGTATGTTGTGTTTGTGTAGCACTTGTTTATTATATATGTGAGTTGCTCAGAAAGACCGGGTTTATCCCATTCTGAATAACTGAATCGACGATAAGAAGTTGATGATGAAGACGGTGGTTGAAGACCGGAGATCTTTACCTCGGTTGGATGATAACTGATGTCTTGATTGGGAGGCATCCCGAAATATAGATAATAAGTGGTGATCGTCCAGACGTACAAGGAGATTGATGGGTATGCGAGGTATATAGTGCCTCCGGTTTCGTTCAGACCCAGAACGGACTTGTAAATGGACTGTGTGCCTGACATTGGAATTCGTTATGTGTGATTTATAGCCATCAGTTGCATGGTGTGAATTGCCTGTGTGGCATGCTAAGATGCAGTCATCAAGGCTTCTATTGAAAAGCAAAGTCTTGTGGTTGATGATCAAAGCACGGCCTGTGTGGCATAGCTTTGTGTATAACGTAAATTCGCGAGCCTCACACCCCGGTATGAACCATAAATGGGAGAGGACCTCAGGGAGGGCATGCGTTTCCTTCTAGCTAGAGGTGGTGTCAGTGCTTAAACTAGCTGACATATTACTTTCACCTGTGTGGTTGTTGCTGTTGCGAGGCGCCTCGGATATATCGGTGACTATGTAAAGCCGATGGAGTCACTCGTTGGCTCATTTTCGCCCCAAAGGGCGGGGAGACGTAGTGTTTAGGCATTTTAATCCACGTCGGTGGACCGGCCCTGACGATCCAAGGGTCACTCGACCTCTGATCCTGAGACATGGGCTAGATTGTCTCGAAGTCGGTAAGGACTATTTTTTGCCTTGGTTCATGACGGAAATCCAATTTCCAAAATACGTGACTGTGCGGTTTTGATTGTATACCTATATATGGCGACATAGTGGTATGGGGCATTAATGTCGTCTATGATTGATACTTATGATTTGAAATTGTTTTTGAAATATATAAACACTAGTAATAATACCAAATGCTTTTCTTTTATTCGTATCAAGCATATTTTGGCCATTATAAGGTAAAAACTCTATCCTCCGGTTTGCGATGCATTGTGTGATGGGAACTGAGTCTTATAATGGCTTCATTTTTATAAAAAGCATTGCGATGTTTAAAAGATTTACTTGTTGTAAAGCACTGACAATCCAATGGAGTAAACCCGTTCCGCGAAAGTGGCGTGGTCCTATGATTAGCCATATTGTGACGATCCCAAAACCCCGTGACACGGTGTTAAGGATAATCATTGGAATATAACACATTAATCATCATTAGCAGATCACAGATAATAGCATAAACAGAATAAAGAATAATTTACACACATATGACAGCGAAATCATATAAATATCATCACATCAGGGAAGCACAGTACAGGTTACAACTTAGTGCATAATGACACATAATCAGTCACCATCGCCTGAGGCGGAATCATACATAAAGAGTACACAAAATAAATATCAGTTTACATCACCAACGGTGGAATCATAATATAGATACAATAATGGCAGAGAAAATCCAAGTCAGCACGGTGTAGTCAAGCCTCGCCATGAGCCAAAAGTGCGTCAGAAATCTGTAACTAGGCTGCCCGTGTGAAAATGAGGGCACCCGAGTTTGCAAGGTGAAACAAACTACGAGTCAGTCATGGGACTGGTATGAGAAATCTACTTATCTTATTAACAACAATAATAAGGCAAATCAAAGGACCACGCAACTTTCGCGGAACGGGTTTACTCCAATGAGTGCTAGTGCATGAAATAAAGTAAATGATTAAATCATCGCAATGCTTTTTATAAAATGAAGCCATTATAAGACTCAGGTCCCATCACACAATGCAACGCAAGCCGGAGGATAGAGTTTTACCTTATAATGGCCAAAAATGCTTCATACGAATTAAACAAAAGTGTTTGATATTATTACTAGTGTATATATGTTTCAAAAGCAAATTCAATCATAAATATCAATCCTAGGCGGCATAGCTACCATCTACTGTGTCGCCATACTATTAATATAATCACGTCCGCATATTTCGTATTGGAAATTGGGTTCCTTCGTGAGTCGAGGCAACGACCAAGCTCCTCTCCGTTCGAGACACTCTAGCAAATGTCCCAGGACCCCACTATGATCCTTGGAATCAGCTGGGCCAGTCGTCTCTTACTTTTGAGGATTAGTTATTCCTGAACACACGTTTCCCGGTCCTTACAGACCTATAATCGAGGCGCCTCGCATTCCAACAACCACACAGGTGAAAAGTATATATAATGTCAGGGCTGGTAGGTCACTGACACCACCATAGCTAGAAAGAAACGTCGTGCCCTCCCAGCGGTCCGTCTCCCGTTTTTGACTCATACTGAGGTGTGAGGCTCACGAATTCACGTCATACACAAAGCTACGTCACACAGACCATGCTTTGATCATCAACCACAAGACTTTGCTTTGCAACAGAAGCCTTGATCATATGCCACTTAGGCGTGCCACACAGGCAATCCACTCCATGCGACTGATTTCTACCAATATACAACCTCTGAGCTCGTACGTCTCAGAGAAGGGCGTTAAGCAAGAGAATAAATTCTCCACCGCCAAACAGATATATATTTAACAGAGTTCAATCAACACAGAACAAAATCCAATGTCAGACACACAGTCCATTTACAAGTCCGTTCTGGGTCTGAACGAAACCGGAGGCACCAATTCCTCGCATATCCGTACAATCAACAGTATGTGTGGACGGCTACTACTTCAGCTCCTTCACGGTAGCTACTCCAATCACGAGCATCAGTAGCGCCCATCCATCCAATGTGAAGATCATCGGTCTTCAACCGTCTTCCACTCTTGGACTTCTCAACGTCGATCGATTATTTGAAATGAGATAAACTCGGTAACCCACGTATATTTAGATTTTCAAATCAATTTATCACATGGTTGGACTATTCAACATTCACATTTCAGTCCTTTAGTTATAATTTTCATGTTAAATACATTCAACCATCACATATCAACAAACACAACAAAATTGGGTTATTTCCACTCTATATCGTCTATAGTATTTTATAACGATATATCGCTATTTTTATTTAATTTAAAATGGTCCTATTTAATTAAACGACGTTTCAGGTCGTGTCGATTCACTGGCGCTGTTTTTCACTAATTTTGTTTTACACATATCTGAAAATCTAGCCGTTGGATCTTCACAAAATTTATATCATTAGGAAGGTCATTTCAAAACGAATCCAACGGTTTCAGTTTTGGGAAAATCCGACGGTCGGATCTTCCACACTAGACATTTGAAGTTACGATTTCAATTTACGAACTGCAGCGTCGTTATTCGATTTTATTTAATTATATATATATATAAATATAATCGTTTCTGACGCTGTTTTTCTTCAGATTTGAGTTAAACATTCCAGACAATCCAACCGTCGGATCTTCACAAAGTCGGTGCTGTTGGAAAGATATTTACAAGGCGAACCCAACGGTTGTGGTTTCGGGAAAATCCAATGGTCGGATTTCCCGCACTAGTCGTTTGAAATCACGGTTTCAAAACACGAACTGCACGGCCAAGTTTCGTTTTAATTTTATTTATATTTATATGTTTATATAAATATAGTTCATTCATAAATTCCTATATCGTTTCCACTTCAATTATTTCACTAACGCCTTTAAATTTCGGAAAATTTCGCCATAACCTCCTTTTTACGGGAGGGGCTGGGAAAATTCTCAAATAGCCACACGGGCGTCTCATGTCAAAAAGAAAAAGAAAAAGCCAAGCGGTTAGCCAACAGGCTCATAAAATCATCACCCAAACAAAACAGTAAATGTGTACCTATTTGTCGGGCACAAAATTTTATTCCTCTTCTCTAGCCCCTTTGCTATAACCTGTTCAATAAATATGCATGTACATATATATATATATATATAATTTTTATCACTTATCATTTTCCATTCAACTTCATATTTGATTTACTTTGGTTTAAAAACACCGTTCATTCTAATGTTGCATGCATAGGCTAAAATCATATCATTAGCTAATTAATGTATATTTCAACTCATGCACATTTATTTGAACAAGTGGCTATTTTTAACGCTTCACAATTCAAAGATGATAATTTGGCGAACTAAAATAGATTTCAACACATGACTATTTTATTTAGTTCCTATGCATGTTACAAATAATATTTCTTCACCAATATGTATTTCAACGTCCGCATACCTCTAGCATATCACATATATGATAAAAATGATATTTTTATCATTTAAAATATTTATTCGACAAATGGATAATTTCAACACTTCATAGTTAATTAAAAATGTAATTTTTATTGTTCGATCTTTTTATTCAACACATGAACCTTTCCACTACACACACTTCTCAACACATGAGCATTTCCACACATGGATATTTTATTTATGTTGTTCATATTAGAAAGATGGAATTTTTATCGTTGAAACTATTTATATAAGGCGAATATTTTTCATACTTCATATATATTATAAAAAGGTGATTTTTATTGTTTAAACACTTCATTCATTCACAAATGAATTTAATTTTCACCCAACACTTTTCAACACATGAACATTTCCACACATGGATGTAGTTTCAATATATGACTTTAATTTCAATGCATGAAAATAATTTCAACATATGAAAATTATTCTAACACATAAAGATTATTCAAAATTTCGGCAGCATAACGGCAAGGTAGTTAAAACCGGCACCGTCCCTAGTACGGCTCCTCGCTCTACCTTAAAACCTCGCAGTTTTTGACAATGGGGATTCATGCATCTAATTCGCACGCAGCGGCATGTTTTATTTTTATTTCCACAAATATTTCCAATTCATTTCAATCACCAATGGGTCTTTTTCAACCACAACCAAACAATATCAACCACAAACAATTATTCAACCATTCGTATTTTTCATCCAATATTTCACACCAATTCACAACAATAAATATCGTCCATGGTTTGTGGACGAGGGGAGTGTGTATATATATATATATATATATGTGTGTGTGTGTGTGTGTATAATTGCTATATTTCACTTGCATTTCACCACATATATCAATTATTCTATGCGTGTAAAATTCATACTTCGCTTACATAGCTTACACTACGCTTGTACATGAGGTATACAACACGTATGTAATTTGTATTTCGCTAATATAATTTATACACGACATTTTCCATTCAAATTCTTTTAATTTAGATTTCTCACATTGGTTTTCGGAGTGCTAAAAATCGTAGATGACTCAGAAAAATCCACGGCTTCTTCTATTGGGTAAAGAGCTTCCTTGCGGTCCCGATGTTTCCTGTTTCATCGAATTTCGTCAACACACCAAAAAGATATGATTTTTCAAAGTGCAAACATCAAAAAGAACTCACCTTTCACGCTGGTTCAAAACTAGGTTTGCGGTTTTCGCGAGAACCGAGGCACGAGGGGATGATCGGCGAGTTGGACGTGGAAGAGCTTCGAGAGGGCTACAGGCGCGCGGTGGTTTGGTGGCGCTCGGTGGTCGGGATCATCGGCGGCGGCGGTTTAAAGGTTGGGACTTTGGAGGGAGATATCTCGACGTAGAAGCAACGATAGGGGGAGCTCCTTATATGGATTTGAAGAGGGGAAGGAGAACCACAAAAAGTTGAACTGGGGGAGGGGCTGATTCGTGCTGTGGCGATCGGAAATCACCAGGGAAGGGGGGAGCTTTTCCGTCGTCGATGTCGGGGGGTCGGGGGGGGGGGGGGGGGGGGTTCTGATGTTTTTATTATTATTTATGAATGGAGAAATATGATTGGTCGACAGTTTTATTAAATTTTTAAATAGTGTTTTCTCAATCGAACTCCTTTTCAAAACCAACGACTATCGTCCCTAGCTAAATACCCCCATCCCGGACACAATGGGATAGGTTTCTTTGGCCAATTCGACTGTTACAGTCAGTCATTTTTCAAATTAAAGTATAAAACATTTAATTTTTAACTTCGAACGCACATTTCAATTTCCCAGGGCCACAAACTGATTCGAAAAATTCCAGAAAAATAAATCTGGCTATGTTTTGACGCTACGGTCCTAACAAAACTAGTTTCGTCGAATTCTGAGATCGTTTGAAAAATGGCCATTTTCTGGTCGATCCAATTTAACAGAAATTGACCAAACGCATTTTCTTTTGCCACGCTCACATACTAGCTTCAAAAATTATGAAATTTGAAACCTAGCAATAGTTTGACATCCCGGACCCAACAAAAGTTGTTTCGTCGAATTCCGAGGTCGTATGCAAAATATCAATTTTCCAAGGCTATATATTCTATATAGCGACCATTCTGAAAATTCATTCGGCCATAATTTTTAATTCCCGTTATGAAACTTCGATTTTTCAGATTCGTTAGAAAGGTATTGATAAACAGATTTAAATAATTTTGGTTTTGCTAAAATCCGTTATATTTTCCACCCTGCACAGTCAGTCAAAGTCTGAATTCAAATTATCAAACTGACTCACTATTTCTAATTCAATATTTTATTGAAATATTCTATTTTAATCATTCAAATTCCTTTGAAATCACCAATTTAAAAATTTTAAATTGGCCTGTATTTTCCGGGTTATTACACATATTATAAAATGTGTTAAGTAGATTTCTCATACCAGTCCCATGACTGACTCGTAGTTTGTTTCACTTGCAAACTCGGGTGCCCCTTTTTCTACACGGGAAGCCTTATATTCAGGTTTTAGTCGGCTCTTTCTGGATAGCTGGAGCTGAACATGGATTCTATCATTTGTCTCTTTTTATGCTGTTCAGCTCCTATTGTACATATTATGTTTGTTTTCCGCTGTAGACATTTATGTATAGATGAACTGTATTTGTACTAAGTATGATCCTGTATACTGCGTAACTCTGATGATTATGTTTATCCAGTGTATTATTTGTACATTATTTGGTGTATTTATTTAATTCTGTTCTGCTATTATCAGTTTATGTGTTATATTCCAAAGATTACCCTTGCCACCGTCCTATGGGGTTTTGGGTTCGTCACTTATTTTCTATTCAGAGCCTTATATTTAATATCAAATAGGATTTTAGGTTCGTCGTGAATGGTGTCTTAAATAACACTGTTCTTGAACCCAGTTTAGAAAAGAATAAATCTTTTATTTAAGATTTAGTGAAATTTTCTAGTTAATTGGTATTTAATTGGAATTGAATTTAAATTGGTTTTTGGGGTTTATCGTGAGCGGTGTTTTGAATAACACCTCTTCTTTAACCCGATTAACAATGGAATGTGATTTTGGGTTTATCGTGAACCGTGTTTTAGATGACATTGGCTTTTTAACCCAGTTAAAGACAGGATATTGATTTGTGGGATGATTAAAACTAAGTGGAGTTTTAATGAATCTTTAATTAGATTAAAAATGATCGAGAACGGAGTATCACCAGTTTTGCTCCAAGCGATAGTTAAATCTTTAATTAGATTTGAACGTGAAATGGTAATTAATATTTACCAATAAAATCGTGGTGTTAGATATGGATTATCACCAGTTTTGCTCTAGGGATGAATAGGTTGGGATTGGGAAATAAAGTAAATGATTACTTCGGTGTGGTTCGCTAATCCCGACTAGTTTAGAAAACCTTAATACCGTTTGATTTGATATGCAAAGGAAGATTAAAGAATAAATTTAAAAGAATTTATCTTTGATAAAATTAATGGGAACCTTTCCCTAAGAATGTGAAATTTAGAAACCAACTGTAGGTTAGCTAAGAAGAATGGTTTCCTGGGTATTGATCTGATGTTGGTTTCGGCCTTCGGGGTTAATATTTGGGGAATTGTTCTCTTACTAATTTACGGTTAGTGACTGATGAATTGGAATGAGGCGTATGTTGTGTTTGTGTAACACTTGTTTATTATATACGCGGGTTATTCGAAAAGGCTGGGTTTATACCCATTCTGAATAACCAATTCGACGATAAGTCAACGATGAAGATGGTGGTTGAAGACCGGAGGTCTTCACATCGTTTGGATGATTACTGATGATCTTGATTGGGCTGTACACCCAAGAGGAGGGAATCGGTTAGTGATCGTCCAGACGTACTTGGAGATCAATGGATATGCAAGGAATAAGGTTCCTCCAGTTTCGTTCACACCCAGAATGAACTTTTAATGGACTGTGTGTCTGACATTGGATTTTATTCTGTGTGATTGATTTCTATTAAATATATATCTGTTTGGCGGCGGAGAATTTATTCTCTTGCTTAACACCCTTTTCTGAGACGTACGAGCTCAGAGGTTGTATATTGTATATTGATGGATATAAATCGCATGGCATGAATTGCCTGTGTGGCATGCCTAAGTGGCAGATGATCAAGGCTTCTGTTGAAAAGCAAAGTCTTGTGGTTGATGATCAAAGCACGACCTATGTGGCACAACTTTGTGTATAGCGTTAATTCGCGAGCCTCACACCTCGGTATGAGTTAAAAATGGGATAAGGACCCAAGGAGAGCACGACATTTCTTTCTAGCTATGGGTGATGTCAGTGGCCTACCGGCCCTGACATTTATATACTTTTTACCTGTGTGGTTGTTGGATGCGAGGCGCCTCGGATATATGTCTGATAGGACCGGGAAACGTGTGTTCACGAATACTAATCCTCAAAAGTAAGAGAGGACCGGCATTGGAGGTTCCAGGATCGCTGTGTGTTGTCCTGAGACATTTGCTAGAGTGTCTCGAACGGGGAGGAGCTTGTCCCTTGCCTCGACTTGCGACGGAAATCCAATTTCCAATACGTGATATTTCGGTTTTATTTGTAGAGCCTAGTATTGGCGACATAGTAGCATGTGATATTATGCCATCTAGGATTGATACATTTATATTTGAAGTTGTTTTGACACTATACACTTATAATAAACGTATCAAGCATTATTTGGCTATTATAAGGGAAAACCCTATCCTCCGGCTTGCGTTGCATTGTGTGATGGGACCTGGGTCTTATAATAGCTTCATTTTTCCAAAAAGCATTGCGTTATTTATAACTGTTCATGCACTGGTATTCTCGGGAGTAAACCCGTTCCTATTATACGGCGTGGTCCCTTGATTTACTTTGTTTCTAAAGTCAAGTTTTAAATAACTGTTTTAGTTACCACACTAGGTACATGACTGACCTGGAGTTTATTGTTTTAACCTAAACTCTGGGTGCCTTTATTTTCCGTACGGGCAGCTAGTAGTTTTAGTTTTGCAGATTTATATTCATAGGAACCTGGTTTACAGCTGGAACGATACTCGGAAAGCTCTGTATCCATTTATTACTTTCAGTTGTGTTTGTATTATCTTTCCGCTGCTATGCATTTAAATGTAATTTATATTTATGATATTTTTCTAATGTATAATATTTATTCATACTGTGTATATTCTTGTATTCTGATGGAATTGTTGTAATAAGCAATGATATGTTCTTCTGTTTGCATTCCGATTTGTCGTGTTCTCAAAACAATTAGGGGTTTCAAACGGTCTTGGTCGGTTTAGCGATCGATTCGGATCGAGCGAAATTCCCAATTGTTACAGTTTTCAAATGAATTCGACTTATAGATTTTTAGTTATATCAAAATCAATTTTTCAGAAAAACAACGCTATAATTGTTTTTAAACCATGACAGTTTATTAAATAAAATAAATGGATTTTGAGTGAATAAAAATTCAAATTTCCATTAGTAAAATCCAGACTTGAGTTATAAATTAAATATGAACTCAAGTGCAGTAGATGAAGTGATTTTTGGAACAAAAATCAGATAGTTATTGAAAGAAGTTAACTAACTGGAACTAATTAATTAAAGTAATTTTGGGATTGAACATAAGTGAATTAGAATTATGGATTTAATATTGAAATCGAATATGAAACTCAAGTTAGAAATGGAATTCGACTTGTGTACAAGCGAATTAAAATATATTTGAACATGACATGTTCAAATCAATTGCACATTAAGCAAAAAGAGCTAATTAAAGAATTGATTAATGATTTTCGTTTAAAAGGTTGTATTGATTGACATGAATTGGAATGTTCATATATAAGTTAAACAGGTATGGAAGAAGAAGATAAAGTGAATGCCCGACAAAAAAGTAATTGTTTAAATTTGATATGAGATTGTATGAGGCTATTGGGCAAGCTGCTCGCCTTTTTTATTTTCTTTTTAATTGGATAGGGCCTGAAGAGGTGATTTGTAGTTGTAACGATTGGGCCGTACAAAGGAGATGCTAGCGAAATTTTTTGAAAATTTAAGGAGTTAGAATATTTAAAAAAAATGATAACTAGAAATCCGTATATCGATATATATATATATATAATTCGATAAGGAAACAAACTTAAAATAAATATTATAAACAAAAAGGAATCTATAAATTTGAACCTGGCAAGAATAGAAAGAGAAATGTATACACGTTTAAAAATGGATCATTGACGTTGATTATTCAAGATTAGTGGTCTTGTCAGTTTGGATGTAACGTCCTAGATTTTTCGGCCATTTAAATTCGAATATTAATTTTTTTTTATATTATATTGGAATATAATGGATTTTAATCGAATTTATTTATTTAAAATAGAGTTCGAATATATATATTTATATATTAATTAAAAACGAGCTCGAAACGTCGCGGTAGTTCAAAATTTTCGATTTGAATTTTAACTGAATATACAGGATCCTATATAAGTCGGATTTCTGTGAAACGAGAAATGTTTGAACGGATTCGATTATATTTTTCTAATGAAAGAGAAAAATCGAAATTCCAGCTTATAGGTTTCAAGTTACGTCCAATTCAAATTTTCAAATAGTCGTTGTGGAATCGTTTTAAATTATAAAGATTTATTTGTTAATATTAAAGGATGTTTATATTATTTAAAATCCAGAATTTTTATTGTTTCGTTCTGAATCATATACTGATTGAATTTGAACTATTAAATACAATGATGTTAATTTATTTTCAATAAATTTGACGGTTTGAATATAATATATATGGGTATATTTTTCCATGTTCATTTGGTTCGGCAAAGCGAAAAAAAACCCGAATATGCCACATATTTGTACAACAAGACAAAACAAACCAAACCCGGATTTTTGGCGAAACATGATTGAACATGTGTACTGATATGTATATTGTAAAACTGAAGACTGGAACTAAACAACATACAATATGGAAGAAACAAATTATGAATTGATAGAAAACAAAATGTATTCATATTTTTGTTCATACACAACACAAAGAAAGGAAAAGAAAATATACATGATATTATATACAAGTTCTCAAATACAAAACATAAAGGAAGGAATCAACATTGTGAACCAACTTCTTCATTTTTTTTTTCCGAACCAGTGGATCTGAGTTGTTCCCATTAGTTTTGACCTGCGAAAAAAGAAGGAAAAAATCCATTAAGAGGATGATTTCATGACAGTAATAAACAACATAAGAAAAAAAGAAAATTAAAAATTAAAAGAAGAAAAGAAATATAACATGGCATCCAAAACCAGAAAGTGATCAACATAGTAACTAAACCACAACAGACTGAACACTGTAATATGGCGTCCAAATCATAGTAAATAGATTAATAGAGCAAAGAAGAAGAGAGGAACACACAAACCAAAAACATATGAATTGGGTTGTACAAATTTGATTGAGCAAGGTCCTATTATGAAATGATTATCAAATGACTATGTATTTAAAGTTTATCCTTGCAAATCAGCAAGAGTAGCAGCTGGAAGTAACAACTGCTAGCACGTAAGATATAGTTTAATAAATGTCCGATTTTTGACTAGATTATATAAGATGTAGCTGAACATATACATGGGTACCTATCGCTTACATGAGTTGGAACAATCAATCATATGCAGCAAGTCCTTATGCAAATGAACCAGCGTACAAATTCCAGGTTATGAAGATTAATCGGCCCAACTCATTTTAAAATATCTATACATGTTGCAACAATATATATAAATCAAAAGTTGGCTTAAATAGGACAAAAAAAAATGAGATCATCAAATCTATAGAGCTAATAAAGAAAAGAGACAATTCATTCCAAATACCAATGTCTGTGTGCCCTGTTTCATTCAAGGAACAGTAAAACGAACCATATCCAAAAGCATTGATCTGAATAGGAAAAGATCATGAAACAAAAGAAATGAAACCATTTTATATATTCATATGAACAGCTAAGCCTACAGATGAATAGCTAAAAAAACAGCTAAGAAAAGGAACAGTTAATATATATATAGTAAAATTCAGGTATGAATTCACCGTTTCATACATAAAAAAAATCAAACTAGGAAATCTACAATGCAGATCACAAAAATCTCTGATAGAATTGATAATGCATAGCCACAAGCCTAGCCTAATCTACACAGCGATATATATATATATATATATATATATATATATATATATTCACAATCGAATTCATATCAGAACCGTACCATAAAATCTACCACAAACAGTACAAATCTTTGAATTTACAATGCATAGTTTACTGTCATTTGATCAGTTCAATCAATTTCCATTCGAACAGATCGCCATCACGCAAACCCAACACTACCATTGTCAGTTCATACAACCTGGAAAGGGATAGAAGCATATGGTCTAGAGATTTGTAGCTAAACTACCTATATTAAGCTTTGATAGACGTTGAACTTATCTAAAATCAAACCGCAACTACAAATACGCTATCACACAATGTGTTCCATCACCCATTCAAAAACGCAGCAAACAAAATCCCCATTCGAAACCAGAAAGAAAATCAAACAAATAATTCAGTAGTAAAAAAATAGAGTAAAAAAAAACTTAGCTTTATTCAAAGGAGCTTTGATCTGGTTCGCTCGTCACGGTGCTAGAAGTAGATCGGAGGAGTTGTGGTGGCACTGAGTGTTGAGGTAGTGGCATGGGGGTCTGGCAGGTCATTGAAGGAGAGCGAAGGGAGATCGAGGGAAAGTGGTGGCATAGTGGTTGAACAGGGGTTTTTCGCTGCAGTTTAATCCTCGATTTGCTAGAGGAAGAAGGGGCGGATTAGGGTTCGTACATGGAAATTTTCGTGAGACGGGTTACTGAATGAAGAAAGGGATCCGATCAAGAGGGTTTTGAGGGGAGATAATGGGCTGAGTATTTGGGCTGAGCGTTAAAGGTGTGGCCTGTTTTAAACAGGTATAATTGATGTTTTATAATTTAATTAGTTCATTAATTTGTTTAGACGATATATCACACATACATTAACATATTTAAGCGCGACCATTTGCGTTGGGACCGTAAAAACGGAAACTTCGAGAAGGAGCAGAGTTGGTCAGGATTGGGAACAACTAGGAATTTTAGTCGAATTAAATGATAGTTTAATTTGACTAAAACAAACTGTTGATCAACGAATTCAAATCAAGGTAAGTTAAACTCAATCAGCTCTACCCATTTATATTTTATAAATTGGGTTTTATTTTCCGTGTTCTGATTATTAGTGGTTGACCGTTTGCTAGTTATATAATCACTGTTTAATTCAACAAATGAAATTAAAACAGTCGTTTAATTTCAGTAAAATACCAATCGTTATGATTTGACCCCAATTAAAGTAATTTCCCTTGATTGGTCACGTTTATAAATGTGTTTGAAATTGGTTGAATTTTTTGAATGATCTGTTAATTGATTGATGATCGTTATAGAAATTTTCAGTCAAATAAAAAGGAATGATTGATTATTGTTGATTATTGAACCATGTTTCAACATTTATATTTGATATTAATCAATGGGTACTATGGATGGGAAATTCGCATCACCTGGCCTAGAAATCGGTCAATTTATAAAATATGAATTTTATCGACGGTGAGTCGATAATATTGAAGTTATTTAATAACTAAAGTAGGTTTTGAAAGTTATTACTTTTAAATTTATTTTAAGGAAATAAATATTAATTGTTTATTAATTAAAATTCATAAGAAATTATGAAATGGTTTTAGGAAACAAATTCTTACGTTAATAAGAATTATAAAGCAAATAAGAAGTAACAACCTAGTGGTTAAGTACTTGATTAATAGCGTCAAATGAAAAGTTAAATAAAGTTATTTAAATTAATTATATTTTAATTAATTTAAAAGAGGAATTAACTAGAATGGGCTAAAGAAATAGTTGTGTTTTGAATTGACCAAGTGGGTTTTGAAAAGAAGTTATAAACAAGTTTATATTTGAACTCGGGTTTTATAATAAAGTAATAAAGGGTTCTAAATGAATAAGATAGGTCAAATGGAAATGTTACTTAACGTTTGTATTAAGTGAAGGAGATGAAGACGTAAAGGGTTTATATTAAACCTGAAATTTATAAACAAGGTTTTTAAATGGAATATGAGTTTAAACGTTGTTTAAATTGGAAATACTTGATAATGGTATTAAGTTAAATCAATAGAATTGAAAAGAGATTTCCTGAGGGAAAAGGGAATTGGGAAAAAGGGATTAAAATTTGGGTTTTGGTAAAAGTGGTTGGAAAAGGATTTGTAATAATATTCCAGTTAGGAAACAAAGTTATGTGAATAAGTCGAGGGTCAATAAAAAGTGATGTTTAGTAAATAATTATTTAATTAACGAATTTAAGCGATATTAATTGTATTTAAAAAGAGAAGCTTCCAAAAGATAAGGAGAACTATAAAGATATTTTAACTAGTAGGAGGTGTTTGATGTAAGATTAAACATTCTTGAATTACAACTCGTATTTATCTTAAGATAAGAACGTTGTTGATCAAGGTCTGAGAGGTAATTAAAATACCCTAACTTGAACGACTTCGGGACTATCCAAGGATGATACTAGTTGATAATGTCAAGAGGGTATGTTAAGATTTCCAAAGTAACAGAAATGATATGAGTTGATATTTCCCTAGTCATGGAATTAAAAGGAGATTGGCAAAATTTCGAAAAGTAAAGGAATAAGATATAGAAGGGTTTATATTATAAGGACAAGGATTTGAATTTTTCCCATGTGATGAAAACAGAAGGGTTAGCGTAACGTCGAGTAGTAAGTTGAAATGATTTCTTAGGAAATGTTATCGTAAATGGATATTGGATATCGTTATATAATATATCCTTTCTAAATATTAAAATAAAATGGTTTTATGGATATCAGTGTATTGAAGTGATAAGTGAAATGTCATCCCAATATTTGAATATTCAAGTTTAATTAATTTTAATTAAAGAAGCCAAGTGATGCTGAGTACTGAGCCAGTAAATATATTGTTATGATTTCATGGATGTTTGTTTGATAGTTAAACAACCGACTATCAAATTTGGCCTTTACAATTGTTGGTATGGAAAGACCGGGATCGAATGTATATTCGAAAACCATTCCGACCAACAAATACGCAAATATAAAAGATAACAGACAACGATCAAGATGGAGCATTTGAAGACCATAGATCTTCATAAAGCGGAGGAACCACTTACAATCTCTAATTCGACCCGGAGATATACTGGGGTTCTGTCGTGGTAGAAATCTGTGGATTGCAAGGACTACCGCTACTGATCCATGGGGTGATTCCTATATTGAATGCAGTAGGAGAGTACCTTCGGTTCATCCTATTCCTGGATGACTTGTATGGAAGAATGTCTGACAAAGTATTTCCTGAAACCACGTACGTTGACTTTTACAAATATACCAAGTGGTGGCAAAGAGGGGCACTTCTTTTATACCCAGAGTATATTTGTGGACGTCAATTAGTGATTTGACGGGTCTGATGATGTGGCATTCAAAGTGAATGGCGGCCAGATATTCTAAACCTCAAGCCTCATCAACCGGGAGATGACAGAAATCGGGCAGACAGTATAGCTATGTGGCTCGCCCCCATTAGGGTGTATAATCGCCTATATAGAGAAATTCCATTATTGCTTCTTTAATCTATTTCGATGCTATCCCTCTTCGGGGAAACGGTGGGCCGCACCCAACCGTTGGTGATATACATTCGATACACTCAAGCGAAACGAGTGGTCGGTCATGTGAGGGCCGGGTTGCAAGTCGTTCTTGTTGAACCTAGTGTATTCGCCTCTAGAGATACACTATCGGCAGGTGGTCCCATACCTTGTCAAAGTTGGAATCCAATCTCCAATAAACACCCGTGGTTTTTGATAGTATACTATATATGTGGAGCGTGAGATGCAAGCGTTCCACTAGATTGATATTTACTTGTATTTAGACACTATTATAATATCAGAAAAGATATTGATTTCAAAACTGTTTTGGGTTATCGTAAGGTAAAAACCGTCCGTATTTATGTGTGGATTTGGTCTTACGATTATCCTTTTCTGTCAAAAGGATTTTAACTTTAAAATCAAGTTGTGTGATACCCTTAATGCTGTGCGAGTTTTTTTTCTCACTTTGGTTCACTATACTGACCTATATTTTGTAAATGCTCGGGTAAGCCCGGGATGTACAGGTTCAGGTTATCAGGTACTGGAAAGTCCAGAGACGAGCTGGAGATGTTCAGACATATGATATCTAGTATTTATTCCACTGTATATATGGGCACAGATTATTATAACTGTTTAGAGATGTTGATGTGCTCTGATATTGTAAGTATTTTCAAAAGCTCTCAATAAAGATTTATTTCTGAATTATATTTTTTTCCGCTGCGATGTGAGACTCTATGTTGTATTGGTTCTTCTTCTTCTTCTATTCTAATATTTCTTTCTCTCTTATCTCATCTTCTAATTTCTTTCTATAAATGTTCCAGTGTTTTCGGTGTTTGGGAGGTCGACATGAGTTATGGTAAAGGTATTTATGTCAATTTTCGGACCGAAAAACCCTGGGTCGTTACATTGGAAGTTAAGGATGTTATTCAATCAAGGTCTTAGAGGTAATTATACCCCAATTTGATAGTTTTCATTATTAATCGATAAATAGAAAGATTCTGTCTCGAAGGTCAATGTTAAATATATTTAATTGAATGTAATATTTTGGGTTGTTGTAACGATGTTTTACACAACATTCGTTTTAACCCAAGTAAATGTAATTTGGAAACATTTTCCAAATAAAATAAAGAATATTTTTCTATGTGTAAAAATGAATGGTTTTGCAAAAGGGGTAAGTAAATGGAAATATCTTCCAATAAATAAGAAGATATTTTCTAGGTGAAAATAAGATGGTGGAATATGGAACGTTTTCCATATATCTTAAGAGGCTAAAGCGTTTGAAAATATTGGAGCAAATGTATTGGAAGAAAGTATGGGAAACGATTTAATTTGTGAAATATTAGAAAGGGCCGGTGATTGTTTAATGTTTAGTCAATATTAGTTACAGTTGAAAATTTGGATTGATGTTTTGTTTTCTTCGATAGTTAAATAACCAACTAACGAAGTTTTTGACCATCATTGTCAATACGGAGAGACTGGTTGGATTTTCTATCCGAAATAGGCATAGGCATTGCGAACTAGATTATTTGAAGATAACTGAAGATGAAGTAAAGTGTATGTTTGTTCTACTTACATGATAGTTCCTTCGGTTTGTCCAGTCCCATGACAACTTGTACGGACGAATGTCTGACAGAGTATACTTAACATATCACATAAGATAATCTTTTCAAGATATTATGTTTGGTGGTGGAGGAATTTGTTTCTCTTTGCTTTTTATACCCGTAATATTTTTGGGAAGATAAATTAGTGATTTGACGGGTTTGACGATGTGACATTCAAAGTGAATGGTGGCCAGATGTTCTAAAATGGTAAACGTAGCCTCAAGCCTCATCAACCGGGAAATGACAAAAATTGGGCAGGTAGCATGGGTAGTTGGGTCATACCCAAGCAGGGCATATTATCCCTGATCTAGAGAAAATTGAATTGTTCTTCTTGCGCTTCTATATCTTACGGATTACGGTTAGAGGGCCGACAACCATGGATGTTAATAATGTAGCAACCCGGGAGTTTCGACACTCGAATCTGGACATTTATACATCCCGTGTCCAACTCAAGTATTGAAAACCCAAAAGGCTTGGAGAAAGATGTTAGAGGGTGAGATAAGAAAGAAAGAAAATTAAGAATAAAAGAATAAGAAGAAGAAAAAATATAATATAGAGCCTCACATCGCAGCGGGACAAAATATAATATAGAAATAACTTTTATTGAGAGCTTGAAATAATACTTGCAACATCAGAGTACATTAATACACCTGGACAGTTATAATAGCATGTCCACTTATATATATAACACACAGCGGAATAATAACGGTATAACATCATATGTTTGAACTCCTTCAACTTGTCTTTGGACTTCACAACATCCGATAACCTGAACCTATACAACCCGGTCTAATCTAAGCATTACCAACGTCGGGTCAGTCTGATGAACCAGAGTGATAAAAACTCGCAAAGTTTTAAGGGGAATCATCCAACTTGATTTTAAAGTTCTTTTTGAAAGAAGAGGATAATCGTAAGACCACATCCACACATAAACACGGATGGTTTTTACCTTACAATAACCCAAAACATTTTGAAATCAATATTTTATTCTGATATTATAATAGTGTCTAAATACAAATAAATAACAATCTAGTGGAACGCTTGCATCTCACTCTCCACATATATAGTATACAAACAAAACCATGGGGACTTATTGGAGATTGAATTCCGACTATGACAAGGTATGGAACCACCAGCCGATAGTGCATCTCTAGAGGGGAATACACTGGGTTCAACAAGAACGTCTTGCAACCCGGCCATACATGACCGACCACCCATTTCGCTTGAGTGTATCGAATGTATATCACCAAGGGTTAGGCTCAAACCACCGTTTCCCGAAAGGACAGGATCGAAGTAGATTAAAGAAGCAAAAGGAATATCTTTAGATAGGTGATAATACACCCTAATGGGAGCGACCCATATAGCCATGTTGCCTACCTGATTCTTGTGATTTCCCGATTGATGAGGCTTGAGGTTTAACCCTACCTTTAGAACATCACATCGCCATTCACTTTGAATGCCACATTGTCAGATCCGCCAAATCACTAATTGACATCCACAAAAAATGTTCTAGGTGTTAACGCCACCAACAGAAGCACATTTGTAAAAATCAATGTATATGACCCTTAAGAAATACTCTGTAAGGCAATCGTCCATACAAGTCATCCAAGAACTAGATGAACCGAAGGCACCCTCCTATCACATCCTAGGAATCACCCTATGGATTGGTAGCGAGTAGTTCTTGCAAATCCATAGATTTTAATCACGACAGAATCATTTTCAAATATATATATATATATATCTCTAGGGATCAGCTAGAGAAATTCAACAACAGTTCCCCCTACTCATGAAGATTTACGGTCTTCAATTGCTCCATCTCGATCAGCATCAGATATCTTCTTCATTTACGCAGTTGTTGATTCAGAATGGTTTTCGAATATAAATTCGATCTCGTTTTTTCTGTATCACAATGCGTTGGGTATGATTTTGGTAGTCGGTTATTTAACTATCAAAATAAATAATCATAAAAATAAATAAAACCATTGGTTCAGTATATAGCGTCACTTGGCCATTAAAATTAGTATCTCAGTTGTAATACCAAAATAATGTATCATCTTTAATATTTTAATGTTCTCAAATCATCTTATTCATTTATTTTTTAAAAATAACATAAAATCATATCAAATTTCTCATTAACTACCGTTTGAAACCATCACTTATTTTCTAAATTGAAAAACCGATTCAACTTATCATTCGTAAAACAATTGCTAAGACATCCCCTTTTGCTTCGTTATCTGAATACCATAATTACCCTTTTAGAATAAAACCATACAAAATCTCATCTCTTTGTTTTGAAACTATTGTTATATTTTCACCAATCTCATTTTATTCCTTTTGTCATGGAAATATCATTTCATATCCTTAAGCCCCTCTTTAGATTCCTTTTATTTCGGAATCCCATCATATATATATATTCAAATTCTTCCAATAACACTACCTTATCATTTCTCATAATAAATAACTTTTAACACCTTCGACACTACAACTAATATCATCCTCTGATAATCCTGAATCATTCAAGTTGGTGTATTTTAATTACCTCTCAGACCTTGATCAAAAACATTCTTACCTTAAGATAGATATTAGTCATAATACCAAAACCGATATTCATTCCCCATACCAGAACAATTCCCATTTTAGTTATACCTCGATGAAACTTCATCTCTAATTTAACATAGTGAATCCAGATCGCATCTTATAACTCAACTCGTTTAGCTATTCTAGTTCAACTTGGGTTTCTGATTGATTTCTTTTTCATATCTTTATTAGTCTCTAACTGAAAATCAGTAAGAAAATAATTCCCTAATATCAACCCTGAAGGCCGAAACCAACATCAGATCAATATTCAGAAAGTCATTAACTCAACCGATCTTCAATTAGGTTTTAATTCCTTAATTTCATAGCCTGAGCTCTTTATTTTCATTTAAAATCCATTTCTAATAACTCTCTCCAGTAATTTATTCAATAAACTCGGTTTTATAGCATCGTAAAATCTTGGATTTTTATAACATTCAATTAAATATAATTCCAACAAGAATTTTACTTTAAACTACCTTTTAAACTTAACTTATATCGTAATTAATATAATTTGATTAAAAATATCGTTCAATTCTAAATAGGTCTTATAGTTCATAAATCTCCATTGATACCTTTTACTTCCCACTTTACCACTTCGATTATTATACATAAATAATAATCAATTTCAATATTTATTAAAACACAAATGGATTACTTCACTATTAAATATAAAATTAGCAACTAATTTAATAATCAAATTCAGTTAAAAGTTGACTTGATCTATTCTAAACATGATTAATTCGTTAATCAACTCCACTTAGTCTTTTTATTTAAATTAATATAATTAATTTAAATAATCCCATTTACTTTTATTATTATTAAATAAATAACCATTTCAATATAATCTCATTCTAATCGTTCTTAAAAACAAATTAATCTCGGTTATTAATTGTCATGTTAATCCCTTCTTACTTGCTTATCAATCTTAGTAATATAAGAATTAGCTTTGATAATTAAGATGAGGCACGTGCTTCGCACACGGTAGATTTTAGTACAAAAAATGGTGATTGGTTAACAAACAATATATATATACATGTGCGTGTGTGTGTGTGGTTGGTTTATTTCCTTTTTATAAACTTCATTTAAAATAGTATATTTAGAAATCTATATTCAGTTATAAAATAAATTTCATAACTTCATTTCTATCGATTCACCTAACGGTAAATCAATCTTTATAACACAGTTTGTATTTTGGCTATCTGCTATAAATTCCTCAACCAATATCACCCATTAGTTACGAACCAAACAAATGTTGAATTTGGATTTAACAATCAACAACAAATTCAATAATCCAATCGCATGGGTTCAACAATTCATATAACGATCATAGGAAATTAAACAATAAATTTGACTGGTAACGGTCAACTAATAACACCTATTCAAACATCCAATTTAATTCAATACATTTATATTATTATAAATAAACGTAACTAACAAGATAAGTTACCTCAATTGGAAATAATCATTAAAAATAACGATGTCATTTCATGTAAATTAAACAAAGTTTAATTTAAATAATCGATATAACATTATTTAACAATATCCAAACAATCTTCAAATCAACCAGCAATTTATCAGACATGGCATACAATAAAATAAACCTGACTTATAATAATTATAGGGGGAAGAACTGAGTGAGTTTAACTCACCTTGGGTAAATTCGTTAATTAAAACAGTCCATTTTAATTAAATTAAACATGTTTTTAATTTAATTAAAAATAAGAGCTGCTTCCAATTATGATCACACCGGCTCCATTTAGTAACTACCGTCCATACGGTTCCAACGAGAACGACTACTCTTAATTATGATAATGTATGTTTGAGATGTCATATTAATAATTTTATACAAATAATTAATTTAAGCTTAACTTTAATTTACTTTTAAATGGCCCTTACCCTATAGCTCGGCCCGCATCCTTGAACATAATGCTTCAACCCTATGTTTCTTCTTTCTCCAAATACTTGTTGTCTCCCATCTTCGTTTTTAACTTTATATATATATATATATATATATATATACACACACGAGCCCAACCGACCCACTTCCTTAAAGCCCATGCTTGGAATCCTTCTTCCCATCCAATCCTTCCCCACCTTGTATACATTTGTTCTCACGTTCCTTACATTCTTCAATGCAACTGCAGCTCATACTTGCACTATTTCCAGCTTCGTTTGTTCTTCTATTACCTTTTTTTAAAGTTCACTGGCCCAAGGCCCACGTTCCACTAATTGGTTGCTCCCTATACCTTCGAACAGTGGCTCCTTCTTCCTGAAGCATTCGTTGAAGCTTCCTTTGCATATATTTTTCTTTTTCGATGCTTCTCATATTATCTTCCTCCCAAAACATGCTACAACATGTTCTTTCCCATGGACCAGTCACACAACTCACAACCGCCGCCCCCATGCCTTGTCCTTTCTTCTTCCCCCATCAACTACCGTCACCCAACAATTTATGTGCCTACAACATAAAAACTTCCCCACTGCTTTCTACTCCTTCTTTGTCCATGAAAGCCTCTCGAATAAAAACACGTTATCCACTCCATAAAGCCAATCACTAGTCCTTCCAATCCAAAACCATGCGCTATTTTTTTTTTCAAGTGTCTGATCACACCTACATGTTCGCTCACCAAAACTGTTGTTGGTAAGCCTTTCCCACACGTTGTGATTCTTCTTCCCAATATAATGCTTCGTCCCCTTTTTCTCGAATGGTTTTGCTCACCCACTGTCCTAGATCTTTCCAAATTTTTATTTTAATTTTTTTCCTTCTTACTTGCAGACAATGGAAAATGCGAAGAATGCTAGTGTATAAATAGTAGTGAGAAGTTTGGGCCCCACGTTTGTGGTACGGGATAGGCTCATGAACATAGATGGTAGGATAGCTGTGTTGAGTGGCCAACTTGAAGTGAAAACACGAGAGATAGAGAGGCAGGCGACTTGAAGAAAAGAAATTGTCAAGTAGGGCTGTTGTTACGATTTGGAAAGGCAGATTTATAGCATGTGAGACATCAGACTTTAAATGTCGAAAGGAAAAGGAATAGATGGATATGCATTTTTACCAAGATAGGTCAGGTTTTAGCATGTGCAGACTAAAATTTCTAGCTGAGATTTGTAAGGGAATAGCTTGAGTAGGCTATTTATTTAGGCTTGCATATAACTTTTGAATAGCACTTGGTTTACAAATGTACAACATTGATTTTCTCTAGGTTTGAATATATGCGTGTGTATATATATATGTGTGTATATATATGTATATATATATTGGCAGTATGTATATATGCTAAGGCATATCTAAGGTAGGTTTACATACTTTCCATCTTTGATTTGCAAACTTTATTTTAGATTTGTTGCAACAAAGGGTAGCTGAATAGTATCTCCTAGGCTGGCTAGTAGATTAGCAGTGTTTTCAATGAAAGTATAGCTGCATCAGGTACGGGCTAGTCTGCATTCTTCAAATATAAGGTTGGAAAAAACACTTAAAACATGTGCAATTCACTTCTCTAGGGTTGGCCGTATTTGAATTTGTATACCGACATATGTGGAAATAAATTCTTCACGCAGAAGGAAAAGAAAGTCGTACGGTGAAATAAACATGGTCAGTGCGTCTGGAATATTTTACTTCTGCTTAAGGTGGGTACGGTTAATTTTAATTTACCATTATTTACGTTAATCATTTTATATTCATACTGATAAATACAAACCCAAACGTAATAAAAATGGAAACATTGCTATATCTTGACTTTACGATCCCAAAAAAATCCATAAATATTTCAAATATAATATTCAAAACCAATTTTAAATATTTAAATTCAAATAGCCGAAAAATCTGGGTCGTTAAAAATAAATTCAGTCCACTCAAGCTAAATGAGTGACCAGTCATGTGTGTGGACGAGTTGTAAGATGTTCTTGTTGAACCCCGGTGTATCCCTTCTAGAGTAGACTGATCGGAAGGTGGTTCCATACCTTGTCATAGTCGAAATCCAATGTTCTATAAATTCCCTATAGTTTTTGATTTTATACTATGTATGTGGAGCGTTAGATGCAAGCGTTTTGCTAAATGGTTATTTATTCGATTAGACATTATTATAATATCACCGAATTTTGATATCAAAAATGTTTTGGTTATCGTAAGGTAAAAACCATCCGTATTTATGTGTGGATTGGTCTTATGATTACCCTTTCTTTTAAAAGTTTTTTTTTCAAAGTTAATCAAAATAGTTGGATTTTACTCACACCAGTCTCATGACTAACCCAGAATTTTTTTTGTTTGTTTTACCCTAAACTCTTGGGTGCCCATATTTGTGTGGGCTGTCAAGTGTTTCAGGATTTTACACATACACTTGGAGGAGCTTGAAGTAAGAGGCTTCACCATTAATTATTTAGAGTTATTTCCATTGTGATGTATATGTGTTGACTCTAATATAATATGTAGATACAATACAGATTTGTATTTCAAAGTTATGATACATGATATTATATTTTGTTCGTTTCATTGTGAGATTCTAATTTTTTCTTTTATTATATCTTATATCAAGTTCTATTTCTTTAACCCTGGAGACTCTGATTTTTATATAATTTGGGTTGGACGTGTGTTGTTTTAATTAACTTAGATTGTACGGATTTGCGGGCCGTCACAGTTGGTATCAATGCCTTAGCTGAGTGAGCACCTAGGCTTTGGTGCGGGTTTACTTATTAGAAATAGGGTCAGTAGTACCCTAGAATGAGTAGAGTGTATATGTATATGAGAGAGCATGTTTGTAAGTTGATATAAAAATCATTTTATATTGTGTCGGCTTGTCTGTTGAGTGGTTTATGAATTCTAGTTGAATCGTGGGATGCCACGACGTCGGTATGAGTTTCTAAACATTTGAATAGAACAGTTCGACATAATATTGTTTTAAAGTGGGTAAATGTAATAATTTTACCAAAATTATATTTTGATATAAAAATGAATAATTTTATAAACTTATTTGTATATGGATGAGTTGGTTGCTATTATTATTATTATTATTATTATCAAATGAGATTATAAAATTGGAATGGTTATATATAATCAAACAGAATATATATAAATGAGATGAAATTGAAATGGATTCAAACCATAATTGGAATTTAAATTAAGAAAGTTGGAATTTTTTCTGAAGTATATTAAAATACTATGGCGTTGTTTTGGAAGGATTTTGAATAAAAATCATTTTAAATGGATTTTAAAAGTGATAAATTGCTGAACTCACTTCAGTGACTGGAAAATAATTCAGATAATGATCCGGACATCATCGATGTTCATTTTCGAGTTTCTAAGTGATGGATTGCTACCATGGTAAAATTTCCAAAGGATATTATTTGAGAAAAACAAGTTGTTTTGGAAAGTTCAAATATTCTGAATTTGAGATGGGGATAAATATATGTATATACATATATGTATGTGTGTGTATATATATATATATGTGTGTGTGTATGATTTTGAAAGGGATTTGAAATAAAAACCCAAGAATTTGAATTCTGGAATTTAACTTAAGCAAGTTAAATGGACTGAAATGAATAAATTGATTTGGAATTTATTTTGAAGTGGGAAAATCTATTATGTGTGGTATAAACTCAATACAAATGAAATAATAAATAAAACACATGTAAATGGGTATGAAAAACATTTTGAGTTGAATTAAAATGGTATATAAATCAATTGAAATAACAAATCGAGTATTGGAAACTTGTGGTTATGGACAAATGCATGCAACAACATGTTTTGGTTGAAATTTATATGTTCTGCACTTGTTAGTAAATAAAATATATTAAATTGCATATACTTGAAATTTATGGGTTTAAAAGTACAGGTACATGAAGCTACCTAGCTTGATTTTGGATATGCAGATTGCATAAACGCTAAGCAAATGCGCTTAATAAATGCTTATGTAAGGTACGCCTAAGACTTTGCAAAAAATTTCCAAATCTTAGCGAGTTAGAAATATTTTCAAAAGTTTCAAAATTTTTATAAAGATAAAAGAGATGATTTTCAAATTGAATTTAATTTGAAGGTTTTTGAATGGGAAATAAAAGATTAAACATTTCCATGAAGACTTAAAATTGTATCTAACTTGAGTTATAGAATATGAGATGAGTTATAACAAAGTGGGCTTTTGAAAAGTTAACGAGTCTGTAGCATTTCTTCTACCATAGTAATTTCGGGGATGAAATTCTTTTAAGGGAGAAGGAATGTAATGTCCTGGATTTTTAGTCGATTTATTTTGAACATTTAAATAAAATTTAAATGTCGAAATAGAATGGTAGACGAATTTTAATATGGGAATAATCGATATACGATTAATTTTGAAGATATTGAATTGTTGTAGTCCGAAACAAAATAATTGAAATCACAGTTAAAAACTGAATTGAAACGAAACTATCGATCAATATAAATTCTATTTGAATATAAACGATAGTAATAATTTATTGTCGTTGAATTAAATTGTTTGAAATCGATTTATATTTTAAATCAATTTAATTTAAGCCTTAGAAATAGTGATTTTTCAAACAGTCTCAGAATTCAACGAAAACAATTCTATTGGATCCATAATAGTGTGTTATTATCGGTTTTCAGATTTCGTAGTGTTTGGATTTATCGTTTGATTGTACGGCTAGAAAACGCTTGTAAATAATTATACTGAAATTAATTTAAATCGACGATTTAAAGTGATATCTTCTCCATATGATCGAACTAGGCTTCGAAACTTGTTCGAATGTGTTCAGAATAGTGGTACAACCCTGGGAACGTCGGTTGTTGCATCTTGATTGGAGTTCAGAACCACGAAATATATTAATATAAAATTTAAACGGGTAAGAACAAAATCAAATTAATTAACCAACCCTAATTTAGTACTATGGTCGACCTATATCTATACCACTACAGACCTAACAAACTGGTATCCAAGTTTTCTTCCTCCATAAATTCTCAACCACCCCTCTGTTATTTATTCCTTTAGAAAATCGCAAGCTTCGAATAAACAAAGAAATGGCCATTACCCGCTTCAATCAAAACCAAAACCCTTTAAGTTGCTGGCTTCATTCATTTCTTCCCATTTGCAAAATAAACTGAAATTGATCCAATATATAATAAAAAAGGAAAACAAAAATCAAATTGCGATCGAAATGCATACTCCCTGAAGCTCGAAATCGCTAGAGAAGCTCGCGTTAAGGAATCGCGATGAAGAGAACGTAAATCATGATTAAATCCACTGAACCCCTGAAGTCGAACAACATGCTGGAATCACATCGCAAGAAGATGGAGTCAAGATTTGAAACCGTAGGTTTTCCTTAGAGCTTGAACCAATTGGAGATGCTTGCAATTTTGAGGAAAAAAGTTGGTTTGGGCGCTGCAAAGTACGTTGCGGAGAAGCCAATGTTGGGTTGAAATGTGATGGTATTTGGCGACGGTGGGTGCTCAGCTGTGATTGAAATGGATTGCATATAGGAGGAGTTTGTCTGGATTTAAGGGTTGTGAGGTTTGAGGCATTACAGGGGTGTAGGTATGCAGTAATGTTAAAGCAAAGTGGGATAGTGCAGTTGTAGCAGGAACTAACTGTGGTGATATAAAGGATTGGAGATTGACTGCAAGAGGTCTAATGAATTTTCGAAATGGAGGAAGTCAGTTTTGGAGCTGTTTCGGGAATTGGTCGAGTTTTTGCTAGGAAGTGAGATATATGTTTTTATCGAAATGTAAATTATAGATAGAAGAATTTATTTATTTATTTATTAGTGATTAATATAAATTAATAATCATATAATCATTAAATTGTTAAATAAATAATCGTAGGTATAGATTCAATCAAGATGATCCAAGTAGATTAGTAGCCGAGACAATATGGAATTTTAAATGGATATTCAACAATTAAAATCAAGGTCAGTAAGCTCACTCTCTGGATTCGTTTATTTACAATAACGAATATTTATTTAAAATAATGTTATATGTTTGTTGTTTGGATGCAGTGAAATGTTATTGAGGTTATTATATATATATATTAGTTATATTTAGGCTTGGTGGTTGTCCCTATATATATATATATATATATATATATATATATATATATATATATATATTGGATATCTATTGCAATACCATTAGAGGATGACCCTATGTGCCCCACAACATTTATATAGTGGATGACCTTCTATACCATGATATCCTACCTTGAAGCAGGATGGGTATTATTTATGTTGGCTAACATCTGTGGATGCAGGAAAAACAAGTTGGAAGGATCCAACTGGATTCCTCAAATTTATTATTGTTTGTTTACATATTTATATTTATGTGATATGTTGAATTGGATTGATGGTTAATGAGTTTGGATGTTTGACTGACCCTTGGTATTGATATTTAAAAATATCATAAAAAGGGATTTTTAGATTTAAAAACGGTTTTTTTAAAATAGAAATTGAATTTCAAATGAGTTAGAAAATATTAACATGTTTTCAGTAATAAAAACAATTAATTGAATTTACAAACGATGTTTATAAATGGAAAGGAAAATTATCATTTAATAATATAAAATTTTAAATTCAAGTATTAATTTATGAAGGAAAATTTATTTTTCTAAAGGGGAGATAGGATTTCAAATGGACTTTGAAATAGAAATTTGTTTTAATATTTTCAAAAAGAAGTGATTATAAACGATGTTTGAATTCAAGTATCGTTTCAAAAGGAAACGACGAAATTATTTCCGATGTTCGGAGTGTAAATTGAATTCAAATAAATCCATCATATTTATTATTAGATTTCGACTATGTCGAATTTATAAATGCAAATTATTTCCGGAAAGGAAATTCTAATTATATTTGGTAGAAATTTTATTTTAGAACTATAAATCCTAAGAAGCTAATACTTCAGTATTTAAATATGAAAATAGATTCGATATATATATATATATACATATAAAAGTTATAATAAGAAAATAAAATAGGAATCAAGTTTCAAATGGAGTTTAAATTGGAAGTTTGTTTTAGATATGAAATAAGGAAGTTAGTTTGTAAACAACGTTTACAAATGTGATAAAATAATTTTCATTAGTTAATTTGGAAAAATATTTTTCCGAAGTAAATATGGCTTATGAAACCATATTTTTAATGGAGTAGAAGGTGAGATTTTAACTGAGTTATGGAATTTTGAAGGAAATAATCAACGGTTTTAGATAATCAAAATGTTTTAGTTAGATTTGGGAAATCGGTTTAATTTACATTAAAATGAGGAAGATTGGAGTTGATATTTATTTAATAAACGAAGTTTAGATGTTCATATTTAAATTTAATTAAAACGAACTTGCCACAGCGTAGTAGTTCGTAATTTGACATTTCGAACTTCAATTGAGTATATAGAACTCAATATAAGTCAGAATTCTTTGAAACGATAATTGGTCGGACCTATTAAATGATAGTTTTCAAATAGAAGAGAGGAACTTGAATTTCACCTTGTAGATTTTTAGTTATGTCCAAATCAAATTTTCAGAAAAATAGTGCTATAATCATTTTTGAAGCATGACGGTTTATTAAATAAAATAAAAGGATTTTGAGTTAATAAAAATTCGTATCTCCATTAGTAAAATCCAGACTTGAGTTAGAACTCAAGTGGAGTAGATGAAGTGATTTTTGGAACAAAAATCAGATTTAGTTATTGAATGAAGTTAACTAATTAGAATTAATTAGTTAACGGAGTTTTTGTGATTGAACTTAAGTGAATTAGAATTGTGGATTTAAATTTGAAATCGAATATGAAACTCAGTTAGAAACGAAATTTGACTTATGTATAAGTGAATTAAAATATATTTGAACATAATATGTTCAGATCAAAAGCGCACTAAGCAAAAAGGGCTAATTAAAGAATTGATTAGCGAATTTCGTTTAAAATGATTCGATTGATTGAATTAACCTAGAAATATGCATATATAAGTTAAATGGTTATGGAATGAAGGGAATGAAGAATACACAGTGAACGCTCGATAAAAAGATACTTGTTTAAATTTGATATGAGATTTTATGAGCCTATTTGGTAAGCTGCTTGGCTTTTTGATTTTCTTTTTGAATGGAACGGGCCAAGAGAGGGGATTTGTAGTTGTACCAATTAAGTCATGCAAAGAAGATGCTAGCGAACTGTGACGGCAAGGAATTTCGCTCGGTCCGAACCAGTCGCTAAACCGACCCAGACCGTTCGAAGCGCCCAATCGTTTGAGAACAGGACAAAATAGAACGCAGACAAAAGAACATTTCATTTATAGACTACAACAATGCATCAGAATACAAGAATATACAGAGTAAAAAAATGAATATTACACAGAAACATCAGAGATTTAAATTACATTTAAATACATAGCAGTGGAAAATAATACAATACACAACTAGAAGAGATATACGGATACAAAGCTTTCCGGATACCATTCCAGCTATAAACCAGGATCCTGTGAATATAAATCTGCAAAACCAAAACTACTAGCTGCCCGTGTCAAAATAGGGGCACCCAGAGTTTAGGTCAAAACAATAAACTCCAGGTCAGTCATGTGACTGGTGTGAGAACTAAAACAGTTATTAATCTTCATTTTTAAAGTTTGGTAAATCAAGGGACCACGCCGAATAACACGGAACGGGTTTCCTCCCAAGAATACCAGTGCATAAAACAACAGCACAATGCTAAATAAAGAAAAATGAAGCTATTATAAGACCCAGGTCCTATCACACAATGCAACGCAAGCCGGGGGATAGGGTTTTCTCTTATAACAGCCAAAGAATGCTTGATACGTTTAAAACAGATTATTTGATACTATTATAAGTGCATAGTGTATAAAACAACATCAAATCATAAGTATCAATCATAGACGGCATGAATGACCCATACCACTATGTCGCCATATATAAGTTTACAATCAAAACCGCAATGTCGTGTTGGAAGTTGGGTTATCATTTATGGTATGAACCGAGGCTAGGGGCAAGATCCTCTACCGATTCGAGACGCTCTAGTCCGTGTCTCAGGCAAGCGCGCAGACAAGCCTTGGATCGTCAAGGCCGGTCCACCGATGTGGATTATTATGCCTGAACACTACGTTTCCCCGCCCTTTGGGGCGTAAGCCTGGCCCGTCAGCCGACCAGAAGCATCGGCCGAAACCGATATCACAAGGCGCCTCGCTTTTCAGCAAGTAATAATAAGCAACATCCACATGAGTCAAACTCGTCAGCCAGTTCAAGCACTGACGCCACTCCTAACTAGAAAGAAACGCATGACCTCCCTGATGTCCGTCTCCCGTTTTTGGTTCATACCGGGTGTGATGCTCGCGAATCAACGTTACACAAAGCTACGCCACACAAGGCCGTGCTTTGATCATCAACCACAAGACTTTGCTTTTCAACAGAAGCCTTGATCCATGCAACTAAGTATGCCACATTGTCAGTCCATACTGTACCACTGATTTCTGCCAATATATAACCTCTAGGCTCGTACGTCTCAGAGAAATGTGTATAGCAAGAGAATAAATTCTCTGCCACCAAACAGATATATATTTAGCAGAGATCACCAAATACAGTATAAAGGAATACAACGTCAGACACACTATCCATTTACAAGTCCGTTCTGGGTCTGAACGAAACCGGAGGCACTTTCCTCGCATATCCATCCATCTCCAAGTACGTCTGGACGACCACCAACTATTTCCACCCTCTTGGGTGTACAGCCCAATCAGGATCGTCAGTAATTATCCCAACGATGTGAAGACTTCCGGTCTTCAACCACCGTCTTCATCTTCGACATATCGTCGAATTGATTATTCAGAATGGGTATAAACCCGGCCTTTCCGAACAACCCGCGTATATTAAGAATAAATGTTACACAAACACAACATACGCCTCATTCCAATTCATCAGTCACTAACCGTAAATTAATCAAGAGAATAATTCCCCAAATATTAACCCCGAAGGCCGAAACCAACATCAGATCAATATCCAGAAAACCATTCTGCTTAGCTAACCGACAGTTAGTTTCTAAATTTCACATTCATAGGGAAAGGTTCCCATTAATTTTATCCAAGATAAATTTCTTGAATTTATTCTTTAATCTATTTTTGAATATCAATTCAAACTAGTCGGGATTGGTGAACCTTACCGAAGTAATCATTTGTTTTAATTTCCCAATCCCAACCTATTCATCCCATGAAGTAAAACTGGTTATACTTCATATCTAACACCACGGTGTTATCGGTAAATTCAATTACCATTTCATGTTCAAATCTAATTAAAGATTTAACTATCGCCTGGAGCAAAACTGGTGATGCTCCATTCTCGATCTTTTCAATCTAATTAAAGATTCATTAAAACTCCACTTAGTTTTAATCGTTAACTGGGTTAAAGAATCAGTGTCATTTAAAACACGGTTCACGATAAACCTAAAATCACATTCCATTAATTATTGGGTTAAAGAACGAGTGTTATTTAAAACACTGTCCACGATAAACCCAAAAATCAATATCAATTCAATTAAATATTATTTAATTGGTACACTTCATTAAATCTAAATAAAAAGATTTAATCTTTTCTCAACTGGGTTCAAGAACAGTGTTAATGAAGACACCATTCACGACAGACCCAAATCACATTTGATATTCAATACAAGGCTCTGAATAGAAAATATATCGGCTTATATTTAATATCAAATTCTACGATTAACAAATGTCGTATTGGAAATAACGATATAAATATATATCTTTCAAATTTCCATAACAACATCCATATAATCTCGAATTCCAACATCGAAATATTCCGAAGACAATTTCGATTCAAATCCACTCCAATGCAATCATTGGAAATTCTGGTTATTTTTAAAACCCTTTTCAAATTCAATTTATTTACTTAAAAATAAATAGAATTATAATTCTAGTTCAAAACTAGTTTATTTTCATAAAAATCTATTTTTATCTTTTCAAGTATGGAGTTTTTCATCCCAATTCTTTCTAAATCTTTTCTTATGATTTTACACAAATTATTACTATTTTTAATAATTTTATCAAAGCCCGTACAGTCGATTTCCATCAACGGTCATCGAACTGCACTTACAGCGACCTTTTTCGAATTTGATTTGGACATAACTCCAAATCCAACCGTTAGATTTCAAATTTCTAATATTCGATAGAAAGCTCTTTTCGATACGAACCCAACGGTTCCGGTTTTAGGAGAATCCGACGGTCGGATCTCCCGTAATGTCCGTTTGAAATAAATGGTCGAAATTCGCGAACTGCCGCGGCGCGGCGCGTTCTATTCGGGCAATTATATAATATATATAATATATATTTCGTCGATTTCTTTTTTAAAACGAATTTTATAAATAGTTTTGAATTCGTTTCAAAAACGATTTCAACCTTTATTTCAAATTCAAATCGAAATTGAATTTCCTATTATAAATCCTTTTTACCTTCATTTCTATTTGATTTCAATTCAAATCGATTTTAATTCGATTCGAATTCATTTTTCAATATTCATTTTAAAATGAATAAAATCGATATAAATATCATTCACGTCAAAATGGCGTCAATCTAATCAACACGGCTTCATATATTTCTATTTTCAAATATTCTATTTCAAATATTTCTTTTTCAAATATTTCTATTATTAAAATATTTCGTTCAACACATGACTAATCTCAACGGATGAGTACTGTCAACACATGAACCTTTATTTTATATTGATAAAGATGTAAATTTTATTATTAAAATATTTCGTTCAACACATGACTAATCTCAACGGATGAGTATTGTCAACACATGAACCTTTATTTTATAATATTCTTTATTTTCTAAATTGGAATGAGGCCCAATCAATTACCATATAAAGTTAATCATATGGATTTTCACACATCACACGTACATAATAGCATTGAAAGATAATCAACCATCAACCAAAGTGCACTACACTGTATAAGCATCAAATATAGATATCTAACGCTTATAACAGCCTGTCAATCAATCGATCGACACATTTAATCAATCAGGATGAGTGAGCTTCAAATTTCATCCCAACACCCGTATGGGATTTCAAACAATCAAACACAGATTTATTTGTGCAGTTGGGCGATGTGTAAAATTTATCGACCCAATCTATGTCCTTCAAATAGGTGTACATAAACAAACCGTCCGGTTTGTAAATGAATATTTATTTATTTACATTCACGTTAAAAATTATATTTTTAACGACAAAACATTTTATTTCAACATATGAATTTCTATTCAATTCATTTATTCTATAAAATGATATTGTTATTTTTCTAACTTATTTTAGAAAATTTCGGCGGCATAACGGCACGATACTAGAAACGGGACAAGGCCTAGCCTTATCCCCGGTCTGGTGAAGGCCCACGCCATTCACACATCAATCAAATCAATTTCATTTCACCAAACAATTCAATTTCAATCAAATAATCTAACTAATTTTTGCAATCAAACAAACAAGTCCATGGTCTGTGGACGATTGTGTCGGGTGCTACTAAACACCGTCTGCATCCTAGTGTATATATATATATATATATATATATATATATATATAACTAGAAAATGAAATTGAAAGGTGAGAAATTTTCATCCAATAGCTAATCCAACGCCACGACTCTTCTTAGGTAGAAATCTTCGTCGTTCTCGCCCTTTTGTCAATTTTCACTGCCCGTATTCTCTACATATATAAAAATCACATTTTTACTTCTCTATTCAATATATTAAAATCGAATTTTTACTTCGCTATTCAATATATAAAAATCGAATTTTTACTTTGCTATTCAATATATAAAAATCGAATTTTTACTTTGCTATTCAATATATAAAAATCGAATTTTTACTTTGCTATTCAATATATAAAAATCAAATTTTTTACTTTGCTATTCAATATATAAAAATCGAATTTTTACTTTGCTGTTCAATATATAAAAATCGAATTTTTACTTTGCTATTCAATATATAAAAATCGAATTTTTACTATATAAAAATTATATTTTTAATCCTTCTATCTAATAAAAATTGTATTTTTAGTCAATTAAAAATCGAATCTCTATCATATAAAATTCATATTTTTATTCTTTCAAACTATATATAAATGATCATATTTTTATTCTTTCAAACTAAATATAAATAGATCATATTTTTATATTTCCATTTACATAATAAAAATCCTATTTTTAAAACAATGTTTTTCTACTTTAGAATATAATTAGTAAATTAATTTAAACTAATAGAATAAGAAGGAAAAAGAAAGAAAAGGGAAAAAGAAAAAAAATGCTCACTGTTAACCTGATTTCCACTTCCTCGTCATTCGCCACCTAGGGTTGCAACCCACCGCTAGTAGGAGCCAACGGACCCGGATCAAACCTATCTACGACCGTCGCCCTTGAACCCCGTGACACCCCCCCTGAAGCGCAGCTAACTCGGTGGCGTCTGGAGCCCCAAAATGACCCACGACCGGCGCCAGTTCCAGGCGAAATTCCCACCTCGATCGAGCACCAACGACGATCATCCCACCAGGGTTTTGAAGAGCTCAAAAAGTTATTCGATTATCGGTTTGAAGTTGGATTTTAATTGGGTCTATGTTGAGCGAATTTTGAGGGAGAATTTGGGACCTTTTCGAACGTCGATTTGAAGTGGCGGCTGGGAGAATGTTGAACACGGCTAGGGTTTAGGAAATTAGAATATATATTTATTTTAATATTATTTAAATTCTCCAATTGGTTAATTTCTATCCGAACACCAAATTAAACCCAACAACTGTCGCCCCTAGCTAAATACCCCCATTCCGAACACAATGGGATATGTTTCGTAAGCCAATTCGACTGTTTTGATAGGTTTTTCTCAGAATCAAATTATAAATCAGTATATATTTAAATTTACCGCACATTTCAAATTACTAGGGTCACATACGAACTTTAAAAATTCCAGAAAAATATTTTCTAGCTTCGTATTGACGATACTGTCCTAACAAAACTAGTTTCGTCGAATTCTGAGACCGTTGGAAAAATGGCCATTTTCCAGTCGATTAAAATCAACTGAAACTGGTCAAAAGCGTTTTCATTTGCCACCCTCACATATTGATTCGAAAAAATTATGAAAATTGGAATCTAGCAATAACCTGACATCACGGATCCAACAAAAGTGGTTTCGTCGAAATCCGAGGTCGTTTGCAAAATGGCTATTTTAAAGGGCCTGAATTCCATAGCGACTATTCAAAATTTTCAACTGGACATATCTTTTGATTCCCGCTATGAAATCTTGATTTTTCGGATTCGTTGGAAAGATATCATCAATTAGATCCTAATGTTTTTGGTTTCACTAAAATCCGTATTGTTTTGCACCCGGTACATTCAATTGAAGTTTGAAATCGAATTATCGAACTACCGCGCCATTTTCAATTCTATTTATAATTATAAATAATTATTTATTCTAACGACGAACTATATAATATATACGTTCGAATTCTATTCAAAATAAATTTCTCGTCGATATTATTTAAAATAATTCATTTTAAATAATCAAAATTCGCTAAAATTGTCAAAATAAAAATTTTAAACTGGCCCAGATTTTCGGGTTGTTACAATCTCCCCCACTTAAAACTTTTCATCCCCGAAAAGGAACAAAGTCGAAAGTGGTTATATTAATCAACTCTACGTTCGATCTGGCTTCCCTTCTCCAACTTTTCAGTTTTTGAGAATTTTCAAATTTTTCAAAAATTTGGCTAACACCCTAAATTTTCGATAAATTTCGCCATAACCTCCCATGCACCGGGAGCCACGGGAAAATCCCGAAATTGCCATATAGGCCTTCTGATCTCAAAAAGAAAAAGAAAAAGCCAAGCGGCTAGCCAATAGGCTCATAAAATCATCATCACCCAAACAAAACAGTAAATTATGTAGTAAACATGTACCTATTTGTCAGGCAAACAAATTTTATTCTCTGCTCTAGCCTCCTTGCTATGACCTGTTCAATGATATACATGTATATGCAAGAAAATGCAACTAATTTTCAATATAGTTCAATATTTGATTCAATTAGGCATAATGGTTCAAAATTATCAAACAAATAAACAAACAACACAAACATCAATCAATTAGTGGATTAACGTTTCAAATTCATAATTTTGATATATATATTGAAAATCCTGTTTTTGATGCCAATTCACAACAATGTGTTCTAACTATATAAGTTTTGGTTCTCACACCAGTCTAATGGAAATATATAGATATCACACCTTCGAAACACGAACATAAATTCGGATGATGATCGATCAATCATCAGAACCATCTCCGGGTGTCTAGAATGTGATTCTATATCTATCTAATATATTAAAACTTCGAATATACGTTCATGACGCGTATATGCAAAATCTTTATATATTGGATTGTCCAAATTCAAAATAAATAAATATTCAAATACGTATAAAATGGTTTAAATTTTCAAAACAAAAATTGTTTTCATTTGAAAAAATATACTCTTCACACTCGTTCTAGGATACTACTGATCCTATCTCTAACGAGTCATTCTAACTGGATACTACTAATCCAATATCTGATGAATTCTTTCGTATGGTTCTAATGTGTCTTGTTCTCGAGCTCTGTAAACCAAAGCTCTGATACCAACTGTGACAGCAAGGAATTTCGCTCGGTCTGAATCAGTCGCTAAACCGACCCAGACCGTTCGAAGCGCCCTATCGTTTGAGAACAGGACAAAATAGAACGCAGACAAAAGAACATTTCATTTATAGACTACAACAATGCATCAGAATACAAGAATATACAGAGTAAAAAAAATGAATATTACACAGAAACATCAGAGATTTAAATTACATTTAAATACATAGCAGCGGAAAATAATACAATACACAACTAGAAGAGATATACGGATACAAAGCTTTCCGGATACCATTCCAGCTATAAACCAGGATCCTGTGAATATAAATCTGCAAAACCAAAACTACTAGCTGCCCGTGTCAAAATAGGGACACCCAGAGTTTAGGTCAAAACAATAAACTCCAGGTCAGTCATGTGACTGGTGTGAGAACTAAAACAGTTATTAATCTTTATTTTTAAAGTTTGGTAAATCAAGGGACCACGCCGAATAACACGGAACGGGTTTCCTCCCAAGAATACCAGTGCATAAAACAACAGCGCAATGCTAAATAAAGAAAAATTAAGCTATTATAAGACCCAGGTCCTATCACACAATGCAACGCAAGCCGGGGGATAGGGTTTTCTCTTATAACAGCCAAAGAATGCTTGATACGTTTAAAACAGATTATTTGATACTATTATAAGTGCATAGTGTATAAAACAACTTCAAATCATAAGTATCAATCATAGACGGCATGAATGACCCATACCACTATGTCGCCATATATAAGTTTACAATCAAAACTGCAATGTCGTATTGGAAGTTGGGGTTATCATTTATGGTATGAACCGAGGCTAGGGGCAAGATCCTCTACCGATTCGAGACGCTCTAGTCCGTGTCTCAGGCAAGTGCGCAGACAAGCCTTGGATCGTCAGGGCCGGTCCACCGATGTGGATTATTATGCCTGAACACTACGTTTCCCCACCCTTTGGGGTGTAAACCTGGCCCGTCAGCCGACCAGAAGCATCGGCCGAAACCGATATCACGAGGCGCCTCGCTTTTCAGCAAGTAATAATAAGCAACATCCACATGAGTCAAACTCATCAGCTAGTTCAAGCACTGACGCCACTCCTAACTAGAAAGAAACGCATGTCCTCCCTGATGTCCGTCTCCCGTTTTTGGTTCATACCGGGTGTGATGCTCGCGAATCAACATTACACAAAGCTACGCCACACAAGGCCGTGCTTTGATCATCGACCACAAGACTTTGCTTTTCAACAAAAGCCTTGATCCATGCAACTCAGTATGTCACATTGTCAGTCCATACTGTACCACTGATTTCTGCCAATATATAACCTCTAGGCTCGTACGTCTCAGAGAAGGGTGTATAGCAAGAGAATAAATTCTCTGCCACCAAACAGACATATATTTATCAAAGATCACCAAATACAGTATAAAGGAATACAACGTCAGACACACTATCCATTTACAAGTCCGTTCTGGGTCTGAACGAAACCGGAGGCACTTTCCTCGCATATCCATCCATCTCCAAGTACGTCTGGACGACCACCAACTATTTCCATCCTCTTGGGTGTACAGCCCAATCAGGATCGTCAGTAATTATCCCAACGATGTGAAGACTTCCGGTCTTCAACCACCGTCTTCATCTTCGACATATCGTCGAATTGATTATTCAGAATGGGTATAAACCCGGCCTTTCCGAACAACCCGCGTATATTAAGAATAAATGTTACACAAACACAACATACGCCTCATTCCAATTCATCAGTCACTAACCGTAAATTAATCAAGAGAATAATTCCCCAAATATTAACCCCGAAGGCCGAAACCAACATCAGATCAATATCCAGAAAACCATTCTGCTTAGCTAACCGACAGTTAGTTTGTAAATTTCACATTCATAGGGAAAGGTTCCCATTAATTTTATCCAAGATAAATTTCTTGAATTTATTCTTTAATCTATTTTTGAATATCAATTCAAACTAGTCGGGATTAGCGAACCTTACCGAAGTAATCATTTGTTTTAATTTCCCAACCCCAACCTATTCATCCCATGAAGTAAAACTGGTTATACTTCATATCTAACACCACGGTGTTATCGGTAAATTCAATTACCATTTCATGTTCAAATCTAATTAAAGATTTAACTATCGCCTGGAGCAAAACTGGTGATACTCCATTCTCGATCTTTTCAATCTAATTAAAGATTCATTAAAACTCCACTTAGTTTTAATCGTTAACTGGGTTAAAGAATCAGTGTCATTTAAAACACGGTTCACGATAAACCTAAAATCACATTCCATTAATTATCGGGTTAAAGAACGAGTGTTATTTAAAACACTGTCCAGGATAAACCCAAAAATCAATATCAATTCAATTAAATATTATTTAATTGGTACACTTCATTAAATCTAAATAAAAAGATTTAATCTTTTCTCAACTGGGTTCAAGAACAGTGTTAATGAAGACACCATTCACGACAGACCCAAATCACATTTGATATTCAATACAAGGCTCTGAATAGAAAATATATCGGCTTATATTCAATATCAAATTCTACGATTAACAAATGTCGTATTGGAAATAACGATATAAATATATATCTTTCAAATTTCCATAACAACATCCGTATAATCTCGAATTCCAACATCGAAATATTCCGAAGACAATTTCGATTCAAATCCACTCCAATGCAATCATTGGAAATTCTGGTTATTTTTAAAACCCTTTTCAAATTCAATTTATTTACTTAAAAATAAATAGAATTATAATTCTAGTTCAAAACTAGTTTATTTCGATAAAAATCTATTTTTATCTTTTCAAGTATGGAGTTTTTCATCCCAATTCTTTCTAAATCTTTTCTTATGATTTTACAGAAATTATTACTATTTTTAATAATTTTATCAAGGCCCGTACAGTCGATTTCCATCAACGGTCATCGAACTGCACTTACAGCGACCTTTTTCGAATTTGATTTGGACATAACTCCAAATCCAACCGTTAGATTTCAAATTTCTAATATTCGTTAGAAATCTCTTTTCGATACGAACCCAACGGTTCCGGTTTTAGGAGAATCCGACGGTCGGATCTCCCGTAATGTCCGTTTGAAATAAATGGTCGAAATTCGCGAATTGCCGCGGCGCGGCGCGTTCTATTCGGGCCATTATATTATATATAAAATATATATTTCGTCGATTTCTTTTTTAAAACGAATTTTATAAATAGTTTTGAATTCGTTTCAAAAACGATTTCAACCTTTATTTCAAATTCAAATCGAAATTGAATTTCCTATTATAAATCCTTTTTACCTTCATTTCTGTTTGATTTCAATTAAAATCGATTTTAATTCGATTCGAATTCGTTTTTCAATATTCATTTTAAAATGAATAAAATCGATATAAATATCGTTCACGTCAAAATGGCGTCAATCTAATCAACACGGCTTCATATATTTCTATTTTCAAATATTCTATTTCAAATATTTCTTTTTCAAATATTTCTATTATTAAAATATTTCGTTCAACACATGACTAATCTCAACGGATGAGTACTGTCAACACATGAACCTTTATTTTATATTGATAAAGATGTAAATTTTATTATTAAAATATTTCGTTCAACACATGACTAATCTCAACGGATGAGTACTGTCAACACATGAACCTTTATTTTATAATATTCTTTATTTTCTAAATTGGAATGAGGCCCAATCAATTACCATATAAAGTTAATCATATCGATTTTCACACATCACACGTACATAATAGTATTGAAAGATAATCAACCATCAACCAAAGTGCACTACACTGTATAAGCATCAAATATAGATATCTAACGCTTATAACAGCCTATCAATCAATCGATCGACACATTTAATCAATCAGGATGAGTGAGCTTCAAATTTCATCCCAACACCCGTGTGGGGTTTGAAACAATCAAACACAAATTTAGTTGTGCAGTTGGGCGATGTGTAAAATTTATCGACCCAATCTATGTCCTTCAAATAGGTGTACATAAACAAACCGTCCGGTTTGTAAATGAATATTTATTTATTTACATTCACGTTAAAAATTATATTTTTAACGACAAAACATTTTATTTCAACATATGAATTTCTATTCAATTCATTTATTCTATAAAATGATATTGTTATTTTTCTAACTTATTTTAGAAAATTTCGGCGGCATAACGACACGATACTAGAAACGGGACAAGGCCTAGCCTTATCCCCGATCTAGTGAAGGCCCACGCCATTCACACATCAATCAAATCAATTTCATTTCACCAAACAATTCAATTTCAATCAAATAATCTAACTAATTTTTGCAATCAAACAAACAAGTCCATGGTCTGTGGACGATTGTGTCGGGTGCTACTAAACACCGTCTGCATCCTAGTATATATATATATAACTAGAAAATGAAATTGAAAGGTGAGAAATTCTCACCGAATAGCTAATCCAACGCCACGACTCTTCTTAGGTAGAAATCTTCGTCGTTCTCACCCTTTTGTCAATTTTCACTGCCCGTATTCTCTCCATATATAAAAATCACATTTTTACTTCTCTATTCAATATAAAAAAATCGAATTTTTACTTCGCTATTCAATATATAAAAATTGAATTTTTATAAAAATCGAATTTTTACTTTGCTATTCAATATATTAAAATCGAATTTTTACTTTGCTATTCAATATATAAAAATCAAATTTTTACTTTGCTATTCAATATATAAAAATCGAATTTTTACTTTGCTGTTCAATATATAAAAATCGAATTTTTACTTTGCTGTTCAATATATAAAAATCGAATTTTTACTTTGCTATTCAATATATAAAAATCGAATTTTTACTATATAAAAATTATATTTTTAATCCTTCTATCTAATAAAAATTGTATTTTTAGTCAATTAAAAATCGAATCTATATCATATAAAATTCATATTTTTATTCTTTCAAACTATATATAAATGATCATATTTTTATTCTTTCAAACTAAATATAAATAGATCATATTTTTATATTTCCATTTACATAATAAAAATCCTATTTTTAAAACAATGTTTTTCTACTTTAGAATATAATTAGTAAATTAATTTAAACTAATAGAATAAGAAGGAAAAAGAAAGAAAAGGGAAAAAGAAAAAAATGCTCACTGTTAACCTGATTTCCACTTCCTCGTCATTCGTCACCTAGGGTTGCAACCCACCGCCAGTAGGAGCCAACGGACCCGGATCAAACCTATCTACGACCGTCGCCCTTGAACCCCGTGCCACCCCCCTGAAGCGCAGCTAACTCGGTGGCGTTTGGAGCCCCAAGATGACCCACGACCGGCGCCAGTTCCAGGCGAAATTCCCACCTCGATCGAGCACCAACGACGATCATCCCACCAGGGTTTTGAAGAGCTCAAAAAGTTATTCGATTATCGGTTTGAAGTTGGATTTTAATTGGGTCTATGTTGAGCGAATTTTGAGGGAGAATTTGGGACCTTTTCGAACGTCGATTTGAAGTGGCGGCTGGGAGAATGTTGAACACGGCTAGGGTTTAGGAAATTAGAATATATATTTATTTTAATATTATTTAAATTCTCCAATTGGTTAATTTCTATCCGGACACCAAATTAAACCCAACAACTGTCGCCCCTAGCTAAATACCCCCATTCCGAACACAATGGGATATGTTTCGTAAGCCAATTCGACTGTTTTGATAGGTTTTTCTCAGAATCAAATTATAAATCAGTATATATTTAAATTTACCGCACATTTCAAATTACTAGGGTCACATACGAACTTTAAAAATTCCAGAAAAATATTTTCTAGCTTCGTATTGACGATATTGTCCTAACAAAACTAGTTTCGTCGAATTCTGAGACCGTTGGAAAAATGGCCATTTTCCAGTCGATTAAAATCAACTGAAACTGGTCAAAAGCGTTTTCATTTGCCACCCTCACATATTGATTCGAAAAAATTATGAAAATTGGAATCTAGCAATAACCTGACATCACGGATCCAACAAAAGTGGTTTCGTCGAAATCCGAGGTCGTTTGCAAAATGGCTATTTTTAAGGGCCTGAATTCCATAGCGACTATTCAGAATTTTCAACTGGACATATCTTTTGATTCCCGCTATGAAATCTTGATTTTTCGGATTCGTTGGAAAGATATCATCAATTACATCCTAATGTTTTTGGTTTCACTAAAATCCGGATTGTTTTGCACCCGGTACATTCAATTGAAGTTTGAAATCGAATTATCGAACTACCGCGCCATTTTCAATTCTATTTATAATTATAAATAATTATTTATTCTAACGACGAACTATATAATATATACGTTCGAATTCTATTCAAAATAAATTTCTCGTCGATATTATTTAAAATAATTCATTTTAAATAATCAAAATTCGCTAAAATTGTCAAAATAAAAATTTTAAACTGGCCTAGATTTTCGGGTTGTTACACGAAATTTCTTGAAATTTAATGAGTTAGAATATTTTTAAGAAAATTTGATGACTAGAAATCAATATATCGATATATATCTAATTCGATAAGAAAACGAACTTAAAATAAAATATTATAAACAAAAAGGAAATCTATAAATTTGAACCTGGTGAGAATAGAAGGAGAAACGTATACACGTTTAAAAATGGATAATTGACGTTGATTATTCGAGATAAGTGGTCATGTCTGTTTTGAAATTAAAGATATTATTCATTCAAGGTATGAGAGGTAATTGCACCCCAACTTGATTGACTTCATTATTAATAAATAAACAGAAAGTCTCAGTCTCGAAGATCAATGTTAAATATATTTAATAGAATGTAGTATTTTGGGTTGTTGTAACAATATTTTACGGAACATTCGCTTTAACCCAAGTAAATGTAATTTGGAAAAGTTTTCCAAATAAAATGAAGAATATTTTTCTATGTGTCAAAATGAATGGTTTCGTGGAAGGGGTAAGTAACTGGAAATGTTTTCCAATTATAAATAAGAATATATTTTCTTAGTATAGAAAATAAGAAGGAGAAATATGGAACGTTTTCCAAATATCATAAGAGGCTAAAGCATTTGAAAATTTTGGAGTAAAGGTATTGGAAGGAAATCTTGGAAATGATTTAATTAATGAAATATAAGAAAGGGCCAGTGATTATTTGATGCTTAGTCAATAATATTTCCAGTTGAAAATTTGGATGGATGTTTTGTTTTCTTCGATAGTTAAATAACCGACTATCGAATTTTTTGACCATCGTTGTCAATACAGAGAGACCGATTGGATTTATTATCCGAAAACCACTCCATATAGGCATAGGCATAATGAACTAGATTATTTGAATATAATTGAAGACGAAGTAAAGTGCATTGGATGTTCTGTTTACAGTATAGTGCCTTAGTTTTGTCTAGTCCCATGACAACTTGTATGGACGAATGTCTGATAGAGTATGCCTAACATATCATATAAGACGATATTTTCAAAATATTTGTTCGGTGGCGTAGGAATTCGTTTCTCTTAGCATTTTATACCCATATAATTTTTGGGAAGATCAATTCATGATTTGACGGGTTCGACGATGTAGCATTCAAAGTGAATGGTGGCCAGAAGTTCTAAAAAGGTAAACGTAGCCTCTAGCCTCATCAACTGGGAAATGAAAAAAATCAGGTAGGCATCATGGCTAGTTGGGTTGCACCTGCAACAACCCAGGGATTTTCGACCTCGATAATCGACATCAAATCACCATGTCGACTATTCAAGCATCAAAAACACTGGATTGTCAAGAGAAAGAAATTAGAGGGTGAGGATAGAAAGAAAGAAATATTAGAATAGAAGAAAGAAGAAGAACACACATTAGAGTCTCACAACGGAACGAGTAAAATATAATATCAAATCTCTTTATACAAAAACTACATATACGTACCAACCATCAGAGCACACATATGTCAAACACAGCGGAAATAACTTTATAACTTGCGGTGAAGCCTCCTGCTTCTGCTCCTGAAATTCCAAGCGAAACCTAACCTGGAACATACTCAGTCTGACCCGAGCACATTTGATTTAAAACAAAATACACCGGGTCAGTCTGGAATACTTTCAGTGATAAATTCACAGAACACACACTTGTTTAACTTTGCAAAATCCTTTATGAAATCAAAAGGTAATAGTAAGACCAGTCCACACATAAATACGGACGGTTTTTACATTACTATAACCCAAAACAGTTTTGAAATCATAGCTTGCTCTGATATTATCATAATGTCTAAATACAAATAAATATCAATCTAGAGGAACGCTTGCATCTCACGCTCCCCATATATAGTATACAATCGAAAACCGCGGGCGCTTATTGGATACTGGATTCCAACCTTGACAAGGTATGGGTCCACCTGTCGATAGTGTATCTCTAGAGGCGAATACACTCAGTTCAACAAGAACATCTTGCAACCCGGCCCTCACATGATCGACCACTCATTTCGCTTGAGTGTATCAAATGTATATCACCGACGGTTGGGATCAGCAACCGCCTGCCTGAAAAGGGACAACATCGATAGATTAAAGTAGCAAAATTCTCTAGATAGGTGATCATACATCCTAATGGGAGCGACCCATATAGCCATGCTGCCTGCCCGATTTTTGTCATTTCCCGGTTGATGAGGCTTGAGGCTAGAACTTTATCTCTAGAACATCTGGTCATCATTCACTTTGAATGCCACATCATCAGATCCGCTAGATCACACTTGATTGACGTCCACAAAAATACTCTAGTTTATTTGGCTAGAGAAAAACCATTTCTCCGCCATCAACTATCGTACGTTTGTAGAAATCAACGCATGTAATTCCTTTGGAAATACTCTGTCAGACATCCGTCCATACAAGTCATCCAGGAACAGGATGAACCGAAGGCACCCTCCTACTGCATCTCACATAGGAATCACCCCATGGATCAGTAGCGAGAAGTCCTTGCAACCTGTGGATTTCAACCACGACAGAATCACAAATCAAAATAACTCTGGCTGCAGGCCAGAGAAATTAGACAAGTAGTCCTTCCGCTTATGAAGATCCACGGTCTTCACTTGCTCCGTCTTCAATCGACGTCTTCACGTATTTGATGGTCGGAATGGTTTTCGTATATAATTCGATCCCGGACTTTCTGAACCAATAATCGTATTGGTCTAGTTTGATAGTCGGTGTTTTAACTATCAAATAACAATAGTGTGAACACAATGAGTTTTCTGATTCAGTACTTGGCACAACTCGACCTTTTTTAAAATATATTTAACCAAATTCCCTTTTGACTAACTTTAACTGATTTACTTTGATTGATTAACTCTAACTTGACTAACTCGACTTATTTAACTCGACAAACTTGACTTTATTACTCCTATTAACTAATACTCGACTTAACTTCATTCGCTCGACTCTAGATCGCAGCGATCACAATGGTTACGCCTGATTCCCTCAGGAAACATCCGACCGCCGTAGGCTATCTGCAGCCCTGCGAATTACGCTAGCAGTCGTACGCAATGGAAACTTTTCCTAGATAACTTTGTTTGACTAACTCAAACTATATTCGATCAAATCTAATTGAATAAACAAATGTTCCATGTAATTTGAAATCACTATTCTTATGTCCTTTTGAAACTAATATTGAAATATTATTTATTTCCCCAAAACCTCGCATTATAGTTTGATATTCCTCATATAGAGTAAAACCAATTTCAACACCTTTTACTCGTTTCAAACCAATACCATTCCTTGATAATAATGAAGTCGTTCAAGTTGGGGTATTTTATTTACCTCTCAGACCTTGATCAACTCGTTCTTATCTCAGAATAACATCAGTTTGTCACTTAACTATTAACATCTCAATTTTCCCCTTTTGGTTTCAAATCTGGTTTTAAAAACCTTTTCTTACTTTGAAATCTTTGTTCGATAATCTCTTTACTCAATTCCCTTAATTAAGTAAGTCTTAATTTACAGTACACCTCTTAACTTTACAAACCTTACACCATCTAATCACTTCAGTGAATTCTAATTAAAAACTCATTGCTTAAATCCTTATTAATTAAAACAATAATTAACTTCAAATATTAACTATGTAAAAATATAGTTAATTTGGTTATTTATCAAAAATATGATAATGGTTACTCTTAAAAGCTGATTAAACAATATGTTTCTTTATAAATTCTTAACCAATCAAATACTTATTCAGAGGTTTAGTTAATCGAAGATTAACTAAAATTTAACACTAAGCAATTCAGAAATCCCTTATTTATAGTTAATCAAAGATTAACTAATTATTTAGCACCACTTGCCAAATTTGACGAACAATCAGAACCCAATTAATCCCATTATCGTCATCAGTTAAAACAGTTGGTTTTGTCGACCTAACATCTCAGTTAACCATTAACTGAATTCTCTTGTCATTTCCCCTTTTTGAATTTATCAAATAACTTAATTAGTTTAAATACCGTATTTAATTGTTTAAAACAATTATTTCACCTTCCCGACCCGTAGGTAAATCTTCGGTTTCCTTTGTTTAAAAACTGGTAAAATCCATTTAAATAATCCCTTTAAACTCGATTAAAAATAGATATTTATACGTTTCCATTTAATTTTTTATATACTTTAATCTGAACTTAAATTCAATTATCAAATAATTCTAACTTTAAAACTACGTCAATTTCCCGAACAGTCAACTGACGTTAGCAAAACACATTTTTAGACATTCATCGTCAATTACCAAATCAACACGGTCCGCAGATTTTTAACACATCACGGATGAATATTATTCAACCATACAAACAAGTTTTGGTGTCAGTCAAGGTTAACTACTCACATATAAACAAATATACAGTTTTATTGAGGAATCCGGTCGGATCCCTCCAACCTGTCCTTCTCTGCATCACAGATATCAGTCGATAAAAATATACGAATTAAATAATTGATGGATTATAAATAACTGCAATCAATCAACAATAGCAACCAATTTGCATCCATTGCATCCAATCAACCAATTTAGACTGTTAACTATAAAATATATTTTACTGTGAATGTACCACATCACAGGATTCCAAAAGGTGTGAGAATTAACTCACCATAGTTTATTCTGGTCGACGGTTGATGCGTTTGTCCCTTTTAATTTGGGACGACCATTCAAAATTTGCTGATTTTTTAAAAGCGTCAGATTGACTCCTAGTCAGTGCCATCGGGTAGGTCTCGTCCCTGCAATCCCAACGGATCCAGTTTCGTCCGATTTCATTATCGTATGAAGAAGTTATGTTCGTTCGAAGTTTGGAGAATTATACGAATTTTAATTAATTAATTAATTAAAAATTAAACTAATTACCTTCTTTAAAGGCTTATGCCACGTCATCCTTGGAGGAACAAAATAACGAGTTTTCTCGCGTTCTTCCTCCTCAAGCCCGATCTTCGTTGAAACCCAACTTCGAATTCTTCCTCCGCCTCCAGCCGCCTGCTAGCCATCAAAGACCCCGCCTCCGACCCCATTCGAACCGCCTCACCTCCTTCCACCCTCGGCCAGAGCGCCGCCCCCCAGAACCGCCACCTCCGCCTGAAAATGTCATTCGAACGGAACCCGTTCATCTCCCTTTCGCTGCCGCCACGCCTTGAGTTGGCCAACCGGACCACCGCCAATCGAACGGCGCCACCACCCAGCTCTATTTCCCCTTGGTCCGCGATGGCCCCAACCCCCAGATCCGCCGAAATCGGTTGAAAACCCTCCACCACTTCGAAAACGAACCCAGAAATTAACATCTCCGATCAACTCCCAATTTCTCTCTCCTCCTTTCACCAAAGACTACGAGACCAGTGCCAAAACGAAGTTGGACTCCTCCTCTTCCAAACCCCTAAGGTCTCGGCCTCTGAAATCGGCCACAACCCTTTAATTTGACCAAAGAACGAAAGTGCCTTTCTGCCTTTTCTTGCGGATTCCGGCCACCCTCCTCAACGAAACTACGCCAACTTTTTACTAGAGGTAGCCCTCGACCCGATCTACCATTCCCCTTCAGAACCCCATAGCAAAATCATCACGGATCGAGAGATATAATCGTTTTTGTGATTAGGGGCTTTTTCGCAAAATGTATGGAAGGATTTTCTTGTTGGCTGGAAAATGTGAGGGAAAAGGGTTTATATAAGTGTGTTTTAATATATTTTAAGCTGACGTGACGAGCGATGCTGACAAACGATTTTTATTTCGTACCTATCGCTATTTTGAACCTCGTTTATTCGCTGCTGCGCTCACATACTAACCCCGTTCGAGACGCAACTGGACGACATCGTATAATTTGACGATACGGTCCTAACGAATTTTGTTTCATCGAATTCCGTGTCCGTTTTCTCAAACAGCATTTGTATACGTCCAAATAGATCGATTTATTTTGCATTTTATTATGCCACGCTCACAGAATAACACCGATTGACGCGCCGTTTGAAAATCTAGCAATAATTTACTGTTACGGTCCCAACACAATTTATTTCGTCGAAAATAGAGGTCGTTTGAAAAATGTCCCTTTTAAAACTGGCCAATTCAAAGAAAATAAACCAATTTTAAAGTACCTCAATATAATATTATTAAAATATTGAAATTGGCCATACACGATCAGAATATCATATATTACCCAGATAAAATATCCCGGGTTGAGTTTGAAGCCAAATCGATATTAAAATATTTAAAAACCGTTATTTTATATAAACGCAGCACTATATATATAAAGGAATTCCTGGTGTTGTTTTTCTGAGAACTTTATTTGGACATAAAACAAAATCTACATGACGAAAACTGGATTTTTCTCTGCCGTTGGAAAGATATCGTCAAGCCGATCCCGACGTTTCTTGTTTCGAGGAAATCCGACTTATTTTGAATCTGGTACGACCAATTGAAATTCAAAACGCCAAAATGTGAACTGCCGCGCCGTTGCAGCTCGTTATTTAATTAAATTATAAACCATATATATTTAATCATCGTTTTAGAATTGAAATCGTCGATATACTTCAATATATCCAATAACGAACTATTCCAAACTGCCCGCTCACCCTATATTGCCGACACAACATTTTCTATCCGGTTTGGAATTAAATTATTATTTTATTATTTATTTAAATAATATATTCAGAATATAATCGTTAAATTCGATTATTTAAATTCAAATCAATAATTTAAATAAATAAAATATTTAAAATAACCCAAATAAATAGGCAGAAAATACGGGTCGTTACATTCCTTCCCCCTTAAAAATAATTTCGTCCTCGAGATTGCTAAGGTAGAAGAAATGTCGTCTACTATTATCTTTGCAAAAATGTTTCATTTAAAACCCAATTTTATTCTCAAACTAACCCAAATTGATTTTAAAACCAATTCACTTCAAATAAAAGAATTTCCCAAAAAAATTCAAAAAATTTCCAACTCCTTAAATTTTGGAAAAATTTCGGCAGAGTCTCCCTTGCATGGAGGACCATTTGCAACATCGCAGGATCAAGAAATATGTATACATCGACTCTCATGGTCATAAAATCCAAAATTCAAACTCAAAACCCCAAAGAAAACCAAAAATTTCATATTTGCCTAAGCGTACCTTTTGGTGAGCGTTATTATGCGATAAGCGATATATTATACTTGAGCTTGCTTAGTTATTTTGCAGCTCTTCTCAAACTGAATTCAATTAACTCCTGAATTTCTCTCTTGAACGGATTTTAAAATTGAATTGGCTCTTCAGCACCTGTTTCTCAACTCAAACGAATTCATTAGTCCTTAAAATAATATCAATAATGTTCAAACCGCCCATATTATCCATATCGTTCATTTTCCACACACTTCAATCCGTACGAGATTATAATTATTTATAATCACTTCATTTATTTCTTTAATTATTCATTCGGATTTATTGAATCATGATTGATTTATTTATCTTATTTATTTCACACTGGTTTTAACCAATTCGATTCATGTTTAGATTCATATCCAC